>CM047005.1:34906508-36195437 GCA_025698465.1 Gossypium longicalyx
TCATCCTTAGGGTCAGGAAAATAAAATTCTTGCAATTTAATCCTTATTTCCAGCTATTATTCTCATATATATTGATAACAGTCCATGATTTCTATAAAATATCAGAATTTTCCATAATTTCAACACTTTTTAATTTAATCCCTAAAACATGTTTTCCCCCGATCTTGAACTAAATTAATAATTTCATTCAATTTTGTAATTTAAATAATAAAATAGTTCATTTCATGCAATTTGGTCATTTCTAACATTTTTACAAAATTACCCATAAAGTTTTACTTTTATTCAATTTAGTCCCTAAGCCTAAAACATGCAAATTAGCCATGTTAGATGAATATTCATACATATTTTCCTCCTCCTCCTCTCCATTCCACATCCTTAATGTATTTAACACACTTGTAAGTAATATTATCTATAATTTTTATTATTTACTTTTATGAATATTTAAGCTGTCCATCTGTGTTATAGTCACTGAATTATTTATATCTAGAGGTATAGAACTCCAAATTAAGATCCACTAATTTTCCCTGAAACTAGACTCATATATCTTCTTACCATAAAATTTTCAGAATTTTTGGTTTAGCCAATAAGTACAGTTTATTCTTTAAATTTACCCCTGTTCTGCTATCTGACAGTCCTGACCCTTCTTCACTAAAAATTAATTATCTTCTCGTACAGAATTCGAATGATGTTCACGTTTATTTATCTTGAAAATAGAATCATTCAAGATTCTAAACATATAAATTTAAGTCCATAATTATTTTTATCCAATTTTTGATGATTTTCAAAAGTCAGAACAGGGGAACCCGAAATCATTCTGACCTTGTCTCACAAAATTGATTATATCTCATGATTTACAATTCCATTGCTTACATAATTTCTTCTATAAGAAACAAAACTCAATAATATTTAATTTCATACTTTATTCATCCTATAATTTGATTTCTAAAATTTTTTATGATTTTTCAAAGTTAAACTACTGCTGCTGTCTAAAACTGTTTTGGTACAAGATATTAATTATCATGTTATAACACCCTTATTTTCTTTTTCTACACCATTTCTCATCACTTTCTCTTATTTTCTCTTCACTAACATATCAAGAACATAAGACCTTATGTAAGAAAACTCTACTATAACATTATTTCCATGCTTTGTCAATAATAACAAACTTAAAAACATTTTGAAATCTTGATGTACTTACCTTGTTCTATTGATACTAATCTTTAACTTGATTTTCTCTCTCCTCCAGCTTCTATTCTTGAACCCAACTTGATATTCTAACTCCCCATGTTCTCCTTAGCATTTCTCTCTCTTAGTAGCTATGGAAATTCTTTTGATTTCTAGGTGAAAATGGTGAATTTTTGGTGGAAGGACCAAATTGTAAAGAAAAGAAAGTTTCTTTCTTCCTTTTCTCTTCATACGTTGGGTGCATGGAAAAAAATATGATGATTCTTCATCTTTCTTTCCTTATATATACTAAGTAAAATAATAATAAAATAATAAAATATCATTTAAAAATTAAATTAAAATATTAATAAACTATTATTTATTTATTTGTTTAATCTAAAATATCTCCAACATCATCATTGCTTTCTAGATTTCTCTCTCTTCCAATTGACCATTTTGCCCTTCATTATCTTTTAAAATTCCATCTTTGAGTCATCATTTAATTTGGTAAAATTGCAATTTAGTCCCTCATAGTTCTTCATCTATTCAATTTGGTCCTAATTCATCCATTTTCCTTAATTTCTAGATCATTCCACCCTTAAAGTATTTATACTATTGGTCCTTCAATTTTTTCATATTTACACTTTAACCCCTTAAATCTTGAGTATTTACTCTTGTGCAACAAAACTTTTCTCACTTTTACAATTTAGTCCTTTCTTGAATTAATATATCATAATATACTTCCCAATATTGACATAACTCAAAATTTCCCTTTTTTTCACTTTATTTCCTTATTTTACTATATCACGGATAATATTTTACTGTAAAAATTTTCGGGATATTACATGCTCGGGGTTGGAGATCGTCGGAGGCCGCATCACACTATCGAGCCATTACCCTTGGAGTATAGGCATGTGTACGTGAAATGTTTTCATGTGAGTGGCATGTATAGGGACTTAGTTTTTCTATGATGACTATTGTTGTGATTAGCCAGAGGTATTGGCTTATATTAATTGTTGATTATAGGCATGAGATGTGGCTTATAATGATTTTGGCTTGTAAGCCTATTTATTCATGATATGTGTTAATGTCTTGCGATGTAGCTAGACTAGTTTATCATGAGTAGGTGGAACTAATGCATAATAATAAGCTAATGATGAATGTTATTGAAATCGTGTATGTGTATGCATGTAAAGATGACAAAAAGGCTTGGAAATTAGCCTAAGTCTTGACCACACGGGTAGAGACACGACCGTGTGTCTCAACCGTGTGAAGGACATAGCCTCTAGCCACGGGCGTGTGCCTTGGCCGTGTGCCCTTAAACGGTTGTTGACGTCATAAACAGAGAGTTACACGGGATGAGGACACGGGCGTGTCCCAAGCCACACGAGTGTTTTACTCACCAAAGCTAGAAAATTGTTAAGTTGCCCAAAAATTATTGAATGTTTTCAGTTTTGTCCCGAACCGCCCTAATGTATGTTTTAGGTATCGAAGGCCTATATAAGGGACGATATGCAAGTGTTTGAAAAGTTTTAAATTTGAGCAAAATTTAGTGACTCAGTTTTGTATGTTTGTGAATATTTAAGTCTGGTAACACCTCGAGCCCTGTCCCGGCGTTGGATACAGGTGAGGGGTGTTACAAACTCACAAAATGAGTAAATCCACAACATCATTTATACATATTATCACTAGCATATTAGGATTTTAAACAACTTTAAACTCTTTCCAAATTTCTTTATTTTCATTTGCATTTCATTACTTTCCACACCCGTTCCATATGTATAACACACAAACCATAAACATATCATTCAACCATAGCCACAAGCTAGTGCATTTAAACATAACCCTTTTTCGAGTTAATCACATGATAAGCCATTTCATAAGAAATTGCATAATTTAAACCTTACCACTCTTTCATGAACATAAGCATATTTTCATTTGAGCACTTACCATTTCAATGCAACTTATAAATAAACTTAATATCATTCAACCAACAACTTGACACTTGCCTAAGCATCAAACAACAACACATGTTAGCATATTGAACATATTTCATATAGCATCATATCAAAGATGTTCATATATGTACATGTTATGATACATATCATTCACTTACCGTTTCTTCATATACGTATATCATCCATTTCAATATATCAATATATCATGTACCATCATTTCCATGTATTTCATGTATATACATGTATTAGTTTGTATCGATCTCATATCGTCTCGTAACAGAACATTTCCCGTTGAACCAGTTAGAATATCGTTGGATACTCGGTTAGCTCATACATGGTGTGCTAAACTATAATCCGTCAATTCCTGTACATGTATGGTCATACTAGCTATGAATCGGTATGCTCTTACGAGCTGTAATCGGTAAGCTCATACGAGCTAAGTAACGGTAAGCTCATACGAGCTGTGGTGTTTCCACAACACATGCAGGACCTCAACCAAATCGGTAACCCTAATGACATGTCATTTGTATCCTACGAATTCCTAAGGTTCAAACAGGACTCGGTAATCGTCATACGTCGTCGGATTTACATCGTTTCATAACATAGTAAATTGCATACTAACATATATATATATATATATTGATTTAATCATAATATAATTACATTTTAATATTCAATTTAATCAAAATTATACAGAATACAGTTCATACGAACTTACCTGGCTAAATTACAAAAATACCAAAGTTTAGGGGCATTTTGGTAATTTTCTATTTTCCTTGATTTTCCACCCAATCTTGATCTAAATTAATAATTTCATTCAATATATTAATTTAGACAATGAAACAATTCATTTCATGCAATTTTGTCATTTTTTATATTTTTACAAAATTGCTCATAAAGTTTTACTTTTATTCAATTTAGTCATTGAACCCAAAACATGCAAATTAACCATTTTTAATACAAACCCAAGCTAGCTGAATGTTCATAGTATTCAAAATATTCCATTTATGCAACAATTTCACATTAAATCCTTGTACTTTTATTAATTTAACAAATTAGTCCCTAATAAAAAAATTCATCAAAATCACTTAACAAAATACTTTTAAATATAAATCAACATTCCAAATTCATAATATAACCTAAAAAATCACAAGATTCATCAATGACAACATTCAAAATTTTTAACAGTTTCAAAATTGAAGGTACGGGTAGCTGGACCTTGTTGCAATGATCTAAAAAACATAAAAATTATTAAAAACGGATAAAAAATGGCTTACCATGCATGAATTGATGCATGGCCGAACCTTGGTTCTTCTTGCCATGGTGTTTTGGTGATGAAGATGTCAAATGAAGAGGAAAACCTTTGTTTTCTTATTTTATTAACTTTTATTTCTTTATTTTATCTTTTTCATTTAATAATAACATTATAATATAAAAATCACATATAAAATTAAAAGAACATAAAGCTTTAACCGTTCACCAACTTAAAATGGGTAATTTACCCATTAAGGTCCTCCAATTATAATTCTTTAATCAATTAACACATTTAAATTAATAGCGATTGACTTTTTCAACTTTTACGATTTAGTCTTTTTTGCTTAATTAACTATCGAAATGATAAAATTTTCCAACGAAACTTTAATACCACCTTAACTACACTCCATAAATATTTATAAAATTATTTACGACTCAGTTTATAAAAATGAGGTCTTGATACCTCAATTTCTAAAACCACTTGACCTTAGGGTCATACCACTTGAACTTAATAAATCGCTTATAAAAAAATCACTAAATCAAAAACCTTTTCAAAGTCACAATTAACTTGTAAATATTAAATATAATATTTATGAACTTACTCGTCGGATTTGGTGGTCCTGAAACCACTGTTTCCGACACTACTGAAAAATAGGATGTTACACCTTTACTCTTACTGGAGCTTGATCCCCACCAGAATGAATTCATGAGCCTTGAAAAATCATGACATAAACCGAACGCGTGTATGAATACACTTATGCAATAAGCCAAGATGGCTTGAGCAATAGACTTGAGCATAAATTACTTGCCCACCTTAGACAATAGTCTATTTTTCCAACTCAGTACTTGCTTGTTCAAATAATCTATGTTAAAACCAAAAAACTTGCTTTTTATTCTTCCTAATGAATGAGGGAAGACTTAAGTATGAGCCATGGGCTAACGATGTGGAGATGTTAGGCAAAGAGTAAGCAATTTATCTATCTACAAGCTTCATATTGGAACTAAACATAACACTTGACTTAAGAAAATTAAATGTTTAACTCGAGGCCTGTTCATAAGTAGAAAGTATAGAACGTACCGATTGCCATTTCGACACAATAACTCTTAAAAAAAGAAAACTATCATCAACAAAAAAATAGATGGGCAATTAGAGGGGCTCTACAATAAACAGAAAATAAAAAAGTACAACAATAAAGGGCCCCCTTACTTAATGCCTTTGTACGAAATAACCAATCCCACCTCATGCCCATTTAACATGACAAAATAACAAACCGAGGAAACACACAACATAATCACTAGACAAATGGTCAACGAAACCTAAATTAGTTAAAATAAATAAAAAAATAGACCAATCAACCCTTTCATAAGCTTTACTTATATCAATGTTCATAGCTACCTTACCTACCTTTCTTTGACTTTTGTTCTTCATATGATGGATAATCTCACCCAAAACCATGACATTATCAATGATCAGTCTCATTGGAACAAAAGCAGACTGCATTGGAGAAATGAGCTTTTCCAGAATTGACTTTAACCACTTAGAGAAAACTTTAGCAATAATTTTATACAATACATTACAAAGAGCAATAGGTCAAAATTTAAAAAACAACTTCGAGTTTCTAGTTTTTAGGAATAAGAACAACAATGTATCGTTAAGTAAAAACTCAACACTCCTTAGCTAAGTCGTTAACTTCGTAACAATATTAGGCCCCATCACATCCCAACAAAGTTAATAAAATGCAGGTCATAAGTGTCCAATTGAACCTTTTGAGACATAAACCCGAACAAATTCAATTAATGGCTCTAATAAACTCTCCAAGAAATAATCCTTGGCAAATTGAAGTATGAAGAATGAAAGAAAACAAAAATAAGATAGATGATGGAAAGATTGTCCCCCTTGAAGAACTGCTTCAATAAAATCAACCAATGGTGATGGAAAGTCGATGTCCTATGAAACCCTTTGAAGAATGATCTTTAACAAGCTCCAAAATGGCTCTAACCAACCCTTTAAAGCTGAACCCTAGTACACTGGAGGGTGAAGAGTTCTCCCACAGCTTCAAAGAGAAAACCAAGAATAAAACCTACTTCTAAAATAAACAAAAAGAGAACTTTCATAAAGAGAAATAACTCAAAGAGTTGAAATTTATTAATCAATGCATCTCTCTAATGAATAATGAATAACCTTTTTAGAAGCTAGCTAATTACATCAAAATAAAACTCTTAAATATAATGAAACTCTAATTAATCTAAACAGGAAGTAGTTTTAATAAAACTAAACTTTCTTTTTTGTCAAAAAACATAAAACTCCTAAATAACTTTAAATACTTAAAAATATCCTAAAATTTGGAATAAATAAATATAAAATAATAAAACATAATATATACAATATTGATCTCATATATAATAAAAATTAAGCCTAAAAATCGAATCTAATATGATTTAAACTTGAATTAAAGCTCGAAACTCGTAATTTCTCGTAATAATCCTATTCAAAATTTTTGCTCGCGCAATCTTCAAAAACATTCATAATTTGAGCTCTTAAGCTCGAAATCGAGTGATTTAAAGTGCATTTATAAGCTAAGAGATAGCTCTTCAAACATTATGCAGACATCTAAGCCAAGCTCTTCAAACATTATGCAGACATCTAAGCCAATAACTACTTGGATCCCTAATCGCCGCTCCCCTACTCTCATGGATGGGGGAGAGAAATCAACACTAAAACAATAATCAATCAAATAATAAATGCGGTGACAAGTAAGTTGTAATATTTGTAGTGGTACATTGGAACATTAGAGTATTCCAATGATCGAACCCAATAGAGTCAATGATTTAGTGATTTCTATGCAAAAATGCATGCAATGAAGGAGTTTAGCTAGCTAATCACTAATTGCTATAGTACGCAATACATAATTTGAAGTTGAATTAAACTAATTAATAACCTAAAACTAAAAAAGACTAAACTATAAATAAAGAAAAATATAAAAATACCAAATATGATAATAAAAAACGGTTGGTTAATTTCCATGTTGTAAGTTAAATTTTGAATTAGGGATCTAAATCGTTAACGCTCCTAAATTGGCTTCATTTTACCTCTCGGTGTCAACTTTACCAACTTAGACAAATTAGTCTGGTTTATCTCTCGACCTTACCCAACTAACCTGACACTAATGAATTGATGCCCAATAAGATTACCTCTCGATCGCACTTATCTTGATTTTTCCTTAGGGGCATCAATCTTAATTTTTAAAGTTTATTCAATTTAGTCCACTTTATTGGTATTTAGTCGCTGACCCAAAGGCTAACTAACAATACTTACATCAACCAACCACTAAATATTTAGCTACTCATACTACTACTTAAGAAAAAAATAACACAATAATAACATAAAAAATAGATAAATGGTAAATGCAAGAAAAATGAGAAAAGCTAGGGTTTTTCTTAAACAAACTTGAAGATAAATAAAATGACAACAAAGAAAATGTAAAAGAACACTTAAAAATCATATTTTTAATGATAAAACTAAAAAAAAAAACTGAGTTTCATTAATACTAAAGATTAAACTAAAATTACAAGGAGTTTAAGGTACTAAACAAGTAAATAAACACTAGCTATAATAATAACTAACTATTAACTACCACTAAAATTAGAAAAATAAACTAAGCCCTAAAAAGATAAAGAAGAAAACTTTAACCCTAAACTAAAAAGATGAAAGAAAAACCTAAATTAAAGCTTTCTAACCTAAAACTACAACTTTTTTTTTCTTCAACCAATTTTTGGCTTTTTAAAGCTGATTACAACCTAAGTTTTAGTGACCAAAATATCCTTAGATGTCTAATTTTGATTGGTGCTTTGGTTGGACAAGGACTACCTCTAATGTTATTTTTTGTCCCCTCATGACAATGATATCACGATAGCCAGGATTGGATATCGCGATATAATTGACAGTCTCAAAATGAGGGTCTTCCTTGGGAGCTGTGTAATACACTATACCTAGAGGTTGCTGAACTCGAGCTATAGATTGCCACACTAGCAACCTAATTGACTATCCATTAAAACCCAACCCAATCTAACCTCCAACACACCACAAGTTAAAACATAAAGTATGCTTAAGTTACTAACATGTAGCAGAATATCATATAAGTACTTTCATCAATACACTTAAACTAACTTTTATTCAGGTGGTATTCTAAGTTTAAGTAAAGAGTTATCTTGTTAGCTATATGTTACACATCTCAACATTAAGGTTCACTCCTAGCGTGGCTCACACCTTTTAAGTCTTCGCAGTGTAGGACTCTGTAAACAAGGTAAGTTTCGCGAACTACCCTACGTGTTTAGATACTATGACACGGTTCGTAGGGTTTCTCCTATTCCATATATCAAAATTTTTTAAGGGTTCGCAAATATCAATTCACCAATTATTAAGGTTTGCACTTTGCACAAATCGACAATGCTGTCACTTTGCAGCAACCTTGGCGAACTCTGCATAAGTTAGCTAGTTTTGATTATTTCATATTTTGCTTATGGCGAACTCTCTATTAGAAATTTTAAAGAACTTGGGCGTGAACTTATAATCTAAGAAACTAACAATCAAACTTGGACTATATTTATATACTTAAATTCAGGTGTGTATATATTTAAATTTGTTGGTTCATAAATAAAAACATAAAGAATAACTTTAAGAATAACTAAGTCCTAGAACAATCAGTGAAGTCAACAGATAGAAATAAATCTCTAAGCCCAAGTGGAGTCTCACATTACCTTTATGTCTAAAGTTCGCTTGTACCATCTTTCCAATATTTATGCTTCACCTAAATCACTTGCCTTGCTGCTACATACCGTGCGATCTAACTATCTGTAGTGTTTGAAGAGGAGTGTGTGAGTTCTTGTGAACTTAGTGAATATACATGAAAGAGTAACCATATTGCATGCACAAAACATAAGTTAAACAAAAGCTTTGGCAAGGTCACTGAATTGAGAACTAGGTACGCCAAACTTACGCTAAGTCTAGTTCGCAATTACTCACAGTCAATTAGCCTATAAAACATAATATTTTTAAAAAAACATAATCTTATTCACAAGTTCTTTCCTGTTGGATAAGCGGATTTTCTTATAACGCCTCAAAATGACTCAATGAGTCTTAACATGTCACATAAGTGTAGCATAAAGCTAGGCACTCTCTAAACACACCAACATATCCCATTGAATGGAGCTTAGCCCCACATTCCATTATCTCTCTAGACCTGTCCCAAGGCCTCTTGCCCAAATAACAAAACATAAAGTGAGTACTCACAATCCTATGGCATGTTATAATATCCAACGGTTTCATAAGTTTATAGTGTCAAAACATTTGCTTAAACATAGAGCTCGCAAATCATAAGGAGCTCATCACTATTCATATCTAGCTCGCAATATAGAGCTTGCATATCAATGTTCATAAAAACAAATATTTAACACTAAAAAAATAGGGTTTTAGAGAAGACTTACTATCAAAACTTAGGAGAAAATCCCAAGCTCCTGATTAACGCTATAGTTCACACATACGTGTGGCGATCCTTGAGATTTTCTCGTTTATTTTGCACTAAGAGAAAGATAAGTGAACTTGAAAAAAAAAAAGAGAGGGTTTTTAAGTTTTATTTAATTTTTTAAAAATCCCAAGCTCCTGATTAACACTATGATTCACACATACATGTGGCGATCCCTGAGATTTTCTCGTTTATTTTGCACTAAGTGAACTTGAAAAAAAAGAGAGGGTTTTTAAGTTTTATTTTATTTTTTTAAAGTTGCATCATATTTTAATTTTGGGGAAAAAGATTTTTTACATATTTTAAAATTTCATGAGAATTTTATAAGTTTATTAAAAGAGGTAATTTGTAAATATTGAGAATTAATTTTTTGGTGAAAAGTAAAGTACACAAACATAATTAAACTAATTCTCCAAAGGAGAGTCTTCAAATAATCTTAATCTTGTTCTTCTATCATGAACCATCTTGACATAACTATCTGCGATTAATTTTTTTATTATCATGACCAATTTAATAAAATGTGTAATTATTGATAATTAATTATGACATGACTATTTCTCATTTTTTAAATATAAAAAATAATTTACTAAATATTTTTCCGTAAAAGTAATAGGTTATGAGTGAATTATACCCTAGTAATTACTCTGATGTTCTAGAAGACCGACATATTAAGCATTTCATTGTTACATCAATGTGTTGTCAGTAAAATGATTATGTGGCCTACATCCTTGGTTGAAAAGCTACATAAAGAGCTTTATTCTCAATAAAAGCGCGTGGTCACCCAACCAGATTGAACCCCACCAACCTCGATTGTGAACTTGATACAATACTCTCCTATCACTTTCTATCTCTTTCCATACTAAAAAAACCCCAGTTATTCTCTTCTAACTAAAAGTTAAGGGTTGATAATTTGATTAGAATTAAATTAACGGATTGAACTAATCTAATTCAATTAATAGGTCAATAATTAAATATAGTTTGGTCGAAGGTCGATTAATAATTTTTTTAAAATTTTAATTATCGATTAATTTAGTTCGAAATTAAATAATTAACAGAAATAAATAATAAATAATATATATAATATTTTTTTATATTAACAATGTATTTTTTGTACTATTATGTTTTGTATTAATCAAAATAAAAAAATATATTATATATAATATTGTTTTAACTATTAAAAAAATCAACATTACTAATATATATTTTTATATGTTTTATATTTATTTTAATTAAAAAGTAAAATATATAAATTTCGATTAATTTAATTAAATTAAATTATTTAAAATATTTCAATTTGTTTATTGTATTTTAAAAAATTTCTATTGATTAAAACTTTTTACTTTTCAAATAAATGGATTATTAGTAATTAGTTGGGTTATTTGAACACCCCTACTAAAAACTTGCATGATGCCAGCTTTTCATGGACCGCTCTATATATAAATCCAGAAACCAAATCATTTTGCAATTACTTCGCCATTATCCCCGCCTCGCACTGTCCATTTTTTCCAATTATTGTTCCTTTTTTTTTAATTGTTTTTAATTAAGATGGCTGCAGGCAAAGTGGTATGGCCAGCGATTTCTTGCTCTTCTTCCGGTCTCGACAGTGGCCTGTCAGTACCTCTTCCCAAGGCCGGCTTCGTGAAGTTACCGTTACCGGCGCCGTCGACTTCTTTGGGGTTGAGTAGTGGCAACAATGCGAGGTTGAGCTCGGTGCAGGCGACTGAGGAATCCACCGTAGCGATTACGTATGATCGCGTTGCTGTTATTTCAGGTAACTTAATGTTTTCTTAATTTTTAACATGGATTTGGTTTTTCCTATTTTAACTTTTAACTTGCCCCATTTATTTGGAGTATTAAAAAAAAAAAAAAACTGGTAAGGTGGGAATGCTAATTAGGTTGACTATTGGAGTCATTTTCAGCTTCATTGGCTTGTAAAACGTAGCCTAGCTTACTCTGCTTTGATTTTTTTTTTTTTTGGGGTTCATTAGCTCTGAATCGTGCTTTCAACCCTTATTTTTTACTGATCAGAAAAAAAAAACCCCTTATTTTTTGAAAAATAAAAATGTCATTTTCAACGAAAATATTTGTCTACTTTTATGGTGAATAAAATTTGGTGTAGAACATGGATACTCTAACCCAATGCTATCACCATAAATGCCTACCGTTGATTAAAAAAATTCCCACCGTTGAGGAGGCACTAGTGTCACGGGCCAAAGTTCTAAGCCGGTGACCATAGCACAAGATGCGTCCCATGGAGGTCGATCGATCAGATGGGGATCATTTAGCCCACGTGAACTGGCCCGATTCCATGAATTGTTGGAGAAGCCTGTCAGATTGAAGCCTGGATGGCCCAATAGCAAAGATATGGCAACTTAGGCTATTTTGGGTAACTAATCTTAAAAGATAAAGGGAATCATATCTTGTAAAGATTAGATTAGATTTGATAAGGCATATCTTATAAATCCCTTAAATCATGGGATATCATTAATCTCGTCCGTCGATGTAAATGTATCTTGACCGTCGGTTCTGGGGGAGCTCAACTATAAATAGAGAGCCTCCCCCTCATTTGTAAACCATCCATTGTATGTTGAATTCTTAAGAGTAATAGAATTCTTGACATTTACTCAAACACCTTGTGTGCATTCTTTCTTTGGCTTTCGTTTGCTTATTTGTTGCTTCTTTTGGCACAATCGCTTCCGCTATTCAATTTGGTGCCTTGGAAGAGTTCTTAAGGAATTCTCATTTTTGAGAGAAAAGGCTGACTTAGGCGAATTTGGACGAGCTAATTGCCTAAGGCCGCACGGATTGCGAGGCTAAAGGTCTAGCCCCGTGACAAATGGTATCCGAGCCAGTGTTCGAACCAAGTGATATCCGAAGCTGTTGGTTCGAAGGCACCGTTGGGATGTCGAAAGAAGTTGTTGATCAGAATGAGCCGATGCAGACCCGTGGGAGGGGTAGAAAAGTAAGCCGCTCGAGGGACATGCTGTCAGCGTTGGAAGATCGAGTTGCTAATCTCGAGGAATCCGTAGGGAACATGAGGGAGACGCTTGAGTTGGTCGAGGGACGCACAGATGGGTTTGACTCAATGGAGGAGCAACTTAGAGATTTTGTGTTAGATTCTCTCGGTGCCAATGCAGAAAAGCTGAATGAGTTAGTGAACATCACTACGGAAAAGCTGGCAGAAAGAGATGAGAATCTCGAGGATATGATGTTAGCCATGAAGAAAGAGATCGAAGAGCTTAAGGGGGAGCTCACGATTTACAAAGCTGCTTTGAGTAATGGGATGTTGTCTTCAAAGCCAAAGCAACAAGCAATGGATGTTCCCAAACCGGAGAAGTTCAAAGGTGCAAGGTCCGCGAGAGACGTGGACAACTTCTTGTGGGAAATGGAGCAATACTTTCGAGTGTTGGGCATCGAGGATGATGCAATTAAGGTAAATACTGCTTCAATCTATTTTACTGATGTGGCTATTTTGTGGTGGCGTCGTAGGTCCACGGATGAGAAACGTGGAGGAAACACCATTGGGACTTGGGAGGAGTTCCAAAAAGAGTTGAAGAAGCAGTTTTACCCATAGTATGCCGAGAAAGAGGCTCGGGCTAAGTTGCACCGTCTCACGCAACAAGGCATTGTTCGGGAGTATGTTCAGACATTTAGTGAGTTGATGCTTCAAATCTCCGACTTGAGCGAGAAAGAAGTATTCTATTGGTTCGAGGATGGGTTAAAGCCGTGGGCAAAGCAAGAGTTGCGTAGGCAAGGGATCACCGAACTTACTGTAGCCATGGCTGAAGCAGAGTCCTTTGTTAAACTTGGTCTAACAAAAGACAAGTTTGAATCGTCTCAGCCCAATGGAAAGGGTAATGGTGAGAGAAACCATGAGGAAGATGAAGAGGGACATAGCGACGATGGCCGCAGTATTGATAGCATAAGTGGTAATGAGAAACCACGAGATGCGAAGCGAGGAACTGATAGCACAAGTGGCAATGAGAGATCACAAGATGCGAAGCGGGGATCCAACAACCCAAGGGATAAGGGGAAGAGAATAAAATGCTTCATTTGTCAAGGACTACACATGTTGCAAAAATGTCCGAAGAGATCGATGATTTCGGCTATCCAAACGAAAGTTGAGCCGAAAGAAGAGGCGAAGCCTATGAAGGGAAGAACATCGAGGGTCGGTTCGATGGTTCTTATTCCTAACAAAAGGAATAATAGAGAGGGGTTGATGTTTGTGGACATCAACATTGCGGGTCAGAAGCGGAGTGCTCTTATTGATACGGGAGCTTCGGACTTGTTCATATCAGAAAAGGCTGCTAAGAAGCTTGGTCTGTCGATTAGGAAATCGAATAAGAAGATCAAGACAGTAAATTTGGAGGAGGCCCCAACTGTGGGAGTAGCTCGTAATGTGGAGCTACAAATCGGTGAATGGAAAGGCAAGGAAGACTTTGAGGTAATCCAATTAGATGATTACGATTATGTGCTTGGTTTAAACTTCCTTGACAGGATTCAGACAGTTTTATTTCCATGGGCCGATGAAATCCATATTGTCACTGGTCAGTCATCAAAGATTGTTGTGCCAGTGCATCGGGATATGAAGGTTGGGACCAAGGTGTTGTCGTCTATGCAACTAGTCGAAGATGTTTCGTATGGGAGAAACGTTAACTCGATAGAACGGAAGACTACGGAAGCCACTTTAGAAAAATTAGTGGGGCGTGAGTCTGATATGAGGCTTGTGGAGTCGACTGTGGAGACGCCATCTTTGGGGAAGGTGGATTGTGCATCAAATTTCGAGAGGAAAGAAGCGATGCAAAAACAGTCGAAGCGAGTAAATGCCGCGAGTAAGGTACGTTGTAAACACTCTGATAGTGTTTTGATTTATGATTTGTTGGCTTGGCAAGATCGTAGGGGCCCTTTCAAAGTTCATAAGCAAGGAGGCCGATGGACTGTGGGCGGAACGAAGCCAAGATGTGAGAATCGAGAGGATTCCAATGGGACTAAGTCAGAATTGGGGCAAGTTAAAGTGGAGACTTCTTGCCAACGAGATGTACCAACGAGTGCAACGGTTCAAGTTAAGAGACGACGGAAGCCGAAGCAAAGGTTTCGAAGAAAGGGACAACCTGATTGCAAGGCAAGTCGGGAAGAGGCCAAGGCAACGAGAGAGTTCCAAGGCGAATCAAGCCAGTTTCATTCGAAAATCGCAACGAGGGCGTTGCGAGAATGAGTGGGGGAGAATGTCACGGGCCAAAGTTCTAAGCCCGTAACCATAGCACAAGATGCGTCCCATGGAGGTCGATCGATCAGATGGGGATCATTTAGCCCACGTGAACTGGCCCGATTCCATGAATTGTTGGAGAAGCTTGTCAGATTGAAGCCTGGATGGCCAAATAGCAAAGATATAACAACTTAGGCTATTTTGGGTAACTAATCTTAAAAGATAAAGGGAATCATATCTTGTAAAGATTAGATTAGATTTGATAAGGCATATCTTGTAAATCCCTTAAATCATAGGATATCGTTAATCTCGTCCGTCGATGTAAATGTATCTTGACTGTCGGTTCTGGGGGAGCTCAACTATAAATAGAGAGCCTCCCCCTCATTTGTAAACCATCCATTGTATGTTGAATTCTTAAGAGTAATAGAATTCTTGGCATTTACTCAAACACCTTGTGTGCATTCTTTCTTTGACTTTCGTTTGCTTATTTGTTGCTTCTTTTGGTACAATCGCTTCCGCTATTCAATTTGGTGCCTTGGAGGAGTTTTTAAGGAATCCTCATTTTTGGGAGAAAAGGCTGACTTAGGCGAATTTGGACGAGCTAATTGCCTAAGGCCGCACGGATTGCGAGACTAAAGGTCTAGCCCCGTGACACTAGAACCCCTTGTACTCTCTCAAGGTCCATGTGCCAGCAATTAGCTGCCCCCTTTCAAATTTTGAAACCACCTTAACATTGTTATTATTGTTAGGAGTTAGCGTTCAATCGAATCGAATGAAAATTTTTTGAGTTAATCGAGTTAAAGAATTATATTTTATCATTCTAATTTGATTTGAAATTTTCTCGAATTGAGTCGAGTGAAATAGAATTTGAATCAAATCGAATCGAATATATTTGTTCGAGTTAAATTTTAAAAAATAATTTTAGGTCCTTGTAACCACTGTCACCCATCGTAATAAAATTTGTCCACTTTAATCAAAATTTTTATCTTTCATAACTTCATAATTTGTTTATTAATTTTTATATCGAGTTAGCTTCTTTGCTTACTTAATTGTTTCAATTATCTTCAGATTCTTGTCATTATGTATTTTGGAATTAAAAAATATATTAAATGTAAAAATGTGATTTTTTAATAAAAGTTATTTTAAAGATAAAATGTAAAATTGATACCAATATAAAATTTTAACATGAATATTTAATGGCATAATTAATAATTCAATTTTAATATAAATATTCAGTATGACTAAACAATTTAATAATATAAATAATATAAAATGTGAAATTTAATTTAATAAAATGAATAGTAGATATAAATAAATTACTATTTACGTTTAGTGATTTTTTTTGAATAATTTTGATTTTTTATTTGAGAGTAAAGGGTGAGAAGTAAAATTTTAGGGGGAAAATAAAAAGTTTTGAGTGATAAAAGTTTGAGAGAAAGTAAATAGGGGGATGGATTTGGGGTAGATGAGAGGTGGGATTGGAAGGAAGTAAAAATTTTAGGGGAAAAATGGGAAGGAGTAAAAATTATGGGAGAAAATAAAAAGTTTTGAGAGTTTTTGGGCGTAAAATTTTGAGAAAAAGTAAATGGGAGAGTAAAATTTTGATGAGAAATGGATTTTGGGTAGATTGGGGGGTTGGGATGGAAGGGGAGTAAAAGTTTTGGAGGAAAGTGAGAAAGAGTAAAAGTTTTGAGGGAAAAGTAAAAAGGTTTGAGAATTTGGGGTAAAAATGTAAAATATTATAGTTTGATATTCAAATTATTCGAATTATTCAAGTTATTCGAATTTGAAAACTCATCTCGATTCAAACTCGAAATTCGAAAAAAAATTCGAGTTAATTCGAATAACTCAATTCGTTTAACTTAAAATTCGAATTTTTTTCGATTTTTTCAAATCGAATCGAGTTTTGCTCACCTCAAGAAGATGATGAAATTCAAAATCACACATTACATATCCAATTTTTAAGGTTTGTAATATTTTGTTCATATTTAATAATATTGTAGTAAATGCAAAAGTTAACAATTTTATTTATTATTTCCTAGATGTTGGTTTATAATTAGAGCTGTGGTTTGAAACGTGTAAGTAGGTGAAAACCTCAGCCAGATGGCTACGAACATTGTATGGCACAAAAGTTCAGTTGGTAAACTTCATCGACAGAAGTTGCTTCAGCAAAAGGGTTGTGTCATATGGGTTACGGGTCTCAGTGGCTCAGGTTTGTGGCACTAATTTATATGGATACTGAAAGTCATGCTAATGTTATTATTCATTTATTCCCATTAATTGATTTCTTGTGTGCTGCTTTCTATGAGTATATAAGGTGGCTTCTTGAGCTTCTACCATGTTTTATTAGTGTCCATTATGAGGTATATATGACACACATAATTATTTAATTATTTTATTAGTTATTTCAATTTTTAATTATAGAAATAGATAAAATTTTTAACAAAAAAATTAATTTACTCTTTGATCTAACATACATGAATATTTATTATTTTTTGAATAAAATAGACAAAATACAACTTAGCTCTTGAGCTTTTATAGTACTTTTACCACCAACGTGACATTTTAAAATTAACTTTAACTTGGGTGTGAGCGTAAAATATTGGTACACATCTAACATTGTATGTTTTTTCTTCAAAGTTTCTCCAATTATTAGAGGATGTTCGTGGATTGATGTCATCAATCTATTTTAGGATATACATCAGATCTATATGACGAGTCAAAAGCACCATAGTTTCAGAGTGCCTTCCTAGTGACTATACTTGACTCTTTGTTGTTGTCTGTTAGTTTTCCTTGATAAACTAAAGAGCATGTTCACTCTCTCCCCCTTTCTCTCACCGTGGTGGTCCATGAATATAAACAGGAAAGAGCACTTTGGCGTGTGCTCTGTGCCAAGCCTTGTATTCGAGGGGAAAATTGACTTACATCCTTGACGGTGATAATGTTCGGCATGGTTTAAACCGTGACCTTACTTTTAAAGCAGAAGACCGAGCTGAAAACATACGAAGGATCGGTAAATGTTGTTCCAGTCCTCAGCTGCATTACCTTTTCATTCTCTTCTTATGATGGTTGGTTTCAACTTTTAACTTGTTATGATTCACACACAGGAGAGGTAGCCAAGCTCTTTGCTGATGCTGGCGTCATCTGCATTGCTAGTGTGATATCTCCCTACAGAAAAGACAGGGATGCTTGTGCACTGTTGCCTGAAGGGGATTTCATTGAGGTAAATGCTGCCTCTAAAAAATCCGGACGGCTTTGATCTTAGTTGTGATAAAGAGCATTTGCATCGGATGAAAAATTCTTTGTTGCTCTAAGAAAAGTTATCCTGGCAATGCTTTATTCAGGTATTCATGGATGTGCCACTCCAAATATGCGAGGCAAGGGACCCAAAGGGCCTGTACAAGCTTGCTAGAGCTGGAAAAATTAAAGGTGGCCATTCTCTGGAATTTTGTGTATATATGAAAGTTGGTACAAGCTCACAATTTAGAAGTAGCTTATGTAATATCTTCTTTGTAGGTTTCACCGGTGTTGATGACCCATATGAGCCGCCTCTGAATTTTGAGGTATATTCGAAGACCATGGAATTTCTACAAATTCAAAATGCCAATGCTATTCTCTACTTTGTCGTCATATTCTCGCATAGGAATTGGAGCTCAACCTTTTTTCTATTTTGCAGATAGTATTACCAGAAAAGGGAAACAACATTGCTTCGCCATATGAAATGGCTGAAACGGTGATATCTTACCTGGAGGAGAAGGGTTACCTGCGGGCCTAAGAAGTGAGAAACCCTGCAATTCCTGGTTGCCATTATATCATGTGCTGAATCAATGGAAATCTGGATTCCTTCTAAAATTAAGGAAATTTATTGCTTCCACTTTAGGTAAACTATATCTATATCCTGTTTCAGGCATCAAGGAAACTTACTGTTTCCAGTGTAGATAATTAATCGCTTGATTAATTAGTGGAAGTGTCTTTTACTAGGCCTTCCTGAAGCCACGTTGTTTGGTATTGGTTAAGTTATTGTAATTATGAGTGAAAAGGCTATGAGGTTTTTCAGTGAAAGGTGCCCTGAAATTTTAAGATTTCTTCATTGTTCTTTAATGTTAAGCAAACAGATTTTTGTATGCATAAACCTGGATGTTGCCTTGATTAAAGTACATATCTTGATGGTCCTTAGTGCCGAATATGTAGCCTAGAGAACTAGGGATGTGACAGTTTCCAACAAGTTCAGTCTTGGAGTAGACCTGAATTAGAAAGAGCCGAATCCGGATCATCCTTTCAAATCTTTGCTCAAAGGCTTTGGCACGTTAGGTGTCCAAATTTTGAAAAGATATAATAATTAAAATATTTTTATGTTTTGAATTCAAATTCTACCATGTAGTTTAGATTTTATATGTAAATACAAAATTATCCTCAAAATAATCTCTTCTTTTGGTAAAATAACGAGTTTTTATATGCTTTACAATTGAGTTAGTGTTAGAATCGTAAAATAAGATATGATATAAAACTTAAATTATAAATCAAGATTTATCATATCAAATCATAGAGAACAAAACATAACAGAATTAGATACGGAAGCCTACCTAAATCCATAGATTCCTTGAAATTTTCTAGATTTTTGGGTTTTGATTTTCTAAATTAGCACACAAGAAATTTAGGGAATATTTGTTCTCTTTTTTAAGTATGGGATATTAGAAAAGCTGTCTTATGTATAATTTGGGGATCATAACCCTAATATATATAATTTTAGCACATTAGCCCTAATTCCTAATTAGCTCATCATTAATTAGAAATTAATTACTAAAGTATCTATACAGATTTGACCCATACTTTATTTAATAATTAAAGTTCATTAAACATTAACCAAATTAGATTGTTTTTAATTTGGGCTAACCTATCATGATAGTAAATAATAACATGTAATTACCCTTATTATATATGCGATACCCATATTTTCCAACAATTTCCCACTTGGACCATATATATATTAATTACTCTATAATTACATGTCATTATATAACCTTATGAGCTCAAAAAATTTACTATCATATTCAAAATGTATTCCGAACAATCTCGTCCATTAATTATGCTAACATAGAACTAAGGCGACTTTCATTACATTTATCGTAACTAAATCCATCCCTGATCATGTATATTAACACAACCAAATGACATAGATCAAGTGTGGATGTGTAGCATGGAAATTACATGCAATATGATCTAAGCATGTCTATTTCCAACTGGTCCTCATTAAACTTAAGTGAGGTTAATATCAAAATAACAAATAGAGTGAATAAACTGAATAATTCATTTCTGATAAGAAAATAACCAAATACATAAATGTCTGAAAACAAACATAAAGCAAATAAAATATAAACTCCCACTAAATCATGATATCCTCAAACAATGTAACACTAATGTGAACAGTGTGCTCATGAAAGACCTTGGGTGGTAAACCTTTTGTGAGTAGATCCGCTATCATGGAGTTTGTCCTAATGTGCTCTATAGATATTTGACCATTTTGCACTCTTTCTTTCACAACTAGGAACTTTATGTCAATATACTTTGACTTAGATGAACTCCTATTGTTATTAGAATGCAACACTGCTAACTTATTGTCACAAAATAATTTGAGTGGTCTTTCTACATTTTCCAAAATGCGCAGCCTAGTGACAAAGTTCCGCAACCATATTCCATGGTTTGATGCCTCATAGCATGCTACAAACTCTGCTGCCATAGTGGACGAAGCTACAAGTGTCTGTTTGACACTATTCTTAGCTATAGCTCCTCCAGCTAACAGGTAAATATAGCTTGATATAGATTTCTTGCTATCTTGGCAGCCAGCGAAATCAGAATCAGAGTACCTTACGACCTCCAAAAGATTTGATCTCTTATAAGTAAGTATGTAATCTTTTATTCTCTGAAGATATCTCATAACCCTTTTGGCTGCTACCCAATGGTCTATACTAGGGTTGTTTATATATCTGTTTAACATCCCAACACTGTACGCAATATCTGGACGCGTACATACTTGAGCATACATTAAACTCCCAACAACTAATGCATAGGGAATCTTTTGTATTTCCTAAATTTCAAGGTTATTTTTAGGGCATTGAGTAAGACTAAATTTGTCTCTTTTAGCGACACTTGGTCTACAACTTTGCATGTCAGACCTTTTGAGTAAGTTATCGATATAGCTCTTTTGTGACAATCTAAGAATACTCGGTGTTTGGTCTCGATGTATCTGAATTCCTAAAACAAAAGAGGCGTCTCAAGATTTTTCATCTCAAAATGCTTAGATAAAAGCCTCTTGGTTTCGTGCAATAAGCCTATACCATTAACAGTAAGCAAAATGTCATCGACATATAGAACTAGAAATATGTAGTTACTCCCCTTGGATTTGTGATACACACAATCATCAACAATATTCATCTCAAAATCGAACAAACCAGTTACTTGATAAAACTTGTGGTACCATTGACGGGAAGCTTGTTTAAGTCCATAGATGGATTTTGTCAATTTACAAACCATATTCTTTGAGTCTTCTGACTCAAAGTTTTCTAGTTGCACCATATAAAGTTTCTTCAATGTCACCATTAAGAAATGTTGTCTTAACATTCATCTGATGTAACTCAAGATCAAAATGAGAAACAAATGCCATGATTATCCTGACAGAGTCTTTCAATAAAACTGGAGATAAAGTCTCTGTAAAATCAATGCCTTCTTTTTGAGTATATCCTTTAGCTACAAGACACACCTTATACCTCTCCACATTACCATTTGCATCCCTCTTGGTTTTAAATATCCATTTACAACCAATTAGTTTTACACATTCAGGTAATGAGACAAGTTCTCAATCTTTATTGTTTTGAATTGACTTATACTCATCTTTCATGGCATAAATCCACTTTTGAGAATTAGAACTTTTCATGGCTTGATGGAAGTTGATTAGATCATCTTCAATCATTCCATTACCATCATCATGTTCTTAGAGAAATACAACATAATCATCTGGAATAGTATTTCTCCTTTCTTTTGTGGACCTTCTTAATGGCACTTGTTCTTGAGGATATTGAGTTTATTCTTCTAGAACAATTACCTCATCTTGAATGAGGAGTTGTTCAAGATTGTCTTGTTGAGGTTCTAGATTCAATTCTTGATTAATGATAGGTATGAGAACCTGAACATCGCCAAAGTGATAGTAGAAACTAAGTTAGAATCCTTATTATGAGATCATAAAACTTATAGCCCCTAGATTGCTCCGAATAACCAATAAAGTAGCTACTCACTATTTTGAAGTCTAATTTCTTTTCATGTGGCCTATAGGGCCTTGCCTCAGCTGGACATCCCCAAATATGAAAGTGCTTTAGATTAGGCTTTTGACTTGTCCAAAGCTCATAAGGTGTTTTTACAACTACTTTATTGGGTACTTTATTCAGAATGTAAGCTACTGTCTTTAATGCTTCTCCCCAGAGGGACTCAGGTAAGGTAGAATGAGCAATCATGCTCCTTACTATATCCTTAAGAGTCATGTTTCGTCTTTCAGCTCACCATTCATACTAGGTGATCTTGGCATGGTGTATTGTGGGATAATACTGCATTCATCTAGGAATTTCACAAATAGTCCTGGGCATTATTCACCTAAGCCATCTTATCTATCGTAGTACTCACCACCACGATCAGATCTAATATTTTTAATCCTTTTGTTGAGTTGATTCTCAACTTTAGCTTTATAAGCTTTGAACACGTTTAGAGACTGAGATTTATCATGAATAAGATATAGGTACTTATAACGTCAGTAATTGTCTATGAATGTTATGAAATATTATTGACCATTCTAGGATGCGTAGGGAATGACCCACAAATATCTGTATGAATTAATTCTAAGACGTCTGAAAATATGTTGGCACGCAGTCTCTTGGTTTTGGTCTGTTTTCCCTTAATGCAATCGACATAGACATCAAAGTCTGTGAAGTCAAGGGACTCTAAAATACCATCAGACACAAGGCATTCAACTCTAAATTTTGAGATATGACCTATGATGACGTCACGAACTAACTAAAAGTACTAGTAATTACTATCATTTTATTATCTAGCCGAATAAATTGAAGGGATTTATTTTAACCTAATCTTAACTAACCTAATTACTAAGACGAAACAGAGAATAAAGTAGGGAAATATTTGAAGAAAACCAATGAGAAAGACAATACCTACGAAAGAATCCACCTAGACTTCACTTATTATTCTAAATTTGAATTAAACGATTTATTTACTTGTCTTAATCCGTAGAAATTCCTAACTTATGTTAATATCTCTTTCGAGAATAAAAACAACTGACTCTAGGTTGATTAATTGAAATCTCTTTCTAATTAAAACCCTTATTGTCGTATTAACTCAATCTATGAATTCTCCTTTTAGATTTGACTCTAATCATGTAGATTTATGTCATTCTATTTCTAGGATTGCATGCAACTCGACTCAATTATGCCAGATTTACTCTTAAACAGGGACTTTTGCTCCACTTAATAAGCACATCAATCATGAATTAATATCCTGAAAACATTAAATCATGAAATAAGAACACATTATTGAGATCAAGAACAAATATTTATCATGTAATTCAGTAAAATCAAATAATAAGATCTGTCTTAGGTTTCATCCTCCCTAGGTATCTAGGGAATTTAGTTCATACTTTTGGGGGGAAAACATCTCAAAATTAGGAAAACAACAAAACATAAAGAAACTCAAAAACTTCGAGAGAAATTGAATGGAGATCTTCAGTCTTGAAGGAGATCTTGCTTCTGAGTTGAATCGTAGGCGTTCTTCAAGCCTTTTCTTCGTTCAGCTCTACGTGTTCCTTTAAGTCCTCTTCTAGTTTGTATTTATAAACTTTAGAATGCTCAAAAACCCTAAAAATTGGCTTTTTCTGTGTATTAGGGAAACAGGGTTCGAAATCGACACGGGCTGGCACATGGGCATGTGTCCAGACCGTATGGTTCACACAGGCGTGTGCTCAGCCCGTGTGGTAATGGTCTTGGCCGTGTGAATCCTTAAATTAGCCTGTTTTGTCCATTTTTAGCCTGTTTTTTACTCTTTTTGTTCCCCTATGCTATCATAAGTATAAAATATGAAATTAAAGGATTAGGAGTATCAAATTCACTAAATTAAATAATAAATCATCCAAAAATGCATCATGAATGAGATTAAAATATGTCACTTTTATGGCTTATCAAATATCCCCACACCTAAGCGTTTGCTTATCCTTAAGTAAAATCCTCAACTCACAATTAAAATTAGACTCCCTCAATTCATAATTATCATCAATAATATTTTATCATAATTCACAAATAATTATACATTGATAATTCAACTAAAAGAGCACTAAAGATTCAAACAATCCAAGTCACACATTTTTAAAGCATGAAAACATAGATATTTCCTATTATCTAAGTAATTACCTTTAATTCAAAACCGAAAAGATTTGATATCCTCACTAAAGATTCACTCAAATCACTCAAAGTGTTTAAGGTTCAACAATTAAGCACTCAAAAGTCAAACATGGAAATTCATTACCATATGCTTACATGAAAATCAAATATTCATCACTATAAAATGAGATGATACACAAATCAAAAAGTCTTTAAAGGGTTGTAATAGGGCTTAGGTTAAAGGTGTGGATAAATGTTGAAAAAAAAGGTTAGAATCGAGATCGAATTGATAAATTACCTAACTAGAAAAATAAACTAATACTGAATAATTACATCAATCGAAATTATTTAAGAAAAACACGAGCTTATTCTCAGAATATGAAATTAACTGTTTAAGCTCAAAACTTAGAACTAGTAATAATCGACCATATGTATTTTTTTCACTCTTTTTTAATAACAATGGATAATAAGCGATAATTTAACAATTGAAACAAAATAACATAGTTAGGCAACTGACCAAATCAAATCTCGACAAAAAGGGAGTTAATAAAATAGGAACAATTCTCAACGAATCAAAAAAAAAAAAGAGTTATGAGTTTATAGTAATGGGTAAATTAAGAAACAGTTTGTTAGGTTCAAAGGGGTTCACTAAGTGTTAATTATGAAGGTAGGCTTATGGGATAAGCAGGTTAAAACCTAGGTGCCTTTATCATCTCAGTATATCAAATCAAAGGTGTGGTCTCGACATGTATAATCGAAGCAAGTTCTAGAATAACCAATCAATATTGACACACTCATAACCAATAATAAATTGAGCAAAAAAAAGTGTATGCTCTAAAGGCTCAAAATCTCACAAAAATTATGGTTTTTGATGTCAATCTTGCACATCTCAAACTTCAAGATAATAATTAAATTTAGGGAAACAACCTAACAAATTTTAATTCTGAAAATAGACTTATCATGCTTGATTCTCTCATGTCTTAAAGTTTAAACAATCAATGCACAATTTCCTATGAATTTAATCTAAAACACATCAATGATAATCACAAATTAATAAGAATCCATTCTAATAGTAATATGAGAAAATTACTTGAATACAAGACATAATTCAGGGATTTTCTAATAATCATATAAATAACCTCTCCACACTTAAGATGTAAATTGTCCTCAATGTACAAAAACAGATAATCATAGTAGAAACAAAAATGTCATAAGAGATGTAGAGAATTGAAATTGCCCTGAATATTGGTTGAAATTCCTAGAATAGTGAAAAGCGAAATTGTAGATAAATGTAGATGTAGGGACTGATTCTGAAGAAGATTAAAGGGTTACTCGATTAGAAACAACCATAATAAATAAAGAAAAATATATAGTTCAAAATATAAAAACAAAAGAAGTCTAAAAACATAACAATAAACATAAAAATAGAAATAAAACTAAAAATAAGAAAGTAAAATTAAAATTAAAAATAAATGATAAATGGACTCAATGGTCCCCATCATTAGATATATCGGCATCGTGAGTCGTCGACGCTGGAGGAGTAATATGGAAATGCTGAAAAATATGTTGCAATGTCGCATCAATACTATTGAATCTCTGAACACAGTACTGATAGAAGCTAGTGAACTCCTCGGTGGATACTCCTCGGAAGCTCGCAACAGGTCGGTGACTCGAATGTGGAGGCTGTGGTGGGTCCTCGTGATAGGGAGGAACATCATCAGTGAAGCCCTCGGGGTCATTCTGAGCATTAGAATGAAACAATCTATACTGAGGAGGATCCACTCCACGACGTCGCTCGATCATCCTCATGTGTATCATGCTCGAGATGTAACATCCCGAAATAGGGCTTAGTCAGAATAGTGGTTTCGGAACCACAAATCCGACATCAAAATATTTATTTTATGATTATTATGAGGTCTAGAATATGAGAATATGCATGTGTTAAGATTTCATGAAGAAATTCTTTGAGTAAGATGTCCAATTGGAAATTAGGAACTAAATTGAATAAATGGGAAAACTTGGATTCTAGAAGAAATTTGTATGAAATTGCTTTAGATTATAAATTTGAAGGTCTTAGAGAGAAATTTTCCCAGTTTCTAAGTTTTTGGACAATAATGGGCTTGCATGGATGAAATTTTAAAGAAAGAGCTTAAGGGCATTTTGGTCATTGGGCATTTTAATGAAATAAAATGGGAAAAATGAACCAAAATCAGCTCATTTTCTTCTCCATGCTGCCAAAACTTCAAGGGACTCCATATTTAAGGTTTTCAACATTTTCAAGCTCAATAGTAAGTGCACCCAATCCCCGTTTTTAATGTTCTTTGTATTTTTAAAATCCCAGTAGCTTACTCTCTCCATTTCTACCCATATTCCATGCTAGGGTTCATGTTTAAAAATTTACCCATACATGAGTTACTTGTATTTTGATGGTTTATAGAGGAATATGAAAGTTGAAGGTGTGTTAAACATCTTTTCCTAGATGATTTTCATGAAAAACCCTTGAAGGGACCTTTTTGCAAAAGTTGTTAAATATGTGATAGAAATGTGAAAATAATGGAAAATTTGGGCTTCCATAAGAGGGAAAAGTATTCGTCTAGGTTTGGGTAAGCTAGAAATTTCATGTGTTTCATTATAAGAGCCTAGGGACTAAATCGTAAAAATGTAAAAGGTTAGGGGTAAAATGGTCATTTGAACCGGGGGTGAAATTTAGGCTCAAAAAGTACAATGTGATATGTTAATGATTCAATTTTATTGTTATAGACCCTGAGGAACAAATTTCGGAGATCGATCGAAGAAAGTGAAAGGTTTCGGAATAACTGAAACACAACACCGAAACGAGTACCAGGTAAGTTCAGATAACTTAAAGTAAACTCAAAATGTGTCTAATTATATGATTTATGAATGCATGATGATTGCATTTATTAATGGCATGAAATCATATGAATTGCATCTTTGATAATGAATTGTTGGAAAATGTCTCGGTTGAGGTTAAAAAGGAAATTCGATGGATAAACCATGATTAACATGTGAATTGAGATCCTGCATGTGTTGCAGAAAGAATTTAGCCTGGACGGGTAATTCGATGATCTCAAGTATGAAAAGGATCTAGCCCAGACGGGTGTTCCTTGAATGATCGAGCCTCCCGAAGAATATATGTGCATTATGGATTTAGCCCGGACGAGTAATCCGATTAGGGTCTGAATTTAGCCTGGACTGGTAATTTAGATCTTAGATCATTAAGGGTGTTTGTCACTACAAGGGATTTAGCCTGGACTGGTAATCCCGACATCACCTTATGAGTTTATATTACGGGGGATTTAGCCTGGACTGGTAATCCCGCCGTAAGATGTGAGGTTCGCGGGAGTGCATGCCTGAAATGATCATTCGTATGAATTGACGATGATTGGATAATTCATCGAAATTTCCTAAAAACTCAACGGGACTAACACAAGGTATATGCACAAATGACATGTTGAATGATGAGCTCATCTAAGATAAATTACATGGTGATTTGTTATGTGACTAACTCATTGATTGAGTGCATGTGATAGGGAAACTATTTTCATATTTTTTGGTTCCATTATCTAATAAGGATGTATTCTAAATAATCGATAAGTTTACTTTCCAGTTATTTGAGCTTACTAAGTATGTAAATGCTTACCCCTATCTTTTTTCCCGTTTTCAGAGCTCGAGAACTGGTAGATATTAAAAGACGGTTGGAGAGTCAACACACTATCAACTAGTCCAGCTTTGGTATATAGACACTTATGTTTTGTTCAATGGCATGTATAGAACTTTTAAGTATTGTGTTATATGTGTCATTTGATTTGCCAAAATGAAGGCATGTAAAGTTATACTTATCTTTTTGTACATGGCCATGGAAATTGGCTTATTTTGAAGTAGGCTATGACCTACAAATCTATGCATGTTTATGCTCATATGAAATGGTTCGATCTTCAATTGGCAATGAGTTATAAAAACGAGTCAATCTTAAATATACCAAGTAGACATGGAAATCCTTAAATGTAAGATGAGAATTAACTTAGCATGTATGAAACCAATGACATGAGGTTTACATGCAATGAGGTTAATCAAAGTTTCATATTTATAAGTGTATAATTTGGCCTTAACATGCACTAATGTAACCTATAAGTGTAATTGGTTGGTAGAGAGTGACCAAAGGCTTGGAAAATAGCCTAATAAGGTCCACACAGGTGTGTGTCTAGGCCGTGTGTGACATATGGCTTACCTCCATCGGTGTGTGGTATGGTCGTGTGTCTCCTGCACCTAAATTTTTAAGTCAGTGTTGTGCACGGGCTAGGCACATGGACGTGTGTCTTGGCCGTGTGTCCCTAATTATATGATGAGGTTGAAGTCAGTATTGCACATGGGCTGAGGGCATGGGGGTGTCCCAAGCCACACAGGCGTGTGTGACCACACGGCCCTATTGCACGGGCGTGTCACACTTCAAGATAAGGGAAAATTTTTTAAGGTGCCCAAAGTTTATCGAATGTTCTCGATTTTGTCTCGTACTACCCCTAGGTGTGTTTTAGGCCTCAAAGGCCTGTATAAGGGATGAGAGGTACGTGTTTGAAAAGTTTTAATTTGGGGTAAAATTGGGTGACTTGATTAAGTAAGTTGTAAAGGTGAAATACCGGTAATGCCTCGAATCCTATCCCGGCGTCAGATACGGGTGAGGGGTGTTACACGAGATGCCTTAAGGGGACATCTGGCCTACTAATGTGAGTGTATAGGACTACTCTGGTCTGTCGAGAGACCAAAGTGTCGAACAAGACGAGTCACATAAGGGCCTAAACAGATGGGGCCTCTCCTTGGCGGTCAATCTGATGGTGGAAAGATAAAGTGATTAAGTACGCTAAATCAATAATATGGTCATGACCCATGCTCTAAAGAAAGTATGCGTTGTGCGTGCTAACGAATCCAGTGCTCTCTCTCCATCCTGTCAACGTGTAAGCGAGGAGTGCGTGAATGTACCGTAAAGCTGGAGAAAGAGAAGTTGCCTTCGAGCGACTCGCGTCATATAGTGTTTTACTCCCTGTAAGCTCGGTCGAACACCGTGATGACGAGTGGTGGATATGTCAATAAAGTCGAAAGAAGTCCTTGGTGCTCATAAAGTCCTCTGTATATAGTCCCAAAGCAGCACCGAACTCTGGGATGCTCATATGTTGCACCAACCCACCAAGACGAAAGGTGATGGTGTCTAGCTCGTCATGAACCATCATGACCTACTGGACCAAGAATGTAGAACAGAACTCCAAGGTGAGCTCCGTGTAGGTGGGCTCGATAATGTCAAAGAATCTATCCCACAGAGCTGTGGCAATAGTAGCGTGCACGTCATCAGCTAATTGGACCTGCTTCAATGCGGCCCAATCAATGAAACGGCCTAGGCCGAGTGGTCTTACGCGATGGAGCTGGTATAACTCCACCTGGGGACCTGTCGAAAATCGGAGATAAGGGTGGTGAGCCTCAGCGGAGGCGTTCGAGGAGGTCGAGCCTGGGCCCTTTCGCTTTTTCGCAGCGAGGACAGCGATCTTAGTCTTGCCTCGTGTATTCGTCATAATAAACCTACAATAAAGAAATTAAAAAAAATTCAATTTGACGAATCAACATAATAGGCAAACGAATAAGAAATAAACCTCCATGTTCAGCTCAATATTTGGACTAAAAAATGGACTTATAATATGTTGAAACTAATAAGTAAACTGCTCATACCAAACAGAAGCAAAGTAAACGTGAATAAATAACTAAAACTAGTCAAGATAAAATCAACAATGAAAAGTGACTAAAACAAAATGAATGTATAAACTGTAGAATGAAAAACAAAACAAAATAAAATAACTAGTAAGAATATCCAACCACAAAATCAAGAATCAATTCAATATCAATTATTAAAGAAACTAAATAAATAAAACATGAACCAAGTAATACATAAAATGAGTAAAATTAATGAAAAGAAAATAATAACAAAGAAATAAATAAAAAATCATAATAATAATATATAAGAATTAAATAAATAATGAATTAAATAAAGAAAAGGGAAGGGTAAGAAAGGTGAAATCGATGGGCGGTGGTTAGAGGTATGGAGGCGCGGTGATCGACGCTGGGGAAGAGGACGTCAGAACAGTGGTGGTTCGGTAGTGTGGGTGTGTGGAAAAAAAAAGGGAAGAGGGAGTCGGGTCTGCTTTGGTCTGACAGTGGGGTGGCTGGCGTTTGAAGGGAAGAATGAGGAAGATGAGGGAAAAGAAAGGGAAAGAAATGAGATGGGAAGGGTAGTTGTGGATGGTGCGACGGGGTGGAGAGAAAAGGGTCGAGGGGAAACCGACGGGCGGTTAGGGTGAAAGGGGCACACAGGGTTGGAGGGCTCGTGGGCGTGGGGAAAAAGAAAAGGGGAAAAGAGAAGAGAGGGGGCTGTTTTGGGTGTTAATGAGGGAAAAGAAGATTGGGGTTCAGTTCCTGTGTGGGCAGTGATGCGAAGAGAGGGGGTTGGTGGCTGGATTTAGTCAAGGGAGATGGCTGTTCGGCAGCTAGGTTTTTTGGCAAAGAAAAAGACAAAACAAATGAAAAGAAAAGGGGCTGGGGTTTTAAATGGGGACACGATCGTATGAGGCCAGTGTTGGGCAACATGGCCGTGTGGTCTCCTGCTTAGCCCGTATGCGTTAAGAATTCAAGCCCAGTCTTTACACGGTCTTCGACACACTCGTGTGTCCACACGGCCGTATCGTACGGACGTGTGTAATCCCTTTCGCTTCTCTCACGCTCGTGTGACCTTTCACACGTCCGTGTGCAATTAATAAAATAAACCCAATTTTCACATGACTGTTTCGCTCCCCTTATGGTTCACACGGCCATATTGCTCAGCCGTGTGCAATCTCCTTCGCTTCTCCCATGCCCGTCTGACCTACCACACATCCATATGGCTCAGCCGTGTCTAGCACATGACCGTGTGCCTTGCCCGTGTAACTCTCTGACTTGTTTTAAGATTGAAAAATTTAGCTCCAGGTTTCACATGACCTATGACACGCCCGTGTGTCTAGGTCGTGTGGTCTACATGGCCGTGTCGCACGCCCGTGTAGACTATATTTAGGCCGTGTATTTGTCGATTTTTGGGAATTTAAGCTTCAGGATCCATACGACCAAGGACATGCCCGTGTGTCTAGGCTGTGTGGGTTGCACGGCTATGTCGCCATGCCATGTAACTCTCTGTCAATTTCCTTAAAATTTAAAAACTAAGTCTCAAGATCCACACAGCCAAGGAGACGCCCGTGTGTCTAGGTCGTGTTGTTCAAAAACCTATATTTTTTAATATTTAGTTAATTTTAAAGAAATATTATGAAATGAAAGTAAAGAAATTAGTGGTGTTAACACTCGGGTTGCCTCCCTAAAAGCGCTTATTTAGATTCTAAGCTAGACTTACCTTGTGCGCATAATTACGAAGGTTCGCAGAGCTGAAGCATTTCTAAAATCCTCACCATTATAAAGTTTAAGTCAATGACCGTTTACCTTGAATGTGCCATATTATGGATGAGTTACCTCTATCGTACTATAGGGAAAAATGGTTTGTACTACGAATGGACCTGACCATCTTGATTTCAGCTTTTCGCGAAACAACTTGAGCTTTGAATTGTATAAAAGAACAAGATCTCCTGCTGCAAATTGTTTGGGTTGCTTCAAACGAGCATCATAGTGTCGCTTTGTCACTTCTTTATATAATCGTGAGTTTTTATAAGCATTCGCTTGCCACTCATCTAACTTGTTCAGTTGCATCAATCTCTTCTCACCTACAAGTTTGAGATCATAGTTTAAGAATTTTATAGCCCAAAATGTTTTGTGCTCTAATTCAAATGGTAAATGATAACTTTTCCCATAAACAATTTTGAAAGGAGATGTTCCTATGGGTGTTTTAAAAGCAGTTCTATAGGCCCATAAATTGACATCTACTTTTATTGCCCAATCCTTCCTATTTGATTTTACGGTTTTCTCTAGGATGCGTTTAAGCTATTGATTTGCGACTTCAACTTATCCACTAGTTTGAGGATGATAAGGGGTAGCTGTCCTATGATGTACTCCATATTTCTTTAGAACTTTATCAAATTGAGCGTTATGAAAATGCGTATCCCTATCACTAATAATTGCTCTAGGTGTTCCGAATAGAGAAAAGAGTTTCTTGAGAAATCTAACTACCACTCTAGCATCATTAGTAGGTAAAGCCTGAGCTTCTACCCATTTTGACATATAATCGATTGCTACTAGGATATATTTATTACCAAACGAACTAGGAAATGGGCCCATAAAATCAATGCCCCAGACATCAAATATTTCACATAAAAGCATATAGGTTTTAAGCATTTCATCACGTTTAAAGATATTAACTGTTCTCTGACATCTATCACAATAAGTAACATACCTGTTAGCGTCCTTGAATAGTGTGGGCCAATAAAAACCTGATTCAAGGGTTTTATGTGTTGTCCTAGTCCCGCTGTAATGTCCTCTTGTTGGTTCGGAGTGGCAGTGTTCCAAGATTTTACTCGCTTCTGATTTTTTAAAACATCTCCGAATCACTTGATCTACACATACACAAAAAAGAAAAGGTTCATCCCAAAAATAATTTTTCACATCGGCAAAGAATCGCTTCTTTTGATAATGTGTCAACCCTTTTAGTAGGACGTTAGCAGCTAAGTAATTCGTAATATCCGCAAACCAAGGAACTTCTAAGTCAATTATAACCAAAAGTTGTTCCTCAAGAAATGAGTCATTTATCTCATTCTCATCAAGCTCCTTAATATGTGAATTTTCTAACCTGGAAAGGTGATCTACTGCAAGGTTTTCAGCTTCCCTTTTGTCTTGGATTTGTACATCGAACTCCTGCAATAATAAAATCCATCTTATTAGTCGAGGTTTTGCATCTGATTTAGTGAGAAGATAACGAAGAGCCGAATGGTCAGTGTAAACGACAACTTTAGATAATATTAAATATGACCTAAATTTATCGAATGCAAAAACCACAGCTAGCAATTCTTTTTCTGTAGTAATGTAGTTTTCTTGTGCAGCTGTCAATGTCTTGCTAACATAATAAATCGGTTGAAAATGTTTGTCTCTTCGCTGTCTAAGAACTACACCTACTGCAAAATCACTCGCATCACACATTAGTTCAAAGGGTAAATTCCAATCAGGTGTAACTACAATTGGAGCATTAATTAATTTATCTTTAAGAGTATTAAATGCTTCTAAACATTCCTGATTGAAATCGAAAGGTACATCTTTTTCTAGCAAATTAGTCAAAAGCTTAGCTATTTTAGAAAAATCTTTGATAAATCTTCTATAGAACCCAACATGTCCTAAAAAGTTTCGAATAGCCTTAACTGAACTAGGGGGAGGTAATTTTTCAATGGTTTCAATTTTCGCTCTATCAACCTCAATCCCTTTATTAGAAATTTTATGACCTAACACAATCCCTTCTCTAACCATAAAGTGACATTTTTTTCCAATTAAGCACAAGGTTCATTTCCTCACATCTCATTAAAACTAGTTTTAAATTTTTAAAACAAAGATGGAAAGAATTACTAAATACCGAGAAGTCGTCCATAAATACCTCCATAATGACTTCTATGAGTTCATAAAAAATAACCAACATGTATTGCTGAAAAGTAACAAGAGCATTACATAATCCAAAAGGCATTCGTCGGTAAGCAAACGTACCATATGGACATGTAAATGTCATTTTTTCTTGATCCTCGAAAGCTATTGGGATTTGAAAGTAGCCAAAGAGTTCGTCTAGGAAGCAATAATACATATGCCCAAATAATCTTTCTAACATTTGATCAATGAATAGTAAAGGAAAGTGATCTTTTCTTGTGGCATCGTTCAACTTCCTATAGTCAATGCAAACTCTCCATCCTATGACTGTTCTTATTGGAATCAACTCATTCTTCTTATTTGCTACAACAGTCATGCCTCCCTTCTTAGGAACAACCTGCACAAGACTCACCAAAGTACTGTCAGAAATAGGATAAATAACTCTAGCATCTAGAAGTTTAATTACCTTAGCCTTAACGACTTCTTTCATGTTAGCATTCAGTCGTCTTTGAGCTTGTACACATGGCTTGTATTCATCCTCCATTAAAATTTTATGGGTGCAAAAAGAAGGTTTGATCCCTCTAACGTCAGAAATCTTCCAAGCTATGGCTCTTTTATGCTCCTTCAATACTTATAGTAGCTCATATTTCTCATTCGACTGCAAATTTGAAACAATAATCACTGGTAATGTAGAATTATTTCCAAGAAACGCATATTCTAAGTGATAAGGTAATTGTTTCAATTCCAATTTGGGAGGTTCTTCAATAGAGGGTTTTAGTTTTAATTCATCGTTTACCTCAATACCCTCATAACTCTGTTGTCTTAGTGACGACTCATTAGAATCTAAATCAATTTTTGTCTTACCTATCACAGTATCATCGTCATCTACCTCTTCTCCTTGAACAAGACACAGTTCCAACGTGTTCTTATGAACGATTTCTTGTAAAGAATCTTGAATAACATGATCAATAGAATCAATAAAATAACAAGAATCATCATGTTTTCTAGAGAATCTCATGGCATTATAGATTTTCAAAGTAATTTCCTCGTCACCTACCCTAAGCACAAGTTTACCATCACCCACATCAATAGCAGTGGCTAAAAATAGGCAACCTAAAATTAAAGGTACTTCAACATCCTTATCCATGTCAAGCATAACAAAATCAATAGGGAATATGAATTTATCTACTTTTACAAGTACATCTTCAATAATACCCCTAGGATATTTAACAGATCTATCAGCTAATTGAATACTCATATTAGTGGGTTTTTGTAACGCCCCGTACCCGAGACCATCGCCGGAGTCGAGCATGAGGTGTTAACGGGCTTAATTCATTAATTAAACAACTCAAACAATTTATTTTAGAAATTCCAAACAAGCTGGCTAACTGCGTCACAGTCGCTTAAAAATTCATATCTCAAGTTCCAAAACTCAAAATTAAGATCTGAAATTTTCCTTGAAACTAGACTCATATATCTATCTACTAATTTTTTTCTAGAATTTTTGGTCAAGCCAATTAGTATAGTTTATTAGTTAAAGTTTACTCTGTTTCCGCATTCGACTGCTTTGACCTCTATTCACTACGAACCACATTTCTATTTGTACAAAACTCAAAAGACTATTCAGTTTCTATTTATTAAAACTATACTTAATAATGAATATGTACATATAAAGAATAACTTCTGATTATTTTTGTACAATTTTTGGTGAATTTCCAAAGTCAGAACAGGGGATTCAGAAATTACTCTGGCACTATTTCACAAAAATTTAAATATCTTATAAAATACAACTCTTTTACCTATTTTGTTTCTTCCACATGAAAATAGATTCATTAGGCTTCAATTACATATTTTATTCATCATCTAATTCTATTTCTACTATTTTTAGTGATTTTTCCAATTCATGTCACTACTGCTGTGTGATTCTGTTTTATAACTGATTTCACCATTTTATGGTTTTCCATAGACTAAGTAACACATTAAACATACATGACATCAAATATGATCTAGATTGGCTATTCCAATGGCTAATCATTTCCAAAACTTTTCTTATCAAACCATAACCATATCATAAGATTATTTACACAAAGTGAGTATAGTGCTATACATGCCACACTCAAAATATATAAACCATTTTACCAATCTAGGTCTTCAGATAGTGTGAGCGAGCCTTCGACCTATCCCGATTCTCAAGCCGGCTTGTCAAAATTAGAATGAATGAAAAGGAGAGAGTAAGCATAAATGTTTAGTAAGTTCACATGCAAATAACAAGTAACATGATCATGCAATCCAACATAAACATCATTAAGACACTCATGTCATAAGAATACTTACTATCTTACCACAATTTTGTCTTACCAAATTCTCAACCAAGGATTAAACTCATACCTGTCCATTTTCACTTCTTCAACACATTCATCGTCAATCAATTTTGTTTTAAGTACTCTCCCTATTCTCTTAGGATTCTCCCGTTGAACACATCGGAATATAATTTCGGATACGCGGATAGTGTGCACGTAAGTGCTATACTCATAGCTAAACAAGCTCAATAGCTTTTGAAATTTATGTAGTCAAGCTACCATGTAACCCGCCCATAAACGAACTCAGACTCAACTCAACGAGCTCGGGCGTTCGCATCCATAAGTGAACTCGGACTCAACTCAACGAGCTCGGATGCCTAGTTACATCTCACGAACTCGGACTCAACTCAACGAGTTCGGAACTCAACCATCCTAGTGACATGTCACTTGTACCCTAATCTATTCCCAAGGTTCAAACGGGATTCTTCTCAATTACACATTTTGATCACCTTCTTCAAAATGTAGAAACCGATACTTACTAGCGTCTCATACTTATCAAGTTGTTCACATAATTTGCATATTACCAAATAATAATTCACAAAGCATAATATTTCATGATAATAAGTATCATATCATATAAATAACATTAAATCACTTAAAATAAAAATTATGTTACCTTATTTACACATGAACTTACCTCGATACAAAATATTAGCAATTGAGGCTATTCCTCGTAAACTTTGTTTTTCCCTCGATCACGACTTGAATCTTGTTTCTCTTGATCTATAATACCAAATTAATTTATTTAATACATACATTCATCAAAACATCCCTTAGTACGAACTTTGGCAAAATTACTATTTTGCCCCTAAACTTTCACATATTTACACTTTTACCCCAAGGCTCGTAAATTAAACCTCATCATATGTTCTTATGTTTTATGACATTCTGATCGTTTTTCCCTTCTATAGCAACATCAAATTCACACTCTAACATCTACTTATGAATATTAGGTATTTTTACCGATTTAGCCATTTTACTCGTTTTCACTTAAAATCGTGTAGCACAAGTTGTCTAGCATAATTTAAAACCTCATATTCTATCATAAAACACCAAAATACACAAATTTCACCTATGGGTATTTTTCCAAATATGAACCCTAGGTTGAATTATTGCTAGCATAAGTTAAATCGAGCTACCGGGATTCCAAAAACATAAAAATCATTAAAAACAGGGCTTGAAATCACTTACTATGAAGCTTGGAAGTTGAAGAAACCCTAGCTATGGAGAGAGGTAAGGTTCGACCAAGGCTTTAAGAAGATGAACACATTTTGGCCTTAATTTCCCTTTTAATTAATTTTAATTACCAAATGACCAAAATACCCTTAATACCTTTCTTTGAAAATTTTCATGTACAAGCCCATTTTTGTCCAAAATTTTAGAAATTGGTCAAATTTCTATTTAAGACCTCCTCATTAGTATTCGAAATTAATTTCATACTAAAAACTTCTAGAATGCAAGTTTTGCAAATTATTCGATTTAGTCCTAATTTCAACTTAAGCACTTTATGCATAGAATTTCATCACGAAATTTTCACACAATCATGTAATCATATCATAAATATCAAAATAATTATAAAATAATTATCTCTATCTCAGATTTGTGGTCACGAAACCACTATTCCGATTAGGCCCTAATTCGGGATATTACAACTCTCCCTCCCTTTAAGGATTTTCGTCATCGAAAATCTTACCGGTAAACAGGTGTGGGTATTGATTTCTCATAGTTTCCTCAGGTTCCTATGTATTCTCTTCTACCCCGTGCTTTTTTCCACAATACTTTCACGAGAGTGACACTTTTATTTCTTAGTTGCTTGACCTCTCGAGCTAAAATCTTAATCGGTTCTTCTTCGTAAGTCATATCTGGTCGTAGCTCGATTTCTGTCAGTGAAATTATATGTGAAGGGTCCGAACGATACCGACGTAGCATAGATACGTGGAACACATCATGCATCTTCTGGAATTCAGATAGCAATGCTAACCGATAAGTTACTGGTCCAACTTTTTCAATTATTTCATACGGTCCAATAACACGCGGACTTAACTTGCCATTCCGTCCAAATCTAAGAACTTTCTTCCATGGAGACACTTTTAAAAATACCTTATCACCAAATTGAAACTCGATTTCCTTTCGTTTCACATCTGCATAAAATTTTTGTCTATCCGAAGCAGCTTTCAAACAATCTCGAATCACTTTCACTTTTTCTTTGGTTTCTTTTATTAGATCAACTCCAAAAATCTGATTTTCCTTGAGTTCAGTCCAATACAATGGCGTCCGACATTTACGACCATACAATGCTTCATAAGGTGTCATCTTCAAACTCGTCTGATAACTATTATTATAAGCAAATTCTACCAACGGTAAGTATCTTTCCCAACTACCTTGAAATTCCAATACACAACTTCTGAGCATGTCTTCAAGAATTTGAATCACTCTCTCTGATTGTCCATCAGTTTATGGATGAAAGGCAGTCCTGAAATTTAACTTCGTACCTAATGCCTCTTGCAGCTTTTGCCAAAACCGTGAAGTAAATCTCAGATCTCTATCCGAAATGATTGACAAAGGTATTCCGTGAAGTCTAACAATCTCACTGATATACAATTCGGCCAACTTATTAAGAGAATAATCCGTACGTATCGAAATAAAATGAACCGATTTAGTCAATCTATCAACTATTACCCAGATGGCATCTTTCTTCCCCGGAGTTAATGGCAACCCTGGTACAAAATCCATAGTCATCTGATCCCATTTCCATTCAGGAACCATGATAGGCTGGAGTAGTCCCGAAGGTACTTGGTGTTCAGCTTTCACTTGTTGACAAATTAAGCACTTTGATACAAACTCGGAGATATCTCTTTTCATTCCATTCCACCAATACATTTTCTTCAAGTCATTATACATTTTCAGATCTTGCCGGGTGAACCGCCAAACAACCATTATGTGCTTCATGCAAAATCTTTTGAATCAACTCATCATTTTTCGGTACACAAATTCGGTTTTTAAACATCAAGCAACCATCAGAACCGATTTTGAAATCTGACCTTGTATCAAACTCACATTGTTTTCTTTTGGCTTGCAAATCTTCATCACTTTTCTAAGCTTCACAAATATCTTGTAAAAACATCGATCTTGCTCTTAACTCTGCTAAAATCGAACCATCATCTGATACCTTTAACTAAGTGTTCATAGCTCTCAAAGCAAATAACAACTTTCTGCTCAAAGCATCGGCAACCACATTCGCTTTTCCCGAATGGTAGTCAATAACAAGCTCGTAATCTTTTAATAACTCCAACCATCTTCACTGTCTCAAATTCAAGTCTTTTGTGACATCAAGTACTTAAGACTTTTGTGGTTGGTATATACTCGACATTTTTCACCATACAGATAATGTCGCCAAATCTTCAAAGCAAATACTATAGTAGCCAATTCTAAATCATGAGTCGGATAATTTCTTTCGTGAGAATTTAACTGCCTCGAAGCATAAGCCACCACTTTTCCTTCTTGCATAAGTACATATCCTAAGCCATTTCGAGAAGCATCACTATACACCACAAATTTTTTACGTGATTCGGGTTGTACTAACACTAGTGCTTTAGTTAATAACTTTTTCAATTCTTCAAAACTCTGTTGACATTCTTCCGTCCACTCAAATTTAACATCCTTTCGAAGTAGTCTAGTCATAGGAGCAGCAATTATAGAAAATCCATTTACAAACCGCCGATAATATCCAGCTAGCCCCAAGAAACTTCTAACCTCAGTTACATTTTTTGGTGGTTTCCAATCAACAATAGTCGAAATTTTACTAGGATCAACCCGTATACCATCACCTGAAACAATATGACCCAAAAATCCAACTTCCCAAAGCCAAAATTCACTTTTACTAAACTTGGCATATAACTGTTTATTTCTCAAAGTTTGCAAAACTATCTTCAAGTGCTCGGCATGCGCTGTCTCATCTTTCGAATAAATTAAGATGTCATCTATAAATACCACAACAAATTTGTCCAAGTATGGCCGAAATATGCGATTCATCAAATCCATGAACACAGCAGGAGCATTTGTTAACCCGAATGGCATAACTAAAAATTCATAATAACCATACTCTGTTCTAAAAGTAGTTTTAGGCACATCCAACTCTTTTACTCGCAGCTGGTAGTACCTAGATCTCAAGTCAATCTTTGAAAACCATGTCGCTCCTTTCAGCTGATCAAACAAATCATCAATTCTCGGCAACGGATACTTGTTCTTGATTGTCACCTTGTTTAATTGTCGATAGTCAACACACAATCTCATAGAACCATCCTTCTTTTTCACAAATAATACGGAGCACCCCAAGGGTGAAAAACTCGGTCTCACAAAGCCTTTGTCAGTCAACTCTTACAACTGCGACTTTAATTCTTTCAACTCTGCTGGTGCCATTCTATACGGAGCAATCGAGATCGGAGCTGTTCCCGGTATCAACTCAATACCAAATTCTACTTCCCTGACTGGAGGCAAACCCGACAACTCTTCTAGAAATACATTCGCGAACTCACACACAATCGGCACTGATTCAATTTTCTTTTCAATTTCTTTTGTATTAAGTACATACGCCAAATAAGCTTTATAACCCTTCCTCAAATATCTTTGAGCCGACATCAAAGAAATTACACTAGATAATGCCTCTAATTTGCCTGATTCAACCCACAGAATTTTACCACTTTCACACTTTAATTCTATAACCTTTTCTTTGTAATTTACTATAGCATCATGCAATGTCAACCAATCCATACCCAAAATAACATCAAATTCATCAAACGACAACAACATCAAGTCGGCCGGAAAGTAATGACCCCGAATCATTAAAGGACATTTCTTGCATGCATTATCAACTATCACACAATTGTCAAATGGATTCGACACTCTAATCATAAATTCTGTGTACTCAACAGGTATATTCATACTAGACACCAATTTCATGCACACATATGAATGAGTAGAACCGGGATCAATCAAGGCAGTAACATTAACATCATAAAGAGAAAATATACCAGTAATCACGTCGGGTGATGAAGCATCTTCACGTGCCTTTATGGCATAAGTTCTAGTTGGAGCCCTTGCTTCAGGTTTAGCTGCTGAATCTCTGACTACATTCTTGTTACTTGCTTCATTTCCAGCTTTTCGCGAATATCTTTCCCTCGAGTCTGCACCACTAGCTTTTACACTCTGAAATTTTTCTTTCTCAACTCTCTCTGGGCAGTCTCTAATAAAATGATCCGGAGAACCACACCGAAAACATTCATTCTCTCTACATGGGCCAAAATGATTTCTACCACACCGCTGGCACTCGGGCTTAACAAATCTCGAATTCCCCACACTAGTCACGGAAGTAGTCTGAGATTTAAGACCCACATTTTGTTTCTAAGAATTTCCATATGATTGTCCGGCCGAAACCTAAAAACGAGGATTCATATTTCTAGATTTTCTAGATTACTGTGAGAATGAACTGCTCGTTGATCTTTTCTTCCAACTTCTAGTCTCAGCCTCTACTTTTTTCTTCTCTTTAAGTAATTCTTCAGCCTTGCAAGCTCGATCAACAAGTACTACCATTTCTTTTAATTCAAGAATCCCAACAAATACTTTGATGTCTTCCTTAAGTCCGTCTTCAAATCGTCTGCACATTTTAGCCTCTGTAGGAACATATTCTCTAGCATACTTACTCAACCTGACGAACTCACTTTCGTATTCAGTAACTGTCATGTTGCCCTGCTTCAACTCAAGAAACTCTTTACGCTTCTGATCAACAAATCTTTCACTGATGTATTTCTTCCGAAATTCTTCTTGAAAGAACTCCCAAGTCACTTTCTCTTTCGGCACCACTGAAATCAATGTCTTTCACCAATGATAGGCTGAATCTTTCAACAATGATATAGCACATTTCAAGCATTCCTCAGGTGTACAAGACAATTTATCAAATACCCGAATAGAATTCTCAAGCTAAAACACTACTTTCTCGGCATCATCATCAACATTTGCCCTGAATTCTTCGGCCCCTTGCTTGCAGATTTTGTCAACTGGAGTTCTGTGAAATTTCATCAGATCCATACCTTGAGGCATCGGGGGTACAGGTTGAGGAATCAGAGGAGGTGGGGGAGGTTGTGCATTCGGGTTCGTACGAACAAACTCTGTATACCAAGCATTCATTATTTGGAGAAAGGCTTCTCGAGCCCCTTCTCCTCCTCCTTGACCAACAGTAGGAGGTGGATTTTCAGTCGGCACCGCCCCTTCAGCCGGAGCCAGTGCATTACTCTCGACATCATCAGCCACAGCTGGATTGGGATCTATTTACTATAAAAAATCATTTAAAAGGTCAGAAGTCGTCACACTATCACAATATATATATATTTGGCATGACATGTATAGCAAAACTCGTACATACAATACATTAGTATGAGAACCGATTAAACCTGCTCTAATACCACCAAATGTAATGCCCCCGTAGCCGAGACCGTCGCCGGAGTCGAGCACGAGGTGTTAACGGGCTTAATTCATTAATTAAACAACTCAAACAATTTATTTTAGAAATTCTGAGACAAAGTTTGGCTAATCGCATCACGATCGCTTAAAATTTCATATCTCGAGTTCCGAAACTCGAAATTAAGATCTAAAATTTTCCTTGAAAATAGACTCATATATCTATCTACTAATTTTTTTTCTAGAATTTTTGGTCAAGCCAATTAGTACAGTTTATTAGTTAAAGTTTACCCTATTTCCGCATTCGACTACTTTGACCTCTGTTCACTACGAACCACTTTCTCTTTGTACAGAACTCAAAAGACTGCCATTTCTATATCTTAAAACTAGACTTAATAAGGAATATTTACATATAAAGCATAACTTCTAATTATTTTTGTAAAATTTTTGGTGAATTTCCAAAGTCAGAACAGGGGATTCATAAATTGTTCTAACACTGTTTCACAAAAATTTAAATATCTTATAAAATACAACTCTTTTACCTATTTTGTTTCTTCGACATGAAAATAGATTCATTAGGCTTGAATTAAATATTTCATTCATCATCTAATTCTATTTCTATTATTTTTAGTGATTTTTCCAATTCACGTCACTGCTGCTGAGTGATTCTATTTTATAACCAATTTCACCATTTTATGGTTTTCCATAGACTAAGTAACACATTAAACATACATGACATCAAATATGATCTAGATTGGCCATTCCAATGGATAATCATTTCCAAACCTTTTCTTATCAAACCATAACCATATCATAAGATTATTTACACAAAGTGAGTATAGTGCTATACATGCCACACTCAAAATATATAAACCATTTTACCAATTTAGGTCTTCAGATAGTGTGAGCGAGCCTTCGACCTATACCGATTCTCAAGCCGGCTTGTCAAAATTACAATGAATGAAAAGGAGGGAGTAAGCATAAATGCTTAGTAAGTTCACATGCAAATAACAAGTAACATGATCATGCAATCCAACATAAACATCATTAAGACATTCATGTCATAAGAATACTTACTATCTTACCACAATTTTGTCTTACCAAATTCTCAACCAAGGATTAAACTCATACCTGTCCATTTTCACTTCTTCAACACATTCATCATCAATCACTTTCGTTTTAAGTACTCTCCCTATTCTCTTAGGATTCTCCCGTTGAACACATCGGAATATAATTTCGGATACGCGGATAGTGTGCACGTAAGTGCTATACTCATAGCTAAACAAGCTCAATAGCTTTTGAAATTTATGTAGCCAAGCTACCATGTAACCCGCCCATAAATGAACTCGGACTCAACTCAACGAGCTCGAACGTTCGCATCCATAAGTGAACTCGGACTCAACTCAACGAGCTCGGATGCCTAGTTACATCTCACGAACTCGGACTCAACTCAACGAGTTCGGAACTCAACCATCCTAGTGACATGTCACTTGTACCCTAATCTATTCCCAAGGTTCAAACGGGATTCTTCTCAATTACACATTTTGATCGCCTTCTTCGAAATGTAGAAACCGATACTTGCTAGCATCTCATACTTATTAAGTTGTTCACATAATTTGCATATTACCAAATAATAATTCACAAAACATAATATTTCATGATAATAAGTATCATATCATATAAATAACATTAAATCACTTAAAATAAAAATTATGTTACCTTATTTACACATGAACTTACCTCGATACAAAATATTAGCAATCGAGCCTATTCCTCGTAAACTTTGTTTTTTTCTCGATCACGACTTGAATCTTGTTTCTCTTGATCTATAATACCAAATTAATTTATTTAATACATACATTCATCAAAACAGCCCTTAGTACGAACTTTGGCAAAATTACTATTTTGCCCCTAAACTTTCACATATTTACACTTTTGCCCCAAGGCTCGTAAATTAAACCCCATCATATTTTCTTATGTTTTATGACATTCTGATTATTTTTCCCTTCTATAGCAACATCAAATTCACACTCTAACATGTACTTATGAATATTAGGTATTTTTACCGATTAAGCCCTTTTACTCGTTTTCACTTAAAACCGTGTAGCACAAATTGTCTAGCATAATTTAAAACCTCATATTATATAATAAAACACCAAAATACACAAATTTCATCTATGGCTATTTTTCCAAATATGAACCCTAGGTTGAATTATTGCTAGCATAAGCTAAATCGAGCTACCGGAATTCCAAAAACATAAAAATCATTAAAAACGGGGCTTGAAATCACTTGCTATGAAGCTTGGAAGTTGAAGAAACCCTAGATATGGAGAGAGGTAAGGTTCAGCCAAGGCTTGAAGAAAATGAACACATTTTGGCCTTAATTTCCCTTTTAATTAATTTTAATTACCAAATGACCAAAATACCCTTAATACCTTTTTTGAAAATTTTCATGTACAAGCCCATTTTTGTCCAAAATTTTAGAAATTGGTCAAATTTCTATTTAAGACCTCCTCATTAATATTCCAAAGTAATTTCATACTAAAAACTTCTAGAATGCAAGTTTTGCAAATTATTCGATTTAGTCCCTAATTTCAACTTAAGCACTTTATGCATAGAATTTCGTCACGAAATTTTCACACAATCATGCAATCATATTATAAACCTCAAAATAATTATAAAATAATTATTTCTATCTCATATTTGTGGTCACGAAACCATTGGGATATTACAGTTTTGGTTTCCCAAGACCAAGCTGCTTGAACATTTTATAAGGAATCAAATTAATGTTAGCACCTAAATCAGCTAATGCCTTCTCAATATTTAAACTACCAATTAAACAGGGAATAGTAAAACTTCCTGGATCTTTCAGTTTGGTTGGTAGTTTATTTTGGAGAATAGCTGAACATTCCTCGTTGAGTTCCATAGTAGATAGCTCTTCAAACTTCCTTTTATTCGTTAATAGCTCTTTCAAAAATTTTTCATATATAGGCATCTATGAAATAGCCTCAACAAAAGGTAAGTTAATATGCAACTGTTTAAAAAGTTCGAGATATTTATCAAATTGTGCATCCATGCGGTTTTCTTCAACTTTGCCTGATATGGGATTAGTGGTTTATATTCCTTGAGTACCGATGTTACACTCACTTCGGGTTTTACCTCCTCGTCCTTTTCCTTATCAAATTCCTATGGCAGCTTCTTTTTAGGCTCATTTAACACTTTCCCATTCCTTAATGTAACTGCTTTCACATGCTCTTTTGGGTTGGGTTCGGTGTTACTGGGTAAACTACCATATTGCCTTTCTGAAACTAATTTAGCAAGCTGCCCAATTTGATTTTCGAGCCCTTGAATCGACGCTTGCTGATTTTTTAAAGCCGTCTTGGTGTTTTGGAAACAAGTCTCTAACACTGAAATAAAATTTTCCAACATATCTTCAAGGTTCAGTTTCTTTTCTGGCCGATAAGGTTGTTGCTGAAAACCTGGAGAGGATGGTGGTCTTTGGTTTCCTTGACCTCCCTATGAGAAATTTGGGTGGTTCCTCTAACCTGCATTATAGATGTTACTGTAGGGGTTGTTTTGAGGTCTAGAATTATTAACCATATAATTTATTTGCTCATTCTCCATGCTAGGTCTATAGGGTAAATATTCTACATTGTTTATTCCACCTCCACTTGTGTCACACTACATCACTGAATATACCTGTGAAGAAACACATAAACCATCAATCTTTCTATTCAAGAGTTCTGCCTGGTTCGATAACATGGTGATCGCATCAACGTTAAAAACACCAGCTATTTTTGTCAGCTTTGTCCTCATGACTTGCCACTGATAATTATTTAGTGACATCTCATCTATAAACTCATAAGCCTCCTCAGGTGTTTTATTATTTATAGTACCACTGGCGGCTGCATCGATCATTTGCCTAGTTGAGGGGTTCAAACCATTGTGAAAAGTCGGAACCTATAGCCATAGAGGTAATTCATGGTGATGACACCTTTTCAATAAATCTTTATACCTCTTTCATGCATCATATAAGGTCTCTCAATCCATCTGTACAAAAGAAGAGATATCATTCCTCAATTTGGCTGTCTTAGCCGGTGGGAAGTACTTCAGCAAAAACTTCTCAGTCATTTGATCCCAAGTAGTGATAGAACCTCGTGGTAGGGAGTTCAACCACTGCTTAGCCTTATTTTTCAACGAGAAGGGGAATAACCGTAAGCGAATGGAGTCGTCAGAAACACCGTTGATCTTGAAAGTGTCGCAAAATTCTAGAAAATTAGCCAAATGAATATTTGGGTCTTCATCCGCAAACCATCGAACTGAACAAACTGTTGAATCATTTGAATAGTGTTAGGTTTCAATTCAAAATTATTTGCAGCAATAGCAGGCCTAACAATACTCGATTCAGCCACAGTGAGAGTGGGCTTGGCATAATCGTACATAGTACAAGAAGTAGGATTTGGATTTGGAGGATCCAAAGAAAGTAGCTGATTATTCTGATTATTAGCCATCTCCCCAATAACGTCCTCTTGCTCTTCCACTGTACTTTGGCGATTTTGCGTTACTTCTTTACAGTTTCTATGAGCTGTACTTTCAATTTTACTGTCAAATAAAAGTGGTCCTGATGTGTTTCTTCTAGTAATAAACTAAAGGAACCTGCCAGAAGCAAATAAAAGAAAAGTTAATAAATAAAAATTAAAACAAAAATAAAATGCAATAAAAATAAAAATGGCTAAAGTAATAAAAATCTAGTGTTCCTAATATTTTAGTCCTCGACAACGGCGCCAAAAACTTGATGACGTCACGAATTAACTAAAATACGACAAGGGCAAGTGCACCTATCGAATGGTAGTATAGCTATGGTGAGTCGGGAATATCGTATCCACGAGGACTAAAAGTACTAGTAATTACTATCCTTTTATTATCTAGTCGAATAAATTGAAGGGATTTATTTTAATCTAATCTTAACTAACCTAATTACTAAGACGAAATAGAGAATAAAGTAGGAAAATATTTGAAGAAAACTGATGAGAAAGACAATACCCAGGAAAGAATCCACCTAGACTAAAGACAATACCCAGGAAAGAATCCACCTAGACTTCACTTATTATTCTAAATCTGAATTAAACGATTTATTCACTTGTCTTGATCCGTAGAAATCCCTAACTTATGTTAATATCTCTTTCTAGAATAAAAATAACTGACTCTAGGTTGATTAATTGAAATCTCTTTCTAATTAAAACCCCTATTGTCACATTAACCCAATATATGAATTCCCCTTTTAGATTTGACTCTAATCCGGTAGATTTATGTCGTCCTATTTCTAGGATTGCATGCAACTCCACTCAATTATGCCAGATCTACTATTAAACAGGGACTTTTGCTCCACTTAATAAGCATATCAATCATGAATTACTATCCTGAAAACATTAAAACATGAAATAAGAACACATTATTGAGATCAAGAATAAATATTTATCATGTAATTCAGTAAAATCAAATAATAAGATCCGTCTTAGGCTTCATCCTCCCTAGGTATCTAGGGAATTTAGTTAATATTTTTGGGGGAAAACATCTCAAAATTAGGAAAACAACAAAACATAAAGAAACTCAAAAACTTCAAGAGAAATTGAATGGAGATCTTTAGTCTTGAAGGAGATCTTGCTTCTGAGTTGAATCCGTTGGCATTCTTCGAGTCTTTTCTTCGTTTAGCTCTGCGTGTCCTTTTAAGTCCTCTTCTAGTATATATTTATAAACTTTAGAATGCTCAGAAACCCTAAAAATTGACTTTTTTTGTGTATTAGGGAAACAGGGTTCGAAATCAACACGGACTGGCACATGAGCGTGTGTCCAGACCGTGTGGTTCACACGGGCGTGTACTCAGCCCGTTTGGTAATGGTCTTGGCTGTCTAGATCCTTAAATCAGCCTGTTTTGTCCCTTTTTGGCCCGTTTTCTGCTCCTTTTGTTCCCCTGTGCTCTCTTAAGTATAAAACATGAAATTAAAGGATTAAGAGCATCAAATTCACTAAATTAAATAATAAATCATCCAAAAATGCATCAAGAATGGGATTAAAATATGTTACTTTTATGGCTTATCAACCTAAGTGCTTATGCCATAATGATACTAAATTTTCCTTATTTAATTTGCGTTTAATACCACGTGACTCCACATGTAAGGTTTCTTTATAGGATGCAACTGTTTCTAGTAAATAAAATTTGTCATAAGTATTTAAATAATTAGTTCCAACAACATTCGAATTCAAAGACAAATTAAATTGATTATTTCCGAATGAACAATAATATCCAAATTTTTCCAATGAAAAAACTAAAACTAAATTTCGTCTAAATGACGGTACAATAAAAGTGTCTTTTAAATCCAAATAAAAAATCAATTCCTAATAACAACTTAAAATGCCCAATCACTTCCACTTTTACCAATTTTCTATCGCACATGAAGATGTGTCTTTCACCATCACTTGGCTTTCAGTAACTCAAGCAACCCTGCATAGAAACACTTATGTGAGTAGTAGCACCAAAATCTATCCATCAAGTGGTTCTAGGTACTGAAGCTAAATTAACCTCATAACAGACCAAATTGAGAATTATATCTTTCTTTGGACGCCAGACATGATATTTGGTACAATCTTTCTTCACGTGTCCAAACTTGTTACAAAAGAAACAACTTTATGTATCTTGATATTGTTTCTTTTGAACTGGACCCTTAGCAGCTTCATTCTGATATTTTTTTTCTTGCCCTTGTCTTTAGAGGTATTGGCCAAATGAGCATTTTTAGAATTATCACGCTTCAACCTTTCTTCCTCTTGCACACAATGAGAAATGAGCTCATTTAGAGTCCATTTCTCCTTTTAACAGTTATGACTAATTTTAAATTGATTAAATTGTGCAGGAAGCGATACCAAAACCCATAAGAACAAGCAATTCCTTAAAAAGCTCAATTGTAAGTACCTTAAGTCTTGAAGCAGTATGTAACATCTCTATAATGTACTCCTTTACATTTCCTTGATCATTATACTTCATAGACATCAAAGAAGTCAGAAGTGATGTCATCTCAACCTTATCATTTTTAGCAAAACGTTTCTCAATTTCATTAAGGAAACCCTTGGCTTCAGTAATTTCTTCAGATTCTGTGCCCCTAAAGGCTTTTGGAATGCTATGTTTCATCATTAGACTCATGTGATTTGAACAATCCCACCTTTCAAAATCTCTCTTAACATCAGGGGTGTTTTTCGCAGTGAGAGGTGCAAGTTGTTATTCCTTAGTGTAAGGACTATATCCATACAGCCAAGCACTATAAGTAAGTGTCTTTCTCATTCCTTAAAATTAGTTCCATTAAGTATGTGTATAGAATTTATAGCAAATATTGTGGCAGCAGAAGATGAACTAGCTGAATATAGAACAAATAAAAACAAGCTCACATCAATATTCGTAAGTAAACAATAAATTTAAGATAATGGCTAATCCCATCTCAAGATACCAAACACAACATTAATATCAAGTCTTTGGACAGTAATATTAATAGCATGTGATACTCTTGTTGTAGCAATCAAACATTAACAATAGATTATGTTAAACAATTAAATAATCTTTGGACTAACTTATTTCTCACATAAAATACCTTATAATTGGCATACATTTATCACCATAGAAGTCGTTGAAATTTTGCCAAATATTAATTTACCTTTGGGTCAATTAATAAACGCATGAATCACAAAAATATATAATCATTTAGAAATTTCAAATAAACTAATCTACACAAAAGAGGTCACTTTGGCAGCATTTTATTTCAACTAATCTATTTAAAATATTAGGCATCCTTAATTAAAAGCCAAAATCTAAATTTTGTTGTTTCAAAATATTTTTCTTAATCTTATCTTTCAATCAAATTAAAAGATAATTGTGTATATATACGTATTTATATACTTTTCCAAAACAACTTGCATATATTATATATGTATATAAAAATATATATATGAATTAAGTCATGCCTATATACTATTAACCTTTTTTTTTAATCCATCGATTCAAAATCACCCAAATTAAAAAATAAAAAACAAAACCTTAAAATTTTAATGACTGACTTGTCCTTCAAGCATTATTTATTTATTATTAAGCATAATCAGGAGCAAAAGCATAATATACATATAGCAAACTAGATTTTAACCTTAGGTAACTTATGTTGTGCGTTATTTTATATGCGTGTACATGCTAAAACAAGCAAAATAATTGACATAATGTTATAAAACTTAATCTAAAACGAATTATCAGATTTGCAGAATTAACCCAAAAATTATAAATCAAGATTTACATACAATAAATCAAGAAATCAAAAATGTTATATTATGCAATTGCAATCAAAACATTCTAAATAAGAAAATCTTAAAAGATCTAACCCATAATTAATCCAAGATTCATCATTGAATGGAAATCAAATAAAAAAAATAACCCTAAAAATATTTAATCATAATTAACCAAAACCTAAAAAATATTTACAAGAATTTCAAATATTCAACATGGATATAATAAAAATATCAAATCTATAAGATCTAAAAAACGAATCAATCCAAAAATAATAGAGAATCAATTCATTCCAAAAAGAATAGAAACTTAATTAATTCCTAATGATTCAACATGAGTACATGGCGAGGCTCGGATGCCACTTGTTAGAATCGTAAATCAAGATATGATATAAAACTTAAAAAATCATAAATCAGGATCTATCATGTCAAATCATAAAGAACAAAACAGTATCAGAACTAGATGCAGTAGCATATCAGAACTAGATGCAGTAGCATACCTGAATCCATGAATTTCTTGAAATTTTCTAGATCTTGGAGTTTTGTTATTCCAAATTAGCACACAAGAAATTTAGAGAATACTTACTCTCTCTTTCTTAAGGATGAGATATTAGAAAAGTTGTATGTATAATTTGGGGATCATAACCCTAATATATATAACTTTAGCACATTAGCTCTAATTTCTAATTATTTTGTCATTAATTAGAAATTAATTACTAGAGTATCTACATATATTTGACCCATACTTTATTTAATAATTAAGGCCTATTAAACCTTAACAAAATTAGATCACTTTTAATTTAGACTAATCTATCATAATAATAAATAATAACATGTATTACCCTTATTATATATATGATGTCCATATTTTTTAATTATTACATAATTTTTTATTTTAATACAAAGAGAGCACTTCCCTGAGATGAAGTTGACCCACCAATCTATTAAAAGAGATGCTAAATATATCCTAACTTAAAATAAATAAAAAAAATTGAAAAATAAATCAGGACCAAATAGGATCCAAACTTAAGAAAAGCCTTAAACAAAGCACGTCTCCGGATAGGCCTTTAAAGTAGAAAAATGGAAAAACAAGATGAAAGGTCAAGTTAGTGATTCTTGTCGGCTAATGAGTTCTGGGAGGAAAATGTGCGAAAGAAATGTCTGTAGGAAGTACATCGTATATGAAAAGTTGGCATGATAGTGACACAATCCCCAAGCGCCTTTTTTTATGGTTATTTAATAATATATTTTTATTTTTTAATTTTACAATAAATTTATATGGATTAAAAATTTTATTCGTTCCTCTGAGGATATGCTTAATTGAGCTTTAGGTATCCTGCAATCAGACATAAGGATTTAGAACATCCGTCTTTAGTAATAAGACTAATGATAGCACAATTTCCAATTTTTATATTGATGTTTAGTCTGGTTGCAAGTTAAAGTCCATCTCTTAAATCCCCTATAATTCTGCTTCAAGGCTTGTGGCTTTGGGGATGTAATGGTTTATTCCACTGATCCACCTTCCATTAGAGTCAAGGATAGTAAGTTTATTTGATTGGAAAATCCTCCTACAAAATACACCCAACATGCACAGGTGCAGTTTGGAAATAAATAAATGAATCTATGAATTTTGGGTGCCACAACTTGCACAAATTGTTTGCCAAAGTGAAAAAATGGCTAGTAATATATAGAAAGAAAGCGATGTATATCATATATACATGTATTCTTGTTTACCAGTGAAGTACAGCAGCAAGAAGCACTAGAATAAAAAAGAGAGGAGAAAGAAAAGCTTTAAATATAGATGGTGAAGAACTAAAGAAGAAAGATGGAAGGAATATCAAATGTAGGCAACACCAATCTCTGGTGTTGCATGTCCATGAAGGGACAAGAGGCAAACTACAAGGGCCATGGTGATGGAAATAGCAGCTGAAGTCACAGCATTAAAAGTTGCAGAGAATCGCCTCTCTTGCAGATCCCACAGCGTCCTAACAAACAATCCCAAGCCATCAATCACCACCGCCAGCACCACCGCCATCTTCTAAAACAAAATTGTCAAGGGGTTACAAAAGAGAGGCTTTTATATTGATGGGAAACTCTCTTTCGGCTAGATAAAAAAGGAGTTAAAAATGAAACTTCGACAGTGTTGTTTTGCAGCTGAAGAAAAAGAGGGTTAGTAGGTAAAAACCGTAAAGGCCGAAGGGATGGAGTGATGGAGACTACCGTCATTTTCCATGGCTTTTTCACGAAAAGGTTAAAGAAGGCGGCAGCTTCCGCGTTGCTTCCCATTTTCACCTGCGCTACCATTTTGCTATTTGGGAGCATATGGTTAATAGAACAATGGAGCTCCATACAGTCTATTTCCTTACAAGATACATGATTTTTAATAGCAAGAAAATGAAAAGAAAAAAAAAACTATATTAATTGGGATTGTTAACCACATTGAGGCGAGCCAATTGGATCTTTTTTTCCCTTCTTGTATGGGATTTTTGCTTCATCATTCTTGTGATTCATACCCTGTCTTAAAAGTCGATGTCTTGGCTAAGGATGATCATATTTCTTGTTTTTTTCCCCCTTCATTTTCTTGGTAATAATACAGGATGAATAATATCATTCTCTCAAAAGTCTTACATCTTGTAATGATGATTTGCTATTAGCATGTTAGTTTGATTATTACTTCAATGATACTTTATACCATGCTGATTGCCAAAATCATCTAAAGCTTTGTAATAGGAGGGGCTTGAATCCTCCTATTTAAAAAATAGACCATTACAGCATTGTCGGGAGGGGCATCACAAATCCCAAAAGGATTAGTCTTCATGGACAAGGAAAATACCTTAGTTATACCCAAACAAAAAGACACTATTACAGAGCATGTAAAAGTTACATGCAACTTACAAGAAAAGTGATATCTAGCATCAGCTCAAGAGAAAAATAAATATATAAAGAAGGGGAGGCATTGCCATGCATGATAATGAATCAATTATGATCATCATTCATCAAGGAAAAACAACCATCTAAACAGCTTCAAATGTTTGGCCTATACTTGTTGCCCAGATCTTTTGCTCAACTGAGCAAGAAAAAGAAAAAGGCAAAAAGAGATTAGATGACTGAAAATGTGTATACGATCATGATTTTCAAACTTGAGACTTTACCTGCATCTCTCTAGCCATTGAAGGTAGCCACCTCTCTCCCCTAATCCTTTTCAGTTCCGCGATCCTGGCTTCCTCTCTCTTGGCTTTTTCTTTGGCTGTTGCTTCTTTAGCTTCTAATCTAGCTAACGATCTCTGGGTTGCATCTCTTGCTGCAGCCAATATATCTTTTCCATCAACAGCTATGGACCGTAGTTGTCGTCTGAACTGCATACCACCATGTAGCCAAATATAAATTAAGAGGAATAATCCAAAGTAAAAAGGGGGAGAAAAGAGTTAACAGAAACAAAAGAGATCCAGACAACAAGCGGACCTCTTTCGAGTTCTCATCAATCCCTCTTCTGGGAAGAAGTTTTGGTTTCTTTCGGGGTCCTTGAATTTCATCTGACAGCAAACAAATAACTCTCAAACCTCAAATACCATAACGTAGATAACCCTTCCGAGAGCTAGCTCAGAAGATAAGAGCAAATGCACAAACACATTGCAATATCAACACCAATCCGGTATCCTGTAATAACAGTTCAAGTTTATTCAAAAGCAATAGGTAGAATCCCTTTGAAAAGTTTCAATAGTAACCTAAATAGGCTGCCCTTTTTTCCCATTCACTAAACTCTGAATCTAGAACCAATCATTTGAGACTAATGTAGAAGCAAAAGAGACAAGGAAAGAAAAGGTTGAACAGTGCAGACTGTAAAAACATTTCTCTAATTGCAGCAAGAGATGAAAATGAGGGAAAGACCTACTCACCTACGTGGTCAAATACTATCCCAGGAGTAGAATTTTTAAATAAACGAATTCCACTTTCATTTACCACGCTATCATCATCTGGGACATTACAGGCATCCTTCACTATCACTAAGTGCTTCTCTAACATGTTATCCAAAAGCTTTTGTGCCTGCTTATGACTTTGTGAGTTAGCAAACAAAACAAAATAGCACAAGTGTTCAAACAGAATACTATTGCAATTGAATGGATACATACATATATATGATTTAAACATTATGAATTGAAAAATACCAAAATTGAGTCCTTTTAAGTTGTAGAACTGATCTGAAATACCCTCCATTAAAGGTCCTTCGAAGAAAATTAAACTTTCCGGCAGTGCACTCAAAGTTGATGCCAAATTATGGTGAAAAAAATGAGTCTTATGGAAACTATCAATCCAATAAGCATGATACAACACTCGACATGGAATCTAAGAGTTCATATTTTTTTGAAGTAGATATTAATCCAATTATTTGCAAAACTACCCAGATAAGCTAATGCTAAAATAACAAAGATAGAAACATTTGGGAACCTTGAGTTGGTAGTTTTTAAGCTTCTGGGGTTGCTTTCTCTGATCTATTTCATCAGCTTTATCAACATAATCATCTGTATCTGGGGTTGAATTTGAAACGAGGTTGTTTCTTGTTGTTTGTGTTGTTACAGTGGAGCGGTTGGAGCCGTTAGCAGTGAAAGTGGCGGTAGTGGTTGCGGCTAAAGATTGAATGGCAGCTTTCCACTCGGCGTCCCCTTCTTCTTCGCCGCTGCTGCTGCCGCCGCCGCTACCGGTTGGTCTTGCCATTGCTAAACCCGCAATCATCACCGTTGGAATATAAACCCTGTGGGATAAATAATTGGACTCTTTTAGGCTTGCTTTGTTCTATCCATGTAGGCCAAGCCTGGCTTAAATTATTTTTATAAAATGGGCCTAAAAATGAATCTAAATGTTTTAGAATTTTAAGGTTAAGAATCATTTGACATTTAAGTTACATGTTTCAATGGATCTAATTTTACTTTCGAATTGCCATGAGAATTTAATTTTGTTGCCCACTTTGCTGACATTGCACTCTGAAAATGCTATTTAGTTTATTTGAATTAATCTTATAATAATTTATTCTCATATTGCTTAAAATTAAGATCCAAATATAACAACATGGTTTGTGGGTTCTATGCTTAGAATAAAAACTGTTTAAAAATTATAAATTCTAAATTCTAAATTCTAACTTGTGAAATTGGTTTTTAATTTAATATTAAAAAAAATTTAGATTTTGAAATTTAAAAGTAAAATAAAAATAGAGAGAGTTAAAAACCAATTTTAGGTTTTAATTCTGCTAGTTATTCAATCAAAACCCAATTTTATCATTAAAAATTGTATTGATTTTGCCAACAACATTTACGTAATTCTAAAGCTTGATCTTTTCTCTCTTTCTTTTCAGAGATAAAAAAAATATTAAGCTTTCAAAGTAGACTAAATTAGGCGTAATAGCCGCGATTTTTTTTTATTAGTTGTTTAGGCTGTTTTTTTATTTAGCGAAATAGACCATTTTAAAGTTGATCTTTCTCTTTCTCTCTCCTAAAAATCTTAATTATTTTTAATATTTTTAAGGTTAGGGTTAGGACTTGGTGTATATTTTAAGGTTTATGGTTTTTTGAAAGGCTTTAAGGTTTAGGGTTAAAACGATAAAAGTTTATAGGTAGATTTAAAGGGTTGGAGATGTGATAAAGCACCTTAAAACACATACATTTCATATGTAATGGCGGGATAAGACCATCACCTCAAAAACTCATCGTGGGAAAATCTGGTTTTGAGGTAATAATGCTTAATATGATCAGGGTTTGAAGTTTAGGTGGAGGTCCCAGTCAGCGACTGTGATACGATCAAGGGTTTAAGTATAATCGAGGGGCCAAGTGGCAGTCGTTAAGCAATCAGGTGTTCAAGATTTTTGGATACCCACAAACGATCTCTATATATACCATACATAAGATTGAAACCATAATCATATGAAAAAACTCTAGGAACTTCTAGTGTAATCAACGTAATTTTTTTCTCTATTTCCAAGTAGCCGGTATCTTTGACCTTTCATTCTTGTCCGAAAGCTAACACCGAGGTGGACATAATAGGGCTCTCAGGTGGAGAGCAGATATTTCGGCACAATAGAGGTCAAACTCGGGTCGGCGCGGCGCGGCAGTGGTTGTAGTTATTAATGGTTTGTTTAATAACAACAATAGTCGACGCCTTAAAAAGAGCATCACATTTACTTCACCACAATAGTTGCTCCTCGCTTGAGAGTCTTCTTGTGTCCACAATGGTGTCGACCTTTGAATAAGAAGGAATGTTAAAGGTACTAATTGCTTGGAAATAGAGAAAAACGGTAGTTGCCACTAGACCCACAACTGCAATAGGAGCAGGCAACCACCAATCGACATCATATTCGGTATTGTAGCTCAACACATCTCCCAGTATAACGTGGATAAGACGACAGATCCCCAACTTGGTTTTTCACATTCATTGAAGTCCACTAGATGTAGTAGTCACCTTATGTGCATCAAATTTTGAGATTTTTCGGGCATTAAAATGCCCCTGATTAACCTCATGATGAAAGCTCAGGTGTATTGTTCTATAACCTCCTCTATTGGGACTTCAAGGAGCTTGTCAAAATTATCCTTCAACTAGTTGATCGATATCCGACCACCTTCAAACTTGTCTGGGGTCTTCCCCAACACTGCTCTGTAGATGTCCACTTTACCCGGAATGACCGTTGATCCTGTGATGACTGGCTCATCCACCGGTAGACCGAGTTGTAGCGCTACATCCTTGAGTGTGATTGTACACTCGCCGCATGAAAGGTGGAAAGTGTGTGTTTCAAGCCTCCACCTTTCCACCAACATGTTGATTAGTGTAAGATCGAGTTTGCAGCCCTTGGTCATGCGAGACGTATGCAAGAATCTAGCTTCTTACAAGTGGCCGCAAATTTCAGGGATCGCAGGCTTTCCTATATTATGAATGAGGCCCTCTAGAACATAATCATCCGCCTATTTACACAATAAAAAAATTTAAATTAAAAAACTAATTAATTTTAACATAATTGAAAATAACGAAATTTAAAATTTCGTCATACCATTATTGTTTGGACAACGAAAATATGCTTGTCGTCAAAGCGGATTAAAGAGGTGGTCATTTGTGATAAATCGATTTGAATGAATAAAACACGAGATAATTAAAAAATATTTTTAAATGAAAATATCAAAAAATTTAAAATGAGAGAGTTGAGAGAACGATGTGAATGAAAAAAATGAAAATTGGGGGATATTTATACAGTAAAAAAAAGTTACCATTGGAAAATTTTAATCTTTTCTACCGTTAGCGCAACAACATTTAAAAAGCCATTCTTTTTCTGAAAATGGTCTATTTCACTAAATTTAAAAAAAAAAAAAGAAAAAAAAAAGGGTCCTGAAGAAGTAATTAAATAACAAAATCGGCTTTCAAAGCCATGTTAACGCTTCGACCAAAAAATATTTGTGAGAACAGAAGAAAAGACGGTGGTGCATAAAATCGTATAAATCAGCAAATACAAAATCTATAGACTTTGATCCTTCGTTGAATCAAACATGTGGAAATATTAATCCAACTTAGTTTATAAAACCCTAAAAAATTGAATTCATAAGCAGCCAAAACCAAATGCTTCATGGTCATCTCAACAGAAATCCATAATATTTTAACAATAATAAAAATTCAATTAATTTTTAATGATTCCACTTAACTTAACTTAACTCTCATGTTATAACATTACCATGAATTCATCCATATCTTGAAATATTTTAGAGAGTCAAAAAAGTTACGGACTTTAATCATAATATATAATTTTTACACATTAATTATATCATCAATAAAAATTAATTATTAAGCCATATTTTATTTAATAACTCAACCCTATAAATCTTTTCATTTAAATTAACATTTTATAATTGCATTTAGTATACGTGTGACATCCATATTATCTAACCATTTATCTTCCATATATTAGTGATTCTCTTCTTTTCTGAAAATGAATGGCTTTTTCTAGCTCGCGGAGCAGCTAGAAATAGCAATTATGTACCATTTCTTTTTGTTGAAATTGCTAGCAAATGTTGATTTCTAACCAAAAAATGTTATTATTGACATTGATTGCATTCTTCATTGCGGTAGGTTAAAAGTACATTTTCATTGTAGAAATGATGAATACTATTTTGCTTTTGCAATCAAAAGTTTGGTGAGAAATTATCAAAATATTTTTATTTATATTAACTATTTAAAAGTTTATATAAAAAATTTAAATTAAATTAAATTATATATATGTCATTATATTTAATTTTTTAAAATATTTTTACATATTATCAATTTTACAAATAATTTATATTAATTACTTAAAAGATATTTAAAATTTATATTTCATATATCATTATATTAAAATATTTAATTATATAGTTTATTCTTTTCTTTTCTTTTCTTTTCTTTTTTACTTTCTACTGCCATGTTTAAAAAAAAAAATATTTTAACTTTCAATCACAATTTTTAACAACAATAAAAAAAAGAAACTTAAAACTAACGAATATTTTTTTTTCACGACACATTTTTAGAAGTATTTTTAACCATAATCTATTAAGTAGGTAAAATATTATTATAAGGGAGCGATTGGTACTAGAGGTGCTCATGGGTTGGCCGGGCTGGACTCAGCTAAAAATTTAGACACATTTACTAGGCTCGATCCCGGCCCGATCCGAAAAATAGGCTTAAAATTTTGCTCAAACCCAACCCGAATAAAAATGCTAAAACCGGGTCCGACCCGGTCCGCCCATATTAATTTTTATATTATTTTTATATAATTTGTAAATATATATAATACATTAAAAATACTAAAAACATCAAAATAAATATTTCCCAATAAATTGAAAATAAATTTTAAAAAGTATGTAGACTAACACTAAGATAAATATAACTTAACAAGCAAATGCCTCTAAAATAATAACAAAATTAACAAATGCTTTTAAAATAATAACAAAATTAACAATAAAATAAGTTTTATACAATATCTAAACAATAACAATAAAATAGTAGCATCATAATAATAAAATGACAGTAAAATAGAGAGAAAATAACAAGAAAATAACATTAAAAAAATAAAAAAAAGACAGATTTTTTTGTCTTTTAGTGAATTTGGGCTGGGCCGAGCTTGGGCCAAAAGTACCTTACCTGAGGCCCGACCTATTTTTTAAACGGGCTTTATTTTTTTGTCCAAACCCATTTTTGGGCTTATATTTTTGCCCAAATCCTTTCACAATTTGGGTTAGTCTTCGGGCCGGGCCGAATGACCCGACCCATGATCAGGTTTACTTTCCATCTTATTATTTTAATTGAATGTGATTCGATTGTTGAGAATATTACTTTATAATATTTAGTATATATTGAAAAATACTAAATAAAATATCTGGAAAGATAATATTGATGTTTTTAAATATTGTTTAATAATATTTTAATTAATACTTTTAAAATTGTCATGTTAATCGACTAGAAAAACATTTCAGATTTTTTTATAATTGAAGTTTCTTTCAGTATTTTCTTTATCACGCTCTATTTATTTTTCTTGTATGTAATATATAAGTATATATGTTTCGGATGGCTAAAACATTTTATAAGTTATTGTATTCTTCACAAATTTAGAAATTAGTCTTTATATTTTCATTTTCAAGATTTTAGTTTTTCTCGTTTTTTAGCTTTTAAAATTTAAGTTTAATTGTTGACACTGTTAAATTTTTTTTTATTTAATTTATTAGTGTGATATTTTAAAATAAAATATACTTACTTGATAGCAATATAAAAAAAAATTACATTATAATAAACCAAAATTTTACAAAATAATTTTAATAATATAAACAATTAAATTTAAAATCTAAAATCTAAAAAATAAAAAACTTAAATGCTTAAAAATTAAATTTAAACTTATAATATATTTTAAACTTTTCAAAAAACCATGCGTATATATAATTGTGTATTGAGAGAGAAATATAATAATGCATATATGCAGAGGTCCCCTGTTCTCTCTCCCTCTCTAGTATTCCTGTTTGAATATGTCAAATCAGAGTTCATCCTTCAATCTGTCTTCCATTGTAACAAACTTGAGTAGGACGAGAAAGCTGTTGCTCCATTTTTTTCTTCACTGCTTTAAAGCTGATTTTAACAACTTCAAACAGCTAAGAAATTAGGAACGGTTAAAATAGGCTCTTAATATACTCTCCTTTTTCGCATATTTAAAATTTAATCTATTTTTATTTAAAAAATTAATTTTATATATTTTAAATCTAAAATTATTATTAATTATTAAAATTATTCTAAATTTAGATCGATTCTTTTTTGTTGCATAATTATTAAGTAATTTGTTTAAATGTCACACCAATAAATTTAATTAAAAAAGTTAATAATGTTACTAATTAGATCTGAATTTTGAAATCTTAAAAATAGATAAACTAAATTCTTAAAAATAAAAGTAGAAAAACTAAAATCCAAATATATGAAGAATATAAAGACTTGAGTATATTTCAATCGAGTAATTTATTATTCAGGTCACTTAATTTAACATTAAGGGTGCATTTGGTTCACAGAATCTTGGATTATATTCCATAATAGAACTACATGAATATAAGATTAAGAGTGCAAATGTGTGATTACCTTATTTGGTTCATTTGGTTAGAATGTATGATTATATAGAAATATATTTTACTCAATTATTCGTATTATAAAATTTACTTTTTTAATGTTGGAAAGTTAAAAAGATATTAAAGAAAAAATTAACTTTATTTTATTTTGGTTTAAGGTATTAATATACTAAATATAAAAAAGAAGAAGATATTACCTCCTTTCCACTACCAACGCACTTCTTATTTGAATTGATTCTTCAAAAGTAAGTTTTTTTTTTTTAATTTCTTTTATATGCATATTTAATCATTTACATAGTTAATAGGGTTAGGTAGTCAAACTAATTCAGTTAGCTATTAACTGATATAGTTACACCTGTTGCTACAGTTACTTATTGATCCTAGACCCCTATAAATAGTGAAGCGTTACTATGTAAAAGCAGGTTTTTGTATCTTTAAATAAAAGATTAAATACAATTCTCTTCTTTTATCTTTCTACATATCCTTCTTTGTTTGCTTCCATGATTGATTATCCTTGCATTCTCGTAAAAGTATTTAGGGCTTTTTACCTCAATATTATAAAAAAAATTTTATACACGAAAATAGGTTGTCAGTCAGATTAATTACGAAAATTATATATTTTTTTAAGTCGTGCCTACCTGACAGGCACAACCGATTTTTTTAATATTAAATTTTTTTTCGTTTAAAAAATTATTATTATATTTTTTTAGGTTAGTATACAACCCGTGTATATGGACGAGAAAAGCATACATACATGTTGCGCCTATCTGACAGGCTCAACTAGTTGAGCCTATCTGACAGGTGCAGCTGGTGGGGCCCACATACTTAATTTTTTCCTATTTATTCCCCCGAAAATCAGATGAAGAACATACAGAAAATTTAGCAACAAAATAGAAGTAAAAAGAAAGGGAGAAGAAGGAAAAAAAGCAAAGCAAGAAGAAGAATAAAGTATTTTAATTTATTTATTTTTAAATAGAATGTAGAATTTTGTTAGAAATTTTATTATTTAAAAGGTTGTTAGATTAATAATTTTGTTAGCTTTTGAATGAAAAATTTTGCATTAAAAAATTTATGTAACTTTTTTGCTATTCGAAACTATTTTGAGAATTTTAAAATTTTTTTAACAGATCTAGTATTGAATATGGAGAATCAGTTTTTCGTATGCGTTTATTTTGATGGAGAAATTTTGACAACAAACGTAGGATGTATATTTGAATGTCGCAAACAAGTAACAATGAGATTCAATAGAAATATCTCTTTTGATGATATGAAGGAAAAAAATTAGTGAAAAAATTTATAAACGTTGTGGGAGAAAGATCTCGAAACTTTTCTACAAGTTTCCAGTTTTGACGGATCCCATAAAATTCACTGAAATGGAACTTGTAGAAGATGAAGACCTGGAGACAATGGTCGCTCTTTATTGTGGGACTTGGAGCAACCAAAATGCATCAATTCAGTTATTTGCTGAGTTAGCTGGTGTGGAGGAAAATGAAGATCCCACTCTATTAGGTGAAGAAGATGGAGCTCAAGAACCGTGTATGGTGGTTCCGGTATCATACGTTGGTAGTCAATCAAATATACATGGGATCGACATTGATCTTAATGCTGCACCCGAGACTGTTGTGGTTGGTGATAATGTATACCATAGTAGTGATCCTTCTGATCATGAAGTCGATAGTGAAAGTGATCCCGACGTGGATGAGGTCTCGGATGATATTGACGATGAAGGCGTGAATGAGAAAGTAAATGTTAATGCGTCTTCAGTCAGGAACCAGATTCATCGTATTATGATACATAATAATCCCGGGGCACACATGTCTCGGATAGGCCCCGATGCGGCGCATGTAGCCGAGTTCCCAGAGTACCCTGAAATATAATCTGCTCATCGGATGACCGTATATTTTGATCCTGAGGAGTTGTTCGTGGGCCAGAGATTCGAAAATAAGGAAGAGTGCGTATTTGCCATTAAACAGTATAGTATGAATATATTAGTGGACTATAAAGTCGTCGTGTCTAAATCGACATTATATATTGGAGAGTGTTGGAAGTCGGCGGAAAGCTACAATTGGCGGATACGAGCTGCATTTATCCAAAAGTCACAGATGTGGGAGATACGAAAATTTGTTGGGCCTCACACATGCACTTCATCACGTATGACAGAAGATCATCGAAAACTTGATTCCAAAGTTATTTGTACGTGCATCATGCCAATGGTTGAAGACATGCCGACCATTAAAGTTTCGATACTGATTGCCGAAATACAAGCACGATTCCAGTATCGAGTGTCATACCGGAAGGCATGGATAGCTAAACAGATGGCAATGGAGCAATTGTACAGAGATTTCGATGCATCATATAATGAGTTGCAGGGATGGATTGCCGCTATGAGGGAGTACGTACCAGGGACTGCCATTAAGTTGCAGACACGACCTTATTGCGGCCTAGATGAGTAACTACAACCAAGAAAAAGAATTTTCCAACAGATGTTCTGAACATTTGATCCATGTGTACGTGCATTTCCCTACTGCAAGTCGTTTGTGCAAGTAGATAGGACATGACTATACGGTAAATATACACAGATCTTACTTCTTGCGATTGCTCAGGACGAGAACAATAACGTGCTCCCGATTGCGTTTACTATCGTAGATAAAGAGAATATGGAGTCGTGAGAATTCTTCCTTACAAACCTGCGGAGGTATGTTATTAGTAATGATAATATTTGCATCATCTCCGATAGAGGAAAAGGATTAATTGCTGCCATTAAGCGTTCCGGTGTGCCATGGAGATTTGTTTACTACATACGACATATTGCGTCAACTTCCATCGAGATTATAAGAATGCAGACTGGAAGAAACAAGTTGTAAAAATGAGTAAAGAATAATCTTATCCTTTCAATATATAACCTAATGTTTTGTGATGAGACTGTAACTTATATTTTCTTAATACATACACAACGTACGAGCTTGAGCCACACATTTTCCGGCAAATGATAACTCGACTTGAGAATGACATGGAAGGTCAAACGAACACATCTTTCCAACAATTGTTGGGTACCATGGAGCCGTGGCAATGGGCTCAAAGTTTTAACGAGGGCTTTCGTTACGGTCAAATGACCATAAACTTGGTGTAGGGCATCAACGCTGTGTTATTAAAAACACGACATCTTTCGATTTCATCTGTCTTCTCAGCTACATTCTACAGGTTGGCTACCTTGATGCCAATAATGGGTCAGCAACAAGTCAACTAGATGAAGATAGGACACGTGTTTGTCGAATATGTCAGGGATGCAATGGTTGCAAACTGTCGGATGGCGAGGTCGATGAATGTAGAAGTATATTCACGACGTAATGAAACGTTTCGCGTTACAGAGACCATCGGTCGTCGACCCGGTATACCACCTAGGTCCTACGGAGTTGATCTCCAAAATAGACGATGAGATTGTAGAAGGTTCCAGACACTTCATTATCCTTGTGCACATGTTGTAGCAGCTTGTACTAAAGTCTCGCTCAATGTAGATCAATTTATCGATGAAGTGTATACCCTCGAACGCACGTTGCGTGTATGGGAGAATGAGTTTCCCGTACTTCCTGACCTATCTACTTGGGAGGTTCCTCCGACGATATTCGAGCTTGTCCCAAATAAAGGGTTACGTAGGGACCCAAAAGGTTGTCTGCAATCATCTAGAATCCGTAACGAAATGGGTATTAGAGAGAAATCCGATGGGAAGTTGTGTGGAGTATGTAGATTACCCGGTCATAATCGGAATAAATTCCTGCTCCGAAACTACCATATTGGACAATCGTCGTGATCGGATAGAAATTAAGATTTTGTTAATTACATGTTGGAAGAAAAAGTCCCGCCGAGTAGCATTAAATGGATTTTTTAAGCATTTTAAAATTGATTGTTTTTAATACTCCTCTTTTTTTTTGCAATTATGTACTTCAACCCAAGCAAATCCAAAATTCGTTTTCGAAGCACATGTTTATATACAATTTATATACTTACTCCGGGTGAAGCATGACTATTTGTGTTCATACATACTTAACTCGAATTTATTATGTATTTTATTTACTATTATAATTACGTTCTTCAACCGGGGGAATGATGACTATCCTTTGTAATTAAATAATAAAAAACTCATTACATAAATAGTCATTACATAATTTGCCAAAAATAAATTAAATTGATAAATAAAATGCCAAAAAATTTATTACATAAAAAAAGAAGTTATTTATATTACAAAACCCCCTAAAATTGATGGTTTGATGGTGTGGTTCTAGGGGTATATTTTTGTGGAGCCCGACGTTCACGTTGCGGACGACTACGGCGATCAACATTCTCTTCATCTGTATGTGGGGTTGTGTGAAACATAGACGAAAAATCATATGTCTCAAACGCCATCGATGAACTTGAGCCGAGAGGAGTAGAATATGACGGTGGATATGGGCCGGGAGGAGTAGAGTACGGCGGTGGATACGGCTCTGGAGGAGTTGAGTACATGGGTGGATACGAGTCAGAAGGAGCAGAGTACTGAGATAAATATGAGTCGGGATGACTGGAGTACTGAGGTGGTAGTGGGCTAAAGATATCAAACTCTGAATGATATTCGTGGCCTGAGGAGCTCGAGAAATAGTCATCGCCCCCTAAATCTGGATGATAAGAACTACTTTCAGAGTGTAGTTTCGGCTCTGTCTCCTGCTCTGGTGCATGATGCGGATCTAGAAGATGTTGCCCAATTCATGTCGTATGCGGGGGGACTACCATCGACCGCCCACCAAACAAAAATGGTTTCCTTATCTCACAGTACCACTGTAGGTACTGTAACGAGGGCTGGAGATCCAAGCCACGATCTATCTAAGGTACCCTCCCAAACCGGTTGTTCCACATCGTAACATATTCTTCATGCTCATCTCTCCAATCAAGCCCATGCCTCCCCCTCCTGGTCATCCCATGGATATCCCCCAATAGTACTGGTGGACTCGGGATATATTGAATGCAACTGAACTGCCGAAGTACTCGATCGCCATGATACCACTCCACTATCTGAAAATTGATAATGGGTGCACTAATGCACCATAAGTTTGAGTGGACGCGGGCAGACGAGGGAATAACCGCCATAATTTCTAGAACAAAATACGACATCTAAATGAACTGCACAGTTAATCACATTTTTTATATTAACGTGGGTCGAGTGAAATAAAATAATAAAATAAAATTGATATTGGAAAAACTTACCCCCTCTCTAGAATGATTCTCGATCATCAGACGGTATATCGAAACCGTGTATGACCTTCCGATACCCGAATTTGTGCTCCATCTAAGAAAATATTGTTAGAACAACATAATCCGAAAAAAAAGTCAACTAATTGTTATAACGCATAAAAATTCATCACCTATTAACGAGTGGAAATATATATGATTGGTGACTAATTGATGCCAAGAATGGCATCCGGTAAAGTGCCTACGACTGCAGCAGTATGAGGCATCCGCCTATGTCCATCGCAGAAGGATCTGTCGTCCGACAAAGTTCTCGATACAACATGGCTAACACTGCAGACCCCCAACTGTATGAATGGGTGTTATGTAAATTAGATAATAGGAGTAAGTACATCAAGTGAACAGTACTGTCGTTTGATTCCGTCATAAGTACACCCCTTATAAGGTGCATAATGTAAGCTCGAACGGCCTGCATCACCTCCCGTTCATTGGTAGTACTCGACAAATACTCAAAATTAGCCTTTAGCCATGACAACATCAAACTGGCAAATTTCCCCACACTTGGTGAGCGTCCAAGTAATTCATAGCAAAGGATTGCCGGCCTGGAGATCGAACTTACGCCCGTGACTGCGTTCCCGTCGATGGGGAGCCCGAGTTGTACTGCAACGTTTTCTAGAGTGATGGTGCACTCCCCGCACGGCAAATGAAATGTGTGGGTCTCCGAACGCCATCGCTCGACTAAAGCGAAAATCAAGTCATATCGCAGATCAAAAGTCCAGATCAATGCTGCTGATCCGAACTCGGCTAACTCCAAGAACGGTATTAGGCGTTCATCTGGCTGAAACCCTATACTATTAACACGGCCTCTCAATACGCGGTACGGCTCCTGACATTATTATATTAGCAAAATAGTTAATAAAATTTAATTTAATTCAACAAATAACATGACTATGAAATAAAAATTTTATTACCATCTCCTTAATGGTACTTGATATGTGATTTGTATTATCAATCAAAGAACCCATTTGTTACAAATCTGCAATTAAAAAAAATTGAATTCATTTTTTCTTATTTCAAAAGATACAATAAATTATTTCAAATTTTAGAAACAAACACGGTAAATATCTCATAATTTCTCATTTTTTACCTACAATTTTTTTATGTTAGATAACAATAATAATATAATTAAAAACATATAAACTATCTAAATATAAAAAACATACGAATTAAAAAAAAAGAACTAGAAACATACCTAATTAGAAGAACTTCCAAATAACCTATAAAATTATATAACAACAAATTTAATCAACCTTTTAATAAATCAATAAAAATTATCAAATAAATATATAATAATACAAAATTACATTATATAAAAATTACATTAAAAAATCACAAAACACTAAACTATAAACACTAACAATTTATAATCATATACTAACACAAAATAACTATAATATTATTTTTTTAAATACATTACTAAAAAAAAAACACAATACACTAATACACACTAAACCACTAAACACTAACAATATATAACCTAATCTTAAATTACTAATAAAATAGCTATAAAAATATTTTTTAAAAATATATTACTAAAAAAATTACAATACACTAATACACTAAACCACTAAACACTAACAATTTATATAACCTAATCTTAAATTACTAATAAAATAGCTATAAAATTATTTTTTAAAAAATATATTACTAAAAAAATCACAATACACTAATACACTAAACTACTAAACACTAACAATTTATATAACCTAATCAACTATAAAATTATTTTTTTAAAAATATATTATTACTAAAAAAATCACAATACACTAATACACTAAACACTATCAATTTGTAACCTAATCCCATAAATTCTTAACAAAACAAATAACTATAACAAAATACAAAAAACTAATAATTTATAACCTAATCATAAACTACTAATAAAATAATTATACAATTTTTTTAAAAAAATTTACATTGCTAAAAACTCACAAAACACCATAATTTTATAACAAATTACTAAAATAATACATTACCCTTTTTTTTTTCTTCTTCTTCGTTCTTCTTCTCCTTCTCCTTTCTCTCCTTTCTTTTTTTGATGGTGTTTTGCTTTTGAAAATGGGGACCATGCTTATAAGGTCCCCAATAAATTTTTTTCCCACGAGTGATATGACTCATGCATGGAGAAAAAATGGGCAAAGATGCGAGGCGGCAAAAAAAGCTGGTGGGAGCAAGCAAAGAAGAAGAAGTGGGAGTGTCGTGCCTACCTGTCAGGCACGACTAGTCGTGCCTACTTGACAGGCTCGACCCGTTTCGGGTATTTTTTACCCGTATAAAACCCGTATTTTTACATATATATTAATATAAATATTAAAAAATAATATAATAATAATTTTTTAAACGAAAAAAATTTAATATTAAAAAAATCGGTTGTGCCTGTCAGGTAGGCACGACCTAAAAAAAAATACCATTTTCGTAATTAATCTGGCTGACAACCCATTTTCGTGTATAAATTTTTTTTTTATAATATTGAGGTAAAAAATCCAAGTATTTAGTTTATTAAATGTGATAATGTAACTTTTCAATATATATTAAATGTTGTAAAATAATTTTTTTAACAATCACATTATGTTGAAATCATAATATGGGAAAGCACCAAACGCTACCTATATTATGACATATTAATACTATTTCATAATGTGAGATTATGGGATAACTGGAATGTTCATAATCTAATATGAAATATAACATTACCAACTATAATATTACATTTGATGAACTAAACCTCCTTAACTTTCGTGTGAGTTACACACTTTTATTTTATCAAATTACATTACTAAACTTTTATTATTAACAAATTAAGTCAATTATGCAAACTCAGTTAAATTGAGTTAAATAATTTTTATTAAAAGAATTTGCTCAAAATGCATACATGAGTCGACGCGAAAATTCAAAAGTTGATTTTGTTTAGCAAATAAATCACGCATGCATGCTAAGGTAGTTTTATATCCAAATTAATTAACGAAGTTGGCATAAGTTATCCAAATTGTTAATAATAAAAGTTGAATGATATAATTTGGTAAAATAATAAAGTTTATGATTTAAATACTAGAAAATATTAATCAATAACACTAATAATTACTAGAAATTAGGCATCACTACGTGGATGAAAAATAATAAAAGGTTATTAACAAGGATAAACTCACTTTTGTTTATCTCAGATTACATTTTAGTTATTTATATTTGAAATGTTATGTTTTAGTCACTTACGTTATTATTTTGTTATGAAGTGGTCACTCTACTGTTAAACTCTGTTACCTCTCTAATGGCAATCCTACGTGGCAGTCCAAATGGGTTTTAAATGCCAGCTTGGATGTCTAGTTATTGGGATGAAAATAAGTTTTTAATTAAATAAGTTTAATTTGGACTGCCACATAGGATATCCAAGTTGGAATTTAAAACCCATTTGGACTGCCACGTAGGACCGCCATTAAGGAGGTAACGGAACTTAACGGTAGAGTGACCACTTCATAACAAAACGATAACGTAAGTGAATAAAACGTAACATTTCAAACATAAGTGACTAAAATGTAATCCGAGACAAACAAAAGTGACTATTTTTATAGTTTACGCTATTAATAATGGAGAGCACTTGTAACGAGGAGATTGATCACTGCTATCGATGGTGGGGATATTGTTCGAACTGATCAGATTATTTATCATATCGATTTAAAATACTATATATGTTAATATTTATTGAAAGGTTGAAAGTTTTTTTTTTACATAAAACAAATAGTTAAAAATTTTAAATTTACGTCAAATTTGACATGTATGATTTATATAAAAAAAATATAAAATATAATGATTGGATCATTAAAATATTGATTGTATAAAAATATATAAAAAAATAATTTTTCATCCATATAAATAGATATTCCTCTGTCATAAAAGAGAACACCAAAAATATTTTGTAGTAAAAGAGATTAGATGCAAAAGAAAAGCTAGGGGAAGGGGGGTGGGGGCCTAATGGTGTGATGCCTTGTCCGGAAAAACCCATTCCCCCCTCCCCCCATTATTGCGGGTGCACTAAAGTTTGCTTTTATGGTACGTACATACATACACTTTTGTGATATGATAACTCAGCATTATCCATTATGGTGGGGATATTGTTCGTAAAAAAGGGCATGAGGAAAACATGCATGTTTTGGTGATAAAATTGATTGAGAAGCATGTGTTTCTGTGGTCTCAATTACTTTTTTTATTTATTTATCTTTTTGCCCCCTAAATCTCTGTTGTTTTATCAACGTAAAGACTGTATGGCTGTCACACTTTTATTATAATCTTATAATTCAACATTCGATTATCAAGGTGATGGAACCAAAGTTTTGAATTTGGAAAATCTTTCTTCCTGTTAGGGAGGGATGATTAGTAAATGAAAAACCAAAAGTATATTACACCTTTTTAATTAAAAATTTATGGGACAAATATATTATTAAAATTTCAAACTATAATTACATTGCATGTTGTTTTTGGTTAAAATCTTATTAGTAAAATTTTCCTATTTTATAAAATGTAAAATTATAAAAATTTAGAATTGTTATCTTTTTTAATATGTTAAATTTAAGCTATCAATATAGTAAGTATACATGTGATTACAATTTGATCGATGTATTTTAAATATATTCTACATCAATTTTGAGTTTACATTTAAAGTTCGAGTTAACGGATAGGATAGAGGAAGGATTTGATCAAATGATATTGATAATTTGAAGACTGAATTAGATCTTCTTTTAAAGGCCAATTTAAAATATGAATCATAATATGAAGACATCTAATGAAATTACCTTATTTAAAAATAATAAATAATTATTTTATATTAATATTTATATATTGTATAATTAAATAAAAATAATAATAAATTTTTTATATTTTATCTAAAATTACTTATAATTCTTCTCAATATTAAAATAAAAGAATAAAACATATTTAAATATACTGAAACCAACGTTATTTTACACTAACAATAATACCATTTCAAAGTTGGAGTGATATGGGTTGATTTAGTTGAAACAAACCGGTTGGCCCAGTCAAAACTAGACTATATTCAAAGAATTAATAAGTGAGAACAACATTCCCAATCAACACAAAGCAAAAGTAAAGCTTTCGAGGAAATTATACAAATTTGGAATTGGAACCTGTGAGAGCTACTCTAGGGGTTGGTTTGAACGATTTGGGAAATAAGGGATGTTACTTTTGAGTAATAATATAAAAGTTTAACCATTATACAATAAATTAAAAGTTAATTACATTTCAAATCTCATTTAAGTTTTAAATTACTACCTAATATTTAATATCAATCAAGTCCTTCCATTAATTTAACTATCAATTTAGATATTAAATGTCGGATTGTATATGATGTAGAGTATATTTAAGATACGTAAATTAAATTGTAAATATACAAATATTTATTGTGCTGACAATTTAAATCTAATATATTAAAAATAAAACATGTCAATAAAATTTAAAGGGACTATTTCTTCTTCCTTTTTAACACATTAAACCTAAGCTATCAATATAATAGATGTGTACTACAATTTAGTCGACATGTTTTAATGCTCCATGTTGAATTCTAGTTAGCATTTAACACTTAAACTAAAGACTGAAATGATAATAAAAACATGATTAATAAAATAATCATACTCTAAAAACTCAATTAAAATATTTTTTGACATTTAAAAATTAGTTGAGAATTTAAATCATAATTTGATGATTTTTTAACACAATTAATTCTGAATTAAATGAAACAAAACCGCCTTATAAAATAAACAAAGTTGCCATTATCGTTTTTTTTTTATTGTACAATCAATCCTCTCCATAATAGTCTCATTTATCTGTCAAAGTTTTACTTATTATAGAGAGATAATTATTATACACTTGCAAAAACATGTTATTATATATATATAATTGTTGTAAACCTACAATGACATTCATATAATGAATTTCCATCAAATAAATAAAATTAAAATTATGTTTGAAATAAAAGAAAATGGGAATCAAATCAACAAAATTATATATATATATATATATATATATATAGCAGGTGCATTTATTATTTCTTTGTTGCATATTTTATTTTATATTCTTTCACACGATTAATTATGAAATTTATAAACCTAACATGTCTGGTTAAACAATTTGAGCTATCAAATAAAATTAATTAAATTATCAAGAGTTATTAAATTTAAGTAATCAATTTATAAGTTTATATTGTTCCAAATTCATAGTAGAATATTTAATAAGAGAACTTAGTAGTTTATTGAGTTGATATTTTAATTCCACTCATTAAAGATTATTTAATTAAATATGACTAATAGATTTTTTTCACGTACAATTTAAACATTTTATTGTAATAATATTACAATTAAGATTAATTTTATTTAATAAACTAAATTAATAGGTTTACTTGTATGAAATGACTATAATTTTACTTAAAATTTTAGACAATATGTTATTATAGAGAACTAATTTGATAAAGAATGTACTTCACAACTATAACTATTGTTGTTATAGGTGAAAAGCGGAAAGGGTTAAAATAAAATATAAAAAATTAGTTCTACTAGAAACTTAATTATTATAACGAAATACTATTATAGCAAGAGGCTGTTATAGTAGGACTCATTGTATTATTGTTGAGGTTGTGTGACATTTCATTTACACTCTTCTTTCATTAGAAATGTCTCACAAATCCAAAAATAAAGTTGTCTAATTTAAACTTATGTTTTTTAAATTGGTTAGGTGGTCGAATCGGTCAGACCATTGGTTGGTCAATCTGATCAGTCCAATTGGTCTAATTAGAAAATTATTAAAAAATAAAAAAATTAAATTAAAATAACTTGGTTCAACAGTTGGTTCAATCGATTTTTTAGTCGATTCAATCGATTCGCACCAATTCTCAATCTAATCGGTTCAAAGTCACTCTCCGAATCGATCCTCCGATCAGTCTCTAATCTGACTGGCTGATTCGGTCCGATTCAAAAAAACATTGGTTTAAACTTTTATAGTCTTTGTTTTAAATCATATTAAGATAATTTTAAAATGAAAATTTTTAGATATTTATTATATAAACGATATTTTATATATTTTAAATATTTTAATTAATATTGTACATTATTAATCAATAGATCAATTTTCCATAACAATATTTTAGCTGAAATTATATTAAAATTTTACGTTAATTAAATAAAAATAACTACCAATAATAAAGTAAAATTTAAGTTTAGACTTTGTTATGATTTGGTAACCGCCATCCCAAATGACCTAATAGGATTTGGGTCTTCAACGTGGATAGACTCGTCGTTGCCATAGAGATAGTTCGCTGGGGACCTTGCTGGGATGCTGGATGTTAGCAAAGATAGCTCGCGGGGAAAGCTTGCGAGGAGAACTCGCATAAGCCTCGTAGGAATGGGGTTGCGAGCTATGTCTGTAAAAGGGATCGTAAGCCCTACAAGGGACCCTCGCTCGTGACCAGTGGGTATGAGGCTCGCTAAAGGTGTCAGCCCTAGGATAAAAAAGGACCACGTGCTTCACAGACACACATCTAATAAACTAAGGGATGTCAGGGAATGTCAACACCGGAGATAGGGAATGTCAATGCCATCGGCCCCAAGACCGAGACAAAATAGTGGGCCTTATTGTGAGCTATAATAATAGCAGTAGGAATATGTATAAATATGCCCTGCGCTTCCCTTAATACAATATGAGAAAAATATTACCCAACAATTGGTTCGGTGAGCGTGGACTACTTTCGACTGGTAGATTTTCTCTAATTTGATTCAGTTTTCTTCAACCCCAAAAAACCAAATGACCTACCCAAACAATACTTTTCCTTTTATCCCCTCCTCCGGTCAGGTAGGAGTGTCAGATTTCAACCTCCGACATGATGAGATAGGTTTGTTCGCTGTTTGGTTTGTTGATAGACCCGAAAACCTTAACAATGCAGTCTATTAAGGGCATTCCCTTTCGCTGGACGTTAATCTTTCCTCGGGTTAAGGAATGCCTTCTTCCCTCAACCAGGAACGACCCCCACCATAGTTCCTAACCCTCTAGGAGCAGATGAAGTTCATGAGGGAATAGATGGCTGCACAAGAGGCACGGTTTGTGGAACAAAAAGCCTTTCAGCAGGAGTTACTAAGGCAGAATGAGGAACTACGCAGAAAAGTACATGCTGACAACTCGGGGTCCCAAGGAAATGCCAACACCCAAGATGAAGCCCCAATTACCCAGGTGAAGGAGTGGCTAAATGAGATGGATGAGCTTCATCGCGACGTGTGAGCCTTGCACCATGAGTCACGAGATATGGATTGGTTGTTCTACTCCATCAACCCACTGGCCCTCGAAATTGCTGCAGTAAGCTTGCCCCATGATTTCAAGGTACTTAAAGATATGTTTGAAGAAAGAAGAGACCTACGAGCCCATTTGATGTAGTATAATGACTATATAAACGTGTTTAGGGCGTCAAACACAGCCAAATGTAAGGCCTTTTCTACAACGCTGAAAGCAAGCGCCAAGGACTGGTACCTCTTCCTCTCACAAGGCTCGGTTCATAATTGGGGGCAAATGTTCGTGGGTAGGTACTGGGCCCGTTGTGAAATTATGAACACACCCATGAGGCTTATTTTAGTAAAGCAGTGGGAGGGTGAGTCCCTTTAAGACTACGTAAAGAGGTTCTATGCGACTACACTCAACACAAAAAACTTGAAAAACCAGTGGGTAATAGATGCCTTCATTATGGGAGTGCAAAATGATCACATCCAGTACTCATTCACAGATAATAGATCGTAGAGCCTAGCTGACCTGTATGACTGGGCCTATAAGTTCACAAAGGCAGAAGAAATTAAGAGAGCGTCAAGGGCCAATTTTAAAAGGAGGACAGACAACCCAAACGTAGAGAGGAATAGTGAGGTAGGCAATCTCCCATCAACCAATCCCTACGAGTCAGAATCGATAGGTCGCATAGGAACTTAGCCTAAGGCGACATACTTAGAAACCTGCAGAGGCCTCAGCAAGAGCACATAAGGCGCTACCCTCCTAGGGCAGATTCGAGGCTTACACCTTATTGAATGCCGCGCGAGCCTACATCCTCAACCAATTAAAGAGCCTAGGTATCCTTCCCAAACCATCCTCGATACGGAATACTAGTAAAAAGACGAACTCTAGTGACCGATGTGCCTTCTACGATGGGGGCATAAGACGAAAGACTGTTTCATGCTAAAAGACACCATAGAAGAAGTGGTTTAGAATGGAAAACTCGTTGAGTTTGTAAATCAAGGAGGTTCGTAGCAAGGCCAAAGCTTGCAAGGATCGAATCTCAAGGGTAAGCATAGGGTGCGAGGCACCATTCATGTAATCATAGGCACTAATGATGACTGGATGCAGTCAAGCGCAAAATGGCGAGCATACATGATGGGTATGATGTCACTCAATGCTCTGAAGAGGTCGCGGCACCAGGAAAAATAGAATGTGGAGTTCGGGAGCGACGACGAGGAGCTAATCTGTGACGAGAAAGGAAACGACCCAATAGTAGTTTTGGCTGTGGTCGCAGGCTTCGAAGTTAAGAGGTGCTTATTGGTAGCGTAGCGCAGTGGAAGTCCTATCTTAGGAAATATATAAGAAAATAGGTTTAAAAGAACAATCCTTATTCGAGGCTAGCCCCTTATAGGGCTTCAAGAACCATCTTATTAAGGTAAAAAGTGCAATCACGCTACCGGTCACCTTAGGTGACAGCGAGCATACAACCACAGAGTGCGTCCAATTTTATGTGGCTGACCATCCGATAGCATACAACATCATCTTTGGAAGACCAATCATGAGGATAGCGAAGATGGTGATGGTGACCTTTTGCATGAAAATTAAATTCTCGACAAATACCGACGCTGGCTTCTTGTGGTCAGACCAGCGCATGGCGAGGCAATGTCACATATTGTCTATTAAGTAGCAAGGGAGCCTCTGGTCGAGAGACAGAGTTCGGGAGAGAAAGAGTTAATGAGCCAAACCATTAACTTAGACGATCTAAATGTAAGAAAAGAGCATCGGGATAAGAAACCTAAAGCAGCAGAGTACACTAAGACCTTACAACTATTCTGTAACAACAAAGAAAAAATAGTTAAGATCTCGTCAGCACTAAACGAAGAAGAAAAAATGATATTGGTCAAATGTCTAGGGGGAATTTGAACGTCTTTGCATAGTCCGGAATGAATATGCCAAGCGTAGATTCGTGGGTAATTGTACATAGATTGAATGTACTCCTACCTTGAGGCGAAGCTTGTAAAGGAGAAAAAGAGAAAATTCACATAAGAAGTAATAGAGGCAGTGAGGTAGGAGGTCTCCAAATTGTTGGCCGCCAAATTTATTAGAGAGGTGGAGTACCCAGACAAGATATCGAATGTTGTAATGGTAAAAAAGGTGACGGGCTAGCGGAATATGTGCATCGACTTCACCAACCTAAACAAGGCATGCCCCAAGGATAGCTTCCCCCTTCCCTCAATAGTTCGTCTTATTGACGCCTCCATTAGGCATAAATTTATGAGCTTCATGAATGCCTTTTCAAGCTACAATCAGATCCTATTGGACTATGATGACTAAGAAAAATAACTTTCATCACTGAAAATGGTCTTTTCTGTTACCAGGTTATGCCATTTGGACTAAAAAACGAGGGTGCAACTTACCAAAGGTTGGTAAACATGATATTCAAGTAGCAGATAAGCCGCGACTTGGAGGTGTACGTAGGTAACATATTGATAAAGAGCGAATCCATGAAGAAACATGTGCAAAACCTCTTTGAAGCATTCGCTACATTTAGGGCCCGCAGCATAAAGCTTAATCCAGAGAAAAGTACCTTTGGTGTGTGAGCCGGTAAGTTTCTAGGTTTCATGATTTGGGAAAAAAGAATAGAGGTGAATCCGAAAAAAATCTAAGCCATCGCAGATATGCCTACACCGCCGCGCGAACTACAAAAGAAATTTAGCATCTTACAGGCAGGATGATGGCACTGAACATGTTTATCTCTAGGATGGAAAACAAATGCCTCCTATTTTTCAAAGCTCTGAGGAAACCCTTTTCGTGGACCAAAGAATGCCAAACTAACTTTGAACAACTAAAATAGTACCTCACCTTCCCTCCACTACAAGAGTCACTCGAATGGGAGAAACACTATATTTGTATTTAGTAGCCTCAGAAAGGACGGTCGTGGCCATCTTAGTCAAGTCTGAAAGCACCATTCAATTCCTAGTATACTATGTCAGCAAGGTGTTTCAGCATGGCGAGCTCAGGTACATAAAAATAGAAAAATTCATCTATACTCTAATCATTACAGCTCGCAAGCTACAACCATACTTCCAGGCCCACCCAATCATACCGACCAACCAATTAAGGACATACTCACCAAAGTAGACACCCTGGAGAGGATAACAAAGTGGAGCATAGAACTTGTAGAGTTCGGGATAGACTTCACCCTACGAATGGTGATAAATGGACAGGTGCTGGCAGACTTAATAGTAGAATGCTTGATCAAAAAAAGTGAGGACACGACAGTAAACACACCTCCAGGAATCGTGCACACAATAGACAACCCAAAAGATTGGTTGGTTTACGTCAACGACTCTGCAACCAAAATAAGATCGGGGGTTGGCGCGCTCATAAAAACCAAGAGGGCAATGAGTGGCAATATGGACTATCGTTTGGATTTCAAACGTTAAAAAACACAGTTAAGGACGAAGCTTGGTCTTGGGGCTACAATTGGCGTACCAGTTGGGCGCCGGGGACCTGACCATACACACGGACTCCCAACTAATAGTGAAGAAAATACATGGTGAGTACGAGTTGAAAGAAGCAACCCTAAAATGATATCATGCAATGACAACCCAATTGCTAGCAGGGTTCGATAAAGTTAAAGTCAGACAGCTCCCAAAGAACGACAACATGCTCCCAGATGCTCTGTCAAAGTTAGCGTCCTCCATCACCATTGAGTAGAGAGGAAAAATGACATTTAAACACAAGGAAGCGTCAAGCGATGCACCCTAAGTACTCTCTACAATCCCAGAAGAAATATGAATGACTTTTAAAATCCACAGATTATAGGGTAAATAGGAAAGCCAAGACTGAAAAGAGCTCGCAAAACAATAGCGTAAGGCAACAATGTATGTCTTCGGTACAAACTGTAAATACTTGTTGAATTCTCTGCATGAAAATTGCATATTCACCTATTGCGAACTTATTACATACTAAGTTAGAATAATGTGTTTTGTTCACCTTTTGATAGATATACCCTTCTAGAGGGTGTGCTATATAAAAAAGGGTTTTTGCACCTATTACTGCGATGTCTTTATCCATCGGAGGTTGAGTATATCATGAGAGAAATCCATAAAGGCATTTGTGGAGATCACCTGAGAAGAAGATTGCTAGCACAAAAAATACTTAGGCAGGGGTACTATTGGCCTACCATCTACGAAGACACCTAGAACATGGTCCACAAGTGAAACTCCTACCAAAAAAATGCTAGAATATAGTGACAACCATCAGAACCCCTCTAGATCATGACAGGGCCTTGGCCTTTTGCGACCTGGGGGGTCGATATCCTCAAACCATTTCTTATTGCCATGGCATAGAAAAAATTCATTATAGTAGCTGTAGACTACTTCACCAAGTGGATCGAGGCAGAAGTCTTGGCAACTATCATAGAAAAACAAGTGGAGTCGTTTATATAGAATTCGATTATCTGTAGATTTGGAATACCTTGCACTTCATCATGGACAACGGTACACAATTTCAAGGGAAATTTAAGAAGTTTTACATAGACCTTCAGACATCCTTGGCCCAAATCTCGATGAAGACCCTATAAACCAATGGCCAAGTGGAAGCTATAAACAAGAAAATTCTAACAACTCTCAAGAAAAAGATGCGCAAATTAAAAGGGGCATAGTTGGAAGAGTTGCCAGGAATCTTGTGAGTACTACAAACCATGCCCTACACTATGACAGGAGAAGTGACTTTCTCACTAGTTTATGGTACAAAAATTGTAAATTCCTGCAAAAATAGGCTTAAGATCAAATAGAATGTGACACTTCAATGAAGAAGCTAACCATGAGGCCCTGAGACTCAACTTAGACTTAATCAATGAGCTAAGAGAAACGACTGAAATTAGAAATGCAGCATGTGCCCTAGAAGTAGCTTGCTACTATAACTCCAAGGTTAGAGGAAAGTATTTTCAAGTAGGCAGCCTTGTGCTGAGAAACACTGAAGTTAGCCTACCTTCAACCTAACGAGGGAAAATGGCTTCAAACTGGAAAAACGGCTTTCAATAGGCCTAGTCAGAATAGTGGTTTCGGGACCACAAATCTGACAATTTAAAATATTTACTTTTATGATTATTATGAGGTCTAGAATATGAGAATATGCATGTGTTAAGATTTCATGAAGAAATTCTTTGAGTAAGGTGTCCAATTAGAAATTAGGGACTAAATTGAATAAATTGCAAAACTTGGGTTCTAGAAGAAATTTGTATGAAATTGCTTTAGATTATAAATTAGAAGGTCTTAGAGAGAAATTTTCCCAATTTCTAAGTTTTTGGACAAAAATTGGCTTGCATGGATGAAATTTTAAAGAAAGGGCTTAAGGGTATTTTGGTCATTTGGCATTTTAATGAATGTTTTCAGTTTTGTCCTGTACTGCCCCTAGGTGTGTTTTAGGCCTCGAAGGCCTGTATAAGGGACGAGAGGTACATGTTTGAAAAGTTTTAATTTTGGGTAAAAATTCAGTGACCCGATTTAGCGAGTTTGTGAATATGTTATCCCGGTAATGCCTCGAACCCTATCCCAGCTTCGGATACGGGTGAGGGGTGTTATATTTAGTGGTATCAAAGCTATGGTTTAGTCGGTTCTAGGACTACCATAGAGAGCATTAAGGTTCACTATACATGCCATTATATGAACGTTGATAGTGTGATATCTCCTAACTGTTTAAAACTGTTTTTGAATATAGTAAATTTCTTCCAATCAAGCACAGGATGAGTTCGAGGGAGCCGAGAGCCATGCTCCAGCTTCCGTACAACGAGCTGTATCTAGTAGTAGTAGAAGGGTTATGTCTGAATCGGGAAGAGGCCCAGGTCGCCTTCTTTAACATGATAGATGAATGGTTTGGGGATTATTTGAGGAATCGCCCCAACATACCACGACCTCCCTCGCCCCCTGACCAACCTGATGAGGATTTTCCACGAGGTATGGCACCGGTAAAAATTGCTAAGGCCCCTGTAGATAAACTTAGAAAGTATGGGCCGAGGAATTTAGAGCTAAAATTGAGGATGATACTGAAAGAGTCGAGTTTTGGCTCGAGAATACTACTCGGGTATTGGATGAGTTGTCGTGCACACCTGAATAGTGCTTAAAGTGTGCCGTGTCCCTCCTGAAGGATACTGCATACCACTGGTGGAAGACCGTATCTTCGGTGGCGCCAAAGGAAAATATCACTTGGGAATTCTTCCAAGTAGAGTTTAGGAAGAAGTATATCAGTCAAAGGTTCTTAGACTCGAAGCGAAAAGAGTTCTTGGAACTTAAACAAGGGAATAAGACAGTGGCAGAATACGAAAGGGAGTTTGTAAGGCTAAGTCAGTATGCAGTCGAATGGGTTTAAACCGAAGCAAAAACGTGTAAACATTTCGAGGAAGGTTTGAATGAGAAAATTAAGTTGTTAATTGGGATTCTTGAAATACGAGAGCTCGCCACATTAGCTGATCAGGCCAAGAAGGCCAAGGAACTCAATAATGAAAGAAAGTAAACGAAGAGGGAGGCTCAAGTTTCGAGCAAAAGATCCAGCGGTAGGACGCTCTCATTTTCTACAAAGAAATCAAGGAGCCAACATGAACACTCCATTTCATCTATAGGATATTCGGGTAGAATGAGAAGCTCTAAATGACAAAATGAGAAGTCTTCCTCCCCAATGGTAACTAGTGTGGGGAGTGTAGATGACCAAAAGTCGAAGTGTAAGCGTTGCAACAAATTTTATTTCGGGGAGTGCCGAATAAAGAGTGGTGCATGTTTCAGATGTGGTTCTCTTGACCACTTTCTTAGGGATAGCCCAGAGCAAATCGAAAAAGAAGTAAAAGTAGCCCCGAAGTCGAGTGCTCCCATGGCACGAGATAGACCTCCGAGATACCCTGGAAGTGCTAGTGACAGTCGCGTTATAGCCAAAGACACTGCAAAATTAGAGGCTCGAGCTCCGGTAAGAACGTATGCAACACGCGCTCAAGAGGTAGCCTTTGCTCCTGACGTTACTACGGGTACTTTTTCTCTTTTCAATGCATGTGTTGTTGCTTTAATTGATCCGGGATCAACGCATTCATACATTTGCATGAGATTGGTGTCTAGTATGAACATACCCATTAAGCCTACGAAATTTATTATTAAAGTGTCGAACCCACTAGGAAAATCAGTTCTGGTTGATCAAGTTTGTAAGAATTTTCCTTTGAAGATTCAGGGACATTGCTTTCCGGTTAACCTTATGTTGTTACATTTTGATAAGTTTGATATAATACTCGGTATGGATTGGTTAGCCTTGCATGATGTAATTGTAAATTGTGGTAGCAAGTATATTAAATTGAAATGCCTAGATGGTAAGATTCTACGGATTGATTCAAGAGATTTGGGCACGTCGCCAGCTATAATCACGACAATGGTTGCTTAGAGATATATGAGAAAAGGGTACGAAGCCTACCTTACTTTTGTATTGAACACGAAGGAAACAGAGTTGAAGGTTGAGACTGTTCCACTAGTATGTGAATATCCAGACGTATTCCCGGAAGAATTACCCGGATTACCTCCTGAAAGAAAGATAGAGTTTGGTATTGAATTGGTGCCAGGAACAGCTCCCATCTCTATTGCTCCGTACAGAATGGCCCCAACCGAGCTGAAAGAATTAAAAGTACAGTTCCAAGAGTTGACAGATAAAGGTTTTGCTAGGCCGAGCTTTTCACCTTGGGGTGCCCTCGTATTGTTTGTAAAGAAGAAATATGGTTCAATGAGACTATGTATAGGTTATCGACAACTGAACAAGGTAACTATCAAGAATAAGTATCCTTTGCCAAGGATCGATGATCTATACGACCAGTTGAGAGGAGCCACGGTGTTCTCTAAGATAGACTTGAGATCTGGCTACTATCAGTTACATGTTAAGAAATCAGAAGTGCCAAAGATAGCTTTTAGAACAAGATACAGCCACTATGAATTTCTTGTTACGCCATTTGGATTGACGATTGCATCGGCCATATTCATGGACCGAATGAATAGGATCTTTCGGCCATACTTGGATAAGTTTGTCGTTGTTTTCATTGATGACATCTTGATTTATTCTAAAGATGAGGTAGAGCATGCGAAGCACTTGAGAACTGTGTTGCAGACTTTACGGAAAAAACAACTGTATGCTAAGTTTAGCAAGAGTGAATTTTGGCTCCAAGAAGTTGGATTTTTGGGTCATATTGTTTCGAGTGAAGGCATCCGAGTTGATCCAAGTAAAATCTCTACTATTGTTGAATAGAAACCGCCTAAAAATGTGACCGAGGTTAGAAGCTTTTTGGGCTTAGCCAGTTACTACCGAAGATTTGTGAAAGGATTCTCCATGATAGCGACTCTAATGACGAGGTTGCTACAGAAAGACGTTAAGTTTGAAAGATAGAAAAGTGTCAGCAAAGTTTCGAGAAGTTAAAGACATTATTGATAGAAGCTCCTGTTTTAGTATTATCTGAGCCGAGAAAAGAGTTTGTGGTCTACAGTGATGCATCCTTGAACGGATTGGGTTGTGTACTTATGCAAGATGGCAAGGTGATAGCCTACGCTTCACGACATTTGAAGCCACACGAGAAGAACTATCTGACACATGATTTAGAGCTCGCTGCCATTGTCTTTGCCTTGAAAATCTGGAGGCATTATTTATATGGTGAGACTTGTTGTATATTCACAGACCACAAGAGTTTGAAGTATTTGATGACTCAAAAAGAATTGAATCATTGACTATCACCCGGGAAAGGCAAATGTGGTCGCTGAAACGTTAAGTAGGAAACCTTTATTTGTATTGAGAGCCCTAGATGCTCAGTTAGCATTGCTTGATGATGGTTCAGTCTTGGTAGAGCTGGAGGCTAGGCTGACATTTTTTCAGGAAATCTATAATGCTCAAACTAATTATAGAGACCTGCAAGCTAAAATGACTCAATGTGAGTCGGGCATTGAATCAGATTATTGGATCGATCCTGATGGGTGTTTGATGTTAAGAGATAGAGTCTATGTGCCTAAAGATGATGAGATTATTCGAAAAATCTTGCAAGAAGCGCATAACAGCCATTTGTCTATTCATTCAGGAAGTACCAAAATGTACAACGATTTGAAGAAAATATATTGGTGGAACGACATAAAAAGAGACATTTCTGAATTTGAATCGAAGTGCCTAATATGTCAGCAAGTTAAAGTTGAACAGCAAGTAACTTCTAGTTTCTTACAACCTGTAATGGTCCCCGAATAGAAGCGGGACAAAGTTACTATGGATTTTGTGATAGGATTGCCATTGACTCCGAAAAAGAAAGATGCTATATGGTTTGTGGTGGATAAGTTGACAAAGTCGGCTCATTTTATTCCGGTAAGAACAAATTACTCTCTTGATAGATTGGTCGACTTGCACATATATGAGACTATGAGATTACACGGGGTACCGCTGTCGATTATTTTGGACAGAGACCCGAGGTTCACTTTGAGATTCTAGAAGAAGTTACAAGAAGTCCTATGTACAAAATTGAGTTTTAGTACGACTTTTCACCCGCAGACCGATGGTCAGTCTGAGCGGATGATTTAGATTCTTGAGGATATGTTGCGATGTTGCATCCTTGAATTTCAGGGTAGCTGGGAAAAGTACTTGCCATTGGTAGAATTTGCCTACAACAATAGTTTTCAAATGAGTTTAAAGATGTTGCCTTATGAAGCCTTGTATGGCAGAAAGTGCCGAACTCCATTGTACTGGACAGAGCTTAAAAAAATTCAAGTTCACGGGGTTAATCTAATTAAGGAAACTGAAGAAAAAGTTAAAGTGATAAGAGATTGTTTAAAAGCGACATCGGATAGGCAACAGTCATATGCCGATCTGAAAAGAAAAGAGATTGAGTTCCAAGTTGGAGATAGAGTATTCTTAAAAGTATCTCCATGGAAAAAGGTGTTGAGATTTGGCCGGAAAGGCAAATTGAGTCCGCGATTTATCAGTCCGTACAAGATCATTGAAAGAGTTGGACCATTAGCCTATCGTTTGGCATTGCCACCCGAATTGGAAAAGATTCATGACGTGTTCCATGTATCCATGTTAAGGCGATATCGATCAGACCCCTCTCATGTGATTTCACCAATAGAGATTGAGATTAGACTAGATATGACCTATGGAGAGGAACCGGTCAAGATTTTGGCTCGTGAGGTTAAACAGTTGAGAAATAAAAATGTGGCTTTAGTAAAGGTTCTATGGCATCGGCATGGTGTAGAAGAGGCTACATGGGAACCGGAAGAAACCATAAGAAGCCAATATCTGAACCTGTTTACTGGTAAGACTTTCGAGGACGAAAGTCCCTAAGGGGAGAGAAATGTAACATCCCAAAATAGGGCCTAGTCGGAATAGTGGTTTCAGGACCACAAATCTGACAATTTAAAATATTTTTTTTATGATTATTATGAGGTCTAGAATATGATAATATGCATGTGTTAAGATTTCATGAAGAAATTCTTTGAGTAAGGTGTCCAATTGGAAATTAGGGACTAAATTGAATAAATTGCAAAACCTGGGTTCTAGAAGCAATTTGTATGAAATTGCTTTAGATTATAAATTAGAAGGTCTTAGAGAACAGTTTGCCCAATTTCTAATTTTTTAGACAAAAATGGGCTTGCATGGATGAAATTTTAAAGAAAGGGCTTAAGGGCATTTTGGTCATTTGGCATTTTAATGAAATAAAATGGGAAAAATGAACCAAAATCAACTCATTTTCTTCTCCATGCTGCCGAAACTGCAAGGGACTCCATATCTAGGGTTTTCAACATTTTCAAGCTCAATAGTAAGTGCACCCAAGTCCCGTTTTTAATGTTCTTTGTATTTTTGAAATCCTGGTAGCTTACTTTCTCCATTTCTACCCATATTTCATGCTAGGGTTCATGTTTAAAAATTTACCCATGCATGAGTTACTTTTATTTTGATGATTTATGGAGGGATATGAAAGTTGGATGTGTGTTAATCATATTTTCCTAGGTGATTTTCATGAAAAACCCTTAAAGGGACCTTTTTGCAAAAGTTGTTAAATATGTGGTAGAAATGTGAAAATAAGGGAAAATGTGGGCTGCCATAAGAGGGAAAAGTGTTCGGCTAGGCTTGGGTAAGATAGAAATTGCATGTGTTTCATTATACGAGCCTAAGAACTAAATCGTAAAAATGTGAAAGGTCAAGGGCAAAACGGTCATTCGGGCCGGGGGTGGAATTTAGACTTGAAAAGTATAATGTGGAGTGTTAATGATTTAATTTTATTGTTATAGACCCCGAGGAACAAATTTTGGAGGTCGACCGAGGAAAGTGAAAGGTTTTTAAATAACCGAAATACAACACCGAAACGAGTACCAGGTAAGTTCAGATAACTTAAAGTAAACTCAAAATGTGTCTAATTATATGATTTATGAATGCATGATGATTTCATTTATTAATGGCATGAAATCATATGAAGTGCATCTTTGACAATGATTTGTTAGAAAATGTCTCGGTTGGGGTTAAAAAAGGGAATTTGATGGATGAACCATGATTGACATGTGAATTGAGATTCTGCATGTGTTGTAGAAATGATTTAGCCTCGACGGGTAATCCGATGATCTCAAGTATGAAAAGGATCTAGCCTGGATGGGTGTTCCTTGAGTGATCGAGCTTCCCGAAGAATATATGTGCATTATGGATTTAGCCCGGATGGGTAATCTGATTACGGTCTGAATTTAGCCTGAACTGGTAATTCAGATCCGAGCTTATTAAGGGTGTTTGTCGTTACAAGGGATTTAGCCTGGACTGGTAATCCCGTCGTAAAATGTGAGGTTCTCGAGAGTGCATACCTGAAATGATCATTTGTATGAATTGACAATGATTGGATAATCCATCAAGATTTCCTAGACACTCAACGGGACTATCACGAGACATATGTACAAATGACATGTTGAATGATGAGCTCATCTAAGATAAATTACATGGTGTTTTGTTATGTGACTAACTTATTGATTGAGTGCATGAGATACGGAAACCATTTTCATATTCGTTGGTTTCATTATCTAATAAGGATGTATGCTAAATAATCGGTAAGTTTACTTTCTAGTTATTCGAGGTTACTAAGTATGTAAATGCTTACCCCTATCTTTTTCCCCGTTTTCAGAGCTCGAGGACTCGTAAAGATTGGAAGATGGTTGGAGAGTCTACACACTATCAACTAATTCAACTTTGGTATATAGACACTTATGTTTTGTTCAATGGCATGTATAAAACTATTAAATATTTTGTTATATGTGTCATTTGATTTGCCAAAATGAGGGCATGTAAAGTATTTCTTTTGTATATGGTCATGGAAATTGGCTTATTTTGAAGTAGGCTATGACCTACAAATCTATGCATGTTTATGTTCATACGTGATGGCTTGATTATAATTGGGAATGAGTTATAAGAATGAGCCAATTTTGAATGTGTCAATGAGACATGGAATCCCTTTAAATACAAGATGTGAATTAACCTAGCATGTATAAAACCGATGATATGAGGTTGTCAAGCAATAAGGTTTATCATGGTCTTATACAAGAGTATAATTTGGCCTTATCATGTGTAAAAGTAACCTATAAGTGTGATAGGTTGGTAGAGAGTGACCAAAGACTTGGAAAATAGCCTAATAGGGTCCACACGGATAGACACACGGGCATGTGTCTAGGCCGTGTGTGACACACGGCTCACCCCCATGGGTGTGTGGTATGGCCGTGCGTCCCCTGCATCTAATTCTTTAAGTAAGTGTTGTGCACGAGCTAGGCACACCGGCGTGTGTCTTGGCCATGTGCCCCTACTTGTATGAGGAGGTTGAAGTCAGTGTTGCACACGGGCTGAAGGCATGGGCGTGTCCCAAGCCACACGGGCGTGTCACACTTCAAAGTAAGGGAAAGTTTTCTCAGGCTCCCAAAGTTTATTGAATGTTTTCAGTTTTGTCTCGTACTGCCCCTTGGTGTGTTATAGGCCTCGAAGGCCTGTATAAGGGATGAGAGGTACATGTTTGAAAAGTTTTAATTTTGGGAAAAAATTTGGTGACCCGATTTAGTGTGTTTGTGAATATGTAATCCCGGTAATGCCTCAAACCCTATCCTGGCGTCGGATACGGGTGAGGGGTGTTACATCATGCACCGTATTCAGCTTAGCCCTGGTTCCACGAGCTCCTTATTGTGGTCCTTTGTATACCTCAGTTTGAGAACATTGACTTTAAACAGTAAGCATTGTAGAGATGAAGATAAGTCTTCCCCAGCCTCAACAGGCACTCTGTCGATAGTAGGAGCTATAGGGGAGTTCTCAAGAGTAAGGGGAAAGGGTATCCTCATTGATGGTAATCGGTGAGTTTTCCTGGGCAGCAGTTGGCAAACTCACAATAGGGGATGAATGGATTGGAGTGATAAGGTCACTATGGTCGGCTTTTCTTTTCTGACGATGCTTTAGTGAAGCACCGCTCTTCTCTTTCTCGCTGAAATAGTAGGTGCACACGGCCCCAGCAGAAGTCCTACGCTTCTTGTGACTACTGCCTATCAAAGCATCAATATCCATAACTTTGTTAAGCAATTAACCTCACAGCCCCAATAGACCTTTTCACCATGAACAACCCTAGGATTAGTAGAAGCAATTAACAAGTCAATACCTTCTCTAGCCCTCTCTTCTTTCTCGAACTCAGAAAGAGCAAAAGGACGGAGTGTCATCCCACAGTAATGGTAGAAGAAGTTTGCAGGATCCTTCAAATGCCCCGTTAATATTATGCCTAGCTGATCAAGGGAATCATAAGGCCAAGTATTCCTTGTTAGTCACCCAAATACCCCATTAATATCATGCCCTCTAACTGTTTAGATTGAGATCCTCCAGGCAGAACTTGAAGACATTCCTCACAGTCAGGACCGCTTCTAGGGCCAACACATGACCGAGCCGTAACCTCTGAAATTGCTTGACAGCCTCATCAGTGGTAAGACTCCTCTAGAAGGTGCGTATGTCTTCACTAGAGGAAGACCACCTAGTAAGGAACCCTAAGTCCTCTCCAAGGATGCTACGGACTTGGATATACTCCCCCCATTTCAGCTGAAGGTTCTTACACTGATTTCATATGATCGTTCGCGCCTTCCGGCTAGGGGAAAAGTAGTAGAACCTTACTGAATCCCCCATATTAGTCCTCTTCAACTGGTACAGATGCTGGAAGACAGAGAGCATCAGCATTTCACCATATTGGTAACTATCAAGAAAGTACACCATGGCTAGCCACTAGGAAGAACCAAAGAGTTGGTAAGGAGTGAGGTAGTAGTCTTTGAGGAGGTTACAGAAGGTATGTAGGGGGAGGTGGAATCCCACCTTCAGGACATTCAAAGGAAGAAGGAAACTATCCTCCGTTGCCTCACACACATGGTAGGACCCCGATGGATGGAAAATTCATAAGCAAAGTGAGGGAGCTTGATTCCCCGCACAGCCTGAGCCCGTTCCATTTCCTTCAGTGTGGTGGTGTAGACGTAGGGCTTCTCAGTTACAATGATTGTAGTTGAACAAATCGACACGATGTGGTTGTAGACTCTTCTCATCCTCACCATTATTTGAGTAAAAAAAATAGAAATGGAAACTAAGAAGGAGAAAAGAATCGTAAGAATTACCTCGATACCAACTTGCAGAAAATAACAAATAATGAAGAAACATAAACCCCCTAAGATCCCCTTTTAAGGAGAGGTTCCTTAAACCGTTTGGATGATAAAAAATAAACCAACGACCCTGATACGAGCAAGAAGAAATGATTTGTCTCTCAATGGTTAGATGCGCGCACCTAATACCCAAGTTTACACGTGGCAAGGCAGCTGTTATGCATTGCGGCCCACGTCGTACCCAACAAGCTGCGTTTGAAATGGGCCTAAGGCCCATCATTTTATAATATCCCTTAGGCCCTCTAAAAGGGAGGACTGAATTGTTTGGATTTGGTAACCACCAACTCAAATGACCCAATAGGATTTGAGTATTCGACCCGGATAAACCTAACTAGGAAGAAGAATGTTCGCCGTAGAGATAATTTATTGGGGACCCCGCTAGGATGCTGGATGTTTGCAAAGATAGCTCGCGGGGAAAGCTCGCGTAAGCCTCGTAGGAATAGAGTCACAGGCTATGTCCGTAGAAGGGATTGCAAGCCCTACAAGTGACCTCTGCTCATGAACAGCGGGTACGGGGCTCGCTGGAGGTGTCAATCCCAAGATTAGAACGGATCGCGTGCTCCGCAAACATGCGTTCAATAAACCAGGGGATGCCCAAGGAATGCCAGCACTAGAGATAGGAAATGTCAGTGCCATTAGCCCCAAGACCGAGGAAAAATGGTAGGCCCTATTGTGAGCTATAATAGTAGCATTTGGAACATGTATAAACACCCCCTGCGTTTCCCTTAATACGATACGAGAAAAATATTACCCAACATACTTAAAGTTAAAGGTTTAAAATTTAATATTTATAGCATGTGTTTAAAATTTAAAATTTCAGATTAGGATTTGGTTTGGTTAGGGTTTTCTTTTGCTGTTGTTTTTTAGACTAAAAATTTAGTTTGATTTTAAAAGGTTGAAGAAGTTTGAATTTAATTTCAAATTTAAGATTCAAAATTAGTTAATTTGATCCAATTAAACCTTAAAACTTTGAAGTGAATTGACACTTTTTACGCAAATTAAAAAATAAATTTCAAAATTATACATGAACTATAATGTTATACTTGAAGTTTGATTTCGTGAAATTTTCTATATGAGATTTTAATTTAATTCAGTTTTATTATAAAGAACAAACACTATTATCTATATAACATCTTTCTACAGTACATATTACATACACAAATAATTCTATTTATATATAAAAATAAATTGATGTATTCATTTCTTTAAAGGTATATAATTGAATCAAAATCAAAGTTTTATTTATACATTTGAACCAAAATCAAAGGTTAACATGTATAATTGCATAAAATTAAAGTTCATTTATTAAATTATACCTTAAATCAAAAGTTCATGTATAATTTTTATATTTATTCCTAAAAAAATCTTCAATTTTACTCTGGGCTATTTGAGTAGAGTATTAAAGGATTAAGTTAAAAGAAATATACTTCTATTATGGGAATATGAATTCCCAAAAACCCTTTAAACTTCTCTATATTCAAAATCTACTCAAGAATTGTTATCCTTTCAAGTTTAAACTCCAACATGATATTTGAGATAGTTTGGACAAAAATATTATATTTAAAAGATGAATTTTAGTAAAAAAAGTTAGATTCATTTAAAATAATGGTCGATTTAGGTTCCAACATTTAAGGTTTCATCACTTTGGTACTTCTGAGCTTTTGGTTTGGTCATATGGCATGTATAAGATTGTGATCATTTTGATATGTATCTTGGTAGTGAGTTTTGCCATTTGAGATGGCTTATGAATGGTTATGTTTTGGTTTGTATATATATATCCATGAGATTTTGCTTAATTTTGGCTAGTTTGGTTATGTATATATATAAGTGTGCATATGGTTTATATTGAGTGTTTGAGGTTGATTTGCAATGTTATGGATAGTTGGTATTATAGATGTTAAATGGTTGGTAATTGAGAAGCTATGTGCTTGTGGATGATGTGAGATGATGTCTATTTGGAAAATGTTTAATTAGATGATTTGAATATGTATGGTTGGTATGATGTGAATAAGTATAACATGAGATAGTAAGTAAGCTAGTTTTTGGAATTGAAATGGTATGTTTTAGTCTTAATTTTGGTTGAATTGGATGACCATTTATGCCATGAGTGAGTATCATTTGAATTGTATAGGTATGCATAAAATTTTGGTGGCAAATTGGCTTGGTAAATAGCTTATGAGACACGGGTGTGTGTCGCAGCCGTGTGTGACACACGGTCATGTTACACGACCGTGTGTCCCCTAGTGTTGAAATTTAAATCAAGTCAGTATGCTCCACACGGCCTCACACACGGGTGTGTGACTTGGTCGTGTGGCATAAGTCAATATACCCTATAGGTTTGGCACGGCCTAGTACACGACCTAGCACATGAACGTGTGTGGCTATTTGTAAGGCATACGGGCTAGCCACACGGGCGTGTGTGTTGGTCGTGTGACCCAAGTTAGAGAGTTAGGCGGGGTATGACATGGGCTGGGACAATGCCTTGTCCTCCCATTTCGAATGTCCACACGGCCTGTGACACGGGCGTGTCTGGTGGCCGTGTGAGACAGACATCCTGGCCACATGGGCGTGTGTCCCTTGTTTTGAGAAAAATTATTCAAGTTCGTGAAAGTTTCTTAAGTTTTTAGTTTAGTCCCGAACCACTTTCAAAGTATGTTTAGGGCCTCGTAGGCTCGTATTAGGGACAAATTGATTGAGTTTGAATGATGAATGTCTGAAAAGATGTTATGTATGCTAAATGTTGTTTAATTGTTTCGTAAGTCCGTTAATGCTCGATAACCCTATTCTGGGGTTGAATACGGGTGAGGGGTGTTATATTTGTTGGTATCAGAACTACGGTTTAGTCGATTCTAGTACTAACGTAGCGTATGTAAGAGTCTAGCTATACATGCCATATATAAATTGCGATAGTGTGATGACTCAGGACGTTTTAAAATGTGTTTTCATATAGAAATGGATCCCAATCGAGCTATAGCTGATGAGGTTGAGAGTAATGCGCCCACTCCCGTTCAAGGGATACCGTCGTCTGATTCTAGACCTGTAACGAGCAGCTAGGGAGGAGAGGCTAGAGAAGCTTTCTTCCAAGTGATGAATGAGTGGTTCACTCAATATATCCAAATGAACCCAGCTACTCAACAACCTCCACCCCCTCCTAATTCTGAACCGGTTCCTGTAGCTCCTCAAGGAGTCGAGCTTTAAAGATTAAACAAGCCTTCAGTTGACAAGATCCGTAAGCACCGGGCTGAAGAATTCAGAGCTAATGTTGATGATGACCTTGAGAGAGCTGAGCTTTTTTTGATGAGCTGAGTATCGGTGGTGCTGAGGGAGAGAGCACCTGGGATTTTTTTCAGACCAAGTTTTGAAAGAAATACATCAGTCAACGGTTTCTAGATCAAAAGCATAAAGAGTTTTTAGAACTGAAACAAGGCCACATAATTGTAACCGAGTATGAGAGAGAATTTGTACGGTTGAGCAAGTATGCTCGGGAGTATATTTCTACCGAAGAGATTATGTGCAAGTGGTTTGTTGATGGGTTGAACGAAGATATTAAACTTCTAGTCGGGATATTAGATTTGAAAAAATTTGTTGTGTTAGTTGACTGGGCTTGCAAAGCCGAAAACTTTAGTTGAGAAAAGAGAGAGGCTGATTTAGAGGCAAGATATTCGAGGAAGAGATTGATGAGTAAACATTATCATTCCTCGTTAAAGAAATCAAGAGATTTTTTTAATCGATCGACCATTTCAGCCAGATATTTCAATAGAGATCGCGGAAAGCAATACACCATTTCTAAAGCTCAAGCTACATCGATATCGAGTGTTGGCAACGTGAAAGACATTAAACCTGAGTGTCAACAGTGTGGAAGACGACATTTTGGAGATTGGTGGATGAAAAATAATAATAGAGTTTGTTACAGTTGTGGTTGGCGAGATTATTTTTTCCGAGATTGTCCTGAATTAAATGAAAAAGATAAATCTCAGAATGTAAGATCAAGCAATATAGCTACTCGAGGGAGGTTGCCAAGAAATACGAGAAACGCGAGTGGTAATCGTGGTGCAATGAAAGATTCTATAGTGAGATCTGAGGCTAGAGTACCTGCTAGAGCTTACGCTATTTGCGCCCGCGAAGATGCGTCATCACCAAATGTTATTACCGGTACATTTTCTCTTCACGACACTAATGTTATTACATTGATTGATCCTAGATCGACTCATTCGTATATACGTATGAATTTGGTGTCTAATAAGAGTTTGCCTGTTGAGTCTACTAAGTTTGTGACTAAAGTATCGAACCTTTTAGGCAAGTATGTTCTAGTTGACAAAGTATACTAGAATTGTCCTTTAATGACTCGAGGTTAATATTTTCCAGCTAACTTGATGCTTTTACCATTTGATGAGTTCGATGTGATTCTAGGTATAGGTTGGTTGACGTTACATGATGCCGTTGTGAACTGTAGACGAAAGATTATAAAATTGAAGTGTCAGAATAATGAGATTCTTCGAATTGAATCAAATAAATCGAGTGAATTGCCTATTGTGATTTCGTCTACGTCAGCTCAGAGATGTGTGAGAAAAGGATACGAGGCTTATCTTGCTTATGTTTTGGATACAAAAGTGTCTGAATCAAAGATTGAATTAGTGCCAGTTGTCTGTGAATATCCAGATGTATTTCATGAAGAATTATCGGGGTTGCCACCTACTAGAGAGGTTGAATTTGCTATTGAATTAGTGCCGGGAACTTTACTGATATCTATTGCTCCGTATAGAATGGCTCTGACAGATAGAGGTTTTTCACGATCGAGTTTTTTGCCCTGGGGTGTGCCTGTATTGTTCGTGAAGAAGAAAGACGGGTCAATGAGAATGTGTATTGATTATCGTCAGTTCAACAAAGTTACGATAAAGAATAAGTATTCAGTGCCAAGAATAGACGATTTGTTTGATCAATTGAAAAGTGCAATAATGTTTTCAAAGATTGATTTGAGATCGAGTTATTATCAGTTTAATGTTAAAGACTTAGATGTGCCGAAAATTGCGTTCAGAATGAGGTATTGTAACACCCTTACCCGTATCCGACGCCGGGACAGGGTTTGTGGCATTACCAAACTTAAACATAAACATTCATACAAAACTGGGCCATAAAATTTTGTCCAAATCAAATTCATCCAATCACATGTATATCATCCCTTATACGAGCCCACAAGGCCCAAAACATATGTTAGGAGTGGTTCGGGACTAAACCAAAAACTTTGGAAAACTCAAAAAAATTTTCATCAAAACAAGGGTCACACGCCCGTGTGGCTTGGGACACACCCGTGTGGGTAAGCCGTGTGGTCACACATGCCCGTGTCCTCAGCCCGTGTAACTCTCTGTTTATGACGTCATGCACGATTTGGGGTCACACGGCCAAGTCACACGACCATGTCCTTCACACGGCTGAGACACACGGCCGTGTCTTTGCCCGTGTGGCCAAGGAAATGGCTATTTACCAAACCATTTGCCACCCTCTTTTGCACACTCACATACACACTTTCAATGGAACTTAACATGACACAATTAAGCTACCAACACAACCATAATCAAGGCTTAAACATATCAAAACAATTATTTACTATTCATAACAAAACTATCCACTTGAGTCATAGTCACTAAATTATTTATATCTTGAGCTACAGAGCTCTAAATTAAAATATGCTTGATTTTTCAGAAACTAGAATCAAATATTTTCCTACCATAAAATTTTTCAGAATTTATGGTGTAGCCAATAAGTACATTTAATTATTCAAAATTATCCCTATTTTTCTGTTTGACAGCTTTGACCTTTCTTTACTAAAAAATAATTATCTCTTAGTACGGATTCAGATGATGTTCCCATTGATTTCTCTTGAAATTAGACTCATTAAGAAATCAAACATATAAATTTAAACCCTAAAGTATTTTTATACAGTTTTTAATGATTTTCCAAAGTCAGAATAGGGGAACCAAAATAATTCTGACCTTATCTCACAAAAATTCAAATATCTCATAAAATGAAATTCTTTTGCTTACACCGTTATGAATTTCTTGTTATGCCATTTGGATTGACGAATGCACCAGTCGTATTCATGGATCTAATGAATAGGATCTTTCGACCATACTTGGATAAGTTTGTCATTGTGTTCATTGACGACATCTTGATTTATTCTAAAGATGAAGCAGAGCATGCGAAGCACCTGAGAACTATGTTGCAAACCTTACGGAAAAACAACTGTATGCTAAGTTTAGCAAGGATGAATTTTGGCTCCAAGAAGTTGGATTTTTGGGTCATGTTGTTTCGGGTAAAGGAATCCGAGTTGATCCGAGTAAAATCTCTGCTATTATTGAATGGAAACCGCCTAAAAATGTAATCGAGATTAGAAGCTTTTTGGGCTTAGCCGGTTACTATCGAATATTTGTGAAAGGATTCTCCATGATAGCAACTCCAATGACGAGGTTGCTACAGAAAAACGTTAAGTTTGAATGGTCAAAAAAGTGTCAGCAGATTTTCGAGAAGTTAAAGACATTGCTGACAGAAGCTCCTGTTTTAGTGTTACCTCAGCTGGGAAAAGAGTTTGTGGTCTACAGTGATGCATTCTTGCATGGAATGGGTTGTGTACTCATGCAAAATGGCAAGGTGATAGCTTACGCTTCATAGGATTTGAAGCCACACGAGAAGAACTATCTGACACATGACTTAGAGCTCGCCGCCATTGTCTTTGCCTTGAAAATCTGAAGGCATTATTTATATGGTGTGACTTGTCGTGTATTTACTGATTAAAAGAGTTTGAAGTATTTGATAACTCAAAAAGAGTTGAACTTGAGACAACGGAGGTGGTTGCAATTAATTAAAGACTATGATCAGATCATTGATTATCACCTAGGAAAGGCGAATGTGGTCGCCGATGCGTTAAGCAGAAAATATCTATTTGCATTGAGAGCCATGGATGCTTGATTAACATTAATTGATGATGGTTCGGTCTTAGCAGAGCTGGACGCTAGGCTGACACTTCTTCAGGAAATCTATAATGCCCAAACGAATGATAGAGACCTGTAGGCTAAAAGAACTCGATGTGAGTCAGGCATTGAATCAGGTTATCAGATTGGTTCTGATGGATGTTTGATGTTCAAAGATAGAGTCTGTGTACCTAAAGATGATAAGATTATTTGAAAAATCTTGCAAGAAGTGCATAAGAGCCGTTTGTCTATTTATCTGAGAAGTACCAAGATGTACAAAAATTTGAAAAAAATGTACTGGTGGAACGGTATGAAAAGAGACATTTTTGAATTTGTATCGAAGTGCCTGATATGTCAGTAAGTTAAAGCTGAACATCAAGTGCCTTCAGGTTTGTTGCAACCTGTAATGGTCCCTGAATGAAAGTGGGACAAAGTTACCATGGATTTTGTGACAGGATTGCCATTGACTCCGAAAAGGAAAGATGCTATATGGGTTGTGGTGGATAAGTTGACGAATTCGGCTCATTTCATTTTAGTAAGAACAGACTACTCTCTTGATAGATTGGCTGACTTGTACATATTTGAGATTGTGAGATTACACAGGGTACCATTGTCGATTATTTCTGATAGAGACCCGAGGTTCACTTCGAGATTCTAGAAGAAGTTACAAGAAGCCCTGGGTATAAAATTGAGTTTCAGTACGACTTTTCACCCACAGACCGATGGTCAGTCTGAGCGGATGATTCAGATTCTTGAGGATATGTTGCGATGTTGCATCCTTGAATTTCAGGGTAGTTGGGAAAAGTATCTGTCATTGTTAGAATTTGCCTACAACAATAGTTTTCAAACGAGTTTGAAGATGGCACCTTATGAAGCCTTGTATGGAAGAAAGTGCCGAACTCCATTGTACTGGAAAGAACTCAAGGAAAGTCAAATTCATGGAGTTGATCTGATTAAGGAAACTAAAGAAAAGGTTAAAGTGATACAAGACTGTTTAAAAGCGGCATTGGATAGGCAAAAGTCATATGCTGATCTGAAAAGAAAAGAGATTGAATTCCAAGTTGGAGATAGAGTATTTTTAAAAGGGTCACCATGGAAAAAGGTGTTGAGATTTGGTCGGAAGGGCAAATTGAGTCCGCAATTTATCGGACCTTACGAGATCACTGAAAGAGTTGGACCATTAACCTATCGTTTGGCATTACCACCCGAATTAGAAAAGATTCATGATGTGTTTCATGTATCTATGTTAAGGAGATATCGATCAGACCCCTCTCATGTGATTCCACCAGCAGAGATTGAGATTAGACCAGACATGACCTATGTAGAAGAACCGGTCAAGATTTTGGCTCGTGAGGTTAAACAGTTGAGAAATAAAAATGTGGCTTTAGTAAAAGTCTTATGGCATCGACATGGTGTGGAAGAGCCTACATGGGAGCGAGAAGCAACCATGAGAAACCAATATCCGAACCTCTTTACTGGTAAGACTTTTGAGGACGAAAGTCCCTAAAGGGGTGAGAAATGTAACATCCCGAAATAGGGCCTAGTCGAAATAGTGGTTTTGAGACCACAAATCTGACATCAAAATATTTATTTTATGATTATTTTGAGGTCTATAATATGAGAATATGCATGTGTTAAGAATTCATGAAGAAATTCTTTGAGTAAGGTGTCTAATTGGAAATTAGGGACTAAATTGAATAAATTGCAAAACTTGGATTCTAGAAGCAATTTGTATGAAATTGCTTTAGATTATAAATTATAAGGTCTTAGAGAACAATTTGCCAAATTTCTATGTTTTTGGACAAAAATGGGCTTCCATGGATGAAATTTTAAAGAAAGGGCTTAAGGGCATTTTGGTCATTTAGAATTTTAATGAAATAAAATGGGAAAAATGAACCAAAATCAGCTCATTTTCTTCTCCGTGCTGCCGAAACTTCAAGAGACTCCATAGCTAGTGTTTTCAACATTTTCAAGCTCAATAGTAAGTGCACCCAAGCCCCGTTTTTAATGTTCTTTGTATTTTTGAAATCCCAGTAGCTTACTCTCTCCATTTCTACCCATATTTCATGCTAGGGTTCATGTTTAAAAATTTACCCATGCATGAGTTACTTGTATTTTGATGATTTATGGAGGGGGAATGAAAGTTGGAGGTGTGTTAAACATCTTTTCCTAGGTGATTTTCGTGAAAAACCCCTAAAGGGACATTTGTGCAAAAGTTGTTAAATATGTGGTAGAAATGTGAAAATAATAGAAAATGTGGGCTGACATAAGAGGGAAAAGTGTTTGGTTAGGCTTGGGTAAGATAGAAATTGCATGTGTTTCATTATACGAGCCTAGGGACTAAATCGTAAAAATGTGAAAAGTTAGGGGCAAAATGGTTATTTGGACCGAGGATGAAATTTAGGCTCAAAAAGTACAATGTGATGTGTTAATGATTTAATTTTATTGTTTTAGACCCCGAGGAACAAATTTCGGAAGTAGATCGAGGAAAACGAAAGGTTTCGGAATAACCGAAACACATCACCGAAACGAGTACCAGGTAAGTTCGGATAACTTAAAGTAAACTCATAATATGCATAATTGTATGATGTATGAATGCATGATAATTGCATTGTTCATGGTATGAAAATGCATGGGATGTATCTTTGATAATGATTTGATGAATAATGTCTCGGTTAAGGTTAAAAAGGGAATTCGATGGATAAACCATGATTGATATGTGAATTTAGATCCTTCATGTGTTGCAAAAAAGGATTTAGCCTAGACGGGTAATCCGTTATTCTCAAATATAGAAAGGATCTAGCCCGGACGGGTGTTCCTTGGGTGATCGAGCCTCCTGAAGAATATGTGTGCGTTATGGATTTAGCCCGGACGGGTAATCCGATTAGGGTTTGATTTTAGCCTGGACTGGTAATTCAGATCTGAGCTCATTAAGGGTGTTTGTCGCTATAAGGGATTTAGCCTGGACTGGTAATCCCGACACCACCCTATGAGTTTATATTACGGGGGATTTAGCCTGGATTGGTAATCCCACGGTAGGATGTGAGGTTCGCAGGACTGCATACTGAAATGATCATTCGTATGAATTAATGGTGATTGGATAACCCATCGAGATTTCCTAGAAAGTCAACGGGACTAAAACGAAGTATATGTATAAATGACATGTTGAATGATGAGCTCATCTAAGATAAGTTACATAGTGTTTTTTTATGTGACTAACTTGTTGACTGAGTGCATGTGATAGGGAAACCATTTTCATATTCGTTGGTTTCATTATCTAATAAGGATGTATGCTAAATAATCGATAAGTTTACTTTCCAGTTATTCGAGCTTACTAAGCATGTAAATGCTTACCCTATCTTTTTCCCCATTTTTAGAGCTCCAAGACTTGTAAAGATTGGAAAACGGTTGGAGAATCAACACACTATCAACTAGCTCAGCTTTGGTATATAGATACGTACGTTTTGTTCAATGGCATGTATATAGCTTTGGAGTATTTTGTTATATGTGTCATTTGGTTTGCCAAAATGAAGGCATGTAAAGTCATACTTATCTTTTTGTATATGGCCATGGAAATTTGGCTCATTCTGAAGTAGGCTATGACCTACAAATCTATGCATGTTTATGTTCACATATGATGGCTTGATTATAATTGGAAATGAGTTATAAAAACGAGCCAATCTTAAATATGTTAAGTAGACATGAGAAATCCCTAAATGCAAGATGAGAATTAACTTAGCATGTATGAGACCAATGACATGAGGTTGACATGCAATGAGGTTAATTAAACTTATATATATACATATATATATAAGTGTATAAATTGGTCTTAAAATGCATTTAATGTAACTCATAAGAATATTTGAGTAGTAGAGGGTGATCAAAGGCTTGGAAAATAGCCTAAAAAGATTCACATGGGTAGACACACGGGCGTGTGTCTAGGCCGTGTGTGACACACGGCTTTCCCCCATGGGTGTGTGGTATAGTCGTGTGTCCCCTACACCTAAATTTTTAAGTCATTATAGAACACGGGCTAAGCACACGGGCGTGTGCCTTGGCCGTGTGAATTTAACAGTATGATGAGGTTGAAGTCAGTGTTGCACACAGGAGTGTCTTAAGCCATACGGATGTGTGTGACCATACTGCCCCACCACACGGGCGTGCCACACTTCACAACAAGGAAAACTTTCTAAGATGCACAAAGTCTATCGAATGTTTTTGATTTTTCCTCGTATTACCCTTGGGTGTGCTTTAGGCCTCGAAGGCCTGTATAAGGGACGAGAGGTACATGTTCGAAAGGTTTTAAATTTGGGCAAAATTTGGTGACCTGATTTAGTAAGTTTGTAAAGGTGAATTATCGGTAACGCCTCGAACCCTGTCCCGGGGTCGGGTACGAGTAGGGGTGTTACAACCGAGACCTTTACTCATGGGTTATAAGTGCATACTTGTACTAACTCGTAGCACATTCTCATATTTTCTCATCATTGACTTGTCACATAATTCAGTAATTTACCCGTTGAACACTTGGAATACTATCGGACACACGGAAAGCTTGCACATAGTGCCTCATACGTAACCACTTGCTACCTTATATCACATATCACACATTGTTCGCTCTCGAGTTAATCACGAGCCTGCTCACACAGGCCGACAGTCAGGACGTAACTACACGAGCTGCTTACACAAGTTGACAGGTACCCGCAACACATGCCTGGCTACCCAACCTTCGGTAGAACGTACAAGACCAACACCCGAATTCACATTGTCACATATACACATAATCTCATGAGGTTATAATCACATAGTTCCTAGTGACATGTCACATTGTATCCTAAATTATTCCTAAGGTTCAAATGGAATTTTCTCGATGTCACATCTTTATCGAACTCGTTCATGAAGTCGTTCTCATTGACCATTATGTCAATCATACACGCATCATAACAATTAAACATAGAAATTCATACATTAATAAAGCATTAAAACATGATGCAACATTTCATTATTTACATATGAACTTACCTCGACACCAAAAATGGCAAAGAGGGACATAATCGTTAATTACTCGTTTTTCCCTATTCTAGGTTCGAACCTCATTTTCTTTGATCTATAACATCACATTTAGCTTATTTATTAGTCACATTATTCATTGTGACCCAAAAATCATATTATGACAAAATTACATTTTTTCCCTAAACTTTGACATATTTACATTTTTTCCCTTAGGCTCGTAAAATGAAATTTATTCAATTTCTTTGTACTTTAAGCCTAGCCGAACCATTTTCATAACTATAACAGCCCACAATTTCCACTAGAACACACTTTTACTACATATTTTATAACTTTTACAATTTAGTCCTTTTAAGCATTTTCACTGAAAATCACTTAGCAAAAGTTGTTTCTCCAACCATAAACATGCATAACCTACCCTTAAACATCAAAATGCACAAATTTCTAACATGATTCAAACCCTATACCTTCATCATAACTCAAATAAATGGTAGAAATAGGTAGATCTTATTACGAGGATTTTAAAAACGTAAAAATCATTAAAAACGGAGCAAGAACAAACTTACAATCAAGCTTGGAAGCTTGAAAAACCCTAGCCATAGTTTCCCCTTGTGAAATTCGACCATGGGGTTGAAGATGGACAAAAATTGGCTTTTAATTTTATTTTTAATTCATTTTAATTACTAAATGACCAAAATGCCCCTAACTTAAAAATATTTTATTTCACCTATTTCATGTCCATTTTTTCCCAAAAAATTAACCAATGGTCTAATTCCATTTAAGGACCTCCAATTTAAAATTTCATAACAATTGGACACCTCTAACATGTAGAACTCAACTTGTGCACTTTTTATAATTTAGTCCTTTTGACTAAATTGAGTGCCTAAACGTCAAAATTTTCAAATGAAATTTTTACGAAATCATCCTGTGAATTTTTAGTCCATAAAAATATAAAAAAATAGGATTTGTGGTCCCGAAACCACTGTTCTGACTAGGCCCAAAATTTGGCTGTTACAGGTACAGACATTATAAATTCCTTGTTATGCCTTTTGGACTAACTAATGCTCCTGCCATTTTTATGGATTTGATGAATTAGATTTTTAGACTGTATCTAGATATATTTATTGTTGTGTTCATTGATGACATTCTAATCTATTCGCGAGATGAGTCTGAGCATGCCGAGCATTTGAGGATTGTGTTGGAAACCTTGAGAGATAAGCAACTATATGCTAAATTCAACAAATGTGAGTTTTGGCTCTAGGAAGTCAGATTTTTAGGACATATTGTATCGGCAGATGGCATTTAAGTTGATTCGAGCAAGATTTCTGTAGTTATTGATTGGAAACCACCTAGAAATGTATCCAAGGTTAGAAGTTTTCTAGGATTAGTTGGTTATTATAGACACTTTGTAAAAGGGTTCTTGATGATTGCTACACCGATGATCAGACTACTACAGAAAGATGTCAAGTTTGAATGGTCCAAGAAATGTCAACAAAGCTTCGATCAATTGAAAACATTGTTAACTGAGGCATCAGAGTTTGTTTAACCTGAATCGGGTAAAGAATTTGTGATTTATAGTGACACATCATTGAACGATTTGGGTTGTGTATTGATGCAAGAGGGAAAAGTTGTAGCTTATGCCTCCAAACAGTTGAAGCCGCATGAAATGAACTATCCGATGCACGATTTAGAGTTGGTCGCTATTGTATTTGCATTGAAAATTTGGAGACATCATTTGTACGGTGAAAAATGTCACATCTTTACTGAGCATAAAAACTTAAAATTATATTATAACTCAGAAAGATTTGAATTTGCGACAATGGAGATGGCTCAAGTTGTTGAAAGAATACGAGTTAGTGATCAATTATCATCCGGGGAAAGCAAATTTGGTTGATGATGCTTTGAGTAGAAAATCGTTGTTTGCTTTGAGAGCAATGAATACACGGTTGACTTTATCTGATGATGGTTCGGTATTACCTGAATTAAAGGCTAAACAGGATTTTCTTCAACAAATTTGTGAAGCTCAAAAGTGTGATATTGAGTTGTAAGATAAAAGAGTGCAATGCGAGTTGACTAGTGATTCAGCGTACCAAATCGGATTCAATGATTGTTTGATGTTCCGAGATAGAATCTGCGTACCGAAAAATCTAGAATTGATTCAGAAAATTTTACATGAGGCACATAATGGTTGCTTATCAGTTCATCTTGGGAATACTAAAATGTATAATGATTTGAAACAACTATATTGGTGGTCGGGTATGAAACGAGACATATTTGAATTTGTATCGAAATGTTTGATTTGTCAGCAAGTGAAAGCCGAGCATCAGGTGCCTTCGGTTTTGCTTCTGCCTATAATGATATCGAAGTGGAAATGGGATAGAATGACTATGGATTTAGTATTGGGTGTGTGTCTTGGCTGTGTAGTATAAGCCAGTATACCCTACAGGTTTTGCACAGCCTAGCACACGGCTTGGCACACGGGTGTGTGTGGCTATTTCTAGGGCACACGGGCTAGCCACACGACCGTGTGTGTTGGCCATGTGACCTAAGTTAGAGAGTTACACAGGGTAGGACACGAGTTGGGACACGGCCATGTGCTCCCATTTTGAATGTCCACATAGCCTATGACATGAGTATGTCTAGTGGCTGTGTGAGACACACAGCCTGGCTACACGGGCCTATATTCCCTGTTTTGAGAAAAATTTTCCAAGTTTGCGAAAGTTTCTTAAGTTTTTGATTTAGTCCTGAACCACTCCCAAAGTATGTTTAAGGCCTCGTAGGCTCGTATTAGGGACAAATTGATTGAGTTTGAATGATGAATGTATGAAAGGATGTTGTGTATGAAAAATGTTGTTTAATTGTTTTATATGTCTGTTAATACTCCGTAACCCTATTTCGACGTTAAATACGGGCGAAGGGTGTTACCGTCCCGATGCTTGACCCAATGTTCAGGTCAAGTATGGAGGTGTTACACATTCCATGATTGAATAAGTTTTGGGCTATTTAATCAAAATGACATGAATTGTCATGATATGTGATTGTGGTATTATATGTTTTATTTACAATTTAAAACTCACCTTATTAATATGTGGTTTGCCATTTCTAGCTAACTATGTGAAGCTTAATAACTTATCGTGTTTAATTAAAAGATAAGATAAATTTTTATTTAATGTCTATAAACTTACTAAGTATTGTATATGCTTACCCTTTTTTCCCCTTTTTCCTTGAAGATCGTCACCTTGTGGAACACGCCAAACTGGATCATCCCGAAGATTACACTATCTTATCTCCAATTTGGTAGCTTTTGATCGTTTTGAGTCTAGGAATTGTAGCATGTATATAAGATGTCTAGATGTTATCCTTGTTGTATATAAGTTTTTATGAGTTGAGTATGGTATTTAATTTGGTTTATGTGATTTAAATGTTGGTCTTGGTGTGTGGTTTAGAAATGCATGATTTGGAATTTGTGATGCAAAGTTGAATTGGTATACTTTGATTTATAAGCTTGAGATATATGACATATGAAATTGCGTGTTTTAAAGTAGACTGACATAAGTAAAGCTGGTACGAAATGACTTGGTGAATTTATGGTAATTGACATTGATTTGTTGAAGTTTAAATGGTGTACATGTTATGAATGTTTTGATAGAACTGTAATGCCCCAAAAATCTTGAAATCTCAAATTTTTCTTTTTGTGCATAGCAATTCAGGTTAAGTGTTAATTACGCGATGGTAGGTCTAGGTCAAGGGTTGAGTTGAATCTAGGGGTGGAAGGAATTATAGTATAATTATTAAAGGAACCCTGATGGCAAGTAGTTGGGCTTTTAAATAAATATAAGGGAATAAGGGCATCAAAAAGCCAAATGGAGGAGTGGCTAAGTGACGCCACTTAGAGTGTAGGGAGGTGGCGTTAGTGGCTAGCAAGGAGATCCATGGTTCGAATCCTAGCTTAGTATTTTTAGAAGTAAAATTCTTGCCTTCTAAAAGATTGGAAGTGGCGTGAAGATGGACTCCAAGGGGAGTGTTCAGAAGAGAAAAGTTAGGAAATAGATTGGGGAGTTATCAGGAAGAAAAACGAGGAGATGAGAAGGGGGAAGTGATGGAGCCAAATGGGGAATTTAGCCATGAGGAATTCGGCTATAAGGGCTATAAATAGGTGCTGAATGCAAGGTTGCCAGGCGAATGTCGAAATCTTTTTCACCTTATTACCGAAAACCCTTTTCTCTTCAAGATCCAAAAAGTCGAAAAGCCTTACTTCTTTCTTTCTTTTCTTGTGCCGATTTCCATTCTTCCTCTACTTTGTTGCCGACTTTTCTTTCTTTTTCCTTTGAGCCGAATAACTCTCTTTTTCTATACAAAATCGCAAAGGGCAGAAACTTTCTTGGTTGAATACTCTTTGACCGAATCTAGTGTATCAAACCTCAGTTTTGGATCCCTGCCGATTTGCTCTTCAGATCTAGGAGTTGATCGTGGTTAGTGATTTAAGAAGGGGCTGTTATACTTATTGTGAAAGGTTGGTGACTAAGGGAATCGCAGCACGCTTGCTTACTAGGTGTGTATATACACTGCACACACACAATGAATCGAAAAAAGCTAAAATGCCGAAAAGCCAAAAAGTCGAAATGTTAGAAAGCCAAAAGTTGGGCTACGGTAGTCTTACGAGTGCGCGAACACTCGTGAAGAGGAAATCGATAGGTTGTCTGATGCCCAAGGGCAATTCCATGGACTTGGGCTGTTAATTGGCCAACCGGGCCAGAATAGGCTTAATGGGCCTGACGGGCTGTTGGGCCCATAATTGGAAAAAATTGATAATTGATGCTATGTGATAGAAATTCGTATGTGAGCATAAATTTGATTTGGACCTAATGGGCTATATACAAGTGATTTGGGCCTAATGGGCCACATGAATGTGATTGGGCCTAGTGGGCCATATGCAGGTATGTGGATTTGACTGGGTTTTGTAAGGGTTTTTGGGCTTAGTATATGATGACTACATAAAACTTAATTAATTAATTGCAACGTGGACAAGTCAAAGGGTTAATGTGTGGCAACAGGTATATGCATGTCTAGGATTGGATCTAGGGAGAGCTTGGTACTTAAGCGGTCTTAATGACTCACCTCCTCTTCTCTGGAATCCTACCTGGTGCATAATATTCGTTCATATTAGCTCACGGGATTTTTTAACGGGCCAAGGTAAGTGAAAACCGTAAAGAAAGGGAAAATTATCGAAATGCCCCTAAGGGAAAAAATGACCAAAATACCCCTAGGTGTTGAATGTAAGTTTTATGGATGTGACATGCATACATATGATATTCTACTTAGGTTGCATAGGGGTTGGGAATCATGGAACGGAGGAAGTATATGAGGATCGCATGGTTGCTTGACAATTGTGGATCCACCGATGGCTTTTAAGCCCAATGTGTAAATGCAGGTAGTTCCACAATCGGGCTACCATAGATGTGACAGATGGGTGGGTCAATATTTATATCCCCACATGGTGTGACGGGTGACGGAGCTAGTGTGTAGCGGATGGATTAATGGGATGGGATTGTATTGCATGTGATGTATGGTGTTTATTGAATGCTTGTTGCTCGTCGAGGGTTGTACACACTAAGTTTGCGAAAACTCACCCCCTCTTTTATTTTATTTTCAGGTGATGCTCAGTAGAAGGTTTGATGTTTGGAGGGACTCTGGGTGGCCAGCTAGCAAGGCAACATGGACGTGTTTTTTTCTTAAAAGCATACAAGTGTCTATTTTATTAAGTACTTTTCCAGCCAGATTGTAATAAGGCTTCCATTTTGTTATTATTTGGGTTTTTATTTTCATGCGTTGTAATTACGAAATGTTGAACATGGGTTTTCTAAATCATAGTATGTTTTTCTACGCTTCCGTAACAAAATTTTAAAATGATAGGTTTTCATAAAATTATATGTTTTAAACAGGTTTTCGTGATTGAAAAATAAAAAGAGTTTTCATAAGTTAATTAAGGTTTCTTTTATTTTAAGAAGGCTTTTTAATGAAAACATGATTTTCGCTAAAACACTTTAATGTGATGCGCCAGATTTGGCCATAATGTCTGGGTCAAATTTAAGGTGTGAAGTGGGCCTTATTATTATTTGGTTTCTTTTTCTACTTATTATTTGGATTTTAAAAAAATATTTTGGATCACAATGTTTTGGAAAATAGGAAATCTTACTGTGTAGCACACCGAGCCTTCGACGTCGAACCAAGTAAGTAGTTCTATTCTTAAGTATGTTTAAATTGTGATACAGTAGATAGTTAGAGGGCTACTTTAGATGATTTTGTTAGAGTGGAACTGAAGCCCGTAGGAACTTGAAACTATAGAGGATTTTTGAAAACAATCTTCTCTTTAAATATTTTCATAAAACATCGGTGTAATTATTAAACTAACTAAAACTTCATAAAATTTCTAATCCAGATAATACGCGAATTGATGATGAGTGCTAGAAGAGGTGCAAGAGGCCGTGGCCGAGGCCACGAAAGTGTTAGGGCTGAATCGTCGGCATTGGGCCATATGCCCGATGTTAGAGTAGAAGAAGCTCCAGCCTCACCTATGGCTGCGAATGGACCGTATGATCGGGCTGTGGGAGAAGATGCATTATCGCAAGCAATACTGAGAATTTTGGAAAGAGTCGCTGGGCCCAATAATGACACTAGAAATCGAGGGTCCATTCTAGAGCAACTTCGATCAAATGGGGCTGAGATCTTTAAGGGCGTGGCTGGTGTGGCTCCTAACGTGGCAGAATACTGGTTAAAGGCCACTGAAATGATAATGGAGGACCTGGACCGTTCACCAGAACAAAAGTTCAAAGAGGCAGTGTCGCTGCTTAGGGAAGAAGCCTAACAGTGGTGGTTGACAATGAAAGAGGGCACCCAACCGGAGCGGGTCACTTGGGAGTTTTTCAAAGTTTCATTCTAAGGGAAGTATGTGGGTGCAAGCTATGTAGATGCTAGAAGGAAGGAGTTCCTGAACTTGACCCAAGGAAACAAATCGGTGGCGGAGTATGAAGTGGAGTTTTTACGCCTTAGTAGGTGTGCAAGAGTAATGGTGGCAATAGAATATGAGCATTGCGTTAGGTTTGAGGACGGACTAAGAGATAGCCTTAGGGTATTAATATCTCCACAAAGGGAGCGGGTTTTCTCGAAATTGGTGGAAAAAGCAAAGATAGCGGAGGAGGTAAAGCGCATTGAGTGCTTAAATCGGGAAAAAGAAAAGAGTAGGAATAAGAGGGAGGCTGAGGCTCCCAGTGTTGGACAAAGGCCTAGGGCTAGGGCTAGAAATAATAGGCCAGTTAGAGTAGGGCCCCCTGTTGCTAATCCAGGGGTGCCACCTTGTGCTGATTGTGGGAAAAGCCATAGAGGCGAGTGTTGGAAAAGGATGGGAGCTTGCTTCGCTTATGGGTCTATGGAGCATAGGATCAAGGATTGCCCTCGAATGCTAGGTCGAGTGCCAGTAGTGGGCCAAGGTGGTGCTCAGCCACCAAGGGAAGGTTAGTTGCCGCCAATGGGTCGTGGGCGGGCCAGGGGCGGTAACAGCAATGGGCGTGGATGTGGAGCACCAGGTAAAAATGCAAGCCCTACTGAGGGGGGACGGCCAGCTTTGGTTTATGCTGCTCGTCACTGAGAAGATGAGAATGCCCCAGATGTGATAACGGGTATGTTAATTATATATGAGTTGCCTTATACAACATTGATTGATATTGGATCGACAAATTCATATGTTGCATGCAATATGACTGAATCTTTGGGTGATATGTTTGAAATTACTGCAAATGAGATGACTGTGATTAGTCCGTTAGAGCAGTTAGTAGGAGTGAATAAGTTGTTTAGGGAGGTACCCTTAGTAGTCCAAGAGGTTACCTTTTTAACGGATTTGATGGAGCTGTCGTTTAGCGAATTCGACTTAATCTTAGGTATGGATTGACTGGTGAAGCACCAAGCTACCTTGGATTGCGCTGCAAAGAGAATGGTGTTTAGAATGACGGAAGATAAGGAAGTAGTGGTGATTGGTGGATGCCAGAACTATCTGTCGAACGTGATTTCAACGTTAAGGGCTGAGAAGTTAGTACGAAAGGGATGCGATGCCTTTTTGGCTTATATTAGTAATATGAAGGCTAAGAACCTTACTGTTAAGGAGTTGAGAACCGTTAGGGATTTTCCTGATGTCTTTCCCGAGGAGCTGCCTGGGTTGCCGCCTAGCAGGAAAGTGGAATTTGGAATTGAGTTGTTACCTAGGACGGCTTCGGTGTCCATCGCTACTTATCGGATGGCAACAAAGGAGTTGGTGGAACTTAAGGCACAAATTCTGGAATTGTTGGATCAAGAATTCATACGACCAAGTGTGTCTCCAGGGGGAGCACCGGTGTTATTCGTGAAGAAGAATGATGGAACCTTGCAAATGTGTATTGACTATCGACAGTTAAACAAGTTAACTGTTAAAAATAAGTACCCTCTACCAAGAATCGATGATCTTTTTGATCAGTTTAAGGGAGCTTTTTTTTCTCAAAGATTGACTTGCGCTCGGGATATCACCTTCTAAGGGTTAAGGAGGCAGATGTTTATAAGACAGCTTTTAGAACTCATTATGGCTCTACGAGTTCTTGGTGATGCCATTTGGGCTGACGAACGCACCTGCCGCTTTCATGGATCTCATGAATTACGTTTTCCAACCCTACTTGGATCAGTTCGTGGTAGTCTTTATAGACGACATTTTGGTGTACTCAAGAAATAAGGATGAGCATGATGCACACTTAAGAATTGTGTTGCAGATTTGGAGGGAGAAGCAGTTGTATGCCAAATTCAATAAGTGTGAATTCTGGCTAAGGGAGGTTACTTTTCTTGGACTTGTGGTGTCAGCTGAGGGGATTAAGGTGGATCCCCAGAAAATTGAAGCAGTGTTAGACTGGAAAACACCCAAGTCGGTGTCAGAAATATGAAGTTTTTTGGGCTTGACAGGATACTATAGGCGGTTTGTTGAGGGCTTTTCTGTAATTGCTGCACCCTTAACTAAGTTGTTGAGGAAGGGGGAATTGTTTGTTTGGATGGACAAGTAGCAAGAGAGTTTTGGAAAACTTAAGAAAGTTTTAACTGAGGCCCCTGTGTTGATTCAGCCAGTGCCTGGGAAGAAGTTTACGGTTTGTAGTGACGTGTCGCATGTGGGCTTGGGATATGTATTGATGCAAGAAGGAAAGGTGGTTACGTATGCGTCACGGCAACTTAAGACTCACAAAATAGACTACCTAACTCATGATTTGGAGTTAGCTGCAGTGGTTTTCTCCCTTAAAATATGGAGGCATTACTTATACGGGGAGAAGTGCGTAATTTATTTGGAACACAAGAGTTTGAAGTACCTCCTTACCTAAAAGGAGCTAAACCTTAGGCAACATAGGTGGATTGAATTGTTGAAGGATTATGATTGTACGATTGAATACTACCCTGGCAAAGCGAATGTGGTAGCCGACGCATTGAGTCGCAGGGCTAAGTCGGACTTGAGGGCTATGCTCGTCCGTTTAAGCTTGTTGGATGATGGTAGCTTGTTAGCTGAGCTTCAGGTAAAGTCGGTGTGGGTCGAGCAGATAAGGAGTAAGCAACTAGTGAATGAGACCTTAGGTGCTCGTTTTAGACAAATGGAGAGTGGGGAGACATCAGACTTTGGGATAAATAGTGAAGGAGCATTGCGTTTCCGTGGGAGGATGTGTATACCAAAGGACGATGATCTAAGGCAGTCCATTCTGCGGGAAGCAGATAGCGGTCTCTACTCAATGCATCCTGGCGAAAACAAGATGTATCAGAATTTACGAGAGCTTTATTGGTAGCTAGGACTCAAGCGCGAGGTTATGGAGTTCGTAAGCAAATGTTTGGTTTGTCAAAAGGTGAAGGCAGAACATTAGTTGTATTCGGGATTGCTTCAGCCAGTGAAGATTCCACTCTGGAAGTGGGAAAGGATCACTATGGACTTTGTTAGTGGGCTACCCTTAACGCCTACTAAGAAAGACTCGATATGGGTTATAGTGGATCGGTTAACCAAGTCTGCCTATTTTGTACTGCTTCGCACCGTTTACTCATTACAAAAGCTAGCTAGGCTATATGTGGCGAGGATTGTAAGATTGAATGGAGTGCCAGTATCCATAATATCTGATAGGGACCTACATTTCACTTCGCGATTTTGGAATAAGCTGCATGAAGCGTTGGGTACTAGGTTGAATTTCAGTACAGCATTCCACCCTTAAACTGATGGACAGTCGGAAAGGGTGATTCAAGTATTAGAAGATATGTTGAGGGGATGCGTGATTGAGTTCCGAGGTAGCTGGGAGGACTATTTACTATTAGCTGAATTCGCGTACAATAATAGTTATCAAGCAAGCATTGGGATGGCTCCATACGCAGTAGTGTATGGACAAAGGTGTCGAATCCCAACATGTTGGATAGAGTTGGGCGAACGGAGAGTTTTGGGCCCTGAGTTAGTAGCCGATACTGAGGATAAGGTAACATTGATTCGGGATCGGTTGAAGGAGGCCACGGATCGAAAAAAGTCATTTGCTGACCTTAAGCGTCGAGCAATAGAGTATGCAGAGGGAGATTTATTTTTTCTGAAGGTCTCCCTGTGGAAGAAGGTATTAAGGTTTGGACGGAAGGGTAAGCTAAGCCCAAGGTTCATTAGGCCATATCAGGTTGTAAGGCGGATTGGGCCAGTCGCTACCAGCTGGAGTTACCTCTTGAACTAAGCCAAATCCACGACGTGTTTCATGTTTTCATGCTAAGGCAATATCGCTCGGATCCTTCACATGTCGTGGTGATTAAAGAAATCAAGGTCAATCCAGACCTAACTTTCGAGGAAGGGTCCATACAAATAATTGGTCGAGATGTCAAAGAACTGAGAAGGAAGTCTGTTCCATTAGTCACAGTGCTTTGGCAAAATCACAAGGCCGAGGAGGCTACTTGGAAACCTGAGGAAGCGATGCGACGTCAATATCCTCAACTATTTGAATCAGGTAAAATTTTGAGAACGAAATTTCTTTTAGGGGGTAGAGTTGTAACGCCCCCAAAATCCTGAAATCTCGAATTTTTCTTTTTGTGCTTAGCAATTTAGGTTAAGTGTTAATTACGCAATGGTAGGTCTAGGTCAAGGGTTGAGTTCGAATCTAGGGGTGGAAGGAATTATAGTATAATTATTAAAGGAACCTTGATGGCAAGCAGTTGGGCTTTTAAATAAATATAAGGGAAAAAAGGCATCAAAAAGCCAAATGGAGGAGTGGCTAAGTGATGCCACTTAGAGTGTAGGGAGGTGGCGTTAGTGGCTAGCAAGGAGATCCATGGTTCGAATCCTAGCTTAGTATTTTTAGAAGGTTAATTTTAGCCTTCTAGAAGATTGGAAGTGGCGTGAAGATGGACTCCAAGGGGAGTGTTCAGAAGAGAAAAGTTAGGAAATAGATTAGGGAGTTATCAGAGAGAAAAATGAGGAGATGAGAAAGGGAAAGTGATGGAGCCGAATGGGGAATTTATCCATGAGGAATTCGGCTATAAGGGCTATAAATAGGTGCCGAATGCAAGGTTTCCAGGCGAATGCCGAAATCTTTTTCACCTTGTTACCGGAAACCCTTTTCTCTTCAAGATCCAAAAAGCCGAAAAGCCTTACTTCTTTCTTTCTTTTCTTGTGCCGATTTCTATTCTTCCTCTATTTCATTGTCGAATTTTCTTTCTTTTTCCTTTGAGTCGAATAACTCTCTTTTTCCATACAAAGTCACAAAGGGCAGAAACTTTCTTGGCTGAATACTCTTTGATCGAATCTAGTGTATCGAATCTCAGTTTTGGATCCCTGCCGGTTAGCTCTTCAAATCTAGGAGTTGATCGTGGTTAGGGATTTAAGAAGGGGCTGTTATACTTATCGTGCAAGGTTGGTGACTAAGGGAATCGTAGCATGCTTGCTTACCAGGTGTGTACATACACTGCACACACACAATGAATCGGCAAAAGCCGAAATACCAAAATGCCGAAATGCTGAAAAGTCGAAAGTTTGGATACGGTATTCTTGCGAGTGTGCGAACACTCGTGAGGAGGAAACCAATAGGTTATCTTAGGCCCGTGGGAGATTCCATGGACTTGGGGTGTGAATTAGCCAACTGAGCCAGAATAGGCTTAATGGGCCTGACGGGCTATTGGGCCCATAATTGGCAAAAATTGATAATTGATGCTATGTGATAGAAATTAGTATATGAGCATGTGTATAATGTGATTTGGGCCAAATGGGCCACATAATTGTGATTTTGGGCCTAATGGGCCATTTACAAGTGATTTGGGCCTAATGGGCCATATGAATGTGATTGGGCCTAGTGGGCCATATGCAGGTATGTGGATTTGACTGGGCTTTGTAAGGGGTTTTGGGCCTAGTATATGATGACTACATAAAACTTAATTAATTAATTGCGACCGTGGACAAGTCAAAGGGTTAATGTGTGGCAACGGGTATATGTATGTCTAGGATTGGATCTAGGGAGAGCTTGGTACTTAAGCGTTCTTAATGACTCACCTTCTCTTCTCTGGAATCCTACCTGGTGCATAGTATTCATTCATATTAGCTCACGGGATTCGTTAACGGGCCAAGGTAAGTGAAAATCGTAAAGAAAGGGAAAATTACTGAAATGCCCCTAAGGGCAAAAAAGACCAAAATACCCCTAGGTGTTAAATGTAAGTTTTATGGATGTGACATACATACATATGATATTCTGCTTAGGTTGCATAGGGGTTGGGAATCATGGAATGCAGGAAGTATATGAGGATCGCATGGTTGCTTGACATTCGTGGATCCACCGATAGCTTTTAAGCCCAATGTGTAAATGCAAGTAGTTCCGTAATCGGGCTACCATAGATGTGACAGATGGGTGGGTCGATATTTATATCCCCACATGGTGTGATGGGGGACGGAGCTGGTGTGTAGCAGATGGATTATTGGGATGGGATTGCATTACATGTGATGTATAGTGTTTATTGAATGCTTGTTGCTCGTCGAGGGTTGTACACATTGAGTTTGCGAAAAATCACCCCATCTTTTATTTTATTTTCAAGTGATGCTCAGTAGAAGGTTCGATGTTTGGAGAGACTCTGGGTGGCCAGCTAGCAAGGCAAGATGGACGTGTTTTTTTCTTAAAAGCATACAAGTGACTATTTTATTAAGTACTTTTCTGGCCAGATTGTAATAAGGCTTCCATTTTGTTATTATTTGGGTTTTTATTTTTTTACGTTGTAATTGCAAAATGTTGAACACGGGTTTGCTAAAACATAGTATGTTTTTCTACGCTTCCACAACAGAATTTTAAAATGACAGGTTTTCATAAAATCGTATGTTTTAAATAGGTTTTCGTGATTGAAAAAAAGAGAGTTTTTATAAGTTAATTAAGGTTTCTTTTATTTTAAGAAGGGTTTTCAATGAAAACATGGTTTTCGCTAAAACATTTCAATGTGATGCGCCAGATTCAGCCATAACGTCCGAGCCGAGTTTGGAGTGTTACAGGAACCTTGAACATAGTCATTTGAACTATTTGGTATTTTGGTAAGTTTTGAGAAAATTGAGATTGGAATTTTGATGCATCTTGAATTGTTGGAAATGGAAACATTGAAATAGATACAAAAAATGTGCATTTTGCCAAAAATAGGGACTTTGTGGTCTATTTTTGTTGTTGTAATACCATACCCTTGATGTCGCGATATTGGCTCTGTTTTATTTTGAAAACTTTGCTATTTGGTCCTTAGGTTGGGAAGTTTGGCCATTGTCTTTGAGATCATGATAGCAAGCCCTTGATATCCTAGTTCAGCTCTAGGATGGTACTGAGCTTTCGTAAGCTTGAATAAAACCTAAAAGTACTTGTTTATTATATTTTGAGTTTGATTAACAGTTGATTACATGTATAAATGCTTCTATGTTGATTGATTGACTCTTTTTTCTCTGGCAACAAATGTAGCATTTCGTAGCTTGGACTCAACAATCGGGTCGTGCGAGGGGTGTTAAAAGGATGGTGCAAAAGAAGAGTTTAATCTTTTCTTGTTGGGTAGTTTTCTGACGACAAGTGTTATTCAGCTTCAATCGATGAGAGTGGCTCTTGCAAATGTGTGGCATGCATTGGATGTGGTATCAATCTCGGATCTAGAGGAGAAGCGTTACTTGTTTTGGTTTTATAATGTAATTGACATAGATCATATGGTGGAAAGGAGTCTATGAAATTTTAATAATCATCTATTGATTTTTCATTGTCTACATAAGGGTGAGGATCCAATGCAAGTACCATTGTTTTCTATTAATTTTTTTGGTGTAGATTGTGGATTTTTTGAGGGGTCTGGTTTCGAAGCTGATGTCAAAGCAATTCAAGATTTTCATTGGTGAATTTTTTGCGTATGATATGAAGAGTGTGAGTTGAGCTTTTCAAAACTATATATGTGTAAAGGTTAAACTGGACATTAAGGAGCCTTTAAAGCGGCAAAAGAAGATAGTGGTTCTAGGTAGGGTTGAATTGTATGCGCAGTTTAGGTATGAACAACTTTCCCTCTTTTGCTTTCTATATGGTCGCTTGGGTCACAATGATAGTTGTTTGGGTTGTTCATGGGAAGGAACCGGTGTTGCAAGCATGAGATGTTATGCTTAGGACAAAGCCAATGAAGGATCAAGCGCTGACAAGCATCTGGCTTAGGGATGAGGTCAATGTTGGAATTTTCCATTCGGGGAATTTGAAAAGGATAAAGGAAGATTTTTTGGTGATGGCAAAAAATTAAAATTTGATATATCCTTAAACTTAAGGATAAACTTGGCTAGTAAATCAAAGATGATAGTTGAGGAAAATAATGAGAATATTGTGCCTAGGGAGATTTCATCTAGTAGGATTGGTCGTGAGACTAAGGGGTAGTTTAATATTGCTTTTAAAAAGTGTTGTGGAAAAGTGCACTTGAGAAGTACTTTTGAGAAGTTTAGTTTAAAATTTAAGTGTTTAGTATTGCTGTCAAAATGTGTTTTTTAGAAATAAAGTGTCCATTTTAGACATAGTATTATAAAGTAACAAATATGCATTTAAATAATGTTTAAATTAGTTAATATTATAATATTTTAGCAAGAATATAAAAAATAATTTATTATAACTTATTGTTAATATTTTAATATATAATATTAATTTTAAATATTTCTAAGTAAATAATATTAATTAATTATTAAATTTAATTAGAATAATAAATTATATTCTAAATATTTAAATATAATCATTAAATATTTGTAATTAGATATTAACACAGCTGTATTGTTTTTTAAAATAATTTTTTTAATTTTTAATTAATGATTTTAACACATTTGTATTATTTTATTTTAAAATGTAATTTGAATATATAACTTATATTAGATATTAACATAACATAGAAAACATAAACCTAACAAATTAAAATATTACATGTATTTGGATTAAAGTTTCAAAAAGGGATAATATTTATATACCAAATAGAAATACAAAAGTTTTTACATTAGCATTTAGAATTTAAAGTGAATTCATTAAACTAGAAGCTATAGCATCTCTTGTTATTTCCATTTCAAAACCATTTGAATTATTTGATTCACCATCATTATCATCATCATCACTTTTTTCGTCATGCACATTTTCTGAATCAATAATATTTTCATGTACCCTGTTAATATTTTTGTATTCCATAAAATCTGCATCATTTCGACTGACAAGTTTTCGGATAAAATAGTGTATCACCATTGTAGCAACAACGATCATCGTTTGCTTTTCAAAACTATAACTTGGTCTTTCTGCCATAAAAAATGTCTTACAGAAATGAAATGCTAGAGTTTTAAGAATTTACATGATTTATCACTTGAAGAACATAAAGATGCATAACGTTTCCAACCATTTGTTAGAACAAGAAAATATCTTTCAGAATTTGTTGAAAAATCAATGAAATCAAAATAGTTGGTGGATTCCACTACTCACATGGAGTCAAATTTTTAATGAGTTCATATTATTCCCCAAAGATTTTATGAAGGCATGTTTAAGAACACCAAGCTTTCTTAACATTTAAACAATTATTATTATCTCCAATAAGTTACTGACATAAATGTAGCAGCAACTGAACAACATTATAATTGCAAATAACAACTGCTCAATTCTGAAATACAATTGATTCTTCATTTTAAAACAAAAGACCAGAAGAAACTTCAATCAACTTTAACTAAGTCACTCTGTTTACAAAACACATGCCTAGTGTCTATTCCCAAATCCACCTACAAGCAACACAATAGCATTTTAGAAACCTCATGTGTAGTGCACCCAACTTTTTGAAATATAACATTACCATTATGTTCGTCAAAGAAACCTATGGCCGAATAAATGAACCAGAGATTATGCCTAAAAAAACATTCATCGCTACAAAAGATACTGTCATTTTAATAGTTAGTTATAGTCTTACTGCTAAACTTATAAGTTATAAGATTTTCTTTTCTAACTAGGCTAAATATCGACATATAAGACAACCCAAGGTAACATAAAATGATATTTTCGCCAAAAAGGAATGCTAACTAACCTCATAAGCATTTATATGTAAGAAAAGAACTTGCAAAATTATAGGAATTCTTTTAGATTGTATTAGAAGAGTAACAACATACGAAACTGACAACATTTTGACAAGCATCAGTTAGCATAAGATTCCACAAAAAATTCCTGAATTCATTTACCTTCTTTCCAGGCTCTACTTTTCCTACATTGGTACCGACCAAAACTATCTGAAGTTGAAATCATAAAATGAATTAAGACATCTCAAGCATTCATTGAAAGGGGAAAAAAGGTGTTTGACAAATTTTCATAGTACCTCCCCTATCACCTGTGCCTCTCAAACTTGATAGCTGATTTGGGCAACAAAACTCCACTAGCTAATTTCTGTGGTATAAAATTGCAATTCATTTTCTTAACAATTGGAAATAGTAAGGGGGAAAAACAAAATATATTCATCACATGAGACTAGCGCAAAGTAGATAATCTCTCAAAGGGAGTCTAATGATTTACAAGTTTATACACCAAAACCTAGAAATGTGCATTCATCTACCAATAGGTCATCATGTAGATATACTTCTATGCTTAAAGTGTTTCACTGAGTTAATGCCAAGAGTTAACAAGATTCAAACTCACTTAATGAAACTACTTAACAATCTAAATATAGAGTAGTGAAACTAACATCAATTAAGAATAGCAAACTTATGTAACTCAATCTTCATATAAACTTACAGAATAGGGAATGGAAGTGAAAACAACAAAGATAAAAAAATAAAAATAAAAAAGCTTCAACATCATCATTGCCCTTTGAAGGCAAAAGTTTGTCACAAGAAAAGTCAGAAAAAGGAAATGAGCCCCATCTCATTAAAAAAAAAAATCAAACAATCAATTGCTATAAGATTTTTTTTCCTTGTTTCATCATAAACCAGAGATTGAAATATTCCAATCCAATATCAAGAGCTAAAAAACATGATTCTTTCACAAGCCAAAACGGTCGTAGAAAACAACTAAACTAAGCATAAGGAAAAATTAAAGAGAATAAGAGAACAACTAAAACAGTCGTAGAAGAAAAGAAGCTCACTAGTGGAAGAATTAAAGAGGAACAACCTGAAATGAAAAAAAAACGAAAAAATTAAATTGAAATTTAAAATGAGAAGATGAGATTAGGGGAGTAGAAAAAGAGAGAGAGAGTAGCAACACCCTTAAAGAAAATGGAAGAATTGAAGAAAATAAAAGAGAACAAAACCATAGAAAAAAACTTTGAAAGAGAAAATGAAGAAAAAATTGGGATTCTACCGTGTGTTTTGGAAGAAGACAAATGGAGGATAAAAATGTAAATAGCCAGCCAAAAGTACTTTTGGCTTAGGAAAAGCTAAATTATCCATATGAAGAAAAATACTTTGTTTAACAATGCTTTAGAGTGAAAAGTACTTTTTTGAGGGAAAAGTCCTTCTCAAAAGCATGGCTGAACGAGCCCTAAGGATAGCCCAATAGACATGACTAATAGCAAAAAAAAAAAAAACCCCATTTGAATCAAAATGTGGCTACTATTTTTGCATATGTGGATTTGTGCTATCTCGATAAATTAAACAAAATAACCAAGAGGGGGTGAATTAGCCTTTTTTTTTAGAAAATTATGAAAGTAAGAATATAATGATGAGACAATGAACAAAAGAATTTAGTGTGGTTCAGCCCCAATTGCCTACTCTACTACCTCATTTTTCCACCACTAAATGTAACACCCTATACCAGACCCAATTGCTTGGTCTAAGTACCGAACGCCACAATTAACATGAATTACTTAACAAAAAATCTATCTATTTAGTTACATACTTAAAATTGATAATAAAAAAATTTTAAAACTCAAATCTCAAATAAATTCAATGTTATACTATACTAAATTCTTATAACCATTCTCTCAAATTAGATTTAGATAATCATTACAATAGTTATTAAGGTTAAAGGCCTGCTATGGATACACTAAAGTATTCCTTGAGGCATGAACTCAAGGGAAGCCCTTCTATACACATGAAACAATATGGATGCCCAAAACATACATCTGACAATCTTTGGCTTGGTCCCTTCCTGCAAAATCCCAACAACCCTTGCTCCTACGTATTAATTAGCAAGTTCGTAAGTTCAAAATGAACTTAGTGAGATCTTGTGCAACAGTGCATCATAATTATTTTATATTTTCAGAAAATAAGAATAATGACACAAAATTTAAACTCCCTATATGTCATCAGGAATCCGCAAATTCTATGGCGTAGTCAAAGCCTTGCCTTTTTTTTTTTCCGATTCCCACCATTTCCAAACCTATCTACTAGTTTAGTTGTAAACGTATCCTTCCAAATAACGTTTTTTCTAGTATTTAACCCTGTTCCACTTCACCTCAATTTCACTTTTTTGCCTTTCTTGGCTTGACTCTTTAGAGAGAATTGTGCACACTAAAAATATAGTTTGATGACTACTACTAGCTGATTTTCAATTTTCTTCGCCTCAATGGAGGATTCTTACCCTGATTCACTCATTCGATATTGAACTCAATATATGTTACCACAAGCAATATCTATAACATCTTTAATCTAATCCGATTGACCGGATCCAAATCTTGGGTATTACCGTGCAAATACAGACTCAATTTTGATTTACTAATGTAGTTTACAGATAATGACAACTTACTTAATTACAAATTTCAAACTAAAATACATAAGTAGATACAAATACAACACAAGGTAATTAAATTACAATGATATCTAAATTAAAACCCTATATTATTACAAATACTCCAAGTGTGGATTACTAATGAGTATTTTAATCTTTAGACTTGCTAGCATGCTTGCTTTATATGCATAATAACCAGATACGTCACTTCTTGGTGTAGTCCTGGCATCGTCTCTTCTGGCGTAAGCCCACAACACCACGCTGCAACATAACACACATATAAGTTCATAAGAACTTAGTGAGGGTAACTTCTTTTACCTGGGTCATACTCGCATATAACAATAGATATTTTAGCTCGACAGTCTTTTTGTTCTTAACCTTTAACTTTGTCTCTGGCGAATATTTCCTCAAGTTCTATTTTCTTATACTTGTCCAATGCCATGCCTTACAATGAGACTATTTCCTTCTTTTCATTGTCTTTGACACTTTACTTAAACTCTCTAAACCTCTGAACCATCAGTTCGTCGTGAATCAAGGAGGAGCGCATACACAAGTAACAGGTATTTCCTTCGAATATACAAAGGTTACGTCTTTGTTCAGAACCCATCTCAATACTAGTTTATTATTTCAGCATATATCTTTATTTCACTATCTCCGACTGAGCCTTAGTCTTTGTGGCATACCTTACCATGTAGTTCATATGTTGTATTTCTGAATTCACTATTTACGTTTAAGGGCGATATAGAGCACAACAATTACTTAGCATAGAACCTACCACAAAGACATCCTTCGTAGTTCATTGTTGGGAGTCTTTCTAGAACACGCCACCAGAGAAGCCTATCCTAAGTGCACCATAAAATTTAGTCTTGTAAGACTCGCCACAAAGGTCGTTCCTTCATAATTCTCCATAAAGGCTTTAATGTCAAAATTTTCCACACAGGCTGTTTATTGATGGATCGCAGCTAAGGCAGTTCTTAAGGGTGCGCCATGAAGGCGTTCCTTACGAAGTTTGCCACAAAGACATTCTTTTCATATTCTGCCACAAAGGCACTCTTTCCATATTGTGCCACAAAGGTGCTCCTTTCATATTGCCACAAAAGCGTTCCTTTCATATTTCTAGAAAGGCTTTTCTTTCTTAAAGTGTTTACGATATGGATTTGCCTAGACTCCTATTACGTGAGGTATGCCTATTATCGTCCTAGGACACACAGGGAACCCCATTGGATAATAACCTTCCTTTATTTCTTTTCATATGATGTCATAGCCCAGTTATGGTCTTACATAATCTGGTGCCATGGACATGGAATTTTCCTTTCAGAGAATGTGTTTAAAGTCCTAACGGACCCCTTAAGACAATATCGCGAAGATAGACACAGACTCTTTTCACAGACCATTCATGTACTAACACAAACCACACTCATGGTTTGACAGATCATACCCCATAACACACATTCGAGACATACATATGTGACCGAAACTAAACTTCTCAGATTCTATATCATATCATGCATTCTATTTCAACAATCATTCTTATAGCTACATTACCATCATACTATACTTTTCTAGCTTTGGTTTCATTATTCAATCAGTTTTTACAAAAATATTTCATGCAAGAGTCAATTTAGAGACTCACTTTACAACCATAGATAGTTGTTTGAACTCTAGATCTAACCTTTTTCAAGATACTACATCAATCACTGCTTATAAAATAGAGGAACACCATTAAAGCTCATTTGTGTAACTATATTATCATTTCTTATTATTGTTCATGCACTCATCCAGACCCGTTCTTACATAACACAACATGCAGAGTCATAAAACTTACCTTGACATGGGACAATCACTGATAAAATTCGGGATCTCAACTTCAGCTTAGATAAATTTCTTTTGTTCCTGAAGCTTCAGATAACCTTATCTTGGAAGAAAGAAGAAGAGAACTCCCATTTCCCAACTTGAACATCTATTATTTTAATCTAAGTCCTTATTAGAACTTGACAAATGTCACATCATTACTGAATTGTCTTATTAAAAGTCTACAGGTTCTGAGAAACCTAATTGAGTATTCTATTACCTTTTAATTATTATGGTTCATGTTCAGTTGGTTCCTGATTAGCTTACCTTGCAACTTAACTTACACAATACCACAATTAATCGGTCGCACCATAACCCTGCCGCTAACTCAAACTCTTAATACCATTTTATGTAACCACTAGTCTTATTCCAACTAATATAACGACCTGACAAGGAACCTTTATTAACAAAACTACATAATTGTATACGCCGCTCTCTTCACCGAAAGAGGCACTTGGGCGAAGCCTACTTTGCTCATCATATTACCTTAAGACTATACGCCAAACCTTGTACCCGCTAAAACTGGGGTGTTACATTGTCTTTCTCAGACTTAGCCCTTACATGGACCCTTGTTCTAACAAAGATCAAATCGTTCCATTATGGTGTTCCTAATAATAGATAATCTCTGATGGATTATCACCTTCTTTAGTTTCTCTTAGCAAACTTCCCCTACTGATAACCCTATAGACTTTTAGTGTTAATAGTCCTTAGCAGACTTTCCACCCAAGTTAGTCCTTGGCAAACTCCCATCCTAAGAGGTTCTTGGTAAAAATTCCTTATTTATAACGGTCTCTTTACTCGTCAATGATAATTTATAACTTTGAATTTAGATCCTGAAGGACCACTTTGTTACCCTATCGTCAATGATAATTTATACGTCAATCTTGGTGGACCCATTTTTATGGAGGATACCTATTTACAAATATCTTGGAGCAAATACCCATTCTTTTCATCTAAGCCATGTATAATACGCTTCTACCTGTTCCTCTAACCTCTGTATTTTGGTGGATCCCCTTATTAACATGTTTACAGTGACTTCATTGCACCATATCCACTATATTGGATTGTTCATCGCACGAGTCATAAAAAGACCTCTCCTTTTATGCCCTGACGGCATCTTGGCTTATAGTCCTAATGAAATCTATTTTGCCATATGGTATACCTGTTAGTCACTAGCTAACACCATGGCTAACCATGGACTTTTGTTCCAAAGAATCAATGAATTTCTCTTGAGGTGCTGCCCCTAAAGACCTATTACCGTTTGCACGATGTTGCCCCAAAGGACCTCCATACTGTTTTCACGGTGTCGCCCCAAATGACCTATGTACCATTTACATGGTGTCACCTTGAAGGACCTAATATCATTCACATGGTGCTGTCCCAAAGGACTAGTTGATAATCATCATCACGATTCCACTCCATAAATTCAGTAGACCATCATCATGGTGTCGCTCTAGCGAGCCAGTAGATAGCCATACCATGATGCCACCAAACTCCATTGAATCTGCATTTTAGTTCGCCTTTTTAGTCCATTACGCTAATTTTCCTATCTTTAACTAACCTACCATTTGCTACCCTCTATACTCTGCATTTTATAAGCATACATAACACGCATATCATTTCAATCAATACTAGTTATTCACTATATCGTGGAGTACGCCGATATTTCACCAATACATAAGCATATCAGTTTAACAGAAAAGATTCTTGGCATTCTCATACATTCACCAATGCATATTATTTCCGTACAATCTCAAATCACGCTCATAAATAGCCTTAGACTCCAACTGAACTCAATGTATTTCATACAAGCAACACAGTAACAACAGAGTACCCAAACATAGAGTATAGAAACTCACCTGAACTCCTTCATCCTCATCAGTTTAGCTTTTCCAAATGCCAGAGCCTCCATTGTCCTAATAGTTAAGCACGTCTAACCATATATCAGTAAAATTAAAGGCCTTCAAACCTTAAAACTTCAAATCCAAGATTATACAAAAGCTTTTTAGGAATATTTACATCTCTTTTCCACTAATTCACGAGTATAGTGCGGCTTAGGAGCTTACCAGATCCTCTTTTGTCCAGACTCGAATCTCACAATTACCGCCCCATCCAATGCTTTCTTTAACTTCCCCTTCTTCGGAGCAACTGGAGAAAATGAAGTAATGAGTAATTATAAATAGGGTTGGATAGAATTTTCCTCTTCAAAATAAAGCTTCTCACCCATACATATAATCTCGCCTTACATGATCTCCAAATCTCAATTAGCAATCACTCGACTATCATTGTGTCTCCCACTATAGAACCAGTCGTGTAACTCCCTAAAATTTATGTTTTTGTTTTTGTGAAATTATGACACAAGTGTGTATCTAATTCAGTGGTTAAGTGTTCTGGGTGTATGTGAGAGGTCCCAAGTTAAAGCCTTAGCTTGGGCAAATTTTGGTATTTTTCTGAATAAAGCCTTGACCTTGCTCGATAGGCTTAAGTTAATTTTTTTTGTAAGCTTCTATCAAAATGGGCCTGCTTTTCTGATGGTTAAGTGGAGTGTTAGTTTGTTAGAGGTCTCGTGTTCAGATCCTTGTGCAGGCGTGAATATTGTTATTTTTGCCAGTTCAGTGTCTGAGAGTTTTTGTATAGCCGAAATTCTGTAGTGGTTGTGAGTAGTGGGGATTGTGGGAGTGAATTTAGGGATAGAGGGAGTTATAAAATGAAACTATTATTTTCTTTTTTTCGAATTTTTGGTTTTCTGCCTTAAACCAAATCCAAAATCGATAGCACATAGTCCCTTAAGGTTTTTTCTTCTCGTGTCATATATTGGTTTAATAGTAGTTGTGGTAGTGGTGGTAAGTCTTGAAAGTTAGGTTCGTTAATTTCGTCAAACAGTGGATTGTCTCGCAGTGGATTGTCTGCAGTAAGTGGTTGGTTCTGGATCTACTATTGTTGTCGTTGTTGTCGACGGTTTCTATGTATTAGTATTTTCGGATTAGTGGTTAGCTCTATAGGTGTTCCCCTACTACAAGTCATACACTAAAATAAAAAATATAATAAAAGCCGTTAGTAAAAAGAAAATAAAAATTGTATCTATAATTTATAAATTTCCTAATTATTCTATAAAAACGCAAAAAAATTAAAAATTAATCTAGTAGCATTGCCTCCCCGGCAACGACGAAAATAATTTGACCTCCTCCAGATGTACTAATGTCTAGAGTGTGAATACTGCAACTAAATAAATGGAATTGAGGTAGTGCCCACAAGTGAACGAGTCATGTTGTAATATAGTTACAATGAAGTAGGTGAGTACTCTGAGATCGTACCTAAGGGAGGTGAGTACTAAATTAACTTTAATCTAAACGCAAATAAATCTAATTAGTACTTTAAATAAATTATATTACGAATAAACATAAATAAGGAAAATTATCTATGAATTTAAGAAAAGAAATAACATGCATAAAATAATAATAACGAAAACCTAATTTCTAAATTTAATCAAATCTAAACATGGGTGATTAGCTCACTTCGGTGACCATAACTAATTCCTATTTCGGGTTTCTACTTCAACCAACTAGTTGCTATCCTAGTAGGATCTCTCAATCTTCCACTAAACTCGCAAGTTGGCAAGATTTACTTATCTCTCGACCTCACAGTCCAGACCGGTTCAGGGGTAAGGGGTTCAAGGATAGGCCTTACCAATTTTGAGTTAATTCCCACCTAAATGACTTCCTATGGTCGTCCATCCTAATGTTTAAGTTCTTCCTTTCCCAAACAACTGATCATTGAGAAAACCTTACATAAAAATTAATTAATCACACTTCCACTCACTAATCCCTTCTAAGAGGATTAGTTCCTTATGGAATCCATAAACACAATAAACTTGATAAATAAGATAAACATAATTAACATATCAAGAATAAGCTTGAAGATAATCTTGATTATATTCATTTGATTAAAGTGCAGAAGTCCATAAGAGTTTAATCTCGTCTACAAATCAAGTTCTCCAAAGAACACGAATGGAAATAACTGAAAATAAATCTAAAGCCTAAAAGAAAAAAAACCTGAAACTAAAATTACAAAGAAAATTCTAAACTATCAAAGTTGTCCTCAAACAAGTGATAAATGAGCCTATTTATAGAGTTAGGGTTAGTTGTCATCCTTAGCCCTAAGTTTGCTGACATTTTCGTATTAATTTCCATTGTGCAGACCAAAATACCCATTGCTCGCAATTCTTCTCGTACATGGCCGGTGTCACAACACCCAATACTTATGTCGCGATATTGAAGGTAGCATACTCTTATTTGGTTTTAACTTCAAGGGTGTGTCGCTACATCCTATGGCTGTGTCGTGACGCCAAAGGTAGTCTTGCAATTCTTGTATTTTACTCCCTATGTTATGACATTGAACCTCCTATATTGCAACACAGAGACCAATCTTAAGCTCCTATGCCTTTGAATGGTGTCTGACACACTCACTTAGTACGTTAGCTCACTCTTAGGCCTCATTTGGCCCCTAAGGTCATAAAAAGACTCATTTTTCACTTTTTATTGAATGCAAACTAAAATAAGAAAACTAATTAAAATATAATGAAATTGCTTGTATTCAAGCTATTTAAGTATGAAAACTAGTTTAACCTGCTACACTGAATTACAACAAATAAAACTCCCCACACTTAAGTCATTGTTTGTCCTCAAGCAAGGAAAAATAAAAACGAAATAAAAAAATGACCCTTGAGCAACTATGATACAAAGATTGGTTTTTTAGTACATAACTAGGCATATTCATATCTACATATAATTCTGGCATGATATATAAATGACTTACCACTTTTATTATCAAACACATAAGTTAAGTATATTACAAATTATACAAACATTAGGGTTTTGAAATATATGAATCCATTAATAAATCATACAAGTAATTTGATTATCCTAGTAGAATATAAATAGTCATTATTGTAATTACTTAATACAATGTCAATTCATGAATAAGTTTACCTAGATCTCATAGGACTTTTCAACTTGTAAGGTTTTGATGATTAGGACAAGTATAGAATTCAAAAACATGAGGCATCAAAATAGTTTCAAGCAAAAAAGTAGTTTGACACATCATATTGTTCCCTATTTCCCCATTTAATAACCTTTGCCCTCTCACTGTCTTATTTCTCCCTCTTACCTTCATTATTTCTCCATATAGGAAGTCACAACATAATACAACAACTACAACTAGCTCACAAGTTTTTGTGCACTAATAACTGAGTTTTTCTACTTTTGTGACTTTGTCACCTTTTGATCTTTTTCAACACATCTCACTCACAATGCTTTTGATTTTCACATACTTTTTCTACTCGTATTTATTGTCTTTTTGAATTTTTCTTTTGTTTTGCACATGTTTGCTAACCTATAGTCATTATACCACATTGCTTCTTCCTATTTCACTTTCGTTTTTACAAAATCCTCCATGATGTTTCTACTTAACCTTTAATACATATGGCCAGAAGTCTAAATTCGTGCAATTCAGAAAAAAAAAGGGAAAGTACAAATTAATGTTTTGGCTCAGGTTTTGCACGAAGGTTTATCAAGAAAAGTTTTTTGGCTCAAAAATAGGTATTAAGGATTGATAAATAGGGTTAGCCTTTTTTTTCTGGGTTTATACCAAACAATGCCTTAGGTCATCCCTAGGTATCTCAATATTCACAAATTTAATCAATCAACCAATCACAATTTCGATTATTTATCATACATACTAGCATTCTCGTTTTCTTGTATTTTCTATATCATTTGGTATATTCAATTACCCAATGCCTATTTGTAGTGTAATATATAGAACTTAATAGTCTAGTAATTGAAACTTTAAAATAATTCACTATCATGCCAAATTTATAAAAAAATATAATCAACCTATGTACATGCTCCTAACCAATCACTTGTATTTCTCTAAGCTTAAGTACACTTTAACAACAAAAATTAAGAGAAAACATAAAATTCAAAAACAAATTCCTATGTTACACCCCACACTTTAGATAGCACATTGTCCTTAATGTGCAACCCTGAATAAATAAGGAAAGAAATTACTCAATTGATCATGACATTCTTGTAGTCTAATAGTGGGTGATTTCTTCCTTTTTTGCTGAAAGCTCGAAATTGTCACGCTTCTTTCATGTGGGATTCCTACACAAAAAATATGAAATAACAAAGAAACACATAAAAATCTATGACTAATCCTACTATTAAAGCAATGAAATAAAAATTATCCAAAGTTAATTACAATCTTCAAAAATAAAATTAAAAGTTGTGTGTTAATCATCATCCTCCTCCTCAAAATCTATCACATTCCCTTCTTCTTCTACTTGCACATCCTCACTATCTTCCCTTTCTTTACTCCCTTGCTCTTATCGTTCATGCTCAGAATGCATTGGGCCGAACATTTTTAGTGGATAGTTGGGTACTCTTATGTCATTCTTCCGCGCAAATTCTTGAAAAATTGAGCCTCTCTCTTGCATCCTTTTTCTTATCAAGATGTTAATTTTTCTTTCTCTTTAAGCGAAGCTGGGACATCCATATTTTTTTTTACATTTGTTCCAATTCCATATCTATTTTTTTTGAAGCTCCGTGTACTACATGTAGAGGGTGTCTCCTATAATACTTTTGGATGGCTTCATAAATTGTTCAATAGCCGTTATTGGAATGTCGTCTCTATTGCACAAGGCCATCACTAAATGGAGGAAGAAAACCCTGACTTTTAGGTCACTAATGCACCTTTTTCATGTAATAGTAGATCCATGTCCTGATGCATACCTATTTTCTCTGTAAAACACCATAAAGATATACTGCTCATAAATTATTGACATTAGAGATATTTAGAATAGGAGCAATTCGAGTGCATAAGTATTGTATCCTTATTTTTCCAATTGGAAACAAAATTGCTTGATTAAAAGACGTGGGAACATCAGTACTTAGACGACATTTCCATTTACCCCTTCCATCTGTTAAGTAGTTTATAATGTTATCCATATTTATGTCTTTAAAATATTCTAAATCAGTTTCTTCCAAAAAATCATTCTCATAATATGGAGCATTATAAAATTCACAAATAGCTCAAAGGGTGACTCTTACCTCCTTTCCTCGTACTGAGACTGTTTCCCATGTAGCACCCCCTGGTCTACTAGACTTTCGGTCCCTTAAACATGCATAGAATTCCTATACCAACAAGACCATGGTAGAGTCTTTAGGGATTATGCAAAAGCATTCCCACCTATGATATTGGACTAGAGGTCATATTTCTTGGCATAAAACCATCAATGGCTCAAACCCTCATTCTTGGATAAACGTCTTCCCTTAAAGTTCCATAAAATATTTTTTTCAACATTTTAATTTGGAAAATTAGAAGGGTTTGTAACCATTGATGATTCGGGTTCTCCTCATTTTTCTCGAAGGCATTTTCAATAAATTTCCTAATTAGACAATTATGATCAAGCAATTTATTTCACAATAAAGAGGAACAATTCAATGGAACAATAAAATATGGTTTGGAACCCTTTACCTTTATAGAGAACTTCAGGATTCCTCATGAAGAGCTTGTACCTTACTCGTTAGTGAACTGTTCCTGCTCAAAACGAAATTATAAGAAAAATTGTAATGGAATGGGGAAGGGCTTTTTTAGGTTTTAAGGGTAATGAGATTTTTTAGAGAGTTTGAGTTTGTAAGAAGTTTAAAACCTTATTAAATGAAGTTTAGGTTAAGAATTTTGTATTCTAAACTTAACAAATTGGGTTAAAACATGACTTAATCCACCAGGTTACGTGACAGGTCGGGTTGACCCAGCAAAAAATTGCAGCGATGTCGAAACACAGGGGTTTTGTATCGTGACACCCATAGTAGGATGCTAATGTCACGACATCAGGGTTCGACGTCTCAAAAAACTTTGAAAGTTTTGAATTTAGGGTAAATTGGCTTCTATGTCATGACACAAAGGTATTGTGTCGTGACATTGAGATAACCTTCTCGATTTTCTGAATTTGTAAGCGGTGTCGCGACATAAAAGTTCCATTTTTGGACATCGACCTTGTTTCGGCCCCTAAACTCAAATTTCAAGGTGTTTGCTTTAATACTTAGTTTTAACGAAATTAAATTCTTCACTACTCATAATAAAACATAGTATACATAAAGTTTTTTTCAGTTCTAAAATTGTTAATTTTTGTTGCCGGATTCATTTGTAAGCTCTGTTAGGGTACACGTAGATGCATCTTCGATTCCTGTTCTATCGATATTCATCCAGCATCTGTCGTGCTAGTCCACCTTCCTCCTTTTGTCCCGATCTTTAAATTTACGCTTTTGACCTACACTGATCACAGAAAACACCTTCTCTGGCTCAAGGTAGTATGGCATTTTTATAGTTATTTCAAAATATTGCTTCCCTAATTTTTCCCTATTTACCTTATTCTGTTGGTGAACACATTTGAAAGTTTTGGTCTCACCATTGATTCTCATGGTCAACTAGTTATTTTCTAAGTCAATGGTAGACCTCGATGTTGCTAAAAATGGTCTACCCAATAGAATGGGTATTTCACAGTCCTCTTCGAAATCTAAAATTACGAAATCTACAAGGATGATTAAATTTTGCACCTTAACCAACACATCTTCGAGTACTCCCTTTGGTTGTACTGAAGACCTGTTAGCTAATTGTAGTGTAGTCTGCGTATTTTTAAGCTCCCTTAGCCTGAGTTTTTCATATATAGACAAAGGCATTAAGTTAATACTGGCTCGTAAGTCACACAAAACTCTTCGAGTCTTCTAATTTTGAGGGCAACTGTTTAGATATAATTGCACTACATGAGGCACTCACATTAACTTGCTCTCCTATTTTCATTTTCTTACGCCTAGACATAATTTCTCTTAAATGCTTTTAGGAACTTTTTCAATTAAATTAATTAGAGGCAAGTTAACGTTCAGAGATTTGAATAAGTTCAGAAAACATACAAATTCTACCTCATCCTGTCTTCATTTGTCTTCTAACCGTGAAGGGAATGGTACCCTTGTCAGTGCAGGTTATGTGATGGCATTTTCTTCTAACTCGACTACCGTTTTCAACTCTGGTTCTTTTTCATCTTATTGAGGGTTCTCTAGAACATCTTCATCATCCTCTTTGTTTTCCTCTTCTGCATCCTTTCCTTCCCTTCCCTTCGAGTATTATTCTCTATGTTACTTGGGATTCCAGTGCCAAATTTCCATTTGATGCCTCCCATCATACTCATTAATTGGCTCATTTGATCTTCAAGTTTAGTCATCTTTTTTTGTATTGGTGCACTCAGACTGCACATGTTTTACTTTTGTCTTCATTGACTACATCCCCCCCGGCCTAGTCCAAGTGTTGACCAAATACAATATGGTCATTCAAGTTGGCCATTTCCTGAAACTTCTGTAAATATGGAGATTGGTAAATATTATTTTTTAGAAGGATTAGAATTATTACCTTATCCCTGGTTTTTGCCCTATCTTAGCTTTGGATAGTCTCTTCAACTGGGGTTACAAGTGTTTGAAAAAAGGTTTCCACCCCTATTTCCAATGTAATTCACATCCTCTACCCGATGGTTGACCTAATAGCTGAGAGGTTTAACTTCGCTAAAGGTTGACGACTTACTAGATCTGGACTCTATACATTGAGTTTGTTCAAAATTTGTTGACACTTGTCATATTCCTAGATAGCTTTTACCGTAGATGGTCTTTGGCCATAAGTATAATTTTCAATTGGCCAATGGTAGGAATTCATCACCATATTCTTAACTAAGACATATGTGCTCTCGTATGTTCTATTCATTAGAGCTCCTCATGCGGCTCCATCTAGACATGAATGTGCGTGTGCATCCAACCCATTGTAAAACATCTACAGTCTTAGCCACTTGGGTAAACCATGGTTGGGGCATCTTTGTATCAACATTTTAAAACATTCCCAAACTTTTTGGAAACTTTCTCCTTCTAGCTGCGTAAAAGTAATGATCTTTCTTCTTAGTTAGATCGTCTTACTGATTAGAAAAAACTTTTGTAGAAACTTCTCTGCAAGTTCATTCCATGTCATGATGTATCCTAGTGCCTACTAGTCTAACAAAGTAAATGCATTATAAATAAATGAAAAGCGGAACAGTCAAAGACGAATAGCATCATTGGTGACCTCGTTATGTTTAAATGTATAACAAAGATGAAAGAAATATTTGATATGTTGATTCCAGTCTTGTCATAACATCTCTGAACTGTAAATTTTTTTGAATCATTTGGATCATGGTCGGTTTTATCTTGAAGTTATATTCCATAATATTTGGCCTTGTGATACTGCCTTAAACCAAATCCAGAATCGATAGCGCATAGTCCCTTAAGGTTTTTTCTTCTCATGCCATCTGTTGGTTTAATTGTAGTTGTGGTAGTAGTGGTAAGTCTTGAATGTTAGGTTTGTTAATTTCGTTGAACAGTGGATTGTCTCACAGTGGATTGTTTGCAGTAGGTGGTTGGTTTTGGATCTACTATTGTTGTTGTTATTGTCGACGATTTCTATGTATTAGTCTTTCCGGATTAGTGGTTGGCTCTATAGGTGTTACCCTACTACGAGTCATACACTAAAAATAAAAAAGATAATAAAAGCCATTAGTAAAAAGAAAATAAAAATTGTATCTATAATATATAAATTTCCTAATTATTCTATAAAACACAAAAAAATAAAAATTAATCTAGTAGCATTGCCTCCCTGGCAATGACGAAAATAATTTGACCTCCTCTAGATGTACTAATGTCCAGAGTGTGAATACTGCAACTAAATAAATGGAATTGAGGCAGTGCTTACAAGTAAACGAGTCATGTTGTAATATAGTTACAACGAAGTAGGTGAGTACTCCGAGATCGTACCCAAAGGAGGTGAGTACTAAATTAACTTTAATCTAAACGAAAATAAATCTAATTAGTACTTTAAATAAATTATATTATGAATAAACATAAATAAGGAAAATTATCTATGAATTTAAGAAAAGAAATAACATGAGTAAAATAATAATAACAAAAACCTAATTTCTAAATTTAATCAAATCTAAGCATGGGTGATTAGCTCACTTCGGTGACCATAACAAATTCCTATTTCGGGTTTCTACTTCACCCAGCTAGTCACTACCCTAGTAGGATCTCTCAATCTTCCACTAAACTTGCAAGTTGACAAGATTTACTTATCTCTCGACCTTACAGTCCAGACCGGTTTAGTGGTAAGGGGTTCAAGGATAGGCCTTACCAATTTTGAGTTAATTCCCACCTAAATGACTTCCTAGGATCGTCAATCCTAACGTTTAAGTTCTTCCTTTCCCAAACAACTGATCGTTGAGAAAACCCTACATAGGAATTAATTAATCACACTTCTACTCACTAATCCATAATAAGTGGATTATAAACACACTAAACTTGATAAATAAGATAAACATAATTAAAAAATCAATAATAAGGTTGAAGATAATCCTAATTATATTGGATTCATGAAAGTTCAGAAATCCACAAGAGTTTCATCACATCTACAAATCACGTTCTTCGAAGAACACGAACGAAAATAACTGAAAATAAATCTAAAACGTAAAAGAAAAGAAAATGTAAACTAAAATTACAAAGAAAATTCTAAACTATAAAAGACGTACTTAAATAAGTGTTCAATGGACCTATTTATAGGCTTAGGGTCAGTCGTCGGCCTTAGCCCTAGGTTTGATGATGAGTTCTTGTTGATTTCCATTGGGCAGACCAAAACGCCCGTTGCTCATAATTCTTCTCGTACATGGCTAGTGTCACAACACGCAGTGCTTTTTTTGAGACATCAAAGGCAATATACTCTGCTTCAGGTTTAGCTTCAAGGGTGTGTCACGCACCAAAGGTAGTCTTGCAATTCTTGTATTTTGCTTCGTATGTTGCGACATAAAACTTCCTATGTTGCAACATAGCAACCAGCCTTGATCTCCTATGGCTTTGAATGATGTCTTACACACTAAATTAGTACGTTAGCTCACCTTTAGGCCTAATTCAGCCCCTAAGGTCATAAAAAGACTCATTTTACACTTTTTATTGAATGCAAACTAAAATAAGAAAACTAACTAAAACATAATGAAATTGTTTGTATTTGAGCTTCTTAAGTATGAAAACTAGTTTAATCTGCTACATCAAATTATGATAGATCAATATCATTTTGATTGCTAAAGTTTCTAATCCTAAGGCTATGCATCAGTTCCGACCCATTAGTTTACATGTGGTCCTTTATAAAATCATTTCTAAGGACTTGGGGAACAATTTACAATTGATTTTTTAGTACCCTATTGATTAGGCATAGAGTGCTTTTATTCCAGATCGTCTTATATCAAATAATTTTACTATTGCTTATGAAATTCTACATGCACTTAAGAATAAGAGGGTAGGGAAGGTTTGTACTTTTGTGTTAACACTCGATATGAGTAAGACTTATGATCAAGTGGAATGACATTTTCTTTTTACTATGATGGGTAAGTTGTATTTTTTTGAGTAGATGGATCTCTCTAATTATGTGATTTATTACCACGATTTCTTATTTCATTATCATTAATAGGGAGGTGTGTAACAACCCACCTGACGAAGTCTTTGTATTTGGTTACTTTTTGGCATATAGATGGTAAATTAAGGATAAATTTAAGTAAGTAAAGTATTTTTTTCTTGCTAAGTATAGAATATCGTGTACTACGCCATTTGAAAAAATCCTAGTTTGGCGAGCTCTAATGTTTGGCAGACTCTTTTGTTAAGTATCCACCTAACCCAGATACTTTGGGCAAACTCGTTAAGTTCACAATTGTTTAGATTTGTTTATTATCTTTGTATGGTGATTTATTCAGTCAAGTTGAAGTCTAGTTAGAACAAAACTAGACTACTGTAGATGATAAAACCTAAATTTTGTTAAGTGTACTTAATCACGTAAATCAAGAGAGTAAGTGGAATTATCTAATTTTTCCACTAATCCTTGTCTTCATACTTAAGTATATAAGGATAGTAGTGGTCATTCTGAGCACCTTTTACATCTTCTTCTTTCTTGATTTCCTTTGGAAGTCTCTAAAAAACTTAAGTTTAGAGAATGATGGTCGTGTAACTAACTAAAAATTTGACTAAGGGAAACGCACCTATCGAATAGTAGTATAGTTGTGGTGAGACCGGAAATATCGTATCCATGAGGACTAAAAGTACTAGTAATTACTATCTTTTTATTATCTAGCCTAAGAATTAAAGGATGTTTTTTAAACTAAAACTAATTATCTAATTAACTAAGATTGCGATAGAGATTAAAGTTGGAAAAATACTTTTGAAAAACCGATGGAGAAGACAATACCCAAGGAAGAATCCACCTAGACTTCACTTATTGCTTCTGAATTAGACGATTTATTCACTTGACTTAATCCGTAGAAATCCCTGATTTATGTTAGTATCTCTCTTGAGACTAAAAACAACTGACTCTAGGTTGATTAATCGAAATCTCTTTCTAATTAAAACCTCTATTGCCGCATTAACTCGATCTATGGATTCCCTTATTAAATTTGACTCTAATTCGGCAGATTTATGTTGTCCTATCTCTAGGATTGCATGCAACTCCGCTTAATTATGAATGATCTACTCTTAAACAGAGAATTTTCCTACACTGAATAAACACATCAAAAACCTGAATTAATATCCTGGAATATTAAAATAAGGGTTAAACTCACAATTAAGAATAAGAACAAATATTTATCATATAATTCAAATAGTAACAAGATCTGTCTTAGGTTTTATCTCCCTTAGGTATTTAGGGAGTTTAGTTCATAATAATGGAAAACATCTCAAAATTGGGAAAACAACAAAACATAAAAAAACCTAAAGAACTTCTGAGGAAATTGAATGGAGATCTTCAGTCTTAAAGTAGATCCTGCTTCTGAGCTGATTCCGATAGTTGTCCTTCAATATTCCTGCCTTATACTCTACGTGTCCCCCTTTAATCCTCTTCTAGGGTGTTTATATAGACTTTGGAATGCCCAAAATAGCCCAAAATTAGCCTTTTCTAAGTAGAATTAGACTTGGGCATGACAGGGACACGGCCGTGTGCCACACCCATGTGAAGGTGCTCAGGCTGTGTGCAATTCTGACTTGGTTTAATGTTGACACGGCCATGACACACGGGCGTGTGGTCTACCCGTATGTCACACACGGGCTTGTGGATCACCCGTGTGAAAGTGCCTATGCCGTGTGAAAACTTAATTAGGCCCAATTTGTCCTTTTTTTGGCCCGTTTCTCACTCTTTTTGCTATCCTAAGCTCTCCTGAGTATAAAACATGAAATTAAAAGATTAAGAGCATCAAATTCACTAAAATCAAGGAAAAATCATCCATAAATATGCCAAGCATGGGGTAAAAATATGTATATATTATGATTTATCAAATATCCCCACACTTAAGCATTTGCTTGTCCTCAAGCAAAATCCTCAACTCACAATTAAAATAAATCCTTCTTAACTTATAATTCTCATCAATAATATTCGAAATAATTCACAAGTAATCATACGTTAAGAGCTTAACTAGAAGAACATTAAAGTTGTAAACAATCCAAACTGAGCATTTCAATCATAAAATCATAGGTATCCCCCTTTATCTAAGTAATCACCTTTAATTCCAAATTGACAAGGTTGACAACCTCACTAATGAATCACTCAAATCACTCAAAGTGTTTAAGGTTCAATAATTAAGCACTCAATAGTCAAACATGAAAAGTTACTACCATAGGCTTGCATGAAAATCAAATCTCCACCACTATAAATGAGATGATACACAAATCAAAAAGTCTTTAACCGGGTTGTAATGGGGCTTGGGTTAAAGGTGTGGATAAAGGCTGAAAAAGAGGGTTAGAATCGATATTAATTTAATAAATTACAAAACTTGGAAAGAATAAAGCTAATTGCTGAATTACAAAAAAAGTGCCAGAATTCGAACCATCCGAAACAAATGATGTGAGCTTTTTCTCAATAAAACAACTTTAACTTATCCAAGCTCTTTAGAACAATATGTAATTTGAATGAATATCAATATACGTTTTTTTTAAGAATAATGGAGAGTACATAATAAGAATTAATTCAGCAACTGGAATGAACGAACATAGTTAAGTAACTAATCAAATCACATCTCGATAAAAAGGAGTCAATGAAAAGAGAGTCAATGAAAAGGGAGAAATTCTTAATGAATCAAAAAGGGTTATGTTGTGGGTTAATATTAAGGGGAAAATCAAGAAATAATAGTTAAAGCTCAAAAGGGGTTCACTAAGGGTCAATTACGTGGGTAGGCTTTTTATGGGGTAAATGGGTTAAAACCTAAGTGCCTTTATCATTTTAGTATATCAAATCGAAGGTGTGGTCGCGACATGTATAATCGAAGCAAGTTCTAGAAAACAAATCAAAGTTGACATACTCATAACCAATAAAATAAATGAGCAAGAAGGATATATGCTCTAAAAGGCACAACATCTCACAAAAATTATGGGTATTTGATGTCAATCCTATGAATTCAAAACTTCAAGACAATACCTCAATTCAGAGAAACAACCTAGCCATTTTACTTCTCAAAAGTCAACTTATCATACTTGATTCTCTAATGTCTTAAAGTTTAAACAATCAATGCATAGTTACCTATGATTTAATTCAAAACATATTAATGAAAATCATAAATCAATAAGAATTCATCCTAATAGTAATATGAGAAAATTATTTGAGAACAAAATAAAAATTCAGGGATTTTTTGATAATCACATAAATAACCTCCCCGCGCTTAAAATATACATTGTTCTCAATGTACAAAAATAGATAATAGTAATAAAAGCATAATATCATAAAAGAGAGAGAGAAGCGAAATTGCCTTGAATTTTTGGATGAAATCCTTGGAAGAGCGAAAACAAGAATTGTAGAGAAAGCTGAATGAAAGGTATGATTCTGAGTTACTAATAAGAAAAGAAACACCACCGTGGAAGAGAATTAAGGGATCACTCGATAAAACCTATAAAGATAAACATAGTTCAAAATATAAAATATAAGTCTTCAAAAATAAATATCAAACAAAATAAAATTAAAAAAAAAGAAAAAAGAAAAATAATAATAATAAAATAAATGGATTCAAAAGTCCTCATCATCAGATGCCATGTGGGTCGACGATGCCGAAAGAGAGATGTGAAAGTGGTGGCAAATCTGTCGAAGAGTGGCATCGATGCTGTTAAACTGCTCAAAACACTGCTGCTCAAATCGAGTGAGTCACTCGGATATACCGATCAAAGTAGTAGTAGAGGGTCGATGACTTGGTGGTGGTGGCGGTGGGTCTGGGTCCTCGAAAGGGGGAGGAACATCATCAATAATGTCATCTAGGTCATCTTGGTCATCAGAAAGGACGAGTTTGTATTGAGGGGGGTCGACTCCACGGCGTCGCTCTATCATCCTTATGTGGATCATGCTGGAAAATCCCTGAGGAGAAATCTAGCCGACTAGTGTGAGTACCTATGACATCTCTAGAGTGTCGAAGAGGCCGAAGTGTCGAGCGAGGCGAGTCACGTAGGGGCCAAGGCAAATGGAACCCCTCCTATGGCGATCCGTTTGGTGGCGAAAAGCAAGGGCAATAAAATATGCCAAATCAAATACATGCTCCATAAGAAGTATGCGTCAGTAGTGCTAACGACGCCGGTGCTCTCTCTCCTTCCAGTCACGGTGTGAGCCAAGATGGCATGGATGTAACGTAATACGGGAGGAAGAGAAGTCACCTTTGAGCGACTTGCGTCATAGGGGACCGTACTCGCCGTAAGGTCGGTCCAACAGTAAGAGGGCGAGTAGTGTATATGACGGTAAAATTGTAAAAAATTCTCGGAAGCCATCAACTCCTCCGTGTCGAGGCTCAAAGCAGCTCCAAACTCTGATACACCCATGTGCCTGATGAGTCCACCAAGTCTAAAAATGATAGTATCAGGCTCGTCATCTGTATTCATCACATGCTGTAGATGGAAAGTAGTGCAAAACTCTAGTGTCAGCTCCGAATAGGTGGGCTCGATAATTGCAAAGAACCGATCCCAAGGGACAGTATCGAGATGGAATCGAATAAGGTAAGCCAGTTGGACCTACTCAAAAGTAGCGCAATCAATACAACGGCCGACTCCTAATGGTCGTACTTGAAGAAGCTGAAACAGGTCGTCTTGTGGGCTGGAGAAGAATCGAATCAGTAGGTGACGAGCTTTAGTCAAGGTGCTCGAAGAGGTTGCGCCAGGACCCTTCCGCTTTTTTGAAGCGGAGACAGCAATCTTCTTGCCTTATGTGTTTGTCATTGTGTGTGATGAGTATTGGTCGGAGTGTCTCGGTGATGACTGGGCGTTAGTGGTTGGTGCGAGGGGTGGACGGCGAGTGGAGCGACTGGGGAAGTGGGCTGGTGGTTGTGTGGTTAAAGAGAGAAATAGGGAATAAAGAGGAGAGAAAAGGAGAAAAGACAGAAAGCAAGGAGGTCGACCGGCAGGGGAGCACGTGTTGCTAGTGCAGTCGGCGTTGGGGGAGGCTGCGGTGGCTAAAGGAGGGGGATTTGAGGAAGAAGAAAAAAGTGACGTAAGGTTAGGGTTTGGGGATTAAAAAGGAGACACAGTCGTATGAGGCCCGTGTTGGGCCACACGGCCGTGTCACACGCCCGTGTGGCTCGAGTTTAGCCCGTGTTTGTCGCGAAAATTGAATGCCTAATCGTCATACGGCCTGGGGACACTCCCGTGGATCCAAGCCGTATGGTTCACACAGCCGTGTTCTTCGTTGTTCACTTCTCTCATGCCCATGTGGTATCCCACACACCCGTGTGATCGAACACACGGTCGTGTGTCTTGCCCGTGTAACTCTCTGACTTGTTTGAAAATTGAAAATTTTGGCTCCAGTTTTCACACGGCCTAAGACACGCTTGTGTGTCCAGTACACAGCCGTGTCACACGCCTGTGTCGATTTATCGCAAGCCCTGTGGCTCGATACTTAGGGATTTCGTAGCCCTGTTTCCACACGGCCAAGGACATGCCCGTGTTTCCAGGCCGTGTTGGTCACAGTTCCTGCATAAGAAACACAAAAAATAGCTAAAATAAACTTAGTTAGTGGTGTTAGTGCTCGGGTTACCTCCCGAGAAGTGCTTATTTAAAGCCTAAGCTCGACTTACCTTATATTTGCACGGTCATAGTGGCTCAAGGAGTTGAGACTCCTCACCTCTGCTATTAATTTTATCAAAATAGGGTCTGAGTCGAGTACTATTTACCTTGAATGTTTCGAATTCAGTATGTGTTACCTTGACTGTACCATGTGGGAAGATATTCAATATCGTGAAGGGAATTGCTCCATTTGTATTGTGCGCTGAAGTAGCAATTCGAGGGTCCTTTTCATCTAGCAATACTTTATCCCCGACCTTAAATTGCTTTGTTTCATCCCTTTGCTCATCATGGCGTTGCTTTGATTCCTCATGTACTTTTGGTTTCTCCTTGACATGTATTCGTCATTCGTCTATTTCATCAATCTGAAGCCTTCATGCTTCGTGAGTCGTTCTGTCTTTGTGGCATGGATTAGAATGATGCTCCATAACGTTCTTCCTAGGGGACTCTTGCAAAGAAGTTTGAGTTGAAACATTACTCAAATTAATAGAACTTAAACAATCGTCTCGATTTCTAGATATATTAGCAAAATCACGAGCTTCAAGTGTAATCGTGTCATCTCCTACACGAAGTATGAATTCACCTATGCCAACGTCAATGATAATTCTAGCAGTTGTTGAAAAGGGCCTTCCTAAAATTAAAGGTACTTCACTATCCTCATCCATGTCTAGAACAACGAAGTCAACTGGGAATATAAATTTATCAATTTTGACAAGCACGTCTTTAATAATACCCCTAGGAAATCTAATTGTTTTATCTGCTAATTGAATGGTTATCCTAGTTTGTTTGGGTTTCCCAAGACCGAGTTGTTTAAACATTTTATAAGGCATGACATTAATGCTCGCCCCTAGATCAGCTAACTCATTATTAATATTTAAACTACCAATTAAGTAAGGAATCGTAAAACTCCCTGGATCCTTCAACTTGTTAGGTAGCTTATTCTGTAGAATGGCTGAGCAAACTACACTTAATTCCACGTGCAATGCATCATCTAACTTTCGTTTATTAGCCAAGAGCTCCTTTAAAAATTTAACTGCGTTTGGCATCTACGAAAGGGCTTCAATAAACGGTAAGTTAATATGTAATTTTTTTAATAATGTAAGGAATTTACCGAATTGTTCGTCCATGTAGTCTCTCCTTGTCGCCTTAGGGTATGGTACATGAGGTTTATACTCCTTGCTTACCAGTTTCTGTTTACTGTGGTTCACCTCACCCTTACCGTTACTTACTACAAGTCCTTGCTTCGGTTCAGGTTCAGGTTCAACTAACCCTTCATCATCTCGAACAGTAATCGAATGAAGTTGTTCCCTTGGGTTAGTTTCAGTGTTACTTGGTAGGCCACCTTGTGGTCGTTCAGAGATCAACTTAGCAAGCTGTCCTATTTGAGTTTTGAGTTCTTGAATCGACGCTTGTTGATTCTTAAGCGCTGTTTCAGTATTCTAAAAACGAGTTTCTGACACCTAGATGAATTTTGTAAGCATCTCTTCAGGGTTCGGTTTCTTCTCTTGTTGGTAAAGTGGTTGTTGAAACCCTGGAGGATGTTGTGGCCTTTGATTTCCTTGACCACCCCATAAGAAATTAGGATAGTTCCTCCAACCCGCATTATAAGTGTTACTACACGGGTTATTTTGACGTCTAAAATTATTACCCATATAATGGACTTGTTCCTCCTTGGTGCCAGGGTTAAAGGATGGATAATCTGTGTTGTGTACTCCTTCTCCATTTGAATCACACCTCATCACTGGATGTACCTGAGTAGAACTATACAAACCATCAATCTTCTTATTTAAAAGTTCTACCTGGTTAAATAACATGGTGACCGCGTCGAGGTTGAAAACACCAGCTGCTTTTGTTAGCTTCGTTCTCATGACTTGCCACTGATAGTTATTCAGTGACATCTCTTCAATAAATTTGTAAGCCTCTTCAGGTGTTTTATTGTTTAAAGCTCCACCAGCGGCTATGTCAATCAATTACCTTGTTGAAGGGTTCAGACCATTGTAAAAAGTCTGAAACTGCATCCATAGAGGTAACCCATGGCGAGGGCACCTTCTTAATAAGTCATTGTATCTCTCCCATGCATCATAAATAGTTTCTAGATCCATCTGCACAAAAAAAGAGATATCATTCCTTAATTTAGCTGTTTTAGCCGGCGGAAAATATTTACGTAAAAATTTTTCGGTCATTTGTTCCCAAGTGGTGATTAACCCTCGTGGTAACGAGTTCAACCACTGTTTAGCCATATTCCTCAATGAAAAGGGAAACAACCGAAAATGAATGGCATCATCAGAAACACCATTAATCTTAAAGGTGTCGCAGAATTCCAGAAAATTTACTAAATGAGTGTTTGGATCCTCGTCCTACAAACCATCAAACTGAACAAACTGTTGTATCATTTGAATCATGTTAGGTTTCAGTTCAAAAATATTTGCAGCAACAGAGACCTAACTATACTCGATTCAATTCCTGTTAAAGTAGGTTTAGCATAATCATACATAGTACGAGGAGCAGGACTCTGATCTACTGGATTTGCAACAACCACTGGAGGTAGCGGATTATTCTGATTTTCAGCCATCTCCTCGGTCGTAGTATGGATATCGTCCTCTTGCCCTTCCTCTATGTATTGTAAGCTTCGCCTTATTTCTCTTCGGTTTCTACAAGCTGTGCTCTCAATCTTACTATCAAAAAGTAAAGGTCCTGACGAGTTTCTTCTAGTCATAAACTATAAAAACCTGCCAGGAATAAAGAAAAGAAAAATTAGTAAAGAAAATTTAAACTAAAAAATAAAGAGTAAATTGCAATAAAAGTAAAAATGGCTAAAGTAATAAAAATTAAGCGTTCCTAATATCTTAGTCCCCGGCAACGGCGCCAAAAACTTGATGGTCGTGTAACTAACTAAAAATTCGATTAAGGCAAGCGCACCTATCGAACAGTAGTATAGTTATGGTGAGACCGAAAATATCGTATCCACGAGGACTAAAAGTACTAGTAATTACTATCTTTTTATTATCTAGCCTAAGAATTAAATGATGTTTTTTAAACTAAAACTAATTATCTAATTAACTAAGATTGCGACAGAGATTAAAGTTAGAAAAATACTTTTGGAAAACCGATGGAGAAGACAATACCCAAGGAAGAATCCACCTAGACTTCACTTCTTGCTTCTGAATTAGACGATTTATTCACTTGACTTAACCCGTAGAAATCCCTATATGTTAGTATCTCTCTCGAGACTAAAAACAACTGACTCTAGGTTGATTAATCAAAATCTCTTTCTAATTAAAACATCTATTGTCGCATTAACTCGATCTATAGATTCCTTTATTAGATTTGACTCTAATCCAGCAGATCTATGTTGTCCTATCTCTAGGATTGCATGCAACTCCGCTTAATTATGAATGATCTACTATTAAACAGGGACTTTTCCTCCACTGAATAAGCACATCAAAAACCTGAATTAATATCCTGGAATATTAAAACAAGGGTTAAACTCACAATTAAGAATAAGAACAAGTATTTATCATATAATTCAAATAGTAACAAGATCCGTCTTAGGATTTATCTCCTTTAGGTATTTAGGGAGTTTAGTTCATAATAATGGAAAACATCTCAAAATTGGGAAAACAACAAAACATAAAGAAACCCAAAAAACTTCTGAGGAAATTGAATGGAGATCTTCAATCTAGAAGTAGATCCTACTTCCGAGCTGATTACGATGGCTATCCTTCAGTATTTCCTGCCTTTTACTCTGCTTGTCCCCCTTTAATCCTCTTCTAGGGTGTTTATATAGACTTTGGAATGCCCAAAATAGCCCAAAATTAGCCTTTTTCGAGTAGAATTAAACTTGGGCTCGATAGGGACACGGCCGTGTGCCACGTCCGTGTGAAGGTGCTCAGGCAGTGTACAATTCTGACTTGGTTTAATGTCAACACGGACATGACACACGGGCGTGTAGTCTACCCGTGTGACACACACGAGCGTGTGGATCACCCGTGTAGAAGTGCCTAGGCCGTGTGAAACACTGAATTAGGCCCAATTTGTCCTTTTTTTGGCCCATTTCTCGCTCTTTTTGCTATCCTAAGCTCTCTTGAGTATAAAACATAAAATTAAAGGATTAAGAGCATCAAATTCACTAAAACCAAGGAAAAATCATCCATAAATATGCCAAGCATGGGGTAAAAATATGTATATATTATGGTTTATCAGAGAAATTCTTCAAAGTGAAGGTTTGTAGTATCTAGCTAACATATACATTAGTACCAGCTCACTGGTAATTACTGATAAACCCTTAGGTTATCATTGAAGTCATTTATGTTTTTTTGTACTGCATGCATAGATGTTAGAATGGTGTGTGAGGAAGGAAACTTTCTATTTCAGGATTAAGTGTTGTTGATTCTTGCATGCAAGTTTAGATTTTTTTAAATTGATGATCTGATATGCATAAATATCTTTGTTTTAGCTTAAAAAGCTAATGAGGGTCCAAGTTATAAAGGCAAATGACCTGCTTTGTAAATTGTGCTAGAATTTCTGTTGAGTTCCTTTTTACTTCCATGTAGAAATTTCTTATTTAAATAATTCGTGTAAGGTAAATAATCCTCCTCTATAATGGATGAAAGGTGTATATATGGATAAAATATATCCAATATCATCTGTCTAGTCAATCTATTTGTGATATAAAATAAGGCTCATTCTTCATGCTTAAGCCACTACCATCTGCTTCTAACATGTATGATATGATATGATCTATGGTGATGGATAAGAGGAGATATTCTTGTGTAGCCTCTGATAGGGAAACTATATTGCAAACCAGATTGGTAGATCACAATAAAACATACTATTCTGAATGAAAATGCTATAAGGTGTTAATGGGGTGAATGTATGAAAATGAGAATGTATGATATGCTTCTGATTTTGAATTTTGGGTACGTGGCTGAAATGAAGGTGGGTTGTCTAAATTAGGTTAAGCTGGCGTACAGTATACGCCCATGTGTTAGGTAAATTAGCATACTCAATCTGTCTGTGTTCTGTATACGCCATTGCGAGTACCATGTTCATCGTGTGTAAGTGTCTCTAAAAGGTTTGATTGTGTCGTAAGTAATGTTATTTATGATTTCTTATTAGAACTCACTAAGTTCATATGAATTTACTCTATTACCTTTTCCTTCTCAAGCTTGTTGACTGAAAGAAGACTTTGTTAGAATGACTACGCCAGAGTGCTACTACTATTGTGAGCTGACTATTTTATTTTGTATCATGCATGACTCTTGGGGTAGCATATAAATGTATTTTGGAAATTAATTGTGCAAAGAACTTCTATTTTGACAAAATTCTATTTTTTCAAGATTTCTATTAAGTATCAATGTCTGGATTTGAATTATTTCATTTTGTTTGCTGCTGCTATTGTGAGCTGACTATTTTATTTTGTATCATGCATGACTCTTGGGGTAGCATATAAATGTATTTTTGAAATTAATTGTACAAAGAACTTCTATTTTGACAAAACTCTGTTTTTGCAAGATTTCTATTAAGTATCAATGTCTGGATTTGAATTATTTCATTTTGTTTAATGAAGCTATTATATTTGAACTTATACGCCAAATGGCTTGAACGTTATTTCAAACTGTTAATGATTTTATTCAAACTTTAGGGAAACAATAACTATTATATGTTTATATGTAAAACTTTGTAATAATTTTATAAAGCTTTCGCCAAATTGTTTTGCTATAAGCTAGTCCAATTTTGAGTAGTCACACATCAAAACTTGGATCCTATCATATGGTCAGGTTTGGCATCTGATAACTCTTGAAAAGAGTTATATTTCATGCCCTTAGACTTAGTTAATTTCCTTTACTTAAGTGTTTTTAATTGCATTTTAGGATGTTGTATTGGCATTTTTAAAGCATTACATTAAAAAGCTTGGATTGCGCTTAATTGTTATTATATGTTGCTTTTAACCACTTGTGGGAGGGATTTGTTTTGTGATTGTTTGGCAGGTGTAGAGTGTAGAAAAAGAGCAAAGGTTGAAGGTTTGCCATGGCAAAGTATGGACAGCTTGCCAACACAAATGCCATGGCACTATCGGGAAGATGCCTAGTTAGCACTTAACGTGTATCGTTCTATTTGCCCCACATATACGTGTACAAGATATATCTACCTGGAAAATAGAGGAAGGATTGTGGGTTGATGGACCTACCCTAGAAGGTGAAACTTATAAAAGCTAAGCAATGAACCCTAATTAGGGCGAACAGCCTTGGACGAAACAGAGAGTATCAGGTAAGGGCCAAGAATGAGGGCGGCAGAAGAAGGAGCAAAATGACTGTAATCATCTTTGGCAGCCACAAGAGTTTGCGCTGCCTGTGTTGAGAGCTGGATAAGTGAAAGCTGTCATCTCAGATTTCCTTATTTGTTTCTTATCATGCTTCTTTTAAAGCTTATTTGTTATTGATGATGTTAGTTATTATATTAAACTCAAACTTGATTTTCCCAATCATGAGATAAATCTCTTTGGCTCAGGATTATTTTGATGAAACCTTTATTTCTATTAATGTTTAAAGTTTAAGTTTGGTTTGTTCTACTATTTTATTCGATGGTATTTCATGTTATATGCAGGCTGTACATTGACGAATACGTGGCAGGTTTATAAAGATAACTTAATTTTGATAGGGTTAGGTTAACTGGATAGAAGTTGGATAATATGAGTGAATGATTAATCACTTATTCGTAGAAACCTCTAGACATAGAGCCTTGCCTCATACGAAAGAAGGTAAAAAATATTAGTGGTAGTCGAACTCAAAGTCTATAGACAGATAGTGCCCTATGGGAGGTAACCCAAGGTCTTGCTCTTGAGAGAAGTAGACTACTATAGAAACCTATCGAGCAGTAGAATATTCACGACTTTGTTATGGCATTAATAGTTAGTAAAGGTAGATTCATTAGTAATCCCAGCCATTCTAATCAACATCGTAGTTTCTTAACCCTTTTTCGTAGTGATTTTTCCATGGCATACTTGTTCCGCTTACTTGTTTTGTTTTATACATTTTGTAACAGCCTGTTTTTCAATAGTGTCGAAAACAATGATTTCAGGGCCACAAATCCGATGAGTAAGTTTGTAAATATTATTATTTATTATTTACGAGTCAAATATGGTTTTAAAAAGGTTTATGATATGGTAATTTATGTTATATAAATGATTAATTAAGTTCAAGTGGTAAGACCCTAAAATCAAGTGGTTTTAGAAAATGAGGTATCTGGACCTTGTTTCTATAAACCGAGTCTTAAATATTTTTATAAATATTTATGTAGTGTTATTAAGGTTGTATTAAAGTTTTGTTAAGAAATTTTAATGTTTAAATAGTTAATTAATTAAAAATGACTAATCGTAAAGGATGTAAAATTTGATTACTATTAGATTTGAATGATTAAATGGCTTAATGAATGAAAATAAGTGGACTTGAATGGTAAATATACCATTTTTAAAAGGTGCTAGACGGTTAGTAGGGTTATTTAGTTAGAAAAGGATGTTTATTAAATTATAAAAACATTATATTATGTTATAAAGTTAATAAAATAAGAAAAAGAAACTAAAAGATGATTCATTCATCTTTTTCACCATTTTTTAGTCGAAACAAAAAGAGGGAGAACCTCCAAGCTTCAACCAAGCTTCAATGGATGCATGCGAGTCCCTTTTTACCCGTTTCTTATAATTTTTATGTTTTGAGATTGTTGCAACTAGGTCTAGCTAACCCGTGCATTCGTTTTTGAAATTGTTAAAGAATGTTGCCATTGATGAATCTTTGTGAATTTATATGTTAAGTGATGAATTTGAAGTGTTGGTTAGTATTTAAAAGTATTTTGTTAAATGATTTTTAATTAATTTGCCAATTAATGACTAAATTGTTGAAATAGTAATAGTTTAAGGACTTGATGTGAAATTGTTGCCAAAATGGGCTGAAATGGATGCTATCCATATTCGGCTAGCACGGGTTTGCTATAGAAATGGTTAATTTGCATGTTTTAGGCTCAAGGACTAAATTGAATAAAAGCAAAATGTTAGAGACAATTTTGTAAAAATGTCAAAAATGACTAAATTGCATAAAATAATTTTTTTTACTATCTAAATTAATAAATTGAATGAAATTCTTAATTTAGATCAAGAACGAGTGGAAAATCGAGAAGAAGAGAAAATTTCCAAATAGCCCTTGTACTTAGTTATTTCTTCAATTTAGTCAGGTAAGTTCGTAGGTATAGAATTGTACATACCTATATATATAAATACTGTTATTGCTTATTTATGAATGTATATACTTATATATGATGTTTAAAATGTGAGTTGGAACTCGAAATATTATAACTAAATATAATGTGAGAAAGGATTTATTAGAAAACTATTGAATATTTATGAAATATGAGATATGTGACTTTAGAATGATTATGAACTGTTACTGTAACGCCCCGTACCTGAGACCGTCGCCGGAGTCGAGCACGAGGTGTTAACAAACTTAATTCATTGCTTAAACAGCTCAAACAATTTAATTTTAAAATTTTCAGTCAAGCTAGCAATCTGCGTCATAGTCGCTTAAAAATTCATATCTCGAGTTTCGAAACTCAAAATCCAATTCTGTAAATTTTCCCTGAAACTAGACTCATATATCTATTTACTAATTTTTTTTCTAGAATTTTTGGCTGGGCCAATTAGTACAGTTTATTAGTTAAAGTCTCCCCTATTTCAGGGTTTGACTGCTCTGACCTCTGTGTATTACGAATCAGATATCTCTCTGTACAGAATTTCAATGACTATTAAGTTTATTTCTATTAAAACTAGACTCAATAAGAAATCTGTACATATAAATAATGACTTCTAATTATTTTTATACAATTTATGGTGAATTTCCAAAGTCAGAACAGAGGATCCAGAAATTGCTCTGGCCCTGTTTTACAAAAATTTAAACATCTCATAGAATATCATTCATATACCTGTTTTGTTCCATCCATATGAAAATAGACTCATTAAGCTTCGATTCTATAACTTATTCATTATTTAAGTCCATTTCTACTATTTTTAGTGATTTTTCTAATTCACGTCACTGCTGCTGTGTGATTCTGTTTTATAACCAATTTCACCATTTTATGGTTTTCCATGGACTAAGTAGCATTTTAAACATACATGACATCAAATATGTCTAGATTGGCCATTACAATGGCTAATCATTTCCAAACCTTTTCTTACCAAACCATAACCATATCATAAGATTATTTACACAAAGTGAGTATTTTGCCATACATGCCACATTAAAAATATACAAGCCATTTTACCGATTTAAGCCTTCGGATAGTGTGAACGAGTCTTCGACCTATCCCGATTCTCAAGCCGGCTTGTCAAAACTACAATGAAAGAAAAGGAGGGAGTAAGCATAAATGCTTAGTAAGTTCACATGCAAATAGCAAGTAACATAATCACACAATCCCACATAAAACATCATTTACATTTAATATCTTTCTAAGATTTCATCTTACCAAGTTTTCAACCCGAGGGCTTAAGCACATACCTGTCAAATTTTCTCATTTACCACACTTACCAACATGTCACCTTCGTTTTAGGCATTCTCCTTATTTTCTTAAGATCCACCTGTTGAACACATCGGAATATAATTCGAATACACGAAAAGTTTGTACATAAGTGCCACATATGTAGCCAAGCTACCATGTAAGCCGCCCATAAGCGAACTCGGACTCAACTCAACGAGCTCGGGCATTCGCATCCATAAGTGAACTCGGACTCAACTCAACGAGCTCGGATGCCTAGTTACATCTCACGAACTCGGACTCAACTCAACGAGTTCGGATGCCCAACCATCCTAGTGACATGTCACTTGTATTCTAATCTATTCCCAATGTTCAAACGGGCTTTTTCCTCGATTACATATCTTTGCCGTCTTCCACGGAACATCGAAACCGATACTCAGTAACAAATCATAATTTACATATTATTCAATAATAACCATAAAATAAAGCATAATTTTTCATGATATTAATCATCATATCACATAAATAACATTAAATTACTTAAAATGAAAATTATGTTACTACATTTACACATGAACTTACCTCGATACAAAATATTAGCAATCAAGCCTATTCCTCGTAAACTTTGTTTTTCCCTCGATCACGACTTGAATCTCGTTTCTCTTGATCTATAATGCCAAATTAATCTTATTTAATACATACATTCATCAAAACAGCCCCAAATACGAACTTTGGAAAAATTACCATTTTGCCCCTAAACTTTTGCAAAATTACACTTTTGCCTCTAGGCTCGGGAATTAAATTTCATCCCATTTTCTTATGTTTTATGACATGCTGATCATTTTTCCCTTTTATGGCAACATCAAATTCTCATTCTAACATGTACTTATAACTATTAGGTATTTTTACCGATTAAGCCTTTTTTCTCGTTTTCACTTAAAACCGAGTAGCACAAGTTGTTTGACATAATTTAAAACCTCATATTCTATCATAAAACACCAAAATACACAAATTTCACCTATGGGTATTTTTCCAAATATGAACCCTAGGTTAAATTATTGCTAGCATAAGCTAAATCAAGTTATCGGGACGCCAAAAAAGTAAAGAACATTAAAAACGGGGCTTGGAATCACTTACTATGGAGCTTGGAAGCTTGAAACAAACCCTAACTATGGAGAACCCTTTAATTTTCGTCCTAATGAAGAAGATGAACATATTTTTCCATCTTTTTCTTTTTTTTACTCTTTTAATTACCAAATGACCAAAATACCCTTAATACCTTTCTTTGAAAATTTTCATGTACAAGCCCATTTTTGTCCAAAATTTTAGAAATTGGTCAAATTTCTATTTAAGACCTCCTCATTAATATTCCAAAGTAATTTCATACTAAAAACTTCTAGAATGCAAGTTTTGCAACTTATTCGATTTAGTCCCTAATTTCAACTTAAGCACTTTATGCACAGAATTTCGTCACGAAATTTTCACACAATCATGCAATCATATCATAAACATCAAAATAATTATAAAATAATTATTTATATCTCGGATTTGTGGTCACAAAACCACTATTCCGATTAGGCCCTAATTTGGGATATTACAGTTACAGCATGTGTATCGAGAAATATAAAAGTGATTAATGGATGATGTCAATCTTTGTGATGGTACAGTGACAGTATGAATATATGTATTGATATTATATTATGTGTATGGAAACGATGAAGTGCCCGTGAATGATAAATATGTTTAAAGGAAATGGATTACATGAAATGCCCGGTTGAACGTAGTAATCACTAGGATACGAATGACATGCTAATAGGGTTGGAATACGAGCTTGTACGGGATTTGCACTTCAATGCCCCTGTCTGCACTTCAGTGCCCCTGTTATGCATCTATGATGCCTTTGGTGTGGTGTAGTTACCCATGTATCCGAGTCAAGTTACTAGTTCATTGGGTTAAATGTGAATGGAATTTACAAAATTATTTTAATGTTAGTGGCTAATGTATAGTCAAGATATTAGTAAATGTTAAATGTTCAATGTTCAATGAATTACTTGATCATATGTGAGTATCGTTATATTGGTCATTATTCGGTTAAAGATATAAGTTTATATACATATATAAATGAGTTTGGACTGAATTATTATAGTACAAGAAGCATACGATGAATCATTTCCAATATTAAGCCTATAAGTACTTCGTAAATGTATAACAGGTATGATTAATTTATTCATTTAGCTTTAATCTTGTTTAGTGAAAGTAAATAATTCCAGAATGATATGTTTATAGGAAAGTTTGAGACGAATAATGACTTACAGAATGATTATTAGTTAAATGTGAAAAAGTTATGTTTAAATGCACTAGCTTGTGGTTGGTTGATGTTTATGCTTAGGTCTTGTGTGTTATGCAAATGAAACAGGTGAGAATAGATATTGAAATGATAAGTTCATAGATGATATGAAATATGATGAAATAAAAAGAATTGTTGAGTTAAAAGACTTACTTGTAAGGAAAGAATTTACTTACGATATATGTGAGTTTCCTTATGTCACAAATAAATAAACTAATCCATGAATTGGTGATGTAATTAAGCTTATTCTAAGAAATGGAATGGTAAGTAAGTAAATGAAATGATTCACCGTACTGAGAAAAGGTTGATGATTATGTAATTCAAGTTATAAGACCTTATTATGTTATAAATGGAAAGTATTCAGGATGTTAATGAACCTATTCATTTGTGAGTTGATAGTTATATAGTTTGATAAATCTTGAAGCATTGGTATAGGTTTATTTATGACTTTTAAAGTTCATATTTAAAATGGAATATTATGATTAAAGTTTTTACAAGCGTACTAAGCATTCATTGCTTATATGGTTATCTTTCTCTTACTTTACAGATTATCAAAAGCTCAATCGGGTTGGAAGCTAGTCAGAGATCTATCACACTATCCAACGATTATATCGGTAGATTTTGATGTTTTGGTCATGGTTATAATGGCATGTATAGGAGGACTTATGTCTAATGTTTAATTGATGTTTATAGCATGTAATGTTGCTTTGGATTTGTGGTACTTATAGTATTTTGATGCTTTGTTGGTGGTTGTTAATATGGTTAAATTGATGCATGCTTGAAATGATCATATTTGGTATATTTATAATGTGGCCAAGATGGATTATGCTTTGAGGTAGTCATGAACTATTGGTAATGATATAAATGTAGTCAAATATGGTAAGTTTGGTATGGAAATAGGTTAGGTGTGATTGGTTGATGAATGGATAAATATGCACATGTTTTGATAGGTTTGATGAATTGTGATTGAGGTGTCTTTTTGCGATATTGGTTGTATGGACACTTGGTATAAAGATTTGGTCATTTTAGGCATGATTTGGGTATGTTTTAAGGCCTTGTGTATATATGCAAGTGGCTTGTAGGTTCATGTTTTAAAGGGTGAGAGAAATGGTTTGATTTTGGTCATTTTATTGTCCACACAACCTAAGACATCGGCGTGTGTCTCAGCCATATGTGACACATGGTCGTGTGTCTTCTATAGGTTTTAAAGGTTGCATTTCAAAGGTTACACGGCCTAGCACACGGGCATGTGGCTCGACCGTGTGACCCAAGTTAGAGAGTTGCACTGGCATGGACACGGGCTGGGACATGGCTGTGTACACAGCCTAAGACACGGGCGTGTGTCTCAGTCGTGTGAGTCACACGGTCATGTGACCCCTGCAATTTTAATTTTTCTAATTTTTTTAAGGTTTCATATGTTTCTGATTTAGTCCTGAATCGTTCCTAAAGTGTTTTTAAGGCCCGATGGCTCGAAGAAGGGATGATATGCATGTGTTTGATTGTATTATGCTATGCTTTGTGAATTGTTTGGAAATGAATGTTTTAAATTAATTTTTTACAATAATGCTCCGTAACCCTATTCTGGCAACGGATACGGGTTAGAGGTGTTACACATTTTATACATCATCATTCTCTCATTTTGCCACTAAATTCTTATTATTATTTTGCTTTAGCATTAATCAAACTTAACTATAATAACTCGACCAAATTATACCTATCTAATCCTTGTAGAGATGATCTCACTCATTACTTTATTACCTGTTCGACGTGTATACTTGCACGACTTGCATATCAGCTGTGCAACTAACAGCGCATTACAAGGTGCAAGGGAGTATTGTCCTAAAGTAAGGGTTAAGACAAGGGGACCCATTGAGCCCATACCTTTTCCATATTTTTTTAGAAGATTTTTTGACTTTATTAAAAATGGCAATAAGGGAGGGGATAATTGGTGGTGCCAAATTGTGTCGTAATGGACCCAAGGTTACCCATTTATTTTTTTACAAATGATAGTATTATCTTTGGTAATGCAACAATGGAGGCGACTTTGCACTAAAAAATATCATTGTTGAATACTCTATTGTTTCGAGTTAATGTACTAACTTTGTTAAATCCTCCATTTATTTAAGCAATAATGTTATGCCAAATGAGTGTGAACTGGTTACTAGTGCTCTCAGGGTTGCGATGTATTAATAATCTTGAAAAATATTTGACCTAATACCCTGTAATGTGGTCCAACCCAGTCCAGTTTTTCTATTTCCCAAAATAAACTTTAATATCTACATTTTAAATCATTTTCTCACTCCAATTTTACCCCTGTAAAATTTTGAAAATTTTACCCCCGACTAAATTTTGAGAAAATTTGATCAATGTCACAACTCAACATGTTTACTATGACTAAATGATTTATTTTCATTTTGGGGCTTCAAAACAGTCCAAAAGCATAAACTCATTGTTTCATCATTTTTTTAAGTAATCATATATAGGATTGCAAATTTCCATTTTATTTTCATTTCCATTTCCATTTTTGGAAACCTAAATTCATTTCCAAATGATTTCATTTCTCTATTTCAGAGAAAACCATAACCATTCCTAAATGTTTCTCATTTCTCTTTTCCTATTCATTCTGTTCATTTCTATTCAAACATGCAATTCATTTCTAGTTTCAATGAGCTAGCGGAGGGACTGATTGGACATATGAAGTTGAGGCTCAAATGATGTATAATTAAGTTTTGGCTTTTTGCCTATTAATTATAAACTCATTTAGTCACGAAGTCATTTCACTATAGTATCATGACTAAGCTCTCCCCAATGACATACCATTACGAAAGTAATTATTTAGTGCTCGTTTGATGACCTTGTCATTAGTTGTTACCCTCATAGTATATCCTTAATATCTTTGGGATAATATCCTCCCAATGTGATCCTATTCTATCTCATGGTAACCATTACATATTCCTTCATGAAAAGTCAATCACTATCAATTAGTGATTAAGTCATCGATCACAAAGACGAACAACCTATGGCCACTTTTACTTTTCATCAACCATGTAATGCCAATGAGAGGATATCATTAACGCATGTTTTGGGCTATGAATTCCACTGTTGTTAATGACCCTACATACTACAAAATCCGTACACCCAACGCACTACTTTCAGTTCCTTATCTATTTGAACTCAAGCTTTCACTTACATCAAAGTGTACGAGTCCCGCAAACATAGTCTGTCATCCACTTAGGATTTAGGTATGCTATACTATGAATGTTACAAGTGAATAAATCCATAAACGGATTCAAGATTTATTCTACTTGGGTCATGTCCAATGTATTGTCAGTCTAGTCAGTCACATCTATGTCTCTATCTTCTAGAAGTCATCGAACTGACATATTAATAGGTGAATAAATCCATAGACTTGATAGACGACATATTAGTCTTTCAATCAGTTTGCTCATTTTCGATTAGATTAAGGACATATTTAGGTTCGTCTACTAATACAAGTTGTCTTTTCATACTACGGTCCGACCATGTAATACCGCTTAGTATTAGTTAAACATTAGATAACCAATTAGCAACATTTGCTTCCATTTTGCTTTGCATGCAAAAATCATGTGAGGACAATATACAAAGTATAATGTAATTCATGAATAATTTTATTAACCAAACTATTCGAAAAAATTACAAGTGTACTTAGACGAAAATACTACAATCGAGGCACCAAATCCAACAGCAAGTCCATGACTAGATATGTATGTGTTTTAAATTGTTGTATCTGCATAGATGTAACTTTAGGCAAAGCATAGAGTTAACTATGTTTAGTTAAATTTCACAATATAGGAGTCCGCAAGACATTTTGTTCGCAGGATAGTCCACAATGGAACTATTCACAAGAGAGTCTGTCATGTAGTAGTCCGCGGAATGGTCTGTCATGTAGGTATTGAGCATGTTGTATGTAACACCTCAAACCCGGCCCAGACGTTATGGCCGAATCTGACGTGCCATATTGAAGTTAAAAACCCATGTGTTCATTCTAGTGTTAAAAACCGTCTTTTGTTAAGCTAAAGTGAATGGAAACTGTGCACCAGGTAGGAAACTAGAAAAAGAGGAGGTGAGTCCATCAGACTGCTTAAGTACCAAGCTCTTTCGGATCCAATCCTAGACATGCACACCGCCATTGCCACACTCTAACATCGTGTATATTTTTAGGTTACCATTGTAATTATGTTCATTTTAAAATAAAACATATTTAATTTTGGAAAATGTGATCATAGCAAAAAGCCTTGTTTGTAATCGTGTTACTTTGAAATCAATTTATGTTTTTGAAAACGAACCCTAGATCTAGCCCATTTTGATAGTTAATATAAATCAAGTTCATCATAACAAAATATAATTCAAACCCATAAAAAAAATAGAGTGGCCTTATTACAACCCAAGATTAAATAGTAAATAAAATAAACTAAGGAAAATCAGTCACTTATTTCAAAGCCCAAAAGCTATCACCATGGCCACTCTGAATCCCCTCCGGCTCCAAGTCACCCACATCAAGGCCCACCTGCAAGGTTAAGGAAGGGGGTGATTTTGGAAACTCAGTGTGTAAGAAAAACCCATCTAAAGCCCAAGTCAGCTCAAGCCCGTTGAGCCTAAGCCCATTCAGTTAACAGTGGTTCTCGGGGCGAAGCCCTTTCGAATCTGAAGAACCGGGCCTTAGCCCCTTTTCAGATAACAGTATGGCCCATAGGCCCATTCCAGAATAGAGCAGTCATATTCATGTATGCAAGCCCAACCCAGCCTATAACCAACCGCTAACTCCACCCGAACCAGCCCTACACTCCATGTGGGGAATAGCTCAACCCACCCAGCCCTACACTCCACGATTGCAAAGATTGTCGCCAGTTATCAGTAAATTGAGGCAAAGCCTCCAGTACATGGACAGGTCACTTTCAGTACTTCCTCCATCAACATCCCAGTCCCATGCATCAGATAATAATAACATAGCATGTAGTGAATAACAACAGTCAAACATGCATTTCGATCAACCTTAACCCTAGGGGTATCTCAGTAATTCCACTCCTAGGGGTAAATCTATAAATTTTCCACCTATAAAGGTATTTTAGTAATTTATCTAGTTTAGGGTTTTCATGCATATACTCACTTTTCACGTATTAACAAAAACATTCACCGAGGGTTCTTACCGAATTGGGCCCGCTGGCCCATTATCCCAATTTTGGCCCATTAAGCCCAAAATATTGAAGGCACAGAAATCTTGCACTCTGAGGTCTAAACACTGTAGTTTACCAAAAACGTTAATCGATTTACCTTACGAGCATTCGCACACTCGCAAGTCCACAAAATATCGATTTTTCGGCATTTCAGCTTTTCGGCTTTTGCCGATCTAGACTAAGAAGGGGTGTCAGTTACACACCTATTTTATGACGATTCACTGACGAGATCCATGCACGAACTACCTATAATTATATTACTATCACGTTAATCTAACTACCGAAACGAACTACATAATAACTCCTTACCTTATTCGGCCATAACACCTTAGGCACTAGCAATCCTACCTTTGCCGAAGTTTGCGACTAGACTTAGATCCCGTTGCTCCACCTATCTAAGCCCTTGATCAGTAGCCTCTAGATCACCTTACTGACAAGACAAAACAGTTATCACAACCTCTTAGGGCTACAAGTCCAAGTCGACAGCCTCCCTAACCTTTAGGGGTTGCGGCTTTTCTAAAATACAAAATAAGGACTAGATTGAAAAGACTTACCACCGGTTCCTTCGGTCAATGATTCCAATTAATCTCTACTCAATTCTGATGCCGATCTAAGCCCTCAAATGATAACAAAATTCGAGCCTTCAGTGGTCTCAATATTCGGCTAAGTCCCTAAAAGTGTGGGGTCTTGGCTTTTCTTTGGAACTGTAAAAAAAGATGAAATAGAGAGGGTTTCTTTGTGGTCTAGTCGATGTGAAACTTAAGGTTCAGAGAACTAGAGAGTCGGTCAAGAATGGTGAAAAGGATAAGAGAATTGGCTAGAAGAAATCAGCACAGAAGAAAGTATAGTTTTCGGGATTTTGGCTTTTTAAGGCAAATGGCTATGAAGGTTTTAGAAACGTTTGAAGAAAAAGATGGAGATGCACAGGTGGATAGAGAGATTCGGCTATAGAGGTAGAGAAGAAAAATAAAAAGTTGATGAAGAGAGGAGAAAAGAAAGAAGAGGAGAATGGTCAGGAAACGGCACAATTTTCCCCTAATGCCGAATTTATACTGGCACTTAACCTAGTCAAATTTTGCCCCCTTAAAGCACCCCTTAGCCGGCCAACTCTTGCTCCTCAAGAGTCCACCCTTCGGCCAACACTACTCTCCCTAATCAGTTCCTAAATCCTCTCCCTTATCCCCTCCTTACACAATCCCTTAAGCAATTTAAACTCCTCCTGACAGACTTTTACTTCAGTTCCATTACTTACCTTTTCTGTGCATAAAAATTAATATCACTAATTTGCTTACCTTGCGACTCGAACCTTAGTTCTCCTTGGTCATCCACACGCCACTTTAATAGCCTTCCCTGTGGCGTCACATGCCATCTTGCCTCATGCTTCCTTATGTTTTATTTTACCCAATTAATACTTAAAAGCCCAACCAACCAGAACCCCTTTTTCTTATGGAGTTAAAATTAATTAAAACTACCGGGTTTTTAACCTAAGATTGGGCCTTCTAGAGGCCCACTAACCTAAGTAAATCCACGCCAAGCAGACAGAACATCAAAATTTTAAAATTTGCCAACATTCACAGAATTCCCGAAAATTGGTGCGTTACAACTCTACCCCCTTAAAGAAATTTCGGCCTCGAAATTGACCTGATCCAAATAGTTGAGGGTATTATTGACGTATAGTCTCTTCTGACTCCCAAGTTGCCTCTTCCCTTCCATGATTATGCCACAGCACTTTTACCAATAGAACCGACTTCTTTCTTAAAACTTTAACCTCTCGATCTAAAATTTGTATGGGTTATTCTTCAAAGGTCAAATCAGTATTTACTTCAATCTCCTCCATTGGCACAACATGTGAAGGATCCGATCGATATCATCTTAACATAGACACATGAAAGACGTTATGAATTTTGTCCAACTCCGGTGGTAATTCTAACTGATACGCTACTGGCCCTACCCGTTTAAGAACCTGATAAGGCCGTATAAACCGCGGACTCAATTCGCCTTTCTTGCCGAACCTTAAGATCTTCTTCCAATGTGAAACCTTCAAGAAAACCATGTCCCCAACAGCGAACTCAATCTCTTTGCGCTTTAGATCCACATACGACTTCTGTCTATCAGATGCCTCCTTTAAACGATCTCTTATCAACCTAACCTTACTTTCAGTATCTGCCACCAACTCCGGTCCAAGCACTTGTCGTTCACCCAATTCTGTCCAACACGTAGGTGTACGACATCTCCGCCCATAAAGTGCCTCATATGGAGCCATCCGAATACTTGTTTGGTAGCTGTTGTTGTATGCAAACTCCACCAATGGCAAGTAGTCCTCCCAACTACCACGAAAATCGATAATACAACCTCTTAACATATCCTCCAAAATTTGAATAACCCTTTCCGATTGTCCATCTGTCTGTGGGTGAAAAGCAGTACTAAAATCCAATCATGTACCCAATGCCTCTTGCAACTTCTGCCAGAATTGAGATGTAAACCTAGGGTCTCGATCAGAAATAATCGACACTGGCACTCCATGCAGTCGCACTATCTCCGCCACATACAACTTGGCCAACCTTTGCAGTGAGTAATCAGTACGAACAGGTATGAAATGGGCAGATTTCGTTAACCTATCCACAACTACCCACACAGAATCTTTCTTGGTTGGTGTCAAAGGTAGCCCACTCACAAATTCCATAGTTACTCTCTCCCACTTCCATAGTGGAATTTTCACCGGTTACAGTAATTCAGAAGGCAATTGGTGCTCGGCTTTAACTTGTTGTCACGTCAGACATTTCCCAACAAATTCAGTCACCTCTCGTTTCAGTTCAGGCCACCAGTACACCTCTCGCAAATATCGATATAACTTATTCCCTCTAGGATACATGGCACAAGGTCCACCATGAGCCTCCTTTAAAATCAATCACCTCAATTAAGGGTCTTTCGGAATACAAACTCTTCCACGAAAGCACAGAACTCCGTCAGTGTTCAGTCCAAATTCCTCATTCTCACCATTCTCAACTTGTCGAAACCGAAGAACTAACGAATCATCCTTCAACTATTTTTCTTTAATTTGCTCAGTCCAAATAGGCCTCACTTGCAACTCTGCCAACAGACTTCCATCGTCGAATAGACTCAAACGTGCAAACAAGGCTCTCAAATCAGAAACAACCCTTCGACTCAACGCATCAGCCACCACGTTAGCCTTACCTGGGTGGTACTCAATCGAACAGTCGTAATCCTTAAGCAACTCAATCCATCTCCTTTGCCTAAGGTTTAACTCCTTCTGAGTCAACAGATACTTAAGACTTTTATGGTCCGTGTAAATAATACACCTTTCTCCATATAAGTAATGTCTCCAAATCTTAAGTGCAAAGATCACTGCTACCAACTCCAAATCATGAGTAGGATAGTTTCCTTCATGAGGCTTAAGCTGTCGCGAAGCATAAGCGACCACCCTACCCTCTTGCATCAGTACACATCCTAACCCCATATGCGATGCATCGCTGTACACAGTGAAGTCCTTCCCAGACTCCGGTTGAATCAACATTGGCGCTTCAGTCAGAACCTTTTTCAAATGGTCGAAAGCTTTTTGCTGCTTCTCAGCCCAGACAAATGCTACCCCTTTCCTTAACAATTTCGTCAATGGTGCAGCAATCAGAGAAAATCCTTCTACGAACCTTCGATAATAGCCTGCCAAACCCAGAAAACTCTGAATTTCTGATACTGACTTCGGTGGTTTCCATTCCAAAACTGCCTCAATTTTTCGAGGATCCACCCTAATTCCTTCAGCAGAAACCACATGACCTAGAAAAGTCACTTCTCGCAACTAGAATTCACACTTACTAAACTTCGCATACAGTTATTTCTCTCTCAGCACTTGCAGCACAATACGTAGATACTCCTCATGTTTCTCCTCGGTTTCCGAGTATACCAGAATATCATCGATGAAAACTACCACGAATCGGTCCAAGTAAGGTTGGAATACCCGATTCATCAGATCCATGAAAGCGGCAGGTGCGTTCGTCAGCCCAAACGGCATAACCAAGAACTCATAATGACCATATCGAGTTCTAAATGCTGTCTTATGAATATCCACTTCCTTTACCCTTAGCTGATGGTATCCAGATCGAAGGTCAATCTTGCAAAATACCGAAGCTCCTCTAAGTTGGTCAAATAAATCATCAATTCTTGGCAGTGGGTACTTGTTCTTTATCGTCAGTTTGTTCAACTGGCGGTAATCGATACACATGCGCATTGTCCCATCCTTTTTCTTCACAAACAGGACCGATGCTCCCCATGGAGACACACTAGATCTAATGAAGCCTCTATCCAACAACTCTTGGATTTGAGCTTTCAGTTCCACTAACTCCTTCGGTGCCATCCTATAGGGTGCAATGGATACTTTAGTTGTTCTAGGCAGTAAATCAATTCCAAACTCAACTTCCCGATTCGGAGGTAATCCAGGAAGCTCCTCTGAGAAAACATCTCGAAATTCCCTATGAGCCCCGACGACGGTATCCACGATCGGATCCCGATTTCAATTTGATTTACAAAAGCCAAGTACGCCTCGCATCCCTTACGCATCAGTTTTTCAGCTCTTAAAGCCGATACCACATTGGACAAGTAATTTCTTCGTTCTCCAATAATCATTACCTCTTCATCCTCAGCAGTTCTTAACACCATCCTCTTAGCTGCACAATTCAGCATTGCCCTATGCTTAGCCAACCAATCCATCCCTAAGATCAAATCAAATTCTCCGAACGGCAACTCCATCAAGTCTCCACAGAAAATCCTACCTTGGGTCTCTAAAGGCACCTCCCTGAAGAGTTTCTCTACTTTAACCGAGTGTCCTAAAGGACTTATCAAAGTTACCCCACACACAGTCTCCTCAAAGTGAACACCCAATGCCCTAGAAATGACATATGCAACATACGAATGAGTTGACCCCACATCTATCAGAGCAGTATAAGGGATACCAGAGATCAAAAACGTACCAGTTATGACATCAGGTGCGTCACCCTCCTCACGGCGACAAGCAGCATATACCAAAGCTGGCTGACGAGCCTCAGTATTAACAGTACCCCTACCGGGTGCCCCACGTCCACTGCCATTACCACCGCGGCCTTGGCCACGACCTCTCAGCGGCAGCGGTCCACCTCGCGCTGGTTGGACAGGTTGCACAGCCCCTTGTTCAACCACTTGAGCCTGAGCTGGCCTCCTAGGACAATCCCTGATCCTATGTTCCTTTGATCCACAACAAAGACAAGCCCCAAAACGCTTCCAGCATTCTCCCAGATGCATTATACCACAATCTCCACAAGCTTGTGGTCTAACTGTATTCACCGGAACTGCTCGAACTTGTTCATCCATCCTAGCTCTCTTAACATTTCGATTCGCAGCACCAGCTGGTCCAGCATCCCTTCTAAACTGGTTTCGATCCCTGTCGCGATTTTTTCGTTCGGCTTGCTTCACCTTTTCAGCTATCTTAGCCTTCTCTACCAGTGCAACAAAATCGCGCTCTCTCTGCGGAGCTATGAGCACCCTTAGCTCATCCCTGAGGCCATTCTCAAAGCGAACACTGCGCTCATATTCGGTGGAGACAATGCCACTAGCGTACCGGCTCAATCGTAAAAACTCTGCCTCATATTCAACAATGATCTTACCACCCTAGGTCAGGTTCAAGAATTCCTTCCTTCGTGCATCCACATAGCTAGCTCCGACATATTTCGCCTTAAAGGACTGCCTGAACAGCTCCTATGTTACCCTCTCAGCTGGGGTACCCTCTCTCACGATGATCCACCATCGATACGCCTCGTCCATGCAAAGAATGACATCGCCTCTTTAACTTCTCGCTCTCATCGAGCAATCCAGGTCATCCATAATCCGCTCCGTGGCTTCCAGTCAGTACTCCGCCACATTTGGGGCTACTCCAGATATACCCCTAAAAACCTCCGCTCCGTTGGCCCGGAGTCGCTCCAAAATGGACCCCCTATTCATGGGCTCGACATTAGCTCCAGCCACCCTTTCCAAAACTCTTAACATGGCCTGGGACAGAGCGTCGTCCCCCGCGGCCCGATCATACGGCCCATTTTCACCCACCGGTGGTCGTGCTACTCTAGCGGGTATGTGTTCAGAAGACGAAGATCCAGCTTGAGTACTACATCGGCTTCGACCACAGCCTCTTCCCCGAGTAGCTCTCGTACTCATTTCGTTTTATCTTATTACGAATTTTATGATATTAGTATAATGTTCAATTGTTTATTACAAGATGTCTTATGGAAATATAGCAGTTCAAGGATTGTTTTCGTAATGTCGTAGCCTAGCTACAGTTTCATTCCTACCATTTTGCAGCTCTACCCTATCTAAAGTATCATAGTAGGGTCTTAGTTCTATTCATAGCATTATATCATTATCACATAACGTAAAAAGAGTATACTTACAGACTTGGTGCCAGGGATTCAGTGTGCCACCTCTTTCTCCAATCCATTTAAAACTCAAAAACCATGTTTTTTATCATAGAAAATAGAAGCTTTAAATTTTGATTTTGAAACACCCTTGTTTTGAAACTTTTGATTTTAGCCCCGTTTTAAAAAAAAAGGAAAAAAGAAAAACATGAACCATTTCATCATGTATACCTTGTAAAACATCTTTGAAAAGAACTTCCCAATACCATTTCTAAAAATACCCTTCTTAGGCCTAAGTTTTCGAAAAGATTTTCGGACCCGATCCACAGCCGAGTTGTTGCAACCTGGCTCTGATACCACTAAATGTAACACCCCAAACCCAACCTAGACGTTATGGCCGAATCCGACGTGCCATATTGAAGTTAAAAACCCATGTTTCATTCTAGTGTTAAAAACCGTCTTTTGTTAAGCTAAAGTGAATGGAAGCTGTGCACCAAGTAGGAAACCAGAAAAAGAGGAGGTGAGTCCATCGAACTGCTTAAGTACCAAGCTCTTTCGGATCCAATCCTAGACATGCACACCGCCATTGCCACACTCTAACATCGTGTATATTTTTAGGTTACCATTGTAATTATGTTCATTTTAAAATAAAACATATTTAATTTTGGAAAACGTGTTCATAGCAAAAAGCCTTGTTTGTAATCGTGTTACTTTGAAATCAATTTATGTTTTTGAAAACGAACCCTAGATCTAGCCCATTTTGATAGTTAATGTAAATTAAGTTCATCATAACAAAATATAATTCAAACCCATAAAAAAAATAATAGAGCGGCCTTATTACAACCCAAGATTAAATAGTAAATAAAATAAACTAAGGAAAATCAGTCACTTATTTCAAAGCCCAAAAGCGATCACCATGGCCACTCTGAATCCCCTCCGGCTCCAAGTCACCCACATCAAGGCCCACCTGCAAGGTTAAGGAAGGGGGTGAGTTTGGAAACTCAGTGTGTAAGAAAAACCCATCCAAAGCCCAAGTCAGCTCAAGCCTGTTGAGCCTAAGCCCATTCAGTTAACAGTGGTTACTGGGCCGAAGCCCTTTTCAGAATACAGTAAACTGGGCCTTAGCCTCTTTTCAGATAACAGTATGGCCCATAGGCCCATTCCAGAATAGAGCAGTCATATTCATGTATGCAAGCCTAACCCAGCCTATAACCAACCGCTAACTCCACCCGAACCAGCCTTACACTCCATGTGGGGAATAGCTCAACCCACCCAGCCCTACACTCCACAATTGCAGCATTGCTGCCCAGTTATCAGTAAATTGACGTAAAGCCTCCAGTACATGGACAGGCCACTTTTAGTACTTCCTCCATCAATATCCCAGTCCCATGCATCAGATAATAATAACATGGCATGCAGTAAATAACAACAGTCAAACATGCATTTCGGTCAACCTTAACCCTAAGGGTATCTTAGTAATTCCACTCCTAAGGGTAAACCTATAAATTTTCCACCTATAAAGGTATTTCAGTAATTTATCTATTTTAGTGTTTTCATGCATATACTCACTTTTCACGTATTAACAAAAACATTCACCGACGGTTCTTACCGAATTGGGCCCGCTGGCCCATTATCCCAATTTTGGCTCATTAAGTCCAAAATATTGAAGGCACAGAAATCTTGCACTCTGCGGTCTAAACACTGTAGTTTACCAAAAATGTTAATCGATTTACCTTACGAGCATTCGCACACTCGCAAGTCCACAAAATTTTGATTTTTCGGCATTTTAACTTTTCGGCTTTTGCCAATCTAGACTAAGAAGGGGTGTCAGTTACACACCTGTTTTATGACGATTCGCTGACGGGATCCACGCACGAACTACCTACAATTATATTACTATCACGTTAATCTAACTACCGAAACGAACTACATAATAACTCCTTACCTTATTCGGCCATAACACCTTAGGCACTAGCAATCCTACCTTTGCCGAAGTTTGCGACTAGACTTAGATCCCGTTGCTCCACCTGTCCAAGCCCTTGATCAGCAGCCTCTAAATCACCTTACTAACAAGACAAAACAGTTATCACAACCTCTTAGGGATACAAGTCCAAGTCGATAGCCTCCCTAACCTTTAGGGGTTTCGACTTTTTTAAAATACGAAATAAGGACTAGATTGAAAAGACTTACCACCGGTTCCTTCGGTCAATGATTCCAATTAATCTCTACTCAATCCTGATGCCGATCTAAGCCCTCAAATGATAACAAAAGTTGAGCCTTCAGTGATCTCAATATTCGGCTAAGTCCTTAAAAGTGTGGGGTCTTCGGCTTTTGCTGAAACTGTGTAAAGAAAGATAAAATAGGAAGGTTTTGCTGTGGTCTAGTCGATAGAAACTTAAGGTTCAGAGAACTAGAGAGTCGGTCAGAATGGTGAAAAGGATAAGAGAATTGGCTAGAAGAAATCGGCACAGAAGAAAGTATAGTTTTCGGGATTTCAGCTTTTTAAGGCAAATGGCTATGAAGGTTTTAGAAACGTTTGAAGAAAAAGATGGAGATGCAGGTGGATGGAGAGAGATTCGGCTATAGAGGAAGAGAAGAAAAAGAAAAAGTTGATGAAGAGAGGAGAAAAGAAAGAAGAGGAGAATGGTCAGGAAACGGCACAATTTTCCCCTAATACCGAATTTATACTGGCACTTAACCTAGTCGAATTTTGCCCCCCTAAATCACCCCTTGGCCGGCCAACTCTTGCTCCTCAAGAGTCCACCCTTCGGCCAACACTACTCTCCCTAATCAGCTCCTAAATCCTCTCCCTTATCCCCTCCTTACTTAATCCCTTAAGCAATTTAAACTCCCTCTTGATGACTTTCACTTGGTTCCATTACTTACCTTTTCTGTGCATAAAAATTAATATCACTAATTTGCTTACCTTGCGACTCTAACCTTAGTTCTCCTTGGTCATCCACACGCCACTTTAATAGCCTTCCCTGTGGCGTCACATGCCACCTTGCCACATGCTTCCTTGTGTTTTATTTTACCTAATTAATACTTAAAAGCCCAACCAACCAGAACCCTTTTTTCTTATGGAGTTAAAATTAATTAAAACTACCGGGTTTTTAACCTAAGCTTGGGCCTTCTAGAGGCCCACTAACCTAAGTAAATCCACGCCAAGCAGACAGAACACCAAAAATTTAAAATTTTCCAACAATCATAGAATTCCCGAAAATTGGTGCATTACATTGTAGGTTATGTGAGCATTGTGTCCACGAAAAAAATATACTTAATATTCGTTCAAGTAATCGATGGTAACATCTTGTAGCTTGAGTCAGCAATTGGACTGGGTAAAGGATGTTACACCTTGGCACACGTAAAAATAGTTAAAAGGGGGAGGCTCTAGTTGCCCTTAAAGATTCTTAGAAAAGAAAGAAGATTGTTGAAAAGATTCCTACTGATGATTCTACTGACTCGTCTGTTGAGTCGAGTTCTACTTCTGATCCCAGTTTTGAAGAAGATGTTCCTTTGAAGGAAATTGTTGCAACCAAGGCTCGTTCCAGGAGGCTAAATTTTCTATTAATGACCCAATACAAAAACAAAAAAATTAAAGTAATTTGGAGTTCCCTCCATATTGGTTGAAGCTACAAAAAAAAAAAGTAGAGAATGATGCCTTGCTGAAGAAAAAGGAACTAACCTACCTCACTTTTGATTACTCCAACTGGTATCTGTCTCTAATTACAAAGGCTTTCATAGATGAGTAAAACATTAATAATGCAAGCTTTACTAAACACAAGATTGATACCATCCTTAATAACAGTGGACTTCCTAGCTTTGTCAAATTTGTCAAGCCTATGTAAGGCAAGTGGTGTTGGATATCTATGCCAATTCAATAAAAAGCATCAAAAAAGATAAGAGCAAGCTTTTTTAGAAAGTTTATGTTCGTGGAAGATGGTACAATTTCAATCCAGTGCTCATTAGGAAGGTTCTTAACTACTATAGTTAGAACATAGTGGAGTTGGAGAAATCACTAGACATAATTACTTTTGTTGTTACTAATAATTAACACCAGACATGGCCTGATTAGGGAGGCATTCAAGCTTCTTTTTTGACCACTACCTATGCAGTCTTATTTGGCATAACTACTAGAAATTGGGTATTAAACAGCCAGAGGGATGCAGTTCGGCAAAGATAGCAGTCTTGATAAGAAAAGTGGCGAAGATGTTAGAATTTGATTTAGGGCAGCTTATGTTTGATCAAACGGTAAGTCATGCTAAAAAGGTACAAGCTAGACATCTTTTGTCATTTCCCTTTTTGATTTTTCAAGTACTTATTACATAAGATTCGAGGCTAGTAAGGGTCACTAAATAATTTAAAAGAGCAGTTCTTGAACTCAAGTTCTCTCCCAAGTGGCTTAAGGTAAAGCATGTCACTACAGATGCATTTGAATAGCATGTTGAAGAAGAAACAAAACCTGACCGAGGTGGAAGCTAAATTGCCCACTCAGTTGGCACCTTGAGCAACATTTTTGGATTCAACAAGAAGATGATTGATTGTTTGACTTTTTTCTACTAAACTCATAATCGAATTATTTCCAAGCTCAGGGTCGAAATCACAATGATCCAACATATATGAGACAGAGAGATTGCCTTGAGGAATGATCTCCAACGCCCTTGATCCTTACAAAATTGTTCGCTCAGTCTAGTAATCTTGTACTCCTAATTGGATGGATTAACTTTTATCCTCAGATTCTTCAACACTTGTTTAGCCTTGGTTCAATCCAAATAGTAAAGACTTATAGAATTTTGACGGGCAATTGTCTTGAGCAAAAGGAGGAGTATAATGGAAGTTGGTAGCTAAGTGTATAGTGGAAGTTGTATGTTTATGTGAAAGCAATTTTGTCGATGGTGAAATATCTTGATTTGCTTTTATGATGTTTGTTGATGATGATGCTGATTTTTTTTTATATGTGTGTGTGATTGCTTTTGAATATGTTTTGGGCTGTGAAACAAACTTATGAATATTTGATTATATTACTTTGATGCACTGTACTTATCTACAGCTTACTTAGATATAACTTCAGTATTTTGATTGTTAATGCAAATTCTACAAAAAGCATTTATAGTCGATTTAAGTGGTTATGTTCTAAGTTAAGTATATTAGAGTAAGGATTGTGCTGGGGGAGAACTATGGTTGTTTCTAGTGATTAGCTTTCTATGTTGTTTGATTTTGTTCAAAAAATTGCCAAGGGGAGAGATTGTTGAGAAAAGTTATGGAGGAGCATTCTAAATGGCACTCGGCCGCTACCATTCATCCTTGCAACAGTGCAACAAAACTTACCACATTTGGTGTTGGCAATTTATTGAAATAAATTTTTTTAGGCTATTAACTGTGTTAATATTCTGAAGATATGAAAGGCCAATTATCGAACCAATTTTTTTCTTTGTGAATATTGGATTGGATTGAAAATTTACAACCCTTGGATTATGGAAAATTGTTTGGATTAAATTGAGGTTTACCTTGAAGATTGAATCTCCATCAGATCACGTTTTATTGGGCTTTGTTAGTATATTATTTTTGCTATATTGTAGTCGTTGATTTTAAGGGGTTGCATTGTATTTAATCACAAGTATGTTAGCAAGTCAAATATATATTACGAGGCTTGTATAGGTTATGTAGGAGAGCATCTTGAGAGCACTTTATTTGTTCATTGAGGTGCTGATTGTGTGAATGCATTTAAAGTTTAAACAGTTTATGTCTACTGTCTAAATTTTCAAGGGGAATTTAAAGGTAAGTGTTATAGTCTTTAGATACAAATATGAGATCTCTATACTTGTGGTGTAATAAAGTGTGAATCACTTGTTGTATTGTGGATTAAAGATAACGAAATTACTTTTTAAGTTAGGCTTTGTAGATATAAGAAAATCGAATTGTATAAACAAACCTTGGTAATCTTTGCTATTTTGTTTGCACAGTTTTCACAATGCTAACTGTGATGACCACTACAATTAGACACTTCCATTCAACTTAGACAATTCAAACAATTAATGACTTTAAATCCCAACAAATTATAATAATATCATACAATTATCCGTTTCCTATCCGACCATGAGTACCTTATGCGTAGATCGGAAGGTAAGAAAAAAAATTTGTGTCTGCATAGCTTCATCTTGACTAGGGACAAAGACTTGAAGCCACAATGGAATTTTCCAAATGATTGTCGAAGAAAATCTAGGACAACGAAAGAACAATCCATGACCATGATACTATCTCAACAGCAAAAGAAGTGACTAAAGGCTAGCCTGGTCTAGCTTGCCCCCTTCACTTCACAAATCACCTGAGAAAATAATATAATATGACATTAAAATAGACGACTAAGAGCTTAGCTGAGCTACATTGCGCTTCGCTGTCCCCTAAAATAAAGACTCAACCTGAAACCTTCCAATAAAAAGCATATGTATTATTCTCTCAACTTTATTGTTCCAAGCATCGATTCAAGGAAAAGAATGCGAACTGTAATGTGTTTGTGATTAATGGTTAATATATTATGTTTATTGAAATGTCACTAATGCAATGATTATTGATACCAGTTAACGTTACTGATATGGGAAGTGTGGGGAGGAAGGAGGAGAGCATGCTAGATGGCCTTGGGAAGGGTACATTTTGGGAAGAGAATAGAGTTTTATTATTATATGGCAAGAGAATTTGGGGAGTGATTAGGAGGCATGGAATGTGAATGGCTTGTATTGGGGGGCTGGGGATGATGGTGGTGGGTCTGATGATGGGCTGATGGCTGATGGCGATGCATGCCAGCAGCTTTACTCTCTCTCTCTCTTTAACCCAAATGGCACGCCTGCCTGCTTGCCTGCTCCCACTAAAAACCACCTACTATATTGCTAACATTTTACATTCTCTCTCTCGCTCTCCGTGCCTTTCTGAATGAAAAGCTATCCCACTAAACCCAATTGGTGATATTGCCCTTGTTTATCTTTTCTTTCTCCATCTCTTTCATCTTTTGTCAGTCCCAAATTCTATGCCTAAAAACACCAGCTAGCAGCTACTCCATTCCACTTTCCAAGTTTTTACCGAAACCCCTGCCCCCATATTGGTCAATTCCCCCATGAATATAAAAGAAAACAAAGCAGCCCCTAGAAGAATAAAGCTACTATAAACTCTCCCCCGCTTACTCACTTAGATTCCCAACACCTTCCTTTCTTCCTTTACTTTTTCAAGGGTTTTGTTTTATTCATGAGTACCCTTATATACAATAACTATAGTAATTTAGTAATTTAAAAAAGAAAAAAAAAACAATTAGTAAAAAGCTCTCCCATGTTGTTAGTACAAAGCTCTCCACCCCTCCAATCCCAAATCCAACAGCCTCAATCCAAAGTTTATTTATGTTGGTCTTTGAGTTGTTTAATTTGGTGTTAGATGGATACCTTGTTTAGACTCGTGAGTCTCCAATCATCGGATCAATCTTTCAACTCTAGTAGAACTTCTAGCAGCTCTAGATCCTCTAAACAAAACTATCACATTCACTACCAACAAGAGGACCAAGAATGCTTCAACTGTTTCATGGATGAAGATGACTACTCTTCGTCTTCTTCTCAACAGTTTTATCCTTATCATCATCATCAACCCCACCTTTCTCCCACCACAAAAAACACTTCCACCGCCACCGCTCACCATGTTTTTCAAACCTCTGGCTCTGATTTCTCTACTTTCTCCCATGCTTGGGACCTAAACTTTGATTTCTCCGGCAAGTGGGCTACCGATATCCTCCTTGAAACAGCAACCGCTATTTCTGAAGGAAACGGTGGACGTGTCCAACAACTCATGTGGATGCTCAATGAACTTAGCTCACCTTACGGTGACACCGAGCAAAAGCTGACTTCTTACTTTCTTCAAGCCTTGTTTAGCCGCATTACCGACACTGGTGAGCGTTGCTATCGAACGTTAGACACAGTATCTGATAAAACTTGTTCATTCGAATCAACAAGAAAGATGGTATTGAAGTTTCAAGAGGTAAGTCCTTGGACTACTTTTGGTCATGTAGCTTGTAATGGTGCAGTCATGGAAGCCTTCGAAGGCGAAAGAAAATTACATATAATAGATATCAGCAACACTTATTGCACCCAATGGCCTACATTGCTTGAAGCCCTAGCTACCCGCACCGACGAAACCCCAAATTTAAGGCTAACCGCTATCGTTCCTAGCAAAAAAGGTGGGGTTTCGGGAGTTTCAGTCAAAAAAGTAATGAAAGAAATAGGAAACAGAATGGTAAAGTTTGCTAGGCTTATGGGAGTTCCCTTTAAATTCAAAGTGATACACCATCCCGGCGATTTATGTGACTTAGATTTATCAGAACTTGATATTAACGAAGATGAAGCGTTAGCCATCAACTTTGTTGGCACATTACATTCCATCACAGCCGTTGATAATCGTAGGGATCTTATGATATCGAATTTCAGGAGATTGCAACCAAGGATAATCACGGTGATCGAAGAAGAAGCTGATCTTGACGTTGGGGTTGACGGGTTGGAGTTCGTTAAAGGTTTTCACGAATGTTTAAGATGGTTTAGGGTTTACTTTGAAGCCTTAGATGATTGTTTTGAGAGAATAAGCAATGTAAGGTTGATGCTGGAACAAGCAGCTGGTCGAGCCATAGTTGACTTGGTGGCTTGTTCGCCGTCCATGTCCATTGAGATGCGGGAGCCAGCGACCCGCTGGTCCTGGCGGTTTAAAGCGAGAGGATTTAACCCCGTGGTTCTGAGTGATGAAGTGTGCGATGATGTACGCGCCTTGTTGAGAAGGTATAAGGAAGGTTGGTCAATGGCACAGTGTCCTGACGCCGGAATATTCTTGTCTTGGAAAGACCAACCGGTGGTTTGGGCCAGTGCATGGCGGCCTTGACGAGGGCGATATATGTGTTTTTCCTTTGAGTGCATGGAGGGATTCAAATGTGTGCTATGTTTTTCTCGGACGTGTAGTGAGATTTGTTAAAGGGAGATAGAAGGAAGTGGGGTTTGCTTTTTGATTTGGGTAAATTGGTTTTCAGTAATTATAATCAATCAATCAATCAATCTTTGTTTTAATTATTTTGTGTATGAAAATCAAATAAAATATATTATGGTGTTTGGTTCTGATCAATTTCTTTTCTCATTTCTATATTATATATTAGTTTTAAATGAGTTTATAATACAATAAGTTGTATTTTGATAATAAAAAAAATTATATATAATAATTTATTAAAATTAAATTTATGTTTTTTTATTATTAAAATTATTAAGATCATATTCATAGTAAAGTTAAATTAATTAAAACTATTATTTACAATAATAGATATCTTATATTTACTAAATTATTATATAAAAAAATAACACTTGTTATGACATGACTACAAATGCCAAAGAAACAAAAGGCCCAAACAGCCTAAAACAATTATCTTAAAGAGTATACCCAGTAAAGCATGATGAGAAAGGTCACGTGAGAAGCATATGAGAGGCAACCATAAAAGGTCTCCAACAATCCTTACCCACCGTTCATCATCTTCAACTTTGGTTTGAGAGCGATCGGAGTCCCAACTTCAGGGTTCTGTATTTTTTTTATTTTTTTTTGGAAAACCTTTCACCCCAATAACCCAAAAGTAAAATCAAGCATTAACATATAATAACATAATCTGTTATATATTTACTCTTTATCTTTATTAAGTTTATTTTTATATTATATAATATATATATATATATGTTTTCAACATATATTATGTAATATTAGAAATTCTATTATACGCATATGCATGTAGAAACCACGAATATAAAACATAGATATTTATTTAAAAGTAACACACAACGAACAATAAAACGTATGGTTTGGAACCAGTTAATCATAATAACACATAAAATATGTACGATATTAAAATAAAAAAGTTAAATTAAATTATGAGTGAAACAAAATTTAAACATATAAATTCATTAAATAAATCATACTAAATGCATTATATTTATTTGCTAATGAAGATAATAAATTATGAATAATAAAATCAAAATCTATAAAATAATACATGGAGGTCCTAATTATTAAAGTAGGGTTGGTATATTTTAAGTTTAAAAGGGAATAATTGATTATATTAAATAAAAAGATTTGATTAAATTAATAAGTGTTAGATATAATAATAAGATATATTGTAATGAGAGAAGTTCGAATATTATAAATGATATTATTTAAAATGGTAACATAAGAAATTTAATTAAAATTTGCAATTATTTACAAAATATTTAAAAGAAAAATATAGGTCCTTCCATATCTAGTTTGGGGCCTAAGAATATTAGAACGGCCACTAGTTAAGAGGGGCTGGGTTGTTCCAATTTTGAGGAATCTTAAAAGATGTTTAGTCATAAGTGGCATATCCCTGCCACGCTTTGTGTTGATGTGGCCCGACCATTTCTCTCTACTGTCTACTTCCTTCTTTTTTTTTCTTTTTATTATTTTTCAAACGAACTACTTTCTTTTATTTGAGTAGAATTTTTCTCCTACTCTCTACGATTTCATTTTCATTTATTTTGAAAATGGAAATCAATAAGGAGAGAAACAAGAAGGCGAGGTGACAATTCATCTTGATAGGATAAAGAGTTATTGTATTTTAACGGTTGATACCGTAATGAGAGTGGTTGAGAGGAAGAAAGAAAGGAATGCTAGAAGGGTTTATATATTTTATTAGTGGCAAAGTCACATATTGTCTCCTTCTAGAGATGATAATGTGATCTTATAAAGCAGTGATATGACATCTTAGAACGGCTTAATAATCAATGCACGGGACATTTCATATACTCTTGACATAAATAGTTCGCAAAGAAAATTCGTCAGATATGAGATTCGTTCAAAAATAGTTCAATGCTAAAAGTCTATTTAATGTAAGATTCGTCTAAAAACGTCACATGGAATTGATTTTAAAGGTGATATAACAATTAGTATATTTTCATCATCTATTCATCTTTAGTTACAAGTTAAAAATTTATTAGTTATTCACTTAAGTGGCCGCAAATTCAAGTGATTTCATGTACATATGGTATGATCCACCAATGTGAGAAAATTAGCCTAATAACAATAAATTGTAAAAACTCAAATGAAAGTTAAAATTTAATATTGCATAATTAATAATTTTAAAATAAGTATATGGAATTATTTGATATGGAATAAGAGCTGACCATTGAATTTATAAAAAAAAAAACATCACAATAATTTAGTTTTTTTCTTTTGTTATATAAACTTTTAGTTGCTTTTGGTTAGGTGGACAGGTGGAGGGATGGAAAAAAGGAATAAAATAAATTTTAAGTGTGGTTGGTAGAGAAGAAAAGTGAAAGGAAAGAAGATTATTTTCCATCCTAATATATAAAAATCAATCATTCCAAATTGGAATGATGAGAGGAGAGAAAATGAAACAAAGGTATATATTAGTTCAAAATTATGTATTTTTTAAATTTTTTATTTTATTTTTTTTATTTTTCAGCTCTATCAAGTAATGGATGGAAAGAAAATTATTTTTTCTTTCAATTTTTCCATCTTTTCTATCAAGTAAACTTATGGAAAGAAAAATTATATTTTTCAGTCTTTCTATTTTTTCACCCTTTCAATTTTTCATCTTTCCAATTCTCTTTCCACTTACCACATAAAGCCTTAATAATAGAGGCTATAAATTTTTAATTAGTTTCTATATTGTAACCTTAATAGGTAGATGAAAGATTAGCTTATATGTGGCTAACTTTTGATCCAGTACATTCATCAAGTAACTGGATAAATTAATAGGACTTAACTTGCTTTTAAAGTAAATAATTTAATTATCGCAAATTGAGCCACTTGATTTTAAGCTTAATTGAATCTATAGTATGAGCTAAAATCTTATATTCTTTCACTAGGACCAATGTGATAAAACATAAACTTTAACAAAAACATTTAGCACACATAAAAGTATAATATTTTACCGTATTATAATGATTTGACAACATGATTTATGATAGTTATATGTAGTTTAAGTCACATACTTCCTTCTATATACTATAAAATCAAACTCAATATAATAGGGATTTAAGTAACATACATATCACATTAGGGTCATAACAATATCTTGTAAAGTTTTTTTTTTAAAATAATTTCAAATAAATTATGTGCACACGATCATAATAAACATGAAATATATCAATTTTATATCAAAAACACAATAATTGAGTTTAGAGTATCACATTATTATAAATACCATCCATCAATACAATCAAGATGCATTCTATGTATATATTTTTTAAAATGTTGTTATTATTATTATTATAAGCTTTTAATTAACAAATCTACAATCATAAGACCAACTCTAATTTTCTCTATATACTTTTATGTTTTTATTAAACTTCCTCCTTTTAACAATTCCATATGTTTTGCTACGAAGAAAAGCTATGAAAATGAATTGTTGGATTTTATACACTCTGGATTTAGAATCTTTATTCAATTAAAATTCTGTTCAATGAAGGTACACCATTATTAGGAAGGTAAATTTTGATCAACTTATCAATCATATGGATGTGATTCAGATGATCAAAGGAGTGATCAAAATTTACCTAGTATTAAAATTATTTTTAACGATTTAATTTAATTAATAGGCTTAATTTTATTGTTGGACAATTTAATTAATTGAGCCAACATATGTGAATGATCTTTTAAGTAAGAGCTAATGTTTAATTAAAAATCATGGTCTTAGTGTCTAGAACATAAGCCAAGGAATTTTCCCTAACTATGTGTTAAAAGGATCACAAAAGTCCAATTGAGGACTGACGAAAAAGAGAATTCTACCTAAAGAAAAATATATATATACCAAGAACGACTATCTCTTGTGCCCAACGACTACTCTCCTTCCTCAAGAGATTGTCAAATTTTACTTTTAATCAATCATAATTTAGTTAAATTCAAGAAGATTGTAAGATTGGAGTTAATTGACTTGGATAAAAAGCTTTAATGGGCCAAGAAGCTTTCACCATAGTTGATTACCTTAGATCCCTTACCTCAAATTTTTTTTTTTATCATGTATAAGATCTTGGATCTTGGTTAAATCAAGTCTTGATAAGTGATTACAGAGGTGAATTTTTCATTGAAGAAGAAAGATCATCTAGCTAGCACTGAATAAACCCTGAAACCTTTGAAAGATCTTAACTCTTGTCCGTGTGGATGATAAACCATAAAAGTAACATGTTTTTAATCCCATTCTTGATGCGTTTTTGGTTGATTTATTATGTGAATTAGTGAATTTGATGCTCCTAATCCTTTAAATTTATATTTCTATACTTAGGTGAGTATAGGGAAGTGAAATGAGCGAAAAATAGGTCAAAATCGGACAAAAAGAGCTGTTTTCAAGATCCACATGGTCTGGGCATTTCCACACAGGTTGGGCACATGCCCGTGTGAGCCACACGGGATGGCCACATGCCCATGTGTCATCCCATGTCGATTTTGCACCCTGATTCTCTTTAACGCAGAAAAAGCCAATTTTTATTGATTCTGAGCATTCTAAAATTTATAAATACACACTAGAAGAGGACTTAAGGGAGCACGCAGAGAAAAACGAAGAAAAGACTTGAAGAACACCATCGAATTCATTTTAGAAGCGGATCTCCTTCAAGATTGAATATCTCCATTCAATTTCTTTAGAAATTTTATTGGGTTTCTTTATGTCTTGTTGTTTTCCTAACTTTAAGATGATGTTATTCCAGATTATGAACTAAATTCCCTAGATACCTAGGGAAGATGAAATCTATATGAATCTTATTATTTGATTTTTGAATTACATGATAAATACTTGATTCTTGTTCTCAATTATGTATGCTTATTTCATGTTTTAATATTTTCAGGATATTAATTCATGCCTAATGTGCTTATTTCAATGGAGCACAAGTCACTGTTTAAGAGTAGATCTAGCATAATTGAGTGGAGTTGCATGTAATCCTAGAAATAGGATGACATAAATCTACCGGATTAGAGTCAAATCTAATAGGGGAATCCATAGATCGAGTTAATGCGACAATAGGGGTTTTAATTAGAAAGATATTTCAATTAATTAACCTAGAGCCAGTTGTTCTTATTCTCGAAAGAGATATTAACATAATTTAGGGATTTCTACGGATCAAGGTGTAAGTGAATAAATAATTTAATTCAGATTAAGAATAATAAGTGAAGTCTAGGTAGATTCTTTCCTGGGTATTGTCTATCTCGTTGGTTTATTCGATTATTTTCTTAATTCATTCTCTGTCATGTTCTTAGTAATTAGTTTAGTTAATTTTAGATTAAAAACAATTCCTTCAATTTATCGGCTAGATAATAGAAAAATAGTAAGTACTAGTACTTTTAGTCCTCGTGGATACGATATTCCCGACTCACCATAGCTATAATATTAATTAATAGGTACGCTTGTTTTTATCGTAATTTTAATTAGTTTAGTGACCATCAGTGAACTGCATTAGAGGTAAAACATTTTGACTGCTCATGATTTTACAGAATCTTAGAGGATCTATTCGAGATAGATTTCGTTTTCCTCAAATTGTGGTTATCAAAAATATGACCTACTTCAATTTATGTTTAATATGCTTAAGATATTGTTATGTTTAGATCGACACTTTCATTATCTTGTTTAACATGTTTTCAATTCTATATTCATGATGATAATAAATTATTTTTCGTTGCGTTTTATGGATTTATGGATTGATTATATATATATATATATATATATGCTAAGAATCTATGCTTGTCTCATTAATATGCTTGTTAATAAAAATTTTGAAATTTAGAGTAAATTATTTATTGCACCAATCTCTTAACTCATCCTTAAATTCGTGAAAATAAAAATTTAAAATCATATAAACAAATAAACTAGCCACATTCTATGAACTAATCATCCAAAGTAACTCAAAACATTATTGATAATAATTTAGCCAACTTGTGTGACACTTATTAAACTATAAAATTTAAAATCATGATCCATCATCTGTACATTTTGATCTCTCCTTTTTTAAATAAAATTGTTTTCTTGTAGTGGTGCAAGTCAGGAAAGTCAAAAAAATTGTTTTTTCCATAAAACAATTTGATTGGTACAAGACAAGCTATTTAGGAATTAAATTATTATATTTACAAATGATACAATTTCTTTTCTTTTCTTTTCTTTTCTTTTTTTTTTACTGTACATTTTGATTTTCTACATTTACAGAATTTGATCTGTTAGGGAAGATTGAACATATAGAAAAGTTTCTTCCCCTTTGTTGATAAGCCTTGAGAATCAGAGTGAACACTAAAAACACCATGGAAATGGAAAGGGATAGCATAGACGCCCACTGCCAAAGAAGGGATGACCTGAATGGCTTGCATTGATTCAGGGAAATCTCAGAGAATGTGTTTTTCACCATGGTACATTCTGTCAAGCTCTGCAGATCAGGATATACATCAAGCATTGACTCAACAGTATAGCTATATGCCAATGCCTTGTTGGAAGCATCCTCTGTAAGGAATTTCCCATTCTCTAAGCATGCTTCGGTTGAATTCTGTTTGTAACAGGTGAACTTTGAAATGATCTGCAAATGAATAGTACAAAAATCATAGCATTTTATCAAGATTTTCATGTCTTGAGGAACAAGTAATCTTTGCTTACGTCTGGTATTTTACCGATAGGGATGGCATCTTTAGCACAGTCTCCAGGCTCATAGTTGAAGTCTGGGGCTCCGGAGAACGGGTCACATATCATCTTGAATCCGAGCATTTCGAAATTTTCTTCGCTCAGCCCCATAGTTGTACACACCTCAGTTATTTTTGAGTTCAACTACAACATATATAGAAATACATTGACAAATAGTATAGACTGATGTTACTCATTTCTGCAATGGAAAATACTAATAAATTTCGTACCTTCCCTATGAAATCATGGATGGTGGAGCCGATCTCGGTCAAAATTTTCTCTGATTTTCTTGAACTCATGCAGGGTAACAATGAGCTTAAACTGTTATTGTAGGGTTCTTGCACAAAATCTTCAAAAGTTGAACAAGTATCTTCAGCAAAACTGCATAGCCGCAATGGAGAGATTCTTAAAACATCTTACGTAGTTTGCAAGGAAATGCAAGACTGGGAAAGGAAATGACTTTCAGATTGTTTACGTACATGTGAAGGAAAAAATCAAAACCGGTCAAAACCCAGCACAGAGCTGTTAAGATCCAGCACAAAACAATTATGCTGAAAATGCAAAGAGAAAGATTATAGACACAAGGCAAAGGGTTTAAATCTTTACAACATAAGTTGAAGGAGAAAGTAAGAAATGTCCTTACAAGATAAGTCCAGGATGCCAATGTAGAAGGAACAGAACTGAGCCAAAGCGGCAATCCATTAGTCTAAATCAAATTAATTGTGATTATATAATTTTTAAGATTGATAAACATTCAGACTGCTACAAATCAAGTGCAGAAATTAAGCACAACTCACCTAGTGCAGCAACCAACAACAGCAAGTTAACACTGGCAATCCCAAGATGTGCTATGTATCTAAGACAACGGAAAAAAAAAGAATGTAAGAGTAGTAGACTGTAAAACACATGGTTTGAAGACATAATAGAGAAAGAAGCTCCTGCCTAGAAATTGGATGCTTACGGAACTTGAATCGCCACTTCCAGTGAATGTTCATGATTCCTAACGAAATTGCGAATCATTCGGGATTCCCTTCCGAGTCTATGAGTTGTCACGTTCAATCTCGATGACGTCTTTTGATCATAAGGAAGCAGAAGGTACTGCATTCTTGTCATTGCGGTAATTAATCTTCGGATGGATTGGGTAACCTCATGTCCAGCTTTTACAAGTGTGTTCTTCAGTTTCTTTGTTCTGTGCTGAGAGATCTGGTTTGCTGCAATGACGAAGCTGGCAGCAATTCTTCGGGTTGAATCACATGCAAAAAGTAACAATTTTATTAGTAACTTGTTCATATATGCATTTCTATGGAGAACAAGCAAAGATTGATGAGCTTACATGGCGAACAACGTTAAGAGTAGGAACAATATAAACAGCAGCAAAAAGTAACGATCCGAATGGACAGTAAGCCAAGAAGAAGAAGATTCATTGCTGGTTATTGAGTTCTTGAAAATCATGAAAATCCCCAGATATACTCCACACAAGGTCCAAACACCCGCCATTGCATACCCATGAATTCCTGTAAATGCCGTTGACTGTAACATCATTAAATACCAAAAAAACTTTCCTTCAATAAAATGACAAAAAGGCAAAAAGAGGAAAATGGAAAAACTAAGAACTCACAGCCCAGTAATGCTTATTGGTAACATTAAAGACATCATTGTAGTGTTTCAAGTGTCGAAGAGGATCGGGTCTCTTGATGATACGTTGATGAACAGGTACTGATCCAAAAACCAACTTTGGTGAAAAGATGGAAGAGAAAACGAGTAGGAAAACAAATGAAACAAGGGGTCCATTTGGTTTGGACATGTCATTAAAGAGGTTGGATTATAGGTGTTTGGTTAGAAGAATGAAGAGAAGAAAAGGGTGGAAAAATGAAATTAACTAAAAAGGAAAGATAAAATTTGCATCAACAACTTTGGGAAGAAGAAGAAAGAAAGATAAGTTGCTTGAATGTCGGACTTGGAGAGTAAGGTAAGAATCACTTGTGGCTATTAGTGAAAGGAAAGAATATGTTTTAGAGCAACGAATCAAGAGCCGAAATTTCTGTGCCATTTTATTGACTACATTCCTGCTGTATTTTAACTCCCTTGCAGTTCATCGTAAGCAATTTTCATATGTTAATTTTGGATTATTCTTATTTTATACTTATTCAAATATAGATTATAATTAAAGCCGATGAAGATAATCCTACATGGATGATTTAATTTTCACACAAACATTTTGAAATTTTACCCTATTTTCTTTTAACATTTAAATCTCCAAAACTCATCTTTATTAATTATTTTTGTATATTCGAATGAATAATAAATATTTTAAATAGTTAGATTGCATGGAATGTAGACATGATCGTAGATTAGATTGAATCATGTTTGGGCCAAATCGATGTAAAATTTTAAGTCCGTTTTCTAAGTTTAGACCAAGTCCAAAAATAGCCTTAAAATTCTACCAAGTCTAGCCCAAATTAAAAATGTTAAACCCGACATGTTCATATTAATTTTTTTAAGATTATTTTTTATATAAAAATAAATTTAAAAAAATATAATACATTAAATATAGTAAAAAGTTAAAATAAATGTTTCTCAACAAATTGAAAATACATTAAAAAATTTATACTTAGATAACACTAATATAGTTGCAACTTAGCAATCAAATGCCTCTAAAATAGTAGCAAACTTAACAATAAAACAAGAGTTATACAATATCTAAATAATAACAATAAAATAGAAGTAATATAATAATGAAATTGTAGTAAAACAGCAAAACAGTTGATTCGGGACAAGCCCAAGACTGAAAAATCTTACTCCAGGCCCAACTCATTTAGAAGACGCGTCTTATTTTTTGTCTAAACTCATTTTTCATACTTATATTTTTGCCTAAACCCTCCCACTTTTTAGGCAGGCCTTTGAACTTGGACGAATAGCTCGATCCATAATCAAGCCTAGTAAAATGTACTAAAATTTATTTTTTAAAAATATTCATTTATTTAATATTATGTCTAATCTACAAAATATAAGTCATCCCATAAAAAAAAGGAAACATATTAGTATAGGTATTATTATAAAATTATAATAAATTAAACAATTATTAAAAAAAGATTGTTACTTTATGGAATCAAATAATCACCAAAATTAATTAGGGGTTGAAATAGAAGTATCAATCAGATGTTATTAGTTACTCTAGTATTTCAGAAAACAACTACCAAAATGAATTTTTTCTGAGAAAATAATTATCAATCTTTCCTTACCTGAATGAATACATTGTTTATGCTTGTATATATGAATAGGAGTAATTGCTCCTAACCAACTCCATACCAGACTTAAGCAACTGACTAATAACAAATTAACAACTTTATGCTAACAGCCTCTATAGTCTCTATACTCTAACATTCACCCAGCTTCCTCAATAGGTAAGACCTGAAATAAACTTCGAAAGCAAGCAAAATTGGAGACAGACAGTGGTTTAGTGAGAATATCTGCAACCTGGTCACAAGCTAGCACTTCACCAACAATGAGGGATCCATTAGCCACCTTTTCGCGGACAAAAAATAAGTCAAGTTCGACATGTTTGAATTTGGAATGTAAAAACTAAATTAGGTGCAACAGCTACTGCACTAGAATTATCACACCAAATCGTAGAAGGATCAGCAGAATTGACTTGACATTCTGTTAACAGAGAAACTAACCAAGCAATATCACTTGAAGCCGCAGCTAAACTCCAATATTCAGCCTCTGTCGTGGATCGAGAAACAACTTGTTGTTTCTTAAAACACCACGAGACAGGCGTATGACCAAAGTAGACACAATAGCCCATAGCAGAATGACGGTAATCAAAATTAAGACCCCGGTTGGCATCAACATAACCAACCAAAGATAGTTTTTCGGAGCGTCTAAAAACTAGCCCATAAGTAATAGTGCCATGTAAATACCTCAGGATACGTTTTAACACTATCATATGAACCGTAGTAGGAGTATGCATGAATTAACACACACGATTTACAGTATAAGCAATATCTGGCCGAGTTAACACCACATATTTAAGAGCGCCAGCAAGACTTCTGAATTCAGTAGGATCAACCAACTGATCACCCTCATCTTTAGATAAAGTTGACGAACTAACCATTGGCGTATGGACACTCTTTGCATTAGCCAGAGAACTCCTATCAAGAAGGTCCTGAATGTATTTGCACTGGCAGAAGTGTAGACTGCCATTGGATGACCTACTGACTTCAGTCCCTAAAAAATAATGAAGATCACCCATATCCTTCAGAGAAAATTCATTATGTAACTGTTGAACAAAACAGTTTATTTTGTCAGTCAAACTTTCAGTAATAATAATATTATCCACATAGACCAAGACATAGACAGTGGACTTGGTGAAAACTTTAACAAACAAGGAAGTATCAAATTTGTATAGAACAAACCTAATAGAGACAAGAAACTGCTTCAATTTTTCAAACTAGGCATGGGGAGCTTGTCGTAACCCATACAATGCATTTGTTAGACGACACACCAACGGCTCACCATTTGGTTCATATTGAACATAGCCTGGAGGCTGCTGCATGAATACTTCGTCAGTTAGATCTCCATTTAAAAAGGCATTATTTACATCAACTTGACGAAGTTGCCAACTATTGGATACAACAATAGATAAAATGATACAGATAGTAGCAGGTTTGACCACCGGGCTAAACGTTTCTTTGAAGTCACATCTAGGTACCTAAAAATAGCCCTTTGCTACCAATCGTGCCTTTCGTCGATCAATCGACCCATCAGGATTCTTCTTGACTTTGAAAAGCCATTTGCATCCAATCACTTTTCGACCAGGAGGTAGAGGAACAAGTTTTTAGGTAGAATTAGCTATTAAAGCATCAAATTTAGCTTGAACCACTAACTTCTATTCCTTATGAGTTAGAGCTTCCTCAATAGATCATGGCCAAAATTTATAACTTCAACTGTCAAAAACTTGGTTTAAAAATTTCGGCCTTAGACTGAGTAACCATAGCATGAGTGTTTCCTAGAGAAACATGAGGAATAGTTGAGGGCTCAGTGGGTAACTAAATAGCTTCAGTAGAATGATGATGCTCCCTTAGATTAAACAGAATCAGCCAATAAATCAATTGAGACAGTCTGTAGCGGACTAGATGTAGCTGGTGAGGCAATTGTACCAAACTGTATAGGATCGTAACTTTCAGTAGACAAAGGTACCGTAGACAAAGACACAGTGGTTCGAGTTTCTGTAGTGGGTTGAGAAGAGGAGGACTGAATGATAGGGATATACGTTGTAACAGATGTAGGAATCTGAACATTTTCCATAACTGAAAGAGGAAACAAGAATCGACGCTCATAAAAATAACATGACCAGAGATAATCACCTTACCATCTAGTGTTAAACAGTGATAGTCCTTATGTTGAGAGCTATACCCCAAAAATTTACATGATTGTAAGCGAAAATCCAGCTTATGTTGCACAAAAGGACGTAAATATAAAAAACAACAGGAGCCAAATACCTTGAGATGATTACATAGGTTCACGCCTATAAAGAATCTGATACGGATACTGACCTTTTAGAACCGGAGTGGGCAGTCGATTAATAAGATGCACAGCACTGCAGAAGGCATAACCCCAATAATCCATAGGTAAATTAGCCTGAGCCAAAAGTGTAAGACCAGTTTCCACAATGTGTCTGTGTTTGCGCTCAACAACACCATTTTTTTTGAAGTGTAAGGGCAAGACAAGCGATAAATAATTCCATGACTAGCCAAAAATGATGCAAAAGCACGAAACTTACCGCCCCAATCACTTTGAAATTTCTTAATAGTCTTCCCAAACTGAGTGCTGACCATCTTCTGAAACTGAAGGAAACATTCAACTGCTTGAGATTTACATTTACTCAGATAAATCTAGGTAAACCAACTACTCATGTCAATAAATGAAACATAATAAAGATTACCCCTACAGGCAACAGAAGCCGGTCCCCACAAATCAGAGACAACCAGTTCAAATAATTCCATATATTCAATAGTAAAGTGTGAAAAGGGCAACTTATGTGATTTCCCTTTCTGACATGACATACAGACATTATCAAGACATTTTTTTATTAGAAACAACTCTACACTTGTCAAGTACAAGTTTAACAATCGTAAGAGAAGGGTGACCAAGTCTTTTATGCCACAGTGTAAAGACATCATCATCCAAATGACAATCTTAGATCCCGGTGTTGTTAATAGAAGGAATTGTATTAGCGGAGACAGACGAACCAACTGCAAATTGATAGAGACCATCACGAACTTAGCCCCACAGTAAAATTTCATGTGTTTGGATGTCCTTTATAATACAATAAGAGGGGTGAAATTCAAAAAATACATTTTTATCAATAGCAAATTGAGAGACAAACATAAGATTTTTCTGGATGCTTGGCACGCACAATGTAACAGACCATTTTTAGGTCAAATCGGAACAGTAGTTTTGGGACCACAAATCTGAAGTCAAAATATTTATTTTATTATTTTAATAAGGTTTAAATCATGATAGAATTATTATGTGAAATTTTCGTTAAGGAATTTTAATGTTTAAATGCTTAATTCGGTAAAAAAGACTAAATTGCGTAAAGCGTAAAACTTGTGTTCTATTAGCTAAAAGTGTCAAATAGCTATGGAACTTTAAAGTAAAAGTCCTTAAGTGATAAATAGGCTAATTATGGTTAGTGGATGATGATAGCATTACAAATTATGTAGTTTTAAATATTTTTAAAGGTTAAATTAGTAAATTAGTAATTAAAGTTAAAATCAATAAAACAAAAACCAAAAATTTTTTCCATTCATCTTCTTGCCAAAAATTTAGAAAGAAAAATAGCCATTTTTAGGGCTAGGCATTTGGCCAAGCTTCCTTTGTCAATTAAGGTACGGTTTTGACTCGATTTTTAATGATTTCTACTTTTTTGAAGTCGTTACAGCTTAATCTAGCAAGCCCCTACCTTCGTTTTTGAAACTGTTATAGATTTTGAATGATGTCATTGTTGAATGCTTGAATTATTGATGTCTAATGATAGATTATGGAAGCTTGATGATAGTTTTACAAGTTTTATAAAATGATTTTTGATAAAAATGTCAAATAGGGATTAAATTATGAAAATGTAAAATGTGGTAGTTAAAAGTGTAAAATAATGAAAGATTTGGGCTACTAGTAGTATATAGGAAATTCGACTATCATGGGTTATGGCTTAATTGTGTAATTTTGCATTTTTATATTTAAGGACTAAATTACAAAGTAGTCAAAGGTTTAGGGGTAAATTTGTAATTTAACCAAAATGAATGTTTTAGGCTAAATTGAATTGAATGAAAGTTTAAATGAGTTAATTTGATATTATATAGGTCAAGATAAGCAAATATCGAAACTAGATAAGGGAAAACGAAAAGTGGACGAATAGACGATAATTTTATCCGAGGTTACGAGGTAAGTTCGTATAATTAGAATCGAACTTTTCTATACTTGTAATTATTGAAAAGAATATGTATAATTGAAATACTTAAAGTATGAATGTTTTATTGATATAATGTATATGTTACCGAGCCCTGTTTGAACCGTATGAATTCATTGGATATGAGTGACATGATACTGAGATTACCGTTTTGGTCGAGCTCCTGCATTTGTTGCGGACTCACCATAGCTCGTATGAGCTTACTGTTTTCAGTTTATTGGAGCTTACCATTTCAGCTCAATAGAGTTTACTGTCCATCAGCTCAGGAGGAGCTTACCGATCATAACTCGAAAGAGCATATATGATAATGAATTGACGGATTAATGACGTTGTTCACTCAAGTATCCTTTGAAGTTCTAATAGGTTCAACGGGCATAAATATTATTTATACGGATAAGTTACAGATTATAAATGTTACTAATGTTATATATGATATGTGAATTTGGAGTAATGTAAAGTTTGTATTAATGGATAGTTTCATGTATTTGTCAAAAGACTAACATGTGATGTATATTTGTGTTTAGGTGTTATTTAATTGAATTGTTAACATTTTTAATGTTGCTTTGATTATGTATAAATGGTAAGTTTAATTCTGAATTATACGAGCTTACTAAGCTATAAAGCTTACTTTGTTTCTTTTTCTGTGTTTTATAGAGGCTCGTTAGCTTGCTCGTTCCAGATAAGCCTGAGTTGCACATCACACTATCCAAATTCTGATTGGTACTTTTGAACTTTGGATATGTAAATATGGCATGTATAGGCTAGTTTAAGAGATGTTGATTACGTTACTTGATATCATGGTTTTGAGATGCTTTTATGTATAAGTTAAGCCATGTGATTTGGCTTATTTTGGTATCATATTTTGGTTGTGTATATGTGTTCAATTATGGTATAATTTAGCAAGGAAATGATGGAATAAAAATGTGCAAGTGAGATATTGATACATATTTGTTAGATGAATGGATTATACATGATGTTAAATAGGTAATTGAGTATGTAATTGCTAGATTTTGATATGGCAAATAATGTGTATTGAAATGGTTATCTTGGCTGCCTATTGAGTTTTAAAAATATGGTCATCTATGCTTGTGAATGCTTGTGTTTATAGGGTGGCAAAATGGCTTTATAAATGGCCTATTTTTGTCCACACGGGCAGAGGCACGGCCATGTGTCTCAGCCGTGTGCGACACACAGTCATGCTGCACGGTCGTGTGTCCTCTGGGGTACCCTTTTGAGTTAAAGTCAGTATACCCTACAGGTTTGACACGGGCTAGACACACGAGCGTGTCTACTGGCCGTGTGTGGTACACGGGCTATCACATTGGTATGTAGTCGGCCGTATGACCCAAGTCAGTAACCTCCCTAATTTTCCCACGGCCTGGTACACGGGCGTGTCGTTGGTCGTGTGGTACAAGTCAGTATGTATGCCCTGTTTTCACACGGCCTGTGACACGGGCGTGTCTGGTAACCATGTGAGGCACACGGCCTGTTCACACGGGCGTGTGACACTTGAAATGTGAAAATTTTTCTAAGTTTCCAAAATTTTAATATGTTACTGATTTGGTCCCGAATACTTGATTAAAGCTTTGTATGCTCAATTTAAGTACATATTGAATGTGAATAAATGATATTGACTGAAATGAGATGTTATTTGATTTATGATTATTCTGAATTGAGTTACAAGTCTAGTAATGCCTCTTAACCTATTCTGGCGATGGTTACGGGTTAGGGGTGTTACACATAAAACATTAGAAAGATGTAATAACTTCTTCATTGTTGGTAGAATAGTATTCCCAATAGACGAAATTTTAGTGGGAGCCCCATTTCCTATTAAAAGAGAAGAAATACCTATATACAGAGTGGAGATATTTAAACCAAACGCATTCTGACAGACATGATGAGTGGCTCCTGAATCCAGGGGCGAAGCCAGGGGGCTAGCATGGGCTGCAACCCCCCCTAAAATGTAAATTTGCATTTTAAGCCCTTAAAATTTTTTAAAAATTTTAAATTAGTAAAGGTAAAATTACACTTTTACCCCCCTAAAATTATAAAAATTTGATTTAATCCTTTACAAATTATAAAGATATAAACTATAAAAAAATTAAAATTTCATCCGGCCCCCCTAAAAAAATTTTCTGGCTTCGCCCCTGCCTGAATCTGGATACCATGATGAGGTTCTTACCAGCACAAGAACATATGAGTTAGTGCTATCAAAGTTGGAATCATACTGCGTAGCATCTGAAAAATCAGACGCATGAAAATCAAGAATTCGAGGTAGCCTAACACATTGTGAGGAGTCAAAATCAAATACATGTGTTCAGGGTTTAGTTCGCCACGGAACTTCAGGAGCATTATTTTGCATAGAGCCTTCAAGATCAATATAATTAGCACTAGGCCCAAGTGAACTGAATCCAAATTTTTTACTAGCATTGGCCTGCCCACTGTTCGGCCCAAGAGAGTGGCCTACATTCGACCAAAGATACTGCCCATTATTCTGCCTAAGAGACTGCCCAGCATTCGGCCGAAGAGACTTCCCATTATTCTGCCCCAGAGAGTGGCCTACATGAGGTGGCCTGTGCACTATGGCAGACGACCCAACACGACGCTGGCCTAAATCACGCCCCAGCCCACGCTGCATTTCACGTCCAAAGAATGGTCTAGCATATGGACCATAAACATCAGGTGGGCCACTAGCAAACCCAAACCACACATTAGTTGATCTACCTGCAAGTCCAAATCTATAGCCCACATCATTAGGGTAAGAATAGTCAAAAGTAGGAGCCCTAACTTGCGACTGATAATAGTCACGATTTTGAAGATGTGACAAGCCTCTCCACAAATTATCACTAGATCCAGGACCTTCTAACAGACCAGAACGGCCAGAGAAATCATCACCTCGTAGCCCCTTTCCATCATGCGCAAAGGTAAATCGCACCGCATTGGAGGCGTTCGGGCCGCCATAGTCGCGATTGAAATGATAGAAGCAACGCTGCGCCAAATGACCGAATCGGCTACATATTTTGGACTGTGCTCGTGGTTGAAATGCACGCCCACGCGAACCTGCCATAGAACGCCTACCACGCGCATCTCGAGAATCGAAGTCAACCACCGCAACAACCATAGAGGTTTCGACTAGGTGAGCATGCATTGGAACCTTATATGCCGCTCGCATCTGTCGACTCTCAAACTCCAGAAGGACATCAACTAGACGCTAGAAGGGAATGGGCTCCGTTGAGAATGAGGCTAAGGTCAATATTGCATCAAAGTCTGACGAGAGGCCAACCAAAACAACTTCTACCTTTTCTACCTCTGAAATCGCCGATCCAAAAGCTGTAAGTAACGCACAAATGTTTTGTATTTTTGCAATATATTCCTTTACAGGTAAATCACCCTTCTTTGTAGAATGCAGATCATGTTTAATACGAGAGATTTTCGCACCAGTTGAAGCAGCAAAAAGACGATTTACTGTGCTCCATATTTCACATGCAGATTTAGCAGAAGTAAAGCATGACAAAAGAGATGAACTGATTGTAGAGAGAAGCCAAGAGGCTAACAACTTATCTTGTTGATTAAATGCAAACGCATCTAGATTAGGAGTGAGAGCACCTTTTGGAGACGCAACGAACCGAGGCGGAGCAGCCAACATGCCATCCAAGAATACTTCCAGCTCATACCCCTCTATTGTCAACCTGATACGTTGTTGCCACTGGAAAAAATTTCCTTCCTCAAGTTTCACTGTGTCATGGTGAGGAAAGGATTGAATCAAACGTGTACCGGAAAACATCGAACTCGTATGATCAACAAAGGTAGAATCGGTTGATAGTGCCATGATGTGGAAGCAGAAGCACGTACCAAGACTAGGCTCTGATATCATATTAGGTACTCTAGTATTGCAGAAAACAACTACTAAAATGAATTTTTTCTAAAAAAATACTTATCAATCTTTCCTTACCTGAATGAATACACTGTTGATGCTTGTATACATGAATAGGAGTAACTGCTCCTAACCAACTGCATACCAGACTTAAGCAACTGACTAATAACAAATTAACAATTTTATGCTAACAGTCTCTATAGTCTCTATATTCTAACAGACACCAATTATAGAGCGTAGTCATAATTTGATTACAAGAAAGATTATTGTAATCATATATATAAGAAAGACTAATTTTAGATTTTGATGTTTTTACATAAATTCTTTTGGTAAACTTGTTTTTAAGTTCTTCCAATAAACACCCCATTGGCCTAAGCACTAAAATTTTATATCCCTCTTCTTTTCATAATTTTACTTTCTATTACAACAATTAACTAATTATTCATACCCAAAGTACTAATTTGTCTATTTTTATTTTATAAAATTATTACAAAATTTATATATTATTACCAACACATTCATATATATCCTAATTATATAATTAGCTAATTTCACATCCTAATCTATCATGTATTCTTTTTCAATGTAAAGCATTCATTGTGAAAGGTACTTAGAGAAAGATCGTACTTTCTTCTTTTTTTATTATTAATTTTTTTAATTTTAAAATTTTACTTGCAATAAATTGATTAAAATTTATTTATAATATCAATAATAAAATTATAAAATTATAATTATAATATATTTTAATTGATACATACAATTAAATTTGTGCATTGTCAAATAAAAAATAAGTTATTATCATATATATATATATATATATGTGATATATAAAAAATAAAATAATATTCGATAGTAATAGCGCCTTAGGCATCACACTCAACAGTGCATTTCGTGTTGGAAATATTGTAATTTATGGGAACTTTGAGGCATATTCTCAATAGGTAAAGGTGGAGAGTTGAATTATAAAATTATGGTTTCATATTCTACTCCATGAGACATTTACAACGGTATATCATATGCTCAAAATGGTTGAGTGATTAATGAGAAATTGATGCTCAAAGTAAGCTACTTGGAAATAGCTGTTGAGGAAAAGAAAAGCTTAGATCCCACATTGGTTAAATAGTAAGTGTGAGATGTGTACATATATGAGAACCCTCCTAAAGAATGATTGAATGACTAAATTTGGAACCCTACCTCGTGCACAAGGGATATAGGTCCAAACTTGTTGAGATTGGGGTGCATCCACACAACGTGGGCGACATAAAATGTTTCGATCGGTTGAGCCCAAAATGGGTTATCCTGTGGATATTTTAGCCCAACATAAAATCTGTTTATAAAAGGACATTTATCTTATTTGATTCCAATGATTTATTAGCTCATTTAATGGCAAATTTTGTGGAAATTTCCAAATTCCATCATACTAAATGTCTATAAAAGGTTATGAATTCTGAAGAATTTTTCCACAGGCGCATCCACACGACGTGGGCGACATAAAATGTTTCGATCGGTTGAGCCCAAAATGGGTTATCCTGTGGATATTTTAGCCCAACATAAAATCTGTTTATAAAAGGACATTTATCTTATTTGATTCCAATGATTTATTAGCTCATTTAATGGCAAATTTTGTGGAAATTTCCAAATTCCATCATACTAAATGTCTATAAAAGGTTATGAATTCTGAAGAATTTTTCCACACTCATACTCTCTCACACTGAATTTATTTTGCTCTCAAAATTCTTCTTTTCCTCTTCATACTTTCCAACGTTCTGGTGATAGAAAAATGTAACATTTGTTCGTTGATCACTGTAGAGTTGCTACTGTTTTGATCATTGTGTTGTTGTATCCTGAAAGACATTCGACCAATGTTTCTCCAAGTAACGTAGGAACAGTCAAATCTGTCTTAAGGAAACTATGTTAAACAGGCCTCAACTTTTAATAAATCTCTATTCTTCTTTTCGATTTCAACTTTTTGTTACGATTTTTATTAGTTTACGTATTTGACAATTTAAATATCAATTATTCTATTTATACTTTATTTTATATATAAATAATTGTTCATTAATATTTATATATTTTATTCGCTAACGTGTTTTGTCCAACAATCTTAAGACATATTATTTTATTTTGCAATTCTCTAATTCGAGACGAATGAGACACCAAGGAGAAAAAAATTTGAAAATAAATTTTTAAATTAAAATAAAATATGTTTCGAGATTAATTTCTGTCGTTCAACAAATTTTATTATTTTATTTTGTTTTTATTTCCAATCAAATATTAAAATTAAATAAAATTTGTTTCGGGGTTTATTCCCACCGTTTAATAGATTTTATTCGAATTTTTTTCCAAATTAAATGTGAATAAAATCTGCTTCGAGATTTATTCTTACCGTTCAACGGATTTTATTCCATTTTTTATTTTATTTCCAAACAAGAATTAAAATTAAAATAAAATTTGTTTCGAGATTTATTCCCACCGTTCAACGGACTTTATTCCAATTTTTATTTTATTTCTAAAACTAGTATTAAAATCAAAATAAAATATATTTCGGGATTTATTCCTATAGTTCAACAGATTGTATTCCTTTTTTCTATTTTATATCCAAAAGAGAAATTAAAGTTAAATAAAATATGTTTCGGGATTTATTCTCGCTGTTCAACGAATTTTATTACATTTTAATTTTGTTGCCAAAACGAGAAATTAAAATTAAAAAAAATCTATTCGAGATTTATTCCCGTCATTTAACAAGATTTTATTCGATTTTATTTTGTTTCCAAATTAGAATTAAATATATAAAATTTGTTTTAGGATTTATTCCCGCCATTTAACAAGATTTTATTCGATTTTATTTTGTTTCCAAATTAGAAATAAATTAAATAAAATCTGTTTTGGATTTATTCCTGCCATTTAACAAGATTTTATTTGATTTGATTTTGTTTCCAAATTAGAATTAAATTAAATAAAATATGTTTCAAGAGTTAATCCCGTCATTTAACAAGATTTTATTCAGTATTGTTTTGTTTCCAAACAAAGACTTAATCAGATAATTATGTTTCGGGATTCATTCCTGTCGTTTAACAGATTCTATTTTGATATAATTATATAATTTTTTTCAGGATTTAATCCTGTCGTTTAACAATTTGGATTTTGATTTTGTTTCAGAATTTTAATTTTGCCGTTTAACAAATCAAAGGGAAATTTTTTTCAGTTTATGGTGGCCTTAATTGTCGCTTTAAACTATGAATTATAATTTTTTTATCAATGGTAAATTAAAAAGACAATATGAGAATACATGTCTAGGATTGGTTCTTTAAAAGACTTGGTATTTAAATGTGCCGAGTGCACCACCTCTCTTTTAGGGTTACCTACATGGTGCATTGTTTTATTGTATTTTTTATTAGACCGTATAAACTTTTGTTTCGGGTTTTATTAGATTTCTGTCGTCTAACAAAAGTTGATAAGTTTTCTAATTCTGGTTTTATTTCTTAACAGAAAAATGGAGACTCCCACCAATTCAGTCAATTCGCAATCTGAAGCTTTAGTTCAAACGCAATCTTCGATCCAAAACTCAGTGTTGCCAATGGTGGTTGTTGTAAGCTACAATGAGAAACCTGCAAAATTCTTGAGACAGAACTTCAAGACTTGACAACAGAAAATGTTGTTATACTTTACCATGTTGAACTTGGCCAAATTTTTTAAAAATAACCCTCCTATTGTTAAAGAGGGCAAGGTAGATGAAGTTACTGTTTTCATTACCATTAAAGCTTGGAAACATTCTGATTTCCTGTACCAAAACTACATCCTGAATGGATTGTCGGATGCACTGTATGAAGTGTATAGTGTTAAGAAAATAGCTAAGGAATTATGGATATCATTGGACCATAAATACAAAGCCGAAGATGTTGGAACTAAAAAGTTTTTAGTTGTTAAATTCTTGAATTTTGTAATGATTGATTCTAAATTAGTTGTGAATCAAGTGCAAGAACTTCAAAGGGACATTCACGAAATTCTTGTTGAAGGGATGATGATAAGTGAATCCTTCAAAGTGGCAACCATTACTGAGAAGATGCCTCCTGCTTGGAATGACTTCAAGAATTACCTAAAATACAAAAGAAAGGAAATGTCAGTGGAAGATCCAATTGTCAGACTTCGAATTGAAGAAGACAATAGAGGTATGGAAAAAAGGCTCAACAAATTAGCAAATGACAATGGTGCTAGGGCAAATGTTGTAAAAGTCAAGAAAGACTTCAAGAAGGAAAAATAACCTTAGAATGGGTCTAAACTGGGACCAAAAGTTGGCATTTCCAAGAAGCAAAAATTTTAAGGAAAATGCTTCAGTTGTAAAAAGATAGGACACAAGTCATCGGACTGTAGGATCCCAAAGAAAGTTAGAGCTAACAAGGCCAATGTTGCGGAAGAAATTTTCAAGGAAGTGTCCGAAATGGACTTATGTGCCCAAAATACGCAAGAACCATGAATAAGAATGTTCTTTCTAAAGGGGTAATGTTTGTGGGAAGGGGATATGTGTTAAACTAAATGTAATCTCTGTAAAAGAAAAACTATGAATAAGAATGTTGTTTTTTTTTCTGATTATATTCTTAAGTCATTTAATTTATGGCATAGTAGGCTCCGACATGTTAATTATGATACTTTACATACATTAATTAACTTAGAGCACATTCTTTCGTTTCACAATAATTATAATTATAAATGTGAAACATGTGTTGAGGCAAAAATTAATAAGGTCAAAACCACTTGGACTAATACATAGCAAGGCTTGTGACCTAAAGTTTGTTAAAATAAGAGGAATGAATACATATTTTTATTACCTTCATTGCTACGTGTATTTGCTTAAAAACAAAAATGAAACTATAGAGAAATTTATTCTCTATAAGCAAAAAGTTGAAAACCAACTTAATAAAAAGATCAAGTGATCTTGGTGGTGGATATGTTGAATCATTTGAATACTGTACACAACATGACATTATTCATAAAGTAACAACACCATACTTTCCTCCCATAGAGTAGTCGAGCAAAAAAAATAGGACTCTAAAGAAAAAGATGAACACACTACTAAAAAGCTCTGGGTTATCACAAGAAATGTGAGGGAGCGTTTCTATGAGTTAATTACCTTTTAAATAAGGTGCCCCACAAGAAAAGGGACAAGACACCATATGATTTATGGAAAGGTAAAAAACCATCCTGCAACCACTTGAAAGTGTGGGGTGTCTTGCTAGCGTAACGTATAATGGTAAGTCAAGACATATGCGTCGTCGACACAATACTGTTATATAACTGATCTCAAACAAAGTTATCTCTATTGATTTTGTAAAATCAAAAAGATAACATTACGAATCCGCTAACTAAAGGCTTAAATCAAGATCATGTTGACAAAACATCGAAAGGAATGAAACTAAAGCCCATGAAAGTAAAAGGCGCTATGTGAAGGAAAACCCTAGTTGACTAGAGATCCCAAAATCTAGGTTCAAAGGGACAACCTAATTGCATAGACCTTGTGAGGTCACTGTGGGGGTACTTATCCGAAGTCTATTCCTATGATGTAAACAATGACTAAAAATGGGAAAGGTTAAGCAATGCTTTTAATGACCATTGTGTGTTTCGGTGAGCCGAACAACGTAAATCAACTATGTGAGAGTGAAGTGGGGCCGCTTCGAGGAGATTGTTGAGGCATAGTTCTCTCAAACTCTTAGAGAACTAGGAAATGTTCACGGGTATATGAACATACCCATGAGAACTAAAATCTTGCCACAAAGGTAGTTGTGTGAGGTATATCATCGTTTACTTAAAAGGCAGAATAGTTCAAGGACATCACGCCTACTGGTCAGCTAGTAAAGTAAATATACTTTCATAAGGGAAGTTTCAAGGGTGGATACCTACCTATCCTATGCAACTATCGATTTTAGATTCTATCACCACATTGAGTCAATGTTTTTCGATAAAACTATCAATTTTCATTCATGTGGGGGATTGTTGGAAAAATTGTAATTTATGGGAACTTTGATGTATATTCTTAATAGGTAAAGGTGGAGAGTTAAATCATAAAATTATGGTTTCATATTCTACCCATGAGACCTTTACAACGGTATATCATATGCTCAAAATGGTTTAGTAATGAATGAGAAATTGATGCTCAAAATAAGCTACTTGGAAATATTTGTTGAGGAAAAGAAAAGCTTAGATCCCACATTGGTTAAATATCAAGTGTGAGATGTGTATATATATGAGAACCCTTTTGAAGGATGATTGAATGACTAAATTTGGAACCTTACCTCGTGCGCAAAGGACGTCGGGGTTAGAGCTCACCCGCACGATGTGGGCAACGCGAAATGTCTAGATCGGTCGGGAGTAAAATGGGCCTGCAGATATTTTAGTTCAACATGAAATTATTTTTTCTCAGCCTACATACAGAATCTATGATTTATTGGCTCCTTTAATAGCAGATTTTGTGGAAATTTCCAAAAGTCCACCATACTAAATGCCTATAAAAGGCTATGGATTCTGAAGAATTTTTCCACACTCATACTCTCTCACACCGAATTTATTTTGCTCCCAAAATTCTTCTTTTCCTCTCCATATTTTCCAACGTTCCGGTAATAGAAAAAGGTAACATTTATTCATTGATTGCTGCAAAGGTGCTACTGCTTTGATCATTGTGTTGTTGTATCCTGGGAGACATTCGACCAACGTTTCTCCAATTACCGTAGGAGTGGCCAAATCTATATTAAGGAAACTGTGTTAAACAAGCCTCAACATTTAGCAAATCTCTATTTTTCGTTTCGATTTTAACTTTTTATTACGATTTTTATTGGTTCACATATTTGACAATTTAAAGATAAATTATTCTATTTATATTTTATTATATATATAAAAATAATTAATCATTTATATTTATATATTTTATTCGCTAACGTGTTTTTCCCAATATTTCGAACACCAAGAGAAGGTGCATCGAAAACCAATAGCTGTGTAGCATCAACCTATGTATTCTTCTTCAAGTAGTCAGCGAATATACGTAAGAGATTCCTTTATTATAGTAACATGATTAAATTCGTTCATTTTTCTTGTGCTATTTAAAATTCAACTAAAATCATATTCAAATATAATGAAAAATATAATTTATATTTTTAAATTTTTCATAGTTTGTAAATGAAATATTTTATTTGAAATTAAACTGTAACTGAAAAAATATTTTTATACAATAAATCGTTAACTCTCTTGCAAATTAAATTTATTTAATTATTTTCTAATAATATAGGATTAAATTAATTAAATAATGATAGAGGGACTAATTTAATCTGGTATCTATAATACAATACTTCCTAAAAACTTTAACCCCAAACAGTCTACCACTGTATTCACCTCCCGATTGAGATGACCAAACTGTACAATCTATTTTGACCTCCAACTTAATCAAATTCTCAGTATGGTCATAGCACGTTGTGCTCCTGTCAAATGAGTAATAACCTTCTTTTTACGAGCAAGTGGAAATTTTTTTCTTATAAACCTTAAATTTGTATAACTTTTAAAATCTTTCCAAAAATTTAAATCTTTTTAGCAATTTTTTATGGCATAATTGCAAAAAAATCCCTCAACCTTTGGGGGCATTTGGATATATGCCCCTAACATTTTTATTTTCTGAAATCGGCCCTTCACGTAACGGCTTTTTCAAACATCAACTCAATTGAAACGATAACCGTCAGCTGACCGTTAGTCAACAGCTGGTCAAAAATTGGTCTACGTGGCGTTCCAGTTGACTAATGACGTGGCAAACATTAAGATAAATACGCTGACATGGCAAAAAAATTTAAACAAATTTAATAAACATAAAACAAAAAAAAAACCTTAAATCCCCAAACCTCCATATTTGAAACTTTTTTCCCAACTTCTAAAATCCCTAAATCGTGAAATCCCCAAATCTATAACCTCTAAAATCTTCATTGAATCCCTAAAATCTTCAAATCCCTAAATCTTCAAATCCCTAAATCGTTAGCATTCCAAAATATTCTTAAAATCCCTAAAACTTTTACGAATCAAATTGTTGAATCCCTAAAACTTTTAAGAACGAAAAATCTTCAACAATCGTGAGCAGTTTCCATAACCCAAAATCGAAAGGTAGGTGCTTTCTTATTTGGTTTTTCGGGAAAATAAATTCTATTTTTGGTTTGATTTGTTGGTTATTTGTGATTTATTATTGCAATTTCAGTGCCACAATGTAGGGTTTGTTTTGTCGATTTGTGATGTGATAGTGGTCCCGATGTTATTGATAAAACTATTATTAAATTTGTAGATGGTTATTTGTGATTTATTATTGCAATTCCAGTACCACAATGTAGGGTTTGTTTTGTCGATTTGTGATGCGACAGTGGTCCTGATGATGTTGATTCCTGTTACCCAAGCAAAAAGATGTTAAAATTGTAGACGTGTGTTACTGTTTTGTATTGTATTCAAAGAAGTGGTCCCGATGTAGGTAGTGAGTTTTGTTTTTTTTTTAATGTTTTTTTTAGAAAATTGTTTGTTTATTCAAAGCAAATTGTTTTTGCTCAGAAAAGATGTTAAAAATGTAGACTTCTGTTACTGTTTTGTTTTTTTAATGTTTTTTGCTTACAAAGTGTTACTATTTTTTGTAAATGTCATCAGATGAGGAATATTATATTATTTTGCATGTGGGTGGGCACTTTGTAAAGGACCCATATGTTAGATATGTAGGTGGGGAAGTGATTAGGCTTAAAGAGAATCTAGACACAATATCTTATTATGAATTATGTAAAATAGTGAAAATTGGGTTAGGGTTTAACACTGTCATGTTAATATATTTTCATGAGCCTGGTACAGTAGGGCTACAAATAATCTAAGGGTGATTTATGATGACACTTTCACCATAGCTATTTTAGACTTTTGGGTCAATTTTAAGGAGATTGACTTATATGTTGAACATGAGGTTGATAACCCTATAATTATAGATGAAAATTTTCAGTTGATTACTGGAGAGGGTGATGTTGAAGGGGTGGAAGTTGATGGGGAGGGTGATGATGAAGGGGTAGAATCTAATGGTGAAGGTGATCTGAAAAAGGTAGAATCTAGTAGGGAGGGTGATGTAGGAGAGGTACAAGCTGATGGGGAGGGTGTGTCTGCTACTAGTATTGAGGTAGATGAGGATATTGGTATGGAAACTGGTGGACATATTAGTTTAGGGTCTACTGTTGGAAAAGATAATGATAGTGAAGTTGTTGTTGATGAATATGCTAGTGATTTTGCAACATCAGATGGAGTGGATAATATTACTAGTGAATATGCTAGTGATTTTGCAACATTAGATGGAGTGGATAATATTGCTGATGAATATACTGGTGATTTTGCAACATCAGATGGACTGGATAATGTTGTTGCTACATGTAGTGGAGAGGAGGAGGATAGGAATGAGACTGAGGTATGGTACTCATATGAACATGGAAGCTTGGTTGGGTCCGATAAAGATGAAGAACATGAATATGGTGAGAGAAGTAGGAGCAAGTTTCCCTTATACAACGATAAGTTAAAATTTAGTCTGGGAATGTTGTTTAAGAATGGCAAATAGTTTAAGAGTGCAATTCGAAAGTACTCCAAAGAATGTAGAAGACAACTAAAGTTTATTAAGCATGAACCGAAAAGGGTTGTTGTGAGGTGCATTACTTCCCCTAATTGTCCATGGAGATTAGGGCTAGTTACAGTCCTGTTGCGAAATGCTTGCAAATAAAGACATTTCAGGATGAGCACAATTGTTCGGTTAGTTTTAAGAACAAAATGGTGACTATTGCTATGGTTGCCCAACATTTTGAAGTAACTATCAAGGATCACCCTAAGATAAAGTTGAGGGAAATTTAAAGAAGATGTGCTTCTCAGATGCATGTAAATGTGACCATTGACTATTATTATAGAGTGAATAAAATAGTGAAAGAGAAAATGGCTGGGAATCATAAGGAGGAATTTGGCTTGCTATGGGACTATGCTCATGAGTTAAGGTCAAAGATGCTAGGAAGAACAATAAAAATAGTTGTTCAAAGGGTGACAGCAGACTCCCTTCCTCATTTTAAGAGGTATTATGTGTGCTTTAATGCACTAAAGAAAGGCTGGAAAGCAGGGTGTAAGCCATCACTAGGATAGATGGTTGCTTTATAAAAGGCCCATTTAAGAGTGAACTTCTCACAGTTGTTTGAAGAGACGCAAACAACCAAATGCTCCCTATTGCATGAGCTGTGGTTGAGGTGGAGTGCACTGATTCATGGGCTTGGTTTCTCAATCTCCTATCAACTGATTTGGGCTTGGAAGATGGGTATGGGTACACAATTATCAATGACCAACAAAAGGTTAATAAATATGCAATTTTAAGTTTGGTATTGTTTTTTTGATACGTTATTTGTATTTAACTAAAATTTTCTAACAATCTATCTCATTCATTAATTTGAATTAGGGCCTTGAGATTGAAATTTCTAACATATTACCAATGGTGGAGCATAGGAATTGTGTGAGGCACGTGTTTGCAAAGTAGTCAAGAAAGAAGTTAAGGAAATCTTATGAGTGTAATTTCTGGCAGACTGTGAAGTGCACGACTGAGAGGGAGTAGGAGAATCTATGTTCAGCACTGGAGAAGAAAGATAAGGATGCTTATGATAATTTGATGAAAAAGCCTCCAAAGATGTGGACTAGGGCATTTTTAGGGACTACTTGTAAATTAGATATAGTTGACAACAATTTGTGTGAAGCATTCAATTCAAGCATTGTTGAAGCTAGGTTCAAAGCATTATCAGAATTCTTGATGATAACTAGGATAGTACAAAAAAGGAAGTTATGTAATGGATGGAAGAAAAATTATGGTCCATTGGTGAAAGCTAAGTTTGATGCCAACAAGAAGGACTGTATAGAGTGGCAACTGATATGGAATGGTAAAAATGGATGTGAGTTAAGGAAAGGAAGTTACCAATATACAGTAGACCTAAATCAAAGGATATGTAGTTGTAGAAGTTGGCAAATTAGTGGGATTCCATGTTCCCATACATATGCTGCCATGTATAACTTAGGACTTCAACCAGATGAATATTTGCATGAATATTATCATATTGATACCTACAAAAAAGCTTACTCTTTTCTAATGCAGCCCATAAATAGGCTACATGATTGGGAAAAAAATATTTTTGAGCCAGTGCTACCTTCTATTGAAAGGAAGATGCCTAGGAGGCCTAAAAAGAATAGGAGGATGACCAAAGATGAACCAAAAAAATTGAAGCCTGGTCACTTGAGTAGGAAAATTCCACTCATGACATGTACTCAATATGGCCAACATGGCCATAACAAGCGGTCTTGCACAAATTCGAAACAGGTACAGTATTGTTCTTTAGTTATATATATTGAGTAATTTTTTTATTTTATTTTGTCCAACCAATGGTTATGGTCCTTTTTTTTGCAACAAGATGCACAACCACCTAAACAAAAGGGGAAATCTTCCATTAAAAGGTCAACTACCTTAGATAAATCTAATGGAAAGCAAACATTTTATGTAAGTTTCTTCCTTTTTTTCTATTGATCAAACATTGTATATTGTGTTAATATTAATATAAAATACTCTTGTAGTCTGGTAGAACCACAAAGAGCATGACGACAGCTTCATGCCAAGATGGTAGTGGACAAACTTCTTCAACACCCAAGTCACAAAATAACAAGTGAAAGGCTCCTCTCGACCACCTGGGAACACAAGAATCAACTACAGGAAACATAAGTAAATCATCGTTATTTTGTTTTGAATGACTTCTGTTGTTTGTCTTGTGATTCACTATGATGACTTGCTTTTGAACTTGTGCCATAATTCATTTATCTATTTGTATCTGTTTTCTATTTCGTAGGACCATCTCACGACAGCTCGTGATCTAAAAAGTATGGTGTAAAGTATTTTGCCTATAATATTCTGGTTTTGGAACATAAGATGGTAGTCACATTTTGAGCCTACAACATTCTGGTTTTGGAATACACCATTGTTGAATGTTATTTTGTTGTATTGAAAACCAATATGTTGGTTTTTTTTTTTTTTTGATTCATGTATAGCTCACTCACATTTTGGTTTTTGGTTGGTATAGGGTGGATGATGTATAAGGTGAATGGTGTATAGACTAATCATATGCTTTTATAAAGTACATTTATCCAAACTGCAATGGGGAAAACATATGCTTAAATGATCAAATTTGTCCTTTTAGTCTTATGTTTATTATCACTGCATTATTTATTAAGCTAAATTAAATTAGGCATAAACAACAAATATTGGTCATTACTTCCAAGCATAATGTTAAATTACATAAAAAAACAACCAATATTTCAATCAACATTTGCAACTGCTAGCTACATATGCCTCTTACCACTACTGCCAAAAAAGAAACCTATGGTGATGTATACAATACATAACATAGAGCAAGAAAATAATATCTTATACATTGACTTCTCTTTCTTGATAACTTTAATTTTTTGCTTAATGGTCAACCTTTTCTTCTTTAATGCTACTTCTCCTTCAATGCCAACAGCACTATTGCCACCATTATGGTTACCATCAAATGCAACCAAATCCATAGCATTCTTTCTAAGTGCTAAATTATCGTTTAAAAGATTTCGTTCACTATCACACAATTGACGTAGTAACTCAGTCGCACGGTCACACATTTTCCCATTGTACCACTTAAAGAAATCACAACCATAGTCCGACAAACAAATACCAATTCAGCCAAATTGAAATAATCCAAAATGAAAACAAAACAAATAGTGAGATTTATGAAATCATCAAAATTGAGCTCAAACTCAATTTGCAAATAAAAATTTTTCACTTACTCGAAAATCTGAACAACCATAAAATCTTCTCCTCGGATTTAAATCGCTCCATGAAGTGTCTCTTGGAGCTAACTTATAGCAGTGACATTTTACTGCTGGTCCATTGTAGGCATACTCCTTCCATGATGAAGTAACAATATTTGCATATGATGATTTTTTCTTCAAACCATGTGTTACCCAATCTCTAGACTGACTATTCAAACTATGTGAATCCATGATTTCAGATGACAAGGAAGAAAAATAAAAATTTCCGAAAAGATTAAAGATTTCACGATTTGGTTCTAAGGGATTTCACTATTGCATCACAAATCGACAAAACAAACCCTACATTGTGGCACTAAAATTGCAATAATAAATCACAAATAACCAACAAATCAAACCAAAATTGGAATTTATTTTCCCAACAAACCAAATAAGAAAGCACCAACCTTTCGATTTTGGGTTACAGAAACTGCTCACAATTGTTGAAGCTTTTTCGTTCCTAAAAGTTTTAGGGATTCAACGATTTGATTCGTAAAATTTTTAGGGATTTCAAGAATATTTTGAAATGCTAATGATTTAGGGATTTCAAGATTTAAGGATTTAAAGATTTTAGGGATTCAATGGAGATTTCGAACGTTATAGATTTGAGGAATTTCACAATTTGGGGATTTTAAAAGTTGAGAAAAAAGTTTTGAATTGGGGGTTTAAGGATTTAGGGTTTTTTGTTTTATGTTTATTAAATTTGTTTAATTTTTTTGTCACGTCAGCATATTTGCTTTAATGTCTGCCACATAATCAGTCAACTGGAACGCCACGTAGACTAATTTTTTGGCCGGCTGTTGACTAACGGTCAATTGACGGTTACTGTTTCAACTAGGTTGATGTCTGAAAAATCCGTTACGTGAAGGGCCGATTTCAGAAAATAAAAAGGTTAGGGGCATATATCCAAATGTCCCCAAAAGTTGAGGGCTTTTTTTGCAATTATGCCTTTTTTATAGTTTTTAAAATTTTTAAAAAATAATTTTAGCTTAAATATTTTAAAAGAACCTTGTAAAATTAAGCTCCTAATAAAAAAAATATTGTCATCATTTTTTATCTCAATCGCCATATCATTTGTCACGTCATCACTTAACAAACTATTATGAACTTCAACGAAAAATTTAACTTCAATGGCTCGATTGATTGCTAATTGTCCTTAATTGAGTGTCTGATGCATCATATCAATATATTATTTTGAATCCTTGCCTATAGATTAATGAATTTCACTTATTATCCTTTCTTAATTTGCCTACTTGCTTTGAAGTTTAAATTGCCACTTGTATATAGTTTAAATTACGTATGGTTTAAACCATATAAAAGTAGTTTACAAGAAAAAATTATTATGTACAAGAGAAACACAAAACATACACAAAAGTCTTAATAATTTTTTTGGATCCCTCTAATAACATTTTCATCTTCTCATACATTTTCAACTCAACAATAAAAACTGCTTAGATATGCTAAACCTTTAACATCAACTAACCTAACCCTTAAAATTAACTCCACATTCTTCATTTCATCACCCACGGTGTCATACAAACAATCAAAGCACAAATCTAACCTAACCCTTAAAATTAACTCCCCATCCTTCATTTCATCACCCACGGTGTCATACAAACAATCAAAGCACAAATCTAGATTACTCTTTCTTTCATTCGTTCCTTCTTTATTGTTCTAACTTTCTTTAACAACCCCAGCAAAACTATCCATGAACATGCCGTCAATGGTGGATCACAAGCATTTCGAAATCCACTGCCATACTTCTTGAAACCAAAAAACCTTCTACTTGAGCTATTATTGGACCAGGAAGTTCTTAACATGGTTGGGTTTTCATAATAGCAAACTGACTTTCATATCTTCTTCTTTTCTTCCTTTTTTTTCTTGATTGTTTCAAAGTTCGCAAAATCAATTGAAAAACTTAGCTTCTTTAGGGTTTATATATACTAATAAATCGTTAATTTTTTAAAGTCTAAAGAAAACATAAATGGGTCTAAATTACGTGGAAATCCACGTTTGCAATAAATGGCAACTAAATGTGTCATATCACATTCACGTTACTTCCGTAACAACAATAAACAGTTAAGTGAAATTTTTGTAACAACCGCAAACGTTTGTGGCATCTTTGTAAGTTTTAAAATGTCAATGACAAAAATAAAAATTTAAACAAAATTCAATAACATATGGTGTAGTATACCCAAAAATAAATATAATTCAATAAATTTAAAGTAATAAAAAAATCTTTTCTATTTTTAAGATCAACGTTCAAATACAAACATTAGAAAAATATCATTATATTAAAACTAAATAAAATATTTAAATAAATAAAGTTTGATCAATACTAAATTTGTTATGCATATTTTATTTTTAAGTGGATGTCCATCAAGATAAGTTTGATATCCTTTAGAACTCTAATAGTCATTAGAAGTAGAGTTTTATATCATGTATACTTCTTATGTCTATAAATATAATCTTTGGAGAAGCTTTGTAAACATCTTTATTGATTAACAAAAGATACATTCTCTTTTGCTCTCATATTTTTTGTTCATTTACTCTTTTTATTATTTATTTCATAAGACATTATTAGCACGATACTTGATTTCTTTTCTTCCTTACCTTCTTTATTTTTATTTTATAACCCTTTTCTCTTTTTTTAACACGATTTAAAAAAAAAATCTTTCTCACAACCATCCCAATAGATTGAACCCAAAACCCTTAAAGAACTAAGCTCATCCACTCACTGCTCACAACTCATCTATCATGAGAATTTTAATTTTATATGCGAAAAGAATCTATGAAAATCATTTAGATATGGATTCAAAGAAAAAAAATTTGCACTAATGATGGGATTTGAACTTGCAACCCCAATAATGTTGCATCAATCAACCTATTTTAACCTTTCTACCTTAGACACTAAAATGTTATTGATATTTTGTGTCAGTCATTTATAAAATCCATTGATACTAGACAGTTAAAATCACAAAAAGAAATATTTGAACTCACGACCTCTTACAACCGTTAACACCTTTTACACTCAACACCTTTAAACCTTTCAATATTTATTTTATGCCAAGAAATATGTAAAACATGTTTATTCATATTTGGTTGGATTTATTCATTCGAGGACCGAAGATCATATCTATTCTCTGAGGTCTTAGATGCAAGATGCGAGAATTTGTCGGTAGTTTTTACTTAAGGTTTCATAATGAGATTTTTTTTTTATCTATGATTAATTATATCTAATTTAATTAACTTGTTTTATTTCTATGTTGTTAAGGATATTGAAAGATTCGATCTCAAAATAGATCTTAATTCTTATTATTGATATTTGATTTACCATTGTATAAGCACAGGTAAAGTTCATATTTGGTAAAAAGCTTTTATATTTTGACTATTTTTTTTAAATTGTGGTATATATTGTAATGAATAAAACAATTATGATCCTATTTGGTTGATCTTATTGGTTTATTTTTCTGATATTATAGAATTTATATTATCATAACGATATTTATATGTATGTATTACGAGGTAGTATTCTATATTGAAATAGATTGAAGTAGGTGTTTCTCGATGAAGTACTAAGAAATTATATATATGTTTTTTATATCGATTCTTTTTACAAAAATTAATATATTGGGACATTTAAAAGTACTCCTTACTAGATCTTTTGCATTCCTCAAAATGAATGCAAACATAAAAATAAATTTAAAGGATATAATTATGGATTTGATAAGTGGTATAAGAATAACCACCAGAAGTAGAAACATGCTAATAAATATGAGAACAATGAGAGTTCTCAAAATAACCCTTCAAAGGGTATAGATAACTTATGTTACTAATGTGATATTAAATATCATTAGCCTCATACTTGTCGTATGCCCAAATATTTTATAATAATGAACATCATCCTTAAAGGTGGAAAGTATTTATCTTATTTGGTACTGAAACAAACCAATATTATTACAATATTTGATAGTACAAAATAATTGAAAGCTCCAAAAGAGATAATACATCAATGCTAAGATTTTATTGATCACACTTCATCATTTGGTCATTTATCTATTTGATTAGTTGCATATGATCCCTAAAGTTTCTAATTATTCTATACTATTCTAATGTTATTTTACACGTTTAGAAGGCCATTATATTGAATCACACTCCCTAAAGTGAATGCAATCATAATAATAAATTTAAAAGGTATAATTGTGAATATGATAAAAGGTTCACAAATAGAAGTGGAAGAGAAATAACTTATGTTCTGAATGTATTACATGTACCTATTATACATCTAAATATTTTATCACTCTATTAATATTCCTAAAAAGGAGAGAAACATATGTCTCGTATATAATACAAAAATGCATATTGTCCTTAGGGAAAAAAACATTTTTCTTGTTTGGTAATGAAACAAACTAAACTCTAATAGTACAAAATTAATTTAAGGCTCCAAAAGAGCTAATATAACGTCACCCTATGTTCAACGTCACAATGAAACACGTTAATATTTTGAATTACAAAGTTAATTCAAGGCTCCAAAAGAGCTAATACATTGTTATCTAAAGAAATAAAGTGATAATTAATATATTATGTTCTAATCAGTCTTAGAGAAATTATTTTGTCTTAAAAAATATTCTCTGTGATGAATCTCATATTGAGATTGTGATTGAAAAAATAATATTTAGTATGAACCACTCTTACAATAAATATCTATATCTTTTGATACAGAAAGATTAAGTTATTGAATTATATTATGCACAATACCAGGATACCTGATAAGCTATAAAAGTAACATATTTTAATCCCGTTCTTAATACATTTTTGGATGATTAATTATACAAATTAGTGAATTTGATGCTCCTAATCCTTTAAATTCATGTTTTTATACTTAAGAGAGCATTTGGTAACGAAAAGAGCGAAAAACGAGCCAAAATCGAACAAAAAAAGCTATTTTTAGGATCCACACGGCCTAGGCATTTCCACACGGGCTGACCACATACCCGTGTGAGCTACACAAGCTGGCCACACGCCCATGTGCCAGTCCATATTGATATCGCACATTGCTTCCCAAATACGCAGAAAAACTCAATTTTTAGGCTTTCTGAGCATTCTAAAGTGTATAAATACCAATTAGAAGAAGACATAAGGGGACAATCAGAGAAAAGACTCGAAGAACACCATCGGAGCCAACTCAAAAGTGGATCACCATCAATATTGAAGATCTCTTTTTAACTTCTTTCGAAGTTTTATTAAATTTCTTTAGTCTTGTGGTTTTTCTGACTTTGAGATGTTTTCATTCAAGATTATGAACTAATCCCCTAAATACCTAGAGGAGATGAAACCTATGATGAATCTTATTATTTAATTTTTGTTTTATGCGATAAATACTTTATTCTTGTTCTCAATTATGTATGCTTATTTCTTGTTTTAATATTTCTGGGATATTAATTCATGTTTAATGTGCTTAATTCAATGGAGCAAAATGCCATGTTTAAGAGTAGATCTAGCATAATTGATTGGAGTTGTATGCAATCCTAGAAATAGAACGACATAAATCTACCAGATTAGAGTAAAATCTAATAGGGGAATCCATAAATCGAGTTAATGTGACAATAGGGGTTTTAATTAGAAAGAGATTTTAATTAATCAACCTAGAGTCAAGTGTTCTTACTCTCGAAAGAGATATTAACATAATTTAGGAATTTCTACGGATCAAGACACAAAGTGAATAAATCGTTTAATTCAGATTCACAACAATAGCTGAAGTCTAGGTGGATTCTTTCCTGGGTATTGTCTATCTCATTGGTTATCTTCAATTATTTTCTTATTTCATTCTTTATTGTGTTCTTAATTAGATTAATTTAGTAATTTAGATTAAAAACAATCACTCCAATTTATCGGCTAAATAATAAAAAAATAGTAATTGCTAGTACTTTTAGTCCTCGTGGATACAATATTCCCTACTCACCAAAGCTATATTATTGTTGGACAGGTGTGCTTACATTAGTCGTATTTATAGTTAGTTTAGTGACAATCAATACCTATCTTTATTTTGAAAAGGATAGAGAAAGATTGAGTTTTGATTATGAAAGATCCACTTGAATTGTGGATTAATTTAAGAGAAAGATATGACCATCGAAACATGATAAATTGTCTAAAGTTCATTATGATTGGATGTAGTTGAAGTTGTGATATTTTAAATTTGTAAGTGAGTATAATTATACAGTATTTAAGATGAGTTCTCAATTATGTAGGAATAATATTACTATTGAGAACTTATTAGTGAAAATTTTTTCAACTTTTCATGCTTCAAATGTACTTCTATAGTAGCAATACCATATAAGAAAAGGTTTTAAGATATATTATAAATTAATGTCATGTTTACCTATGATTGAATTAAATAATGAGCTATTAAATGAAAAACAATAAAGCCCATTGTATTAGATATGTTCCATTCCCTAAAGTGAATGTAACAATATATAAAGACATAATCTTGGGTGTAGACGTGACAAGTGGCTTTATAGTAATCGTAAAAAGGATGGTTATAATAATTCTTCTCACCACTAGAAGTGGAAAAATGAAGATAATGTAAAGATTTATGATAACATGATATTGCTTACATTTATGGTATGATCATTTACTTTATTTAATTTTGCACATATATCAATGCAAAGGAAAATATTAGTTTGTGCACATTTTGAAAACTGATAAATTTTATTTGCAACAAATGCATGTGGCTTAGGGTTTTATTTTATTGTATTGAGTTTGGATGTTTCAAAGATGACATCTATGACTACCTCTAGTCTTATTAATTTGGTATTTTCTTCTATTCAATGCTAGTATATCTGTTTGTTTGATCACATGCAATGGTAAACTAAAAGTTTACATTAGTATTCTTGAATCATCTACATAGTAAACCAAAAGTTTATTGGTCCAAATATACTAATTAATTGGCATGATCGACTAGATCATCCCAATCAATAATGATGTGATAAGATACGAATTTACATGGATATTTATCAAAGAACCTGAAGATTCTTCATTTATCAAGTGATGTTTTTTCCCCAAAGAATATTTATTAAACCTCATTAACAAAAGTTGAGATTGAATCTATTGCATTTATGAAAGAAATATAGACTCATTTTATCTAGCAAGTGGATGTTTTGATATGATTTTAGTAGATGCGTTTATAAGATAATCATATATGAGTTAATCAACGCGCAACAAGATTATTTGTTCAATTATTGATTTAAGAACAAAACTTTCAGAGTATGCAATCGAGATATTTTTTGCTAATGTTTGTGAGTTCATTACTTAGGCTTTAAATGATTAATGTAAGCTAGATTGTTGATTCAAGTAACCATCGCAAAAGTCTGTTGTTTATACGTACAAATGGTTTAATATAATTAATAATTAAATGCCTCTAGTTAGTAGCTAAACCATATTTTTTAGAACAAATTTTTTTGTATATATGTATAAGGATATTATATTTTACATGAATCAACATTTGTAAGCATCATGCCAATAAGTTATGATAAATACTCCCCATTGGAATTAGCTTTTGGTCAAGAGTCAAATACAACCAATTTTAGAATCTTCGAATGTGCAATGTATGTTTAAGTTGCTCCACCACAATATAGAAAAATAGGTATTCAAAAAATGTTGGTTTATATATTAATTATAAGTCTCCTTGTACTATTAAATGATTTGATTGAATTGAAGATCCAATTATGACATGATTTGGTGATTACAACTTAGATTTGACAGTTTGCCCGACATCAAGGGGAGAGAAATAATAGTTGGATAAATAAAATACTTAGAATAAATTATCATTATCTAGAGCCTCATAGAAAGTAATTTGAACCAGAATTTTAAAAGGATAATTCATTTTATTGCAAGTTAACTACCAGATGTATTTACTGGCTTAATGAGAATAACCATGTGTTATATACCAACTAATTTTTTGATTTGAATCAAAGTCTCAGTAGGACAATCTATTAGATTAGATGAAAGTAAACCATGCTTGAAGCATGGTAGATCAATTGGTTCTATAGAGAAAAGTTATCATAAAAGAAAAGAATAAATTTAGATGGTCATATAGTGGAGGCGGTGCTCCTGAAGAGACTTAATACATAACTAATTATTAAAACTCCAAAAGAGATTTAGGTATCTGAAGATGAAAATAATAGAAATAGAAAGATCTCGATGAATTATGTCAATACAAGAAAATATGGAACCGTGAAAATAAAAAGTTGTCAACAATGATTTTGTAATGTTGAAATAATGAAAGAAAATGAAAATCTTGAATATGTTGAAAAATATAGACATTGAATAAGCTGACTAAAATGGAAATATCCAATTCAAATAGAATTAAATTAGTGAAGTTTTTGGACTAGTAGTGTAACACCCCTACCTGTATTCCGAGCCTAGAATAGGGTACGGGGCATTACCGAACTTAATATGATCAATCATGTAAAAATCAGCCATAAAATTTCTTCTAAATTAAAAACTTTCATACATATGTTTAACGTCCCCTATATATGGGCCTCACGAGGCCCAAAACATACATTCAGTGGTGGTTCGGGACCAAACCGTAAACATATGAAACTTTTGCAACACTTAAAAAATTTTCACACTTTGGAGAGTCACACGTCCGTATTTTCTACCCGTGTAACTCTCTGTTTATAATTTTATCACCCTTGTCTGTCGTACACTTCATATAAATAACAAGAAATGTGTATGGGCTCAATTCTCATTAAATTTCTCATATATATACACAATTTCACGTTATGTAATCATACAACATATATCACCATATCTCTGTAGTCTAATTATGTTTTCATAATGACTTATCTTGATTTCATACTATTTCATATTTAAACTTAAATAACCAAAGTATTTGAAATATCATCTTTATGAAAATAGTACACATGAGGTATATAATTCCATAATTATAAATAAACACATTTATCAAACATTTTCCATATTCATATATCAATGTCTCATGTCTCCATATATCAATAACTGTCATTTTCATGAATTCCGAGTTCAATTTCATGATTATTTGTCTTGTGTTCAATTTATTCCATGCGAAACTTTATTCATTAAAACATTTGAATTATCAATACACATGGACAGTACATTCAAGATGAGCAATTATATAATCACAAATGAATTAATTTATCAACCAAGTTCTATACTTGTATCTTATCAACTCGTACTTCCTTGTATCACATAATTCCATGTAACACTTACCAAACGTTGTCAAATTAGTGAACGTCTTACGGAATTGAGTACTGCCGTTTTCTCGATGCCATAGTTCAACTATGGTCTTACACATCTTCACATAATGATGCCATAGCCCGGCTATGGTCTTACACATATTCATATATCGATGCCATAGCCCAGCTATGGTCTTACACATAATCACATATCACATATCGATGCCATAGCCCGATTATGGTCTTACACGAATCACATATCTCATCGATGCCATATCCGGATATGGTCTTATCTGATAGCATATATCACACCGATGCCATATCCCAGATATGGTCTTATACGGAAATCACTTGTCACTTGTCACTTGTAGCCGAAGCTACCACTATTCACTGATCAGGTAGCCGGAGCTACCACTTTTCACTCGATCGATCGTGCAGCGAAGCTACCACTTTTCATCGATCGGCAGCGAAGCTACCACTTTTCATCGATCGTAGCCGAGCTACCACTTTTCACTTTTCATTTGTCATTTATCAGATAAGTGTAGCCGAAGCTATCACTTATCACTTTCACTTGTCCTTGATCAGATAAGTGTAGCCGAAGCTATCACTTATCACTTGTTGCCATGGTCCAACCATGGTCTTTTCCTTCAATTCATCTTGTCACTGAACTGAAATGCTCAATTTGATCATTTATTCAATTTTCATGCTTTTACATTATTCACGGTTTTATCATCAATACATATGAAATAACACATCATGAAATTCATAAAATTAACAAATAATCACTAAAATTTAGTCGTATAGACTCACAAGTTCAATTTTTGTATTATAACAATAATTATAATTTCATAATAAATATTTCAAATAAAACATTATATCATTTCTAATCCAACACTTATCGATTGTAATCAGGCATGTGATCAATTTATACACGAGTCATTCATATATTTTTGTATATTTTCCTCCTCCTCCTCTCCATCCACATCCTTAGTATAAACAACATATTTGTAGGTAACATTATCCATAATTTTCACTATCTACTTAGGTGAATATTCAAGCTGTTCATCTGTGTCATAGTCACTAAATTATTTATATCTGAAGCTACGGAACTCCAAATTAAGATCCGCTAATTTTTCCTGAAACTAGACTCACATATCTTATTACCATAAAAATTTCATAATTTTTTGCTGGGCCAATTAATACATTTTATTCATTGAAGTCTCCCCTGTTCTGCTGTCTGACAGTTCCGACCCTTCTTCACTAAAAATTAATTATCTCCTCGTACAGGATTCGAATGATGTTCCCGTTTGTTTCTATTGAAAATAGACCTATTCAGTATTCTAACCATATAAATTTAATCCCATAATTATTTTTATCCAATTTTTTATGATTTTACAAAGTTAGAACAGGGGAACCCGAAATCATTCTGACCTTGTCTCATAAAATTTATCATATCTCCTGATTTACAATTCCATTGCTTACATAATTTATTGTATAAGAAACTAGACTCAATAAGCTTTAATTTCATATTTTATTCATTCTCTAATTCCATTTCTACAATTTTTGGTGATTTTTCAAAGTTAGACTACTGCTGCTGTCCAAAACAGTTGTAGTGCAAAATGTTAATTTCCATTTTGCCCCAAATTTCACAATTCATACAATTCAGTCCTTACTCAATTAACCCTTAAATTAAGATAATTTTCTCAATTAATACTTTTACTAGACATTATAAGTTATTTCATAACTATTAAAATTCAGAATTTCCACATAAAACTCTAACTTCAAACTCTTTTACACTTAGGTCCCAAACATTCACTTTCTATTCAATTCTTTCAATAAAATCAACATATAAACAATTTAAAGCTCTAATTCCATGCCAAATCATCATATATTTCCAACACTCATCCATAACAACTTCAAAAATTAGCCATGGAATCAAAAACTAATGAAATAATAAGTTGGACCCAATTGTAAAAGTCCAAAAACATAAAAATTTCAAGGAGAAAGCAAGAATTAAACTTACATGAAGCTGGAGTATGAAAACCAACTTGAACCCTCCTCCTTGGCTGTTTTTCAGCTGATGAATATGAAGAGAAATGAAGAGAATTCTAGATATTCCAATTTAGTCCCATTTTTATTTAGCCAATTTTGGCAATTTTCCAATTTTGCCCTTATTTCACCCATTTCCTGACTTTTCTCAGCTATTGCCGCTCAAAATATCTCCTTTGGGCTTATTTGCACTTTAGGTCCTTCCTCATTTGACAATTGAGCTATTTAATCATTTTAGCAACTTTTACACCTTTTTCAATTTAGTTCTTTTTATTTAATTAACCACCCAAACGTCAAAATTTTCTGACTAAATTTTATTATTACCTCACCAACACTCCATAAATATTTCTAAAAATATTTATGGCTCGGTTTATGAAGTTGAGATCTCGATACCTCATTCTCGACCCATTTTAGCTAATTAATTCTTTTAAATCACCAAATTCACTAATTCAAAAATGCTTTTATATTCATATTTAACTCATAGGTATTAATTTATTAAATTTTCAACTCACCCGTCGGATTGAGTGATCTCAAATCTCTATTCCCGATACCACTGAAAATTAGGCTGTTACAAGTAGTCAAAATATATAAAGTTATAAAGTTAGTAAGGGTACAAATGAAGTAGTTTTGCGAAAATAAAATAAGGAAAATGTAGTTTTTGGCTAAGTCCTGTCATTGATTATGAAAGATACCCTTTTGTAGTGGATGTAATAACCTTTAGATATTTTATTAGTTTGGCAGTTTATGAAAATTTGACATGCGTCTAATAATTGTTGTTATAGTCTTTTATATGAATCGTTAAATAGTGAAGTTTATATTAAAATTTTTGAAGGATTTAGAATGTTGGGAGCATATAAAATTCTTGGAAATTTGTTTAATATATTTGCGTAAATATTTATATGAATTGAAATAATTTGAACATATGCGGTAAATTTGGCTTAGTGAATAGTAGTTGAAGGAAGATTATAAAATGATCTAAAATACTTATTTGTGTTTTTATTGAAGGATCATGATCAAAATTTATTATGATTATTGTTAGAACTCCTGAAGAGATCAAAATATATTTCCCCAAAAGTTTTCCTCACTCATGATTTCAAAATTGGTTTAAGTGATCGTTTGAAAAGTTAATATTCAAGATTAAATACGTAGAATACAAAATATTATGTAATGTTGTCTTGAGGGGGAGTAAAAATGTGTTTTACTCTTTTTCCCTTAGCCGAGACTTTGTCTTATTAAGGTTTTTAACGAGGCAGCATGTTATGCATATTATAAATAAATGTGCTCTCTTTTTTCTCGACATGGTCTTTTATTTTAGTAAGGTTTTAACGATACACATTATCTACCAATAGACATCTAAGGAGGAGTGTTATGAATATTTTATCATTAAGTAGATGTCCTTCAATATCAAGATAAGTTTGATGACTTTAGGACTCTAATAGTCATTAAAAGTAAAGTTTGTATCATGTAAATTTTTTATGTCTATAAATATAGGCTTTGGAGAAACTTTATAAACATCTCTATTGATTAATATAAAATACATTCTTTTTTGCTCTCATATTTCTTATTCTTTTACTCTTTTTATTATTTATTTTGTAATTGAATTTACACTTTTTATCATCATAAATTGCACTTTAATTTTTTTATAATTTATTCAAATTTTTAAATAAGTGATATATTATTATTTGAAATTATTTATTATATTAAAACTAATAAAAATTGAATAAATTAGCCTAATAAAATGTTGAAATTACACTTTATATTCATAATATTTCATTATAATTTGAAGTATTTATTATTATATTCAAAGTAAATAAAAATAGATAAAAGTTTGATAAATATTTAATTACAATTTATATTTACTTTCATTATAATTTAAACCATTCAACTCTAAATAATCAATATTATATTATTTTAAAATATTGTTTACTTAAACATAAAAAATATATATTTTTATTATATTAAAAATAAATTTTTGAATAGATAAAATCCGATAAATATTAAAATACACTTTTAGATTCAAGTATTTTATATCATAATATCAGCATTACTAAAATTTTTAAATAGATCAAGCCTAACGAATATTTAATTAAACTTTATATTCATCTCGAATTGCAAATTCATTATGATTTAAATGGTAAAAGTACTCCAAGAATCCCTGTATTATCAATAAGGGAGCAAACAGGCCCCTGAAACAATTAAATCCCTGCATTTTTAAAATGTAAGTAAATTGGTAAAATTATTAATATTTATAATGGAAATCATCCAAATATGTCACTCACAATACTAATGTGATATTTATTAAATATGACATGGACATTTAAAAAAAAATTTTAAGAAATGTGAATGCTTTAAAAAAAAATTCTTTTTAATTTTTAAAACTTAATTAATTTAAACAAAAATTAAATTAACTTAAAATAAACTTATTTAATAAATACCAGTCAGTGGCATGTCATCATTGACTTGTCAGTCTTGTGCCACATCATCCATTTGAATAGTTTCGTTATAATAACTTTACTAATTTGCTTCCGTTTTTTAAAATACAATTGCTCTATTCTTTAGTAGAGGGACTTCTTTACTCCCTTATGATAATACAGGGACTTTTGGGTACTTTCACCTAATTTAAACTATTCAAATGCATAGACAATCAATAACCATTTTACTTAAAAATAATAAAATATTATTATACTAATAGTTTAAATATTGAATTACACTTTATATTAAATCTTAAATTATATTCACATTTATGGATAAATAATATCTTATTATTTTAAATTATTTATTAATTGAAGACAATTTTTTTATTATATTAAAACTAGAAAAATATTAGAATAGATAAATTTTAATAAAATATTATATTACACTTTATATTAAAATAATTAATCATATATTTTAAAATAATAATTACTCACATTAATTAACTAGAGTTTTAATATCTATACTTCTATTTAAGCCCTAGTTAATGTTACAAGTTAACTAGATACCAACTCGATCAAAAAAATTATGAAAATGTCCTTTCATAATTAAAATAAGTTATATCATTCAAAGGTATTGTAGCCTTTTACTTTTTTTAAAAAAATAATAATAAAAAATTCCATGTGTTTGGATTTGAACTTGTATTATTTACATTAATAAAACATTAACTTTACTACTAAATCAAAATTTTATTTTAATATAATATTTTACATTTTAATTGTGTTATGTATACTTTATTACCTCCATCGATTATATATCTATACTAACATATTAATTTGTTTATAATATATATAAAAATATGAGTTTGAAAAAACTTTGGAACGGATGAAAATACCCTTTATTTTTCATCATACTTCTAAATTCACATTTTAAGATAAAAAATTAAAGTAAAATAGAAATTGTAATAATTATACATTTAAAAGAAATTATAATTTAATCAAATTTGTGATAATTGTTATACATTTAAAAATATTATAATTTAATTTACAATTATTAGTTAAAAAATATTATACTAATTTTAAAATAGAATTAGTACTTAAATAGAAGTCTAAGCATAAGATATAAGGAAAAATTGTTATAATTATAATTATAATTATAATATAAATTATTAGCTCGATATGTTATTTTTATTGATGTAAAATAGAATTATTACCATCTTAATTAATATATTAAAATTAATTAGGTTAATTTTTTATATGTATTGTAAGTACGAAATCTCACACACCTACACATGTGTGACAACAATTTTAGTACAATTAATTAAATTAGAATAATAATTAAACGCATAAATATAATTTAAATAAAATATACCTACAAAGTTACATTAAAAATTAGTTAGAAATAAAATAGTACAACTCTGCCACCTTAATTCTCCTGTACAACTTCTTCTATTAGATCATCTTCAATTAGACGTGAATGCCACTCTCCAGTCACCTCCACAAAACGTCTGCACGGTACACCAATGAAATTCGTTCGTGAACGCCACTCTCCAAAATTGAGACCGTTGATTGTTCAATCTATTTCTTCATCCGAACTACTCTCACAGTGTTTTACGGAATCTTTTTCTCCCAAATTGATCCGAATTAAAGAAAATATTGTTTTTGCCTGTTTGACTTAAATTAGAGGTAAAAGATCCAATAGAATCTAAACCGTCCATAAATTTCCCAATCACTCACTATCAACGGCTGATATTTTCCTCAAAAATGAAGAATTTCTTTTTCTTTCAACTACCCCTAATCCCACCGTAATCTGGAGAGTCCAATTTGGCTGTTTATTTATTATGGAAAGGAAATAATTCGAAGTAAGGAATTCAGTGAAAATAAATTTAAAATAAAAATAAAAATCAGCAGGCCAGAAGGGAGGGAAGGAAAAGCCAGGGGCTTTGTGAGATCTCTGGCTCCCTCTTCCTGTTTTTCTCTTCGAAAATTTACTGAAAGAAGGCTTCTTTTTCTTTTTTCTTTTTTCTTTTTTTGCTTGTAATCTTTTCTAATGGGTTTATTGGAAGCTTTTCTCAATTGGCTTCGAAGGTAGGTTTTTTTTTTTTTTTTTTGGTTTGTTGCAATGTCACTCTTTTATTAATTTCTGCTGTTTTGTTTTGTTTCTTTCTTTTTCTTTTTTAAATTTTAGGTGATGTATTGGATTGGATAGAGAATTATGATTTATATAAAGTTGGGTTTCATCTTTTTAAGCTAAAAAGAAGTAAAATTTTCATCTTTTGTTTGAGAATACAGTAAAATTACTTCTATTGTTAAGAATGTTATATCGAAATTAGTAAATTGATGTGTGGTTCATGAACAAAATGAATAATAGACGATTGATTGTTTTTCTTCTTAGAAAAAACAATAATGGTTCACTACATATTTAATGTAATTTTAATGAGTCAATGGTTTATTTTATTTTTTAATTTCTGCATTAGAATGGGGGTAGATTGCCATACCGTCGCCTCTGCAGATAAGGAAATCTGTCTAAAAAGGAAAATTTTCAAAGACAAGGAAGAGCTGTGTGGATGGTTCAATTCTCTTCTGCTCCACACTTATTTGAGATCTAATTTAAGTTATGAATGCTTTTGGGTTTCATGTGCTTGGTGGAAAATTAGTTTTGTTTTTATGGAATTCACATACTTTTCTGTCAGTTTTCTGTGACTTTTATTGATGTACATGTTTGGAGAATTCTTTAAATGAATGCTAAATTCCTAATTTGTGAGCTTTATCCTTCTAGATTGTTATTTAAGTTTACCTCTGTAGTTCAACTTTCATGGTTTGACGGCTTACTTCTTGTTTTGCAGCCTGTTTTTCAAGCAGGAAATGGAGCTATCTTTGATAGGACTTCAGAATGCTGGAAAAACCTCACTAGTAAATGTTGTTGCAGTAAGTAAATTAAGAAACTCAATGTAAATGTCACCGCAGTACTAAGGGTCCATTGCTAGCAATGTAGTATTGTTTTGCTTTATTCTGTGGCTTGACCTTAAGTTGTCTTGTTGGTTTTTTCTCAGACTGGTGGATATAGTGAAGATATGATCCCAACGGTGAGTCATCTTGTCTAAGAGGATCTGTATTTGCATCATCACTTTTTTTTCTTCTTTTTAAATTTGTGAATTGATATGATATTACTTTCCAAGGCTCTTATTTTTTTTTTTTTGTCATAGAAGTAAGGTAATTAATGCCTAATGGCTTACATTCAGGTTGGATTCAACATGAGGAAAGTGACTAAAGGAAATGTTACAATAAAGTTATGGGATCTTGGAGGTCAGCCTAGGTTTCGCAGTATGTGGGAACGATATTGCCGTTCAGTTTCTGCAATTGTGTAAGAACTAAGAAGCTTCTTCTTTATTTTCACAGACTTGTTATTTCCAGTAACTCCCTTCTAAATTGCTTTAACAATTTTAGGGCGTGAAAAGGTTTGCCTTTAATGCAAGAAAGGCAAATAACCCAGAATAATAAACCCTCAAGAATTGTCTGAAAACTTGCCCTTGTCCTTCTCAAAACTTGAACAGGATACTATCTTAATTATATGAACTGCATTTACATGTTTCTATATCTATTAGCAAAACAACGAGCATTAGTGCAAGGAGAAAAAATCTAACTCTAAAGAATGGTTCTTGTTAGGATTTCTTACTAGTTTGATAAAGTTGTGCCTCTTCCAGTAGCGCCTTACAAATAGATCAATGAAAGGCAGGTATTGAAAATTTTACTTATGACCTATTTCATTGGATCAGTTGCAGCCGGTTTCAACTGCTGTACTTTTTGTGTGTTGTTCCCTTTAGAATCCTAGCTTCTTTGTTTAGTTCTTATGTAGTGAAACTAATCCAAATCCCATAAAAAAAATTGTAGGTGCATTTCATTTTTATGGATCCTCTCGTGTCTCACACTGTGTTTATAGTGAAATTACATGTAACCTGAATTTGGGTGTAGTTATGTGGTGGATGCGGCTGATCCAGATAACTTGAGCATTGCAAGAAGTGAGCTTCATGATTTGCTGAGCAAGCCCTCACTTAATGGCATCCCTCTTCTGGTGCTAGGCAACAAGATTGACAAGCCTGAATCTCTGTCAAAACAGGCATTGACTGAAGAAATGTAAGATACATTTGTCATAATTCACTAAATTAAGTGGAAAAAACAACATGGAACTAAACACATTGTCATAACAATGCAGGGGGCTGAAGTCGATTACTGACAGAGAAGTTTGCTGCTACATGATATCATGCAGGAACTCAACAAACATTGATTCTGTTATTGATTGGCTTGTAAAGCATTCTAAATCAAAGAGCTGAAAAAAACAACACTCGTTCTTTTTTATTCAAATAAAAAAAAAAATCATCTTTGCTGAATCTGTGTTTTATTATTCGAGTTTCCCATCTGTAATTTTGTGGATGTTTGGGTTTTTATCATTTATGTCAACGCTTTCTGTTTTGATGATTTAATGGTAAGATGTAAAGAGAGAAGATTTTCACTTTCTTGTCACTTTAGCAAGATTTGCAAGTAAATAAAAAAAAATTGGAATTTTATTTCATTTTCTTATTGATTTCCTCGACTTAAATTTTAAACCTTAAATTTAACTATCACAAAATTCAATTTAACCTATAAAGGTCCACTTTCAAGTATATTTATGAAAATGGGCTAATTTTTACATTATTTACTGGAAAGGGTCAATTTTGGCAAAACGCGTCCACGTAGGAGCGTTTTAGGATGAAATTTCCAGTAAATAGCGCCTTTGGGGGAGCGTTTTTGTCATATCAGCACAAAAACGTGCTGACATTGACGTGCTTTGCTAACATGGCAAAAAACTCCCTCAGGGGCTTGTTTTGCCCAGTGTTTTTGTCCCCAACGGTTTTTTTTAATCGTTTGGGGGTCCAACGGTAAAAAAAAAAAAAGTATAAAACTCCCCTTTTATTATTTCACATAAAATTTCTTCAAAATTTAGCAAAAAACTCCCAAATTTCTCTCTAGATTTCTCATAACTCTCAAATTTCTCCTTAAATTTCTTAAAGCTCTCTTTAATTAATTATTTCCTTTAATTTTCTTTCTAAATTAGTATTATTTTTTTATAATTTCAAAAATATTTGATCGTGTTAGCAATGGTCTGGGAACTAATTCGTCTCGATCATAAACATATTTCCGTCGAACAAATAAAAATGGTAAGGGTTAATTTAAATTTTTGAATATTATTTAATTTTTTTCATTTATGTAATTTTAATTAATTTGTATTTTATATTTTTTTTATAACAGTCTGTAGATCGAGTGTTACAATGTTATATTTGTAATATGTCTGGTCCTCCATCACCGTTGATAGAAAATTACTTGAGGGAAGCGAGTTTTTGGCACGTGGCCATTATAGGCCGGGGTGTAAGTTGGATGCAAAACTCATCAGCGCATTAATAGAGAGGTGGAGACCCGAGATGCACACATTCCATCTTCCATGCAGAGAGTGTACCATCATTTTGGAGGACGTGCAGTTATAATTGGGATTGCCGGTGGATGAGTCCACATTCACTGGGTCGTTCAATTTGTTGATTGGGGAGCCGTATGCTATGATCTTTTGGGTGCGATTGGATAATATTTACGGAGGTCGGATTGAGATAGGCTAGTTACGAGACACATTCTCAGAGCCAGGGAATGATTCGACTGAAGTAGAAAGAATACGATATACTCAGACATATATCCTTGAGATGATTGGAGGTTATTTGATATCGGACTTGTTACGAAACCTCGTACATCTGAGGTGACTGCTGAAACTCTTTGATATTAGAGCAACTGGCGAATTTAGTTGGAGGTCTGTCGTGTTGACAACATTGTATCGGGAGATGTGCGGGGCAACACCACCAAATAAAGCTAAAATTGGAGGTTGCCTATTACTATTTCAATCATGGGCTCGGTTTCGCTTTCCATTTTTACGTCATCAAGTGAACCACCCATATACATTCCCACTCATAATGAGGTAAATTTTTATTTAATTTACAAGTATTACATAGATTTAAAATAAAACTATATGCTAAAATGGCGAGTTATATTGGAATACCTACCGCTCTTGAAGATATACTTCTATTAGACCAACGGTCAGAAGCGCAAGTAAGTATTAAATAAAATATATATACATAAAATAGTCGTTTCATATTTAGTATTATGTATATAACTAATATTTTTATCACGTTCATATAGTTTCAATGGACACTATATGAGGATTTGGCAATTCTAGCAGTAATTTCGGATGAATTCTTTCAAAATCTGAACATTTGGCATGTTAAGGTCTCATTGGTCAACTATGCTACTGTCGAGATGCACCAGATGGATAGAGTGTAGCGGTAATTTAGATTCCGACAACCGATTTTTGAGGCACCTGAGGTGTTCGATAAAGAGCACAAAATCAACTTACGATAAACGAATACGAATTGGCTGGTATTCTTTTTGAAATATATCAAAATTTGAAAAAATCGGTATGATCATATACTTGCTCGCGAATCGATCGTCGTCCTAGAGTTAGCATGTGCGTCGGATTACATGCCATGGTTTAAGATCCATGGCAAGCCGTATTTATTGTCGGAAGAGTAGAGGCGTCGACAAATCCATGTCGAAAAAGAACGACGGAGCCCTTTAAATCCAATGAGAAGGGATGACGACACAGGCCCATCAATAGCACCCACACAATCACCGAGCCCAACGCCTCAACTGATGACACCCACAGCACAGCCCTTTCAAATTATGCCAGGTGTGTATCCTAACCCTTATATGTATCCTAATCCTTATATGTTTCATTTTCCCAATCCTATGTCTGGTTAAAATGCATGGTCCGGTGTATCTCCTTTCTTGATGACTCTGACTTAACCTACAATATATAGGCCATCGTCGCCGGAGGGATGGCACGAGGCACCGTCGGGGAACTCATCTCATTACTAATCCCCATCGCCTTATGGGATTCAAACACTTCCGTCGTAGGTGATACAAACACCTCTACATTTTTTTATTCTATCAATGTGAGTCATCCTTCCAACACTCACAACTGGAGCAACTATAACCCCCGTCGGAGCAATCACAACCCTAACCGGAAGCTGAACCAATGAGGAATCCGGCGCGTAATTGTCGACCACTCCCATGTGGCATTAATTCTGACCGGTACATACATTGATTTTTTAATATATTTGTAAAAAATATTTTTATATTGTTTCATTTAATAAAATAAAAGTTGTTTTTAATATTTTAATAGTAAATTATTTTTATATTTTTAATAAAATAGAAGTTCTTTTGAATAAGGCGCAATAGAAATAATGCAACATAGTTTCATTACAGCAATTATCAATTATTTCGGTTTGAACATGATCGAATTGTATGACCTGGGTTCCTACACCATCCATACAACTTCTGTTGGTTCATTCTTTCCCGGATATCCATATTATTACGTATTCTACTCGAGTAAGGTCGACATTTTGGTTTGTGACGCAATTCTTTATCCAGTAACAACTTAAACAGAGCAAGCGATACAGACAGCCACTTACGTTCATCTGGGACCAGTGGGAATACGTGTCTCCACATATTGTACATGTATTCTATTTTGTACATTTCGTTGACATATCTCATGAGATCCAAACAAAGATTCTGACAAGCTGCAATTACGTGAGTGCATAGATAACGAAGTGCGTCAAACGTCCCACAATCGCAAGTTCTATTTATTAGGTGTGCACGATATAGCCTATCGGTAATACATTAGTTTGGTTTGTCAAACTCTGTCACATAAAACCATAGGTTGTCGCGATCGTGACACATTGTGTGCATAGTATTGGCCCGCACATTCGCCTTGTTAATTTCTTGCAATTCCTTTTGGAACCATACATGACCTCTCTATATTTGGCCTTTATAACTCACTACTCGCTTTGGAAATAGTGCCGCCAAATGAAAATATATCTCTCGCACAACCGAGGTTATCAGCAAATGACACGTTCTTTTTAGAATAGAATATATGTATTCAACTAGGTTTGTGGTTATATGACCATATCATAGGCCACCGTCGTATGCTTGTATCCACAGTTCAAAAGGTATGTTACAGAGGTAGTCTACGCCTTTATCGTTAACTGAATACAAAATCTCTGACATTTCATGAAAACGATCCTTATTGATCTCATACCCTGCCAATATAAGTTGATAGCGAAAATTACATATCACTATTTCATTCAAAATAAATTGAATATTACAAACGAAATTATATTAATAGAGATTAAATACCCATGTTGGTCACTTGTCGTCGTTCAGTGGTAGATCGATATTGCCTGTAGTAGTTGGATACAACGTACTTTAGACAATACCGATGGTGTGCGAGATCCCATAGGCTTCCTTATCGCTCAATTGTGGCTAGTATTCTAGTGCCCTGATCTGATATAACGCAGATATCAGGTTGGGGGCATACATGCTTCCTTAACCTAGAAAGGAAGAAATCTCAATCATCGCTTGACTCTCCCGGTGTTATTGTAAATGCAATTGGAAAGATTCTCCCACCACTATCCTATGCCACAGCTAGCAATAGTTGATGGGTATATCTACCATACATAAAAGTACCATCAATTTGTACCAATGGCTTACAGTACACAAATGAGTCTCGGTATTGCTTAAAGCTCCAGAACAGACGCTTGAACACTTGGCATCCACGGAGCAATCGGTCGTTGTAGTATGCAGGGACTGTTTCAAGCTTTGTTATGCAACCTAGGATGTATCTCTCTAGCACCTAACACCACTACCACACCTCATTATATGAAGTGTCCTACCCATTATGCATCTTTTCCAACGCCATCTGCTTAGCTATCCAAGCTTTGTGGTAAGAGGGCATGTACCTCAATTGGCTACGAATATTGACAATTAATACCGACACAAAAGTCCTAGGATCCACCTTCAACATCGGTAGTATTAAACTAGCTATCATACTTGAATCCATCTTGGGATGATCTTGTGAAACACCTGTTAACGAAGTACGTTAAATAATGCAACATTAAGTAATAATATTATTATCCAAAAACCCTAAGCACTCAGTGATACTGTACCAGTAACACAGGTATGTGGACTTTTGTACTTTTTTATCTTCCACAAGCCTATTTTTTTCCTAAAAAAAGTCATGATTTTTTATTAACATGTACCGTCTTGCACTACACACTTGGCCTCAAACTTATCGGGTTTGGATTTAACCATGTTGTAGTTAACCTCGTGATTGATGCTATATTATTTCAATGCACCAAGAAAACCATTCTTACTGGAAAACTCCTTACCAACTTCTAATTCACCTAAATCCAATGACGAACCTGTACGGTCACGTCTTTTGTGTGATAGATTTGGAAACTCCAACGTATCATCTATCGATATATCAATATTATGCATATGGGCTGGAGGTAAGTATGCCCTGAATCGTTGATCTTTTTCTTCTTCATTTGAACCCCCTTCAACGTCTTCAGGTTTGGATGGAACAGGCTCCGGTTCAGAAAATAATGGAACTTCTGTACCATCGGGGCCAAGCTCTCGAGGTGGATCCATATCGAACTCATCATCTAACCCACCATCATATATAACGTGTGAGATCCCCTCGTCGGTGGACGTTGTAGGGAGTACATCATCCCTTCTTATGATCGTTTCATAATGTCCCCAATCAGATGTGGATTGCCAACCATTAGAAATTGATGTCATTCCCCAATACGTATTTCCAGCATCGAACATCGACCTACAGATGTGCATGTCCCATCCACTAACTGAGTGTCGTGCAGGAGTTGTGTATTTCATACTGCCACCAAACACGGGCGCTTTCGTGTTTTGCCTCCCACTAACAGAGTGTCGGGTAAGGATCGTGTCTTCCTCTCGAATAGTAGTAGATGTTGAAGTCGCAAATATTTTATTTGGTGATAAAAATTGTACATATAACTCAAGATAGAGTGATCCACTAGTGAGATGAATCTGCACCATTACCTTAAAACTATGACCACCTTTGATATCAAATGAGTCACATGTCACGGGATCAACCGAAGCACAAAATCGATACTTAATATAAGAAACCTTCATTGGCGTTGTTCCGAAGATTTTGCTCCTAATTATTTTACGAAATTCTGTCAAATCTATTATCTGGTTAAAAACCATTTGCATTATGTTCTCCGATAAAAAAAACAACGCTGTTCTCGGTGTCACGGACCTCACCATCATAGTAAATAATAACACTAATACGTTCACTCATCTTCAATTTCTATTTTTCTTAGCTTCTCTAATTTTTCTTGCTATAACTTATGCAACTTGAGAATGAAATTTGACTCATTTATAACCTAAGGCCAAACACGAACTACTGTAGAAAAAGAACGTTCACGTGGGAGCTTTTTTTAGTAATTTTGTTGACAGTGCATCCTGCTTGAAGCGTATTTGACACTATTTGTTCAGAAACATCTTCTCAAAATTATTTTTTCAAGAACTACTGTAGAAAAAGAGCGTCTACGTGGAAGCTTTTTTCATCAATTTTGCTGACAACGCATCCTACTTGAAGCATTTTTTACACTATTTGTTTAGAAATGTCTTCTCAAAATTATTTTTTCAAGAATTATTGTTGAGAAAGAGCGTCCACATGGGAACTTTTTCATCAATTTTGCTAACAGTGCATCCTGTTTGAAACGTTTTTGACATTATTTATTCAGAACCGACTTCTCAAAATTATTTTTTCAGTAACTATTGTAGAAAAATAGTGTCCACGTAGGAGCTTTTTTTAGTAATTTTGCTGACAGTGCATCTTGCTTGAAGTATTTTTGACACTATTTGTTCAGAACCGTATTCTCAAAATTATTTTTTCAGGAACTACCGTAAAAAAAAACCCAAAATCCTTATTGTCAATATAATTTTTCCTAAACCCTAAACCTAAACACAATATTATTTAAAAAAAAACTAAACCCAAATTTAATTAATTTTCTTAAAAACACTAAACCCAAAATTAATTATTTTATTTAAAACTCTTAAACCTTAATTTAATTAATTTTAAAAAAAGAATACTAAATCCTGATTTATTTTTAAAAATTCCTAAAACCCAGAACCTTAAATTATTTTAACAAAATCCTAAACCTTAAAAACCTACCATAAATTATTTTAACAAAACCTTAACCCTAAAAACCCTAAACCAAAAAATCCTAGGGACTAAACATACAAAAAGCCTTAATCTAGAAAAAACACGGAGCAAAACGCACCCCTGGGGGAGCCTTTTTGCCACGTCAGCAAAGTACATCCACGTCAGTGTGTTTTGTGCTGACATGGCAAAAACGCTCTCCAAGGATACGATTTGCTGAAAATTTCACCCTAAAACGCTCCTACATGGAAAAATTTTACCAAAATCGACCCTTTTCGATAAATAATACAGAAATTAACCCATTTCCATAAATATACTTAGAAATGGGCCTTTATAAGTAAATTAATCTTTTATGCCAATATATTATATGTGTGTTACAGGGTCTTTCAAATGTGTTCACATTATAAAAATTTGACATGTGGTATGAAAATAAATAAAAAAATTATGAAAGGTAAAATTCCAACATAAACCCTTCCTATTTTTTTATATAACTTTTAATGGTGTTTTATAAATTATATTTCATAAATAAAATTTTTTCAATTTGCTTATATTCAATTATTTAACATGCTACCTTTTAAATTTTGTTTTATAATAAGTCCTCCAATATGTTTCAAAAATTCTATAATATATTCAATATATCATATTAGGCCCTCCAACAGCCATGGCCTTCTTTACAAACATTTAAGTAAAATATACCATCTTGACGAAAAAACTGTAATTTTTAAAATTTTAATTAAAATTAATTTTAATGTTTAATTAAAATACCTTTTTTAATTAAAAAACTCTAGTAGAATATACTTTTTTTTTCCTTAATTTTTAAGTTAAATTAGTACCATCAATTCATGAATTATTTGGTCTTTATTTTTAAAAGGTATAGGTTACTTTTAACTAATATTATAGATTATGCACATATAATCATCTTATATACAAGTTTTTTAAATAAATATGTTTAAAATTTTGAAAATAAGTTAAAAAAAGTTACATATTTTTTAAAAATTTTAAAAATAAAAGTATTTCTTAAAAATTAGAAATTTTAAAATTAAATATTTTTAAAACAATTTTTAATTTTTTTTTCAAATTTACATAAAAATACGTTATAATTTATTAAATAAATATTGTAAATAAAAATTGGATTTAAAACTTGTAAAATTTGGAACACACGCAGAAGCAGGTAGGGGTGAGCAAAATCCGATTCGATTCAAAAAACTCGATAAAATTTTTAAGTTTTGAATTAAATAATTCGAGTTATTTGAGTTAATCAAGTTATTTGGATCAACTCGAATAAAAAAATAAATTTTTCGGTTTAATTCGAATGTGAATTACACAATTCGAGTTATCTGAAAATCCGAATAAGAAAAGGCAAAACTACATCATTTTGATAAATGTTTACTTTTTCTAAAGTTAAAAGTCAAAACCATTAAGTTAAAAGGTAAAACTATGTTATTTTGATAAATATTTACTAATTAAGTTAAAAGGTAAAATATTATATTGTTTATGTTGTTAAATAATTTTATACTTTGTTTACTAGTTAAATAATCGTTTCATGTAAGCGCAACATTGAGTACAAATAATAAGATTCGTTAACTCGACTCGACTTGACTCGAAATTTTTTGACTTGAGTCAATACAATTCGAAAAAAATTCAAATTGAATTCGATTATTAAAATATGATTCGTCAACTCAATTAATTCAAAATTTTTTTAATCGATCAGACTCGACTCGATCAAATACTCAGCCGTCTTAAGCTGTCGATAAAAAAATGGAGTAGGATATTTTAAAATTTTGAGATATTTCATGTTGGTGAAATGTTAGAAGGATAATGGTACAGAGTCCGGTGGAAGCAATATGGACGCTTCAATAGTCCCATCTCCTAAGCTCCCGCCTCCCCACTTCGAACCTAACACTGAAAACATCAAACGGAGGCTTCTCCGGAAAGGCGTTTACCCTACTCCCAAAATCGTTAGAACTCTCAGGAAAAGGGAAATTCTCAAACATAACCGCAAAACTAAACAACCCCAGCCTGAAACCCCATCCCTCTCCGCTTCCGACCTCCAGTCTTTGGCTGAAGTGTCTCACTTTTTAACCCTAAAACGCGAGTACAGACGCTTCTCCAAAGCTCTCAACCCCAAAAGGGAGCGCCAGAGTCCTTCCTTGGCGGGAAAACCATGGGACAGAATCGAGGGACCCAAACTCCGGGACCTCGTTTCAGAAAACGAAGAGTTCCACGGGGAGAGCTTGAAGAGACAGAACCTTAAAGAACTCAGAGAAATGTTCGAAGAGGATCTCCGTTGGGTCCTGGAGGATGATGTTGACGTGGAAGACGATGATTGTCTGTTACCCACTGAAAAGCAAATGCAGGACTTGGACCCTTCAAAACGTTGGCGTAACGAGAAAGAAGCAATTCGATTCCTTGTTGACAGGTTTCGGTTTTTTGTGCTTTCATTTTCTTTTATCATCAATTTCCTGTATTTTTCACTTTTTTTTTCATCAATTAATTCCAGGTTAAGTGAGAGGGAGATAACGGAAAGGCATTGGAAATTTGTAAGGATAATGAAGCAATCAGGGTTGCAATTTACAGAGTGGCAGTTACTTAGGATTGTTGAAGGACTTGGAAAGAACGGGAAATGGAGGCAGGCAATGGCCATTGTCCAATGGCTGTATGGCAATAAGGAGCGTAAAGATTTCAAAAGCAGGTGATTCTTCTTCCCTTTGCATTCATTTCAATCAATTTGCAAAGATTTTTTTTTTTTTAAATTTGTGATTATTTCTTTTTTGGCTTACCAATGTTAGTTGGAAGTAAAGTAATTAGACAATTAGGTAGTTTGATGTTGGATATGAGGTCATAAGATTTTACAATATATGAACTTATTGAAGCTTCTTGTAGGTTTGTTTACACAAAACTGTTGTCAGTTCTTGGGAAGGCGAGGCGACCCCAGGAAGCTCTTCAGATTTTTAAGCTGATGCTTGTTAGTATTCACTTTCACTATTTTATTTTATGCAGCGGGTGATCCTTTTGCCTAATTATGATATGCTGGCTCGATACTTACTCTTGACTTGTTTAGGGAGACTGCCTTATATATCCCGATTTAGCTGCATATCACAGTATTGCTGTTACATTGGGGCAAGCTGGTCTTTTGAAGGAATTGCTGAACATAATCGAGTGCATGAGACAGAAACCTTCTAAAAGAATTAAAAATATGCGACGCAAGAACTGGGATCCAGTGCTTGAACCTGATCTGGTTGTATATAATGCTGTATGTGAGGATTTTTACTTTTGGCATTCTCTGACATCTTTTGGTCCATAAAATAATTCTCTTGCAAAATGCTTTTCAGGTTCTGAATGCTTGTGTCCCACTGCATCAGTGGAAGGGTGTTTCCTGGGTGTTTGAACAGCTTAGAAAGAGTGGTCTGAGACCTAATGGAGCGACATATGGGCTTGCAATGGAGGTACTTATAATCCATGATATGTGCACTTGTGCTATGGTTCAGGCATCTTACTTGTGGTCCTAAGCAATAAAAGCAATTGTTTTGTGCCAGCAACATTGTCATTTGAATGCCACTGTGTGTGTTAAGTTCATGTGTTATCTTTTTTGAGTTATTTTTCCTTCTGAAAAATGCTGTTTGCCTCAGCTTTCAAAGCTTTAGATGTCAGGCAGTGGTCTAAATGCATTAAAGTGGGAATTGTCTATTTGTTTCCAGCGAAGCTTAAATTTTAGAAATGTCCTGCCAAGGACAGTACTCTATCTTTCTGTGTGTTGGCAGAGGAATTTGTTTATCTGCCACTATATTTTGTGTAATTAGAAGCATGGGAGTCCAGAATATTAGTTTTTGGTTTGTCATACCCACCTTACGACCTTAGTGGAAATATGCTTCATGCTCTGATCGAAGGACAGTGTATCTACTGCAAATATTGTTTTTCCTCAAGTTATATTTCTATTCGAGTCTTACAGGAGGTGCTTATTGAAAGGTAATGTTGCAATCTGGGAAGTATGATTTGGTCCATGAGTTTTTTAGAAAAATGAAAAGAAGCGGAGAAGCTCCAAGAGCACTTACTTACAAAGGTAATCAATTTTCTTATCGCTATCTTTATCACATGTGTTTGTGTTGTGTTTGTGTTGGAAAGATGTTCTCTTTTTCCTGACTCATAGACTGCTTGATCTGTGGCTTTCCAGTCCTTGTCAAAGCTTTTTGGGAGGAAGGAAAAATTAGTGAAGCTGTGGAAGCGGTCCAGGATATGGAACGGAGGGGAGTAATTGGAACAGCCAGTGTCTACTATGAGCTAGCCTGCTGTCTTTGCAGAAATGGAAGGTGGCAAGATGCTATGATAGAGGTAAACTTTGTTGAATATGGCATAATGGAGCATGCATATTCTTTAGGGGGTACTGGGTAGTGGTCCTCACCTCCATGGTGAGTGAGGAGGGTGGAGCATGAAGAAATCATATTATGGATGTTGCTAACTTTACCTTGCATACCTGCACTTGTTTTAGAATTGATGTTCCGTGGTTCTTCAATTATTTTGCAAACCCAAAGACTTCAAGCTTATATTTTCACAATTAATTGATATTATTATTGTTTATAGCACTAGCGTAGGCCCTGGGGAAAAAATATTCACATATAACATGAGGCTTGACCCAAGGAACCATAAGGAATAAGAATCGTTAAAGCTTTGATTTAGTGGCTTGTTTGAAGAGTTACATGGTATTCAACCGGGCTTCTCTTTTAGATATTTATATTATTTTACTTGTTTTGGATGGAACAAAGTCTAATAATAGTATTTCATGTTTCTTTTTGTATTTGTAACTCTGCATCATTCTGGCATTGATTTAGCTTCATCTGCTTGCAGGTGGACAAGATTAAAAGACTATCTACTAGGAAACCTTTGGAGATCACTTTCACTGGTTTGATAATGGCTTCCCTGGATGGTGGATATGTTGATGATTGCATTTCCATATTTCAATACATGAAAGACCACTGTGCACCCAACATAGGAACCATAAATGCAATGCTTAAAGTGTATGGCCAGAATGATATGTTTTCTAAAGCCAAAGAATTGTTTGAAGAAACCAATAAAGCTAAATCTGGTCCTTATTGTTCCCTGAATGATAAGTTTGGTAACCTTATCCCTGATGGCTTCACTTATAGCTTAATGCTGGAGGCGTCTGCTAGTGCTCACCAATGGGAATATTTTGAGTATGTCTATAAGGAGATGGCTCTCTCTGGATATCAGCTAGATCAAAGTAAACTTCCAATTCTACTTGTGGAAGCATCCAGAGCTGGGAAGGTAGGCTATATATATATATCTTCTTCGTGCTTACGAAGTTGTTAAATATTAGTTGTCCCTTGTATAATTTCTAAAGCTGTTAATTCCCCATCACACCACCAAAATTCTAATTAGCAGGTCATTTCTGTTGATTAGTCATTATTTTGGATCCAACATGATTTTTTATAGGAATTCATGATCTGATTTTACTCGGAAGTTGCTAATGTATAGAATGAATTATGGATAAAGTGACTAGCTTGCTTTGATGTTTGCAGTGGTATCTATTAGAACATGCCTTTGATGCCTCCTTGGAAGGTGGAGAGATTCCGCATCCTCTGATCTTCACTGAGATGTTGATACAAGCTACTTGGCAAAGTAATTATGAGAAGGCTGTCACCTTGGTCAACACCATGGCTCATGCTCCATTTCAAGTTAGTGAACAGCAGTGGACTGACCTTTTTCTGAAAAATAGAGACAAGATTACTCAAGGTTGTTTAGTGAAACTGTTTGATGCACTCTCCAGTTCTGAGTTATCATCTGAAATCACAGTCTCAAACTTGTTAAGATCTTTGCAATCTCTTTGTGGATCTGCCCCGTCTACCAGTTCCATGTCCTTTGGTAACTTTGGGGAAACTTATGGTAGTGAGAGATTAAATATTCCAAGTATTTCCGGGAATGAGAAAGGTAAAGCAGCCACATATCCTACATTAAAAGCAACTGATACATCATTTGCTATGTTGTCTCTTACCAATGCTGGAAAGAACGAAGAGGGTGGTGTCGATGCAGATGATAGTGCATCTAAAAAACACAGCTGCACAGGGGATTTTGCTAATGATGTTACATCTGGTGAGCCTACTAATGGTTCAGGTAAGCAGGTCCCTTTGTTAAACCTAGATGAGTATACCGAAGATACTGATGAGGCTGAAACCGACCTTCCAGTTGGTGGTAATACTGAAATGGATTTGCTAATTGATGAGGATAGTGATTCTCTTACGTCAAAATTGCCTTCTGCACAAGAAATATTGGAATCATGGAAGAAAAGCAGGGAAAGTGATGGGATATACTTCCCGTTCCATCTTGGGCAGAAGTGAGTGGAACTATTTCCATAGCATTCTTAGAACTGAAGTTTTGGGATTAAAGAACAGGTCGGCACCCAGAGGCAGAGGTGAGGATCTTCGAGGGGAAGAGAATGAAGCAGAAACAGAAGTATTTCCCAGGAAGTGGGTCCTATAGAGTAATCCTATTATCAACACTTCAACTTCTAAGGGAGATATTGGCAACAGATCTAACATTCTAGGCAAGCAGTGTTAAACTTGATTGATGTAAAGATCGAGGCTTAGCAATGGGAGAGGAAGTATTGCACGAACAGATTAGAAAGCAAAATGGTAACAGCTGATGTGTGTGTGTATATATATATATATAATGTGGATAAGAACTTGGTTAATGGCTGAGCTCTTAAAGGGTTTGAATTTTAGAAATTTGCTTTTCATGTCTTAATTGCCAAATTTATGATATACTGGTTATTCTTTTGTCTATGATCACATAATTGTCAATTTTGAGATTCCAGGTTAAAATAGTTGCTCTGTTGAAGTCCCTGAAACTTGTAGTTTAATTGTCGTCTCCTACAGTCCTACCCAATGGTACTCTTAATATACCCCCAAAAGGTTTAAAAATGGTTTAATAAGGAGTGTTTTTATTATCACATGCAGGCAAAGGTGGAGGCAGGATTTAGAAAATGTCAATTATCGGTCTCATAAAGATCCTTTGTAAGCTTCCGCAGCCCACTTAAGGTTTTTAATATTTAGTTGGCCTCTACTTCTTTCTACACTTAAATTGTTAGATGCAAGCATATTCAATAATCCAATTATTCGTTTAAATTCAAACATTCTAATTCCCATTTGAACTTTTTTTTTTCTAAATTTATTCTAATTATTGATTTTATTTTTATTTGTTTATTGTTAAGCGGATTCTAATTTTTTAATGATTTTTTTTTGTTTCGTTTACTTGCTATTATGTTAATTAATTTCTTAAATTTATTATTATTATTATTATTATTTGTTTATAATGTAATATCTTTTATTTATTATTTTTGCTTGTTATTCTTAATTCTCTAATTTAATTTATTATTTTACTTGTTATTTTAATTAATTATTATGATTGATTTTTCCAACATGATTTTGTTCATTTAGAAATAACTTAAACTTTAGAGTGGGTAATGGGTAGCTTACTCAATATTAAAATATTATAATTAAGCCCTAATGTGTTATAAAACTAATGTGGTACTATCCTTAGGGATGGGCGTTGCAGGGCTGTTAATATTTTTTTATATGTAATCATACTCCGAATTTAGATTTGGTTAAGTAGACCAGAATTTATTTACTTTTAGATTATTTACTTAATCTTAAAATAATTTTAAATTGTATAATATCTTAAAAGGATTATAGTGAGACGAGAAAGACTTTAAGTCTTCAAGATGTAATGTATCAAGAAATCATTATTAATCTTCATGGATGTCAGTACCAATAAGTTTCATTGATGTCTGTCTACTTTGTAAAGGTGATATCTAGAGTCTTATCTCACATTGAGCATTAACAGCTTCCATATAATCCTAAACTTTCTCATAATTCAATATTGACCTACAATATTATGTGAGATACAATTGGGCCACTTCTATCCTTTGTATAAAGTGATCTCAACTTGAGTACTCCCAACATTAGCCATCAATGACTTCTCTTTTTTGGAGAGAACAATCAAAGTCAATACACCATGATATAGTAAGACAACCTCTTTCCATTTCTTATAATTATCATCACTCAAGGAAAAAAAAAATTATACATTGTTATCAGAGAATAAACAAATATACTTACTAAATAACATTTGAAGTACAATCCATCAAACAAAATGATGAGTTAATCAATGCAAAATCATATATTAAATAGTAAATGAATCAACATATAATAAAATCTTTAAGACAATACATAATATGATTCATTTTCTTTTAGGGGTGAAACTATTACTTATACTTTATAATGAAGAAAAGAATAGCATTTATTTCATCCTAATTAATCAAGAAAGTATAATTCTTTGTTATACGTAAAATAAATATAGTAACATGATTAATTAGATGTTATTTACCTGATAATTAGAATATCACTACTTAATGCATATAGATGTTGTGAATAGTCTAAAATACTTGTAAGTGTACACAATCATATGACATCAAAAGATAAATTATTGCAATATTGTATTTAAACATGGCATATAACAAAATAATACAACTAGAGAAAAACATCATATGAGCTAGAAAACACCATATTACTTGTATGTGTCACCCATCGTCAAACCTTCAAATAGGGGCCCATGCACCCCACAAAAAAAAAAAACACCTTGCACTGTCCGTGCATTGTTACGTGTTCATCAATCGTCGATCAACGTTTTAATTTTATTTTTGATTTTGATTTGACTTGATTTTATCTAATTTAACTGACTTGGACAGCCTTAACTCGATTTGATTTGGTTTATTAACTTGGACCGATTTAGCTTGACCTTCAATTTTAATGTGTTTAGGTTTTTCTTGAAGGATATTAGCCTCATCCTAATAAAAGGATAATGAGTTGGACTTGGAATTTCTAATAAATTAGGGGTGTTTTAAAGAAATTTTCTAAATATTGGTTGAAGATAGGTTATAAATTAAAAATATTAAGGGTTGTAATAATTGAATTTGGCCATTTTTTTTATTACCTAATGTTGAAAAATACGTAATAATGGTAAAAAAAATCATCAAATATCACAACTATAAAAAAAGATAAGCCCAATACACAATTTTATGAATAAATTCCAAATCAAGTATGAAGAACCTTAAACATATTTCCTATAATCTAAGATATGTAAAAAAAAAAAATCAAAGAGACATGGGTAGGTAAAGATTAAACGAGGCTTTGATAGATTCAAAAATAAAATATGGATCAATACATGATAACCTCCACCCACAACACTTAGAATAAAATAATTGCTCAAAAAACTTCCAAAGCACTATGAAAATAGAATGGGTTGAAGGTTTATGTATATTAACAACCTCTACAGAACAAAGGGAAGGAGAGTGTTATCATTTCAAAATTTTAACTCACTTACATTTCACCTTCAACTATACTCCATTTTCAACATTTTATGCTTTGCACCCATATTTATCTAATTCAATTCGATTTTGTAATAATGTTAAAAAAATCAATTGACATTAAAATGTGCTACGTGATACCTCCAACCATTTAAAACGTGACAGTTGACATTCATATTTATTAAAATAAAAAAAATATATATGTAATCTAAGAAATTCAAAAATAAAAGCTTAGATTTGAATAATCAAAATTCCAATCCAATCTAAATAAAAATAAATTAAATTTAAATAATCTGAATATGAAATTATTAAAAAATCTCAAAAATTAATCAAATCTAAATTAATTTGATATAAATTGGCCTCCAAATTTGGATGTATCTTAAATAAGGATCAAATATTCTCAAATATTTAATTTGTTTTTATGTAATCAGATATTGTGGATTTGAATACTATTCATATTCGAATTTTAAAATTATTATCTAATGTGGATTCGGAGTAATTGTGAATGGATATCCAAGATATTAATTACTCCAATCAACATTGCTTATTCGGATAACAAATGTATATTTAGATTTAAATATTTGAATTTTATAATTTTAATTTTATATTTAGATTTTTTTTGAAAGTTTTGATTTTGTCTTTCTTTGAATTTAAATATATGAGGAACGATAATATTTAATTAGATTTGAATTCAAATAATAAATCTTAAATAATTTAGGGATAATTAACAAAATTAAATTTTTAGATAAATTTACCAATTCAACTATTTTATCGCAACCATTCCTATTCCTTTGTGCATGACGTCAATTCTTTTTATTATAAAATTATAATGTGTGGTAATGGTATTACTAGCGATATTCTTTCTATACCCGAGCTTAATGCAGACGTGGAGTCCACGTTGCAGCAGCGTGGATATTCCACGTACAGTAGTTTAAAACAGATTAATTACACGTCACAACTCAGAATGAATAGTGCTTCTAGATTTGTGCAGAGCCAGGATTAGCAACTTGCCTTATTTCTTTATTTTTGGTCAGCTGCCCCAGACTCAACTTCCTTATACGCATCGCTCCCCTCCCTGCCCGCTGCCCTAACGCTGCTGGCTTTGGCAGCACTCCAAAATGTTGCCCTAGAAGCACCCTCTATAAAACCTTCATATCTCTGACCTGCATTCTCATTGCCTCCCTTTTTCTTCTCCTCCTTTGCAGTAACCAATAAGGTCTCTGGGTTTTGTGTATTCTTTTTCAAAGCTTTTAAGTGTCTTCACTCCTCTCATACGTTTTATGAAAGTGCAAAAAACTTCCATCCGCTTGTGATAAAGTACAAGTTGAGCAAAGCGGCCATATTTTGCACAGATTGAGTAAACAAAGTAGTCAATAATCTACTTGTGCTTTTTTTTATCTAAATGGGTTTATGTTGTTTTTCGGACATATATGTAAACCTATTTGTGATTTTAGCAAACACCTGTTTACATTTCAGATATTAATAGCTTTTCTATTCAACTCATTGAAACTTTTGGGAGGGAGGCAGATTCTATTTTAGGAAGGTGGGACAAAGTGAAAGTTTGATCTCCTTTTTTACAAAAGTGGGTTATTTTATTCACATAACTTTAAAAAATAATTAATTACGACTTAAATTTAAAAATAATCACTTAAATAACTAATAAAATTATAGGATTAGGTGGTTGGCACTATTATTTTTTTTATTAAAGAATATTTTTTTAAGTTTTAGACGTTAGATGATTGACAACTCTATATTTTTTTTTAAAATTTTTTTGAATTTAATACACTTATAGTCAATACCTCTTTATTTGATTAAAAAATTATTTTTGAGAGTGTCAATGTACGATTAAAAAATTATTTTTGGGAGTATCAATGTGCGGCCAGCAAAGACCTAAATTCACCTAAAAGGGATGAAAATATTATAATTTAATCTCTCCATATTGTCTCATCTTTTTTATTTCTCAAATTTAATTACAGGTTTTATATTTTAAGTAATCAAACTTAGGAAATAAAAAAGATAGAAAAACAGGGAGGGGTTAATGTTGCAATATTCTTATCTCTTTCGTTGGGTGAGTTTGGGCCTTTGTTGGCTGGCACCTAAAGCTAGAGGTGTTCATTGGCCGGGCCAAGTTGCCCGAAATGTGGGAGGGTTTGGGCAAAAATATAAGCTCGAAAAATGGGCTTAGATAAAAAAAATAAGACCCGTTTAAAAAATAGTTCGGGCCTCGAGTAAGGTATTTTTAGCCTGGGCTCGACCCTGCCCAGCCCGAATCACTAAAGGACAAAAAAATCTGCATTTTTATTTTTATTTTTGAATGTTATTTTCTTATTGTTTTCTCTCTATTTTGCTACCATTTTACTATTATGTTGCTACTATGTTGTTGTTATTGTTTGGATATTGTATAAAACTTATTTTATTGTTAATTTTGTTATTATTTTAAAGACATTTGTTAATTTTTTTTATTATTTTAGAGACATTTGCTTGTTAAGTTGCATCTATCTTAGTGTTATTTAAGTCTACATATTTTTTAAAATTTATTTTCAATTTGTTGAGAAAAAATTATTTTGATGTTTTTAGTATTTTTGATGTATTATATATATTTAAAAATAATATAAAAATTAATACGGGTGGGTGGGCCGGGCTTGAGTGAAATTTTAGGCCCATTTTTTAAGCCTGACCCGACCCAGACCCAATAAATGGGCATGATTTTTTAGTTGAGCCCGGCCCGAACCCGGCTTGGCCCGACCTATGAACACATCTACTTAACACCCAAAAAAATAATTTTTAATCAAATAAAGGGGTGCCGGCCATTAGTGTGCCAGCACCCAAATTTTTTTTTTTTTTGAAAAAAGTATATGAGTGTCGGTCATTTAATGTTTAAAACCTAAAAATTATTTTTTTAACAAAAAAGATAGTGGTGCCATAATCTAGTCCCGTAATCTAATTTTATTGTTCATTTCAAATTATTTAAGTGAATATTTATGATTTAAGGTGATTTACATAATTAATTATTATTTTTAAGTTGTTTAAGTAAAATAACCGCAAAAGATGAGTTGTTCTCCTCTAATTACTTAAAAGATAATATTGCAAAAGATTTTTTATTGGAGGGGATGCATGCCAAAAAGGGAAAATGGGTCCAATTTTTGTAAGCTTGCCAAGATTAGATTAATATTGGTGGTGTACAGTAATCAGGGTTCATCCTTATCTCATTACTAAAATGGGTAAAAAGGTGTTATGATTTGTGTATTTTTAATGCTTTAAATTTTCCTTTTAGCATTAAAACTACCTACTTTAAATAATAAAAAATAATTATTTGATACACTTTTTTAAAAATATTTTACACTTTACAAAGCGTGGTAAATATTAATTTTATTTATTTTCATAATATATTTGTCAAATTTTTATGAAAAAAAGTGATTGGTGTATCAAATAATTTTGATAAAAAATAAAAAGTTGGATAAAAACACTTAACAAAAAAGTTTATGAAAACAGAAAAAGTAAAATAAATGTGCTTAAGCATTAAAAAAATTATGAAAATAGAATTTTTTGAGTTTATTTTTAATATTTTGATTTTATTAATATTTTAATTTTTAAATTATACTCGTTTTCTATATAGGTAATTAAATTCTTTTCTTTAAATATGGACTTGAACTTTAATTTTTTTATTTATTAAATTTTTAACTTCAAATACCTAACTCTATTTGTAAAATAATTTTCAACCAATCTAGGTTCGACATGTGTTCAGGTCAGATATTTAAAGAATATAAATTATTTGTGAAAAAAAAACAAATAGATAAAGAAATAAAATATTATAAATGCAATTTCTTATCAATCTATTCGATGGGTATTTCCTTGTTGCTAATATTCATTCCTTGGTTGAGATTATTATTATCAGCCGTACTTGAATGGACTACTTCGGTTGAGTAACAAAAACAAGAACTATTCAACACTGGAGTAGTCGTCGAAAAATTAATAGATATAGAAGAAAATGCCCTTCCGCACTAGTTATTATTTTGGAGAGATAGAAATTGTTTTCTAGAATGTGGAACTCTAAAGCTTTAAATGCAAGTTGGTATTCTGGAACTCGGATTAGCCATGTAGGAGTTGAGTTCATTGGAGTTGGATATATCAAAGCTGGAATTCGACTTATACCCAATTCGAGAGTGATATGGTCGATATCTAGGATGTTTGCTCGAGTTAAGGGATTCCTCGATCTTGGCTTGATTGAGGCTTCTCAACCTTTCCTTCTGTTCTAGCTCTTTCAGGGCCATTTGAAGAGGGTATTAGGAAAGACCCATTGAGAGAAGAAGGTGGTAAAGAGCCTGCTATTGTTGAGAGGTGATGAATATAACAGCCCATTTTTAGGTTAAATCGGAATAATAGTTTTGAGACCACAAATCTGAAATTAAAATATTTATTTTATTATTTTAATAAGGTTTACAGCATGATAGATTAGTTACGTGAAAGTTTCATAAAAAAATTTACCGTTTAAATACTTAATTCGGTAAAAAGGACTAAATCGCGTAAAGTGTAAAATTAGGGTTCTACTTGATAAAAGCATTATATGGCTATGAAATTGAAATATGGGAGTACTTGCATGGTAATTAGTCCTTTAATGACATAGTGGAAGTGGTTTGCTTGGTATTTTTGAAATTATTAAATGTTTTAAAGGTTAAAATGGTAAATAGGTAATTAATGTTAAAATTAATAAAACAAAAACTTAATTTGGTGTCATCTCTTCATTCAACTGATTGTAAAATAGAAAATAGGGTTTGGGAGAGCTTGAAAACATTCGACCATTGTAGGATCAAATTGTAAGTCCATTTTGACTTGTTTTTAATGATTTATACGTTTTTGAGCTCGTTACAACTTAGTCTAGCTAGCCCGTACCTTAGATTTTGAAATGTATAAAGATTTTGAGATATGTCATTGTTTAATACTGAAATGTATAAAGATTTTGAGATATGTCATTGTTTAATACTTGGGTATTTTGAAGTTTCTTGTTAGACTATTGATGGTTGTTGATAGATATACAAGTTTTATAAAGCAATTTTTGACAAAAAAATGAGAATTAGGGATTAAATTGTGAAAGATAGAAATGTTGTGGTTGAAAATGTGAATAAAATGAAAATATGGGCTGCTATGAGGTTAAATGAAATTAGGCTATACATGGGTTAATGATAAATTGCATAAATTTACTATTTTGTATAAAAAAGGACTAAATTGCATAGTAGTCATAAGTATAGGGGCAAATGTGTAATTTGCCAAGTATATGTGAATTTTATTAAATGGTTACTGAAAATATTGAATTAAATAATATATTTAGATCAAGATAAAAAATTACTGGAATTAGATCGGGGGAAACGAAAGGTTAACGAGTAGACGACGGTTATACGAGTTAATACGAGGTAAGTTCGTATAATTAGAATCGAACTTTTCTATACTTTTAATTGTTGAATTGAATGTATATAATTGAAATACTTGAAATATAAATGTCTTAATGATATGTTGTATTCGTTACCGAGTCCCATTTGAACTATATGAATTCATTGGATACAAGTGATGTGTTACTGAGATTACTGTAGTGGTTGAGCTCCTGCATTTGTTGCGGACTCACCACAGCATAAGAGCTTACTGTTTCAGCTCATTGGAGCTTACCGATTCAGCTCGTAAGAGCTTACTGTTTTAGCTTAATAGAGCTTACCGTTTCAGCTCAATAGAGCTTACTGTTCATCAGCTCAAGAGGAGCTTACCGACCATGACTCGAAAGAGCATGCATGATGATGAATTGACGGATTACTGACATTGTTCACTCGACTATCCTTTGAAGTTCTAATAGGTTCAACGGGCCTAAATACTGTTTATACGGATAAGTTACGGATTATAAGTGATATTAATGTTATATGTATGATATGTGAATTTTGGAATAATACAGAGTATTGTATTAATGGATGGTTTATGTTTATGTTAAATGACTAACATGTGATGACAATGTGTGAATAGGTGATGGTTAAATTGAATTGTTGGCATTTTTATTATTGCTTGATTTTGTATAAATGGTAAGTTTAATTCTGAATTATACGGGCTTACTAAGCTATAAGCTTACTCTGTTACGTTTCCTATGTTTTATAGAGGCTCGTTGCTCACTCGTTTCGGACAAGTCGGAGTTGCATGTCACACTAATTTCTGATTGGTATTTTGAACTTGTAAATATATGTAAATATGGCATATATAGGCTAGTTTAAATGATGTTAGTTAAGATACTTGATAACTTGATTTTGGTATGTTCTTGTGTATAAGTTAAGCCATGTGATTTGGTTTTTTTGGTATAATGTTTTAGTTGTATATATATGTGCTTATATATGGTATGTTTTGGTGGGGTAATGTTTGAATGAAAATATGCAAGTGAGGTATTGATATATATTGTTGGATGAATGGATTATGTATAGTACTATTTAGGTAATTGATTGTCAAGTGGAACTGGTACATATTGTATATGAAATGGTTATGAGATGCTTGCCAATTGGGTTGTGAAATGTGGTTATTTATGTTTATGAATGCTTGTGTTTGTAGGGTGGCAAAATGGCTTTGCAAATAACTTATTTTTGTCCACACGGGCATGTGTCTCACGGTCATGTTGCACAGCTATGTGTCTCCTGGGGTAGCCCTACGAATTTAAGTCAGTCTCGAGCATGGCTTAGACATACAGGCATGTCTATTGGCCGTGTGAATGGCACACGGGTTGGCACATGGGCGTGTGGTTGGCTGTGTGGCCAAGTCAATAACCTCCCTAATTTTAACACGGCCCGGCACATAGGCGTGTCTTGAGACCGTGTGGATAAGTCAGTATGTATGCCCTGTTTTGCCACGGCCTAGATACACGGGCTTGTCTAATGTCGTGTGAAGCACATGGCCTATTCACACGGGCGTGTGACACTTGAAATGTTGAAATTTTTTCTAAATCCTTAAATTTTTACATGTTATCAATTTAGTCCTGAATGCATGATTAAGGCTTTGAATGCTTCATTTAAGTATATAATGAATGTGAATGGGTGATATTTACTGAATTGTAATGATATTGGATAAATTATCATTCTGAACTAAGTTGTAAGTCCGATAATGTCTCTTAACCTATTTCGACGATGGTTACGGGTTAGGGGTGTTATAAGGAACATCTCCTTGAGCCTTGTTGAACGTTGTTTCTTTTCCATGCAGATTTTCATTTTTTGGCTGGCATTCATTCCCCAAAATTTTGGGTGTTGAAAGCGTTTGAAGTTTTTGTGAGTCGTCATTTTTGGAAGTTGATAGAGAGAAAGCAAGCCTTGCTGTTTGACTGATGCCAATCTGGGAGAAATTTGGTTCACAGGAATACGCTTTGTTCTTAGGAAGGCATATTGTTATGTTCATATCCTGAACTTAGACCGAATACAAATTCCATAAGAAAGTATTGAGTAATGAATTTGAAACAATGATATTTCATATTATTGGTAATGCAAAGAAATTGAAAAAAAAGAAGAAGCTACGATTTGATAAAATTAGAATTTAATTTTTAAACAATTACAATTTGAAAGAATCAGAATTTGGTTGTTGAGATTTTTTAAGAAATTGACTCTGCAAATTTAACATTTTACCCTTTCAGAAAATAATATAAAAAGGAGGGAAATTACATGAGAGGGAAAATTTGTCTAGAAGATTGGGTTTTAAACGGGACCATCTATGACCCCTAAAATATTTTCTAAGAATTGAACTTAGTGTGGTTTCGTCAAGTTTCTTCCAATTTATTTTCTGATCAAATTTTTGACCAACTGTTTTTGTTTTTTCAGTTTTGATTCATTTCAAGGAGAACAATACCAATTATGCTTCACTTTTTTTATTCGGGTATACGGATATTGAAGTACTGTGTTAACCTGAGGGGGTGACGTCCATTACACGATTACACCGATCAAGGCGAATTTGCTTCTAAGGCGGTGGTTTTTCCATGACATAGTGATTGGTTTATTTATTTACACTCAGTTTGGTTTTCTGTCAGTGCCAACAGTTTTTTTTGCGATAGTATGTTTCCAACAATTTAGAAGCAAATTATGCTACTGTTTAAACATGAGAATCATTTCTGTTTCCCGTTGCTGGAACCAATGAAGGCTCTTACAGACAACGTGCTAAAGTACATTTGAGGATCGTTGGAGCAAGTGAAGTGTCCTATTGAGGCAATCAGTTTGAGGGCACCTTAGTAGTGCAAGAGTGTGCCTAAGTAGCGTTGGAGTGGTTGCAAGCTCCATTTGTGTTGGCCAGTAGGCCATTGCGATCAAGATGGACTTGGAAGGCCTAGTAAGATTTAACTAAGATGGGTCAAAGGTTTGTAACACCCCATACCCAGTTCGATCTCTGAAATCGAGCTATGAAGCGTCACATTAACCATCTAAGTGACTCTCCATTAACCCTTAAGTTAACCTCCAACAAACCATAAGTTAAAATAAAACATGTATCGGTTTAAGAAAGCACAAGCTCATGGACTCACTTTGCTTGCTTCATGATTTGCAACAACAATAACATGTGAACCTACTTCTCTTGTAAGGACTTAACTTACTCTTTTCTTAAAATCATAAATATTTAAAGAAAGGAATTAGGAACTGGCGAACCTTAAGGTCACAAGACAATATACAACTGTTCAACTATTTGACATTGGGGTTTGCACCCCTGCTTAGCTCGCACATTCCAATTCTTCGCAGAATAAGACTCATTAAATAGGGTAAGTTTTGTGAACTACCCCTACATTATTAGATTCTGCGAACTTGGTCCGTAGGGTTTCTCCTATTCTATTTAACATAATTTATTAAGGGTTTGCAAGTACCGGTTCGCCAAAATTTAGGGTTCGCATTTTGTACAGTTCGACATCCCTGTCGCTTTGTAGCCACCATGGCGAACTCTATTTAAGTTTGCAATCTTATTATTTCATGTTAATGCTTATGACGAACACTGTGTTTAGAAATTAATTACTTAAGTATGAACATGTAAATTAAGAAAACATCAAATCTGACTTGGACTATATTTAAATATTAAGAATTCAGATGTGTTTATAAAATATTTATTGGTTCACAAATAAAAACATAATGAAACATAAGAAATCATAAAAAACAACTAAATCTTAGAACAATTGGCAAAATAAAAAAAATGATAACTCTAAGCCTAAGGAGAATCCCACATTGCCTTTATGTTTAGAGTTCACTTGTACTACCTTTCCAGCATGTATGCTTCGCCTGGATCACTTGCTTCGCTGCTACTCATCGTGCAACCTAACTATCTGCAGTGTTTAGGAAGGAGTGTATGAGATCTTGCGAACTTAGTGAATATACATGAAATAATAACCATATAGCATACCCAAAATATAAGTTAAACAAAAACTTTGGTAAAGTCATAAAACTACGAACTGGGTTCGCCATACTTACGCGAAACTTGGTTCGCAGATACTTACTATCTGATAGTTTTAAAACTGTTAAATTTGGAAACACAATCTTGATCACATGTTCCTTACTGTTGGATAAACAAATCTTCTTATAACGCCTCAGAATGACTCAATGAGTTTTAATATGTCTTATAAATGTAGCATAAAGCTAAGTACTCTCCAACACACCAACATGTCCCATTAAGTGGAGCTTAGCTCAACACTCCCTTATCTCTCCAACCTGTCCCAGTGCCTTTTGTCCAAAACACAAAATATAAAAGTGAGTACTTACAATCCTATGGCATGCCATTATATCCAACGAATTTAAAAGATTATCGTGTCAAAACAATTACTTAAACATAGAGCTCGCAATTCATGAGGAGCTTACAGAGTATTGTTCATATTGAGCTCTCAATATAGATATCGCATATCACTATTCATAGAAACACATATATAATCACAAACCCTAAGCTCCTGATTAATGTTATGGTTCGTATATACATGTGGCTATCCCTGAATGCTCACTAATTTGCTGAAAATTTAGACAAGCTTTGCTTTTCCCTTGTCTTTTCTTGTAGATGGTTCTGTTAGGTTTGTAATTTCACAAACATACACAAGTCACTAACAGACAAAGCACATGAAAATTCATAAATAACCATAAGCGAACCTAGGTTTGCACATGCTAGACTTTTGGCAAACCTAGTTTCCTTTGTTGCGAACTTTTCTAAACATTAATAGAGAAATAGAGTCTTACCTTAAATCTTAAGAGCTAAGTGTTGGGTTCTTCGTTTCGTAGAAATAAGATAATCGATGAAGGAATTTGAAAGAATTTTGTTGCTTAACAAAATATGAAATTTCTAATGGAAAGGGCTTAATTTATAAGCAATAAGTGTTTTGGTGTTCTTAGGATACCTTAGTCATAGTAGAAGTAGGAAATAATTACGTGCATGAATGGTATTGTGAAGAGAAAAGCAAGTTGACTTCCTAATTTTGGGATAATGACCCTTTGACTACTACTTTTGGCTCTCGGCCCTAAAACAAAGATGACATCTCACTAGGCCCACTAGCAAACCCAGTTCACTAGTGATCTCTACTTTGATAAGCCCACTGGTGAATACCAACTCGTCAAGCCTTTTGGCGAACACCAACTCGTCAAGCCTTTTGGTGAACACCACCTCGTCAAGTCTACTGGCAAACCTCACTTTGTCAAACCCACTGGCTTCCTCTTATTCGACAGGCCTTCGGTGACCCCAGCTCATTAGTCCCTTTGGCAAATACCAGTTCTCCAGTCCTCAAACTCTTGGGCCCTATTTTGGGATGTTACAAGGTCCCTTGAGTATGAGTGGGTTCAAGGAACTTTGAGTTTGAGTTGGTGGGAGCATGAGTGGGTCGTTGTATCTTTGTGTTTGGATATGGCTTATGATGCCTATGATGCCCTTATCCATGATAAGCTACTAATACATGAAATTTGTGAAGCAAGCCCAAGCATCACCGAGTTTTTAACCAAACTAGGCTAGAAGATTATCGAGTCTGAGAGCTTGAACAAGAAAACTAGTAGAGGATGTCTTGTTTAGGCAACTTATGAGATTGTGTGGAGAAAGGAATGGCATGCCAAAGTTTGCATGAATGAGCATTAAAGTCCAAAATTGAGATTGAGATTGAGATCGAGATCGACATAGTTCAATGGTGCTACATATGTTATGGTTGGCCAAGATGGCCACACCCAACCAGGTGACCATGAAAGGGCTGAGAGGGCCTAAGTTGGGGATGGCCAATGTGTCTGAATTTCCCATGTTAAGAACTTTTGTGTTGATATCGCAATGGGCGGTTGGTATAAACCATGTCCAGAGGGACACATCTAACGGGATGCCGCAAGAGTGAGATTGATGCCACATCCAAAGGGATGCTTTTTTTATTATCAAAGACAATATTCACCCGTTAAAAGGTCATACCATTAAGGGTTCCTCGAGGTTGTAACTATTGGAAAAATCTCGATTTAAAAATAGTTTTCTTGCATAGCAAAAAATTAAAATTTTAAAAACTGACCAGGTTTGTGATATTTATAGAAATAAACCTTAATTGAATTTGTATCTATGTTTTCAACTTAGCGGATTTTCATTGTTCCTGGCTTTCAACCAAACGATCTTCTCAGCTATTCTTGTGCCACGAATTACTTTGAGTGTAGGCTCGAGCCAATTGATCAAAACACAGAATTAGAAATTTTTTTTCTCATTTTGGGGTGAAAATAAAAATTCTCTCTTTTTAATAGAAACCGGTAGAATTTTTATTTCGAAAAGATATATGTAATAGTTGAGAATAAATTCACTCTATCTTTCGACAGAATAACAATCTTTTAAAGTTGTGTTAATAGCTCTACCGGTGCCATCTATTTATAAGAAAAGAAGGTAGAACCCTTATTGAGTTATAGTAGTTTATTTCAAATAGAAAAGTAACATCCTACTTAGAATAGGACTAGGGTGGATGACACACCCTAGTATTCCTACTAGGGTTACCAACCCTTCATGTCCACGAGGGGTTTTTGGGCCTCTCTCACATCGGGTCCAATTACAAATACTTCTTAGGCCTTTTTGACCTAGTACTTTATAATATGATCCAACCCGATTCAGTTTTTCTATTTCCCAAAATAAATTTTAGCATTTATAAAAATAATTTTCTCATCCCTATTTTAACCCCACCAAAATTTGGAGGATCTTACCCCTGAAAAAAATTTGAGAATTTTGCCCCTAGTAAAATTTCATGAAAATATGTTAAATATTTCACAACTCAACATGTTCACTATGACCGGATGATTTATTTTATTTTTCGGGCTTCAAAATAGTTCAAAAATATAAATTCATTCTTTTGATCATTTTTTAAGTAATCCTATAAGATTGCAAATGGATCATTTCCATTTCCATTTTTGGAAACCTACATTCATTTCCAAATGATTCTATTCCTCTATTTAAGAGAAAACCATAATCATTCCTAAATGTTTCTTATTTCTCTTTTCTATTTATTCCATTCATTTCTATTCAAACATGTAATTCATTTATGGTTTCAACGACCTAGCGGAAGGACTGATTTGACATATGTAGTTGAGGCTCAAATAATTCATAATTAAGTTCTGACTTTTTGCCTATTAATTATAAACTCATTTAGTTACGAAGTCACTCCACTATAGTATCGTGACTGAGCTCTCCCCAACGACATACCATTACGAAAGCAACTACTTAGTGCTCGTCCAATGACCTTGTCATAAGTGTGTTACCCTTATAGGATATCCTTGATCTCTTTGGAATAATATCCGTTCTTCTAATATGATCCTTTTTTTTTCAAATACTTGTAATTCCCTTAATTTGTTTTATCCTTATATGGTTTCTTTTAGGTTTAGTTATATCTGCATTGTTATAGTGCTATATATTTTCCATACCTCATATTTTGGCCCTCCACAGTAAAGTTAGCAGTGTAACCCTGCTTGACACTTATTCACACTATGGACCCGCCGTTTAAGATAAAAGTACATCTCAATGTCAATTTCTTTGAATCCCGACACATTTGGAAGTTAAAATCAGTTTATCCGATAGGAGTAAGGAATCCTCTGGAATACTCAAGTAAATAACCCCTCGTTCTTCGTAAATACTTGAGTATATGCTTAACTACTTGCTAATGCCTTAGTCCTGGGTTCGCCTGATATCAAATTACTAATCCCAATAAAAAACAGATATATAGGCTTGTGCATAACATAACACACATAAGACTTCCTACTCCCGGAGCATAAGGAACCTTTCTCATGTTCTCTCTTTCTTCCGCTATCTTAGGACGCTCCAATATCTTGTTTATGTATGAAGCCTGAGATAGTGCTATCACTTTGTTCTTTTGATCCCTTAGGATTCAAATACCTAGAACAAAATTAGCTACTACCAAGTTCCTAATGCTAAACTATTGGGTTAACCACAGTTTAACTGATAACAATGTCCTTTTACCATTCCCAATGAGTAGAATATTATCGACATATAGAACGAGAAAGACCACATTTTCACCCCCTAAATATTTATAAACACAAGGTTCATCTACGTTTTGTTCAAATTCAAAAGTCTTGATAACTCAATCGAATCTTTAATTCCATGAGCGGGACGCTTGCTTAAGTTCATATATGGATATAAGTAGCTTGCAAACTTTATGCTCGTTTCCTTTAACTATATATCCAACGGGTTGTATCATGTAGATGCTCTCTTCAAGATAGCTGTTCAAAAATGTTGTCTTGTCATCCATAATTAATAGCCACCATAATGGATAGTAATATTTGGATTGACTTGAGCATGGCAATAGAAGAGAAGGTTTCTTTATAATCGATGTCTTCTTTTTTAGTATAACCTTTTGCTACAAGTCTAACCTTATAAGTTTCCACTTTTGCATCCGTATTTCTTTTCCTCTTGTAGATTCATTTACACCCTATGAGTTTTATCCCTTCTAGTAAGTCTACAAGTTTCCACACTGAGTTGGAATACATAGAGTCCATCTCAGCTTTCATATCTATTTCCAAGAGCTTGGAATCAACATTCTACATCACTTCTTTATATGTGAGTGGGTCATTATCTTCCTATTCAGCAAACTTAATATTAAAAACACTTCTGCTAGATCGGAAAAACTCAGGCTTACAAGAGACTATCACGCCCCCATATTATTTTTATTTTAATTTGTTAGTGCATGACAAGAAATTAAAGTGGCGTAGTGGTTAAGAGTTTAATAAATATCCTAATGGTCCCATGATCAAGTCCCCACTCTCTCATATTTTTAATTAAAATTTTGACAACTTTAACAAATGTCAACCTCCTCATTTCCGTGTCTATAGTTGCCTTGTGGGGAAGATTTCTTTCCCCTTTTATTGAGTCAACATTCCCCATTTGTTCTTCCTTTCATTCCATATGTCTCCCCTTGATCCCATTTTCATGCCATTGTACCCCTAAGTTGCCTTTTTCTTTCATTTTCCAAGTTGTACCACTCTTGGTAGCCATCAACCACATTTTTTTCCATTTTGTTTTCTCCTCCTCTCTCTTTTGCCACTTCTCATCCTTACTCCTCTACATTTTTTTTTATATGTTTTTTCCATTTTAGATCTTAAACCTCCCATTTTCTTCATTTTTCTTCCACCTTACCACAACCATTAGCCAACCAAACCACCACTATACCACTATCGGACCTCCGTCGTTATCGTCGCGTCATTACCATTGTTCTCCATAATTTTTCTCCATTTCTCTTCCTCTCCTACTCTTTTTCGTAATTGAATTTTCATTCGTTTAAACATTTATATTTTGATTGGAAAGGAGTTATTAACATCATTTTACTAATCCACCATTTTTACTTATTTATTTTTACTTTGTTAATCGCGAATCCTCATTTCGAATCGAACCACTATAGGGGTCATTGACATCATATTCTCTCGATTTTACGTAAATGATTCGTAAATCCTCCAATTCCAATATTTTTTCCATCTATTTAGGTCAATTCTAACATTAATGATTATTTGCACCTACTTGAAGTGTTTGATCTTAGATCGCCCATATTTATATTCCTAATATTGGAAGAGTGTGTGTTTTGGACAAATGATTAAGTAAGTATTCTCACTTAATCATTAATATGAAAATCACATGAATGCATCATTATTCTAATATGGTATTGATTTTTTCAAATCTAAGGAATCCTTTCTTGGAGTTTGGAAACAGAATCGTGGTTTTCAGAAAATATTAATCAAGGTGTGAGTTTTAACTTATAAATAACATGTGTTATGAATATAATTGTTTACTAAATTTAAGTATAAAAATTAATATTCTGTTATTGAGATCGTGAGACATAGAAACATTTGAGTACACTAAGTAATCAAATGAGGGGTTATTGAATTCGTTAAATAAATTGAAATCCAATTAAGTAGTTCTGCACTATTTAGATCTGTTATACTGTGATTTTGTTGTGTTATTCACTGATATATGTGATACATTATTTATTTTTATCAAACACTCATGACATGTGATGTAATGACCATATTCTGTTTTGCATGAAAAACATTAAATCATGCCACTATTTCTAATAATGAGATTTGACAAGCATGTAAAACATGCCCATTATGTTAATATGCAAAGAAAACTGGTTCACATGTTAAGCATGCCTACTGAAAAATTTTGTTCTATATGTCATATCACATGCATGAGGTTGTGATAAGATTGTACGGAGGAAGATTTTGATAGTTTAATAATCTGCATATTCTGGTGGTTTAACCACATTATTTGGCAGTATATCGCAATTCTGGTGGCTTGTTCACAATTATCTGTATCTGGTAGCTTGTCTTCATTCTCTGGTGGCTTATCCACAATATTAGTGTGTTATTTGATGGAAAAATTCTGGGAGAACTCTTTTATAGTGTGTAGCGGAGATGAGTAGGAATGTTTTCTGAAAACTATGCATTAATTTTTGAAAAGTTATGCATTTACATTGCCATATGGCCAATGTGATCTTCGAGATTTGGCCATAATGTCTGGGCTATGTTTAGGGGATTACATAAACCCTCCCACTTCAACAAGGCTTCCTATGCTGCTAATCGTTTGCAGGTCTATTATTTGGAATTGGTTTTGGAAGCGTTTTCATAGGGTTTTGTTTATTTCCTGAAAGCTCCTCAAGCACCTCATTACTCTGATGTTTGAAGTCATTCATGTAACTTTCTTCAAGGAAAGTAGCATGAGTGGAGAATATAATAGTTTGCTCTTTCGGGTTATAAAACAAATAACCCTTTGTTCCTTTTGGATATACTACAAAAATGTACAATGCTATCCGTGAGTCCAACTTTTTCGCATTTTTATCCAATATGTGGGTCAGGTATCCCTAAATCCTAAAATGATTAAGATTCGGCTTCTTGCCATGCCACAATTTTTATGGAGTTTTTGATACCGCCTTATTTGGCATACCATTCAAAATAGAGCAAGTTGTTTGTACAACATATCCCCAAAAAGAGATTGGTAGCTTCGAATAATTTAGAATTGAACGTGCCATGTCTAACAAAATTTGATTTCTTCTCTTTGCCATGCCATTCTGTTGTAGAATGCCTGATGTGGTCATCTGGGATAGAATCCTGTGCTCTATGAGATACCCTAAGAACTAATAAGATAAATATTCCCCACCTCGACCAAACTGAAGTGCCTTTATAGGTAAACCTAATTGTTTCTCCACTTCTGCATGAAACTTTTTGAATTTATCAAAGTTTTCACTTTTGCGATACATTAGGTATAGATACTAATATCTGGAACAATCATCAATAAGGTTACATAATACTTGTAGCCACCTCTTGTACTAACTCTCATGGGGCCACATACGTCAGCGTGTACAAGTTCTAGGGGTTTTCTGGCCCTCGTTCCTTTTGCATTAAAAGATCGCTTAGTCATCTTACCTTCCAAGCAAAATTCACATTGTGGAAGATCAACTTTTTTAAGCGAACTTAAGGTGATGCTGTCTTTCACAAGTCTAGTGATTCTTTCTCGGTTAATATTACCAAGTCTCAAATGCCAAAGGTACGCCTCATTAGAGCGAGAAGTTTTAAGTCTTTTATTCGATATTTTAGTCTCAAGAAGTGTGTACATATTTGGTTTGATGAAATAGAGATCATTTGACATCCATCCATTACAGGTAAGATTGTGATTTCTAAATATTACAATTCCATTATTAAAAGTCACATTCAAGCTGTCTTTATATAAACATGCAACAAAAATTAAGTTTCTTTTGAAACTTGGTATATAGAAAACATCTTTTAAAATAATCTTCCTAAAATTATCAAAATAAATATGTACATCTTTCACTGCTTCAACTGCCACACTTGTCCCGTTCTCGCTTTGCAATGATAAGCTCTTATCTCTAAGATCTTTTGTCTCCTCGAAGCCTTGTAGAGAAACATAGACATGATTAATGACTCCTAAATTAATGACCAAGTGGTCTATTGAGTCTTCCACTAAACAAAATTTTATCATTAAGAGTTTCATACCTTTTCCTTTGGTAGCTAGGTATTCTTTTCACTCTTTATAGTTTGCCTTAAAGTGTCCTTTCTTGTTGTAGAAGAAGTGTTTATACTTAGATAAGTCTTTTGGTTTTCTGGCTCTTTTCCTTTTCACTTGTGGTGGCCTAGAGACCTTAGCCTTACTGTTCTTAGTGCGCTTTCCCTTCCCTTTTGAGGAAAAAATGATGACTATATTCATATCTGTTCTTCAGACCAACTAATCGTCGTTCAACGTCAACTTATAGGATTGTAACTCCTTCATGATTTGTGTAAGCGTTAAGTTTTTGTTGCCAAGGTTATATGCGGCTTGAAAACTAGTAAAATCCTTGGACAAGCTTTTGAAAACCATATCTATTTGGGTGTTTTGGTCCAAATTAGCCTCATTGTCCACAGCCTCGGCAAAGTAGCCCATAAGAGTGATCATACGGTCTTTGATTAGAGTGTCAGGCTTTTGCTAGGTATTCATTAAGCTAATTATAGCAGACTATTGAGCCAAGGCAGCTTAGCCTTTGAATATCTCTTTTAGCTTATCTAGAATTGCTTTAGTAGTCTTACACCTCTCCAGGTTCTTATACGGAGTGCTAGTCAGGCTTGCCAACATATAGCAACGAGCTATCTCATTAGACTCTTCCCAGCATTTTTTAGCCTCAACTTGAGTGGCCTGAGGGCACTTAGTATCAAGAACCGTTTTAAGTTTCTTACAGCTCAAGATAGTTATCATGTTCCTTTTCCATTCCTTATAGTTGTTTCCATTCAATTTTTTTAGTGAGTACGTTCAATAAGAGAGTTGGTGCCATTTTCGAACTAAAAATAAAAACATTTATAAATTAATATCTTTGTATTAAGAAAATATTTGTATATGTTTTGCAACAATGTGTATTGCATTAAGATGATGCATGTGTTTTACATTAAATTTTGAAATATTTATATATCGTTGCAATGGTAATTCCTAAACCCATTGAATCAAGCCACCGTGGGGTCATCATGATTAACTAGTAAGATCATGAATTTCCATCCAATTAGTACATGAACCTAATTCTTTAGACATTCACACGTACTAATAATCATGTAACGTTTGACCATCATTCTAACTTAAGTAGAGCTCCATGGGGAGTTACTTAACTAGAAGATCTTGAATGTATAACCATCAGCTTGCATCATGCACCACAAATGAGTCATTGTGCGACAATCTCATCTAGTAGCATGCTTTGACTAGTTGTCCTCTTTTGAAGATAGAATTTCTTGACCTATCTCATGATTATGCCTAGCAAAATGACTAATTCAATTATCATTTGATCACAAGAGAATTCTTCTTACTTTCTGGAAATCTCCTCAATGAAATCCACTTAGCAATCCTACCGTAGGGTAGTGCACTTGTCATGCCATCATAAGAGACCATTGCTAGAGACCGTACGTCTTGTTTAATGACCTTCTCCCGTTCAATATTTTTAAAAACATGCAAGATTTTTATAATTTTTGGTTTCAATCATGTATGATCAATATATGCATGATAAGTACATGTGACATTCTTTCCTAAAATATATGGCATGCTTATCTCATATATGCATGACATGTTATGCCAATTAGACAATTTTGATTCTCCATAGTTTTTCTTTTAAGGGAAAAACCAAATAAGTGAATGTGAACTGTGCACTAGGTAGGTTCCCAGGAAATGGAGGTGAATCGTATTTGACCACTTAAAAATCAAGCCTTTCCTTACCAGATCCAATCCTAGACATGCACCTTCTCATTACCACACTTCTCACAGTAATCAAATAACCTAAAGAAGTGAATGAAACAATACAACACATGTATTTTTTCATTATCACACTTCTTATATTTAATAGATCAATTGTGGATCATCTCATGCATGTATATCAAAATTATATCATAAAAAAATATATTAAATAGATATATAAAGAGATGAGTAATGAAATAAAATTTCTAGCCAATGTTTCCATGGTTCGGTTCTAGAAAATAAATGAAAAACAAAAAAAAATTACATAATTTTTCGCCACAAGGTATTCCTTGTGCCTTTGACCGCCATTGTTCCATCTTCTTCTCGTCATGGTCTCATTTTTGGAAAAATAATCCTACGTGGAGATGATAGTCCAAGATCTATCTCTTAATAACCACAACCTTGGCAATAATAATAATTATATAAAAAATATATAATATTGCATTCGTTCACATACATTCCCCTAAATATGCGAATAATTAAAAGAATGTCATATCTTATCAAATATTAATCAAACAAGATGAAGAGAGATTCAATTTTGATTTACACTATAATCATAACATTACCTAACGCTCTGATACCAATTTTTGGAAAAATCATGGTTTGAAAATGATTTTCTTGCATAGTAGAAAATTAAAATTTTAAAAATTAACCCGATTTGTGATATTTATAGCAATAAACCTTAATAGAATTCGTACATGTGTTTTTAGTCTAGCGGATGTTCCTTGTTCCCGGCTTTTAACCAAATGATCTTCTTTTCTATTCTAGTACCACGAATTACTTCGAGTGTGGGCTTGAACCAATTGAATCAAAATATAAACCTAGAAAAAGTTTTCTCTTCTTTGAGGGTGAAAATAAAAATTCTCTTTTCCTAATAGAAATCAGTAGAATTGTTATTCTAAAAAAATATATGTAATAGTTGAGAATAAATTCTCTATATTTTTCAGTAGAATAACAATCTCTCAAAGTTGTATTAATAGCTCTATCGGGTGCTATCTATTTATAGAAAGAAAATGTAAAACCCTTTTTGAGTTGTAGTGGTTTATTTCAAATAGAAAAATAATATCCTACTTAGAATAGGACTAAGGTGGATGGTGCACCCTAGTATTCCTATTAGGGTTTTCGCACCCTTCATCTCCACGAGGCAGTTTTTGGGCCTCTCTCACATCGAGTCCAATTATGAGTACTTCTTAGACCTTTTTGACCTAGTACTTTGTAATGTGATCTAACTCGATTCAGTTTTTCTATTTCCCACAATAAAATTTAATATTTATACATAAAACAATTTCTCTCCCTATTTTACTCCCATCAAAATGTTGACGATTTTACCCTTGATAAAATTTTGACAATTTTACCCCTAGTAAAATTTCGAGAAAATATGTTCAACATTTCACAACTCAACATGTTCACTATCACCGAATGGTTTATTTTCTTGTTCGGGCTTCAAAATGATCCAATAATTTAAACTCATTCTTTTGATATATAGGATTGCAAATGGATCATTTCCATTTTCATTTTTGGAAAGTTACATTCATTTCCAAATGATTCCATTTATCTATTTAAGAGAAAACCATGATCATTCCTGAATATTTCACATTTCTCTTTTCCTATTTATTCCATTCATTTCTTTTCAAACATGCAATTCATTTCTAGTTTCAACGAGCTAGTGGAAAGATTGATTGGACATATATAGTTGAGGCTCAAATGATTTATAATTAAGTTCCGGCTTGTCGCTTATTAATTATAAACTCATTTAATCACGAAGTCATTCCACTATAGAATCGTGACTGAGCTCTCCCTAATGACATACCATTATGAAAGCAACTACTCAGTACTCGTCCAATGACCTTGCATAAGTGTGTTACCCTTATAGGATATCCTTGATATCTTTGTGATAATATCCATTTTCCTAATATGATCCTATTTTATCTCATGGTAATCACTACATCTTCCTTCATGAAAAGTCAATCACTATCAAATAGTGATCAAGTCATCCGTCATAAAGATAGATGACTCGTGGCCATGTTTACTTTTCATCAACCATGTAATGGCAATGAGAGGATATCATTTACCCATGTTTTGGGCTATGAATTCCACTATTATGAATAATTCTACATACTACAAAAGTTGTACACCCAACGCAAAAGCTTTTGGTTTCTTATGTATTTGAACTCAAATTTTTACTTACGTTAAAGTGTACGAGCCATGCATACGTAGTCTATCATCCACTCAGGATTTAGGTATGCCGCACCATGAATGTCACAAGCGAATAAATCCATAAATGGATTCAGGATCTATTCTGCCTGGGTCTTGTCTGATGTACTGTCAGTCCAATCAGTCATATCTATGTCTTTATCTTTTGGGAGTCATCCGCTCGGTGCCCAAAATAAGGTATCTCCTTAATTGGACTTGATAAATGACCTATTAGTCTTTCAATCAGGTTTCTTATTTCCAATTAGACTAAGGACATGTTTAGGTTCATCTACTAATACAAGTTATCTTTTTGTACTACAATCCGACCACGTCATACTGCTTAATATTAGTTTAAAATATAATCAACCAATTAGTAACATTTACTTCTATTTTGCTTTGCATGCAAAAATCATTTGAGGACAATAATACAAAGTATATTAATGTAATTTATTAATAATTTTGTTAACCAATCTGTTTGAAAAAATTACAAGTGTATTTAAAAAAAAAACTACACTTAGGGCACCAGATCCAACAATAACCTGATGATTGTATGTTGTGGTATTGAGTTTGAGTGTTCGGTGGAGGAATAAACATAAGAAAGATTATACCAACGATTGAGATGAGACCAAGTTCGAGTCTATGTTTGATGCGCGTTAAATGGATCATATCCTTAGGCCTTAAAGGCCTAAGATGGACTTGAGACTAAAATATCAACTCAATGCAACAAGGTTACTAAAAATGTGGCTTCATGTCACTAATGGCATCAATATATTAAGTGGGGGAGTGTCATAGTCTGCAATTTACCATGCAAGTTATCAAGGTTGAGCTTTCCCCAAATGGTCTTGAGTGAAATTAAAGTGCAATAACTTAGAAGTTGGAATTTTTCGGATACCCTACAGTCCTAAAGGGATGTTGTGATGTAAACTGGGTAACTAATAAAGTTAGCTTTACAAGTGGCTATGTCTTTACTTTGGGTGGAGCAATTATTTCTTGGAAGTCGACTAACCAGACGTGTATTGCTCGCTTTATGATGGAATTAAAGTTTATAACTCTTGACTGAGACAGGTAAGAGGTCGAGTGGTTTAGGAATCTACTTGCAAAGATTTTTTCATGGGAGAATGGAGTACTTGTTTTAGAGTACGTGAGGTCTGAAAGGAACCTAGTTGATCCACTAACCAAAGGGTTAAGTAAGAAAATGGTTCTTAATTCGTTGAGGGGGATAGATCTTAAAGTCCAGTGGTTGAGGAATTCATGGTGGATACAAAACTTAGATCTCTAAGTTCAATGTGGTCAAACGAAACCATGGAAAAACTTATAGTGTACATTCTACCTATCTCTATGGCGAACGATGTACATGTATAAGGTTGGATTCTCACTCTTAATGAATTCATGTCCCAGGATTTGGGTGGTCTTTTTGAGACGAACTTGATGAATTCACTGATATGTGAGATTGAGTTTATTACTCTTAATGAGTTCATATCCTAGAGTTTGGGTGGTCTTATTGAGACGGACTTGATGAATTTATCGAATCTAAATTTTGAGAGGATGAGCTTAATAAGTGCTCTTAATGATTCCATAGTCCTGATTTGGGTGGTCTATATTAAGATAGACTTGATGAAATCACCTACATAAGTGTGAAGGACTAGCCACTGTCTATGAAAGACATTGGGCAGTCTTCTAGAACACTTACCAACATCCCGATGTGTATTGGCTAAAACTTTTTGATCTATCGCGGAACTTCAATGGGATATGAGATTAGTAATGTGTCATGAGTTAGCCCCAATCTTAACAAGTTCAAGATTCGTTCACTTGTTAAAGAGAAGAATCACTCGTTTCACTACGTACTATTTCAAATCCACAAGATACTAGTGCTTAAGCGACTAATTTCGTCGTTGCTCCTCATATTTTGCCTTTTTTTTTCATGTTTACAAAAATTACTTTGCATTAGTGAGGGAATGCTAATAATTCAAAGAAATTGGGAAAAATTTTAAACGATTATGATTTGACAAAATCAAAATCTAGCTTCTAAACGATTACGATTTGACAGAACCAGAATTTGGCTGTTGAGATTTTTTAGGAAACTGACTTTGTAAATTTACTATTTTTCCCATTAAGAAAATAGTATAAATAGGAGATAGAACACAATAAGAGAAAAACAACTTCTCTCATCCTTCTATTCTTTAAACTCTGGTGTTTTGCAAAATTACATGAGAGGGAAATTCTATCTAGGAGATTGGGTTTTAAGTGGGGCTGTTTGTGACCCCTTTAATCTTTCCTAGTAATTGAACCTAGTGTGGTTTTGTCGATTTTCTTCCATTTTATTTTCCGATCATATTTTTTACCAATAGCTTTTGTTTTTTCAGGTTTCGATTCATTTCGAGAAGAGCAATATCAATTGTGTTCCACCTTCTTTATTCGGGTGTACGAATATTGAAGTGCTATGTTAACCTTGGGGGGCGACGTCCACTACACGATTAGACTGACCAAGGCAAATTTGCTTTTAAGATAGTGGTTCTTCCACGGCACAGTGATTACTTTATTTATTTACGCTCAGTTTGGTTTCCTGTTAGCGCTAACGATTTTGTTTTGCAGTAGTATGTTTCCAACAAATATAAATTTATTTATATATGAATTCATAACTAGTTTACATGTTTGATTTGATTATGTATTGTTTTCAAATTATGTTAGCTCCATTGAGCTATTTTACTCGGCGTGTGGATTTGTTTATTTTCGTACACAAGTGACAATTAGGTCTTATGGATTTGAGAAGATTGATGGCATTCAGGACTCACTTCTCAACTCAACTTCAATTTTTAAGGTTTCAACTTTCAACAATCCCCCCATTTTACAAAACTTTTCCTTTTTAAAATTTCGGGTTTATTCAAATACTAATGACATGCATACAAATACAACCAAAAAAAAAAAAAAAGCGGGGAAAAGGAAAATAAAAAGGAAGAACTTCAACTTTAAAGAAGATATCTATCACCACATTATACAATTAAAAATTGCAGAAAAAAATAAGAATTTTTGTTAAATTTTACTGTTGCCTAAAATATATTCTTTTAGTAAATGTAGAAATTGACCTCTAAGTATGTGAGATTTGTTCAGTATTTATAATTTGCTGGAATCTTAAATGAGTCTGTAGAATATAGAAAAAGTAAAGAGAATTTATCAATAATCATGAATAACCAAGAAATGTGTTAGTATGATCTTTTATTTAAATTTTTTATTCAATATATATATTAATTTATAATATTGAAACTGTTTATGATATGTTTTAATTAGATTAATTTATTTTTTATACTAATATTTTATGTCAATTTTTTTACAGTAAACGAAAAAGTGAATCGGTGCTAAAGTATTACAAAAAACGGCATGTCAATACTAATATACTTATTAAGAAATTATAAAACTTTTCTTTTAGTTATTGTTTAGTAACACAAAAAAATTATATGGTTAAAGTTATAATTTTGTTTTCCTTAACAAAAAAAAAATAAAAAAAAATGGTAACCATATGTGCATGACACCTAAAAGTATTATATTGTAATAAAATCGTATGTCGTGTTCCGCATTCAACACAATTAGCTCGAACAAAAGTTTAAAGATAGAATCGTAAAATTTTGGTATGGTAACAACATGAATTACATACTTTGATTAATTGGTTGATATGGTATACCTGGATCAAATCTTTATTGCTGGAAACTTTGAACAGATAAAATATGTAAATACAATTAAATTACCTTTTTTGGATTGCGAACAAGTTTAGTGACATTATTATTTTTTATGTATTGAAATTCAAATAGAAAATAAGAACATAAGTGAATGTATTGTAAAATATAATAGAATAAATTGATTCGGCTTTTTTAGATAAATAATCTAAAAATATTAAAAAAAATTATAAAAATGATTCTAGTACCAGATTATTTAGAAAAATGACTTAGTTTTTATAGTGTCAATGAGTGCCGTCACTTCAAAATGTGACACAATCATTATCTCATAATTACAAAAAATCATTTTTTTGTGCTGCCTGGCGGTACCTTTATAAATTCTCCAACATACCATATTTTCACGGGTATTTTCGAAGGAAGTTGAAAAAAAAAAGAATATATATTTTATTAATTTTTTGTGCCACCTCTTTTATTGGAGGCACCAAATTGAATAATTTTTTTTGTTACATAATTCTAATTGACGACACCAAATTGGATTAAAAGAAATATTTGTTGGTGTCGCCTCCTTCATTGGAGTCACCAATACCAGTAAATTGTTTTTTTTCTCTCTGGTGCCTACTCCAAATGTGGCGGCACCAATATTTTTTGGGGAATTCTTTGGTGTCGCCAATTCATATAGAGTATCCAAAAACAGTAAAAAGATAACTTTTTCCTAGTCCTTACTCTAGATGTGGTAACACCAGTATCTTTTAAAAAAAATTTTGGCGTCTCCACTTCACATGGAGTCACCAAAAACAGTAAAATTTTTTTCCTGGTCCTTATTCTAGATGTGGTGGTACTGTTAATTTTTTTTTGAATTTTTTGGTCTCGCCACTTCATGTAGAGTCACCAAAAACTGTAAAAAAAAAAATTCCCCTGGTCCCTACTCCAAATGTGGAGCACCAGTTTTTTTAAAATTTTTCGGTCCCGCTACTTCATATAGAGTCATTAGAATGAGTAAATTTTTTTTTCCTGGTCCATACACCAGATGTGGTGGCACTAGGTAATTTTTTTTTTAATTTTTAGGTGTCGCTTATAAATATGGCAGCACCAAAATCAGTATGTTTATTATATAAGCCTCCATTCTTGGCATAATTCATTATCTATGTTTATTGCTAATTGTTAAAGAGAGAAGAAAAAAAAAGGCCATCATTTTTTTTAGTTGAAGTGTGCAGCATAAAAATTGTATAAAAATGAATAACCAAATTATCGTTTACGTTCATTTTGATAGAGTCATTTTAGAAAGAGCGGTTGGTTGTGTATTTGAATCTTGTTAGAAGGTTGGAATGAGGTTCGATAAAAATATAGGGGTGTAAGAAATGAAAGAAAAGATTGGTACCACAATAGCTCGACGTTGTGAGAGGAACATGTTCAGACTATTCTACAGATTTCTAATTTCTTTCAATCCATTGAAATTTCAACAGATGAAACTTGTAGACAAAGAAGACTTGGGCACAATGGTGGGAATTTATTGCTCGAATGTGGACAACAACACTAAACCAATTCAATTGTTTGTCGAGTTAGTCGACCCTGAGCTCGTCAAAAATGTCATTCCATTAAGTCAACAACGCTGGTTTGACTTTGATCTCAATGTTAGATGGACAAAACAATCATGTTATGGAGGGCCATCAACATGCTGAAATTACACAGCATGAGTCGACAACATATGATAACTCAATTCCGAAAGTGAGGGGCACTAATTTAAATGATGATGAAGGGTTCGATAATGATATTCATTCCCACCATGATGGTGAAAAATATAGTGACCCCAATCAAGATGAAGTCTCATATAATATCGACGATGAAGGCTTAGAAGAGGGTGAAAATATACAACCTGCTTTGATCAGGCACTCGAGTTGTGGAATTATTATAGGAAATGACCCTAGGGTGGACATGTTGAGTGTTGACCTCGATGCGACACATGGATTTGATTTCCCTGAGTACGAAGATATATTACATGTTCTTCGGTTGATAGCATCTTTGGAAACAGAAGATTTGTTCTTAGGGCATCAATTCTCAAGTAAGTAGAACTGCTTACATGCCATTAATCGGTACACCATGAAGGTGTAGATGGAAAACAAAGTCATCAAGTCTACACTGACGTCATATGTTGGACAATGTCAGAGGTTTGGGAAGAGTTACCAATGGTGGATTTAAGCTGCATTGGGGTAATTGACTCAACAGTGGTGCATTTGGAAACTTGAAGAGCCCCATACATGCATATCCACACGTATGACGCAAGACCATCGCAAATTAGATGCGAAAAGAATCTATAATTGCATCATGTCGGTAGTGAAGAACATGCCCACCATTCATGTATCGATCATCATTGCTAACATGCAAACCCAGTTCCAGTACCGAGTGACGTGCAACAAAGCATGGTGGGTAAAATAGATGGTGATAGAGCAATGGTACGATTATTTGGATGCGTCATACAACAAATTTCAGGGATGAATAGTCACGATGCAGTAGTACATGTAAGGTATAGTCGTGGAGTTGCAGACATAGCCTTATTATAGCTTGGACAACCAACTTCAACTATAGAGAAGAGTTTTCCACTAGATGTTCTGGACATTCAATCCATGCGTTCTAGCCTTTGCACACTAGAAACCGCTTGTGCAAGTTGATAGTACCTGGTTATATAGGAAATATACCAAGATACTCCTTATTGCGGTTACATAAGACGAGAACTGAAATGTCTTATTGATTGCGTTTGCGATCATGGAAAAAAAATGACATGTAATCGTGGGAATTTTTCTTGACGAACTTGCGGAGTTATATTATTAGAGAAGACAACATTTGTATTATCTCTAACAGATCGAATGGACTAATTGTTGCGATTAGTATCCTAGACCTCATAATAATCATGAAATAATTATTTTCCACAGTCGACCTCCGAAATTAGTGTCTCGGGGTCTATATTAGTAAAAAATAAATCATTAATACCTTACATTATTCAATTTCGGCTAAAACTCACTCTAGGGAAAAATGACCATTTTGCCTTTAACTTTTCACATTTTTACAAATGAATCCTTAGGCTCGTATGATAAAATGCATGAAATTTCTAGGTTACCCAAGCCTAGCCAAATATTTTTCATGCTCATAGCAGCCAATAATTTTCCTTCATTTCACATTTTTCTACCCATTTTTACAACTTTTACAAAATGGTCCTTTAGGCCATTTCCATGAAAACTACTTAGTAAAAGTTGTTTACCATCATTTAAACTTTCATATTCCTCCATAAATCATCAAAACACAAGCATCTCATGTATAGATAATTTTCTAAACATGAACCCTAGCTTGAGATATGGGTAGAAATAGAAAGAGCATGTTATGAGGATCTCAAAAATACGAAGAATATTAAAAACGGGGCTAGGATTGACTTACTATCAAGCTTGAAATGTTGAAAACCCTAACTATGGAGAACTTGCAAATTTCGGCAGCTATGGAGAAGAAAATGGCTGATTTTTGCTTGATTTTCCCTTTTTATTACATTAATTAACCAAATGACCAAAATGCCCTTCCTTACTAACCTTTCCAAATTTTCCATGCATGCCCATTTTTGTCCAAAAAATTAGAAATTGAGAAAATTTCTCTTTAAGGACCTCTAATTAATAATCCAAAGCAATTTCATACATATTTCTTCTAGAACCCAAGTTTTTCAATTTATTCAATTTGGTCCCTAATTTCCAATTGGACACTTTACACATAGAATTTTTTCATGAAACTTTAACACATGCTTATTTTCATATCCTAGACCTCATAATGATCATGAAATAATTATTTTAACTTTAGATTTGTAGTCCCAAAACCATTATTCTGACTAGACCCTATTTCAAGATGTTACAATTCCCCCCTTAGGGACTTTCGTCCTAAAAAATCTTACCAGAAAACAGGTTCGGATATTGACTTCTCATGGTTTCTTCAAGTTCTCATGTAGCCTCTTCCACTCCATGTCGATGCCATAAAATTTTAACCAAGTTTATATTCTTATTCCTCAACTGTTTGACTTCTCGAGCTAAAATCTTGACCGGTTCTTCACCATAAGTCATGTCCGGTCTAATTTCAACTTTCGTAGGTGAAATCACATGGGAAGGGTCTGATCGATATCGTCACAACATGGATACATTGAATACATCATGAATCTTTTCCAATTCAGGTGGCAATGCTAAACGGTAGGCTAATGGTCCAAGTCTTTCAGTGATTTCATATGGTCCTATAAATCACGGACTTAGTTTGCCTTTCCGGCCAAATCTCAATACCTTTTTCGATGTAGACACTTTCAAGAGCACTTTATCTCCGACTTGAAACTCGATCTCTTTTCTTTTCAAATCAGTATACGACTTTTGCCTATCAAAAGGTCGCTTTCAAGCAATCTCGTATCACTGTAACCTTTTCCTCAGTTTCCTTAACTAGGTCAACTCCGTGAATCTAGTTTTCTTTGAGTTCTGTTCAATAAAGTGGTGTTCGGCACTTCCTGCCATACAAGGCCTCATAGGGTGCCATTTTCAAACTCGTTTGGAAACTATTGTTATAGGCGAATTCCACCAATGTTAAGTATTTTTCCCAACTACCCTGAAATTCAAGGATGCAACACTATAACATGTCCTCAAGAATCTGAATTGTTCGTTTAGACTGACCATCTGTTTGCGGGTGGAAGGCTGTGCTAAAACTCAACTTTGTACCCAAGGCTTCTTGTAGCTTCGTCCAAAATCTCGAAGTGAATCTTGGGTCCCTATCTGAAATAATCGATAACAGTACCCCATGTAATCTCATAATCTCAGATACATACAAGTCGGCCAACTTGTCAAGTGAGTAGTTAGTTCGTACTAGAATAAATTGAGCCGACTTCGTTAGCCTATCAACCACAACCCAAACATCATCTTTCTTTTTCGGGGTTAACGGTAATCTCGTCACGAAATCCATAGTAATCCTATCCCACTTCCACTCGGGGTCCATCACAGGCTGTAACAAACCTGAAGATACTTGGTGTTCAGCCTTGACTTGCTGACATATTAAGCATTTCGATACAAATTCAGAGTTGTCTCTTTTTATGCCATTCTACCAGTGCATTTTCTCCAAATCATTGTACATCTTGGTACTTCCCAAATGAATAGACAGACGACTATCATGTGCCTCTTGCAAAATTTTCTGAATAAGCTCGTCGTCTCTCGGTACACAGATCCTATATCTGAATATCAAGCAACCATCGGGATTGATCTAAAAATCTAATTTGGTGCTTGACTCGTATTGAGTTCTCTTGGCTTGTAAATCACTATCATTAATCTTAGCTGCACATATTTCTTATAGAAACGTTGGTCTGGCTCTTAACTCTACCAAAATCAAACCATCATCTAACAAAGACAACTACGTGTTCAAGGCTCTCAAAGCAAACAAGGATTTTCTGCTTAGTGCATCTGCGACCACATTCGCCTTTCCCGGGTGGTAGTCAATGATCAATTCATAATCTTTAATCAACTTTAACCATCTCCTCTATTTCAGATTCAAATCCTTTTGAGTCATCAAGTACTTCAAACTCTTCTGATCAGTGAATACACGGCACGTCTCACCATACAAATGGTGTCTCCAAATTTTCAGGGTAAATACAATGGATGCTAGCTCCAAGTTATGTGTTGGATAATTTCTCTCATGTGGTTTCAATTGTCTCGAAGCATAGGCTATCACTTTACCCTCTTACATAACCACGCAACCCATTTTATTCAAGAATGCATCACTATAGACCACGAATTCTTTTCCCGGCTCAGGTTGTACTAGTACTGGAGCTTCGGTCAGCAATGTCTTCAATCTTTCGAAACTCTGCTGACATTTCTCTGACCATTCAAACTTAACATCTTTTTACAGCAACCTCGTCAACGGAGTTGTAATCATTGAAAATCCTTTTACAAAGCATCAATAGTAGTCAGCCAAGCCCAAAAAGCTTCTAATCTCGGTTACATTCTTCGGTGGCTTCCACTTGACAATAGCAAATATTTTGTGTAGATCTACTTAGATGCCATCACCTGACACAATGTGACCCCCAAATCCTACCTCTCGAAGCCAGAACTCGCTTTTGCTGAACTTAGCATAAAATTTCTTGTCTCGCAAGGTCTATAAAACAGTCCTCAGATGTTCAGTATGCTCGGACTCATTACGGGAATAGATCAAAATATCATCAATGAATACCACAACAAACTTGTCTAAGTATGGTTGGAAAACACGATTCATTAAGTCCATAAACGCGGTTGGGGCATTCGTTAGACCAAAAGGCATGACCAGGAACTCGAAATGACCATACCTCGTCCTAAAAGTAGTCTTAGGCACATCTGATTCTTTAACTCGCAACTGGTAGTAACCGAATCTCAGATCTATTTTTGAAAATACAGTGGCTCCTCTCAATTGATCAAATAGATCATTAATCCTTGGCAACAGATACTTGTTCTTGATAGTTACCTTGTTAAGTTGTCGGTAGTCTATACATAGCCTCATCATACCATCTTTCTTCTTTACAAAAAATACTGGAGCACCCCAAGGCGAAAAGTTCGGTCTTGCAAAACCTTTATCCGTCAGTTCTTGTAGCTGTACTTTTAACTCTTTTAGTTCAGTTGGTGCCATCCTATACGGAGCAATAGAGATAGGAGCTGTCCCAAGCACTAGCTCAATACCAAACTCTACTTCTCTAATAGAAGGTAATCTGGGTAGTTCTTTCGAAAACACATCCGGATACTCGCATACTATCGGTACCGATTCTAACTTCAGCTTAGATTCTTTAGTATTTAACACGAAAGCAAGGTAGGCTTCATATCCTTTTCTCATAAACCTTTGAGCCATCATTGTAGTAATCACAACTGGCGGAGTATTCAACTCATTTGAATCAATCAGGAGAATCTCACCATCTGAGCATTTCAATTCGATATACTTGCTACCACAATTTACGATTACATCATGCACAACTAACTAATCCATGCCAAGTATTACATCAAACTCATCGAATGGCAATAACATAAGGTTAGCAGAAAAACAATGACCTTGAATCGTCAAGGGACAATTTTTACAGACTTTATCAACTAGGACTGACTTGCCTAGAGGGTTTGACACCTTAATCAAAAATTTCGTAGGCTCTACATACATATCCATGCTAGACACCAATTTCATGCAAATGTCCAAATAGGTTGATCCTAGATCAATTTAGGCAATGACACGACTATTATAGATAGAAAATGCACTCGTGATGACATCGAGAGCAGAGGCTTCCTCTCGAGCGCGTATTGCATAAGTTCTTACGGGGGCTCGAGCCTCTGATTTTGCAGTAGCATCTTTAGCAATAGTTTGACAGCCACTTGTACTTCCAGGATGTCTCGAGGGTCTACCTTGAGAAATAGGAGCATTCAGCTGCGGGGCTAACTCAACCTCTTTATTAGTTTGCTCCGGGCAATCTCTGAGAAAGTGGTCAAGAGACCTACATCTAAAACACGCACCACTCTTCATTCAGCACTCTCCGAAGTGAAATTTGTTGCAGCTTTTACACTTTAGCTTTTGATCATCAACACTTCCCACACTAGTTACCATAGGGGAAAAAGACTTCGGGTTATGTCGCTTGGAGTTTCTTGCTCTACCCGAATATCCTACTAATGAAGTGGAGCATTCTTGATGACTTCTCGATTTCTTTGTGGGGAAGGAGTGTGCTCTACTACTAAACCTCTTACTCGAAACTCGAGTTTCTCTCTTAGCTTGCTTTCTCTCATTATTTAGCTCTTCGGCCTGTTTGGCCTGATCAACTAATGCAAAAAATTCTCGTATCTCAAGGATTCCGATCAGCAATTTATTTTCCTCATTCAAGCCTTCCTCGAAGCACTTACGCATTTCTACCTCTGAGTGGGCCCATTCTATTGCATACTGACTCAGCCTTACGAATTCTCTTTTATATTCTGATACGGTCTTATTTTCTTGTTTGAGTTCCAGGAATTCCTTTCACTTCGAGTCTAAAAACCTTTGATTGATGTATTTCTTTTTAAACTCAGCTTGGAAGAACTCCTACGTAACGTCTTCCTTTAGTACCACTGAGGACACCGTCTTCCACCAATGGTATGCAGTATATTTCAGAAGAGATACAACATACTTCAAGCACTCCTCGGGTGTACATGACAATTCATCTAAAACTCGCACAATATTCTCGAACCAAAACTTAGCTCGTTCCGCATTATCCTCAACCTTAGCCCTAAAGTCTTTAGCCCCGTATTTCCTAAGTTTATCCACTACGGCCTTACCAATTCTCACTGGTTCAACAATCCTTGGTACTTTATCAGGTCGGTTAGCAGGTAGAGGTGGACGTGGTATTTCAGAGCGGTTTCTTAGTTATTCCCTGAACCACTCATCCATCATATCGAAAAAGGCTGCTCTCGCCTCTTCCCAGCCTTCAAACATAGGCTTTCTAATACTACTAGAAATAGCTCGCTGCACGGAAGCTAGAGCATGGCTCTTGGCTCCCTCAAACTCATCTTGGGCTTGATTGGAAGACATTTACTATATTCAAATTCAATTAAAAGTTAGGAGATGTCACACTATCAAAATTTGTATAATGGCATGCATAGCTAAACTCTTTACATGCTATGTTAGTTCGAGAATTGATTAAATCGTAGCTCTGATACCACTAAATATAACACTCCTTACCCGTATCTGAGATCGGGACAAAATACGAGGCGTTATCGGACACATACTCAGACATTTTGAAAAATACGGGATATAAAATTTCAGTCTAATTTAAAACCAAGCAAACAACATCATAGTGTCCCTATTATGGACCTACGAGGTCTAAAACATACATTAAATCGATCCGGGACTAAACTAAAAACTATAGAAAATTTTAGTAAAGTTCCTATAGTTATGCCTCACACGCCCGTGTGCTTGGGGACACGTCCGTGTCCCTCACTCGTGTTGAATTATTTGGATTTATTTTTAATTTTGAACCTACACAGGTTTTCACACAGCCAAGCACACGCCCGTGTCTCTGGCTCGTGTCCCTCACACGACCTAGACACACCCGTGTCATCGCCTGTGTCCAAAAACTCAGACATTCTATTTATGATATCATCATTCATTTTGAGGCACACGGCTAAGGCACATGCCCATGTGCTAGGCCGTGTCCTCCACACGGTTGAGACACACGACCATATCTCTGCCCGTGTGTTTACTACCATGCAAACTGACCTAAAATTTTAGGTGCAGGGGACACACGGCCAGGCAATACGCCCATGGAGGCTGACCGTGTGTCACACACGACCTAGACATATGCCCGTGTGTCTACCCATGTGGACCTTTTTAGGGCTATTTTCCAAGCCTTTGGTCACCCTTTATAATCCATACACACTTATAGACTTCAATGGTATTTAACATGGCCTAATTGTGCTCTTAAACAACCTTGGCATAACTCATTGCATGTTAGCCTCATCTCATCGGCTTAGTACATGCTAAATTATCCTTTTTGTATGACGGATTAACATAGCACATTTTACATTTAGGTCATATTATAACCATATACCATTATATGCTATGTCCACTCTCAAATTATTAGGTCCCATTTCAAGCATTCATCCATGATAAACCTCATCATCATATCTCATGACCATATACAAAAGAATAGGTATACCATTTAAGCCCTTACATTGGCTAGCCAAATGACACATACAACAAAATAACCAAAAGCCCTATACATGCCATTAAACAAAATAAAAGTATCTATATACCAAAGCAAAACAAGTCAATAATGTGTTGATTCTCCAACCGTCTTCTAATCTTCACGAGTCCACGAGCTCTATAAGACAGGGAAAAGAGAAGGGGGTAAGTATTTATATGCTTAGTAAGATAACTAGAAAGTAAACTTACTGGTTAATTAACATACAACCATATTAGGCAATGATTCCAACAAGCCTGAAATAGTTCCCTATCACATGCACTCAATCATCAAGTTAGTCTCATAACAATGCATTATATCATTAGTCATAGATGAGCTCATCAATTCAATATTTCCATCTCTATTTCTCATGTTAATCCAGTTGAATTTCTCAGAAATCTCGATGGATGACCCAATTACCGTCAAGTCATACAAGTGATTATCACAAGTTCACACTCCCACGAACCTTACATCTTACGGTGGGATTACCCCTCTAAGCTAAATCCCCCGTAGCAATAACTCATAGAGCAATGTCGGGATTGCCAGTCTAGGCTAAATCCCTTTTAACGACAATTACTCTCTTAAGCTCGTATATGAATTGCCAGTCCAGGCTAAATTCAGTCCTCAATCAGTTTACCCGTCCCGGCTAAATCCTTAATGCACCCATATTCTTCGGGAGGCTTGATCACTCAAGGAACACCCGTCCGGGCTAGATCCTTTCTATTTTGAGATCATCGGTTTACCTGTCCAGGCTAAATCCCTTTCTGCAACACATGCAGGATCTCGTGTCATGTAAGCCATAATTTATCCATCGGATTTTCCTTTTTATTTTACTCGGGACATTTATCATCTTTTCATTTACACTAGCACATTTCATGGATTATCGTGCAATGAATATCTAAATTTTCATACATTCAAGAACATGCATTTTTAAGTATATTAAGAGTTTACTTTGGGTTATACGAACTTACCTGTAGTCATTTCAAATTCGTGTCTCGATTATTCCGAAACCTTTTATTTTCCACAGTCGACCTCCGGAATTAGTATCTCGGGGTCTATATTAGTAAAAAATAAATCATTAATACCTTACATTATTCAATTTCGGCTAAAACTCACTCTAGGGAAAAATGACCATTTTGCCTTTAACTTTTCACATTTTTACAAATGAATCCTTAGGCTCGTATGATAAAATGCATGAAATTTCTAGGTTACCCAAGCCTAGCCGAATATTTTTCATGCTCATATCAGCCAACAATTTTCCTTCATTTCACATTTTTCTACCCATTTTTACAACTTTTACAAAATGGTCCTTTAGGCCATTTCCACGAAAACTACTTAGTAAAAGTTGTTTACCATCCTTTAAACTTTCATATTCCTCCATAAATCATCAAAACACAAGCATCTCATGTATAGATAATTTTCTAAACATGAACCCTAGCTTGAGATATGGGTAGAAATAGAAAGAGCATGTTATGAGGATCTCAAAAATACGAAGAATATTAAAAATGGGGCTAGGATTGACTTACTATCAAGCTTGAAATGTTGAAAACCCTAACTATGGAGAACATGCAAATTTCGGCAGCTATGGAGAAGAAAATGGCTGATTTTTGCTTGATTTTCCCTTTTTATTACATTAATTAACCAAATGACCAAAATGCCCTTCCTTACTAACCTTTCCAAATTTTCCATGCATGCCCATTTTTGTCCAAAAAATTAGAAATTGAGAAAATTTCTCTTTAAGGACCTCTAATTAATAATCCAAAGCAATTTCATACATATTGCTTCTAGAACCCAAGTTTTTCAATTTATTCAATTTGGTCCCTAATTTCCAATTGGACACTTTACACATAGAATTTTTTCATGAAACTTTAACACATGCTTATTTTCATATCCTACACCTCATAATGATCATGAAATAATTATTTTAACGTCAGACTTGTGGTCCCGAAACCACTATTCCGACTAGGCCCTATTTCAGGATGTTACACATTTTGTATCCAACCTAGCCACCTTACTCACTAGGCTGCCAATCTCCTCCAATACCCGTCGCTTGTATAGAAAACTCAGTAGTCTAGGAAAGTAGATCCAAGTCAAGACCACGCTAGGAAAGGGTCTCGACAAGTTGAGGTCAATTGTCCACGGTTGGACCTTTAGATAGTGTCAAAAGATCACCCATGGACCTTGGATAAGCACCATTTTGTAATAAATCTTTATTTTGAAATTTGACATAAAAATACCTGTTCTCAACATCCATAAGATGAAAAGGTTGTGATGGTTTCCAAAGCATAGAAATTCGATTATGAAGCACTGTGTATCCAATATTGCACCTCAATAATTTAACAACAATAGTGGTCTCCATATCTTTAACCAGAATATTTTTAATCTTATTAGAGAATTCGATAGTCGAGATTCCATTAATGGTGGATTTCAATATGTATCCATTCGAAAAAACGAAATCCTCGCTATCCATAATATTCGAACCCATATATCCATTAGAGTTTCTTCCTAGAAATTTGTCTTTCCAGGAGACATCAAGCGCCTAAACCACCTCAATTTCCATATTCATCTCGGGATCTTCCCTCGGTTGCCAAAAGTGGACTTTCTTTGAGTTGTGATATTTAATAGGGTTGTCACTATCACCCCTTTCATCCCCTGTCAATAATAAGTTGTCTTCCATCAGATCTAATAGTAAAAAAAATATGATTTTTTGGTAATAACAAATCATACTTTTAATATGAACTTAAACTTAATTAAATACAAAAAAAAAATTACCTTTCAATTTTCCTTATGTAAGCAAATTTTTTCAATTAAATTTTCATTTTTTTTATCATCTTCAAATATTATTTTTTCCCTCATTTCCTTTATCATTTCCAAATTTCTTTCTTTCACTCGGATTTATTTTATTATACTACCATCATATACCGTATATTTTTTCTCTTTTACTATTTTTCATCCGATTATATGAAATCTTACATTTTTTTAAAGCAAAAAAATAATTGTAAAAGCAAACATATTTTTATTTATGTATTAGATTATATGGAACAATACATTTATTTTTCTCATCATCTAAACATTTTTTTCCTTTCACTAATCATATTTTATGTACATAACTAAAAAAATTAAATATTGCTTAACACAATAACATTTCAAATATTACAATAATAATGAAAATTCAATTAAAATTATCACATTATAGAGTTGATAATCTAGTAAAACCAATATTTTGCCCGATTCCATCAACTTTTGCTTGAATCAGGTCGATTAAGAACCCCGCGGCATTCACCTTTGGTTGCTCTTGGGGTGCAACATTCCGATAACACTTTCCCCACTTAAGAGCACTTTTCATGCCGATGCTTCTCCCTTGACAACATAACCAATTTGCGGTCGTGACTGCGTAACCACTGCCAACAAGAACTCTTAATCGCGTAACCACTACCAATTAGAAGCCTCATCTCCCTTAGTGCTAAATAGGGTATTTCGATTGGGGATGGACTGTTAACCGCGTAATCACTACCAACAAAAACTCTTAACCGCATAACTACTACCCTAAAAGCAACATTATGTTTTATGAGTCATTTATATATAAGGGTGATGATGTAATAATTTTTCCATAAAATATCATAATAATAAATACTCTATTCCTTCAACATAACACATTTATTTCTCTTTTTTTTTTCTTTCAACCTAACAAAAAAAAAATTAAGACCTTTACTTGTTAAGTTGGCGCTGAGGGTATATATAATTGGTGGTGCCGCCACATCTAGAGTATGCACTAGAGAGAAAAAAAAATCACTGGTATTGGTGGCTCTAATGGAGGCAGCACCAACAAATATTTCTTTTAATCTAATTTGGTGTCGTCATTTAGAAGCATGTAACAAAAAAATTTTATTCAATTTGGTGCCTCCATTAAAGGAGGCGGCACCAAAATTTAATAAAAAAATATATTTTCATTTACCTCCAAAAATACCCATGAAAATACGGTGCAGTGGAAAATTTATAAAGATGTCGCCTTGAGAAGTGGCAACAAAAAATTGATTTTCTTTCATCCAATGATTTTTGTAATTATGAGATAATAATTGTGTCACATTTTGGGTGGTTCCGCCTTGGAAAGTGGCTACACCCATTGACACAGTAGAAGCTAGGTCATTTTTCTAAATAATCTGATACTAGAATTATTTTCATAATTTTTTAATATTTTTGGGTTATTTATCTTAAAAAAAGACGATTGATTCGGTAAGAATTGAGTAACTATTTTAGAAATTATACGTTGAGATATGCATTGTGGATGTGATTGTGGTGGTTCCTCTTATGGTTGTTGCGGTGGGGGAGTGTCCGACCAGAAAAAAAAACTATTACATGTACTGTTTTGGCTTTGGGGTCTGGTCGATAAATCAAGAATTAACTTGTAACAGTCATTTACCTTTTCCTGTTCTAAAAAATACATATAAATTTAAAGTCTTCAAATGACGTTTTTATTTTAATGAAGTACAAACCTTGTTTAGTTTAAGAACACTTAGAAGTTAGAAGTTGGTTTTGGTAGTCAACTGGATTAAAAACCTCAACTTGGTCTATAACATGCATCATTGTTTTAGTAGCCAATACAGAGGGAAGATACCGCACAGATCTTAAATCTATGAACACATATTGAGAACAAATGATGAGAGACAAGACACAAAAGGGTATCTTTTTTTGTCATGTTTGAGACAGAGGCTTACTAACCAGATATTACAAAAAGTAAGAGATGTTCACATCTCTTAAGAAACTCCAGATGGAGATGAGTTTTTTTTAATCTAAGCCTTCTTATGATGTGATCAATGAATGAAAGTGGAGTAATTGGATGCATTTTCCATTTCAATGTTAGAACCAAAAGCTCTATTCTTTGAATGGTTTTAGCCTCAAAAACATATTTTGTCCCTTTAACCTATAAAAACAAAACATATCATTGTGTTTCCAAATGAAACAAACAGATAGACATACTTGTAGGTCTAGAAGAAGAAGAACATGGGTTTCAACTTTAGCAACCAAAGAGAGACAAGTGATAGCAACAAGGTGAATCATCAATGGTTTATCTCTTTGAAAACAGAAGCTACTTAAGAACCTATCAAGATAATTAACAAAAAGCATCGTCGTGAGAGTGGTGAACCCATAGTAAGCATTAACTTTAAGCATCCACTCCACCACCTCACGGCGGGCCTCATCTTCCCAAAACAAATCCTGTTTCAATAACGAAAACGGATAAAAAAAATTGAAGCGTCTCCGCCATTGTTATAGACACTTAAAAGAATTCTTCTACAACCTTCACCTACACCATTCTTATTGTCGAAACCCCTTTTTTTTATAATGGGAATCGACTTTAAAAAACGAGTGTGGAGTCACCACCAATCTCTTGATTTAGGTGTGATTGGACCACCTATTAAAACGTTTTATTCAATGAAAAATAAATTTGGTTTAGGTAAAAAAAAGGGGTTCGGGAGTCGGTTACGTATGAGGAAGGGTTAGCACCCTCATTACGCCCAAAAACTAGTAGCAAATTGATTTGAAGCTGTCTTTGAAAAATTTAGAAGAAAAGATTTTCCGAAGTATATAAAGAAAATATTTGAATAGCTCAAATTGGTGATAAAAAATCTCTTGTTCCACAGATATGTGGTTTCATACCCAGTACGATTGGATATGATCCCTTATACCTTTAAGATGCAAAAAATTAACTTATAAAAGGGATTATCTAAATATTTGGTTCTCCGGGAAAGTCATGCCCAGTACGATTGAGCACGACTTTCCCAAATTCCCCAAACACTAAATATTGCCTTATTTCAAAATTTTGAATAACAAAAACTCAGAAATCCGCTTAAAAACATGATTACTCATTTTAAAATTGATGAAATATTTAATACATTGTAAAAAACATATGAAACAATATACTCAAAATATAAATAACCTTATCTAACAATCATTGTAACAAAAAAAAAAAAAAACCTTTAAGCATGGAAAATAAATAATTAATATAAAATATTATACATAATTACAACACAAAATAAAATGATGTACAAAAATATGTATGAAAAATGAAGAATTATATAACATATATAAATTGACACATTTTCACAAAACTTGGGATATATTTATTGAAATAATTATTATAAATTTCAAAGTTCAAATTAAATCATGCATAAAATATTTAAAACACAATTTATTCAAAAATTGATAATTCACAAGATAATTTAAATAATATATTAGATATATGATATAAAATAATATACAAAATCAATTTATGAAACTTTTATATACAAATAAACATTGGGTATAATTATTGAAAACAAAATCAAAATTAATAATGTATAAAAATAAAGTAAAGTTATATAAGTAACCCAAATATATATATAAAAAACATAAGGATAATATGAAGTACAATAAATTACATGATTTAAAATGGTTCTTAAAAAAATATGATACACATAAATAATTTTAAAAGAAGATATACATACACAAAAAAAAAAAATTTACATAAAGTTATATGAAAATAATAATATATACCATAGTAAAAAAATAAATTAAAATATGCCATATACATGTGAAAAAATGTTAGAAATAATTATATGTCAAAATATCCTTTGATTAAAATAGGAATTCCAAGGTTAACTTAATTTTATTATAAATTATATACATAAAAAAATATAATTAATTACAAATTCATTAAAATCTATATATATAAAGATATCAAAGCTTTAATAATAGATGCAAACTAAATATAAATACGAGATATATAATAATTTAAATAATAAAAAAATGTGAGATCTTCCTTTTAAATAAGAAATAGATGTGAATAAATCTAAAAGAAGTTATATGTATGAAAATACCAATATTTAAAAATGTATTTAAATTATATATATATATATATATACCAATAATTTTTATATATGTGTAGTTAAAATTTAATTAATGTATATAACATATGATTTTATTTTAGAAAACAAATACATATATATCGTGTGGGCAAAAAATAGTTAAAAATGTGTATAATAATTTAATGCTAATAATCTTCATGGAATAAAAAAACAATCCTTATGAGGTATATGCATGTATAATAACACATAAAACATTACATAAAACAATATACAACAATATGAAAATTCAAGTAACCCAAATTACAACAAATAAGTAATCAGCAATACAAATAATATCATTAATATTAACATTACAAATAATATAAGCAGTAATAAATAAAAATCAAAATAAAACAAGAATGAATATACAACATTAATAAAAAAACAGAAAATATATAAGTGAATAAACCCAAATTTATAACATAAATCTAACAAAATACTTAATCAAAATCATCGTAAAATAAAAAGAAAATTTACAAAAAAAGTAAAACTATTAAAGGAGATACATATATAACACACATGAATTTATAGGGATCAATATTGAAATAATCCCTGATTTTGAAACATTGTGTTGAAATATGAATTAAAATATAAAAGTATTTCAAATTTTAGGGATAATTTAAAAGAAAATAAAGTAGATTAAATGAAAATGAGAGCAGATCGCATCGCAGTACAAGGAGGAAGGACCCGCCGCACAAATATGCCATTCCAGGCGCAAAGGAACAACATAAGTGAATCAAGGGAAAATTAAGGACGCGCGCAAAGGAAAAGGACTAGACGCACAATTTTCCCCATTGCCCCAACCATGCGCATACCCGGCCTACCAAAACGGACTGATGCGCGGGTCATTGCACAATGAAACGGCGCCGCATTTGAAGAAAACCCTTTGGCCTCCATTTTCCCTTTTATTTTCCAGAACCAAAGCATTCTCATTCATTTTTGAAATCAGAACACATTTTTTGCTAAGGTTTTTTCCATAAGCAGCTGAATCACCATCAGATCTGGTGTCCAGCAGCATGCGAAACCACTCCTGACTCCAGCCGTAAATACTCGACCACCTATTGAAGAGCTTGGTGAGTATTCTCCTTTCCTTCTTCCTTATTTTGAATGAAGTTTTCAAATCTCAAGTTATCTTTTTTTTTTTTTTGTAAATAGATTTGTAAAATAAATTGAATCCACTATTATGTGACCTCTTGCTCTTACATTTGCATGGCAGACTTAGAGCTTTCCTTGGCCTTAAGTTATGTAAAAGATGAGCAAACAAATAAGAAAATAAAGAGAAAAAAAACGAAAAAAAAATCAGCAAGCCAAAAAAAATGAAATCACCTCTATTAATCTTGAATTGCTTTTTCTCTTCTCTCTATGCGTGTATACAGATAATGTATGTGCAAAGTATATGTGTGGGTGTGTATGTGTATTCTGTATGCGTAAAAAAATGGAGTACAAGATGAGGCTTTTTATAGCCTAGATTTACAGAATAAAGTAAAAAAAAATGAAATTCTATTTTCATCGCTGTCATCCTCTGTCAATTCTGTTATCTTTCTTCTCGTATATTCCTGTGCAGACCTGGCTGTACAGAGGAAATGTACGAAGGAGGCTTTGCAAAGATTCACTCGTGGGAGCCTCAACTTCCTGACCAATTCCAGAAGCTTCGGGTGCCTTCCTCTGCTGCACTCTCTCTTTTTCCTGGTGTTTTGGGCCTCGGGTTTGTGTTTAGAATTATTGGGTCATGGTTTAGGGATTTATTTAGGCTAATTTCTATTGAATTTTGAAAATTTAGAATTTGGGTTAGACATTATGTAACTGGGTTAAAGGGTTTTGGGGTATTTGGTTAGAAAATGGGTTTATTTTATTTTTGGCCCAAATATTTGTATTGGACTTTTAATTTTGGATTTTTATTATTTTTGTTTTATTTTAGTTTTGGGTTTTGATGTAAGCCCGGGCAAAAATGGACCATTACAGCTGCCCCTCTTTGCTTATTGTCGTGTAATGAGAATAGAGCAAAGACCTCAAATAGGGCCAATTTTGCCCAATTTTGTCGGATTCTGGCTGTAAGGAAATAGGATCAGTGGCTCAAATCTGCTCCATTGCCGATACATGGAGATCTACGAAGATCCGTTTCACACTTCAGAATGGTAAGACTTGGTGATAAAATCTGCTCCATTGCTGATACATGGAGATAAGATTTACCATTTGTGAAGATCTGCTCCGCTATAACTTCAGGGAAATAAAATCTTCAACTCTCAGTCCGCTTCCTTGCTACCTCAGGAAGATAAGACTCATTATTTAACCTGCTTTCTTACCACTTCAGAAAGGTAAGGCTTGGTGGTAAAATCTGCTCCATTACTGATACATGGAGATAAGATTTACCATCTGCGAAGATCTGCTCCGCTGTAACTTCAAGGAGATAAAATCTTCAATTCTTAGTCTGCTTCCTTGCTACCTCAGAAAGATGAGGCTTCAATCTTCAACCTGCTCTTAGGGCTTAAATCTGCTCCATTGCCAATACATGGAGATAAGATTCATCATCTACGAAGATCTGCTCCGCTGCAACTTCAGGGAGATAAAATCTTCAATTCTTAGTCTACTTCCTTGCTACCTCAGGAGGATAAGACTAATTCTTCAACCTGCTCTCTTGCTACGTCAGAGAGATAAGGCTTGGTGGTAAAATCTGCTCCATTGCCGATACATGGAGATAAGATTCACCATCTTCAATCTGCTCCGCTACTACTTAGGGAGATAAGATCTTCAATCTTCAGTCTGCTCCACTGCAACCTTAGGGAGATAAGACTTGTTATGATTTGCTTTACTGCAACTGACACTTCAACCTGCTCCACTGCAACTTTAGGGAGACAAGGTTTGTAATCTTCGATCTATTCCGCTGCAACTTCAGGGATATAAGATCTAACTTCACCGATGTTACTGTCCTCTCAGACCTGTCCTGTAAACTCGGTTTCATGTATCATGCTTATGCCAAATAATTATGATATTATAATCAAAATGAATCAAATTGCTCCTAATTAGATATGATGCTTGTGTTAAATAATTAGGATGCTATGATCGAAATGAATCAAATGTTCCTAACTAAATGTGTTATGAATGATATATGCAGAAATGAGTATAATTTCATTTCAACAATTTAGGGTATCATCATTCGTTGTTTATTAATATGCTGTTACTGATGCATTTGCTCAACCATTATCTTGAAGGAGTATCCCAAAGAAACAGCCTATCTCGTCTGGCGAACTTGCCCCACTGTAATTCCAACGTCCCTTCTACTACTGCTTTTTGAGCCAAAACCTTGCCACTCATAGTTGAATTTTCCTCTTGGTCAATTTGCTACCTCACTCCTCAGGTGTTATAACCAAATGTGCATTTCTGCTCTCTGTATGAATACAAAATATCATTTCTTTTTCCTCAAGAAAATACCATAATCATTTGAACAAAGACCTCAAAAAGGCGAATTATCCAAATTTATCCTTGAACTTGGGCGTATTCTAAACAATTATCTCACTTTAGATTCTTGTATTATCTAGAAACTCCTAGAGTAATATGCAAAAATTCTATTGTGAAAACATCACTAGTTCATTCATTATTATGTCAATGCAACATGCTTGCAATCAAATCGTGATAATGAACAAGAATGGAAATTAATCTTGAATTCAAAGTAAATTATAAAAAAGAACAACAATGGCCATTAATTTGGGAATGTATATTTTGAAAAAGAAAGGATAAAGATGACCATTTTACTGAAAATGAATATCAGGTACCCTTGTTATCGCAACCTGAGCTTCTCTGTACAAACTTCTTGAAGACCAATTCAAACTCAACATGTGTTTAAGAGATCAGAAGCACTTTGTCAATGTCCCAAGATGCAACATATTCCCTTCATGGTTAATTTTAGTATATCAAGATCACAGCCTCCTCACTTTGGAACCATATTTGAGCCGCCCTTTTCTGGTTTTCAACTCAAATCCCTTTTAGTCACAAGGCGCCCTTTGCGGGTTTCCACATTGGCCTCTCCTTTTTCTCTTTTTCGTTTATTATTGGGTCTCAAAGCACCCTTTGCGGGTTTTCACTTTGGCTTCCCTCCCTTTTCAAGTGTAGTACTTTTTGACTGCATCCGAGTTCACTGGATTAGATAAATTTCTTCCATCCATTTCGGCCAGTATTAATGCACCACCAGAGAAAGCTTTCTTCACCACATAGGGCCCCTTCCAATTTGGCATCCATTTACCTCTGAAATCTTTTTGTATGGGAAGAATCTTCTTCAAAACCAAATCTCCCTCATGAAACTCTCTTAGGCGAACCTTTTTGTCATAAGTCCGCATCATTCTTTTTTGATACATCTGTCCATGTTGAATAGCTTTTAGCCTCTTTTCCTCAATCAAATTCAACTGATCATATCGAGACTGTATCCATTCTGCTTCATCTAATTTCAATTCTGACAAAACTCGGAGAGAAGGTATCTCTACTTCAATGGGCAGAACTGCTTCCATTCCATAGACCAATGAGAACGGTGTTGCCCTAGTAGAAGTTCTGACAGATGTTCGATAAGCGTAAAGAGCAAATGGTAACTTCTCATGCCAATCTTTTTAAGTTTCAGTCATTTTCCCCATAATCTTCTTGATATTTTTGTTAGCTGCTTCCACTGCCCCATTCATCTTCGGACGATATGGTGACGACTGTCTGATTTTAAACTGACTGCATACCTCTGCTATTGTACTATTGTTCAAATTCAGTGCATTATCAGATATGATTTTCTCAGGCATTCCGTATCGACATATAATTTCTTTCTTTAAGAATCTGCTGACTGTTGATTTAGTTACATTGGCGTATGATGTAGCTTCCACCCATTTGGTAAAATAATCAATAACCACAAAAATGAAACGATGCCCATTTGAAGCCTTTGGTGAAATTGGTCCTATGACGTCAATGCCCCAAATGGAAAACAGCCATGGAGAAGTCATAACATGCAAAGACGAGGGAGGCACGTGAATCTTATCACCATAAATTTGACATTTATGACATTTCTTGGCATAATTAATGCAGTCACCTTCCATGGTTGACCAATAATATCCAAACCTCATAATTTGCCTGGCCATTGTGAACCCATTGGTGTGCGTTCCACAAACACATTCGTGCACTTCTTCTAAGATTTTCTTGGACTCCACGGCATCCACACATCTCAACAATACTTGATCTTTCCTTCTTTTGTACAAAATCTCTCCATCTAAAACATAATCGCAAGCAAGCCTTCTCAACGTTCTTTTGTCATTCTCCGTGGCTTGATTTGGATACTCACGATTTCTCACATACCGCAATATATCCTGATACCAAGGATGATCATCTCTTTCTCCTTCCTTTATATTATAACAATAAGACGGAGCCTCATAAATACTCATCTAAATAGTCTTCACATCCTCTTGTCGGCTTACTTTGATCATAGAAGCTAAAGTAGCCAAAGCATCCGCCATCTGGTTTTCTTCGCGTGGGAGATAATTGAAAGTAATATCATCAAACTTCTCAACTAACCCCAACACCAGCCTTCTATAATTAATTAGCTTAGAATCCCTTGTTTCCCATTCACCTCGAAGTTGATAAATTACCAATGCGGAATCTCCATATACTTTCAACGATTTGATCTTACGTTCTATAGCCGCTCTGAGCCCCATGATACATGCTTCATATTCTGCCATATTATTTGTACAATCAAAATCCAATTTACATGTGAATGGATAATGACCTCCATCTGGGGATACCAAAACTGCCCCAACTCCATTACCCACAGCATTTGAGGCTCCGTCAAAATTCAATTTCCAACAGTGATCTTTTGTGTTGTCTTCTTCAGTAGCTGCTACATACACTATCTCTTTATTAGGGAAGTCAAAATTCAAGGGCTCATAATCCTCTTGGGCTCGACTAGCCAGAAAATCCGCTATTGCACTCCCTTTTATAGCTTTTTGACTCGTGTAAATTATGTCAAATTCAGAAAGCAAAACTTGCCACCTAGCCATCCTTCCATTCAAAGCATTTGACTCTATCATGTACTTTAAAGGATCCAGTTTTGAAATTAGCCAGGTTGTATGATACAACATATACTGCCTCAATCTTCGTGCTGTCCAAACCAAAGCGCAACACAACTTTTCAATTGGCGAATATCTCAACTCACACTCAGTGAATTTCTTACTGAGGTAATATATCGCCTTTTCTTTTCTTCCTGATTCATCATGTTGACCAAGCACACATCCCATTGAATTACCAAACACGGTCAAATACAATATCAACGGCCTATTTGAACTTGGGAGTGATAACACTGGAGGACTTGACAAATATTCTTTAACTTTATCAAAAGCCTTTTGACATTCATCATCCCATTCCCCTGGGTTATGCTTTTTAAGAAGACGGAATATAGGGTCACACTTCTCCGTTAATTGAGAAATAAACCGCGCAATGTAATTTAATCTTCCAAGGAAACCCCGAACTTTTTTTTGGGTACGTGGTGGAGACAACTCCTGTATAGCCCTGACCTTATCTGAATCAATCTCAATTCCCTTCTCACTGACCATAAAGCCCAATAGCTTTCCGGATCTAGCCCCAAAAGTACACTTTGTTGGATTAAGCTTTAACTGAAATTTCCTCAATCTCATGAACAACTTTCTCAACACCTGGATATGCTCCTTTTCAGTTCGAGATTTGACTATCATATCATCAACATATACTTCGATTTCCTTGTGCATCATATCATGAAATAAAGTCACCATGACTCTCTAATACGTCGCTCCAGCATTTTTCAATCCAAATGGCATCACCTTATAACAAAACGTACCCCATAAGGTTATAAAAATAGTCTTTCCCATGTCCTCAGGATGCATCTTGATCTGATTATACCTCGAGAAACCATCCATGAAGGAAAACAATGAGTAACCAGCCGTATTATCCACTAGTGTATCAATGTGAGGCAAAGGGAAGTTGTCTTTTGGGCTCGCTTTATTTAGATCTCTATAATCCATACACATTCGTACCTTGCCGTCTTTCTTGGGAACTGGCACCACATTAGCTACCCATTCTGAGTACTTGATCACCTGAAGGAATCCCGTATCAAACTGCTTTTTAACTTCTTCCTTAATCTTTAAGACAATATCTGGCCTCATTCGTCGAAGCTTCTGTTGTACTGGCTTGCAATCTTCTCTTATTGGAAGGCAATGTACTGCAATATCAGGACTTAAACCAGGCATATCCTGGTATGACCATGCAAAAACATCTTTGAATTCCTGAAGTAACTCAACAAGGTCTCGCCTTGTCTCTTCAGCTATGCATGTTCCAATTTTTACAACTTTCCCCTCTTCCAAAGTCACCATGTCTACGGTTTCTTTGTGAGGAAAAATTTGCTTTTCCTCTTGTTCTACCATCCTTAACAAATCTGGAGATAAATCACAATCTCTGTCATCTTCAAAGTCCTGAGATCCCTTTAAACACATGTCTTGCTCAAATAGTGATTCTGAGTCAGTAACAGCGTTGCTCATGACATTGATATCTAAGGACCTATTATAGGCACAAAAATATACAAAGAATGAATGAATTTGGTAATTATTGCTTTGCATGAAATGTTTATGAATAAAAGAATGATTGAAGAAAGAATCAAGATAATTATTTAGATAGAAAGAATAACACTATTGCTTGTGAAAAAAATAACATTTGCTCAAAATAATAGCAAAATATGTACTTCATTGAAATAATGATGTTTGAACATGAGCTTATTTCACAAAGAAATCTTTATTATTTCTAGGCTTAAAACAACAAGTTTGTTTCGAACATTACTCTGAGCAAGCTCTAAAAATTACAGGAAGATCTTCTATAGTCCAATTGTTTAGAACACTCCCAAGCTCATATGGACGAATATTTGACGAAATCTCTTCTTTAATTGTCTCTTCAAATAGGGCATTAATGTACACATCTTCCAAAGCTTCTCCTATGACTTTCTTCTCTGGTACCCCTCGTTCAGGATAAATAATGCCCCCTAACACAAAAGACTTGGAAATATGAGGAATTATCATCGGCTCCCACTTGATTTCCCCACCACTCACTCGTGCTCTTCTTCTTTCTTGCCTTCTTTCTAACTCATTTTTCCTTTGTCTTGCATCTGGCCTGAACCCCAAACCAAAGCAATCATGCTTGTCTTTCAGCATTGGCACTACAATTCTTCCTTGAAGGCATCTTCCAAGTCCCTTTCCTGGCATAGCTCCTCGGCCTACCATCAACTGTAAACCCATCATCGTAGTTTTGGACATTTTTGGCTCCAGAATTCTACTTCCCTCAATGATGAATGTTGCATTCACAAACTCCAAAGACCGAAAAGAACACTCAACGGCTTCCCCATTTGTTTCTACATACGGCGCATCACTGCTCACGGTTGCGATAATATCTTCTTCAGCATTTATCACGGTTGCGATAATATGAAGTACAATAAATTACATGATTTAAAATGGTTCTTAAAAAAATATGATACACATAAATAATTTTAAAAGAAGATATACATACATAGAAAAAAAATTTACATAAAGTTATATGAAAATAATAATATATACCATAGTAAAAAAAATAAATTAAAATATGCCATATACATGTGAAAAAATGTTAGAAATAATTATATGTCAAAATATCCTTTGATTAAAATAGGAATTACAAGGTTAACTTAATTTTATTATAAATTATATACATAAAAAATATAATTAATTACAAATTTATTAAAATATATATATATAAAGATATCAAAGCTTTAATAATAGATGCAAACTAAATATAAATACGAGATATATAATAATTTAAATAATAAAAAAATGTGAGATCTTCCTTTTAAATAAGAAATAGATGTGAATAAATCTAAAAGAAGTTATATGTATGAAAATACCAATATTTAAAAATGTATTTAAATTATATATATATATATATATACCAATAATTTTTATATATGTGTAGTTAAAATTTAATTAATGTATATAACATATGATTTTATTTTAGAAAACAAATACATATATATCGTGTGGGCAAAAAATAGTTAAAAATATGTATAATAATTTAATGCTAATAATCTTCATGGAATAAAAAAAACAATCCTTATGAGGTATATGCATGTATAATAACACATAAAACATTACATAAAACAATATACAACAATATGGAAATTCAAGTACCCCAAATTACAACAAATAAGTAACCAGCAATACAAATAATACCATTAATATTAACATTACAAATAATATAAACAGTAATAAATAAAAATGAAAATAAAACAAGAATGAATATACAACATTAATAAAAAAAAGAAAATATATAAGTGAATAAACCCAAATTTATAACATAAATCTAACAAAATACTTAATCAAAATCAATGTAAAATAAAAATAAAAATTACAAAATAAGTAAAACTATTAAAGGAGATACATATATAACACACATGAATTTATAGGGATCAATATTGAAATAATCCCTGATTTTGAAACATTGTGTTGAAATATGGATTAAAATATAAAAGTATTTCAAATTTTAGGGATAATTTAAAAGAAAATAAAGTAGATTAAATGAAAATGAGAGCAGATCGCATCGCAGTACAAGGAGGAAGGACCCGCCGCACAAATATGCCATTCCAGGCGCAAAGGAACAACATAAGTGAATCAAGGGAAAATTAAGGACGCGCGCAAAGGAAAAGGACCAGACGCGCAATTTTCCCCATTGCCCCAACCATGCGCATACCCGGCCTACCAAAACGGACTGATGCGCGGGTCATTGCGCAATGAAACGGCGCCGCATTTGAAGAAAACCCTTTGGCCTCCATTTTCCCTTTTATTTTCCAGAACCAAAGCATTTTCATTCATTTTTGAAATCAGAACACATTTTTTGCTAAGGTTTTTTCCATAAGCAGCTGAATCACCATCAGATCTAGTGTCCAGCAGCATGCGAAACCACTCCTGACTCCAGCTGTAAATACTCGACCACCTATTGAAGAGCTTGGTGAGTATTCTCCTTTCCTTCTTCCTTATTTTGAATGAAGTTTTCAAATCTCAAGTTATCTTTTTTTTTTTTTGTAAACAGATTTGTAAAATAAATTGAATCCACTATTATGTGACCTCTTGCTCTTACATTTGCATGGCAGACTTAGAGCTTTCCTTGGCCTTAAGTTATGTAAAAGATGAGCAAACAAATAAGAAAATAAAGAGGAAAAAAAAACGAAAAAAAAATCAGCAAGCCAAAAAAAATGAAATCACCTCTATTAATCTTGAATTGCTTTTTCTCTTCTCTCTATGCGTGTATACAGATAATGTATGTGCAAAGTATATGTGTGGGTGTGTATGTGTATTCTGTATGCGTAAAAAAATGGAGTACAAGATGAGGCTTTTTATAGCCTAGATTTACAGAATAAAGTAAAAAAAAATGAAATTCTATTTTCATCGCTGTCATCCTCTGTCAATTCTGTTATCTTTCTTCTCGTATATTCCTGTGCAGACCTGGCCGTATAGAGGAAATGTGCGAAGGAGGCTTTACAAAGATTAACTCGTGGGAGCCTCAACTTCCTGACCAATTCCAGAAGCTTCGGGTGCCTTCCTCTGCTGCACTCTCTCTTTTTCCTGGTGTTTTGGGCCTCGGGTTTGTGTTTAGAATTATTGAGTCATGGTTTAGGGATTTATTTAGGCTAATTTCTATTGAATTTTGAAAATTTAGAATTTGGGTCAGACATTATGTAATTGGGTTAAAGGGTTTTGGGGTATTTGGTTAGAAAATGGGTTTATTTTATTTTTGGCCCAAATATTTGTATTGGACTTTTAATTTTGGATTTTTATTATTTTTGTTTTATTTTAGTTTTGGGTTTTGATGTAAGCCCGGGCAAAAATGGACCATTACACTTATCATCTTCTTCACAGTAAAGACCATCAAGCAAGAAAGAAAGGTAAGTTTCTTTTTGTTCATGTTGTTGAATTGCCATCTTTTTTTTTGTGAGTCCCTCCCACTTTTAAGTCATTATACAAAACAAATAAAAAAATGAAGCATCTCCGTCATTGTCACAGCCACTTAAAGAACTCAATTTTCTAACGTAAATTGAGTGGTTCTTTTATCTGTTTTCGATTCACTTTCAAGATGATGATGATGATGGTAGTGGGAAAAGGAAGAGATTGTGCGATGGCTGGAAGGAGGTAACAAAGGAAGGAGAAGCAGGGGTGGCTTAGGGCCTTTTATGCTGTGCTTAAAAAAAACAATTCTGACTCCAAAAATACTTTTGGAGGAAAAGCTGTACTAAATAACCTGTTTTTGGCACTTTTAACTTTTGAAAAGGGGAAGCTTTTCTCAAAAACATTTTTAGTGCTTAATTACTTTTTTACCCCTCAAATAAGGTAGTATTTTTTTTTTTGTGTGCTTAATTACAAATGTGTTAAAATCATTAATTAAAAATAAAAAAATTTTAAATACTAATTACAAATATTTAATGGTTATATTTAAATATTTAAAATACAGTTTATATATTCTAATTATATTTTAATGTGACAATAATGCTAAACACTCAAATTTTAAATTAAAATTTTTAAAAGAATTTTAAAAAGTATTTTTCTACAGTACTTTTCAAAAATATTGCCAAATTAACCTTTAGAAGGGAAGAAGTTGAACAGCAATAGAGGAATCTATGTTGTTGAATAAAATGCTAACAATTTTCATAAAAATAAATTATGTTGAGTCAATCCAATGTCATTAAAGTTGATCTAATACTTTACAAGTCGTAATTCAGAGTTCGGATTCATATAATAAATCTAGCTCTTACATACTTACTAAATTGATGATTGCTTAAACTACAAAGATCCAAATGATGTCATACTTGATTCGTTGGAAAGCTAAGAAATAGCTCATCAAGTTGTATGAAGACAATTTAACTCAATTTCATCCATACCAAAGCCAAAAACGCGTCACAACTCGAATGGTGTTGTTGCCAAAATCTGCCTCTCCATTCAAAGTTTGGGTCCACATTATTTCGACATAGGCTGCCCCCCATTCTTCCAGCCTTTTGCCACCACAATTTAATCCTCCATGAGCCACCTTTGAATGATCATGGTTCAAGGGCTCCCTTTGGATTCCATCACACACATGGTAAGATAGAATTTCAAGCGTATATTCTCTTTAACTGAAAAAAAATGTTTGGATAACATAAGGTGAGGTGAGTTTGGGGTTTTTAATCACATTGTAACTCTCGTTTTCCATTGAAGGCTCAAGGCTGAAGCTCCAATGGAAGGAAAAGCCCTCTAGTGAAAGAAATGTATCCTTTGTTGGGTAAAACTCTACTTTTGCATTTTTTTTCCCTTTTACAATTTTAGATTATTTTTAACTAAAAAGTAAATAATTAAATACATATATTTTTATATGTATTTTTAGATTAATTTACTTCTTTACTTAATAAATCTATAAAATTTATGTAATTAGATACATATATATTTGAAGGAATTAGATATATATTTTTATTATAAAATTAAAATGAATTGATAAAATAAATATTACATGAAAAATAAAAAATAATTAATAAAATTATTATTTAAAAGAAATACATTTTTAATAAAATTTAAAATAAATTTAATTTTAATGAAATTTCTATTAAATTTCATTTTCAATCTAATGTCATTAATAATTATTTTTTATTTTTAACTCACCATTAACGTTTGAATTCAATCACATACAAACTATTATACTATTACTAATTTTAATTTTAATAATTTTAGTATTATAAAAACTAATCACTACTACCATTTTTAATTTCACCGAAACTATTGCGCCACCCATGTGAAGGAAGAAAGTTTCATTATTTGATTAAAAGGTTGAGCAAACCTTGAAATTCGTTTTATCGATTCAAGTTTCTTTGACATTTACTATGATGGCTGAAATAAATGCTCTTGTTGCTGCTTGAAGCCGATGCTGTGTTTTTGAACTTTGTGTCAAGTTTAACTACACACCTACCTGGGAACGCCCTTATTATAATGCGGTGCCATTTGTAAGTAGCGTCTCTAAACTCCCTTTTTTTTTTTTAATCTTTTGGAGCTTAGTCCCACTGCTTATTTAATTTCTCTGCTTCCACGTAGGAGTCCCCGTCGTATATTGCAAATATCCCTTCAAGTCGGTTAAAAGGGAATGCTTTATCATCATCATCATTCTCTGCAAGCCTGAAATATATTTGATCTCAGAGTATGAAGGAATGAATTGCTTCGGCTGGAGCTCTTGTTTTTATCCCTTAAAAGCTGTCATATTTATGCTGCTTCATCATCCTCATCCTACATATGTGGCACAAATCCATGCTCTCATTGTGAGCTTGGAGAGTTGGCAAGTTCAAAGCCATTTTCCATGATGCTTTGGGAAGGTCCTGGGTTGCGGGTAGTATGGACCTACAAACTTCACACGAAGCTATAAAATATTGCAATTGTAATACAAGTCAAATCAGATGATGTAGAGAGAGAGAGAGAGAGAGAGAGAGAGAGAGAGAGAGAGAGAGATTGTTTTGTTTAAGTGGCCATTAGCCAACAGTAACACTAAATAGCTTGAACACCCACTAGCAAAATTGCAGTTCAATTGTATTCGGGTTGACTTTCAGTAGAGACGGATCATATATCTCAAAGCGTGCCATCATGAATGCCTTTCTCTCTTTCTTTTTGCTATATCTGTACCCTTTTACTTCATGATAAAGTTATAGAATCACTAACACCTCTAACCTCCTTTACCAAATGTTCGTACAAAAAGAAGCACTTGATGGACCGATTTATCTCGCATTTTCTTCTTTACAAGCCTAATATATTTACAGTTATAGACATGATCGCGGTTGGTATGCCGGGCCAGCATGATGTCGGAGTCTGATGCATTGTTCCAGCAATGAACTAAAGACCAAATGGTAGGTTTCCATTTATGCCATCTGCACAAGTTTGCAACCGATATCAAGAAGATAAACACCAAAAGTTGAGTTCACAAAAGATATGAAAATATAATGCAGTTCACAAACGAAAATCAGTAATGTACTGCAGTTTTGGAGAACATGAAAATGATGGATGACAAAAATGTCTGGTCACTCATCATTCTGTAGGATGTACTTCACAACTAATATATTGTAGTTTCTGACAACATGAACGTGATGGATGTCAAAAATTTTTGTCCGCACCATTGCACTATTTCTTGGATATACTTGGTGCAAAATAAACGGAAAAGAGTAGCATCTATGAGGAGGAAAAACTGATGTTATGAAGTGAAAGTAACTGCCTGATTTCACAGGGATTTCTTTTACGAAATTATCCTATCTCTAAGTCAAAAGAAGTCAAAGGATACTAAACAGAAAACGAATAGCCATTCCTTCCTACATCTTTGTCTCAGAAATTTTTCAACCACATAGAGGAAAGGTTGAAGTAGGCTCACAGAAATAAGTGAAATGAAATTTGTTCAACGGGTGTGAAGTTGTTGCAATGAAGGTTTGTTGATTGGCAGAGCTGCAGGGGGTAAATATCACGTTTATCCCTCTTAAACAACCAACTCGAGCATCCACTGAGAAAACCTGTGTTTTCAAATCTATGAACATAGTTCACTAAGAAGAATACTCAAGAACTGATTAAAGATGATTTACCAGGTCTATAGCATCCTAGATTTCAATGCTTTCTCTGCTGCTTTAGCAAAAATATTTGCCGCTTCTGCTTCAGCTTCTGCCACATCTGCCTCTCTTGCAGCCTTTTCAGCCTCTGCGATTGCAACTTCTGCCTCTGCAACTGCTTGTGCGGCAGCTGCAGCAGCCTCTTCTGCAGTCATGCTCCTCATTTTCAACAAATCTGCATTAACTTGGGTTTTAGTAAGAATGTTGATGCCTTTCTTCTTCGCTTTTGAAGAATCCTTAGGCCTTCCTTCCAAAAGAAGCAGAGGAGATTTTCTTGCTTCAGAAATAGTTGAACGCGGTGCAACCTTGTACTTGTGCTTTACCTATTAACATACACATTGAAAAGATGAGTCTGTCCCAGCTTATGAACATTAGACTTAATCTTCTTTAGAAACATATTTCCCCCATTTTGTGAAGATATGCCAGTAACTTTCCATATGTAGATCAGAAAACTAACATCAACATTTCATGCAACTATTGAGGAAGAAAAGTATCAAAGTTGTTGGACACATTTTGCAAACAGGAAGAAACTTTTCCTAGCGCTCTTTCTTTAAATCTAATATTACAATTGCACATGCCATATCAATTAACCTTAATAATATTTTCAGGAACATCAATGGCAAAAGTATCACCTAAGCATTTCTGTCTGAATTCTAAGGACCTTTTCGATGACCCTGGGACACTAATATTGAATTTATATGCTTGACAAAAGTAATAATATTCTACTGATATTGGTCCACCAGTAATTAACAGCATGATTACCTTTATCAATGTCCCATTTGCTACCAACAGCTTTAATTTAGTTGCCAATAGCTTCTTGAGGTTTGGTGGAGTAGCATATTTCTCCTATAATGTCAAAGACAAACCAACTCATATTAGTTTAGATGTTTGCAGAAAACATTCACAGTAATTTCAGAGCTGAGCTTTAGGTTAAAAGATTTTAAATCAGAAATAGAACAAGAAAGGAGAAAAAGAAAATATAAGTTCCATACCTACTGGAGAACAAGAGAGAAGGAAAATTCTTGACATATAAAAACCATTACAAAAACAAAAAAATCCTCCAGCAGTTTAGTTAAATGAGTACTTTTCTTTTTAGTATTCAGAATTCAGGTATAATTCAAGAAGGAAAAGCACCTCTATGTATACAGCAATTGAAGCTCTGTCAGAACCGGCTGGCTCTTTCAAACTAGTGATAGCCTCTAGTAAAATATTGTCCAACCTACAACATTGAGAGGATATCAATTAAGCAGCAATGAATATGCCTGTACATAATCAGAATAACATGGCTCTCAGTACAAAACTGTTTTGGCCTACAAAGACCAAGAAGTTGGATAAATTTTGTTTTCATCAGTTACAAATAAGCGCTGTTGCCCAAAGGCACTAAAAATATGTGTATTTACAGCCAGTTTAAAATGAAACAATTTAGGGAATAATAAGTTTTTCTTTCTGTGTCTTTTCATGTTGCAAGTATCTGACCCTCATGTAAACAGGTTCAACTAAAAATAACTTCAATATGATATACAAATACGTTTAATAAATAACCTTGCAATTTAAATAGAAAAGTTTGAAATTGTCGTTATTTAATATCTAGGAACTCGTATACCTACGTTCAACTAGAAGTAAGTTCAGTACCACATAAGAATATACGTAATAGATAACCTTGAAATCAGTTTCTTGGAACCAGTTGCCCTTGGTGTTCCACTAGAAACTGCAAGGGGCTTAGCATCAACAACTTCTTCTCTTGGAGGTACAGTGATTAGAGCCATGGGGTTATCGTCATGTTTAGCAGCCAACTTATTTCTTTTAAGGGCAAGCTTGGCCTTCTGCCTTGAACCCCATATGGCGGTTGCATTTATATTTCTCCATTTATCCTGGCCACAATAAAACTATACTCATTAGTTCACCTCCATGCCGTTAATAAAGGCACTATCAGGACATAGCAACCTCTGGTCATTAAACCAGAAAATTTAAAAACTTATTCCAACAGTACTTAGTGAAGACTGCTAGAGGTCAGCTACATACCTTGAGATCCACATTTGAGCGTGAACGCAAGACAGAACTAAACTCAGGATCTGAAAGTATATTGCGCCATTTACCAGTACCATGCTTAAGAACTCCTGCCTTGAGGGCCGCTTCTTCTTCTGCTGTCCATTTCTGCTTAGGGGCACCCATTAACAAAGTCCTGAAATCCCCAACGAAAGAAAATATAAACAAGCGGAATTTGAAAAGATCAATCACTAGTACCACTCAATCCTATATGCTTATGCGCCTATCCATCATGTTTAGACAACTAGCAAAAAACATTGTAATTTGTAGAAGAAATAGGTGCCAAAACTAAATCAAACCATTTCAAAGGCAATAATCATATTTACACAACCACCAGACATTCACAGACAGATTTTTTTCTAGACATTTTCTAAGGCTCCAAATCTCAACCGTAGTGAAATTCCAGTAGTGCAGAATTTAAAATTTCACAATAAAAACATAACAAAATAATGAAAAAATAGAAAAAATAAAATCCTTGATGTAATTATGTTTGAGAAGTTTAGACAAAGTTCTACAAATCCAAACGCCATCTAAAGCATAAAGCTCAAACTTTCAACATCTGTAGACTCAAATTATACATAAATTTAGACTACATCCATCACAACATGTATTCACAGCTCAAGAAATGTACCTATCACTATAAATCTCTAATTTCCTCTAAAAAAAATCAAAATTATATTCTGAAAGGACAGATTTATGAAAATTAAGAAGTCTAATAGATTGATGTCCAACTTTTTTTCTCCTCTGGAGAACAATATTAACCATGATGAAACAACAAACAATCAGATTAATGCATTTTCATCCAAAGCTTAGACTTCGACGAAACTTCACAACGATCAATTTATCTAGAGAATTCGAAACAAAGAAGAAAGAAAAAACAAACCTTTGCATTAAATACTGAATTTCGAATTATGAGTGAACTTTTGGGAGAAAATTGAGGATGAAAAATTGAGTACCTGATCGGAGAAACGAGTGGCGCATCGGATTTTTTGTCGAGAAATTATTCTTACAAAACAAAGAACTGGAAAAAAAAAATAAAAAGTGTTTTTTTTCCCCAAAAGAATATTAAATAAAATAGAAATTCAGGAAATGTTATTTTTAACTACTACTACTAGCTTCTTTTTGAGGTATTTATATCTATGGCTTACTAGTTGGCTGAATGTATGATCATGAAAACTGGTTATAAAATATGAAAATTAACTTCTAGCCCTTAATCTCTCTCTAAATTAAATTTCAACCCTAGATTTTGGATAATTAGTAAACTTACCCATCAAAGTTACTTAAAACACTATTTTATGATTAAAAATTAATAAATTTATCATTTTGTTACAGATTGGTATGATATTAACACACTTTATAATAATAAGTTAGATTTATATAATATATAAATGTTTTTAATTTCAGAAGCAAATTAAGAAATTATAATTTATCTCATTTACTTATTTTTAAATAATAATTAAAAATATAAAATTGAAAAACTCCATCTGATCATTATCCTAAAATAACAATAACAAAAATGTGGAGAAACTTTTAAACTTTTGTTGTTGAATGATTAATTTGAGTAGTCTAAAAAGATGTATCACATTAGTAAATAAAAAAAAAAATTGTATTCTATTTTAAGATATGCATGAATTAAAGGAAAGTTAATATTTATATTGCATCACTTATTTTTAAACTTAAATAAATTTAAATTATTTTAAGTTACTTTTAAATAATAATAACAATTTTAATTTTGTATAATAAATTTATATTCAATATATCTTTTATTATACTTATAGTATAAGTAGTATTTCACTTTTATTTATGGTTTTGTATTATAAATATTTTTTGAAAATTTCCATACCATATAATTTTTTATCTAATTACTACAATATTTTAAATAATGAGTTTAACAATTAATTAGGAATAAAATTCTAAATATCATAAAAACTTTCCATTTTTATATCTTCTTCAGATCATAGTTGTCTTTTTTGGTCAGTTCCATTGTTTTAGTTAAATTATTCAAATTGATTTTTTTGATTTTTCTTTAATTTTTAAAGGATTTATAATAACATTTAAGATATTTTATTTAAGATATTTGAATACATAATTATAACTCTACTATATAAAAGTAATGTCTATACTTACTATATAAGTAACACTATACCAATGGGTCAATTTTCACTTTTGGTACTTATTTTATGTTTGAATTTAAGATTTAATCTCTATATTTTAATTTTTATTGTAACACCCCTAACTCGAATCCGTCGCTGGAATATGGTTACAGAGCATTACTGGAGTTTACAAAATTAATTATCAGACATTTCATTTCATCTAGCATTCATATTAAAAACCAATCAAAATTATACATATTGTCCTTTAAAAGAGCCCTCGAGGCCCCAATTACGTATTAGAAACAAATAGGGATTAAGTCGAAGACTCAGAAAATTTTTCGAAAATATTTAAAATTTTCAATATTGCAGGGGTCACACGGTTTGGAGACATGCCCGTGTCTTAGGCCGTGTGGGCATTCTGTTTTGTGCAAATTTAAAATACAGGGGACACAAGACTGTGTCACCTGGCCACGATTGAGACACACGCTTGTGTCTCTGCCCGTGTGATGAAAATAAGCCATTTTTACAAGCCATATTTCTCACCCAATTGTATATCAATCTATACATGCCATTATAACCAAAATAAAAATATTCAAAAGTACCAATAGAACCGATGGATAGTGTGATACAACTCCGACAAGCTTCCAACCCAATCGAGCTTCCGATAATTTAGAAAATAAAGGAAAACCAATACATAAGCAATGAATGTTTACTAAGCTCGTATAAACTTTAATCATAATACTTCTTTTCAAATATGAAATTTAAACATATCTAGAATAATCCAATATTGATACCACAATATTCATGAAGTTATATTTAACAGCTCACTAAGTGAATAAATCTATAGTATCACTTATACATATTATTCCTAGCATAGTAGGATTTTAACACAACTTTAATTCTTCCAAATTTCTTTATTTTCATTTACGTTTCTTTACTTTCCACATTCATTCTGTAGGCATAACACACCAGTCATAAGCATATCATTCCATCATAGCTACAAGCTAGTGCACTTAAACAAAGACCTTTTCCGAATTAATCACACGATAAATCATTTCATAAGAAATTGCATAACTTAAACCTTATCATTCTTTCATAAGCACAAGCATATTTTCATTTAAACACTTACCATTTCAATGCATCATATAATTAAACATACTACCATTCAACCAAATATTTGGCACTTGCCTAAGCATTAAACAACAACACTTATTAGCATACTTGAACATAATTCTTATAATTTCAACATCAATAACCTTATTATCTCAACAGGTCACTCTTGAATTTATTACTTGTCTCAACTTACATAATTTTCATGTTTCAACATATCAAGATATTGATATATATATATTCATTTCATGATACATATCATCTTTTACTGTTCCTTCATATATATATATCGATCAAGACAATTCCCGATAACTTACCATTCAAGGAATGACTTACGGATATGAGTACATCGTTTTCTTTATGCCATAGTCCAACTATAGTCTTACACATGCAATGCCATAGCCCTGCCATGGTCTTACATTCGTAGTGCCATAACCCAGTTATGGTCTTATTATCAAAATACCATAGCCCAGCTATAGTCTTACACATATATATACTACCATGGTCCAACCATGGTCTTACGTTCAAAGTGCCATAACTCGGTAATGGTCTTTTCATTAAAATGCCATAGCCCAACAATGGTCTTACATATAAACACTACCATGGTCCAACAATGGTCTTACATTCATAGTGTCATAACCCAGTTATGGTCTTATCCGTCAATTTATCCTTTACAACAGAATGATTGTACTTAATCCTGTAACATCCCGAATTAGGGGCCTAGTCGGAATAGTAGTTTCGAGACCACAAATCTGAATTAGAAATAATTATTTTATAATTATTATAAGGTCTATGATATGTTTATATGATTGTGTAAAATTTTCATGAAGAAATTATATGTGAGAAGTGTTTAATTTCACTTTAAGGACTAAATCGCGTAAAATGCGAAAGTTGCATTCTAATAGCTAAAGGTATTAAATAGCTATAGAATTTTTAGTGGAAACCCTTATTTGGAAATTAGCCCATTAATAAGTTAGTGGAAGATATTTGTTTGGTATTATTGAAATTAGTTAGAAATTAAAAGGGTAAATGGGTAATTAAGTTAAAAAGGTATAATAAGACAAAAATGTAAAAAGCTATCATCTTTTTTATTTCTCTTTCTTCTCCACCTAATTTTACCCAAGGAAAAAGCCATGGAAGCTTGAAAATTTCAGCAACTTCTAACCCTCACACGTAAGTGATTTTGATGGTCATTTTTGATATTTTTGTATTTTTAGAACCCTTATAGCTTAATTTAGCTAATAAGGGGACTATTTTGCAAAATGGTTGAAAGTATAAGGTTTTGCCATGATAATATTCATGTTGTTTGCTGCATTTTTATGGAAGAAAATGAATTTTAGTTGTTAAATAAACAACTTTTGTTAAGTGATTTTCATGAAAACACCTAAAATAGACCATTTTGTAATAGTAAAATAGATGGTAAAGGTGTGAAATAATGAAATATGTGGGTTGCTGTAAGTAAGATAAATATTTGGCTAGGCTTGGGCTGGGATAAAATTGAATGAATTTTATTTTTCGAGCCTAGGGACTAATTTGTAAATAAGTGAAAGTTTAAGGGCAAAATTATAAATTTTCAAAAGTATGATTTTTGGGTCAATTTGAATATTGTGAGTAATAAATAAGCTAGTTAGATCAATAAAATCAAGCTTCAGGCTTAAATCGAGAAAGTACGTGGTTAAGGACAAAAAGGGAATAATTAGCCCTTTTTGCATTCGAGGTAAGTTCGTGTGATAATAATAATGCAATGTCCTATTTGAATTGAAATGCCTAATTATTATTATATAATTTGTATGATTTGTTACAGACAAACTCGACGAGGAATCGACAAACGAGTCGTGTGATAAAATTGGTAAGACAATAATGTTATTGTGATTTATGATTGCAATCTGAATTGATATGAAAATATGGATGCGTTGAATTATATGTTTGTGGTACTATGTACGTGATGGTGTTATGCTTCACGAAATTATATTTTAAGCTATGTATATGCAATGACCTAAAACATATGTCTATGATGTTTGATGACATTGTAATGAATGGTAACTTGGTGTTAAAGAGTGATATTACATGAAAAATGTATGACGAGATTTGTTGTGGTAAAACCCCCGGTTGAACCTTAGGAATAAATTGGATATCTATGACAAGACATTTGGTTGATATGTGTGCTAGTGTAAGACCATGTCTGGGACATGGCATCGGCCACATTATGAGAGCCAGTGTAAGACCATGTCTGGGACATGGCATCGGCGTTGATATGTGTGCTAGTGTAAGACAATGTCTGGGACATGGCGTCGACCACATTATGAGAGCCAGTGCAAGACCATGTCTGGGACATGGCATCGACCCCAATATGTGAGCCAGTGTAAGACCATGTTTGGAACATGGCATCGACATTGTTATATGTGTCAGTGTAAGACCATGTTTGGGACATGGCATCGGCATCGATGTATGAGAGCCAGTGTAAGACCATGTCCGGGACATGGCATCGGCATTTTACCCTTTTGTATGAGGCTTATCGAGTATCCTTTAGTATTCCAACTGGTTCAATGGGTGAGTTAAAGATTGTGTCATGATTGAGAAAAGTTATGATGATGTTGCAAGTGGTATTGGTATGTGTACAAAACTCATGAGAAATTATCTCAGTTTATGATGCACCTTTGGTAAGGATGCAAATAAGCAAGTCATGCCCATGAGAATGATTTTGTGATGACCTTGTGATTATGGGTCTATGCTTATGATGTATAAATATGTATTTTACCATGAAGGTTGAAATGATTTGTAAATGTGTTATAAACTTAGTTATCATTAATCTACACTAAAACAGTTTTGGACAGCAGCAGTAGTTCGACTTTGAAAATCCACCAAAAATTGTGGAGATTGAATTAGAAGTTGAATAAAATTTTAAATTAAATATTATAGAGTCTAATTTCACATAGAAGAAACGGTGTAAGCAAAATAATTTCATGTTATGAGATATTTGGATTTCTGTGAGACAGGGCTAGAGTGATTTCGGGTTCCCTTATCTTAACTTTGGAAAATCATTAAAAATTGTATGAAAATAATTATAGTTTATAATTCATATGAATAAATCCTTAATGAGTCTATTTCCAAGAGAAATAGACGGGAACATTATCCGAATTTCGTACTGTGAGATAGTTAATTTTTAGTGAAGAAGGGTTGAAACTGTCAAACAACAGAACATGGGAGACTTTAAAGAATAAACTATACTTATTGGCTAGACCAAAAATTCTGAAATTTTTATGGTAAGAAGATATGTGAGTTCAGGGAAAATTAGCGGATCTTAATTTGGAGTTCATTAGCTCAAGATATAAATAATTTAGTGACTATGACTCGAGTAGACATCTTGAGATGAACAAGAGTAAATAGTAGAATTTTGTGCAATTATGATTGTATTAGCTTGTGAACATGTTGTGAGAATTGTTAAAAACATGTTAATAAATTGTTTATTATTTTCATATGGACTTACTAAGATATATAGCTTACCATTTTCCTTTCCTTTCTCTCATAGTGTCACATATGCTAGCTCGAGTTGGAGATCATCAGAGATTCTATCAGACTATCCAGCTATTGAAGGGTATAAATGATTTCAAGCACTTTAAGTCTATGGCATGTATAGGGACTTAGTCAATTCAATATGTGCCATTTGATTTGGTCAAATGTATTGGCTCATAATGGGAATATGATTCGTTTTATATATGGGCATGTGATGTGGCTCATATTGGTTATTGGGTTGTAAACTTATCCATATATGCATGCATGTGCTAAAAGGTTTCATAAGGTGTGGTCATGTGTGTTTGGTATGGATGAATTGTCAATGAGCCCTAGATTACCTGATGGTTTAAAAGTGACTAAATTGGTCTATGGATAGACCTTAGCATAAGTATGAAGTGTAAGAATGTGTTAACGATAATTATGGCACGAAGTTGATAAGTTTAAACTAGGTAAAGTATGGTGCCTTATGCACGAATAAATCGATATAAAATTGCCTCGAAAAGTGCCATTGAAGTTATGTTTAAGTAAGTGCTAACAAAGGTGCCAAGTGGCTTGGTAAATAACCATTTTCTGGGCCACACGAGCAGAGACACGGCCGTGTGTCTCATCCGTGTGGAGGACACGATCTAGCATACGGACGTGTGATTTGGCCTTGTGACCCCATATCGTTGTTGACGTCATAAACATAGAGTTACACGAGTGGAGGACATGGGCGTGTCCTGAGCCACACGGGCGTGTGTGATCACACGGCCTGCCCACACGGGCGTGTGACTCTCCAAAATATGAAAATTTTCTAAGTGTTGTAAAAAGTTTGTAAGTTCTCAGTTTAGTCCTAAACCACCCCCGATGTATGTTTTGAGCCTCATAAGCCCATATAAGGGACATTATGAATATGAATGAAAGTTTTAAATTTGATCGAAATTTTATGACCCGAAAATGTTAGTATACATGTGTTTAAGTCCAGTAACGCCTCGTACCCTATCCCGACGTAGGATACGGGTAAGGGGTGTTACAAATCCTATGTTCCACTCGTTTTTAACATTTAATTGAATTTCATAATTTAACAATAATTTTATTTTCAGTAATAGATATGAATGAATTCGTAATAACATTCATCAATTTAATAAATAAACATTATAGTTTAACCATATGAACTTACCTGAATTGAATTGTAATAATTGCAAGAGTTTAGAGACTATTCCGCTATATTTTTTTCACGAGTATCAATGGAATCTTGATCTAAAATATAAAATTTCTCATTCATTAGCATATATTTCAGTTCCAATTTATTTTACAATTTATACCCTTCAATTTTTTAAATTTACACAATTACCCTAATTTTTACAACTTTTGCAATTTAGTCCCTTGACTAGTTAATCTATCAAATCAACTATTTTTTCTCAATTATTAATTTATCAAAATATTCTAAGTTATCATACAACCCTTAATAAAAATAGGAATTTAATTCCAAACCCTAATATTTTAGCTATTTTCACAATTTGATACTATCATTAATATTTAACAAAATCACTTTATAATATCATCATACAACAAAATTAAAGCTCTAAACCCACTTAATATTAATAATTTATTTCAATATATTAATTTAGACAATAAAAAATTCATTTAATGCAATTTAGTCATTTTTGACATTTTTACAAAATTGCTCCTAAAATTTTACTTTTATTCAATTTAGTCCCTAAGCCTAAAACATGTAAATTAACCCTTTTTAATGTAAACCTAGGCTATCTGAATATACATATATATATATATATTTCTCCTCCTCCTCTTCATACCACATCCTTAATGTATATAACATGCTTTGTAACACCTCTCACCCGTATTCAACGCCGAAATAGGGTTACGGAGCATTACCGAACATATAATACAATTACACATACATTTTCTCATAAATTTTCAATTTCATGCAAATATCAATCCACTACATTCATATCGTCCCTAATACGAGCCTACGAGGCTCAAAACATGCATTCGAAGTGGTTCGGGACTAAACCAATAACTTTAGAAACTTAGAGAACAGTTATAAAATTTTCTCAAAAACAGGGGACACACGCCCATGTGGCCCGGCTATGTCTCTCACATGGCCACAGACACACCCGTGTCACAGGCCGTGTGGACATTCGAAATGGGAGTACATGGTTGTGTCCTAAAAATGGCAACTCTCTGACTTGGGTCACACGGCCAACACACATGCCCGTGTGGCTAGCTTGTGTGCCTTAAAAATGGCCACACACGCCCATGTGCTAGGCCGTGTGCTAGGCCATGCCAAACCTATAGGGTATATTGACTTAGGCGACACGACCAATCACATGCCCGTATACTAGGCCGTGTGGAGCATACTGACTTGATTTTTAATTCAACACTAGGGGACATACGGCCGTGTAACCTGATCGTGTGTCGCACAGGTTGAGACATACGCCCGTGTCTTTACCTCTGTGGACAAAAATAGGCTATTTACCAAGCCATCTTGCCACCCCAAACTTGCTCACACCTACACAACCTAAATGGCACATAATCAAAGCATATATGGGGATCCAATTCAAGCACAACTAAGACCAAAACATACTAATTCAAAGCATACAATTCTCAAATCTCAAAACACCTAATTTAAAACTTTTAATTATGCACAAATTTACCTAAAACCACATGTCTGTCATAACTCTTAACGCATTTATATAGTTCTCAATATACCAATCCACAATAAGGCATACACTAAGCAATTTGCTACCTTCACTACCATATCTTATCTAGGTATTCAATAAGTAAAGATAAACCTCATAGCATAGGCCATTTAAACACATATATACATCACCATATCAACCCAAAATAAGCCAAGTCTCATGGCTATATACAAACCAAAACATTTAATATTTACAAGCCATATCAAAATGACCAAAATCATTATCAACTCATAACCAAAATAGCTATAAATCTTATACATGCCATATAACCAAAACATAAGCTCAAAAGTACCAAAGTGATAATAGGTTAGTGTGACAAAGTCTCCGACAGTCCCCAAATTCGAGCTAGCTTGAAATCACTATAAGACACGGAAAATAAAAAAAGTAAGCTATAAAGCTTAGTAAACTCGTATGAAGATAATAAGCAAGTCTCACCATTCATTTACCATTCAAATTAAAAGACATAATATGCAACAATACATTACTCTCTAGCTATCATGAATTTATCCACATACATAATCATAAACTCACAACTTCCTTAGACTCATTGGTTGAATAGTTTTTCGTACTTACCTATACCGATACGTATCTATTTCTCATCATTTCACATCTTCATTATACCCGTTGAACCATTCAGAATAGAAGTCGAATACTCAGGAGTCTCGTACCTTAAGTGCCAATATCATGGCCCGAAGCCAAATCAATGAAGCTTGCACTCGAAGTGCCAATATCATGGCTCAAGGCCAAATCAATGAATCCCCTAATGACATGTCATTCGTATCCTAATCTATTCCTAAGGATCAACCGGGATTTCCAATACCTACTCATCTTCGAATCATTGTCGAATATATTCTTAGTCTCATATTCACACTTTATACAATATCAAAGCATTTAAAATACATTCACAATGAAACTCATTACATACGAACTTACCTCGGATGCAAAAGCAACGACACGAGTCAACTATTTCGAAACCTTGTTCTTTCCCTGATCTAAGCCCGTATTTCACCTTTCTTGATCTAAATATAATCAAAATTAACTTATTTAATTACCTCTCTATTCAATTTAGTCCAAAATTCACATTAAAGAACTTTTACACATTTTCCCCTAATGTTTATCATCTTTTACAATTTAGTCCTTATGTCATAAAATTATAAATTCATGCAATTTCACCGAAACCCATGCTAGCCAAATTTCAATTAGGTCCCTAGAAACCCATATTTTTCATTTATTTCACATTTTAACCACAAATTTTCCACATTTCACAATTTAATCCCAAATTTGCATTTTCACTAAAAATCACTTAACAAAACTTGTATAATTAACATCAAACATTCATAATCTATCATTAAACATCAAAACACTCATGTATTCATCAATGGAAACATCTAAGATCTTTAATAATTTTGTAAAATTGTCCCTGGGCTAGCTAGACCTAGCTGCAACAATATTAAAAACATATAAATCATTAAAAACCAGGTCAAAAATGACTTACATGCACAAAAAGACCTCGCCGAACCTTCAAATACAAAAGTGGAGTTCCTTTCTTCTTAATTTTGGTGGACAAAACAACTAAGGAAGATGATAGCTTTATTTTTTAATTGCTTTACTTAACTTATTTAATAAATTACCATTTTAACCTTGTTAATTAATCACTTAAAACATTTGATAGATGTCCATATTTGTCCATTCATGTTAAACATGGTCTAATTATAACATAAGGACCTCTACTTTAAAGTTCTATAGCTATTAAACACCTTTAGCTATTATAACATCACTTTTGTACTTTATACGATTTAGTCCTTTTTATCAAATTAAGCATTCAAACGATAAAATTTCTCAACGAAATTTTCACACAATCATTTTATCATGCTGTAAACATTAAAATAATAATAATAAAATAACTATTTTGACTTCAGATTTGTGGTCCCGAAACCACTGGTCTGATTTGACTAAAAACGGGCTGTTACAACTCTCCTCCCTTACGAATTTTCGTCCTCGAAAATCATACCATAAAAAAGGTTAGGGTACTGTTTTCTCATAGCTTCTTTGGGTTCCCACGTGGCTTCTTCAACATCGTGTCATTGCCAAAGTACTTTCATTAAAGCTATGCTTTTATTTCTCAACTGTTTAACCACTTGAGCTAAAATTCTGATCGGTTCTTTGTTATACGTCATATCAGGTTGAATTTCAATCTCTGCTAGAGAAATGATATGCGATGGATCTGATCCATATCGGCACAACATCGACACATGAAACACGTTATGAATCTTTTCCAACTCTGACAGTAAAGCTAGCCAATATGCTACTGGCCCTATTCGTTCAATAATCTCGTAGGGTCTGATAAATCGCGGACTCAATTTGCCTTGGCAACAAAAACGAAGTATTTTCTTCCACGGAGATACTTTCAGAAATATCCTATCGCCGATCTGAAATTCAATGTCTTTTTGTTTCAAATCGACGTACGATTTCAGTCGATCTGAAGCTGCTTTCAAACTATCGCGAATTACTTTCACTTTATCTTCAGTCTCTCGGATCAAATCAACCTCGTGAATCTTTTTCTCACTCAACTCGGTCCAATACAATGGAGTTTGGCATTTGCGACCATACAAAGCTTCGTACAGTGCCATATTTATGCTCGATTGAAAGCTATTATTATACGCAAATTCAACCAATGGCAAAAATTTCTCCCTGTTGCCTTCAAATTCTAAAACACAACAACGAAGCATATCTTCGAGAATCTGAATTACTCTCTCAGATTGACCGTCGATTTGTGGATGAAATGTTGTACTAAAATTCAACCTCGTACCCAGAGCTTTTGGCAATTTCTTCAAAATCATGATGTGAACCTCAAGTCTCTATCTGAAATAATCGAAACTGGCACCCCGTGCAATCTAACTGTCTCGGATATGTACAATTAAGCTATTCTATCTAGTGAATAGTTTGTACATACCGGAATGAAATGTGCAGTCTTCGTTAGTCGATCAACAACAACCCAAATAACATCTTTCTTTTTCAGAGAAGGGGAAAACCTGATACGAAATCCATTGCAACTCTATCCCATTTCCATTCTGGTATCATCACCGGTTGTAGCAATCCCAAAGGCACTTGATGTTCAGCTTTAAGACACACCAAACATCTCGATACAAATTTTGAAATGTCTCGTTTCATACCCGACCACCAGTACTGTTGTTTCAAATCATTGTACATTTTGGTACTCCCCGGGTGAACAGATAGACAACCACTATGTGCTTTGTGTAAAATTTCTGAATAAGCTCTAGATTCTTTGGTATGCAAATTCTATCTCGAAACATTAAACAATCATCGGATCCGATCTGATAGTCAGAATCACTAGTTGACTCACATTGCATTCTTTTAGCTTGTAACTCAGTATCACACTTCGAAGCTTTACAAATTTGCTAAAGAAAAACCAGTTTAGCTTTCAACTCTGCTAGAATTGAACCATTATCAGACAAAGTTAGTTGAGTATTCGTCACTCTTAAAGCAAATAGATATTTTCTACTCAGAGCATCTGCAACTACGTTCAATTACCCTGGATGATAATCAATTACTAACTCATAGTCTTTTAGCAACTTGAACCATCTTCGTTGTCGCAAATTCAGATCTTTCTGAGTCATTATATATTTCAAGCTCTTGTGATCGGTAAAGATATGACACTTTTCAATATACAAATGATGATGCCAAATTTTCAATGCAAAAATAATAGCGGCTAACTCTAAATCATGCGTAGGATAATTCTTTTCATGCGGCTTTAACTGTCTGGAGGCATAAGCTATCACTTTACCTTCTTGCATCAAAACACAACCCAAACCGTTCAGTGATGCATCGCTGAAAATCACAAACTCTTTACCCAACTCAGGTTGAACCAACACTGGTGCCTCAGTTAATAATGCTTTCAACTGTTCGAAACTTTGTTGACATTTCTCGGACCACTCAAATTTTACATCTTTTTGTAGCAATCTAGTCATAGGTGTAGCAATCATCGAGAACCTTTTAACAAAACGTCGATGGTAGCCAGCTAATCCCAAAAAACTTTTAAATTCAGATATATTTCTCGGTGGATTCCAATCAACAACTATTGAAATTTTGCTTGGATCAACTCGTATACCTTCTGCTGAAACAATGTGTCCCAGAAATCCAACCTCTAGGAGCCAAAACTCGCATTTACTGAATTTAGCGTATAGTTGCTTATCTCTTAAGGTTTGTAACACAATTTTCAAATGCTCGGCATGCTCAGACTCATCTCGTGAATAGATTGGAATATCGTCAATGAAAACAAAAATGAATCTGTCTAAATACGGTCTAAAAATTTGATTCATCAAATCCATAAAAACTGCAGGAGCATTAGTAAATCTGAAAGGCATAACAAGAAATTCATAATGTTCATACCTTATTCTGAACATAGTTTTTGGCACATCCGAATCTTTAACTTGTAACTGAGAGTAGCTAGATCTCAAATCAATCTTCGAAAACACTGTTGCCCCTTTTAGCTGATAAAAAAATCATCTATTCTCGGTAACGGATACTTGTTCTTTATTGTAACCTTGTTAAGCTGACGATAATCAATACACATTCTCATTTATCCGTCTTTCTTCTTTACGAACAACACTGGCGCACCCCAGGGTGAAAAACTAGGTCGTGCGAAACCTCTATCTGTTAACTCTTGCAACTGAGATTTCAACTTTTTCAATTCTGTCGAAGCCATTCTATACGGAGCTATCGATAGTGATGAAGTTCCCGGTACTAACTCAATAGCAAATTCAACCTCTCTGATCAGTGGTAACCCTAATAATTCTTCTGGAAATACATTCGGATACTCACAGACAACTGGCAGTGATTCAATCTTAGATTTAGACACTTTTGTATCTAAAACATAAGCAAGATAAGCTTCACAACCTTTTCTCACATATCTCTAAGCTAACATCGATGAAATCACAACTGGCAACCCACTCGATTCATCTTATTCAATTCAAAGAATTTCATTATTCTAACATTTCAATTCACTAGTCTTTCGTCTACAATTCACGACAGTGTCATGCAGAAATAACCAATCCATGCCCAGAATCACATCAAATTCATCAAATGGTAAGAACATCAAATCCGCAAGAAAATAGTAACCCCGGGTCATTAAAGGACAGTTTTTGCAAACTTTATCAACTAGAACATACTTGCCTAAGGGGTTCGATACTTTAATCACAAACTCTCAGTAGACTCAACAGACAAATTCTTACTAGATACTAAATTCTCACAAACATACGAATGAGTTGACCCAGGATCAATCAAAGCAATCACGTTAGTGTCATAAAGAGAGAATGTATCGGTGATAACATCAGGTGACGACGCATCTTCACGAGTGCAAATAGCGTAAGCTCTAGTAGGTGCTCTCACTTCAGATCTCATTATCAAATCTTTTATCGTGCCTCTACTACTGGTCACATTTCCCACATTTCTAGGTGGCCTCCCTTTAGTGGTTGTGTTACTCGGTCTTACATTCTAAAATTTATCTTTCTCAGCCCACGTAGGACAATCTCGAATAAAATGATCTAGTGAACCACATCTAAAGCAAGCTTTATTACTTTTATTCCAATATTCTCCAAAATGTCGTCTCTCATACTGTTGACACTCGGGTTTATTGTTTCCCACACTGCCAACACTCGATACTAGAATTGTTTGAGCTTTAAAACTTGAGTATTGTTTTCCACGATCTCTGTTCGGATATCCGATTAAAGCATTTGGACGAGTGTACGAATCTCTAAATTTCTTTAACGAAGTTTGATATGGCTTATTCATCGATCTTTTTCTCAAGTCTCTAGCCTTTAAATCTGCTTTTCTCTTTTCTTTGCTAAGATCCTCAGCTTTGCAAGCTCTATCAGCCAAGACAACAAATTCTTTCAATTCTAGAATTCTGACTAGAAGTTTAATATCCTCGTTCAACCCATCAACGAACCGTTTGTACATGATTTCTTAAGTAGAAACATACTCCCGAGCATACTTTCTTAATCTTACAAATTCTTTTTCATACTCGGTCACAATCCTACGACACTATTTCAATTCTAGAAACTCTTTGTGCTTTTGATCAAGAAACTGTTGACTTATGTATTTCTTCTGAAACTCAGTCTAAAAGAATTCCCAGGTAACTCTTTCTCTCGGTACCACAGACACTAAGATATTCCACCATTGATATGCAATGTCCCTTAGAAGTGATACAACATATTTTAAACACTCACCCAGTGTACAAGAAAGTTTATCTAATACCCGAATAGTATTTTCAAGCCAAAATTCAGCTCTCTCGAGATCGTCATCAACAGTAGCTCTGAACTCTTCAGCCCCGTATTTTCGAATCTTATCAACTGGCAGTTTATTCAGTCATAGAAGTTCCACACCTTGAGGGGCTAAGGGAACCGGTTGGGGATTAGGTAAGGGTGGAGGTTGTTAAGCAACCGGATTTGTTTGAACAAACTCCGTGAGCCACTCGTTCATCATTTGGAAAAAGGCTTCTTTAGCCTCTCCCCCGTAACTACTTGATACGTGTCTAGATTTAGACGGCGTCGCCCCTTGAGTGAGAGCTGGTGCATTACTCTCAACATCATTAGCTACAGGTCGATTGGGATCCATTTACTATACAAAAACACATTTTAAATTGTCAAGAGTCATCACACTATCACAGGTTATATATAGCATGTATAGCTAGACTGTCACACATGCTACATTAGTTCGAGAATCGACTAAACGGCTTTGATACCACTAAATGTAACACCCCTCACCCGTATTCAATGCCAAAATAGGGTTACGAAGCATTACTAAACAAATATGGCCCGACTGTGTCTCTCACACGGCCAAAGGCACGCTCGTGTCGCAGGCCGTGTGGACATTCGAAATGGGAGCACATAGTCGTGTCCCAGCCTGTGTCCGACCCCGTGCAACTCTCTAACTTGGGTCACATGACCAACACACACGCCCATGTGGCTAGTCAGTGTGCTCTAAAAATGGCCACACACGCCCATGTGCCAGGCCGTGTGCTAGGCCATGCCAAACCTATAGGGTGTACTGACTTAGGCCACACGGCCAATCATATGCCCATGTACTAGGCCATGTGGAGCATACTGACTTGATTTTTAATTCAACACTAAGGGACATACAGTCGTGTAACCTAACCGTGTGTCACACACAGTTGAGACATATGCCCGTCTCTCTGCCCGTATGGAAAAAAATAGGCTATTTACCAAGCCATCTTGCCACCCCAAACTTGCTCACACCTACACAACCCAAATGGCACATAATCAAAGCATATATGGGCATCCAATTCAAGCACAACTAAGACCAAAACATACCAATTCAAAGCATACAATTCTCAAATCTCAAAACACCTAATTTGACACTTTTAATTGTGCACAACTTTGCATAAAACCACATATCTATCATAACTCTTAATGCATTTATATAGTACTCAATATACCAATCCACAATAAGGCATACACTAAGCAATTTGCTACCTTCACTACCATATCTTATCTAGGCATTCAATAAGCAAAAATAAACCTCATAGCATGGGCCATTTAAACAAATATATACATCACCACATCAACCTAAAATAAGCCAAGTCTCATGGCTATATACAAACCAAAACATTTAATATTTACAAGCCATATCAAAATGACCAAAATCATTATCAACTCATAACCAAAATAGCCATAAATCCTATACATACCATATAACCAAAACATAAGATCAAAAGTACTAAAGTGATAATAGGATAGTGTAACGAAACCTCTGACAGTCCTCAAATCTGAGCTAGCTTGAAATCACTATAAGACACGAAAAATAAACAAAGTAAGCTATAAAGCTTAGTAAACTCGTATGAAGATAATAAGAAAGTCTCACCAGTCATTTACCATTCAAATTAAAAGACATAATATGCAATAATACATTACTCTCTAGCTATCATGAATTTATCCACATACATAATCATAAACTCACAACTTCCTTAGACTCATTGGTCGAATAGTTTTCCGTACTTACCTATACCGATATGTATCTATTTCTCATCATTTCACATCTTCATTATACTCATTGAACCATTCAGAATAGATGTCGGATACTCGAGAGTCTCGCATCCTAAGTGCTAATATCATGTCCCGAAGCCAAATCAATGAAGCTCGCACCCGAAGTGCCAATATCATGGCCCAAAGCCAAATCAATAAAGCTCACACCCGATGTGCCAATATCATGGCCCGAAGCAAAATCAATGAATCCCCTAATGACATGTCATTCGTATCTTAATCTATTCCTAAGGTTCAATCGGGATTTCCAATGCCGACTCATCTTCGAATCATTGGCTTATATATCCGTAGTCTCGTAGTCGCAATTTATGCAATACAAGGCATTTAAAATATATTCACAATGAAACTCATTACATACGAACTTACCTCAGATGCAAAAGCGACAACAAGAGTCAACTGTTCTGAAACCTTGTTCTTTCCCCGATCTAAGTTCGTATTTTGCCTTTCTTGATCTAAATATAATCAAAATTAATTTATTTAATTACCTCTCTATTCAATTTAGTCCAAAATTCATATTAAGGCTCTTTTACACATTTCCCCTAATGTTTCTCATCTTTTACAATTTAGTCCTTATTTCATAAAATTACAAATTCATGAAATTCCACCCAAACCCATGCTAGCCGAATTTCAATTATTCCCTAGCAGCCCATATTTTCATTTATTTCACATTTTAACCATAAAGCTTCCACATTTCACAATTTAATCCCTAATTTGCATTTTCACTAAAAATCACTTAACAAAACTTGTATAAATAACATCAAAATACTCATGTATTCATCAATGGAAACATCTAAAATCTTTAAAAATTTTGCAAAATAGTCCCTGGGCTAGCTAGAACTAGTTGCAACGATCTCAAAAACATAGAAATCATTAAAAATCGGGTCAAAAATGACTTACATGCACAAAAAGACCTAGCCGAACCTTTAAATACAAAAATGGAGTTCCTTCTTAATTTCGGTGGACAAAACAACTAGGGAAGATGATAGCTTTGATTTTTAATTGTTTTACTTAACTTATTTAATAAATTACCATTTTAACCTTGTTAATTAATCAGTTAAAACATTTGATAGGTGTCTATCTTTGTCCCCTCATATTAAAAATGGTCTAATTACAACGTAAAGACCCCTAATTTAAATTTCTATAGCTATTAAACACCTTTAGCTATTAGAATATCACTTTTGTACTTTACGCGATTTAGTCCTTTTTATCAAATTAAGCATTCAAACGATAAAATTTCTCAATGAAATTTTCACACAATCATTTTATCATGCTGTAAATATTAAAATAATAAGAAGAAAATAATTATTTTGACTTCGGATTTGTGGTCCTGAAACCACTGTTCTGATTTGACTAATAACAGGTTGTTATATGCTTATATGTAACATTATCTATAATTCCACTATTTACTTATATGTTCATCCAAAGCTGTCCACTTGAGTTATATTCACTAAATTGTTTATATCTTGAGCTACAGAATTCTAAATTAAGATCCGCTTGATTTTTTTGAAACTAGACTCAAATTATTTCTACCATAAAAATTTTTGAATTTATAATTTAGCCAATAAGAACAGTAAAATATTCAAATTTATCCCTATTCTGCTATTTGACAGCTTCGACCTTTCTTTACTAAAAATTAATTATCACTTAGTACGGGGTTTTGATGATGTTTCTGTTTATTTCTCTTGAAAATATACTTATTAAGAATTTAAAAATATAAATTTAAAGCCCTAATTATTTTTTTACAATTTTCGATGATTTTCCAAAGTTAGAACATGGGAACCCAAAATCAATTTGACCTTGTCTCACAAAAATTAATATATCTTATAATATGAAATCCTTTTTCTTACACCGTTTCTTCTATGTAAAGCTAGACTCAATAAATTTTAATTTCATATTTTATTCAACCTCTAATTCGATTTCCATAATTTTTGGTGATTTTTTAAAGTTGAACCATTGCTGCTATCTAGAAACTATTTTAATGCTAATTTTACTCTTTCATGGTTCTTTGTATTAACTTTCATTTAGACATACATAATCATTGTACTTTTATTTATTGTCCAATTTAATCCTTAAAACTCACTCATCATCAACTTTTATTATAACTTCTCTTATTTCAATTATAAATTTCACAAGTTTACAATTTAATTCCTAATATCTTGAAAATTCATTATTTACTATAATTTCACTTTAACTTCACTTTGTAACTAATTCATTAACACTTAACATTCCCTTTGAACTTCCTAACACAATACTTTATTTCACACATAAACTTTTGTACACTTTACAATTTATTCTCTTTTTCTACTACTTCAATATACCATTTTAAATTTTCATACATAATATTAGCACATTCACAATTAATTCAACTAATTTAGCATACTCTATACTTGATTAAAATTAAATAAAGTAAATTTCTTGAAGTACTTACCTTGTCTATTTACTTTCCTCACTTTTTCTACCATTTTCTCCACTTGCACTTCTAATTTCTCTCTTTCAAGATGATAATTTAACTCTCTAATGTCTCTACTTCACTTCTTTTTTTGGGTGGTTATAAAAATTTCCAAAGAATTTGAGAGAAAAAGTGGGATTTCATAATAAATGACCAAATTGTAAAGAAAAGAAAATTTCTTTTCTTTCTCTTCTTCTAACGTTGTAGCATGGAAAGATGAAGAGAATTCTTCATCTTTCTTTGCTTATATACTAAATATAATAATATATTAATATAAAAAAAATCAAGTCAAAATATTAATAAACTATTATTTATTTATTTGATTTTAATCTAAAATATCACCAACATCATCATTACTCTTAAAAATTATCTTCCTTGCTAAATGACCATTTTGCCCTTATGATCTTTTAAAATTCCATAATTGAGTCATCACATAATTTGGTAAAGTTATGATTTAGTCCATCATATTTCTTCACCTATTCAATTTGGTCCTAATTCATCCATTTTCCTTTGTTTTTAGATCATTCCACCCTTAAAATATTTGCACTATTGGTCTTTCAACTTTTTCATATTTACACTTTAACCACTCAAATTTTAAGTATTTACTCTTGGGCCACAAAACTTTTCTTACTTTTGCGATTTAGTTCTTTCTAGGAATTAATATATCATAATATACTTTCCAATGTTGACATAACTCAAAATTTCCCTTTTTTTCACTTTATTTCCTTATTTTACTATATCAAGGATAATATCTTACTTTCTTACTGTAGAAATTTTCAGGGTATTACATTTATAATATCATTAGTTAGTTTAGATAATGTATTAAAATGATGACATAATTTTTAAAAATTATTAGAACTACTAAAATTATTTGTTAAATTCAAGTCTATTTGTAACACCCCTAACCCATATCTGTCACCGGAACAGGGTTACAAAGCATTTCTGGAATTTACAGAACAAATACAGTTAATTTTTGTCATTGACTATTCATATTCGAAATCAATCATATTCAAACATATTGTCCCTTAATCGGACTCTCGGGGCCCAATTTATACATTAGAAACAAGTCTGGACTAAATCAGGAACTCAGAAAAATGTTCGCAAAATTTCAAAATTTTTCTAAGGTGCAAGGGACACACACCCGTGTGGTCAGGCCGTGTGGCTCACACGGCGAGGTGACACATCTGTGTCTTAGGCCATGTGGCCGTTCAATGTGAGGCACAAGGCCGTGTCTTAGCCCGTGTTCAAATTAAGGTAGCTACTAACTTGGGTCACACGGCCAGCCACACGCTCGTGTACTAGGACGTGCGGACAATTTAATTTTTAAAAATAGGTGCAAGATTCACACGGCCAAGACACATGCCCGTATGTTGGGCCGTGTGTTTGACACGGCTAAGACACAAGCCCATGTCTCTGCCCGTGTGATCAATTCTGAGCATTCTGTTTCTCAATTTGTTTTAAGATGCAGAGGATACACGACCAAACCACACGTCCGTATGTATGGCCGTGTGTCACACACGGTTGAGATACACGCCCGTGAGTTTACTCGTGTGGACAAAATAAGGCCATTTCGAAGCCTTATTTCTCACTTAAATTTTGCCTTGTACATACATTAATACTTGCATGCATATACCAACCAATTCAAGACGTTAAAACCAATCGAACATTAACATTATACATGTTATACCATCACATGTATTCAAACTTACTTTTTGTAAGACATATATATTTACCATAATTCAATCTAACCATATCAAGTACACATACATTAACCATATTATAATCTTATATATATCTATTCACTAAATATACTATCACTAGCCATTCTAATGGCTATATTAGAAACAACCATTTAATGCCAACATTGGCCAAGTTAGCCTATACATGCCATTATATCAAAATAAGTTGCTATTTATACCAAAACGAGTTGAAGGATAATGTGACGGTGCTCTGACCAATTTCAACCTTTACGAGCTTTTGAGCACTATAAAACAAATAAAAATAAAACAAAGTAAGCATTTAATACTTAGTAAGTTTACATAACAAGAATTTAACTTGCTATTTATATTCGATTCAAGGAATCAAATAAATAACATGCATCTCAACAAATTGACCAATTGCATAATCACATGCACTCAATCAAACAAGTTAGACATGAATTTCTATATACTTTTCAAGTAACAAAGTTGAGCTCATCATGTAATAACTTTCATACACATATACTTTTCTTATCATATTTCCATATACATATACATTTCAATGACAAATCATCTTAAGTTCAAATTAGCCATAACAAAACTCTGCTCGTTGAATTTATTTGATATATCGATGGATGCACATGTAGTACACTTGAAGTGTACAACACTGTAAACCGTCAACTCATATTCAGGGGTACCCAACTAAGGCACATAATCAGGAAACACTCTCTCGAGCCATATAACAAGATGCTCATGTGAGCCATGTAATAGGAAGCTTATCTTAGCTATAACAGGAAACTCATAAGAGTTTAGAATAGGAAGCTTATTGAGCTTAACAGGTAACTTTGAAGAGCTATTATCAGGGAACTCCTGATAGTCATATATCGGGAAGTTCAAGTGAGCCATATCAGGAAGCTCATAAAGAGCATTTATCAGGACGCTCATACAGAGCTACGTTTGTGTCTGCAATATTCGCAGGATCACAATCGATCATTTAACAGGACACTCACAAAGAGCTGTGATAGTCCGTAACACATGCAGGATCACTACTAATCAGGATGGTTGCAAGAACTATATAACGGGAAGCTTGAGAGGGCTTATAACAGGACACTCTTTCAAGTTATGGTGTGTCTGCAACATATGCAAGACCATAACCAATAGAGAAATCCTCTATCCATCGAATTTCATCTATTCAAACGGGACTTATACTTATTGAGCAATATTAGACATGTAATTAATTTTATACATTAAACATTTATACAATTCACACATATTCAACATTCAATTCCAAGCATATTAATATACATAATCTAGTTACACGAACTTACCTCGATACTTGTTCGATTCAAGAATCTACTAATCCGACACTTTTATTTTTCCTCGATCCAACTCAGTACTAGATCTTTCCGAATCTATATAAATGAATTTAAAGTTAATTTTATCCATTTCATACTCAATTTCATTCAATTCACATCCTAGGAAAAATTACCATTTTGCCCCTATACTTTTCATAAATGTCGATTTCATCCCTAGGCTCGAAAAATGAAATTCGTGCAATTTAATCCTTATTCTAAGCCTAACTGATTTTTACATATAATATTTATAGCACATATATTTCATAAAAATAAAAAATTTTCCATGAATTTTACATCTTTACAATTTAGTCCCTAAATCACAATTTCATGAAAATTCACTTTACAAAAGTTGTTTATCTATCAACAATCTTTCAATTTCTACCATAAATTTTAAATTTTCAGCATATTCATCCATGGAAAAATTTTAATACTTTGATAACTTTACAAATTGATCCCCAAAGAGGTTATTCTGATCTCAAAAATATAAAAATTACTAAAAAGGGACAAAATTACTTACCCAATTAAGCTTGTTTGATTTTCTTTCTCTTTTCTAGGGTTTCCATAGAATTTGGGGAAAAAGATAATATAAAATGATGATATTAGATATTTATTTTATTTATCATCTTTTATTTATTTCAATTTCTAATTTAGTCATTTTCTTTTTATAATTTTTCATGGTTGAATCATCAAAAATATCTACTAACTTTTCTTAATGGTCTAATTACCATATAAGGACCTCAATTTTTGAATTCTTTAGATATTTAATACTTATAGCTACTAGAACTCAACTTTTGCATTTTATGCAATTTGGTCCTTTCAATAATTAAACATGAAATCGGTAAAAAAATTTTATCAAAATTTTCATACGTCTTTCCTATCATAATATAGACCATGTAATAATATTAAAATAAATTTTCTTACTAACTCGGATTTGTGGTCCCAAAACCACTATTCCGATTTCATTGAAAACAAACTGTTACAACTCTTCCCTTAAAGAATTTTTGTCCTCGAAATCTTACCAGTAAAGAGGTTCAGATATTGCTTTCTCATGGTATCCTTCGGTTTCCAGGTAGCTTCTTCAATTCCATGTCATTGCCAAAGAACTTTTACTAAAGCTATCTTTTTATTTCTTAATTCTTTTGTTTATCGTGTCAGGATTTTAATCGATTCTTTACTGTAAGTTATATCAAGCTGAATTTCCACTTCTATCGGAGAGATAACATGTGAAGGATTTGATCGATACCGTCGCAACATATACACATGGAAAACATAATGAATTCTGTCAAACTCTGGTGGTAATGCCAATTTGTATGCAACAGGTCTAATTCTTTCAATAACTTTTTATGGTCCGATGAACCGTGGACTCAGTTTTCCTTTATGGCCAAACTGGAGAACTTTCTTCTAATGTGATACTTTTAAGAATACCTTATCACCAATATGAAATTCTATCACTTTTTGTTTAAGATCAACATAAGACTTTTGACGATCAGAGGCTACTTTCAAACTATTCTGAATCACTTTTACCTTTTCTTCAGTTTCACGGATCAATTCAACTTCGTATATCTTTTTCTCACTAAGCTCTGTCTAGTACAACGGAGTTCTACATTTACGACCATACAGAGCCTCATACGGTGTCATTTTAATACTTGACTGATAATTATTATTGTATGCAAATTCAACTAAAGGCAGGTATTTTTCCCAATTACCTTCAAATTCCAAAATATAACACCGAAGCATATCTTCTAAAATCTGCATCACACATTCGGATTGTCCATCAGTCTGAGGATGGAAAGTTATGCTAAAATGTAACTGTGTACCCAGAGCTTCTTGCAATTTATTCCAGAATCGAGATGTAAACGGGGGATCTCTATCAGAGATAATGGAGACTGACACTCCATGTAGTCTGAAAATTTCAGAAACATATAATTCAGCCAATCTATTCAGGGAGAAATCCATACGTACTGGAATAAAGTGTGTAGACTTTGTTAATCGGTCAACGATTACCCAAATGACATCATTCTTTTTCAGAGATAGGGGTAACCCTGATACAAAGTCCATAGTAACTGTTTCCCATTTCCATTCTAGTATCATAACTGGCTATAATAATCCCGAAGGTACCTAATGTTCAGCTTTTACTTGTTGGCATATTAAGCATTTAGATACAAATTCAGAAATGTCACATTTCATTCCCGGCCACTAGTGTTTCTTTTTCAAATCATGGTACATTTTGTTACTTCTTGGATGATCAGACATATTACCATTATGAGTGTCGTTTAAAATATTCTGTACCAGTTCCAAATTTTTCGGAACACATATTTTACCTCTAAATAAAAAACAACCATCGGACCAATCTGAAATTCTGAATCAGAATTTACATCACATTGTACCCGTTTAGCTTGTAATTTATCATTACTCTTCCGAGCTTCACAGATCTGCTGTAGAAATGTCGGTCTAGCTTTTAACTCAGATATGATTGAACAATCATTAGACAAAGACAATCGGGTATTCATTGCTCGCAAAGTAAATAGGGATTTTCTGCTCAGAGCATCTACAACCACATTGGCTTTTCCCGGATGATAATCAATAACCAGATCATAATCTTTTAATAACCCAAGCCACCTGCGCTATCTCAGATTCAAGTCTTTTTGCGACATTAAATACTTTAAACTTTTATGATCAGTAAACATTTGACATTTTTTACCAAACAAGTAATGTCACCAAATTTTCAATGCAAACACAATGGCTGCCAATTCTAGATCATGTACCAGATAGTTCTTTTCATGTGGTTTTAGCTGTATAGAACCATAGACTATTACTTTACCTTCTTGCATCAAAACACAGCCTAAACCATTCAATGATGCATCACTATAAATCACAAATTCTTTACTCGATTCAGGCTAAACTAGCACGAGTGCTTCAGTCAACAAGGCTTTCAATTTGTCAAAACTTTGTTGACATTTATCAGTCCATTCAAATTTCACATCTTTTTGCAACAATAGTGTCATCGGAATAACTATCATAGAAAACTCTTGTAGAAATCTCCGATAATAACCAGCTAATCCTAGAACATTCCTAACTTTAGACACATTTTTCGGTGGCTTCCAATTAACAATCACTGAAATTTTATTCGAATCCACCCTCATACCTTCTGCGGATACTATATGTCTAAGGAAACCGACTTCCTGAAGCCAAAATTCACATTTACTAAATTTGACATACAACAAAAATCTCAAATGATCAACATGCTCATTTTTATCTTGAGAATATACTAGGATATCATCAATAAATACCATCACAAATCTATCTAAATAAGGTCTGAAAATTCTATTCATTAAATCCATAAACACTGTAGGTGCATTAGTAAAGCCGAATGACATCACAAGAAATTCATAGTGTCCGTACTTGGTTCTAAAGGCTATCTTTGGTACATCTGAATCTTTCACCCGTAACTAATAGTAACCGGAACAGAGATCTATCTTTGAAAATATAGTGGCACCTTTTAACTGATCAAACAAGTCATCAATACGAGGCAATGGATACTTGTTCTTTATTTTGGATTTATTGAGCTGCCGGTAATCAATGCATAATCTCAATGACCCATCTTTCTTCTTAAAAAATAGAACCGGTGCACCCTATGGTGATAAGCTGGGTCGAGCAAAACTTCTGTCAGTCAATTCTTGCAATTGTGCTTTCAACTCTTTCAACTCAGTAGGAGTCATTCTATAAGGTGCTATAAATATCGGTGTTGTTCCAAGAATAAGATCTATGGAAAATCCCACCTTTCTGGCTGGAGGTAATCCGGGTAATTTTTTTGGAAACACATCAGGAAACTCACAAACAACCAGCACCGACTTAATCTTTGACTCAGATACTTTGGTGTCCAACACATAAGCAAGATAAGCATTATACCCTTTTCTGATATATTTCTGTGTTTGATATAGCTGAGATTACATTGGATAACCCATCCGGTTTATCAGATTCAATACGAAGCAGTTCACCATTCTGACATTTTAACACTATATTTTTGTTTACAATTTACCACTGCATCATGCTGAGTTAGCCAGTCTATACCCAGAATTACGTCAAATTTATCAAATGGAAGCAACATTAAATCAGCTGAGAAATAATAAACCCATACCATTAATGTACAATTTTTACAAACTTTATCCACCATCACATACTGGCCCAGGGGGTTCAAAACTTTAACCACAAATTCAATGGACTTAATAGGTAAATTTTTAACAGACACTAAATTCGTACATATGTATGAATGTGTTGAACCAGGATAAATTAAAGTAGTAATATCAGTATCAAGAAGAGAAAATATACCAGTAATAACATCAGGTACAGAAGCATCCTCTATTGCACATATAGCATATGTTCTCGCCAGTACTCGTGCTTTAGACTTAACTGTTGAATCTTTTGTAGCACTTCGGCTACCACTAACATTGTCAGGGTGACGGGGTGGTCTACCTCTCGAACCAGGGTTACTTGGTTTCCAAGTCAGAACAATATCTTTTTCAAGCCTTTCTGGACAATCTTTAAGATAGTGGTCGAGAGAACCACATCTATAACAGGCTCCACTTCTCATACGACACTCTCCAAAATAAAATTTATTACAATGTTTACATCTAGGTTTGAGATTACCAACACTTCCAGCACTTGCTACTAATGGGGTCAGAGATATTGAATTAGAGTGTTGAGAGCCTTAGTCTTTTCCAAAATACCCTACAAATGAGATAGAACGATCATGATATTTCTTTAATTTCTTTGAAGCTGATGATTGTGGTTTTCCCATAAATCTTTTACTTGAAGTTCAGGCTTCCATCTCTACTTGCCTCTTTTCTTTATTTAGTTCTTCAACTTTATGTGCTCGGTCAGCCAGAACATCAAATTCTTTTAATTCCAAAATCTCCACTAACAACTTGATATCTTCATTTAATCCCTCTTCAAACCATTTACACATGACAACTTCTGTCGAGATACACTCTCTGGCGTATTTGCTTAATCGAACAAATTCTCGTTCGTACTCGGATACTGTCATATTTCCTTATTTAAGCTCTAAAAATTCCTTCTTTTTCTGATTAAGGAATCTCTGGCTAATGTAGTTCTTTTTGAATTCTATTTGGAAAGATTCTCAAGTAACATTTTCTCTCGGTGCAACAGAAATTATGGTATTCCACTACTAGTAGGCTGAGTCTTTTAACAGAGATACAACACATTTCAAACATTCTTCAAGTGTACAAGATAATTCATCCAAAACCCTAATAGTTTTTTCTAGGCAAAATTCAGCCCTTTCTGAATCATCATCAGTTGTTGCTCTGAATTCTTCTGCCCCCATATTTACAGATTTTATCTAGGAGTCTTACTAGTTCTAATAGGTTTTGTACCTAGTGGCATATTTGGAACCGGTTGAGAAAAAGGAGGGGGAGGTTGTTGTACAATAGGATTTGTTCTTAAGAATTCTGTGAACTACTCATTCATCATTTGAAAGAAGGCTGCCTTTTCCTCCTCACCTCGACCCTTAGATTTAGGCCTTCTACTACTAGATACAGCTCTTTGAACTGAAGGTGAAGCATTGCTCTCAGTTTACTCGGATTCAACTTTAGCTCGGTTGGACAACATTACTATATGAAAAACACATTTAAAATGGTTAGGAGATATTACACTATCACAGATTATATAATGGCATGTATAGCTAAACTCGTACTTGCTATGTTAGTCCGAGAATTGACTAAATTATAGCTCTAATACCAATAAATGTAACACCCCTAACCCATATCTGTTGCCGAAACAGGGTTACAGAGTATTTCTGGAATTTACAGAACAAATACAATTAATTTTTATCATTTACTATTCATATCTGAAACTAAACATATTCAATCATATTGCCCCTTAATTGGACCTTCAAGGCCCAATTTATACATTAGAAACAAGTTGGGACTAAATCAGTAACTCAGAAAATTTTTCACAAAATTTTAAAATTTTTCTTAGGTGCAGGGGACATATGCCCATGTGGTCAGGCCGTGTGGCTCACACGGCGAGGTGACATATCTATGTCTTAGGCCATGTAGGCATTCAATGTGAGGCACATGGCTGTGTTCCATCCCATGTTCAAATTAGGGTAGCTACTAACTTGGGTCACACGGCCAGCCATACGCCTGTGTGCTAGGCTCTGTGGACAATTTAATTTTCAAAAATAGGTGTAAGATTCACACGACCAAGACACACTGGCAGTGTGATCAATTTTGAGCATTCTATTTCTCAATTTTTTTTAAGATGCAGGGGACACACGGCTAAACCACACGCCCACGCGTATGGTCGTGTGTAACATACGGTTGAGATACACGCCCGTGTGTCTACTCGTGTGGACAAAATAAGGCCATTTCCAAGCCTTATTTCTCACCCAAATTTTGCCTTGTACCTACATTAATACTTGCATACATATACCAACCAATTCAAGATGTTAAAACCAAACCAAACCAACATTAACATTATACATGTTATATCATCACATGTATTCAAACATACTTTTTGTAAAACATATATTTACCATAATTCAATTTAACCATATCAAGTACACATACATTAACCATATTATAACCTCATATATATATTCACTAAATATACTATCACTAGCCATTTCAATGGTTATATTAGAAACAACCATTTATATGCCAACACTGGCCAAGTTAGCCTATACATGCCATTATATCAAAATAAGTTTGCTATTTATATCAAAACGAGTTGAAAGATAATGTGATGGTGCTCTGACCGGTTCCAACCTTTACAAGCTTCCGAGCACTATAAAACAGAGAAAAATAAAACAAAATAAGCATTTAATGCTTAGTAAGTTCGTATAACAGGAATTTAACTTACTGTTTATATTCGATTCAAGTAACCATATAAATAACATACATCCCAACAAATTGACCAATTGCCTAATCACATGCACTCAATCAAACAAGTTAGACATGAATTTCTAAATACTTTTCAAGTAATAAAGATGAGCTCATCATGTAATGACTTTCATACACATATACTTTTCTTATCATATTTCCATATAATATATACGCTTCTATGATAAATCATCTTAAGTTCAGATTAGCCATAACAGAACTTTGCCCATTGAATTTATTTGAAATATCGATAGATACACATGTAGTACACTTGAAGTGTACAACATTGTAAACCGTCAACTCATATTCAGGGGTACCCAACAAGGGCACATAATCAGGAAACACACTGTAAACCGTCAACTCATATTTAGGGGTGCCCAACTAGGGCACATAATCAGGAAACATTCTCTCGAGCCATATAGCAGGATGCTCATGTGAGCCATGTAACAGGAAGAGTAACTGAGCTATAACAAGAAACTCATAAGAGTTTAGAGCAGGAAGCTCATTGAGCTTAACAGGTAACTTCAAAGAGCTATTATTAAGGAGCTCTGGAGAGCCATATATCAGGAAGTTCAATCAAGCCATATTAAGAAGCTTATAAAGAGCCTTTATCAAAACGCTCATAAAGAGCTGTGTTTGTGTCCACAATATTTGCAGGATCACAACTGTTCATTTAACAGAACGCTAACAAAGAGCTGCGGTAGTCTGCAACACATGCAAGATCACTACCGATCAGGATATGTAACATCCTCAACTCAGCCTAGACGTTATGGCCGAATCTGGTATGTCACATCAAAGTATTTTTCAAAAATTGATCATTTTGGTAGGAATCCGTTACTGAATCTAAAACCTTTTATTTTTATTTAACAAAAGTTCTAGTCAAAACGTTTACAAATTTGTTTGCCTTTGGTATATTACTTCAAATTAAATCGCGAAAACATTTTAAAAACTTTGTCGTTGAAAGCTCGTATTCTTTAGAAAATCGTGTTTTTTTTTGAAAACTCGTGTTTTCCTAGGCTGGCAGTTGAGTATAAGAAATTAAAACCCAAATTAAAACATAAAACCCACCAACAGCTTTATTACATAAAATTGAAAACCTGAAACAAAATCTAAATGCAAATAAAAGAAACTGAAGCAGTAGTGTGGCCATCTCCGAGTCCCTCGCAGCTCCAAACCATCTAAGCTCAGGGATTACCTGCATAGTTAGAGATAGAGTGAGTTTACGAAAACTCAGTGTGTAATCCCCATAACCAACAAACAACATCGAGTGCGATGCGGGTGAAGCCCTATTCGAAGTCGAGACAAAGATTGCAAAATGTAACCCATCTCATAACCATCCAGCACACCACCCTTACCAACCAGCACACCTGTGGGGATATCAATCGTCCCACCCAACCAGCACACCAAATATCACAGCAAAGCTACCAGTAATAATAATAACGCAGCGTAGCTGCTAGTAACAGTAAGTGTGGCAAGCCACCAGTAATAGCATATGTGACATAGTCACCAGTACAGTACTTCCTCCATATCATAACCCACCCCATGCAAATGTCGTGTCATAAGCAATACGTGTATGCAGCATATCATATAACCAATCATGTAAATGTCATTCACAGATTAAATAGCCCACCGCTAGCATCATAAAGGTCATACCATCAGTTAGGGGTAAATTAGTAACTTTTACCCCTCAGGGATATTTCGGTCACTTAGCTGATTTTAGGATCTCAGTACAGATAGTGACCCTTTAGAAGGTCTACAGCCGTCACGAACGACTCAAACAACCCGTGTGGCTTAAACAAGGTAAATGGGCCTAAGACCCATTACTCGGCCCAAGTGGGCCCACAAACTCACGTGGCCCCTTTTAGCCTAAATCTAGCCATGGCTATGCAAATTTAATAGCCCAGTCCAACACTTATCATCTTTCGTGAATTTTACTACGCATGGGCCCTCGAGCCCATCGGGCCCATAGAGGCCCATAATGGCCCATAATGGCCCAAGCCCACGAGAGCGCTCACGGTGGCCTCTACAATCTGTCGCCCAAAGTTTGTGGCTCGATTCATCTTGCAAGCAGTCGTACGCTCGTGTGATCGCAAAAGCCAAAGTTTGATTTTTAAACCTGCCTGGATTCGTGTGGCTTCTGCAGAGGTGGGTACACACCTTTTGGCTTTTGATTAATAATAGAGTGGTGTACGGTTACACACCTTTTTGGAAAGAAAGGCGTCGAACCCTGGGCGCTCAACCTAAATCCAAAACAATGAACCTTAATCAGTTCTCCAACGCTTGGGTTAACCCTCTAACTACGTACTCACCAATTCCCAACAATAAGCATCGCTTACCTTGCTAAGACCAATGGGGCTTAAACCACCCTTATCCAATGATCACCCTTCTATAAACCACAATCTACATCAACAACCCATTATTCAGTAACTTAATAATTCTCCATTAAAACCAATCGCACTTCTTACCACAACGCGAACTAGAACGAAAGGCTATAGCATTCAGCCCACCCCCTTGGGTAACGTCACAACCCCCTAGCACCCTTCGAATGAAAAAAAAATGTTAGATGAGCCTATCCTCACGAATGTCAAGAGGATTTGGCTCAAGAATACCCAAATCGAACAAAAACACAAAGGAGCCTTAACCAATCGGCCAGGAAAAACACTTACCTTAATTAACAGAGACTAAGAATCGGTTAAGCCACCACCGCTTCGGTCACATAGGGAGAGAAACAAGAGGCTAACTTCAGGAGAGAAAGAACAATGAAAAGGTTGCAGGAGGAGCTGGGTTCGGTTCTTTCGAATTTAGAAGCAAGAAGAAAAGATGTTTGAGACAACAAAAGAAACTGGTTACTAATGTTTGGCTAAAGAGGATTTGGCAAGCTTGACTCAAAGAAGAAAAGAGAAAAAATTGGGAGGAGGGAAAAGTCACTTACAATCAGTACCAAAGGGTAACAAAAAGAAAAGCCAAAAGTTGCAAAGAAGTATTCGGCACCTACCCCAAACAACGATTGCTGAAAATGCCTAACCCAAAACCCCTTGACCGAATTTGCACCCTTACTCACACCCATTCGGCTACAAGTCCCTCCCATTTCAAATTCCATGATAATCTCCACGATTTTCTCCATATAATCCTCCCCTTATCTCTCCATGATCCACTCCCAAGACCAGTTCAAACTCTCACACAACAGAGTCCAAAACCACTTCAACCTCTTGCCGCCCCCTTCTAGCAAAATTTAAATACTCTTTTGCTTGTCATGGGATTCAAACTCATGCCTCCTTAGCTGCTCCACACGCCACCTGCCACTAAGCCACAAGGCTTCTTATGTCATCAACCAACCATGATTACTGATAAGGCCTAAGTGACAGGGCTTAGGTTCTTTTAAAAGCAAAAACAAAGATGTTGCAAAAGCCGAAACTTGAACCCAGGACCTCCCAAACACCCACAAACACACCTAAATCAACTAGCCATTAAAGAAAATAGGAATTTATGCTAAAACCAGCAAAATTACAAACCCTAAATTTTTAGGGCGTTACAACTCTACCCCCCTTAAAGAAATTTTAGCCTCGAAATTTACCTGGTCAGAATAAATGAGGGTATTGATGTCGCATCGACTCTTCTGGTTCTCATGTGGCCTCTTCTGCACCGTGATTGCGCCAAAGTACCTTGAACAATGGAACAGACTTCTTTCTCAATACCTTAACATCACGCTTCAAGATCTGCACTGGTTCCTCCTCAATAGATAAATCGGGTCTAACTTCAATTTCTTCGACTGGCACGATGTGTGAGGGATCAGAACGGTACCGCCTAAGCATGGAAACGTGAAACACGTCATGAATTCTTTCCAACTTCAGAGGCAACTCAAGTTGATACGCAACCGGTCCTACCCGCCTAAGTACCCGATAAGGCCCAATAAATCTAGGGCTCAGCTTGCCCTTTCGTCCAAACCTCATAATTTTCTTCCATGGTGATACCTTAAGGAATACATAATCCCCCATAGAGTACTCAATCTCCTTACGTCTTAAGTCCGCATAGGACTTCTGCCTATCAAACACTTCTTTTAACCGATCTCGAATCAATTTTACCTTGTCTTCTGTATCAGCAATTAACTCCGGCCTCAGAATTCGCCGCTCACCCAATTCAGTCTAACAAGTAGGAGTACGACACCTACGACCATATAATGCTTCGTATAGTGCCATACGAATACTGGACTGGTAGCTGCTATTATACGCAAATTCCGCCAACGGCAAATAATCCTCCCAACTGCCCCTGAAATCCAATACACAACTTCTTAACATGTCTTCCAATATATGTATCACTTTCTCAGACTGTCCATCCGTTTGAGGATGAAATGCAGTACTGAAATCCAGTCGTTTACCTAACGCCTCGTGTAATTTCTTCTAGAATCAAGATGTGAACCTAGGATCTCTGTCAGATATGATAGAAACCGGTACTTCATGCAACCTTACAATCTCCGCCACATACAACTTGGCCAATTTCTGTAGCGAATAATCAGTGCGAACCGGTATAAAATGGGCCGACTTAGTCAGTCGGTCTACAATCACCCAAACCGAATCCTTCCTAGAAGGTGACAAGGGTAAACCACTCACAAAATCCATGGTCACCCTCTCCCACTTCCAGAGTGGGATCTTAACTTGTTGCAGTAACCCAGAAGGTACCTGATGCTCCGCCTTAACCTGCTGACACGTCAGGCACTTACTCACATAATCGGTAACTTCGCGTTTTAACCCAGGCCACTAATACAACTCACGAAGATCCCAGTACAACTTGTTCCCACCAGGATGCATGGCATAAGGGCTACCATGTGCCTCTCGCAGAATAGACTGCCTCAGACCAGAATCATTCAGTATACACACTTTTCCACAGAAACATAACACCCCTTCCCCATTCAGTCTAAAATCTAAAGTCTCACCTTTTTCCACTTGCCGAAAACGAGGAATTAATGATTCATCCAACAACTGTTTCTTCTTAATCTGATCAGTCCAAGTCGATCTCACTTGCAGTTCAGCTAACAAGCTACCATCATCGAACAGGCTAAGGCGAGCAAACATTGCTCTTAAATCAGAGACAACTCTACGGCTCAGTGCGTCAGCTACCACATTAGCCTTGCCTGGGTGGTACTCAATTGAACAATCGTAATCTTTAAGCAACTCAATACACCTTCGTTGCCTAAGGTTCAACTCCTTCTGAGTAAGGAGATAGTTGAGGCTTTTATGGTCCGTAAAAATAATCGTTCTTTCCCCATATAAATAATGCCTCCAAAATTTTAGTGCAAATACCACCGCTGCCAATTCCAAATCATGAGTGGGATAATTCGCCTCGTGAGGTTTAAGCTGCCGCGATGCATAAGCAACCACCTTCCCTTTTTGCATCAACATACACCTCAAACCAACGTGTGACGCATCACTGTAAACAGTAAATTCCTTCCCAGACTCCGGCTGTATCAAAACAGGAGCCCCAGTTAAGAATTTCTTCAACTTCTCAAAACTCTCTTGTTGTTTATCGGACCAAACAAACGGCACCCCTTTTCGCAACAATTTAGTCAACAGTGTAGCTATCACTGAAAATCTTTCCACAAAACGTCTGTAATAACCAGCTAAACCCAGAAAACTTCGAATCTCGGATACTGTCCTTGGTGGTTTCCAACCCAATATAGCTTCAATTTTTCGAGGATCAACTCTAATCCCCTCAGCAAATACCACATGACCCAGAAATGTCACCTCACGCAACCAAAACTCGCACTTACTGAATTTTGTGTACAACTGTCTCTGTCTCAAAATTTGTAGGACAACCCACAAATGTTCCTCATACTCCTCCTCACTTCCCGAATACACGAAAATATCGTCTATGAACACTACTATGAATCGATTTAGATAGGGTTGAAATACTCGATTCATCATGTCCATGAAAGTAACTGGTGCATTCATTAACCCGAACGACATTACTAGGAACTCGTAATGACCATAACGAGTCCTAAATGCTGTCTTATACACGTCAGCTTCCTTAACCCTTAGCTAATGATACCCAGATCAAAGATCTACTTTGGAGAACACAGCAGCTCCTCGTAACTGGTCAAATAGATCATCAATCCTTGGCAATGGGTACTTATTCTTAATGGTTAGCTTATTCAGCTGACGATAGTCAATGCACATGCACATGGATCCATCCTTCTTCTTTACAAATAGTACCGGTGCTCCCCACGGAGACACACTCGGTTGAATGAATCCCCGATCTAACAACTCTTGAATTTGAGCCTTTAACTCCACTAGCTCCTTTGGTACCATTCTATAAGGGGCGATGGATACTGGAACTGTTCCTGTTAGAAGCTCGATTCCGAATTTGACCTCTCGGTCTGGAGGCAAGCCTGGAAGCTCTTTTGGAAAAACATCCGTAAACTCCTTAACAGTTCTAACATCCCCAACAGTAAGACTTTTAGTCTCAAAATTGCTGACATATGCTAGGAAAGCCTCACAACCCTTGCGAATCAGCTTCTCAGCTCTTAACGCTGATATCACATTAGACAAAAAATCTCTTCATTCCCCTATTACCGTCACCTTCCCATCCTCCGCAGTCCTCAACACCAACTGCTTAGCAGTACAATCCAGCTTCGCACGATGCTTCACTAGCCAATCCATGCCTAAAATAATATCAAATTCCCCGAATGGCAGCTCCGTCAAATTCGTAAGAAAAACGACCCCTTGAACTTCTAAGGGCACATCTTTGAACAACTTATCCACCCTGACCGATTGTCCTAGTGGACTCAATACCGTCATTTCAATAGCAGTGCTCTCAGATTGAATACCTAACGTCCCAAACACAGTGCACGCAACATACGAATGCGTAGATCCAATGTCAATTAAAGTAACATATGGCAAATTATATATAAAAAATGTACCGGTTATGACACCAGGGGCGTCACCATCCACTCGATGGCGAGCGGCATAAACCAAAGCTGGTTGTCTCGCCTCAGTAATACCTGTGCCTCTACCCAGTACTCCACAACCACGTCCAAATCCATTTCCTCCTCTGGGCTGCCCACGACCCCTCAATGGCTGACCACCTCTCACTGGCTGAACATGACCCTGTCCTGTCACTTGCATCTGGGTGGGCTTCTGAGGACAATTCCTTACCTGATGATCTAAAGACCCACACCTGAAGCACGCCCCAATCTTTTTCCAACACTCACCCAAATGAGATCTTCCACATTCAACACAGGGCTGCGGTCTTGCAACAACAACAGGATCTCTAACTTGGACTGGCCCATTAAATCTGGCCCTCTTATGAGGTCCACCTGCTGAACCTGAGGACCCAAAATCCCTTTTACCTCTGTCCCTATCTTTCTCCCGATTAATAGCATATGTGACAGTAATAGTAAGTGTGGTAAGCCACCAGTAATAGCATATGTGACATAGTCACCAGTACAGTACTTCTTCCATATCATAACCCACCCCATGCAAATGTCGTGTCATAAGTAATATGTGTATACAGTATATCATACTTATAACCAATCATGTAAATGTCATTCACACATTAAATAGCCTACCGCTAGCATCATAAAGGTCATACCATCAGTTAGGGGTAAATTAGTAATTTTTACCCTCAGGGATATTTCGGTCACTTAGCTGATTTTAGGATCTCAGTACAGATAGCGACCCTTCAGAAGGTCTACAGTCATAACGAACGACTCAAAAAACCCGTGTGGCTTAAACAGGGTAAATGGGCCTAAGGCCCATTACTCGGCCCAAGTGGGCCCACAAACTCACGTGGCCCCTTTTAGCCTAAATCTAGCCATGGCTATGCAAATTTAATAGCCCAGTCCAACACTTATCATCTTTCGTGAATTTTACTACGCATGGGCCCTCGAGCCCATCGGGCCCATACAGCCCATAGAGGCCCATAATGGCCCAAGCCCACGAGAGCGCTCACGGTGGCCTCTACAATCTGTCGCCCAAAGTTTATGGCTCGATTCATCTTGCAAGCAGTCGTACGCTCGTGTGATCGCAAAAGCCAAAGTTTCGGTTTTTAAACCTGCAGGTCGTGGCACTCTGTGATGGGGTGGGTACACACCTTTTGGCTTTTGATTAATAATAGAGTGGTGTACGGTTACACACATTTTTGGAAAGAAAGGCGTCGAACCCTGCGCACTCAACCTAAATCCAAAACAATGAACCTTAGTCAGTTCTCTAACGCTTGGGTTAACCCCCTAACTACGTACTCACCAATTCCCAACAATAAGCATCACTTACCTTGCTAAGACCAATGGGGCTTAAACCACCCTTATCCAACGATCACCCTTCTATAAACCACAATCTGCATCAACAACCCATTATTCAATAACTTAATAATTCTCCATTAAAACCAATCGCACTTCTTACCACAACGCGAACTAGAACGAAAGGCTATAGCATTCGGCCCACCCCCTTGGGTAACGTCACAACCTCTTAGCACCCTTCGAACGAAAAAGAAAATGTTAGATGAGCCTATCCTCATGACTGTCAAGAGGAATTGGCTCAGGAATACCCAAATCAAACAAAAACACAAAAGAGCCTTAACCAATCGGCCAGGAAAAACACTTACCTTAATTAACAGAGACTAAGAATCGGTTAAGCCACCACCGCTTCTGTCACACAAGAAGAGAAACAAGCGGCTAACTTCAGGAGAGAAAGAACAATGAAAAGGATGTAGGAGGAGTTGGGTTCGGTTCTTTCAACTTTAGAAGCAAGAAGAAAAGATGTTTGAGACAACAAAAAGAAACAGCTTACTAATGTTTGGCTAAAGAGGATTCGGCAAGCTTGACTCAAAGAAGAAAAGAGAATAAATTTGGAGGAGGGAAAAGTCGCTTACAATCGGTACCAAAGGGTAGCAAAAAGAAAAGCCAAAAGTTACAAAGAAGTATTCGGCACCTACCCCAAACAACAATTGCCGAAAATGCCTAACCCAAAACCCCTTGACCGAATTTGCACCCCCACTCACACCCATTCGGCTACAACTCCCTCCCATTTCAAATTCCATGATAATCTCCATGATTTTCTCCAAATAATCCTCCCATTATCTCTCCATGATCCACTTCCAAGACCAGTTCAAACTCTCACACAGCAAAGTTCAAAACCACTTCAACCTCTTGCCGCCCCCTTCTAACAAAATTTAAATACTCCTTTGCTTGCCATGGGATTCGAACTCATGCCTCCTCAGCTGCTCCACACGCCACCTGCCACTAAGCCACAAGGCTTCTTATGTCATCAACCATCCACGATTACTGATAAGGCCTAAGTGCCGGCGCTTAGGTTCTTTTAAGAGCAAAAACAAAGATGCTGCAAAAGCCGGAACTTGAACCCAGGACCTCCCAAACACCCCCAAACACACCTAAATCAACTAACCATTAAAGCAAACAGGAATTTATGCTAAAATCGGTAAAATTACAAACCCTAAATTTTTAGGGCGTTACAGGATGCTCGCAAGAACCATATAACAGGAAGCTCGAGAGGGCTTATAATAGGACGCTCTTTCAAATTATGGTGTGTCTGCAACATATGCAAGACCACAACTAATCCGAAAATCCTATATCCATCGAATTCCATCTATTCAAACGAGACTTATACTTATCGAGCAAAATCAGACATGTAATTAATTTTATACATTAAACATTTATACAATTCACACATATTCAACATTCAATTCCAATCATATTAATATATATAATCTAGTTACACGACCTTACCTCGATACTTGTTCGTTTCAAGAATCTACTAATTCGACACTTTTTGTTTTCCTCGATCCAACTCAGTACTAGGCCTTTCCGGATCTATATAAATGAATTTAACATCAATTTAATCCATTTCATACTCAATTTAATTCAATTCACATCTTAGGAAAAATTACCATTTTTCCCCTATACTTTTCATAAATAACGATTTTGTCCCTAGGCTCTAAAAATGAAATTCGTGCAATTTAATTCTTATTCTAAGCCTAACCAATTTTTACATATAACATTTATAGCACATATATTCCATAAAAATAAAAAATTTTCCATAAATTTTACATCTTTACAATTTAGTCCCCAAATCACAATTTTATGAAAAATCACTTTACAAAAGTTGTTTATCTATCAACAACCTTTCAATTTCTACCATAAGTTTCAAATTTTCAGCATATTCATCCATGAAAAAATTTTAATACTTTGATAACTTTACAAATTGATCCCCAAAATAGCTAGATTAGGTTATTCCGGTCTCAAAAATATAAAAATTACTAAAAACGGGACAAGATTACTTACCCAATTAAGCTTGCTTGATTTTATTTCTCTTTCCTATGGTTCCCATAGAATTTGGGGAAGAAGATGATATAAAATGATGATATTAGATATTTATTTTATTTATCATCTTTTATTTATTTTAATTTCCAATTTTGTCCTTTTTTTTCTAAGTTTCCATGGTTGAATCATCAAAAATATCTACTAACTTTTCTTAATGGTCTAATTACCATATAAGGACCTCAATTTTTGAATTCTATAGCTATTTAATACTTATAGCTTCTAGAACTCAACTTTTGCATTTTATGCAATTTGGTCCTTTCTATAATTAAACATGAAATTGGTAAAATTTTCTTACCAAAATTTTCATACGTCTTTCCTATCATAATATAGATCATGTAATAATATTAAAATAAATTTTTTTTCTAACTCAGATTTGTGGTCCCAAAACCACTGTTTCGATTTTAATGAAAACGAGCTGTTACACTATTGCAAACTTATTTTTTATTAAATGACTACCAAACAAGTGTACTTTATTTTTAAATTTCAAAATATTACACTAGCTAATTTAACAGAAGAATTTTAATGGTTTTAACAGCTAGACTTAAACCTGAATCAAATTTTCATTTTGGTCTCTATACTGCACCCAAATTTAAGATTTAGTCTCTATACTTCAATTTTTGACATAAATTCATACATATATTGTCATTAGATAGTATAAATACTTTATTTTGATCAAATACTAACGCAATTTTAAGAATTGTTAACACCGTTAAAATTTTCTGTTAAATATAGGTCATTGTAATATTATCTTTTTGTTACATTGCTACCAAAGTGAGTTTATTTTTTAATTTCAAAATGTCAAACTAAGAAATCTAATAAAAGAATTTTAATTATGTTAACAACTAAACTTAAAATTTTAAATCCAAAAAATAAAAAGATTAAATTCTTAAAAATAAAAGTATGATGATTCAATTACAAATGTACGAAGAGTATAGAAACTTGAAGTATATTTTAACTTTCAAATATTTATTTTATAATTTGATGCAAAAATAATCCATTATGAAGTGTGTGTCAAAAATCATACTAGTTATTAAATAAAAGGATGATGCAAAGATTAGTAACTATTGTTGCTCGGGAGGAAAGTTGAATAAATGATTATATTCATTGTACCAAAACAAATATAATGATTTTTAAAATTTTAGAAAATAAATTAGTCATAATTATTAGGGAAAATTATATTAGTAGTCTTCTAATTATTAGTAATTTTTTTGTCATCTAACTATGAAAAGTAGGAGAGAGCATTCAGTCAAATCAAGTTGAATCAAGTAAAAAAATTTTGAGTTAGTCGAGTTGACAAATCTTATTTTATCATCCTAATTCAATTTTCAAATCAAGTTAAGTAAACTGAGATTCGAGTTGAATCGAGACAAATCAAATAAATTTGTTTGAGTTAAATTAAAAAAATAAATTGACCATAAATATTGTAGACCATATGACTAAATTATTTGGAAACTCTTTTAAAACAAAATAAGATGAAAAAAAGATAAGTAATATGATAAACTTGATTTGATAACTTACTTGTTTAAGGCCTCAAATTTATTGTTTTGAATTTTTAAAAAAAAATATTTTTTAACATACATATATAAATATATATGATTTTTTTAGCAATTTTAATTTTTTGAATATATATTTATAAAATTTTGAAAAAAATATTTTATAAATATATTGATATTTTTTTATTTTTTTTCCATTTTTTAGATGGACTAATTTTTACATTTTCGAAACTGTTAGGGACCCACATCAATTTGTTATTTGAGATGTAAAATTCAATTCAACTCGAACTTGAAAAATCAAATTTCTTATTCGAGTTCATTTGAAAAAAACCGAATAACTTGATTCAATTAACTCAGAATTCGAAAAAATTTGATTTTTTTTTCGAATTGAATTGAGTTTTGCTCACCCTAATGAAAAGCTACAAAATTGTCCCTCAAATATTTGACCTTTTCTTTTTTGGTCACCAACGACTGTTAAGTTACCAATGAAAATATAACTTGACAGATTTTATATTTGACATAATAGCAGCTTTAACCTCAATATTTATAAATTATGTCAATTTAGTCTTGATTTTAAAAAATTTGACCCTCAACGTATACACATTGTGTAATTTAGTCTTTTTTGTAGTTTTTTTTGTGACATTGTGAGTTAATTTTAAAAGAATGAGAAAAGATGAAAATTATCATTTGAAAATTTGAGTGTTTCCACTTTTGGTATATTTTCGATCAAATTTAATTAATAAATTTATTTTTTTAACTTTTTAAGAAAAAGGGTCAAAAAAAGAAAAAATGTAAAAAAAAAATCAAATTTCATAATATGTAAATGTTGAGAGTTAAATTTTTTAGAATCAAAACTAAATTGACACAATATATAAATGATGAGAGTAAGAGTTGCTATTATACCAATTTTAAAAGTTACAACATCATCCCAGTGACCAAAAAAATAAAATTGAATAATTTGTGACAAATTTATAATTTTTTATAATTAGATGGCTAAAAAAGAAAGTTATCTATAGTTGAATGAGTACGGGTATAGCTTACCCTAATTATTATAATGGGTATTTTTTGGTGAAATTTCAGGAAATGGAAGATTACAATAAAGTTTTAACCCAGGGACCATGGATTATATTCGGGCAATACCTCACTGTGCAACCATGGACGAAAACTTTTAATCCAGAGCAACCCTATCTCAGTGTGGTGTTGGCTTGGATTCGTCTGCCGGGTCTCTCAGGTTATCTGTACAAGAGACAAATCATTGAAGCAATTGGTAGATTAATAGGGAAAGTTCTTAAACTAGACCTACAAACCGATAACAGAACCTAGGGACGTTTTGCCCGTTTAGCAGTGTTCATTAATCTTGACGAACCACTTACCTCCAAGGTCTTGGTGGATGGAGTAATCTAACGGGTTGAATACGAGGCACTCTCGACGATTTGTTTCAGTTGCGGGAAGTACGGACATGTTAAAGAACTATGCCTGTCGGTGGGTGTTAAGGTGGCTTTGGAAAGGCCGGGGACCGAGGAAGTGGTGGCTTCCGGTGATGACGTGGGAGATGACAATGATGGAAAGGGAGTCGATTACGGACCTTGGATGTTGGTCGAGAGAAGGTCACGGTGGGGTAAACAGGATTCGCGGGCTAGTGGAGTTGCGAAATTTGGAAAGGACTCTTTGGGTTCTAGGTTTATGCTGTTAATGGTGGATGGTGGCTCAGGGGGAGATGTTAATGGAGATAATGGGGGGATTTTGAGTGAAAAGGAGAACGGTCACGCGGCTAGGGGTAAAAAGTATAATGGAAATAGGGTTTTTTCTGAAGGTGATTTGGGCCTTTTAGTTTATTTGGGTCGTGGAGCTGAGGGGGAGTTTAATAAGTTGGCTAGGCGTATTGTGGGCTCAGAAGATAGTGGGTCGAGTTTTGCTGGGCTAAGTCAATTTAAGGGAGACAAAATTTCTAAATCTTTGGGGAAAAAGCCTGTAGGGTCAGATGATTTACTACAAAAGGACAAGGATCAGTCCAATAAATTTTCCAACTCTAATTCAATTTCTTTATTGCCGACTGCAGGCTTAACGCGTTTGTTGGGGGGTGAGGCGCAGACAAGTGGGCCAGTGGGTTTTCAGCGTGGTGGGCCGAGTAAAGAAAGGACTGGACCAGACAGTCAATTATTGTTAATGGGTTATCCCTTGGTGGTCTTGATAAGCCTTCATTAAATAAACAAAATTCTAGTTTAGATAAACAATGTTTAAATGGTTTTTCTACTAGTGGTTTATTTGAACAGGAAATTGTAGAGGTGCATTCGGGTTCTTCTGGAAATATGGAGAATAACTTAGTTCTTAATAATCCTATGTTTGAAGGCCCTAATGAATCAGTGGTTAAATTAGATGTGTCAATTTTAGACCTAAAGCACCATTCGGCTATTAGTTTTAATGATAATAATGTGACTAAAATGCTAAAAGGTAATAAGAAAAACAATTTAGTTAATACTAATAAATCTTTTTCTGTTTCTAAAGGACGTCGTTCGAAGAATAAAATAGGTAATAATCGTGGTGGAACTTCCCTTAATCGCTCGTTCAAGGAAAAAGGAGGTAGACTAAAAAATGCTGGAATTTCTCGAATTCCTTTGACAAAAGCTATTAGTTCTATGGTGAATCTTGTCAACTCGCAAGTTGGGCATGGAGCAGAAAGGATGGGAGGCAGTGCTGAAGGACAGACTGCTGGTCCTGGGTCCATATCTACATGAGTTGGTGATATTCCTAATTTTGTTAATTTTAAAATTATGATTTTAAATATGAATTTTACTATTTTTTGTTGGAATTGTCAAGGTTGTGCTGGTTTGAAATTTCCTCGTATTTTTTGAGAGTATAATAGAGAGCATAAACCTGATTTAGTTGGCCTCTTAGAAACAAGGGTAAGTGGTTCTAAAGCGGATTCTATTATTTCTAAGCTTGGTTTCGACTTTTCACATCGTGTGGAGGCTGTGGGTTTCTCAGGAGGAGTTTGGATATGATGGAAGGATACCATTTCTGTTGATATTTTGGGTAACCATTCCTAATTCATTCTTCTTAAAATTTTTGGGAAGTCATATTGGCAACCAGTGTTGGTCAGTTTTGTTTATGGCAGTCCTAATAGTCAAAAGCGGAAACAACTATGGAATGCTCTCAAGCATATAGTACCGATGGATGAGACTCCATGGTTAGCGATTGGTGATTTCAATGTTATTTTAGATTCGAGTGAAAAAAGAAGTGGTCGGGTCATTGGGAAAAGGTGCGCTCTCTTTAGTGAGTTCATAGATTCCATGGGTTTACATGATTTAGGGTTTAGTGGTCTCAACTTTACTTAGAATAGAGGGGGAGTTTTTGAGAAATTGGATAAGATAATTTATAATGATGCTTGGAGCCTAAAATTCCCCTTATCCAAAGTACTACATCTGCAGAAGCTAAAATCTGATCATAGACCACTCAAATTATCTATTATGCCAGAAGTTCAGCCTTCCTCTAGGAGACCCTTTCATTTCTTGGTTGGTTGGGTTGAACATCTGAGGTTTTCCGAGTTTGTTAAAGATAATTAGAGTTTTATAGGAGATATGGCGACTACTCATGCTACTTTCACTGATGAAGTGAAATTATGGAATAAGGAGGTTTATGGTCACATTATGCAGCAGAAGATTTTTTTGAAGAAAAAATTGGATAATGTCCAAAAGGCGATTGATCGAAGAAGCTCGACTTTTTTACATCAGGTTGAGTTAGAAATCCGCGAGGAGCTTGAATCAGTGTTACATCATGAGGAACTCTTGTAGAGGTGGAAGGCTAGGTGTGATTGGTTAGTTTTTGGGGATCGTAACAGAAGATTTTTCCATAGGCAAACTCTACAGAGAAGGAAACAGAATCGTATTCTAGCTCTAAAATATCAAGCGGGAGAGTGGGTTATGGATGAAGAAGAATTGAAGCAGGAAGCAGTTAATTTCTATAAAAATCTTTATGGGGAGCAATCTAGGAAAATAGGCAGTCTTGGGGATGGTGTTTTCCTGCGTATTGAGCTAGAAGAAATTTAACTCCTTAGTATGCTCGTTTCTACTGAGGAGATTAAAAAGGCACTTTTTGACATGACGCCTTTAAAAGCACCCAGCAGTGATGGATTACACGCTATCTTTTATTAGAGTCAATGGGAGTTTGTTGGCCCTTCGATTTGTGAATGGGTCAAGAAGATTTTCTCTGGTGATACCATTGAATCAGACCTTAATAATTCCCTTATTGTCCTTATTCCTAAAGTACAACAACCGGAATGTCTCTCGCAGTTTTGCCCTATCAGCCTTTGTTCAGTCCTATACAAGCTCGTGATGAAGGTCATTGCTAATAGATTTAAAATGGTCTTTCCAAAGCTTATAGGACTAGAATAAGCCAGATTTGTCGCAGGAAGGAACATAAATGACAATATCATCATTGCGCAGGAAGTCATTCATTCTATGGAGAGCAAGCAAAAAAAAAAAAGGATGGCCATTAAAATTGACCTCAAAAAAGCCTATGATCATGTTCGGTGGGATTTCATTGACGCTTCTTTACAGGACGCATGTATTCCTGACTTTCTTCGTAATGTAATTATGTCAGCCATTTCTAGTTCAACGATGCAGGTACTTTGGAATGGAGTGCCTTCTTAGAAGTTCAAACCGTCAAGAGGAGTTCGTCAAGAGTGCCTTCTTTCACCATACTTTTTCATCATGTGTATGAAGTGGCTAGGGCATAGTATTCATGCAGCTATTGTAGATGGAAGATGGTCGCCCATTTGGCTGAATAGATCAGGTCCGTCTCTCTCTCATTTTTTTTTTGCAGATGATTTGATTCTTTTTGGTCAGGAAGAAGTGAAGCAGGCACGAGTTATTAAGGAAGTTTTAGACACTTTTTGTGGGGTTTCGGGGCATAATGTTAATCTTTAGAAGTCAAATATAATTTTCTCTAAAGGAGTGGATGAGGACATTCAAAGGTGTATTAGTGGTTTTTTTGGATTCCAAGTAGTACAGAATCTTGGTTCGTACTTAGGGGTTCCGCTCTTTCATGAGAAGGTTACAAATAATACTCTGCGTTTTGTCGTGGATAAGGTGAAGAGTAAACTTTGTAGTTGGGTCGCTCGACAACTTTCTCTTGCGGGAAGAATTACTCTAGCTCAAGCAGTCTTATTATCAATTCTGAACTACTTTATGCAATCAATGCTTATCCCCAAAGGTTTGTGTGATGAGATCGAAAGTATGGTTAAACAATTCATTTGGCGGTCCACTAGTGGTACTAAAAAAATTGCTTTGGTAAGCTGGGATGCGATATGTCAGCCTAAGTCGTATGGTGGCCTTGGTCTAAGGGCTCTTCGGGACCATAATACTTCTTTCATTATGAAGTTAGGATTCAAATTAGTGATTGATCATTCTTCTTTATGGGTCAAAGTGCTTCGGTCCAAGTATGGGGTCCAAGGTAGAATACCAGAGTCTTTATCGAGGGGAAGGTGTTCTTTCTTCTGGAGATCACTATCGAAGATTTGGACGCTCGTACGGGAGAATTTGCTCTAGTCTGTTGGAGATGGGCGCAATACTAATTGTTTTTAAGGATCCTTGGATTCCTAACGTTGGGCCATTATCCAAAAAGATATTCTGTAATTCTAGCTTAGATATGGATCTTTCCCTTAGTAATATGGTCACGAAGAATGGGGATTGGAATTTGGAATTTTTTTTGCCTTTGGCTACCTGAAAAAACCATCTAGCGGATTGTTGGAATTCCGCCACCTCATCCTAATTTTGGTGTAGATAGAATTATTTGGGGGCGGAACACGTCTTGTACTTTTTCAGTTAAAAGTGCGTACAAGAAAATTTGGGAAGATTCTTAGAATGCGAAAGAGGAAGTTTGGAAGTTATCTTGGAAGTATCATGGGCCATAAAGGGTTAGGGTGTTCATTTGGCTTGTTTTGAAACATTGTTTACTGACTAATGTTGAAAGAAGTCGAAAAGGTTTGGGTTCGAATACTGCTTGTGGTACTTGCGGCCATAATTTTGAAAATATTCTGCATGTGCTTCGGGATTGCAAAACGGCAAGGGAGATATAGATGCAGCTAATTCCTACAAGTAAACATTCTATATATTTTTTTTTGCAAGGTCCCTTCATGAGTGGATGAAGCTCAATTTACGAAATCAGCAGGACATAAAACTAGTGGTTAAAGTTAATCGGCCTTGTTTATTCGGGATTATCATCTGGCGATTGTGGAAAATCAGAATCTTGGCATATTTCAAGGTCTTTCTTGGAGTACAGATGAGGTTATCAAAAACTCCCTCTACTGGGCGAAGCAATATGTTTCGATGTCCGAACCAAATGGCTCTAAACTCTCAAGCATGGTTTTCGATCCTGGCTATCCCGATGTTGGGTCTACTTGAACACAGATGGTCCGGTCAAATATGAAGATACTTTTGCTGCAGTTGGAGGACTTTTGTGAGATCATCAGGGCACTTGGATTGTTGGCTTCACAAGGTATCTGGGTAATTGTGAAGTTATTGATTCAGAATTATGGGGCATCCTTGATGGGTTGCAAATTGCCTTTGATCGTGGCTTTCGAAAAATTATCATACGACTAACAATCTCGAAGCAGTTAACCTCATTCACGAAGGAGTTCGTAAAGGTTCTAATTCTACTTTAGTTATGAGAATCTTATTGATTTTGAAGCAATTAAGTCATTAGAATCTTCAATATATTCCAAGAGAAGAGAATAGCTTTGCTGATAAGATAATCAAGCTCAGGAAAGATAGGGAACCTAGTTTGCAGTTATTTGATAAAGATTATGTAATGAGTTTTTTCAATGTTTGATCTTTGAGCTGTAATTTCTTTTTTTCACACAAAAAAAAAATTATTTGAATCATTTATTACATTAATAAATGCGGAAATTTGCAAGATAATTAGCCTCTTCAGATCAATTAATTTATTTAGGATTCTACAATGAAAAGTGAAAACGAGCAGCCCAACACAAACATGAAGATCAAAACTGTATTTACCTATAAATATATTTTATCCAGTTTTTTTTCTCTGAAAAAAAAAATACTAGGCAGAGATTATTTATTTACTACGCTAAAATTAATATGACTTTACATGGAAGATGAAATCAATGTATAATAATTGTATGTTTAGATCTAAATTCAGTAGTAGTAGAAATGGAAAATGCAGCAATCCTTAGGGCTGTAACTCTATCTTCGGAGTTACAAATAAACCATAAAAAAAGAAGGGGCCAATTTATTTATCATTTTGTGAAGCACTATAGTAATTACATTTAACATACAAAATTATGTAAAACCACAAACCATGACAAAAACCTGATGCAGAGAAAATCAGACCCTCCCCCACTAAGGATATGGTTTTGTAGCTAACCAGATGGGATGAAGTTGCATCCCTGGTTAGGGTTGACTAAAGGGGCGTGACACTTTATCCTATGTTATTTTGGATACGTCATACGTATATGATCAGATTTTTCAAAGTTTCTTCTATGTATTTGGAGAATCATATATTCATATCTATGTCTCAAATACGAGTATCAAACCTGAGTATTTCAACAAAATTGAAAAGTGAAACAACATAGTTTTATCCTTTGCTTAGCTCATTCAAATGCTTTATCAGCAATAATTCCACTCCGATCTGCTAGGAACTTCTTCATGTAATACTTGGATTTAAGGGATAGATTAATCCTTAGCCTCCTTTTGTCTGGTATCATGTCAATGGAACATTCTTTGAAGCCTCGTCTTTCAAACCTGCAAAACCATAGTAGGGTGTTCACTTTCTTACTCATAGGTACTGGTATAGTTCTACATGTCAAGATCTGGACATACATAATAGTGATAAACCGAAAGAACATTCCAACAAAACCAAACTCTCTCTCTCTCTCTCTCTCTCACTAAAAAACCTACTTCAAACTTATAAGTAAATGAAGCATGAAATAGCTGCATGCTTTTAATAATTAATGTTTAATAAGTAATGGGAGAAAAATGCAAACCAATCAGCAGTACGAGTAGTCAGCAGGAAAAGCATGTCCAATCCAAGGGAGGATGCTTTCTTCTCGATGTAATCTGCCCAACAAGAGAACTATTATTAGGAATGATCTGATTGGATGACCACATAATAATATCCAGTAGAAATATCAAATCAAAACGATGGTCATAAAATAAAAAAATCACACTCAGATGAAATTCAGCATTCTTCTATGCGTAGATAATCTGAACTTATCAGCAAATACATTTATACGCTTCCATAAGACAGAAACCAACAAATTCTCACATTGCAACTCTGTCAACTTCACCAGAATAGGTAGCAAAGTATAATCATTTCCTATATGGCATAAGTAGTGAAGTCTAAGATGTTCAACATCATACCAAGTAATTTGTCTCCCTGCCCTTGACCTCGGCATTCTGGAGAAACTGCGATACAAGCAACTTCTCCACACTTGTCCTTGAAGAAAGGAAAAAGAGCAGCACAAGCAATAATTTGACCTTCCCTTTCCATAACAATGAATGAATCTAGGGTCTTAACTAGCTGCACAAACAAAAAACAACACAACATTATAATTTTCAGATGCTGGCTCCAGACCAAAAGAAAAAATGCAAATTTCCCTTACCATTTTGTTTGTTAAGACTTGAAACAAAGGCCAATTTTAACAAATTTCATCTTTACAACCAAAAGATTCCAAGAACAAGTAGAAGAAACAGAGCATGCAAAGTAGGACCAAACGTCTATTATGGTCCAATAAGCTCATAACTAAAACAGTACATACCTCCTCATCACTCCTGCGAACCAATGTACCAGACTCTTCTAAAGGTTGTAAGATTTGCTTGATTCCAGCAACATCTGTTTCCTTAGCCATCCTAGCCCCTTCATATAGATCACTAAATAACAAGCAACACCAGAGTCAATGAACAGAATGCAAAACAACTTAATGACTTACTAAATCTTGCAACAGCATTTCATGTAAATTAACAAAAAGTCAGCCACAAGAAGTTGCTCTGAGATCCCTAATCTTTGGAAAAGGGATTAGAATAACATATCCCTCCAGTTTGTCTGTTGCTAAATGTTATGTGGCAGATTCGTGCATTACACACGCTCAACAACTAACTAAGAAGTATCACATGCTTCTGAAAACCAGGTTGGAAAATGGATTGTTATAGTACTAGAAAGTCCTCTTAAGTATTAGTAAATTCAAATAATATGTACCTAACTCTACTGATTACTTAGTTGCAAAAACGTCCATTTTAGGTTAACCCTCCACCTGAGTGGGAGAGTCCACTAAGTCATCCAAGGATATAAATCATTCAGGGATTAAGAACTCACAAAGTAAATGCAGATACATAGGAAATTAAGCTGACCATGTTTTTGCTAATGCTTTCTGCCTATCAGCAAACATTTCCCTTAAGGTTAACCAATAAGTTCACTGCAAATACCTGGCCACCATTGTCCCCATTCCGTCTCTTTTGAATAGTTCCAACAATAAAACCCCGCCAATTGTGCCATCTAACAAGTGAACTCTTTGTACACCACCCTGACAATGAAGCAGAACTTGCAATTGGCCATTTTTTTTCTTTCATGGGAAAGTATCTACATTTACTAAGTTGGCAGAGAAACTATTGTAACTTACTCTGCAGACAAAAGCTGCAGCAGCCAACTCTGGAAGGTAACCATTTAGTCTACTTAGCCGCTCCAGACCTCCAATAGCAAAACCCTGTTCTCCAGACCGTAGTCCAGTGCCATTATAAAAACCAATGCCATTCTGAAAGGTTGCATAATGTGTACTATTAAGAGCCTTGCCATTCTGCGAACAGTGGACAACTGCAGTAGAATCAGTATGTCCAATGCTAGTGAGATATTCACCAACAGCTGTCACATATTTGGTCGCTATCTCACTTTGCTTGGCCCGCTGACGGATTAGCATATCAGCTTCATGAAGAGGCAGGAAATTAATAAGGCGTCCATACTCATCCAAAATTGGGCCATCTATAATGCAAATAAGTTTATCTGCTCCAATAGCTAATGCACAAGCTGTAGCAACCTCATACGCACTGAAATTTATGAAAACATAAAGTATTATCAATCAGGTTAAAATCAGTGGGAAGTAAAACAAAAAATTTAGGCTAGTAATGAGGCACCATGAAGTAAACATAAGTTTTACTTAAATAGAACTAGCTTCCAAAATCAAACTACATATGCAAAGAATATAAGGACTGCTCATGCTGAGACAAAGTATATTCGATCCCTTAAGATATTGTAACTTCCACAGTGGGATATTTCTCTACCAAAACCTTATGATTGACATCTTGCTAAACCTAAAAATATACCTTACTGAGATAGACACCAAACTAAGTGATCACTCTGTAAATGAGAAAAGCAACTTAGATAGAACTAAATGAAGATAGAAATTGTAAAATGGGAAAAGATGCCTTTTCTCATTGCAGATGGCTTTCCTGATCAACAATAGCTGCTATAAGAGTTGCACAATATTAATCCCCCAAAAAAAAAAAAAAAAAAAAAGCTCCTGTAGAATGATAAATCAAAGAATTTTCACTTCATCAGATAATAGAAAAAAAGCAAGCTGCAATAAAATACCACTGAAAGTTATATAGCATACTTGCAATTCAAAACTTCTCCAGAGCTAGAATACCCCAGATTGCTTAGTATCACTATACAACCACCATCAAGCCTCTCACACATGCGAGCAACATCTACTTTCTTTACTTCACCCGATGCTCCATAATCAACACCTTCGACAACTCCTCTTCTCTGCAAAAGGGTTTAAAAAGATTAAAATAAGCAAAAACAGAAGATGTCTAACAGCGAACTACATACTACATGCAAAAAACATGCTTTTACAGGCCACGCATCATCACTACATGTAAGTACGCAAGGAAAAAATTATATATTCCCACTATATGATTTACAAGGGTATAGTCATAGTTTCGAAGAGAAGAACATAAATCTACATAAAAGCATGACCCAAATCCAAATGTTATATAAAAAACAGGAACATTCTAACCTTGGCTGCAAGGAAGTTACCACCAGCAACACTGACACCAACTTCATGCAAACGGCTAGTATCTCCATGTCTACGAATATTAAATATGGAAGGTCCAGGTGAAAGTTTTGCTTCTATGGTTAGACGAATCCCTCCTGCCGCTTTCATTGCAGCATCTAATGATTCAGAGTCTGTTATTCTATAGCTGCCAACATACTTGGGTTCACGCCCTGTAATGTTTCATTGTTCATCTTAAATGTTACAATCTACTTATGTAAACAAAAAAAATCTAATCATAGTGAAAGCGAGAGATAAAGACTGGAATATTGAACATAAAATCTGCGCTGAAATTCAGCAGAAAAATGTTTCTAAAATGAGAAATAAAGAACATGAAATGTTTTCCTTTTTTTTATTGGATCACCTTTCTCAGCCAAAAGCTTGTCGATCATCACGTGAGTTCCCGGAACAAGAACAAATCTGATCCCCAGGTGATGCAAAAACGCAATATCCTGCTAATAAAAAGAAAAAGAAAAAAAACAATTTAAACCCTTGATCGTAAATAAGATCTAGAAGTTTTTTTAATTTCTTTTATTGATTTAGTATTTGCCTTTAAAATGACGTCTAAGAAGGGGGAAGCAACAATTTGGCCGGAAATAATAACAACAAAAGTGCCGCCACGATGGGCCCACAGGTAAGGCCAAGCCTCACGGAACCACCGCACGAACTGCTTATCGTCGACGGAGTGGTAAGTCTCGTCAATGCTATCGTCTTCGTTAATCACGTCGCGCTTAACCGACTCACCTCGTTTAGGCCTGGGTTTGTGTTTAAGAGACTCAGTCTGAAACTTCAATTGGGGCTTCAATCTCACGACGCTGTTTCCGAAGCCATGACAAGATGAAAAAAGTTCGTTTCGTGCGGAGGAGAAGGGAGGTACGTGAGCCGTTGAAAATGAAGCAGCCATGCGTGGTGACTCTAACCATGAAATTTCAGTTATGTATTATATACCGCATGCATTAAACTTTACTTGCAGTAACGATATATGAACTACTATTTATTCCACTCACGCTGTGAGTAAAAATTATATTTTTAATAATTAAATTTTATTATAAAACTAAAATTATATATAAATTAATTAAAAACATGTGAAAATTTTTATGTAATAAATATATTTATTAAATTTATCAATATTTTAACTACATAAAAGTTAAATATTTATTATGCATAATATTCTGAATTCAAATTTTATAATGATAAATTTTTTTATTTGATATATTTAAAAATAATAATTTTATAAAAAAATTAATTTATACATCAAAATATAATTTAATAATTTCACATTTGAGTAGGTAATAGGATGACTTATGACATCAAATTAATAAAATATAAAAATTAACTATAAACCGGCCATTTTACTCAAAAAGGCCCTTTAAAAATATAATTACGGAAATGGGTCGTTTATTGGGTTATTTACCGGATTAGGTCGTTTTCCACGAAAACGCGATTTAGTGTCGACGTCAGCAAAATGCTTTCCTGGGGGAGCACTTTGTCCACGTCAGCAAAAAACGCGTCCTTGAGGGCGCGCTTTGCTAACGTGGATAAAGCGCTCCCCCAGGGAAGCGTTTTGCCTGTGTAACGGTAAAAAATTTGACTGTTAGCTTCCAACGGTCCCAAAAAAAAACTATAAACCTCCCCCAAATAATTTTTTCACACAAATCTCTCACAATTTCTATAATTCTCTCAAAATTTCTTTCCCTTTATTTATTTTTCACACAATTCTCTCATAATTCTCAACATTCTTTCAATATTCCCTTCAAAAATCTATCAAATTTTATTGAAATTTTCTCAAAATTCTATCAAATTTCTTTGTTTAAAATTTCTTTGAATTTAATTTTTTTATATTAAAAAATTCGATCGTGTTAGCAATGGCCGGAGAATTAATCTGTCTCGATAATAAGCACATCTCCATTGATCAAATGACAATGGTAAGTGATAATTTTAAATTTTCAATACTATTCAATATTTTTTTAATTTATGCAAATTTAAATAAATTTGCAACACTATTTGATATTTTATTCATTTATGCAATTATAATTACAATTTCAATACTACTTGATTTTTTTTTCATTTATGATGTTTGCATTAATTAATTTATGCAATTTTAATTAATTTTTGTTTTATAAATTTTTATAATAGTCTGTAGATCGGGTGTTGCAATGCTACATCCGTAATATGTTTGGTCCTCCATTGCCGTTGATCGAGAATTACTTGCGGGAAGCGGGATTTTGGCACGTGGCCATGATAGGCTGGGGGTGCAAGTTGGACCCGAAACTAATCAGTGCATTGATAGAGAGGTGGAGATCCGAGACGCACACTTTTCATCTTCCATGCGGAGAGTGTAACATCACTCTAGAAGACGTGCATTTGCAATTGGGATTGCCGGTGGATGGGTAGGCAGTCACCGGGTCCGTATCATCTACTGATTGGGGAGCCGTATGCTACGAGCTTTTGGGTGCTATACCGGATGATATTAATGGAGGTCGGATAGAGATGGGATGGTTACGAGACACCTTCCCGGAGCCAGATAATGATTCAACTGAACTCGAAAGAATACGATATGCTCGGGCATACATTCTTGAGATGATTGGAGGTTATCTGATGTTGGACTTGTCACGAAACCTCGTACATCTAATATGGCTGTTGAAACTTGTAGATTTTAGAGCAGCCAGTGAATTGAGTTGGGAGTTTGCCGTGTTGGCAATATTGTACAAGGAAATGTGTGGGGGACGCGACTGAACAAAGCCAAAATAGGAGGTTGCCTATCACTACTGCAATCATGGGCACGGTTTCGCTTTCCATTTTTACGTCTTCGAGTGGACTACTACATTTCCACTCATAACGAGCTAAGTTTTATATTAGATTTTACAATTATTACGTAAATTTAGAATATAATTGTATGCTAAAAATTTATTTAATTAGGTGGAACCATTCAGCGAGTTATGTCGGAATACCTACCTCTCTCGAAGATATATGGCTTCTATTAGACTAATGATCGAAAGCAGAAGTAAGTATTAAATAAAATATATATACATAATAAAATATTCGTTTCATATTTAGTATGATGTATTATGTATATAAGTAATATTTTTATCATGTTCATATAGTTTCAATGGACACTATACGAGGATCCGGCAATTTGGGCAGTAATTCCGGATGAATTCCTTCAAAATCCAAACATTTGGCATGTAAAGGTCCCATTGGTGAACTATGCTACCGTGGAGATGCACCAGTCAGATAGAGTATTGCGGCAATTTGGATTCTGACAACCAATTCTCGTGGCACCCGAGGTGTTTGATGATGAGCACAAAGTCGACTTACGGAAACTGCATACGGATTGGCCGAGATTCTGGTCACACTATATCGAAATGTGGGAAAATCAGTATGATTATATACCTACTCGGGAACTGATCATCGTTCCAGAGTTAGCGTGCGTACCGGAATACATGCCATGGTTTAGGATCCATGGCAAGCCATATTTATTGTCAGAAGAGAAGAAACAACGACAATTTTGTGCCCAAAGGGAACGACGGGGCCCTTTAAATCCAAGAAGAAGGGACGACGACGCAAGCCCATCAACAGCGCCCACACAATCATCAGGCCCAACAGTTCAACCGACGGCACCCACATCACAGCCTTTTCAGATTATACCAGGTGCGTATCCTAGCCTTTATATGTATCCTAACCCTTATATGTTTCCTTTTCCTAGTCTTATGGCAGGTTGGAATCCATGGCCCGGTTCATCTCCGTTTTCGATTACTCCGAGTCAACCTCTGATCTATAGGCTGCCGTCGTATGAGGGATCGCACGAGGCACCATCAGGGAGCTCTTCTTTCTACCAATCCCCATCACCTTACGGAATTCAAACACCTCCGTCATGGGTGATGCAAACACCGCCGCAATCATCATTCTATCAAGGTGGGTCACCCTCCCAACACCCACAACCAGATCTCCTACCGGAGGAACCACAACCCCCGCCAGAAGCTGATCGAAGGAGGAATCCAGCACGGACCCGTCGACGACCCCCATGTGGCACTGATTCCAACCACCACGGACATTAATTTTTTTTAATATATTTGTACAAAATTTTTTATATTTTTTCATTTAATAAAAATAAAAGTTCTTTTGAATAAGACAATTGTAATACAACATAGTTTTTTACGACAACTATCAACTATTTCAATTTGGACATGATCTACTTGTATGGCCTGGGTTCCTATACCATCCGCACAACTTCTAATGATTGGTTATTTCTCGGATATCCATATTGGTACGTATTCTAGTCGAGCAAGGTCGACCCTTTGGTTTGCGACGTAATTCTCTATCCGGTAACAGCTTAAATGGAGCAAACGATACAGGCGGCCACTTACGTTCATCTGGGACAGGTGGGAATACGTGTCTCCACACATTGTACATGGTTTCTAGTTCGTACACTTCGTCGACGTAGCTTATGAGATCTAGACAGAGATTCTAACAAGCTGCAATTAAATGAGCGCATGGATAACAAAGTGCGTCAAACCTCCCACAGTCGCAAGTCCTATTTCTCAAGTGTACACGATATTGCCTGCGAATAATACCTTCGTGCGGTCTATCAAGCTCCGTCACATGAAACCATAGGTTGTCTCGATCGTGATAGACTGTGTGCATGGTGTTCGCCCGCACCTTTTCCTTGTTAATTTCTTGCAATACCTTTGCGCACCATACACGGCCTCCTTGCATTTGGCCTTTATAACTCGCTGCTCGCTTCAGAAATAGTGCCGCTAAATGAAAATATGTCTCTCAAACAATCGATGTTATCGGCAAATTACGTGTTCTTTTTAGAACAAAATTTATGCATTCAGCCAGGTTTGAGGTCATATGACCATATCGTAGGCCACCGTCGTATGCTTGTGTCCACTATTCGAAAGGTATGTTACAAAGTTAGCCTGCGCCTTCTTCGTTAACTGAACGCAAAACCGCCAGCATCTCATGAAAACGGTCCTTACTTATCTCATACCTGCCAATATAAGTTGATAGCAAAAATTACATACCACTTTTCCATTTAAAATAAATTAAATATTACAAACAAAATTACATTAATAGATATTAAATACCCATGTTGGTCACTTGTCGTTTTTCACTTGTAAATCGAAATTGCCCGTAGTAGTTGGACGCAACATGCCTTAGGCAATACCGATGGTGTGTGCGATGCCACAGGCTTCCCTGTCGCTAAATTGCGACTAGTATTCCAGTGCATCGATCCGATATGACGTAGATATTAGGTTGAGGGCAGACATGCCTCCTTAACCTAGAAAGAAATAACTCCCACTCATTAGCTGACTCCCCCGATGTTATTGCAAACGTAATTGGAAGGATTCTCCTACTGTCATCCTATGTCACAGCTAGCAATTGCCGATGGGTATATCTACCTACGTAAAGGTACCGTCAATTTGAACCAATGGCTGGCAATATAGAAATGTGTCTCGGCATTGCTTAAAGCTCCGGAACAGACGCTTAAATACTTGGCATCCATGGAGCAATCGGTCGTTGTAGTACGCAGGTTCCGTTTCAAGGTCTGTTACGCCTGGGACATATCTCTCCAACATCTAACACCATTGCCACACTTCATTATATGAAGCGTCCCACCCACCATGAATCTTTTCCAACGCCTTCTGCTTAACTATCCAAGCCTTGTAATAAGAGGGCATGTGCCTCAACTAGCAACGAATATTGGCAATTAAGACCGGTACTGAAGTTCTGGGATCGATTTTCACCGTCAGTAGTATTAAGGTAGCTAACATATCTGAATTCATCTTGGGATGATCTTCCGAAACACCTGTTAACGAAGTACGTTAAAAAAATGCAATAGTACGTAATAACAGTACTATTAAAAAACTCTAAACAATTAGTGATACTGTATCGACAGCACATGTATGTGGACTTTTATACTTTTTTATCTCCCACAAGCCTGTCTTTTTCCTCAACGAGGCTATGATTTTCCATGAACATGTACCGTCTTGCACTGCACACTTTGCCTCAAACTTATTAGATTTGGATTTAACCACATTGTAGTTAACCTCGTTCATGATGCTATGTTGTTTTAATGCACCAAGAAAACTATCTTTATTGGAAAACTCCTTACCAACTTCTAATTCACCTGAATCTAATGAGGAACTTGTACGGTCACGCTTTCTGTGTGGTAGATCTAGAAACTCCAACGCATCATCTTGAGATAGATCAACATTATGCATGTGGGCTGGAGGCGAGTACGCCTTGAATCGCGGATCTTCTTCTTCATCATCTAAACCCCTTTAACATCTTTAGGTATGATTGGAACAAGCTCTGGTTCAGAAAATAATGCAACTTCTGCACCATCGGGGCCGGCCTCTTGAGGTGGATCTGTATCGAACTCATTATCTGACCCATTATCTTGTGCAATGTAGAAGGTCCCCTCACCGTTGGACGTCGTAGGGAGTACATCATCCCTCCTTATGGACGTTTCACAGTGTCTCTAATCAGATGTGGATTGCCAACCCCTAGAAGTTGATGTCATTCCCCAGTACATATTTACAACATCAAACATCGACCCACTAAGGTGCATGTCCCATCTACTAACGGAGTGTCGTGCAGGGGTTGTGTATTCATACAGCTACTGTAACATCTCGAAATAGGGCCTAGTTAGAATAGTGGTTTCGGGAAAAAAAATCTGACATCAAAATATTTATTTTATGATTATTATAAGGTCTAAAATATGAAAATATGTATGTGTTAAAGTTTCATGAAGGAATTCTTTGAGTAAGGTGTCCAATTGGAAAGTAAGGACCAAATTGAATAAATTTCAAAACTTGGATTCTAGAAGCAATTTGTATGAAATTGCTTTAGATTATAAATTAGAAGGTCTTGGAGAGTAATTTTCCCAATTTTTAAGTTTTTAGACAAAAATGGGTTTGTATGGATGAAATTTTAAAGAAATGGCTTAAGGGCATTTTGGCCATTTGGTATATTAATGAAATAAAATTCAAAAAATAAGCCAAAAATCAGATCATTTCCTTCTTGTTGCTGCCAAAAATTTAGGGTTCTCCATAGCTAGGGTTTCCAAGCTTTTCAAGCTCAATAGTAAGTGCTCTCAAGCCCCGTTTTTAATGTTCTTTGTATTTTTAAAATTTCGATAGCTTACTCTCTCTATTTCTACCCATATTTCATGCTAGGGTTCATCTTTTCCTAGGTGATTTTCATGAAAAACCCCAAAATGGACTTTTTTGCAAAAAGGTGTATAATGTGTGGTAGAAATGTGAAACTAATGGAAAATATAGGCTATCATAAGAGGGAAAATTATTCAACTAGGCTTGGGTAAGGTAGAAATTGTATGTGTTTCATTATACGAGCTTAAGGACTAAATCATAAAAATGTGAAAGGTTAGGGGCAAAACGATCATTTGGATCGGGGGTGAAATTTAGACTCAAAAAGTATAATATGAGGTGTTAATAATTTGTTTTTATTGTTATAGACCCCGAAGAACAAATTTCGGAGGTCAATCGAGGAAAACGAAAGGGTTTGGAATAACCGAAACACGATACCGAGACGAATACCAGGTAAGTTTGGATAACTTAAAGTAAACTCATAATATGCCTAATTACATGATTTAAGAATGTATGATAATTGCATTTGTTAATGGCATGAAAACACATGAAATGCATTCTTAACAATGACATGTTGAAAAATGTCCCAGTTGAGGTTAAAAAGGAAGTTCGATGGATAAACTATGATTTATATGTGATTCGAGATCCTGCATGTGTTGCAGAAATGATTTAGCCTAGACGGGTAATTCGTTGATCTCAAATATAGAAAGGATCTAGCCCGGACGAGTGTTCCTTGAATGATCGAGCCTCTTGAAGAATATATGTGCATTAAGGATTTAGCCTGGACGGGTAATCCGATTAGGATCTGAATTTAGCCTGGACTGGCAATTCAGATTCGAGCTCACTGAGGGTGTTTGTCATTATAAGACTAGTAATCCCGACATCACCTTATGAGTTTATATTATGGGGGATTTAGCCTGGACTGGTAATCCCGCCGTAAAATGTGAGGTTCGCGAGCGTGCATACCTGAAATGATCATTCTTATGAATTGACGGTTAATGGATAATCCATCGAGATTTCCTGGAAACTCAACGGGATTAATATGAGATATATGTTCAAAAGGAAATATTGGATGATGAGCTCATCTAAGACAAATTACATAGTATATTATTATTGTAACTAATTTATTGATTGAGTGCATGTGATAGAGATATCATTTCCATGCTTGTTGATTTTATTGCCGAATATGGTTTTAGGCTAATTAATTGGTAAATTTAATTTCCAGTTATTTGGGCTTACTAAGCATGTAAATGCTTACTCCTCTCTTTTCCCTGTCTTACAGAGCTCGAGGACTCGTAAAGATTGGAAGACAGTTGGAGAGTCAACACACTATCAACTAGTCCAACTTTGGTATATAGATACTTATGTTTTGTTAAATAGCATGTATAGAACTTTTGAATATTTTGTTATATGTGTCATTTGATTTGCCAAGATGAAGGCATGTAAAGATATACATATCTTTTTGTATATGGCCATGGGAATTGGCTCATTTTGAAGTAGGTTATGACCTACAAATCTATGCATGTTTATGTTCCTATGCGATGGCTTGGTTTTAATTGGCAATGATTTATAAGAATGAGCCAATATTGAATGGGTTAATGAGATATAGAAACCCTTAATACAAAAAAAGAATTAATCTAGCATGTATAAAATCGATGATATGAGGTTTTCATGCAATGAGGTTTATCATGGTTTTATATAAGCGTATAATTTGGCTTTATCATGTATTAATGTATCTCATAAGTGTGATTGGTTGTTAGAGGGTGACTAAAGGCTTGGAAAATGGCCTAACAAGGTCCACACAGGTAGACATATGGGCGTGTGTCTAGGTCGTGTGTGACACATGGCTCGCCCCCATAGGTGTGTGGCATGGCCGTGCATCCCCTGCACTTGAAATTTTAAGTCAGTATAGTGCACGGGCTAGACACACGAGCGTGTGTCTTGGTTGTGTGCCCGTAAATGCATGCTGACGTCATAAACAGAGAGTTACATGAGCTGAGGGCACGGGCGTGTCCCAAGCCAAACAGGCGTGTGTGACCACACGGCCCCACCTACACGGGCGTGTGACTCTTCAAGGCAAGAAAATTTATTAAGTTGCCTAAAATCTATCAAATGTTTTCGATTTTGTCCCGAACCGCCCTGATGTATGTTTTAGGCCTCGAAGGCCTGTGTAAGGGACAATATGCACGTGTTTGAAAAAGTTTTAACTTTGGACGAAATTTGGTGACCCGGTTGGGTATGTTGGTGAAAGTTTAAGTCCGGTAACACCTCGAACCCTGTCCCAGCACTGGATATGGGTGAGGGGTGTTACAGCTACTAGACACGGACACCTTCGTGTTTTGCCACCCACTAATGAAGTGTTGGGTAGGGGTCGTGTATTCCTCTCGACCAACAGTAAATGTTGAAACTGCAAATGCATCATTTGGCGATGAAAATTGTACATATAACTCAAGACAGGGTGATCCACTAGCGAGATGAGTCTTTATCATTGCCTCCAAGCTACGAGTGCCTTTGATGTTCAATGAGTCATATGTCACAGGATCAATTGAAGCACAAACAAAACTTTCATTGGTGTCGTTCTGAAGATTTTGCGCCTAATTCTTTTACGAAGTTCTATCAAATCTCTCGACCAACAGTAAATGTTGAAACTGCAAATGCATCATTTGGCGATGAAAATTGTACATATAACTCAAGACAGGGTGATCCACTAGCGAGATGAGTCTTTATCATTGCCTCCAAGCTACGAGTGCCTTTGATGTTCAATGAGTCATATGTCACAGGATCAATTGAAGCACAACATCAATACTTAATAGACAAAACTTTCATTGGTGTCATTCTGAAGATTTTGCGCCTAATTCTTTTACGAAGTTCTATCAAATCTATGTTCTAGTTAAAAACCAGTCTCGCTGAGTTCTCCGGTAAAAAACAACACCGTTCTCGGTGTTACAGACCTTACCATCATAGTAAATAACAATACTAATACGTTTACTCATCTTCAATTTCTTTTCTTCTTAGCCTCTCTAATTTTTTTGTTGTAAGTTATGCAACCTGAGAATAAAATTTGGCTCATTTATAGCCTCATTTTTCTACGAACTACTATAGCAAAAGAGCATCCATGTGAGAGCCTTTTTCTAAAATTTTACTGACAGTGCATCCTGCTTGAAGCATTTTCGACACTATTTGTTCAGAAACGTCTATTAGAATTATTTTTCTACAAACTACTGTAGCAAAACAGCGTCTAGAATTATTTTTCTACAAACTACTGTAGCAAAATAGCGTCCACGTGAGAGCTTTTTCCAGAAATTTTGCTGACAGTGCATCCTGGTTGAAGCGTTTTTGACACTATTTGTTCAGAAATGTCTACTCAGAATTATTTTTCTACGAACTACTGTAGCAAAAGAGCGTCCATGTGGGAGCTCTTTCCAGAAATTTTGTTGACAGTGTATCCTGCCTGAAGCGTTTTTTGACACTATTTGTTTAGAAACGTTTGCTCAAAATTATTTTTGCAGAAACCCTAAACCTTAAACCCTAAGACAAAAAAAATTATATTATTTATATGTTTTTTCTAATACCCTAAACACAAATTTATTTTAAAGAACTAAACCCTAATTTAATAAATTAACCTTAATACCCTAAACTCTAATATAGTATTTAGTATTTAAAATTAATAGTTAATTTAATGAATTAACCCTAAAATCCTAAATCCTAATTCAATTAATTTTTTCTCGAAACCTTAAACTTAGCATAGCTCCAGTATGTATATATGCTGCAATCATGTTATCTTTGAGAAATTTTTTCCGTGTATGTATATTGGAAATTAATAATTAAAAAATCAGAAATAAGCTTGTTACAAAGTAAAAGAAACTTAGCCAGTGATCAAAAATAAAATGATCTAAGCCATTGATAAGGGAAAAAAAACCTAAACGCTGAAGTAATCGAATTACCAAGTTGTTGTTTACACGTTAAGAGTTATTTAAGGGGTTTTTACTAAAATATTATAAGAAATAAAATATTAAAATAGTTTGTTTAAACCATTATGTATCAATTAACCCTAAATTTAATCAATTAACCTTAAACCCTAAATCAATCCCTAATTTAATCAATTAACCCTATACCCTAAACTCTAATTTAATATTTAGTATTTAAAATTAATAGTTAATTTATATCCCAATTCAATTAATTTTTTTCCCTATAACCCTAAAAAACCTTAACTTAAAAAACCCTAACCCTAAATCTTAAAAAACTCTAACCCTAAATTAATTAAATAATAAAACCCTAACCCTAAAAAAAGGGCAAAACGCTTCCCTGGGGAAGCGTTTTGACCATGTCAGCAAAGCGTGCCCTCAAGGACACGTTTTTTGTTGACGTGGACAAAGCGCTCCCCCAGGGAAGCGTTTTGCTGACACGTACTCTGAAATCGCACTTATGTGGACGCGTTTTCGTGGAAAACGACCTAATCTAGTAAAAAACCTAATAAACGGCCTATTTAAGTAATTATATTTTTTAAAGGGCCTTTTTGGGTAAAATGGCCCTATAAACCTGATTTTTTTTTCTTTTTCATTTGCACATAGGAGGTGTGACAAGTCTCTTGTCCTGACTCCAATTAATACCAATTAGGTAGTAGGCCTCGAGGACGTTGATGACCTAATAGGAATTGGGTTACTGAAAAGGCCTTTAGGTTATAACTTATGAAGGTCCAAGTGATTGCAACATGAATCTAAATATATTTAAGACTGAATTTGATCTGGTCAATTTGCAAATTCGATATGGTACAGATCAACAAGCTAAGATAATAATCATCCTATTTACCTTTTACTTATAGCCAAAGGATTGTAACTATTTGTAGGATATGTAGAGCTTTAAGCGAAAAATTGAGTTCATTTTGTGTTTTTCTATCATGAGCTCACTTGGTGATACAATAGTGAGGCTGTAACAATTTGTAAGGGAGTCGGGCTTCAAATCATCTATTGTATTTGAGAATATAGTGGACTCTCTTCTCCGTAAGATTTTATAAATGTAAATTAAGTTTCAACTATATTAACAATTTATGATTGAAATTTTCATTCTTTTTGTATTTATTTATTAGTGTACTAATAAATGTGCCCACATCACTTTTTACACTTCACTAAGATTTTTAAGCATTCATTTGATTTACTGAGTTCTCTTTCGTTAAATGCAAAATGATGTTTCATAATATAATATCTATTTTTTTTATTTTGAACAATAATCTCATTAAATCATATATGCTCTTTTTGATACAATATCTAGAACTTCTCATAGCCCATCTCCAACCCTTAAATAGGAGGATAATGCGCTTCAACGCACTTGAACCCACGTCCTCCTGTATTGGCAATCTAAATTTTACTTGTTCCATACCATAACTAAACAAAATAAAATATATCTATTACATTCTTTTCAATCTACCTACCAAACATTGGATTATTTACTTATATTAGTATACTAGCTTTTACTAATGTTAATACATATGTATTAAGTACACTTTTCCTTATGTTATTACACTAGTAACCAAATGAGGTGTTTTGAATTTAAAGATATATGATGGAAAAGATTTGATAGCAATACTAAATAGGTTTTCCTTTGCCGCAAGAGTTTTTCTTTTCTGCCTCGTTGGAACAACCAGGGTCCACGGTCCCTGAAGGACTTGAGAGGGCTACAAAGAAAGTCAAGAATAAATCCCTTGATGGTCCAAAACCAAAGGATGTGATAATGGAAGATGGCCTCCTAAAGGTTTCATGGGGAGACAAACTTGTAGGGAATGTGGAGGATATGGGGTTAGAGGATGAAGTGCTTGTAGAGTTAGAACTTGAAATTTGAGAGGATGACTACACAATTAGTACCGAAGGTAAGTATCCTGAGGTAACTTTTTTCGAGCGGATTCATGAACGGATTGATAGGAGCATGGCTAAAACAGTTGTAGTACATCTCTTTGGAAAAAAAATATTGGCTTCAAAGCTTTGGTAGGTCGTCTACAATATTTTTGGGGTTTAACTAGGAGATTCCAAGTGGTTGATCTTGATAACAATTTTTCTTGGTTAAACTTAGTAATAAAAAAGGACTATGATAATGCTTTAATGGAAGGGCCATGAATGAATTATAGACATTATCTTTTGATACAACCATAGAGTCGAGATTCACAACAAGTGAAAGTTATCCTTCGAAGATGATGGTCTAAGTAAGGTTTCCTTATACTAAAGGTTTATTTAGAATCATCTCCAAAGTGCTTGGAAAGATTATAAAAGTTTATTATAACATGAAAGAAGTGAAGAGAGGTCGCTTTGCTCACCTGATGGTGGTGGTTGATCTAAAAAAACTTTAATTATTTGGGTTGGTATTGATGGTCATGTTCAATGTGTAGAGTACGATGGCTTGCTTATCATCTATTATGAGTGTGGTTACTATAGATACACTAAGGAAAGTTTTCCGAAATAGCAAGAGACTGATAAAAAGATGGACTCGATGGAACCAACAGTGGTACTGACTATTGATACTGTGACAGTTACAATCGCTAGTGCTGCGAAGTATCCAATTTCTCTATACAGACCTTGGATGCAAGCTCCAACTAGTAGACAAAGACTAAATATTTCAGGAAAGTCTACTATGAAAGGAAAACAAGATCAACCACTAGTTGAGAGATTGAGCAAATCATGCTTCCAAATATTCGAAGATAATGGTGATGAGAATAAAATTGTTTTTGATAATGAAACTGAATATTCTCAATGAAAAATAAGTAAGCTAAATATTCCAAAATAAAAAATAAGGCCAATTTAAAAGGGAAAGAATCAAGGCAAGAGATTTTAAAGGGATCGAATTCTAAAGGGTTGGTGAAGGATTCATATGGAGGAAAAATTAATGGTAGGCCAATCACAAAGGCTAATGGAAAAAATCCATAACCTACCCTTAAGAAAGATCGATCTAAGGAAGTGAGGGCATGAGAAAGTAAGGGAAATGGGTCTCGGATCCTACTTGGTTTCAATCCAGTCATTGTTAGAGCTACCACCTTACTAGAATCAAATCACATAGCTGTGATCATTGAAGACAATAACACCTTAGTGGGTCAGGCCCATCATGTAAGGCACAATGTTGCTTCTTCTTTAAAAGAACCTATGCATTCAATGAGGAGGGTTGGTATGTCTATGTAACACTCGGTTATCTTTACTGACCCAAAAATTCAAGGATGATTAGGATTAAATTGAAATGATTAGAAAATTTTTAGACTTTACTAGGAAATTTAGAAAAATTCAGAGGTTGAATTGCGAATAGTCGGATCTTAATTTTGGTTTGGTTAGGATGGAACTAGTTGCTTCCATAATGAGAGACAAAATGGTTAAGAATGAATGGTTGTGGTAATCAGTGGAGATCACACCAAATGAATATATATATATATGTTTGTATGGAGATAAAATTGAGAGATAGAATTTCTCAATTCTGTTTCCACATTTTTCTTCATATAGCATCACCTTCTCTAGTTGCTCTGAAGAATAAGAGAATTTAACTAAAGAAAGATTTGCATGCTACATCAATCATGTGATTTGAAGACTGATAGTAGAGAAAATGAGGAATTGGTAAGTTTCTTTACCACTCTATTCTTACGGATTAAAGAAAAAGATAGAATAATAACTCTTAAAAGCTTCCTACAATAATGGATTCTGAGTTTTAAAATATGGACATCTTTAGTTTATCTAGTAAATGATTGTCATGTTTAACTGTCAAGACAAAAGAGGCTCTGACGATTTAGACAAGCTAAACTAATAAGGATAAGGAAGTAAGATGAGTTCTTACACTTTTCATTTTGGTTGATATATGTTGTTGCGTGAAATTGCCAGCTAATTGTTGATTGTTTAATAGTAGATAGTTGTTGAATAGTTGTTTCGCGTGATGCATGCATAATGATAATTTGTATGGTATACATAATTATTATATACATGGTATAGAGGGGAAACTATCTATGGGTTAGATGAAGTTAGGATTGGGGAAGGGTGATTCTGTTAGATACTGTCATACGATATTATTGAGTGAACCCATGATGTACAAGGCTCCGGGCCTTACGGAGGAATGGAAGGAGGAATAAGAAAATTAGAAATCTGTTAAAATTTCGTCATTTAGGATTGCTAGGAGCAAATTGCAATGTGCGAAGCTCCGGGCCTTGTGGAGAGGACACTTCGGTGTTTGAGCATCAAGGTAAAACGTGAAAAGAAATTATGTCGATTGGTCTTTTAGGGCGACATTTGATGATCGTATTTAAGTTCCATGGAAAACCACCGTGACGACGGTTAACAGGTTCTATGGGGCGGCACCTCAAAAGAGGTCTAAAGTGTAAGACCATAACTTGGTTGTGGTAACTAAGGTATTTCACCAGGATAGTAAACACGAGGTTAGACTGGGAAAGTCCATAGATCAGTATACTAGTAGAGAATTCGCCAAAGGTGATGATAAGAGTGATTAAGAAAACGTCTCAAACTAATAAGGGTAAAAAAAGGAAGTGACTCCTCAGATAAGGAGGTATATGTATTATGTTCAATTCGAGTTTGCCAAGAAGGTACGGATCCCACACTGTTTGATTGGATGCAAAATTGGGCTAAACAGTCCATAGACTTCAAGGGTATGCCAACCAGGAAATGGCCTTAAGTTTGGGAAAACCTACCAGAGTTTTCTGAGAAAAAAATGCCAGCCCAAGGGTAAATGACTAACGGAGTCTTCCTAGGCTAGTGAAATTTTGTTGATTTGCCTCAAATAGATGTCACAAGTCTAATGAAACCCTTTAAGGAATGGACTAGAAGAGCCAGTACTATGGAGGTTACACCATAAGCATCAAATTCTTCAAGAGAAGAGAATGATAAGAATATATCGTGTTCTAATAGGGACCTGCATTACGACAGTTATTGAAAAACATGGAGTATCGCCAATCTAGAGTAATAAATATGAGCATAAAGGATTTTGTTCGCCAATGAATGGCTCAAAGTAATTAAGGCATTAGTCTTGCCAATTAAGTGGTAAAATCCTTCTATGAAAATAGAGAGTTTAATTCTAAGCCAAACACTTTAATTTCTCAAAATTTATGCAAATATATGTACAAGCTATGTGCATATCTCACTAAGTTCCTTTGAACTTATAAATTTTTTTCTTGAATGCAAGATTAGATAATGGTATGGGTATCAAGAGGGACCAAGTCAATTTCTACCGGAGTAAATGGCAAGTTGTAGCTGTTCAAGTATATAAAAGGGCACCCCTAGAGGCCTAGCTGCAGGGTTTAATTCAATTATGTTTGTATTCTAGTATAACTCTAAAAATTGTAAATAAACATTGATATTAAGCTCATAAGAATTACCCTCTAGTTGTGTACGAGTTTTTGTATTATTTAGATTCTCAAAATTTGAGTTATTAAAGTGTGTAATCACATCCAAAACATGAGTATTGTTTAAGTTATTTGGATTAGTGTAACATCTGATACTCAAATTTGGTAATTGGATCGGGTATAGGGTGTTACAAATTGAGTGGTATAAAAGCTTCAATTTAGCCGATCCTCTGAATGTAGGAAGTTAAGGAGTAGCCTCTATATACGTGTTACAGTAGATTTGGCTTAGGTCCTCGAGAGTTGTTATAAGAAAGTAAGTGTGACGTGAATAAGTGCAGGTTTGGTGAATTATAATTAGGTTGGTGATAAGTATAATGTCAAATAACAAAGAAAATAGGGAAGTTTTCATTACTTTAGAAAGATCAATCCAAGTGCAAGAAAGGATTAAGTAAAATCCCCAAGCAACAAACCAACTGTTACCCCTGTGTTAAATTCCCTTTGGGTTGAAGAGGTGGAGGCATCGTCGGAGGTTTCATCATCAAAGACAGTGCCACTTAAGGAATCTGAGCTAGATGTGTTAGAATCGTGGTCATAAAAGAGTTCACTAGATTCCATCCATTTCTTTTGAAATTTCCTCCATACAACCCCTTTGGGATTTAGGATGTCAAAGCCAAGGTCGGTCTTGAAGAGATGTCACAAGCGTTTGAAGTTCATGTGGTGTAGGTTGAAGAGGCCCATAGCCATTACTTGTAAAGGTAGTATCCAGCTGGACCTTAAAATTGGAAAATGTGTCTTAATACCTTTGTTGGTATTTGCCATAAATTTTTCAGAGTCGCGTTGCTCTTTTTTTGTATTTGCTCCTTATCGACGAGGTGTTGTCTTTCTAGGGCCTCTAGATGACAGCCCTTTTCCTTTTAGCTCTTTCTCTCGAACTGCCGAGGCTTGGTATTTAACTTCCCATATAGAGATGGATAAAACAAGTTCACAGTTTTAGAGAACAAAGGCATCATAGGATTAGAGATGTTGGGCGAGTGATTGTTCTCCCAAAAGGATGGTCCTATTAGAATCGATTCGGTTGGTCTCTACCTCTTTGCAGGCTTGTTGGAGAGCCTAACTCATAAGTTCCCACTCCACGACTATTATTTAGAAAGAACCTGCCAACTTAGCAATGGTGGGCTTATAAATGCCCTCAGAAGAATAAGAAGGGTAGGTGAATCCCTTCAGCTCCGGAGATAAGACGATATCTTGTTTTTGATGAATTAGGAGTGGGGAAAAAGGATAATGATTTTTACCAATATGCTTTCTCTAAGGGAAGAAGGTTTATACCTTGCCTGAGGAAAGGGTAAAATTGATAGTGTCGACTAGGGAAGTGGGTGAAGTGGAACTAGTAGTAACCCAGGTTGGAGCCCCAGGTTGAGACACCGATAGGTGTAGCGAGGGGGCTGCATAAGTACCTGGCTTAGTGGGAGGGACGGAGATGGTTGGGGAGTGATAAGAGATTCCTTCTATAGGATTGAATGTTCTTTCCTAGTTCTTTGGCAAATTAGACTAGCTTCTCTCTTTTCCTCGGCGTTGGAGGACTCCCCTTCTAACCTTTGCCTCTTACAGTGGCTATTAACCGCCCGAACCTACATATCAATCGCCGCTGCAACTTTTTGTGCATCTTCTATAAGTGTCTCCACATCCATGTGAAGGGGATATTGGGAAGAGTTAAGGGAAGAGGGAGAGACTATAATGACAAACTATGATCCAATAATAGGATTAATATGGGCGTGGTGAGAATGGACACCTTCAAGTTCAAGCATTAAAAGGGATAGGCATGAAATAGGAATACCTTGGGGGATGAAAGGTTCTCTTCTTTTCCTCACTAATGATTGGGCCAACTTATCAGAGGCCCCATAAGGCCATGCTTCACTAGCAGGCTTGACCTTTTGCGGGTCTGCTCCATAGTGGTGTTCAATCGGTTAACCAACTTGAAATATCATTAACCAAATTAACCGACCCTTAATCGTTAATCGAACTGATTTTTTTTCAAAAAAAAAATAACCGAATCAAAATTTTTTGGTTAATTCGATCAATTAATCGAAAACTATATGTCTTTTATTTTTAGTTAAAACAAGTATAAAAATTAACCGAATTAAAGTATTGAATCACTATATAATTAAAAACACTATATAAGTCTTGAAATTAACACATAATTGAAATGTAAGTCTTTAATATTCTCCATTTGTATCCATTTCTTCTTTCCAAAAAATCTCCATTTGCATTATACCTACAAAAAATATATGCAAAAAATGAGTATATAATAGAAATATATGCATTTAAAACAAATAATATAATATAAACAAATGAATAGATTGTAAGTTAACAAGGATAAGATAGTAAACATACCCTTCAACTCACGAAAGCTCATGAATTTAGGGTAGGCTTTGATGCATTCCAAGAAAAGTCTAAACATTGAATTGATTAAATAAGTAGGAGTAATATGGTAAAAAAAATTGAAACTAGTAAAATAAAACAATAAATATACCATTTTCAATTTTGTCAAGCTATTAGATTTGTTCTTCAATCTTTTTGATGTCTTATTGTGATGATGATTTTCGAATCCAATCTTGAGTATACATAAGAGCTTGTACAATTTTAGGAGTTAAAGAACTCCTATATTGATCAAGCACATGCCCCCGATGCTAAATGCAGACTCTGAAGCAACTGTAGAAACCGGTATATCTAACACATCTCTAGCCATTTTTGAAAGAGTGGGAAATCTAGGGCTAATCAATTTTCAACACAATAAAATATCAAAATCTTCAACAAAATCCTCATGACCCTTTGCTAGATATTTATCCAATTCAAATGTTTTATCCTCACCACACCATTTTCCAACTTCCGCTTTTTATACAAAGCTTTCATTCGCCTTTTCATTTTTTATTTTTGGTTGACAGATTGATTAGCTTCAAGTACTATGAAGTGGAGGTTTATACTTATCAAACAATTCATACAAAGATTCCTTCAATTTTTACATCATTCCACAAGCTTTTTTAGAACTAGACATTTCACTAAGTGCAAATTCAAGTTACTTTAGTTTTTGTCTAGGATCTAAAACATAAGCAACAAACCTAAGCAAATTCATCTTGTCAATATCACCCCAATACTTATCATACTTCTCTTTCATCTTGATGGCCAGAACATTGAAACCAACATTAATATTTAACTGAGCATATTGTAAAAGAATATCAATTTTAGAAAGCTCGTCAAAAAAATTATTAGACGTGACATATGAAGTGCCAGACATACGCAAAGTGACTTCATAAAAGTGTTCCTAGAAATACCTCAAGTTTTTAACACTAGCCCAATCATCCACACTAGGCCAATCCTCTCCCCTTTCAAGTTCAGCCTTAAAGTTTGTATATTGCTCCTCAAATCTCTCAAAAGCTCTCGCAAAGTTTTGAGCAGTGTCTAGCATTAAGTAGGTCGAGTTCCACTTAGTATAAACATCAAGACACAACATCTTCTTACACTCTATCTTTTCCATCACAACACACTCTTTAAACTTTTGTAATTTAGCTGGATATTGTCTCACATATCTAACAGCCCCCTAACACGTTCAACAGATTTATTCATTTCTTTTAAGCCTTCAACAACAATCAAATTCACAATGTGTGCCATGCATATCATATGAAGATATTTACCATTCTGAACTAAACCCCCACGAGGGTTAAATTTCTTTCTCAAATAACCAATAGCAACATCATTTGAACTTGTATTATCAACAGTAACAGTAAACAACTTATCAATCCCCTAATTCAACAAGAATTCCCTAATCAACATCCCAATGGACTCGCCCTTATGACTAGAAATTGGACAAAAGTTTAAAATCTTTTTATTCAATTTCCAATCGTTATCAATAAAGTGAGCAGTGATACACAAATAATTAACTCTTTGTAAAGAAGTTCAAGTGTCAGTAGTTAAGTAAACTCTAGAACAAGAAATTTTCAAAAGTTCTTTTATCTTGACCCTTTCATCTAAATGCAATTTATAAACATCCATAATCATAGTAGTTCGTGAAGGAATATGAAACCTATGACATGCCATGAACATAAATTTATTAAAGCCTTCACTTTCAACAAACTTGAAAGGTAATTCATCAATCACAATTATTTATGCTAATCTTTTCTACATGCTTCTTGATCAAATCTCTAAGTTGAAAGATGCTCTTCCCCTATTCAATTCCCTTTCTAAGTAAAACTAGTTGTCCTTAGCTAGTGTCAACAAGGATTTTTCTTACATGAACCAATTTGATATTTCAATGACCCCGTACCATTTTTTTTTTCATATTACAACAAAATTCTTTTTCACAATAATTACATTTAACCTTATTTGCACCCTCACTATTAATAATCTTAGTGAAGTGAGACCAAACTTCTGACCTTTGAGGAGTGACTTTTCTTTTCCTAGTAGTCTTCTTTGTTTGGCTTTAAGCTTCAACTCTCGAATTTTCAGAATCTATAGAAGTAGGAGGTGTAACACTACCTTCAATAGATGTTGGTTTGATAGACATTATGCAAGAAAAAAAATTATATAATAAATTAAAATACATTTATAATATTAAACATATTTTGATGTTGAGTTTTAGATAAATAAAATATTGTTTTTCTTTTGATCTTGAGTTCATCATATACTATTGCATATTTTGTTTGGCTTATTTTGCTTCATTTAATTTGGCTTGCTTATGCATAAAATCATACATAAATCAATTTTAATTGGATTAACACCATTTATAGACGAGTGTTAAATTTATGTGGGTGAGGAAAAAAATCCCTTGAAATCACATTCAAATTATATATGAGTGTTAAGAAAGAATGTTCTTTCCTTGCCTACTAGACTAACAAGCATCTATTATATATAAAAAAAATAAAAAAGAATATAACAATAAAATAAAATAGAAAAAGTAGACATTTCAAATTTAATATGGTTATGGGATATGAAAGCATATGTTATACTTGTGAGTAAAAATAATTATGTAATAAATTTAATGTGGTTTTCATTAAAATGGTAAAATTGAGGAGTGAATATTATGGTGTTTTTTTTGTTCAAATCTCCTTAAGATTTCATAAATAATAAACTATAAAACAAAACAAAAGCAATAGCAATGTTAAGTTGTTAACCTACAAAACAGACAAGAGCACAAAGCCCAATCCAAAATAAACAAAAAAAAGAAACAAAATTCATAAAGCGAAAAAAAAAAACTAAGAACAAAAGAAATGAAACACTAAAAGCACTCCTCTAGTTAGCAAATTAATAGGTAGCCACTCATTAGAAAATATCCCACCCTCGAAACTTGTCGATACCAGTTCGCAAAACCAGCAACCTTCCATAAACCATCCCATTTACTATTTTTTCTTCTTGTAACATCCCGAATTAGGGTCTAGTCAGAAAAGTGGTTTCGAGACCACAAATCTAAAATAGAAATAATTATTTTATGATTATTTGATGGTCCATGACATGATTGCATGTTTGTGTGAAATTTTCATGAAGAAATTCTATGCCTAAGATGTCCAATTTGACTTTAAGGAACAAATTGAATAAGTTGTAAAACTTGTGTTCTAGAAGCTTTAAGCATGAAATTGCATTGGATTATTAATTAGAGATCCTTAAATGGCAATTTGACCAAGTTCTAAAATTTTGGACAAAAATAGGCATGAATAGGAAAAATTTGAAAGAATGGCCTTAAAGGTATTTTTGTCTTTTGGTAAATAAAAGTAAAAGAGGAAAAAAGAAAGTAAAATTTGTACATCTTCTTCTTGGTTGTGTCGAAATTCCAAGGGTCACCATACCTAGGGTTTATTCATCTTTTCAAGCTTGATTGTAAGTGCTCCCTAGCCCCGTTTTTAATGTTCTTTACATTTTTGAAGTTGTCATCAACCGATCTAGCTATTTCTACCATTATTTTGAGCTAGGGTTCATGTATGAAATTTGACCCATGTGTAACATGGTTTTATTTTGATGTTTAATGGAGGAATATGAATGCTTGATGTGTGATAAACATATTTTACTAAATGATTTTTAGTGAAAACACCTAAAAAGGGCTTGTTTGTAAAAGGCGTAAAAATGAGTAGTAGAAATGTGAAATAAAGGAAAATATGGGCTGATATAAGATAGAATATGATTCGGCTAGGCTTGGGTAACCAAGAAATTGCATGCATTTCATTTTACGGGCCTAGGGACTAAACTGTAAATAAGTAAAAAGTTAGGGGTAAAAAGGTAATTTTACCAAATTATGTGTTATGGGTTGATATGAGCAATGTATGTATTGAACAAGTTGAATTTGGTATTATAGATTAAAAAAAAAACGTGATTCGGGTCTTGATCGGGGGAAAAATAATGTTTACAAAGATTAGACTCATTTCTATCATTTTTGTACTAAGGTAAGTTCATTTGCAAATAATGCAACATCTACCATACTTTGAATGCTTTAATATTGCATGTATGATAAATAATTACATAATTGATATGTTGTTGTATTATGTGTTTATTGCCTAAATTTTATCATGAAATATACTTTGATTATTTCATGAGTATATGATTGGTGCCATGAATATTGAAATCGACATTACGAGCAAGCTCAACAGAAATGTGGTATTGAAGAATCCTTTTTGAACCTTAGGAATAGTTAGGATACAAGTGACATGTCATTAGGAATTATGTAATCTGAACTCGTTGAGTTGTGGTATGAGTTTATGATATATGTGACATCCGAACTCATTGAGTTGTGGTCTGAGTTCATGATATATGTGACATCCGAACTCATTGAGTTGTGGTCTGAGTTCGTGATATATGTGACACATGTTTGGCGTCTGGGTACTGGTCTCGTATATTTTATTGATGGTGAGGTAGTTCGGCATGTGTTGCGGATACCTGACAGCTTGTATGAGCAGACCCGTGAGTAGCTCGTAAACGAGCAACATGTGATCTGAGATATGAAGTAGCATTGGCTATATATAAGACACTTAGGTGCAAACTTATGATGTATCCGATAGTATTTCGAGTGTTCAACGGGTAGTTCAAAAGAAGTTCTATGAGTAATCGTAACAATTGCATCAAGACACGAAAGTAAGTTATAATGTATAAGTGGGCAAAAGTATGTACATCGAACTCATGTGAATGACATGAAATATGATGAGCTCGTGGTAAGAAAATGTATTTATATATATATGAGGAATAAGTTTATGAGAATTGAGAAAATGCAATATTATGTTCGTTATGTTAAATGCATGATTTACGCTTGTTTAAATTGCCTTTTATTTACTTGTGAACTTACTAAGCTTTATGCTTACCCTTTTCATTTCCATCTCTTATAGTTTCGCCAAGCTAGCTTGGGGATCGGAGAATGTCGGAGACTCTATCACACTATCAATTGAACATTTGGGTATAGTTAGCTTTATCATTTTGGATATGGCATGTATAGGGACTTGGCATGTGTATGAGTCTAGTTATACATGCCATATATATATTATGATAGTGTGACGACTCCTGACGATTTAAAAATGTGTTTTTATATAGTAAATGGATCCCGATAGAGCAGTGGCAGATGATGTTGAAAGTAACGCGCCTGCTCCCGATGAAGGAGCAGTGCCGTCTGATAGAAGACCCACGACTATTAGTAGAGGAGAAAGAGGCAGAGAAGCATTTCTCCATATGATGGATGCCTGGTACACAGAGTTCGTTCGAACGAACCCAAACACTCAACCTCCTCCACCCCCTCTAAATCCCCAACCCGTACCTCAAGTTCCTCAATGTATGGATTTTATGAGGTTTCATAGAACCCTAGTTGATAGAATTCGAAAGCAAGGAGCCGAGGAGTTTAGGGCCAATGCCGAATATGATCCTAAAAGGGCAAAATTTTGGTTCGAGAATTCTATTTGGGTATTCGATGAGCTATCCTACACGCCTGATGAATGTTTGAAGTGTGCTATTTCCATGTTGAGAGATGCGGCATATCGTTGGTGGAAAACACTAGTTTCGGTGGTACCGAGAGAAAGGGTCAGATAGGAATTCTTTCAAGAAGAGTTTCGAAAGAAATACATCAGTGAGTGATTCATCGATCAGAAGCGTAAAGAATTTCTCGATTCGAAACAAGGCCGCATGTCAGTTACTGAGTACAAAAGAGAGTTTAGTCGGCTCAGTAAATATGCTCGAGAGTGTGTATCCTCCGATGCTAAAATGTGTAAAAGGTTCGAAGACGAACTTAATGAGGACATTAAAGTGTTAGTGGGTATTCTTGAGCTGAAGGAATTTGTTGTGCTCATTGATCGGGCTTGTAAAGCTGAGGAGCTGACCAAGGAGAGGATAAGAGTCGAAGCTGAGGCTAGAGATATAAGGAAGAGACCGATGAGTAAGTCACTTCCATCTCAATCTAAGAAATCCAGAGATATGTATTCTCGTTCTCATGTACCGGCTGGGCATTTGTACAGAAACCGTAAAAAGCAAAATTCAGGTTTTAGATCTCAGGCTACATCTGTGGCTAGTGCAGGTAATGATAGAGCTCCCAGACCTGAGTGCGAACAATATGGTAGAGGTCATTTTGGTAAGTGTAGAGTGAGCGATGAATCTTGTTTCCGATGTGGTTATCAAGACCACTATATCAAAGACTATCCTAAGATGGTTGAGAAAGAAAAATTTTAGTGTATAAGACCGGGTAGTACAACTACAAAAGGGAGACTCTCGAGAAATTTTGATAATGGGGCTAGTAGTAAAAATGTAACAAGGGATACGGCAGTGAGATCCGAAGCTAGAGCTCAGGCTAGGGCTTATGGGTACTTTTTCTCTCTATGATACTTCTGTTATTGCCTTGATTGACCCTGGTTCTACTCATTCATATGTGTGCTAATTGGTATCTAACATGAATATGCCTGTTGAGTCTACGAAATTTATGATTAAAGTGTCAAACCCGTTAGACAAGCATGTTTTAGTTGATAAGGTATGTAAGAAATGACCTTTGATAATTAAAGATCATTGTTTTCTGGCTGACTTAATGTTATTTCCGTTCGATGAATTTGATGTTATATTGGGCATGGATTGGTTGACACTTCATGATGCTATAGTGAATTGTAGACAAAAAGTTATTGAATTGAAATGTGAAAAGGGAGAAATTCTCCGGATTGAATCAGATGAGTTAGATAAGTTGCCAATTGTGATTTCTTCGATGTTTGCTTAGAAATTTATTAAAAAGGGATGTGAAGCTTATTTGGCTTATTTGTTAAATATGAAAGAGTCTGAATCAAAGATTGAATTAGTGCATGTTGTATGTGAGTATCCAGATGTGTTCTCGGAAGAGCTACCTGGATTACCTCCTGTTAGGGAAGTTGAGTTTGGCATTAAGTTAGTCCCTAGTACAACACCTATCTCGATTGCTCCATATAGAATAGCCTCGACTGAATTGAAAGAACTGAAGTCACTGTTGCAAGAATTGACCGACAAGGGTTTTGTGAGACCGAGCTTTTCGCTATGGGGTGCTCTGGTATTATTCGTGAAAAAGAAAGACAAATTTATGAGGTTATGTATAGATTACCGACAACTCAATAAAGTAACAATTAAGAACAAGTATCCTTTGCAAAGGATTGACGACTTGTTTGACCAGTTGAAAGGAGCGACATGGTTTTCAAAGATAGACTTGACGTCCGGTTACTACCAGTTGAGAGTGAAAGACTCAGATGTGCTGAAAACTACTTTTCAGACGAGGTATGGTCATTATGATTTTCTTGTCATGCCTTTTGGTTTAACAAATACTCCTGTTGCATTTATGGATTTGATGAAACGTATTTTCTGATCGTATTTGGATAAATTTGTTGTCGTTTTTATTGATAACATATTGATTTATTCTCGCGATGAATTCGAGCATGCCGAACACTTGAGGGCTATTTTGCAAACCTTGAGAGACAAGAAATTGTATACTAAGTTTAGTAAAAGTGAGTTTTGGCTTCGAGGAGTTGGATTCTTAGGCCACATTGTTTCGGGTGATAGTATTAGAGTAGACCTGAGTAAGATCTCGGCTATTGTTGAATAGAAACCGCCGAAGAATGTAACTGAGGTTAGAAGCTTTCTAGGCTTGGCCGGTTATTATAGACGATTTGTTAAAGGATTCTCCATGATTGGTACTCAAATGACGAAGTTGTTACAGAAAGATGTCAAGTTCAAATGGACAGAAAAGTGCCAACAGAGTTTTGAGAAATTAAAGGCATTGTTGCCTGAGGCCTCAGTTTTGGTACAACCCGAGTCAGGTAAAGAACTTGTGATTTATAGTGATGCGTCCTTGAATGGTTTGGGATGTGTACTTATGCAAGAGGGTAAGGTCGTAGCTTACGCTTCGAGACAGTTGAAGCCTCACGAAAAGAACTATCCGACATATGACTTAGAATTGGCTGGCATAGTGTTTGCTTTGAAGATTTGGTAGCATTATTTATTTGGTGAGAAATGCCATGTCTATACCGATCATAAAAGTCTTAAGTATTTGATGACACAAAAGGATTTGAACTTGCGGCAACGAAGATGGTTGGAACTGCTAAAAGATTATGAGCTTGTGATCAATTATCATCGGGGTAAGGCGAATATGGTCATTGATGCTTTGAGTACGAAGTTGTTGTTCGCCTTGAGGGCTATAAATGTACGGCTGACCTGGTCCGATGATGGTTCGATTCTAGCTAAGTTGAAAGCTAGACTGACTTTTCTTCAACAGATTTGTAATGCTCAAAAAGTTGATAAAGAGTTACAAGCTAAAAGAATTTAGTGTGAGTCCAGCAGTGAACCAGATTTTCTAAGTGACTCCGATGGTTGTTTGAGATTTCGTGATAGGATTTGTGTTCCGAAAGACACTGAGTTGATTCGGAATATTTTACATGAAGCGCACAATGGTTGTTTGTCAGTTCACCCGGGCAGCACAAAGATGTATAATGACTTGAAGAAAATGTATTAGTTGAATGGTATGAAAAGAGATATCTCAGAGTTTGTATCGAAATGCTTAGTTTGTTTGCAAGTAAAGGTTGAACACCAAGTATCTTCAGGTTTACTTCAGCCAATCATGGTCCCCGAATGGAAATGAGACCAGATTACTATGGATTTTGTGTCAGGGTTGCCTTTAACTCCGAAAAAGAAATATGCCATATGGGTTATTGTCGATAGAATAACTAAATAGGCTCACTTTATCCCGGTACGTACCGATTTCTCACTTGATAAGTTGGCTGAATTGTACATTGTTGAAATTGTGAGACTTCATAGAGTACCTATATCGATTGTATCAAATAGAGATTCGAGGTTCACATCACGGTTTTGGAAAAAGTTACAAGAAGCTTTGGGTACAAAGCTGAATTTTAACGCTGCTTTCCATCCATAGACTGATGGTCAGTCTGAGCGAGTAATTCAGATCTTGGAAGACATGCTCCGATGTTGTGTATTGGAATTCCAAGGTAGTTGGGAAAAGTACCTACCACTAATGGAGTTTGCCTATAACAACAATTATCAGTCGAGTTTGAAAATGGTGCCTTATGAGGCACTGTACAGACATAAGTGCCGAACACCTTTGAATTGGACCGAGCTGAGAGAAAATCAGATTCATGGAGTTGAACTAGTCAAGGAAATCGAAGAGAAAGTGAAGGTGATTCATAATTGTTTGAAAACCACTTCGGATAGACAGAAATCTTACGCGGATTTGAGACAGAAGGAAATTGAGTATCAAGTTGGTGATAAAGTATTTTTGAAAGTGTCACCATGGAAAAAGGTTTTGACATTTGGCAAGAAAGGCAAGTTGAGTCTTCGTTTTATAGGACCGTATGAGATCATTGAGAGAAGAGGGCCGGTTGCTTATCGGTTGGCTTTACCATTAGGGTTGGAAAAGATTCATGATGTATTTCATATGTCTATGTTACGCCACTATAGATCAGATCCTTCACATGTAATTTCACCGATAGAGGTTGGGATTCGACCGGATATGACTTATGGAGAAGAATCAGTTAAACTTTTAGCTCGAGAGGTCAAACAGTTGAGAAATACAAGCATTGCTCTGGTGAAAGTGTTATGGCAAAGACACGGGGTTGAAAAGGCTACTTGGGAGCCCGAGGAGGCCATGAGGAAACAGTACCAAAACCTTTTCATTGGTAAGATTTTTGGGACAAAAATCCTTAAGGGGGAGAGTTGTAACATCTTGAATTAGGGTCTAGTCGAAATAGTAGTTTCAAGACCACAAATCTGAAATAGAAATAATTATTTTATGATTATTTGATGGTCATGACATGATTGCATGTTTGTGTGAAATTTTCATGAAGAAATTCTATGCCTAAGATGTCCAATTTAACTTTAGCAACCAAATTGAATAAGTTGTAAAACTTGTGTTCTAGAAGTTTTAAGCATGAAATTGCATTGGATTATTAATTAGAGGTCCTTAAATGACAATTTGACCAAGTTCTAAAATTTTGGACAAAAATGGGCGTGAATAGGAAAAATTTGAAAGAAAGGCCTTAAAGGCATTTTTGTCTTTTGGTAAATAAAAGAATAAAAAAGGAAAAAGAAAGTAAAATTTGTCCATCTTCTTCTTGGTTGTGTCGAAATTCCAAGGGTCACCATACCTAGGGTTTATTCATCTTTTCAAGCTTGATTGTAAGTGCTCCCTAGCCCCATTTTTAATGTTCTTTACATTTTTGAAGTTGTCATCAACCGATCTAGCTATTTCTACCATTATTTTGAGCTAGGGTTCATGTATGAAATTTGACCCATGTGTAACATGGTTGTATTTTGATGTTTAATAGAGGAATATGAATGTTTGATGTGTGATAAACATATTTTACTAAGTGATTTTTAGTGAAAACACCTAAAAAGGGCTTGTTTATAAAAGGCGTAAAAATGAGTAGTAGAAATGTAAAATAAAGGAAAATATGGGATGATATAAGATAGAATATGTTTCTGCTAGGCTTGGGTAACCAAGAAATTGCATGAATTTCATTTTACGGGCCTAAGGACTAAAGTGTAAATAAGTAAAAAGTTAGGGGTAAAAAGGTAATTTTACCAAATTATGTGTTATGGGTTGATATGAGCAATGTATGTATTTAACAAGTTGAATTTAGTATTATAGATCAAGAAAAACGTGATTCGGGTCTTGATCGGGGGAAAAACAAGGTTTACGAAGATTAGGCTCGTTTCTATCATTTTTGTACCGACGTAATTTCATTTGCAAATAATGCAACATCTACCATACTTTGAATGCTTTAATATTGCATGTATGATAAATACTTACATAATTGAAGTGTTGTTGTATTATGTGTTTATTGCCTAAATTTTATCATGAAATATACTTTGATTATTTCATGAGTATGTGATTGGTGCCATGAATATTGAAATTGACATTACGAGCAAGCTCAACAGAAATGTGGTATCGAAGAATCCTGTTTGAACCTTAGGAATAGTTAGGATACAAGTGACATGTCACTAGGAATTATGTAATCTGAACTCATTGAGTTATGGTCTGAGTTTATGATATATGTGACATCCGAACTCATTGAGTTGTGGTCTGAGTTCATGATATATGTGACATCCAAACTCATCGAGTTGTGGTCTGAGTTCGTGATATATGTGACACATGTTTGGCGTCCGGGTACTGGTCTCGTATATTTTATTGATGGCGAGGTAGTTCGGCATGTGTTGCGGATACCTGACAGCCTGCATGAGCAGACCCGTGAGTAGCTCGTAAACGAGCAACATGTGATTTGAGATATGAAGTAGCATTGGCTACATATAAGGCACTTAGGTGCAAACTTCTGATGTATCCGATAGTATTCCAAGTGTTCAACGGGTAGTTCAAAAGAAGTTCTATGAGTAATCGTAACGATTGCATCAAGACACGAAAGTAAGTTATAATGTGCAAGTGGGCACAGGTATGTACATCGAACTCATGTGAATGACATGAAATATGATGAGCTCGTGGTAAGAACATGTATTTATATATATATGAGGAATAAGTTTATGAGAATTGATAAAATGCAAGATTATGTTCGTTATGTTAAATGCATGATTTAAGCTTGTTTAAGTTGCCTTTAATTTGCATGTGAACTTACTAAGCTTTATGCTTACCTCCTTTCTTTTCCATCTCTTATAGTTTCGCCGAGCCAGCTCGGGAATCGAAGAACGTCGGAGACTCGATCACACTATCAATTGAACATTTGGGTATAGTTAGCTTTATCATTTTGGATATGGCATGTATAATGACTTGGCCTTTTTGTTATGTGTCATATTGATTAGCCAAGGTGTTGGCTCATGATGTTATTATGATTATTTTGTATTTGGCCATGATAGGTGGCTCATATTGATTATTTTGGGTTGTAACCCTAATTATTGATGCATGCATGCAAATGTGCTTATGCTTTAATGTGGTTATAGTTATTTATGGTTAATGAGTGTGATGGATGGCATGTATGTTGGGGGTATGAAATATGATTAATATGTTTGACGATAAATATGGTGCAAATGTATAACTTGAAAATAGGTTAGTAATGATAATAGTCAAATATGAAATGGGTGTGGGATGCCATATGAAAGTATAATAATTTGAATAGGTGATATGTTGGCATTGTCAAGTCATAATTTAACCATGAATGTGTTTGCTTAAGTGATTAAAGGTGTCATATTGCATGTCATGAAGTGGATCTAAGTCTGTGAGTGCTTAAGGGTGGCAAATGGCTTGGAAAATAGCCTAGAAATTGCCAATAGGGTTAGACACACGGGCATGTGTCTAGGCCATGTGTGATACACGGTCTGCCCCATGGGCGTGTGATCTGACCGTGTGTCCCCTGCACCCTAATTTTGCAAAACAGAATGCCCAATAGTAAACACACGGGCAGAGACATGGCCGTGTGCCTCAGTCATTTAAAGGACACGGCCATAGGACATGAGTGTGTGCCCAGGCCATGTAAAGTTTGCACTTAATTTTTGGAATTTAATTCGCCACACGGCCTCAGCACACGGGCGTGTGACTTGGTCAGATGACCTTATTTGCTTGATGATGTCATAGTCAGAGAGTTACACGGGCTGAGGACACGGGCGTGTCCCATGTCACACAGACGTGTGTGACCACACGGCCTACCCACACGGGCATGTGACTCTCCAAACAAGAAAATTTTCTAAGTGTTAAAAAGGTTCTGAAAGTTCTTGGTTTAGTCCCAAACTGCTTCTGATGTATGTTTCGGGCTTTGTAGACCCTTATAAGGGACAATTTACATGTGATTTAAAAGTTCTAAATGTGGATGAAACTTTATGGCTCGATTTTATATGTTTATTGACGTTTAAGTCCGGTAATGCCTCGAACCCTGTCCCGAATTTGGATACGGGTAAGGGGTGTTACACTTCTCCCCAGACCTTATCTTATCTATTATTGTCAATTCCCTCATTCTTCCTCCCTATAATCCATCATCAATATCCTTCGGCACACTTCCACTCAAGTAACTCTCCCTTTCATTTTTTAGACAATCTGTGGCTAAATTATGTGCTAAGATATTAGCAGGTCTAGGTATGTGTTTGAACTAGTTATTGCAAAAAGATTTTACATTTTATAATTTGATAATTTAATTGAAATTGTAACACCAATTCAATATAACATAACAAAAAGCATATGTAAAGAAAATCTTTTTATTGGGTCAAAATAACAGAGTAACCTAGGAGATCTGTTCTTCTTAAGTAGGCCCGTTAATGATATCCACTTTTAGCCTATGTTAGTGTATTCTAATTTCACCTCTTACCATTCACAATGCCACTTAATTGGACTTGGAAATCGTGTTTGAATCAATTTTTCTATCGTGTTCTAATTTCACCCATTTTCACCCCAAATTATTATCTAGTCCATCTTTCTCATCCCCTACATTCAAGCACCACTTAAGAAGCAAATTCCTTGCCAAACTTTATCTCCCGACAATGGCCGCTAAAGCAGATATGGATAAGAAAAAGGACACTACTAAGAAGCAAAGACCTACAAACTTGACAACAACTACAAGCATGAGAGGAAAAGCCTACCTCAACTCACCAGTGATGGTGACCTGGTAGATGTCGAACGGTGTGACTAGTGGATGTTAGATGGTTTATGAAGGTGACTGGCAGTGACAATAGAGAGATTTTGGTGGATTTCAAATTAGGGATTTTGAATTTTGAAGGTTAGGGTCTTACTTAGGGATTTCTTATTTCTGTCATAATTTTTAGTTTTAGTTTTAGGATTTTTATTTTTATTTATTAAATTATTTGTAGTTTTTAGGATTGGGTTGGGTTGGGTACTTGGGTTTATATATATTGGATTGAGTTTATATTGGGTTTATATTGGATTGGGTCTGGGTGGATAATGGGCTATTTATATATTATAATTTTATTTCTTAATTTTTTCGGTTAAACCAAAAAGTTCAGTTAAACGACTGATTTCGAATTGAATTAACTGTTAACTGAAAACTCAAAAACTGATTAACTGACCCCGGACCGAATTAATTCGGTTAACCGACTGATTAACCGAATTTTTTTTCTATTTTACCTAAATTTTGCACACCCCTATTGCTCCTAACACTAAGTTCGTCGATCTAAAGCCATTAAGGCTTTGCTTTTCTAAACAATAATGGAAAATGTTCCTTACTATTAGGAGTTTGTCTAATTTCAGAGGATGCCCCAACCTTAAGCGATCATGTGACCTAGCATGGTCTGAGACAATTGGTTGTCGTTGAAGACAAACAGACTCGTGAGGGATAGACCATCTTGTAGGGAAGCCGAAGCTACCCTTAAGCTTCCTTCTCACCCGTATGAACTTATGGCGGTCTGAGTGGAAAATTAAGTAGGAACTTTGAATAATAGACTCATGGTCCTTGCGAGTACGGAAGTAGATCGTCCCAGCTGAGATCTCTTGGGTAATGACCTCTAGTTGGTAAAAATATTGAAACACGCCCAAGCATGAAAGCTCACAATGTTTACTACACTAAATGAAATAAGCTATCAGGGTCCTCCAAAAAGGACCATTAAGTTGTTTGGGCGCAATTCCATAAATATCTAACACCCTACAAAAGAAATAATGTAAATGAAGATGAAAGCCTACCTCCAATAGGTATAACGAGAGGATGAACTTATTGCGGGAGTTACTCAACTGACAATTTCTTTTCAAGATTACAAAATCATAGGTGGAATTGGGCAGTCTGATTCCTCTAGATGACAAATGTTTGAACATGTCCTCACGAGTAGTCGTACATTTATAAAACGGAGATTCAATGGGCGTGCTGGCTCTGTGGTCGGGTGACGCATACACGTGCGCGAGTGAGGGTTTATTGCCACCCTGACCGTTCCGACTCTAATCATGGTAGTCCAATCTTCTTCCTCCTAATGAAGGCCTAAATCGGGACATGATAAGGTTGTTATGATGTGTTGTGAGAAACAGATTGTTTGGAAGCACTGTATCATGTTAAAGGTACTCTGATGATACTACAGCCAAATTTATATGTCATTCATGCTATTCGAGACCTGTTGCGTCAAGTTTGGGATATAAGTATTAAGCATGTATATCGAAAATGCAATAAGATGGCTAATTGCTTAGCAAATGCTACAAAAGGATTAATTATTAACTTTTAATCTTGATTCCAACTTCTTAATTTTGCTTTGAATGTGCTCCATAAAAATATTATTCGTTTATCTTTTTTTAAATTGATGATTATATAATAGCTTTTATCCTCTTAATAAAAAATACATATATGATGCAATTAAGTTAAAGAATGAAACTAAAAAGGTCGATGGTATCGGAATTAAAATTAATTAAGTCACTCCAAATCTTTTGTATCTAATTGAATCACTGAACTTAGAAAAATCAAATAAGAGTTCAATTAAATTTTTTTTAAATAAATCAGGACCTGTAGGATGGTAAAAAGTGAAGCTGATAAAATATAAAAATTCATAAAGTTAATCAGTTGATATGAGTTAGCTGATTCGGAAGCAAAACATTGAATGCGTGAAGGCCTCAAGTCCGGGTGGAATAAAATTCCAATTATCCATAGAATCGATTCCAGAAAACAAAAATGCACGTGAGAAAATACGGCAATCTTATTATAAATGAGAAATATCAAAACAATTCATGAATGAGAAAATGAGATGTTCTGACATAGTTAAAGGGAGACAAATGTTCATGTTAATACATCGGAATTGGATCTACTAAAAACATTAAACCATGAGGATGATCAACCATCAACCCTTGTCCTCTTCTTTCTCCCTAGAAGCAAGCATCCAGAAGACAACAACAGCAAAGTGCTGCTAAACTGCACAACAAACAACACAAAATATAAATTACTTCATATTTATTATGCCATGCACGACTTAAAAAAAAACAGAATCAACCATCAGAAAAAAGGCCTAGAAATTAAAATCATGACAAAACTAGTTGTTATAGGATGCTCGAAAGAGAACAAGTTTTACCAGCCTTCAAGAAAACCGGTTTCCTGCTGCTGCCTTGGCGGTGGCGCCGCTGCATACTGATACTGTGGAGGCGGCGGGTAGGCATAACCTTCAGCTGGGTATCCAGGCGGTGGATATGCATCTTTTGGAGGATACCCTGTAAATCCAACCCCCCATCAAAGAAATTAAAACCTAAAAACTCCATCAAATCTTTAAAAAAAAAATCCAAACCAGAGTTAAAACAAATACCTTGAGGAGGAGGAACCCCAACAGGATGCTGCTGTTGATTGTAGTAACTCATCTTTAAACACAAAAAACTCTAGGTTCTTTCAACTCAGGTATGATTTTATAAGTAATCGATAAGTCGGTTCAAAAAATCTTAAGCCTGAAGAAGAAGTTTCTCTATGTGCTTAACCCAGCCTTCACTCTTTCTTTTCTGTCTTCTTTTTTTATGATGGAGACAAGATAAAGATCAACTCCCAATAAGTAAAGGGATTGGAATCTTGGATAGTTGAGGGACTTGAAGTTTGGTTCCAGCTACGCCTAGAAACGTCTTTTTATTCCAATATTCTAGAATGTAGAGTGAAACCGCGTAGTTGCTTTAAATGAAGCCACTTCGATGGAGGCTAGTTTTCGCAGGGGGTACATAGCATGATTTGTTGTGAAATGAACATTTTGGCGTTTGAATATATCTACATGTTTAAAAAATATGATGAATGATAAAAAGGCTCATTATTTTTTTAATCTTACATGATCATGATATATGATTAATGTTCGTAACTAAACTTTTCAAAATATTTTTATTAATTAATTAATTTAAATGGTTAAATTTTATTATTAGATAACATTTATTCTCTTATAAAAATAATAATTATTATGAATTATGTGATTAGAATCTCGAGTAGATCTGTTTATTGGTCAAGTTATTCACTCAATTTCTAAGGTTTGCCCGAAATTTGAGATAATTTTGGGAAAAAAAGATTCATTTAAAATATGGGTCAGGCTTAAACTTGAACATTCAAATCTTGATCCCAGCCCAATATATTTTAAGTTTATAATATTTTATATTATGTAATTTAGAACACATTAAAAAATAAATCTATACTAAATATATAATACTATTCTAATGTAAACATTAAAAAAATATTAAGATGATTGTATAAAAAATTTTAATAAATAAAAAATGTATAAAATTATTAAATATTAAAATAAAAAATATAAATATTTTTTAAAAAAATTAAAAATAATATGGGCGGACTAAAATGGGCTTGGGGTTAGTCTTTTACAAATATGGACAAACTTAGGCAAAAATTTAAGTCCAAATTTCGGGCTAAGTTTAAATAAGTATAAAGTATGTTACTATCATATTTAAGCCCAACCTGAATCTGGTCCGACCGATAAACACCTCTAGTATCGAGTTTAGTTTCATTCAGTTTAACCCATTCAACTTGAAATAATATAAAATTAATATAATTACTAAATATAAGATGTTAAAAAATAAAATGATAAATAATTTGGGTTTAATTACCTAAATTCAACTTTGAAATCATTTCTTTTGTCAATTTCTTAGGCTATTTTGACTTCGTTTTCATACACTAATTCTTTTTCCTTCAAAAAACTCAAAACAATTTTTGAAATTATATTTTTCATATTCAGACACTTTTTCCTTAATATTCTGAAACTTTGCTTAAATTATGTATAATATTATTATTTTGGGTTGAATCTGATTTCATGAGTAAATAACATTAATTTGATTAATGAAATAATAAAAACTTAAACTCAAATATACAAAATGAAAGTATAAATCTTATTTAATTTCAAATTTAAGTCTTTTTTATTGAATTAGCCTGTGACTTAAGTGTTACCCAAAAAAGAATCAAATTAAAGCCTTTTTAAAAGTACTCACACGTTAACATTTTTATTTTTATTTTATTCTATTATTTTTTCACCTGTAGGTTGGTTTTTTTTTAATATAACCCAACCCAACCCAACCGCTCTGAATTGTCTAATTTGTGAAGGCAATTTCATGGACGGTAAGATTAAATTAGTTAAGAGTGAAAATAATAGTAGTGGTGGGATAGTGATATTAAAAATTGAACAGTAAAATTAAAATGAGTGGTGTATTATGTATTTAGGTTGAAACATAATTGTGATTGCAAGATCAAAATAAAAAATAATAATTGTGAAAAATATCAAATTAAAATATTTGTATAATTAAAAAATGAGTTATTTATATTTATATTAAATAATATTTATGTTAGTTAAAATTATATTTCATTAAAAATATATTTTTATTGATTAATAAAATATATTCCAAGTTATATTATTTTAAATAATAATTCAGTTTATATTTTAAAAATATAATAAAAGTTGAAACAAAAGTTGAAGGGGTAAAAGGAAAATTACTCCCTTCACTAAAGGCCCGATCTATTAATTTCACCCCTTAAGCTGCAATGAAAAATTGAACTCCAATGACAATGAGGTTCTTTTAAGGGAAAAAAAATAACCTCTTAAAAAATGTCCACATCTTACTCCACTAAAAGGCTAGAGGGATCCAAAGGGAGCTAAAAGAGGGGGCCACATCCATTACCTAAACAATTAATTATCATTGGCTAATAAACATATGTGGTAATCAAGTTTCTTTTACGTGAAAAGATACTTAACTTTTTGACTTTTTTTATTCACCTATTGATGCATCATGAACTAATTAAAGATCTAATTAAGGTAAGTGTATCTATCAATTAATAGTATAGTTACGGTAAATATATATATATTGTTCCCACGAAGAGTAAAAGTACTAGTAATTATTGTATTTTTATTATTTAATCGAATAATTTGAGTAATAGATTGAAAACTAAAATTAACTAAATTATTTAACTAACGAACTCGACAAATAACAATTTAAGAAATAAACAATTAACAACCAAGAAGCAAACAATACCCAAGAAAGAATTCACCTAAATTTTATCTGTCATTATCAATCTAAATTACGCACTTTCTTTACTTAGTATCTTGATCCACAGAAATCCCTAAATTATACTAATATCTCTTTCAAGAGTAAGAGCAACTGACTCTAGGTTGATTAAATGAAATTTGTTTTTAATTAAAACCCTATTATCGCATTAACTCGTGTTATGGATTCCTCTATTAGATTTGACTCTAATTTGGTAGATTTATGTCATATTGTTTCTAAGATTGCATGCAACTCCACTCAATTACGCAAGATCTACTCTTAAACAGAGTCTATTCCTCCTTTGATTTAAGCACATCAAACATGAGTTAATAATCTAGAAATATCAAACCAATAATTAAGCACACATAATTGAGAACAATATCTAAGTATTTATTGCGTAAAATAAAAATTAAACGGCAGAATCCATCATAGGGTTCATCTCCCATAAGTATTTAGAAAATTAGTTCATGCTTGAAAATAAAATAAAAATCCTAAACACAGTATAATCAAAAGAAACAAAGAAACTCATGTTAATCTCTTAAGAAATCAAATGCGAATCTTCAATCTTGAAAGAAATCTGTTTGAGAATTGGCTTCAATGGTATTTTTGAGTTGTTTTCTTGAATATTCTATGATAGTCCTCTCCTATCTTCTTATTTTTTCATATATACATACGTCTTAGAATGCTCGAAAAACCTAAAAATCGTGTTTTCTCGTAGTTCAGAGTGCCAATTCGCAAAATCGACACGACTTGTCACATGGTTGTGTGGCAGCCCATGTGGCTCACACGACTGTGTGGAAGGGGTCAGCCCGTATAGCTTCTGTACCTTACTCCAGTTTTCCAGTTTTCACTCCTTTTTCACTCATTTTGCTCCCAAATGCTCTCCTAAGTATAAAAACATGAATTTCATCAAATTCACCATTAACATCGAATAATCACCCAAAAATGCATTAAGAATGAGATTAAAACATGTTACTTTTAGAATTTATCAAATATCCCCACACTTAAGCATTTGCTTATCCTCAAGTAAAATCATCAACCCACATTCAAGTTAACTTCTCTCAATTTGTTGTTTTCACCGATAATGTCTTAGGATAATTTACAAATAATCATGCATTGAAAATTCACACTAAAATGACACTAAACATCATAAGCAATCAAAGTAGAGAATTTTAAGTTTTAAAAATATTAGGCATCTCCCCTATCTCAATAATTATCTGAAATTCAAACTCAACAAGAACATCCTTACTAAGGATTCACTCAAAGCACTCAAAGTATTTAAGGTTCAAGTAATATGCACTCAATAGTCGAACAAGAAATGTTATTACCATAGGCTTGCTTGAAAATTAAATCTCCACCACTATAAAATGAAATGATACACCAATCAAAAGGTCTTAATAAGGTTGTAATGAGGCTTAGGTTAATGGTATGGAACAGGTCAGAAGAGTTTGTTATAATCGAGAGTCGAGTTGATAAGTTACCAAACTAGAAAAAAAAAATCAGATGTTAAATTAAAAGAATTTGCATAAACAAGAAATAAAGAATAAAAATAAACTTTTCAACATAATATCAAACTAACAATTCAAGCTCAATCAATTTATATATATTTTGAGAATAACATAAAATTCAACAATACAAATAATGAAACATAGTCAGACAACTAACCAAATCAAATCTCGGCAAAAAGGTAGTCAATGAGAAGGATAATTTTACAACATAGATATAGGTTACGAGTTAACATTAACGAGTTAGAAAAAAAAGTGTTAGGATCAACGGGATTTACAAGGGGTTAATTCAACAGGTAAGCTGGTTAAAGGTTAAGTGGGTTAAATCCTAAGTGCCTCTATCATCTCAGTGTATCAAATCAATAATATGGTCTCGACATGCATAATCGAAGCAAGCTCTAGAATAACAAATCAAGTCGACATACTCACAACCAAAATTAAATGAGTACGAAAAATATATGCTCAATAGGCTTAAAAGCTCACAAAAAATTATGATTTTGATGTCAAACTTGCTAATGTAAAATTTTAAGAAAATGCTTCAATTCAGGGAGATAACCTAAAATAATAATTTCTGAAAAACAACTTATCATGCTTGACTCTCTTGTGTCTTAAAGTATAAATCACACAATTCACAAACATCCACAAATTATTCTCAAAATAGAATCCCTCAAAACTCTAAATTTAAAAAAAAAATTAACTTCAATGATAGGTGTGAGAAAATTACTTAAACACAAACAATAATTTAGAGATTTCATCGCATAAGCATATAAACATTCTCCCCACACTTAAGATGTACATTGTCCTCAATGTACAAACAAATATAAATAGAATAAGCAAAATATCACAAGGGATGGAGAGAACTAAAATTGCCTTGAATTTGGATTAATTCGTTGGAATAGTAAAAATTCAAAATCGTAGGAGTTTCTAAATCAAATACATGTTTCTGAGCACACTAGTAAAAATATAGACAAAAATAAATAAGATAAAGGGATACAAAATAGACAACAACCGATAAAGCAATAATAGTAAAATTCATAATAAAAAAATTAAAACATATAATTCTGAAAAATAAAATGAAAACAAATAACAAAAAATAAAATAAAATAAAATAAAACATATAATTCTGAAAAATAAAATAAAAACAAATAACAAAAAATAAAAATAAATAAAACATAAAACCAAATAAAATATAAATAATTCAAAAGTAAAAAAATCTGATACTATTTTAATAACTAACTTAGAAGAATAAAAATGGAAATAATATTAATATAATAATAAATAAATAAATAATTGAAAATTAAAAAAATAAAAAGAGAAAGGATGGTTGGTTTGGTGGGTACCCACGGTGGTGTTTGGGTGAATGAAGAAAGGAAAAAAATGAAAAATCCCCCTAGCATTAAAAGAGGGTACATGGCCATGTGCCAAGCCATAGGAGCCACATGGTCGTATGGCCAAGCCATGTGGCATGTGGCCAGACCGTGTATGTCTCTAAGGTCGTGTGGTTTATTAAAATATTTTTTCAAATTTTTGCTCTAGTATCCATGTGGTCTGTGACATGCCCACGTGTCCTAACCGTGTGAGGTGCTTATTCACTTCTCCTATGCCCGTGTGTGAGGTCGTGTGGGTCACACGGTCTAACACATGCCCGTGTGTCAAGTCGTGTGAGTTACATGGCTTGGAGACATGCTTGTGTGTCAGGTCGTGTGTCTCACACGGTCCTATCTCCAAGCCATGTAACTCAATTCAGACCGTGTGGGTCAAAAATAATTTTGAAAATTAGCTCCAGTGTTCACATGACCTGTGACACACTCATGTGTCCAAACCATGTGTCCAAACCGTGTGAACTATTTTTTAATTTTTTTTTAAAATTTTGTAAGTAATAAAAATAAACGTACTATTTTTTATTTTTTATTAAAATAACAAGAAAGTAAAATAAATAAATAAAATAAAAACACTCGTGTTGCCTCTTGAGAAGCACTTATTTAGAGTCTAAGCTCAACTTCCCTTTTTAAGCTAACGATTAAGGCAGATCTTGAAGCTGAAGCTCCTCTCTTTCATTATTAGTTTTACCACTAAAATAAGGTTTGAGACCACGACTGTTTACCTTGAATATGCCGAAATCAGGGTGTGTTACCTTAATGGTTCTGTATGGAAATACGCTTTGTACCACAAATGAGTTCGATCCTCTTGACTTAAGCTTTGAAGGTAACATTCATGGCTCTGACTTGTCCAGCAACACTTTGTCCACAACTTTGGATTGGTTCGTCCTCTTTACATGCACACTATAACATTGCTTAGTTATTTCTTTGATTGTTCTTGGGTTCTCAGCAACCTTTGTTTGTCATTCATCTAATTCATCGAGCTGCACCATTCGCTCTTCACTTGTCCCTTGATTTCTGTCACCTTAAAACAGATATTGTTCGAACACATACTCATTAGTAATTTCCTGCAAAGAATGTCGAGCCGTATGATTACTAACATTAATAGAATAACGAGCATAATTGTAACACCCCTAACACGTATCCGTCGTCAAAATAGGGTTATGGAGCGTTACCAGAATTTTTTCAGATAATTTTCAGATAATTCATGCAATTTACTATTCAAATTTCGAAATCATTTATAACGTCCCTTAAATTGACCATTGAGGTCCAATACGAGCATTAGAATCGAGTTGGGACTTAATCAGAACCTCTAAAAAATTTTCGCTACTTTCCAAGATTTTTCCAAGGTGCAAGACTCACACGCCCGTATTGGAGGCCGTGTTCGACCCCGTGTAACTCTCTGACTTGCGCACATGGCAATGCCACTCACCCATGTGCTAGGCCGTGTGGTACACACGGCTGAGACACATGCCCGTGTCTTTGCCCGTGTGTCCAATTCTAAGCATTCTGTTTCTCAAAATTAAGGTACAGGGGACACACGGCCTATCCACATACAGCCTATCCACATGTCTGTGTTACTAGGCCATGTGTCACACACTGTCTAGACACACGCCCGTGTGTCTGCCCGTATGGACAAAATAAAGCCATTCCTAGCTTCATTTCTCACCTCAAACTTTGCCATAATCCTACACCAGATCTTGCATTCATAACCCAACAAATCCAAGCATTTTATTCAAGTTAATTCTATCATTTAACATGATATATCATCACATACAAATAGTAACCATTTCAAGCATTCTAATCAAGCATATTCCATCCATCATCATGACATATCATTTCATGCATACATGTTTACAATCTTACCTTTGTTATGTCCTCATGTTAGACATAATTTGATCAACTACTTAACATATATGTGGCTAACATAATATGACATTACAAGTATATCAAAACAATCATTACTAGTCATTCCAATGCCTAGATTACAAGAATCATTTACGTTTACATGCCAATATGGCCAACATATCCTATACATGCCATTACAACCATAATTGCTTTACTATATAATACTGACATGGCCGATGGATAGTGTGATTGATCTCCGCCAAGGTTCCAATCCAACGAGCTTTCAATTACTCTAAAACAGGGGAAAATAAAACAGAGTAAGCATAAAATGCTTAGTAAGTTCGTATAACACGGTACTTAACTTACCATTCATCCTATTTGAGGTAACTAAGTAAGGTATAATCAAGCACTTTGATCTCAAGTCCTACACACATCCTCATTGCCCTTATTAGTCATATATTTCATAATAATATCAAGACATGTATGGGCTCAACAATAATCAAGTTTCCAAGCACATATACTTTTCACATTATATATTCATTCAACAAACATAATTCATCTCGTTATTTCGAGTATAATTTCATAATAGTTCATTCCGAGTTTAGATCATTTCGCTTCAGAACTTTACGCATATTACTCGGAATGCCAAAGTCACGATGTAACACCCCTTACCCGTACTCGAGATCAGATAGGATACGAGGCATTACCAGACATTTATTCAGGCAATCGCGAAAAGTTGGGCGATAAAATTTCTTTTTAAAATCAAAATCCAGCAAACCAAATTATATTGTTCTTATCATGGGCCTACAAGGCCCAAAACACACGTTAAGAATGGTCCGGGATTAAATCGGGGGCTTAAGAAAATTTCATAAAAATTTCTAGGTTTGAGCCTTATACGCCCGTATAGAGGCAATGCACATGCCCATGTGCTTAGGGACACTCCCGTGTGTCCCACCTGTGTTGAATTATTGGGATTTATTTTCCATTTCGAACCTACAGGGGTTTTTACACGGCCAAACATACGCCCGTGTCCCTAGCCCGTGTTCCTTACACGGCCTCGACATGCCCGTGTCTAAAAACTCAGACATTCTATTTATGACGTCATCATTCATTTTGAGGTACACAGCCAAGGCACATGCCCGTGTACTAGGCCATATCCTCTACACGGTCGAGACACACAGCCGTGTCTCTGCCCGTGTGTTTATTACCATGCATACTGACTTCAAAATTTTAGGTGCAGGGGACACACGGTCACACAACACGCCCATGGGGCTGACTGTGTGTCACACACGGCCTAGACACATGCCAGTCTACCTACCCGTGTGGATCTTTTTGGGGCTATTTTCCAAGCCTTTTGGTCACCCTCTAATATACATACACACATAATTACTTCAATGATGTTTAACATGACCTTATTATAATTTAAAACGTTTTTGGCATAGCCCAGTGCATGTCAACCTCATATCATCAGTTTAATACATGCTACATTAACCCTTTTATATCAAGGATTAGCATATGATCAAACACATTTAAACATGGCTCGTTTTATAACTCATTGCCAACTATGACCTAGCCACTTCCAAGTGATTTAGCCACATTCTCATTCCATTCATGTTATACCACCACATTGGACCATCTCATTGATATTTAAACACCAACATACACCATTAGTAGGTTACAACCTACATTAAAATAAGCCATGTTTTATGGCCATATACAAAAGAGATAGGTATATCATTCAAGCCTTTACATTGGCTAGCCAAATGACACACTTAGCATAATAGCCAAAAATCCTATACATGCCATTATAACAAAATAGAAGTTTCTATATACCAAAACAAAGACGAGCTGATAGTGTGTTGACTTCTCCTATTGTCTTCCAATCTTCACGAGTCCTCAAGCTCTGTAAGACAAGGAAAAGAGAGGGGGTAAGTATTTACATGCTTAGTAAGTCTGGATAACTGGAAAGTAAACTTATCGGATGTTTAGCACACAACCTTGTTAGGCAATAATTCCAACAACATGAAATAGTTCCCTATCATATGCACTCAATCATCAAGTTAGTTTCATAACAATACATCATATCATTTGTCTTAGATGAGCTCATCAATTCAACATTTCCATTTCTATCTCTCATGTTAATTTCTCGTTGAATTTCTCAGAAATCTCAATGGATAGCTCATTTATCGACAAGTCATACTAGTGATCATTCCTAACTCGCACTCCCGCAAAACCTTACGTCTTACGGAGGAATTACCAGTCCAGGCTGAATCCCTCTTAGAAATAACTCATAGAGTGAAGGCGGGATTGCCAATCCAAGCTAAATCCTCAATATAACGGAGCATCTCCTTTAGAGTCAATCTGGGTGGCCAATCCAGAGTTTATTTGGTCAATTAGGATTACCCGTTCGGGCTAAATCCTTTCTATTATGAAATTCAATGGATTACCTGTCCTGGGATAAATCCTTTTCATTTTGAAATCAATGGATTACCCGTCCCGGGCTAAATCCTTTTCATACATCCATATTCTTCAAGAGGCTCGATCACTCAAGAAGCACCCATCCAGGCTAGATCCTTTCTATATTGAGATCAACAGATTACCCGTCTAGGCTAAGGATGGGTTTGGGGCGGCGGTGCAGTGCGATGCGGTGCGTTTAGCTTACTTTTTGTCTCACGTTACAGTATCGCCTATAGTATCTGATCTCACCGCCACCGCTGTTTTTACACTAACTGCAAGTAAATGCACCGCCCATCCAAACTCACCCTAAATCCTTTTCTGCAACACGTGCAGGATCTCAAGTCATGTAAACCATAATTTATCCATCCGATTCCCTTATCATTCCAACCGGGACAAATATCATTATTTCATTTACATTGACACGTTTCATAGATTATCATGCAATAAATATCAAAATTCATCATGCATTCAAGAACATACATTTAAGTACATTATGAGTCTACTTCGAGTTATACAAACTTACTTGGTAATCGTTTCGGATTCGAGTCTCGGTTAATCCAAAACCTTTCGTTTTTCACGGTCGACCTCCGAAATTGGTTCCTCGAGGTCTATATCAATAAAATTAGGCTATTAATACATCACATTGCTCGATTTAGGGCTAAAACTCACCTCGGGTAAAATGACCATTTTGCCCCTAACCTTTCACAATATTTACAATTTAGTCCTAAGGCTGGTATGATGAAATACATGCAATTCCTTGGCTACCCAAGCCTAGCCAAATGTTATCCCCTCTTATAGCAGGCCATATTTTTCCTTCATTTCACATCTTTCTACCCATTTTCACAACTTTTACAAATTAGTCCTTTAAGCCATTTCCATAGAAAACTACTTAGTAAAAGTTGTTTACCATTCTTTAAACTCTTATATTCCTCCATAAAACATCAAAATACAAGCATCTCATTCATGGGCAGTTTTCTAAACATGAACCCTAGCATGAAATATGGGTAGAAATGAAGAGAGTAAGCTACCGGGATTTCAAAAATACGAAGAACATTAAAAACGGGGCTAGGGAGCACTTACTATTGAGCTTGAAATGTTGAAAACCCTAGCCTATGGAACCCTTGAAATTTTGGCAGCTATAGGAAGAAAATGAGTGAATTTTGCCTTCATTTTCCCTTTTTATTTCATTTATTACCAAATGACCAAAATGCCCTTCCTTACTAAACTTTCAAATTTTTCCATACATGCCCATTTTTGTCCAAAAACTTAGAAATTGGGAAAATTTCTCTTTAAGACCTTTTAATTAATAATCTAAAGCAATTTCATGAAAATTACTTCTAGAATCCAAGTTTTGCAATTTATTCAATTTGGTCCTTATTTTCCAATTGGACACCTTACTCACAGAATTTCTTCATAAAACTTTAACACATCATATTTTCATATTCTAGGCCTTGTAATAATCATAAAATAAATATTTTTAAGTCATATTTGTGGTCCCAAAACCATTATTCTGACTAGGCCTTACTTCGGGAAGTTACACACGATTAGTACACTCTAGGTGTACAAGTTTATAATCAAGAATGAACATTCTCATCAAATAGTTTCCATGTACAAATATCATCATCTCATATTTCATACATCATTTGTCGTATATCATCATTTTCTTGCATTTCATGTAATATTCTTTCATGTCATATTTTCATATCATACACACCATTCCATGTCAATTTGTCTTAAATTTATATTTGCCCCTATCAGAACCATGGCCGTTGAATTTATTTGAATTATCTATGGATACATAAGTAGTACACTCGAGGTGTATGAATTAGGATCCGTCAATTCATATTCAATGGTACCCATAAGGTACTAATTCAGAGAGTACACTTTCAAGCAACATATATATACTACAGGATTACTAGTCCAGGCTAAATCCTTTTTATAACATATGCTTTAAAGAGCTTGATCTGGATTACTCGTCAGGGATAAATCCAATCCATAATATATGCTCGAGAGGACTTATATCAGGATTACTCATCCGGGCTAAATCCTATCAGAATTGAGGTTGAAGGATTACTCATCCGAGCTAAATCCTATTTGCAACAAATGCAGGACCTCTTTCATTTTGGGAAATCATATATCTATCGATTTTCTATTTATTCAACCGGGATTTAAAAACTTTTCAAGCATTATCGGGCATTTTATTATTTCATACCTTTGTAACATTTATGTAATTCGAGTAAAACACATTCCACATTCATGTTAAGCATACAAGTAACATTTTATTCATTTGCCATTTTATCGGGCATTTTCATTTATCAGCTATATTGAGTAGGTGATCATTTCACATATTTATGACATTGATAAAATTCACAAACACAACATTTAAATCAAGCATAAAAACATATACAATTTAGTTGCACGAACTTACCTTGACGAATGTTCGTGTATGTAAAATCTACTAATCCGACATTTCCTTATTCCTTGTTCTAACTCCAAATTTGGTCTATTCGGATCCGTACGAGTAAATTTAACATCAATTTATCATATTTTACATTCGTGTGGACTAAATTTTTATCCTAGGCAAAATTACTATTTTGCCCCTAACTTTTCCAAAAATTCCATTTTCGTCCCTAGGCTCGGAAAATGAAACTCAGAAATCCGACTCTATACCCAAGCCTATGTGAATTATACATACAACTTTTACAGTACATAAAATTCACAAATTTCAGCATTTTCCATGGATTTTCACTATTTTTTCATTTTAGTCCCTAAATCAAGTTTTCATGAAAAATCACATTGTAAAAGTTGTTTATCTATCATCAATCTTTCATTTTCTACCATAAATTTCAAATTTACAGCATATACATCATTGATCCAATTTTTATACCTTGATAATTTTTCAAATTGATCCTCCAAATAGATAGTTTAGGTTATCCCTATTTCAAAAATATCAAAATTACTAAAAACAGGACAAGGAAACTTACCCAATTTGGCCATGAAAGTCTCTTCTCTATCTCCTAGGGTTTCCATGTTTATTTTAGGGAAGAAGATGAGAAAATATGATTTTTATTTTCTTTTCGTATTTTTAATTAATTAATATTTTCACTTTCCAATTTAGTCCCTAGACTTTTTCTCATTTTCCATGGATGAATCATCCAAAAATATCTACATAGTTTTTATTAATGGTCTTATTACCATATAAGGACCTTAAATTTTGAATTTCATAGCTATTTGATTTTCTAGCTACTAGAATCTAACTTTTGCATTTTATGCAATTTGGTTCTTCTCGTAATTAAGCACATAATCGGTAAAATTTTATTTTCAAAATTTTTACATGACATTTCTAGTATAATATGGATCATATAATAAAATAAAAATAAATTTTATTTTTTGGCTCGGATTTGTGGTCTCGAGACCACTGTTCTGATTTCACCGAAATTGGGCTATTACAATCATCTTACTCACTAGAAACTCTAAAAAAATAACGTGCTTGAAGAGTAACATTTTCACCACCTACACTCAGCACAAGTTCACCATTACCTAAATCAATAACAGTTTTGGTTCTCCGAGACCAAGTTGTTTGAACATTTTATAAGGCATAACATATACATTAGCCTCTAAATCAGCCAAAGCTTTTTCAACATTTAAGCTACTAATAACATTAGGAATAGTAAAACTCCCTGGATCTTTAAGCTTGGTGGGTAGTTTGTTTTGGAGAATAGTCGAGCAATCCTTATTGAGCTCCACAGTTGGCAAGTCGTATAACTTCCTTTTATTTGTTAACAGCTCATTTAAAAATTTTGCATACTTTGACATCTGCAAAAGGGCTTCAACAAAACATAAGTTAATATGCAATTTTTTTTCAAAAGTTCAATAAATTTACCATATTGTTTGTTTATACGGTCTTGCTTCAATGCTGTCGGATATGGAATTCGTGGTTTGTATTCTTTGACCATGGGCTCATGCTCTTTCCTATTTTCCTCAACCCCTTAATTTTTCTCAATAACTCTAGATTCAGCTTCTTTTCAGGCTCAACTATCCCTTCTACACTTCGAATAGTGATTGTGTGGACTTGCTCCTTTGGGTTGGTTTGGGTGTTACTAGGTAAGCTACTTTGCTGTCTCTCCGAAACCAATTTAGCAAGCTATCCAATGTAATTTTCAAGCCCTTGAATCGATACTTATTGATTTTTCAAAGCCATCTCAGTGTTTCGCAATCGAGTTTTGGACACCGAAATAAATTTAGTTAACATCTTCTCAAGGTTCGATTTCTTTTCTTGCTGACAAGGTTGTTGAAAACCCAGAAAGGGTTGTGACCTTTGATTACCTTGACCACCTCAAGAGAAATTTGGATGATTCCTCAATCCTTTATTATAGTGATTACTATAGGGGTTATTTTGAGGTCTAGAATTGTTACCCATAAAGTTGACTTACTCATGCTCCATGTTAGAACTTAAAAGTAAATATTCTGGATTGATTATCCCCTCTCTAGTTGCATCACATTGCATTACTAGATTCATCATGTTATTGCAACTCAAACCATGAATCTTTTTACTCAATGCTTCCACTTGACTTACTAACATAGAAACTGCATCTATATTAAAAACATTGGCTGCTTTAATTGGTTTTGTTCTCATGACTTGCCATTGATAATTATTCAGTGTCATCTCCTTAATAAACTCTTGAGTTGCTTTAGGTGTCTTATTATGTAATGTCCCACCAGTTGCTACATCAATTAGTTGCCTAATCGAGATATTCAAACCATTGTAGAATGTTTTAACTTGTAACCATAAAAGTAACCCATGATGAGGACACATTCTCAAAAGATCCTTAAATCTCTCTCATGCATTATATAATGTCTCCAACTTAATTTGAGCAAAATAAGAAATGTCATTCCTCAACTTAGCTATTTTAGCCGGTGGGAAGTACTTTAACAAAAACTTCTCAGTCATTTGATCCCAAGTCGTGATAGAACCTCATGGAAGTGAATTCAACCACTATTTTACCTTACTCCTCACAAAGAATGGGAAAAACTGTAAGCATATGGCATCATTAGTAACACCATTAATCTTGAATGTGTCATAAATCTCTAGAAAGTTAGCCAAATGAGCATTTGCATCTTCATCTTGTAACCCATCAAACTGGACAAATTGTTGTACCATCAGAATTGTGTTCGACTTCAGCTCAAATTTGTTTGCAGCAATAGTCGGTCGACAATACTCGATTCAACCCCAATTAGAGTGGGCTTAGCATAATCATACATAGTTCGAGGAGTAGGCAGTGCAGGAGGCTACAGATTAATTTGATTATTTTTCATCTCCACAATAATATCCTTTTCCCCTTGATCGTTTATTAAAATCTGTTTACTTTGCCTTGCTTGTAACAGCCTAATTTTTAGTGGTGTCGGAAACAGTGTTCGAGATCACTAAATTCGACAAGTGAGTTTGAAATTTTAATAAATTAATATTTATTATTCAAGTGAGATTTTAAAAATATTTTTAAATTAGTGAATTTTGTGAATTAAAAAAATTTATTAGGTAAATTGGGTTGAAAATGACGTATCGAGATCTCAGTTTTATAAACCGAGCCATAAATATTTTTATAAATATTTACGAAGTGTTTGTGAATTAGTATTAAAGTTTCGTTAGAAAATTTTAACGCTTTGATAGTTAATTAATTAAAAAGGACTAAATTGAAAAAGGTGCAAAACTTGCTAAAATGATTAAATAGCTCAAGTATTAAATGAAAGAGGACTTAAAAGGCAAAAAATGGATGAAACAGTGAAGGAAAAAAAAAACAAAGAATTTGGGTGAAATAAGGGTAAAATTGAAAATTTTGCAAAATAAATAAATAAAACAAAGACTAAATTGAAAATATAGATATTTCTTCATCATTCTTTAGCTAAAAATAGCCATTAAAGAGTCTCTCTAAGCTGGTTCTTCATATTTTTACTACAAGTAATTTCAATTCTTGATTATTTCTTATAATTTTTGTGATTTTGATACTTTTACAACTAAGTTCAACTATTGAATTCATTGGTTTTTGATTCTATGAGTGATATTGAAAGTTTCCATGGATAAGTGCTGGAAATTTATGATGAATAAGCATGGATTGGAAGTTCTAATTTTGTTATGTGATGATTTTATTAAATGATTTCAATAGAAATTGATTTTTAGGACCTAATTTTGAAAAAGTTAAGAATTAGGATTTAGTGTTGAAATTCTGAATATTAAAGGCTGTGTGGTAGCCTAAAATTATTAGATAAAGTTTTAATTAAGAAAAATTAACTCAATTAATGGGTTAATTGATTAGGGACTAAATTGTAAAAACTATAAAATTTAGGGTAAAAGTGTAATTTTGAAAATTAAAGGGCATAAATTGTGAAGTGAATTAGAATTGAATTAAATTCTAATGAATGAAAATCTTATATTATAGACCAAGAGCTCAAAGAAAGTTGTGGAAAAGAGAAAATAACTGATTAGTCCCTAAATTTTGTACAACTTTTGCAAACCACCCTAGGTAAGTTCATATGGTTGAATTTCATGATTAATTATTAAATTAGAGTAAATTTAATGCTTATTTTATATCTTTGTTATTGAATTATGAATATCGTAACAACATGAAAATCGAATTAAAAGTTCAAATTGAGTAGAACGCAGGAATTGAGTACGATCGTTACGTGACTAAAGACGAGTTGACGGATAAGACCATGGTTGGACCATGGCAATGTTTAAATGTAAGACCATAGCTGGGCTATGATATTTTAGTGAAAAGACCATAACTGGGTTATGACACCGTGAACGTAAGACCATGGTTGGACCATGGCAGTAAATATTCGTGAAAGACTATAGCTGGGGTATGGAATCATGATGACAAGACCATAACTAGGTTATGGCACTACGAGTGTAAGACCATGGCAATATTCGTGTAAGACCATAGTTAGACTATGGCACTAAGTAAACGATGTACTTAAATCCGTAAGACTTTCTCTAATTTGAACAAGATGGGTAAGTGTTACATGGTTTAATGTGATAGAAATTAAGTAGTTATTGATATTGAGCTCAATCAAGTGGATTTATCATTTGAATTGTGAATGACAAGAAACATTAGTGAATTTTTTGTTATTTATTTAATGTAGTACGATTGGTAAGAATTATTTTTAAACATAGAAACTTACTAAGCTTCTATAAGATTACTCTTGTGTGTTTAATATTCCTTGTAGATTAACGTGAGTTCAGAAGATTGAATCAGCACATTGGATCACACTATCTAGATTTCTCCGGTAGATTTTTGTAATACAACCCATGGTTTATATGGCATGTATAGGATTAGTTTAGAAAATAGTGAAACTTGACATATGGTTGTGAATGATACTTATGTTTATGTTTGTATGCATATACATAGTAGTAGTTTGAGTATTTAATGAATGGAGTTATTATGGTAAGTGTATGCAAGGGAGTTTTGTGATGGTTTAATAAGTTTAAAACATGATTTTTGGCTTGTATCGGTTGCTTGGTTGAATTATATTGGTATATGAAAGTATTGTGTGCAAGTTGATAGTAAAAAAGGTGAGAAAAGTGGCCTTAAAATGACCTATTTTCATCCACACGGGCAGAGACACGGGCGTGTGTGATACATGGGTGTGTAGCCTGGTCGTGTGTCCCTTACATCTTAAAATTTAGAAATAGAATGCTCAGAATTGGGCACACTGGCAGAGAAACGGGAGTGTGTCTCAGCCTGTGAGGTACACGGTCTAACACATGGGCGTGTGATTTGTCTGTGTGAAACCTGTACTTAATTTTTGAAAAATAAATTGATCACACGGCCTAGTACACGGACGTGTGGATTGATCGTGTGACCCAAGTTAGGGAGTTACACGGGGTAAGACACGACTTGAAGCACGGGCATGTCATGGAACCACATGGGCGTGTCCCTTGGCCACACGGGCGTTTGACCCCTGTACTTAGGAAAAACTTTGAAATTTTTATAAATTTTTTCTAAGTTCTCGATTTAGTCCCGATTTGCATCTAAAGCTTAAATTGGGCCCCGAGGGTCCATTCAAGGGACAACATATTTAGTTTTGGAAAATGAATAATAAATGACATGAATTATCTATGATTGTTCTGTGAACTCCAATAATGTTTCGTAACCCTATTTCGACGACAGATATGGGTTAGGGGTATTACATTTATTGGTATCAGAGCTTCAATTTAGCCAATTCTCAGAATGAATGTGATGTGTAAAGTGTGTAGAAATACATGCCATATAAATCTGTGATAGTGTGATGTGTATGATCCGATCTAATCCTTGTTTTTCTTATAGATTAAAAAGATGTCAGATAAACCTGAACATGCTGAACAACATGAAGTTAATAGTAGAGTACAAACATCTGAACATGGAACAAGTAGTAGTGTTCCAATTTCTTCGATGCAAGAACAGGAACTCAGAAATATGCTCTATGGGTTTATGAACAAATGGTCTAATGAGATGATACAAGAAAGAAATCAAGCTCAGTAACCTCCTCCCCCTACTGCACCATCTGTAGCACCCCCGGTTGCTCCTCCACCTCCTCCTATAATTGAATCTAGTAAGCGTTCTTTGATAGAAAAGATTAGAAAATTTGGGGCTGAGGAATTTCAGGGAAGATCAGATGATAATCCAGTTAAAGCTGAGTATTGGATACAAAACATGGTAATATTTTTTAAAGAAATGGCTTATTCTCCAGATGATTATTTAAGATGTGTTGTTTCCTTATTAAAAGAAGAAGCGTATAATTGGTGGGAGACTATAGAAGCCGTGGTACCGGAAGAGAAAATCACTTGGGAATTTTTCCAGAGTGAGTTTAAAAAGAAATATGTTGGTAAAAGGTATCAGGATAAAAAGAAAAGGGAATTCCTCGATCTGCGACAAAGAAATCGATCAGTAGTTGAATATGAAAGGGAGTTTGTATACCTCAGCAAATATGCTAGAGATATTGTGCCATCTGAGGAGGAAATGTGTATTCGATTCGAGGATGGGATAAATTATGAGATTATAATGATGATTGGAGGCACAGAGATAAGGGAATTTGTTGTTCTGTCAGATCGTGCTCAAAAAATGGAAGAGGTGTACAATAGAAAAATGCAACGGGAAAGAAGAAATAAAGAATCTTATAAGAGAAGCTCCTCCAAGTCATTTTCAACATTTTCAGCTAAAAAGTTTAGAGGTGATTCTAGCCGATCTACTTTAATGCCAGAACGATCAAATAGAAACAAGACAACGCAAAAAGAATTTGGGATAACTGTTAAATTCGTAGCTAGTGTTGGCAGTGTATGTGTGAAAAATCATTTGGGTAAATGTAGAGACAGGACAGGAGCTTGCTACAGGTGCAGGGCTACAATAATTTTATTCGAGATTGTTCTCAATTGTTAAAAGATGAGGGAGAACAAAAAGAAAAGCAAATAGCCACTTCTCAAAGAAGTAGACTATCAGGTCAAAGCAGTGCTACTGGTGTAACACCCCTAACCCGTATCCGTCGCTGAATTGGGGTTACGAGGTATTACCGGACGAGACACAAATTCTGAACAATCGTATGCATGCACTTGCTCAAACTTTTAAACCAATCAAATGTTAACATATATAACTAATTTAAATTTTTTTACAAATCATAACATAACAATTTAAATATATTTTCAAAGAACACCAAATAATCTATCCATTAAAATACATACAAAATTTCACAAATAATTTCCATAAGGAAAGTCGAATTTCACATATAAATAATAAAAGTGATATTCTTATTTGACCAAACAATAAGCTTAAAAATCAATCAACTTATACTCATCATTTAACGACTAACCTATACACTACTCAAATATCAAATTTGAACCAAGTCGGACATATATACACGACATAAAACTCATATAATCCTTTTATTTAACTAATGCCCAAAACACTAGTCATTTGGTCAATTTTCAATATATTAGCCAAATATAATCATGCTAAAACATGACTTTATTCAATGCTTAAATTTTCATCATTTTCAACCTATCACTTTATACACATAACCTTTCATAGAAACAAATCAATATACATATATATATATATCAATCATAATTTACACATTAAGTCAAACATATTACAAATATATTTCAATTAATGTATACTTATTAATTACTACATAACCGAATGCCAATACTTCAAATCATAGTCATTTACAAAATACATCCCATTTACATATCATTCCTATCACTCAGCAAAAATATTCAACCACAATTTCACATCATACTAAATATACCGTACACATATATTTTGACATATCTTCATCACCATTAGCAAATATATCTACCATAATTCACATATAAATATAAAATGGCCAAAACATCAATACCACAACCAAATATAACCATCAATTGATCAAAGCATAAAAATCCAAGCTTAATAAAATAATAAGCCATTTTCGTAACATATATAAGACACATTTTAAAAACAAGCATTTAACTCAACACATATGAAAAATATAGCCAATAAAGTCAAATCATGCTTGTACATTTCCTCACATATGCGCAACATGTTTCAAAATTTAACCTTATCAATATCTTTTATTTATTCAAATTCCAAACCAAACTAACATACTTCAAAACCATGTTTACTATATCATAATTCTCACATTCGAACCATAAGACCAAAACATCATAGCATTTGAACTCCTGAATATAATTAAACATAATTTAACTCATATACCTAACCTACATTAAAAACATTCTTTAATATAATTTCATGCCTTTAGCTAATATTAAACATACCATTTTTAAACATAAATTACAATTCATAGTATACCAAATTTGCATGCTCAAACCATGTAACACCCTGAATTTGGGTCTAGAAGAATTGGGCTTTGAGTCTAGGTTCGGATAGAAGAAAACCTGAATATTGAGAAGTTTTAAATATTACTAGTGTTTAAATATATATATATATATTGATAAAATATTTATGTTATTACTAATATTTTAATTCTTAAATAAATTTAGAAGTATTTAAAGTGTGGGAAAAATTCGATTCAAGACTCTAGCAAAAAAAAATTATTATTTTTGCTTCTTTAGGGGATTTGGGCATTAAGGTTTATTAATAAATTGGGCTAAAATTGGACATAAGGAGGAGTCTGGCCTAGTGGTTAGGCGTGTTAAGCAGTAGGAAGGAAGTAGGGGTTCGATTCCCTGCGTGCGCAAATGGGGGTTTTTATTTTAGAAAAACCAAGGGCTGTCGTAGGTAGGCCTTATTAATTGTTCAGGCTAATTCATGTCAGAAGCAAGCATCTGGCCTAGTGGCTAAGTATGCTAGGAGGGCGGAGGAGGAGCCTGGGTTCAAGGCACGGCGTGCGCAATTTGGGTTTTTTTAATATGCAGAGCGCAGCTAGAATAAGGGTTAAAAGGAGTTGCGAGTATAATTTAACACAAGAAGCGTCTGTGGCACAGTGGCAGCAGCGTGCTAGGCTTGTCGTGAGGTTATGAGTTCGATTCCAGGGGAAGGCGAATTCCATTTTATTTTCAAAGCGGGCCAGAACTGAAGCAGGTAAGGTTTATATTTAATTGTAACCATATATTAGTAAGGAAGGAAGCCTGGTGCAGTGGCCAGCAGCACGGACGTAGGCGCAAGGGTGGATTGAGGTCTGGAGCTCTAGCTGTTGTACGCGCAATGGGCTACCAATTTTGCTGTTCACGTGGGGGAGAGTTAGAGTTTGACCGAAACTCTTCTTAGCAGCATGATGAAGCGGTGGATAAGGCTGCAGATCAGTGGTTAGGAGTTTGAATGATATTCAAACTTTGAGATTGGCTAAGAATCAAGGAGCAATACAGGGGATTGGAATTTAAAAGGAAGATTTATACTGAAATGCACTCATTCGGCCATAGCAAATAGGTGCCATTTATTTTTGGCCTTTATGATTCATTTTTTTTCTCTCTTCTCTTTTTTATTCTCTTGCTCTCTTAATTCTTCAAGCCGAGGCCATTAAACCATTCCTCTCCTTTCTTTTATCGTCATCTTCTCATCTTCTTTGCTTCACCAATCATAAAATAAAAAAAACATCTCCCATTCAATCACCTTAACCGATCACTCACAAAAGCCGAAACCTTCATAAGTTATAGTGATTCGGGAATTAATATCTAGTTCTATTCTCTACTCGCATTTTAAGATTGGATTCATTGTGGATCTGAGATTGGGGAAGTGTTTGAAACGCTCTTGACAAGTACATCATTGGTGGTAAGTACTCGGAATCTTATTTCCATTCTTTATTTCGGGATTTAAAGAAAAGCCGAAAACCCCTAATGCAAAGGGTGCCTGTCTATTAAACTAAAAGGGTTTAGTGGTGTTATTTGATTTGTTTTGCTCTAGTGTGGATTAAAGGCTACTAATCGAGGGCTTGGATATTAGTAACGACTAGAATTAGATCTAGTCCATTTTTTCCGGCAAAGGTAAGAACTTTAGTGCCTAAGGTGTTAAGGGCTAAATATGGTAAGGGTTTGATGTGTTAAGTTGTTATGGAATCATAGTTTAACGTGTTAGTAACTGATTGTAGGCAACTCATGTGTGGAACTCGTCAACGTTTCGTCAAAAAATAGGTGTGTAAACGACACCCACTCATAGACTAGATCGGCAAAAGCCGAAAAGCTGAAATGCCAGAAAGCCAGCATTTTGTGAACTTACAAGCGTGCGAGCGCTCGTGAGATGGTTGTTTGTTAGTTTTGGTAGTCTAAAGCGGTATGATTGCAGAGTGCGCAATTTCGTGCACTTCGGTATATTTGGGCTTAATGGGCCGAAAACGAGTTAAGGGGCCAACGGGCCCAATTCAGTAAAGACGCTCGGTAAGTGTTTCTGTTGATGCGTTAACAGTTGTAGGATGTATGTAAACCCTAAAATAGTGAATTTTACTAAAACACCCCTAAGTAAAAAAATTACCATTTTACCCCTAGGTGCAATATGACCGTTATACTCCTAGGGTTAATTTTGACTGACATGCATGATATTCTAATTCTGTTTGTTGTATGCCATGACATATATATCTGTTGCATGGGATCTGGGTTATGTATGGAGGAAGAACCCGTTCTGGTGGCTGTGCCACATATTCTGATATAAGCAGCTTTGCTGCGGATTATAGTTAGTGCCGCAGGTGGTGCTAACACATCGTAAGTGTAGGGATGGCGTGGGTGATTTATTCCCCACAGGAAGTGTAGGGATGGACGGAGGCAAGTGCAGGGTTGGATGGGGTTATCATGCATTAATCATATGAGACTGTTTTGTTATCGGCCAACTGTATTAAGGTGGGCCCAACTATGTTAATATGGGCAAGGCCCATTATATCTCGACTTGTAATAGGGCTACGGCCCAGATTGATACTGATATGGGCTAGGCCCAATATACTACTGACATCGTGAGGGGCTATGGCCCAGATTAATATTGATATGGGCTAAGGCCCAGTTAACACTGATTTCTGAATAGGGCTTAGGCCCAGTAAAGCTTGAACTTATTTGGGCTCTGGTTGGGATACTTTACACACTGAGTTTTTCAAACTCACCCCCTTTCTCTTTTATCCTTGTAGGTGAGCCCTAGTTGGTGGACTTGGAGCTAGGCGGGATTTAGAGTGGCCACGAAGATTAAGTTTCTGTTTTCTTTAAAATAAGTTTCGCATTTATTATTTTGATTATTTTTATTCTGGTTTAAGTTGTAATAAGGCCGCTCTTTTTATTATTTTTAATATTTTGGGTTATTAAATTGGTTAGCTCTAGGGCGCATTTTATAAAAGTTACTTATTTTTAAAATATCACGATAACCGACCAAAGCTTTCGCAACGTAAATGTTTTCAAAAAAAATAAATATTTTAAATAGACTTAAACTTAATTTGTTGTTCGTGGACAAGTAATAAGCTTAAAGTGTGGCAATGGATGTGTGCATGTCTAGGATTAGATCTTGGAAGAGCTAGGTACTTAAGCAGTCTAATTGACTCACCTCCTCTTTTCTTGAATCCTACCTGGTGCGTAGTATCCATTCAATTTAAGCTATAACAAAAAAGGTTTGATTTTTCGATACTTAACTATTTTTAAAATAACATGTTTCTACCACTACAAAGGTTTACAAGTTTAAACGGTGAAAGTTTCGAAACATCAAGAAGGGTTTTCAATGAAAACATGGTTTTCGAAAAATACTTCAATGTGACACACTAGACTTGGCCATAATGTTTGGGTCAGGTTTGGGGTGTTACATTTAGTGGTATCAGAGCCAAGTTGCAACAACTCGGCTGTGGATCGGGTTCGAACGTTTTTGTAAAATTTTAAAATCTAGTTTTATGGAGAAACACTGAAATCGATTTTATGGAAATGTTAGAAAATTCTTTTAAATTTTGTTTTCAAAGTGCACAAAGAATAAATTTGAATTTCTGATTTCTGAAAAAGTGGCACCCTGAATCCCCGCACCAAGTCTGTAAGTTCCTTTTCTGAACTTTACTAAGTATCTGTTATATTACTGAGACTCTGCTATGTCATTGTAGTTAGAGCTATATTGAGACTATAAGATTGAGACTGTAGCTAGGCTGAGAATTACGAAAACGAACTCTGAAACTCTATCTGGGCATAAAACTCTTAATACAAGCAATTCGATAGATACGATGAGCATACGTGGTACTCGTGGACGGGGTACTAGAGGCCGTGGTAGAGGCCGTAGAGGGGCACGAGCTGAGTCCCTTGCCTCTGATACTGTACCTGTGGTGGATGCTAGTGAGACACCGGAATCGCCTACGACGGATAGTGGGACAAGACCGTATGATCGTACGGCTGGGGATGACGCACTGTCCCAAGCCATGCTTTGTATTCTAGAGAGGGTCGCTAGACCCAACACTGGTACCGGAAGCCGTGGGTCAGTTTCGGAACGTCTCAGATCGAATGGAGCAGAAGTTTTTAAGGGCATTTCTGGAGTAGCCCCGAATGTGGTTGAGTACTGGTTGGAAGCCACGGAGAGAATAATGAATGACCTGGATTGCACGGCTGAACAAAAGCTGAAAGGGGTGATATCACTACTTAGGGAGGAAGCTTACCAGTGGTGGTTGACTGTGAAAGAGGGTACCCGACTCGAGCGGATTACCTGAGAATTCTTTAAATCCGCATTTCAAGGGAAATATGTTGGGGCAAGCTATGTAGATGCCTGGAGGAAGGAATTCTTAAACTTAACTCAAGGGGATCGGTCTGTGGCTGAGTATGAGGCAGAGTTTTTGCGACTTAGCCGATATGCCCGTAGGATAGTAGCAACAGAGTACGAACGTTGTGTTCGGTTCGAGGATGGCCTCCGGGATAGTCTACGAGTATTAATAGCTCCACAGAGGGAGCAAGATTTTGCGGCATTAGAAGAAAAATCTAAGATAGCTGAGGATGTGAAGTGCGCTGAGCGCCAGAGTTGGGAAAAGAAAAGGAGTAAAAACAAAATAGATTTTAAGCCCTCCAATTCTGATCAGAGGCATAGGAAAAGTGCCAGGGCAGATGGGCCGATCTGAGCTGAAGCCCCTGTTGCTGCTGTTAGATTACAACCTTGTGTTGATTGCGGGAAAAGCCATTATGGCGAATGCTGGCAAAGGATTGGAGCCTATTTAAGATGCGGATCGATGGAGCATCGTTTCAGAGAGTGTCCTCGGAGACCAAATTATGGACAAACTACTGGTACAGGTAATATACAGCCGCCGAGGGGTGGTTAGCAGCCAGTAAGAGGCCGTAGCAATGGAATGGGTCGTGGTCATGTAGCACCAGACAGGGGTATAGGACATGCTGAGGCGAGACAGCCAGCTTTGGTCTATGCAGCATGTCGCCGTGAGAACGGAGAGGCTCCGGAAGCAGATGCTGGTACGTACTTCTCTCATGATGTATTAATTACTTAATTTACAATTAGAGCTAGAGTGCGCAGCAGAAGCATAGTGGTTTGACTTGAGTAATACAGTTAGTTGATAGTTGGAAATTTCGAGGATGAAATTTCTTTAAGGAGGGTAGAGTTGTAACACCCTGAATTTGGGTCTAGAAGAATTGGGCTTTGAGTCTGGGTTCGGATAGAAGAAAACTTGAATATTGAGAAGTTTTAAATATTACTAGTGTTTAAAAATATATATATTGATAAAATATTTATGTTATTACTAATATTTTAATTCTTAAATAAATTTAGAAGTATTTAAAGTGTGGAAAAATTTCGGTCCAAGACTCTAGCAAAAAAAAATTATTATTTTTGCTTCTTTAGGGGATTTGGGCATTAAGGTTTATTAATAAATTGGGCTAAAATTGGACATAAAGAGGAGTCCGCCTAGTGGTTAGGCGTGTTAAGCGAAGAGGAAGGGAGCAGGGTTCGATTCCTGCGTGCGCAAATGGGGTTTTTATTTTAGAAAAACCAAGAAATTTGTCGCAGTAGGCCTTATTAATTGTTCAGCTAATTCATGTCGAAGCAAGCATCCGCCTAGTGGCTAAGTATGCTAGGAGGGCGGAGGAGGAGCCTGGGTTCAAGGCGCGGCGTGCGCAATTTGGGTTTTTTTAATATGCAGAGCGCGGCTAGAATAAGGGTTAAAAGGAGTTGCGAGTATAATTTAACAAAAGGAGCGTCTGTGGCACATTGGCAGTAGCGTGCTAGGCTTGCCGTGAGGTTATGAGTTCGATTCCAGGGGAAGGCAAATTTCGTTTTATTTTCAAAGCGGGCCAGAACTGAAGTAGGTAAGGTTTATATTTAATTGTAACCATATATTAGTAAGGAAGGAAGCTTGGTGCAGTGGCCAGCAGCACGGACGTAGGCGCAAAGGTGGATTGAGGTCTGGAGTTCGAGCTGTTTTACGCGCAATTGGCTACCAATTTTGCTCTTCACGTGGGGGAGAGTTAGAGTTTGACTGAAACTCCTCTTAGCAGCTTGATAAAGAGGTGGATAAGGCTGCAAATCAGTGGTTAGGAGTTTGAATGATATTCAAACTTTGAGATTGGCCAAGAATCAAGGAGCAATTCAGGGGATTGGAATTTAAAAGGAAGGTTTATACCGAAATGCACTCATTGGGCCATAGCAAATAGGTGCCATTTATTTTTGGCCTTTATGATTCATTTTTTTCTCTCTTCTCTTTTTCATTCTCTTGCTCTCTTAATTCTTCAAGCCGAGGCCATTAAACCAATCCTCTCCTTTCTTTTATCGTCATCTTCTTATTTTCTTTGCTTCACCAATCATAAAAGAAAAAAATATCTCCCATTCAATCACCTTAACTGATCACTCACAAAAGCCGAAACCTTCATAAGTCACAGTGATTCGGGAATTAATATCTAGTTCTATTCTCTACTTGCATTTTAAGATTGGATTCACTGCGGATCTGAGATTGGGGAAGTGTTTGAAACGCTCTTGACAAGTACATCATTGGTGGTAAGTACTCGAAATCTTATTTCCATTCTTTATTTTGGGATTTAAAGAAAAGCCGAAAACCCCTAATGCAAAGGGTGCCTGTCTACTAAACTAAAAGGGTTTAGTGGTGTTATTTGATTTGTTTTGCTCTAGTGTGGACTAAAGGCTACTAATCGAGGGCTTGGATATTAGGAACGACCAGAATTAGATCTAGTCCATTTTTTTCGGCAAAGGTAAGAATTTTAGTGCCTAAGGTGTTAAGGGCCAAATATTGTGAGGGTTTGATGTGTTAAGTTGTTATGGATTCATAGTTTAACGTGTTAGTAACTGATTGCAGGCAACTCGTGTGTGGAACTCGTCAATGTTTCGTCGAAAAATAAGTGTGTAAACGATACCCACTCATAGACTAGATCGGCAAAAGCCAAAAAGCCGAAATGCCGGAAAGCCAGCATTTTGAGAACTTACGAGCGTGCGAGCGCTCATGAGATGGTTGTTTGTTAATTTTGGTAGTCTAAAGCGGTATGATTGCAGAGTGCACAATTTCGTGCACTTCGGTATATTTGGGCTTAATGGGCCGAAAACGGGTTAATGGGCCAACAGGCCCAATTCAGTAAAGACGCTCGGTAAGTGTTTCTGTTGATGCATTAATAGTTGTAAGATGTATGTTAACCCTAAAATAGTGAATTTTACTAAAACACCCTTAAGTATGAAAATTACCGTTTTACCCCTATGTGCAATATGACCGTTATACCCCTAGGGTTAATTTTGACTGACATGCATGATATTCTAATTTCTGGTTTGTTGTATGCCATGACATATATATCATTGCATGGGATGCGGGTTATGTATGGAGGAAGAACCCGTTTCGGTGGTCGTGCCACATATTCGATATAAGCTTTTTCTTTGCGGATTATAGTTAGTGTCGCATGGCCGGTGCTAACACTACTCGTAAGTGTAGGGATGGCGTGGGTGATTTATTCCCCACAGGAAGTGTAGGGATGGACGTAGGCAAGTGCAGGGTTGGATGGGGTTATCATGCATTAATCATATGAGATTGTTTTGTTATGGGCCAACTGTATTGAAGTGGGCTCAACTATGTTAATATGGGCAAGGCCCAATATATCTCGACTTGTAATAGGGCTACGGCCCCATTGATCTTGATATGGGCTAGGGCCAATATACTCTGACATCAAGGGCTATGGCCCAGATTAATATTGATATGGGCTAAGGCCTAGTTAACACTGATTTCTGAATAGGGCTTAGGCCCAGTAAAGCTTGAACTGATTTGGGCTCTGGTTGGGATACTTTACACACTAAGTTTTAAAACTCACCCTCTTTCTCTTTTATCCTTGCAGGTGAGCCCTAGTTGGTGGACTTGGAGCTGGGCGGGATTCAGAGTGGCCACGAAGATTAAGTTTCTGTTTTCTTTAAAATAAGTTTCGCATTTATTATTTTGATTATTTTTATTCTGGTTTAAGTTGTAATAAGGCTGCTCTTTTTATTATTTTTAATATTTTGGGTTATTAAATTGGTTAGCTCTAGGGCGCGTTTTATAAAAGTTACTTATTTTCAAAATATCACGATAACCGAGTAAAGCTACCGCAACGTAAATGTTTTCAAAGGAAATAAATATTTTAAATAGACTTAAACTTAATTTGTTGTTCGTGGACAAGTAATAAGCTTAAAGTGTGGCAATGGATGTGTGCATGTCTAGGATTAGATCTTGGAAGAGCTAGGTACTTAAGCAGTCTAATTGACTCACCTCCTCTTTTCTTGAATCCTACCTGGTGCATAGTATCCATTCGCTTTAAGCTATAACAAAGAAGGTTTGATTTTTCGATACTTAACTATTTTTAAAATAACATGTTTCTGCCACTACAAAGGTTTACAAGTTTAAACGGTGAAAGTTTCTAAACATCAAGAAGGGTTTTCAATGAAAACATGGTTTTTGAGAAACACTTCAATGTGACACACCAGACTTGGCCATAATGTCTGGGCCGGGTTTGGGGTGTTACAAACCAATTCAAACTACCTATACCTATCCATTTAACTATATCTATTTGTTCATCAATATAAATTCCAATGTTCAAACCAATTAACAAATAAATCACATTCATTCTTTAACATCACCAACTGTTCCTAAATAACCAATCCACAATAAACATGTCATAATCATATACTTTGATTTATACTAGATATGACCGAATATAATCATACCTTAACAAATCACCATTTTTCTCACAAATAACCAAATCCAAACATATCACAAAAACACCATTCATACCTATCATATAATATTCATACCAAATCAAACTCCAACCATATCAAATATAACCATAATATACTTTAATACCAAGTCACATAATAACACTTTAACAAAACATAACAACCAAGTTCACATATAATTTTTATCTATGCATGAACCATAACCATAACCAAATCAATCAAACACACATCCAAAATCACCAACCAAACATAATTATAATTCATTCATACCTTGAAACCAAAATTAACAAAATAAACAAGCCATTTTCTCATGGCTCATATTTACATGCCCCAAAATCAAATATATAAACTAGCCTATACATGCCATAAAATCGAATTCAATTTATAAAAATATCGAAACAGTCGATAGTGTGATAAGCTTCGCTGACGATCCCCGAGCTCGTAACTAGATTTTGAATCTATAAAACAAAAACAAGCATAACACACAGTAAGCTACTAAAGCTTAGTAAGTCATAAGCAGATAAATAACTCCATATTAGTATCAACTCAATTTAATCAAACTAGTTTATACTATCATGATTACATTTATTTTTAAGCTCAAAAATTCATATATAACATATACTTCCATATGCAATTTTACCTTGGCCGAATATACATGTATCTATTATTCAAGTATCATTAAATTTCAAAACCATGGTACCATTGTATAATCTAATATACATAAATTCATATACATATATTCATAAGATCGAATGTAATCATTTATATATGTTTGCATATAAATCACCATTATAATATCACTATACAAACCTTTGGCCGAACATACATTTCATATATATACATACCTTATTTGCAACACAAATAAAGTAACCAACTTACCTTATTTCAAATAAGGAATAGGTTATTACATACCTAATCACCTTTACTCATTTTACACTTTCAATCACAATCTATCGTTGCCTTTTGAACCATTCGGAATTGAATAGGATACTCGGATAATCACACATATCGTACAATGCTAACGTCCCAAATGTGGTCTTACATGTAATCACATATCGATGCCACTATCCCAGACAGGGTCTTACTTGCACACATATATCGGAGTCACATATCGATGCCAATTTATTGAATGTGATCTTACTCGCACACATATATCGGAGTCACATATTGATGCCAACATATTAAACGTGGTCTTACTCGCACACATATATCGATGCCATGGTCTTACTCGCACATCACATATCAGAATTCTATGTCATGACATATGTATCCTAACTATTCTTAAGGTTTATACGGGGCTTTCGAACTTTGCAATTCGGTCAAATCGAACTTGTAAGCTTAGTTCCCAAGCATATGTACATTCGGCTTTCACATATATAATCTCACATAATTTAATTTCAGCATATAAACTCGTATATAATTAAAATTAACAATATCTATTTGCTTATAAACTTACCTCGGACAATGATAATCGGAACGGGACGACTAGTTGACAACTTTGGTTTTTCCCCGATCCAAATCCGATTTCTTTGGTTCTTGATCTAAACATATTCAAATTAAACTTACTCAAACATATTTTCACTCAATTTAGTCCAAAAACACGTAAATGGGAAAATTACCATTTTACCTCTGACATTTTACACTTTTTACAGTTTAGTCCAAATTGCACAAAACACAAAACATGCAAAATTTGAGTACACCATGCTTAGGCCGAATATTAATCTTTCTTATACAAGTCCACACATTTCATTTATTTCACATTTTATTCCCTCAATTTATTATTTTTGCAATTTAATCCTAATTACTCAAAATCATCAAAAATTCCAATACAAAACATGTTAATCCAAAACATATCTTTCATATTTCATCAACATCACAAAGCTCTTTATTCATCAATATCATAACTCAAAATATTCATCAAAATAAAAAATTCAAGCATGGGCTTTGTACATTACACTGCAACGATATCAAAAACGTAAAAATTATAAAAAATCGAGCTAGTTACATACCTTTATTAAGCTCAACAATGGCCGAAACTTTGAAAAATTTATGCTTTCTATTTTATTTTAACTTTTGGTCATGAAAAAAAAGAGACAAATGCATGATGTTATATTACATGTTTTATTATAATAACTTATTTACTATTTTACAATTTTAACCTTTTAACTAAAATTTTAAACCATTATAAGTCATGGTCATAACTGTACATAACTTAAACAGTGATTATATTTCATAATAAATACCTCAAATTAAAAAGACAACAACAATTCGATCCTTTCACATTCAACCATTAATTTTTTTATTTTACGCGATTAAGCCCTTTTTATTAAATCAACACACAAACGACCAAATTAAAATACAAAAATTTCATAGATATAAATTCACACATAAAAATAATATTAAAATATTTTTTTGACTCGGGTTCGTGTTCTCGAAACCACCATTCTGAATAGGGTTTAAATCGGGCTGTTACAACTAGGACTGCTCGTTCGAGTATGAAAGATTCTGCTGGCTGATCAGAAGTTAGAGCACCTTCACGTACTTATGGCATTTGAGCAAGAGAAGAAGCTTCAGCTCCAGATGTAATAGATGGTACATTCTATCTCTTCGATGTTATTGTGTATGCATTAATTGACCGTGGGTCTACACATTCTTATGTTTGCACTGCATTAGCATTAGAAAAGAAATTGTCTATTGAACCTACTAATTATGATGTTCAAGTCACTAATCCATTAGGTCAAAGTGTGATAATTAATCTAGTGTGTCGTGACTGTCCACTAAAAATAAAAGGCTATGAATTCCCTACTGATTTGATGCTACTACCTTTTCAAGAATTTGATGTTATTTTGGGAATGGATTGGTTGACAAAGCATTATGCTGTAGTAAATTGTAGAGAACAACAGATTGATTTGAAATGTCAGACTGGTGAAATGATTACTATTGAGTCCGCAAATTCGAAAGATGTGGTTAGAATTATTTCAACTTTATTAGCTCAAAGATTGTTGCATAGAGGAAATGAAACATTTTTAGCTTATATTCTTGATACTCGGGGTTCTGAATCGAAGCTACAATAGTTACCAGTTGTTAATGGGTTTATTAATGTGTTTCCTAAGGAATTATCGGGTTTATCACTAGATCATGAAGTCGAGTTTGTAATTGATGTAATTCCAGGAACAGCGCTGATATCCATAACACTGTATAGAATGGCACCAGCCGAGTTAAAAGAGTTAAAGACACAGTTGCAAGAGTACTAGATAAAGGGTTTATTAGACCGAGTATGTCTCCTTGGGGTGCACCTATCTTATTTGTGAAAAAGAAAGATGGATCTTTGAGACTGTGTATAGATTATAGATAGTTGAACAAGGTGACAATTAAAAACAAATATCCATTGCCAAGTATTGATGATTTGTTTGATCAGTTGAAGGGTGCTGTAGTATTTTCGAAGATAGATCTTAGATCTGGGTATTATCAGTTGAAATTTAAGAATGTGATGTGCCAAAGATCGCTTTCAGAACTCGGTATGGTCATTATGAGTTTTTAGTAATGCCTTTTGGTTTGACCAATGCTCCTGCTGCTTTATGGATTTAATGAATCGAATTTTTCAGCCCTATTTGGATAGATTTGTAGTTGTATTTATTGATGATATACTGATTTATTCCAAGATAGAATCCAAGCATGCACAGCACTTGAGAATTGTATTACAAATTTTGAGAGAAAAGCAGTTGTATGCAAAGTTTAGTAAATGTGAATTCTGGCTCCACGAGGTTGGATTTTTAGGCCATATTGTGCCAGCTAAAGGGATTCATGTGGATCCGAGCAAAGTATCTGCAATGGTAAATTGGAAAATTCCAAAGAATATAACATAAGTGTGAAGTTTTTTGGGATTAACAGGATACTACCGCTATTTTGTTAATAATTTCTCGATGATTGCTTCACTAATGACCCGATAACTACAGAAGAATGTTGAATTTGTGTGGTCTGATGAATGTCAGTAGAACTTTGATCAATTGAAGAAGATGTTGACAGAGGTTCTAGTTTTTACTCAGCCAGAACATGGAGTTCCATATGTTGTGTACAGTGACGCATCTTTCAATGGTTTGGATTGTTTATTGATGCAGTCAGGAAAAGTAGTGGCCTATGCTTCTCGACAGTTAAAACCACACGAGAGGAATTATCCTACACATGATCTTGAATTAGCTGCAATTCTTTTTGCTTTAAAAATTTGAAAACATTACTTATATGGTGAGAAGTGTTATGTATTTATAGATCATAAGAGTTTTAAGTATTTAATGACTTAGAAGAAGCTAAATTTGAGATAGAGACGGTGGCTAGAGCTATTAAAGGATTATGATCATATTATTGACTATCACCCGGGGAAAGCTAATGTGGTTGCATATGCACTCAGTCGAAAGTCGCCTTTGTTTGCACTTCGGACGATGAACACTCATTTAAATCTTAATGAAGATGGTTCTGTATTAGCAGAGTTGAAAGTAAAACCTATGTTCCTTCAGCAAATTCGGGAGTTGCAATATGATGACCCAAAATTGGTGTTGAAAAGATAGATGGTTCGGGACAATCAGAGTTCAAAGTATACCATTGATGATAGTGATATGTTATATTATCACAATAGAATTTGTGTTCCAAACAATCCGGATCTAAAAAATGATATTTTTCCTAAAGCTCACAATAGTATGTATCCCATTCATTCGGGTAGTACAGGAAATATTTTGTGATTTGAAAAGAATGTATTGGTGGCCTGGTATGAAACAAGAAATTTGTGAACTTGTTGCAAAGTGTTTGATTTGTCAGCAAGTAAAAGCAGAGCATCAGGTACCAATAGGTTTGTTACAACCTGTCATAATTCCTGAATGGAAATGGGAACATGTCACGATGGATTTTGTATCGGGATTGCCTGTGACTCCGAGAAAGAAAGATTCAATCTGGGCTATTGTTGATAGATTGACAAAGTCAACACATTTTATTTTGGTCAGAACGGATTTTTCACTTGAAAAGTTAGTGGAGTTGTATATGTCTGAGATTGTGAGACTACTCGGGGTTCCAACATCTATTATTTCAAATCGAGATCCGAGATTTACATCGAGATTTTGGAGAAACTACAAGAAGCTCTGGGTACTAAGCTAAATTTTAGCACAACATTTTATCCTCAAACTGACAGTTAATCAGAACGAGTGATTCAAATTTTAGAAGACATGTTGAGCTGTTGTATACTCGAGTTTGGAGATAGCTAGGAAAGGTATTTACCTTTAGCTGAATTTGCTTACAATAATAGTTATCAGTCTAGTATAAAAATGGCACCATTTGAAGCTCTTTATGGGGGAAAATGTAAAACTCCATTGTATTGGTCAAAATTGAGTAAATCCAAGTTAGTGGGAGTTAACTTAATCCGATAAACTGAAGAGAAAGTTCAAATCATTCAGGATAGTTTGAAAGCTGCATTAGACTATCAGAAATCATATATAGATTTGAAAAGAAGAGATATAGAATTTGCAGTTGGTGATCGAGTGTTCTTAAAGGTTTCACTGTGGAAGAAAGTATTACGGTTTGGCAGAAAAGGGAAATTGAATCCAAGATTTATTGGACCGTATGAAGTTATTAAAAGAATTGGCCCTGTAGTTTATCGGTTGGCTTTACCTCCAGAACTAGAAAAGATTCATAATGTGTTCCATATATCCATGTTGAGACGATACAGATTAGATCCTTCACACGTGATTCCTCACAGTGAGATTGGATTGCAACCAGATATCACGTATTCAAAAGAATCGATGAGAATTATGGCTCGAGAGGTTAAGAAACTATGAAATAAATGAGTACCATTAGTTAAATTGTTGTGGCATTGTCATGGTTCGGAGGAGGCAACCTGAGAAACTGAGGAATCAATGAGATTACAATATCCCAACTTATTCACAGGTAACAAATTTCAAGGACGAAATTTCCTAAAGAGGGGAGATTTGTAACAGCCTAATTTTCAGTGATGTCGAAAATAGTAAATCGAGATCACTAAATCCAACGAGTGAGTTTGAAAATTTAATAAATTAATAGTTATTATTCAAGTGAGATTTTAGAAATATTTTTAAATTAGTGAATTTTGTGAATTAAAAGAATTTATTAGGTAAATTGGGTTGAAAACGAGGTATCGAGACCTCGATTTCATAAACCAAGCCATGAATATTTTTATAAATATTTACGAAGTGTTAGTGAATTAGTATTAAAGTTTCGTTAGAAAATTTTAACATTTTGATAGTTAATTAATTAAAAAAAGACTAAATTGAAAAATGTGCAAAACTTGCTAAAATGATTAAATAGCTCAAATATTAAATGAAAGATGACTTAAAAGGAAAATTAGCCTAAAGTGAATGGCTGAAACGGTGAAGGCAGAAAAAAAAAACAAAGAATTTAGGTGAAATAAGGGAAAAATTGGAAATGTTGTAAAATAAATAAATAAAACAAAGACTAAATTGAAAATCTAGATATTTCTTCATTATTCTTCAACTAAAAACAGCCATTAAAGAGTCTCTCTAAGCTTGTTTTTCATATTTTTGCTACATGTAAGTTCAATTCCTGATTATTTCTTGTAATTTTTGTGATTTTGATACTTTTACAACTAAGTCCAACTATTGAATTCATTAGTTTTTGATTCTATGAGTGATATTGAAAGTTTCCATGCATAAGTGTTGGAAGTTTATGATGAATAAGTATGGATATGAAGTTCTAATTTTGTTAAGTGATGATTTTATTAAGTGATTTTAATAGAAATTGATTTTCAAGACCTAATTGTGAAAAAAGTTAAGAATTAAGGTTTAGTGTTGAAACTCTGAATATTAAAGGCTGTGTGGTAGCCTAAAATGATTAGATAAAGTGTTAATTGAGAAAAATTAGCTCAATTAATGGGTTAATTAATTAGGGACATTTAGGGTAAAAGTGTAATTTTGAAAATTGAAGGGCATAAATTGTGAAGTGAATTAGAATTGAATTAAATGCTAATGAATGAAAATTTTATATTATAGACCAAGAGCTCAAAGAAAGTCGTGGAAAATATTACTCAATTAACAAGCTTAATTCTTAACTTTGACCAAGATGGATAAGTGTTACATGGTTTAATGTAATAGAAATTTAGTAAGTTATTGATACTGAGTAATTTTTTTAGTAAGTTATTGATACTTAACTTAGTAAGTTATTTAATGACCAAAATTAGAAGTGAATTATAATTATTTTTAAACATATGAACTTATTAAGCTTCTATAAGCTTACTCTTGTATGTTTAATATTCCTTGTAGATTAACGTGAGCTTGGAAGATTGGATCAGCACATTGGATCACGCTATCCAGATTTCTCCGATAGATTTTTGTAATACAACCCATGGTTTATATGGCATGTTTAAGATTAGTTTAGAAAATAGTGAAACTTGACATATGGTTGTGAATGATACTTATGTTTATGTTTTCATGCATATACATAGTAGTTTTAGTATTTAATGAATGAAGTTATTATGGTAAGTGTATGCAAGGGAGTTTTGTGATGGCTAAGTTTAAAACATGATTTTTGGCTTGTATTGGTTGCTTGGTTGAATATTGGTATATGAAAGAGTTGTGTGCAAGTTGATAGTAAAAAGGGTGAGAAATGTGGCCTTAAAATGACCTATTTTAGTTCAAACGGATAGAGGCATGGTCATGTGTCTCAGCCATTGTGACACACGGTTATGTACATGGGCGTGTACTCTAGTCTTGTGTCCCTTGCATCTTAAAATTTAGAAATAGAATGCTCAGAATTGAGCACACGGGCAGAGACATAGGCGTGCGCCTCAGCCGTGTGAGGTACACGGTCTAACACACGGGCGTGTGAATTGTCCGTGTGAAACCTGCACTTAATTTTTGAAAAATAAATTGATCACACAGCCTAGCACACGGAGCGTGTGGATTGGCCGTGTGACCCAAGTCAGGGAGTTACACGGGGTAAGACATGACCTGAAACACAGGCATGTCATGGAACCACACGGGTGTGTCCCTTTGCCACATGGGCGTGAGACCCTTTTATAAAAAATTTTCTAAGTTCTTGATTTAGTCTCGACTTGCATCTAAAGCTTAAATTGGGCCTCGAGGGTCCATTCAAAGGACAATATGTTTAGTTTTGGAAAATGAATAGTAAATGACATGAATTATTTATGATTATTCTGTGAACTCCGATAATGCTTCGTAACCCTATTCCGGCGACAAATATGGGTTAGTGGTATTACATTGCTTCTCTCTAATTTTTGTGAGCAATTTCCTCGATCTCACTATCATAACTAACAGTTCCAATAGGTTTCCTCTAGTCATAAACCAAAAGAACCTATTAGAATCAAACAAACAAAAGATTAGAATATAAAAAATAAATTTAAACAAAAATATTAAAATGAAAATAAAAAATGGTTAAATTAATAGAAATAATGGTTGCCCAATATTTTAGTCCCCGACAATGGCGCTAAAAACTTGATGCGTCGTGAACTAACTAAAAATCTGACTAAGACAACCGCACCTATCAATTAATAATATAGCTATGGTGAGCACATATATCATTCCCACGAAGACTAAAAGTAATAGTAATTATGGTGAACACATATTACGTTGAAATTTGATTTAATGATTTTTTTAATTGAAAGAATAATTAGGTTCAAATGGAATGTCCCTAAAGTCAAGTGATTTTAGAAAATGAGGTTTTGAAACCTCGTTTCTATAAATCAATAAAATATTTACGGAGTGTTATTAGGGTTATATTAAATTTTGGGTAAGAAATTTTATTTTTTTTATAGTTAATTAATTAAAAAGGATTAAATTGTAAAAGCTACAAAAGTTAGCTTCTAGTAAATATATGCATTAAATGATTATGGAAAACTAAATACGTGGACTCAAATGGGAAATACACCATTTTGAATCTAAGTGGACGGTTTTGATGATAGGAAGCATGAAATTTAATTAAGTTTCTAAAGGGTAAAAATGTAAATTGATTAATTAATGAGAAATTAAACAAAATGAAGGTTAGAATAATCATCATCTTTCTCATTTGCACAACACAAAAACTGAAAAACCATGGTAGGCATTCGGAAGCTGTAGGCCATTGTAAAATTCACATGCATGGTTGTTTCTTTCATTGTTTTTCTTGATTTTTATGGTTTTAGGCTCGTATTAGCTTAATCTAGCTAACCCAAGGGTCAATTTGTTAAATTGTTAAATTTTTAGAATTTTACCATGAATGAATTTGTGATGTTCTTGAAAATTTATGATAGATTATTAAGCTTGATTGTTAAATATAAGTATTTTGTTAAGTGATTTTTGATGGTTTTAATGTTTAGGGACTTATTTGTTAAAATAGTAAATTTCAATGTAAATATTGTGAAATAATGATAAAAATGGGCTGATTATCAACCCTATGAAAATTGGCTAGCATGATTTTTAATTAAAAGTGGTTAAATTGTAAGTTTCAGGTTTAGGGATTAAATTGCATAAAAGGTAAAATATTGGGGGTAATTTTGTAAATATCCTATTGATAAGAGTTATGAGTTGAATTAGTTATTTTAAGCTATTTGAATGGTTTAATTTAATGAAAATTATTATTTAGATCAAGAAACGAACCAAACAGATCTAAACTGAGAAAAGTTAAAGTGTCAGATTAGTCAACGACTTTATTTTTATAGCTGAATTTGTTGAGGTAAGTCCGTATAAGAATTAAATTATGGTGAAATATTTTGTATGTAATGCTAATAAATACTTATGTTACAAATAAATTAGATTAGTAACTGTATAATAATTTGGTGATATGGGTCAAAATAGGATGTTAATCAATTGGATGATATAATGCTTTAGTTTGGATGTGATATTCAAAATGGTATTATGATGAAGGAAATGTAATTTTGAAAAGGGTATAATGAAATGCAAATTAAGGCTTTGGATATGTTAAAATGCCTCGTTTGAACCTTGAGAATTTTTAGGATACAAATGACATGTCATTAGGGATTATATGGTTTTAGGTGCTGCTCCTAGATGACCTATTGATGGATGAGGTCCTGCATTTGTTGTGGATTCTTCACAGCTCGTGTGAGTAGCATCATGTAGCTATCATTCCGACCACAGCTCGTGTGAGCAGGTTACATTTACATGAAAATATGAAAAGGCTATATTTACATGAAAAGACACACTTTGTGTGAGCGTTCCTAAGTATTCGATGCTATTCTATTGGTTCAACTGGCAATTAAAGTTTAAAACGAAAAGGTATGTATATGAAATGAGTTATGTCATTGAGCTTATGAAATGGAAATTCTGATATGTATAAATGGATTTAAAAGGTAACTATTTGATTATGTGTTAGGTGATTTACATAATGAAATCCATTTCATGTTATATTTCATTATCATTTCTAGATGTATTCTTAATTGTATCTACTAACCTTGTGAGGTGTTGTGGATACGAAGGAAAAGTATTTGTAGCGCCTTAAATATTTCTAAGTTTGTTTTGTTAAAATGGACACAAATGTGTATATGTTTCAGTGATTAAGTGTTCTGGTGTGTGTGTGAGGTCTTGGGTTTAACTCCCACAGTTGAAAAAATTTTGTTATTTTAAATCCAAGCCTTACCCTTATTGAGTGGGCTTATATAAAATTGTCCGTTAATCCATATTAGAATGAGCCTTCTAGTTCGAGTGGTAAGGGAGTTAGTGTGTTAGAGGTCCTGTGTTCAAATCCCTTCGCAAGCGTGGATGTTATTTTTGCTCAGTTGTTTGATTGAGTTTTGGTGAAGCTAAAACTCTGAGGTAGTTGCGAGTTAGTGGATTAGTGGGAGAAAAATAGGGAATTTATGGGATATCTTTTATTTTTTATTTTCTCTTCTTTTGAAATTTTTAATTATTTTTATCTCTCTTCTTAATTTCAAAAATTTGACGTTCTTTTCCTGTTGATTGGCAAAAATCTTTTGCTTTCTTGCGTTTGAAATTCTGGCGCAATCCTGCCATTCAATTTTGGTTTTTCAATTCTTCGGTGTTTTTGTGTGATTTGGTAAGTGTAAGGGGTGATTTTTGTATGGATTGGGGAAGTCGTTTCTTAAGTTGTTCGAATTGATTCTATTCTTTCTTTTCGTTAGTTGACTTTAAGTTTTGGCAGTAATGAATCATGAAGAATGGGCTTCTATTGCGGCATCATAGTCAGAATCATTCGAAGTTTTGGGGTAAGTGATGAATGCTTGTTTTGAACTATTGTCGGTTTCGTGGGTTCTATTAATTGTGAATTACGACTGATTTTGGAAGACTTGTTGTACCGATTTTAGGTGTTGGTTGGCTCGGGAGTGATTTTGCATCAAAACCGTACCAAGTGTGTACCCAAAACGTAGAAAATCGATTTCAGCAAAAGCGAAAAAAGCTCTCTGTCGATGCCACACAAGCATGTACTTGGCCGTGTCGTTGGCCATGTGCGATATACGAAAATGTGCCTGAAAAAAGTGCAGCCCTGTGCAAGACACAGCCGTATGGTCGAGTGAGTGTGGTCGTGTGGCTTATACGGTCCAGGTCATATTGGGCATGTGGACCCACACGAGCATGTGGGTTTTGGGTCAGGCCTTGTGGGCACATGGGCAAGGCCAATCTAGGCGTATGGGCCACACAAGCGTGTAGGCCCACCCGAGCATGTGGCCCCATAATTTTGAAATTTTCCTTAGGGTCGCACGGTTCGTTCCAATCGACTGTGGGCCTATTGTAGGATCGATAAGGGCTAACCAAACCCCAAATTATGTGATATGATATTCTGATAGTCTATCTTGTGTAGGATACTGATATGTACATCTATTCTGTTAAGTATATAAATGCCATCTGTATATGAGCATGTTATGCATAATGCTACTGCCTCTATTATTCTGTATCTGTGACTGGGGTGGGTTTTGTATATGTGGAGGAAGTGATCTGTACGGTGATCTTTCACTTATATTCTGGCAGCTTGATTGCTGATTATCTGTTATGTGTTGTACCGACACTATATGGTGTGTAGGGATGGGTAAGTGTTTTTAACCCCACACGGTGTAATGGGATGGTCGGAGTTGGTGTGTAGAAGATGGGGGTAGTATTCTATATATCTGAGTTTGTTATCTATATCTGTAAAGGACTTGAGTCCGAATTTGATTCTAATTGTATTTATGATTTCTGTATGTATGGCATGTCTATTTCTGTTAGGTTACAAACTAAGTTTACGAAAACTCACTTTTGCTTTTCTATTTTGTGCAGGTAATCCACAGACTTAGACGGATCAGTGCAGCAGAGTCTCACGGTGACCACAAGTTGGTAAACTGTTTTTAATTAATGGTTTTCGTTTAATTAAGACTTATTTTTGGGAGTTTTGTAATTAATGGACTCTCCGGACTGTTTGAATTTATTTTGGATTTGGATTTTTTATTTAACTCTTTAATTGCCACGGTTGGCTAAAAACATGGGTTTTTCTGAAAATATGAACGAAATTTTTAGATATAACGATTTCTAAGACTTCCATTATAAAATATGTTTTGGCAACTAAACTAATTAAGTAACGTTTTCAGTAATGGTTATAAACAAATATGGGCTATGAAACTAGGATGATTTATCAAAACAACTTTGTTTTCAAAACCCTTCTCTGTAATATCTCCAGATTCGACCCTAACGTCTAGGCTGGGTTTGGGGTGTTACATTTAGTGGTATTAGAGTTAGGTTGAAAACCTTAGGCTATGAATTTTGGGTTCCAAAATTGTGTTTCAAAAAGAACTAGTTTTAAATAACTTGGATTATTCTGAGTAAGTGTGTGGTACACCGAGTCTTCGGCGCCGATCCTGTAAGTATTTCTAAACTTAGATAGAATATTGTGAAAACACTGTAGTTAACACTTTTTGAAACTATACTGATTTAGTTAGATACTAAAACTTCTGGAATACTTCTGAACTTTTGATAATTTGTGCATTAAATATCTGCTAATAAATGTTGGAACTGATACATAAAATTCTATAATGTAGAAAATTTTGAAATATATGATGAACGCTCGTGGAACTAGCGGTCGTGGTATTCGTAGGCGCGGTAGGGGCCATAGAGGGCTCAAGTTGAGTCTTCCTCTCTGGGCAGTATGCCAAATCTAGATACAACTAAGACACCGATTTTACTTGGTACTGACACTTAGTCTTAATGTCGCTCGAGTGGGGACAACGTACTGTCCCAATGGAGCTGAGCTATTTAGGGTGTTGGAAAGGGTCACTGGACCCCATTTTGGATCTGAGGGCCGTGGGTTGGTAATTGGATGACTCCGGTCCAATGGAGCTGAGCTATTTAGGGGTGTTACTAGAGTCGCCCCTACTGTAGCCGAGTATTGGTAAGAGGCCACCAAGAGGATCATGAACGAAATTAACTATACTCCTGACCATAAACTTAAAGGTGCAGTCTCTTTGCTTCGCGACGAGGCATATCAGCGGTTGTTGTCGGTTGAGGAGGGTACTTAGCCTGATCATTTGAACTAAGACTATTTTAAGACTGCTTTCTAGGGGAAGTACATAGGTGTGAGCTATGTTGATGCTCGTAGGCGTGAGTTCATGAATCTTATGCAAGGTGATAGATCTGTGGCCGAGTATGAGGCTTAGTTTCTAAGGTTGAGCCGCTACGCTCAAGGCATGGTGGCATTTGAGTAGGAGAAATGTATTCGCTTTAAGGATGGTCTAAGGGACAGTTTGAGGGTTCTGATAGCTTTTTTAGAAGGAGCAATGAGTTTGTTGTTCTAGTGGATAAGGTGAAGATCACCGAAAGGTTTAACCGTATGGAGTGCCAAAATAGGGATCATTATAGAGGCAAGAATAAGAGGGAGTCAGAGCCCTCTAGTTCTGTTCAGAGGCCTAAGAAATGGGCCAGACTTGATGGGCTGGTTAGAGTGGGGGTTCCTGTCGCTTCTACTGGGATTCAGCCTTGTGGTGATTGTGGTAGACGCTATCAGGGCAAGTGTTGGAAGAGGTTGGGGGCTTTTCTGAGGTGTAGGCCTTTAGAGCATCGGATTAGAGAGTGTCCACAGCATGCTCATCAGATGCAAGCTTCAGGATTGAGTTCTGTACAGCTTTAGACGGCAGTTCAACAGCCATTTAGGGGCCGTGGACTAGCTAAGGGTGGTAATGGTATGGGCCGAGAACAGAGAGCATCGGGTAAAGGTGCTAATCAGACAGAGGTGGGGCAGTTTGTACTTGTTTATTCTGCTTGACGCTGAGAGGATAGAGATGCTTCTGATGTGATTATGGGTACGTTCCTTATTTTAGATGTTCTATATACTGCTCTGATAGACATACGTTCTACACATTCCTATGTAGCTAGTACTGTTTCCGAAAACTTGAGAATTTCTGTGGAGTGCACTTCTAGTGAGATTACCGTACTGAGTCCATTGGGGCAGTCTGTTCGAGTAAGTAGACTTTATAGAAATGTATCGTCGGAAGTACAACAGATTGCGTTTCTGGCAAATTTGATGGAGCTACTGTTTCGGGAGTTCAACATAATTATAGGTATAGATTGGTTGGTTGAACACCGAGTTAGTCTGGATTGTGTGACTAAGAGGGTTGTTCTGAGGACCAAGGATGATAAGGAGATAGTAGTGTTTGGTGAGCGTTGAGATTATCTGTCTAATGTGATCTCCGCTTTTGTGGCTGAAAAATTGGTTCGAAAAGGTGTGAGGCGTATATGGCTTACATCAGTGTTTTAATTTCTAGAGACTCTCCTTTCGGGGATTTCAGAATAGTAAGGGAATTTTCAGATTTTTTTCCAAGGAGTTACTGGGTTTACCTCCGAATCGGGAAGTTGATTTCGACATTGAGCTCCTAACGGGTACAGCTCTGGTGTCTATCGCTCCATATCATATGGCACCGAAAGAGCTTACAGAGCTTAAGGCTCAACTTCAAGAGCTTATGGATCGTGGTTTCATCCGTCCTAGCGTGTCTCTGTAGGGGGCACCAGTTCTGTTTGTTAAGAAAAAGGATGGTACCATGAGGATGTGCATCGACTACCAACAGTTGAATAAACTGACTATGAAGAATAAGTATCCACTTTCGAGAATCGACGATTTGTTTGATCAGTTTCGGGGGATTTAGTGTTTTCAAAAATAGATCCCTGATCTGGGTATCATCAACTTAGAGTTAAGAAAGTTGACATTCATAAGACGGCATTTAAGACTCGTTAAGGGCACCACGAGTTCCTAGTTATGCCTTTTGGTCTGGCAAATGCTCCGGCTGTATTTATGAATCTAATGAATCAAATCTTTCATCCATATCTAGATCAGTTCGTCGTGGTCTTCATCGACGATATTCTGGTTTACTCTAAGACCGAGGATGAGCATGATGAGCGTATTAAAGTAGTGCTTCAGATACCCCGAGAGAAATAGCTCTTCGCTAAGTTGAACAATTGTGAGTTCTGGTTGCGAGAGGTAATTTTCTAGGGCATGTGGTTTCTGCTAAGGGAATCCAAGTTGATCCTAGAAAGATTGAGGCTGTGCTAGATTGGAAATAGCCTAAGAATGTATCTGAGATTCGCAGTTTTCTGGGTCTTGCGGGTTATTATTGGCAGTTTATTGAGGGATTCTCTCTGATTGCAACTCCATTGACTAAGCTTCTGCGCAAGGGTGTTCCTTTTGTCTAGGCTGATGCGCAACAATTGAGCTTTGAGAAGTTCAAGTCTGTTCTGACTCAGGCTCCTATTTTGATACAGCTTGATTTTGGTAAGAAGTTTGTAGTGATGCATGATGTCGAGTTAGCTGCTGTGATATTTGCGTTAAAGATCTGGAGGCATTATCTGTATGGTGAGAGGTGTATCATCTACACCGATCACAAGAGCCTCAAGTACCTCCTTACTCAAAAGGAGTTGAACCTTAGGCAGCATCGATGGATTAAGTTACTTAAATACTATGACTGCACGATAGAATATCATTCTGGTAAGGCCAATGTGGTGGCCAATGCTCACAGTCATAGAGCGATGACTGAATTGCGAGTGATTCTCGCTCTTCTTAGTCTGTTCAATAATGGAGGTCTATTAGCCGAGTTGTAAGTTTAGCCGACTTAGATTGATCAGATTCGAGATAAGTAGTTGAGGGATGAGTCTTTGTCTTTGCGGTTTCATTAGATTGAGAGTGGCAGTACTTCCGATTTTAGACTGAATAAGAATAGAGTTTTGTGTTTTTGAGGTCGGGTTTGTGTACCGAATGATTCTGATCTTAGATAGTCAATTCTAAGAGAGGCTTATAGTAGTCCTTATACTATGCATCCCGCTGGTAGTAAAATGTATCGCGATCTTCGTGAGTTGTACTGGTGGTCGGGTTTGAAACGTGACGTGATGGATTTTGTTGCTCGTTGTCTGATGTGCCAGCAGGTTAAGGCTGAGCACCAGTTGCCTTCAAGTTTGCTCTAACCTATTAAGATTCCTTTATGGAAATATGAACAAGTGATGATAGACTTCATTAGTGGGTTTTCCTTGACACCCACTAAGAAGGATTCTGTTTGGGTCATCGTGGATCGATTGACCAAATTCGCTCATTTTATTCCAGTTTGAACAAACTACTCTCTGTAAAATTTAGGAAAACTTTACATTTCTGAGATCGTAAAACTGCATGGGGTTTTAGTTTTGATAATTTTTGATAGGGATCCTCGCTTCACTTTTCGATTCTGGAAGAAACTGCATGAGGCTGTAGGTTTGAGATCAGACTTCAGTATTGCATTCCATGCTCAAATCGATGGTCAACCTGAGAGGGTGATTTAGATACTAGAGGATATGCATCAGAGTTGTGTTATTGATTTTTGAGATAGTTGGAAGGATTTTCTACCATTAGCTGAGTTCGCCTACAATAACAGTTTCTAGTCTACCATCCATATGGCACCTTATGAGGCTTTGTATGGTTGTAAGTGTCGTACTCCGCTATGTTGGACTGAGTTGGATGAGCGGTGAATTTTGGGCCTTGAGTTGGTTTCTGAGACTAAAGATAAAGTTAGACTGATTCGGGATCGTCTGAAGGTAGCTTCTGATAGACGGAAGTCCTATGCAAATTTGAAAAGGAAGGATATCGAGTACTCTATGGGTGACTTTGTTTTTCTTAAGGTTTCTCCATGGAAGAAAGTTTTGAGGTTCGGTCATAAGGGCAAGTTGAATCCTAGGTTTATTGGGCCGTATCGAATTTTGAAGCGTGTGGGACCGGTCGCTTATTAGTTGGAGCTACCTCCAGAGTTGGACCATATCCATGATGTGTTTCACGACTCGATGTTGAGGCAATATCGATCTGACCCATCTCACGTTGTCTCTATTAAGGAGATTGAGGTTAGACCAGACTTGAATTTTGAGGAAGAGCCTGTTCAAATTTTGGATCGTGATATTAAGGTTCTGATGAGGAAGTCCATTCTGTTGGTTAAGGTTCTGTGGCAGAATCATGGCACTGAGGAAGCCATGTGGGAACTTGAGGACTTGATGAGTCACCAATATCCCCATCTGTTCAGATCAGGTAAATTTTGAGGCTGAAATTTCTTTTAAGAAGGTAGAGTTGTAACGCCCTGAATATTTCTAAGTTCGTTTTCTTAAAATGGACATAAATATGTGTCTAGTTCAGTGGTTAAGTGTTTTGGTGTGTATGAGAGGTCTTAGATTCAATCTCTACTTTTGGCAAAATTTATTATTTTAGATCCAAACCTTACCCTTGTTGAGTGGGCTTATAAAAAATTGTCTATTAATCTATATCAGAATGAGCATGCTAGTTCGAGTGATAAGGGAGTTAGTGTGTTAGAGGACCTGTGTTTGAATCCCTGTTCAAGCTTAGATGTTTTGCTCCGTTGTTTGATTGAGTTTCGGTGGAGCTAAAACTCTGACGTAGTTGTGAGTTAGTGGATTAGAGGGAGAAAAATAGGGGATTTATGGGATATCTTTTATTTTTTATTTTCTCTTCTTTTCAAAATTTTAATTATTTTTATCTCTCTTCCTAATTTCCAAAATTTGGCGTTCTTTTTCTGTTGACTGGAAAAAATCTTTTGATTTCTTGCGTTTGAAATTCTATCACAATCCTGCCACTCAATTTTGGTTTTTTAGTTCTTCGGTGTTTTTGTGCGATTTGGTAAGTGTAAGGGGTGATTTTTGTGTGGATTCGAGAAGTCATTTCTTAAGTTGTTCGAATCGATTCTACTCTTTCTTTCTATTAGTTGACTTTGAGTTTTGGCAGTAGTGAATCGTAAAGAACAGAGATCTCCTCTTGCGGAATCATAGTTAGAATCATTCAGACTTTTGGGTAAGTGATGAACACTTTTCTTAAACTGTTGTCATTTTCATGCGTTCGGTTAATTGTGAATTAAGATTGATTTTGGAAGATTTGTTGTATCGATTTTAGGTACTGGTCGGCTCGGGAGTGATTTTGCATCAAAATCTTACCATGTGTGTACCAAAAATGCAGAAAATTAGTTTCAACGAAAGCCAAAAAAGCTCTCTATCGATGCTACATGGGCATGTGCCTGCCGTGTGGTTGGCCGTGTACGAGACACGGCCATGTGTCTAACAAAAGTGCAGCCGTACACAAGAGACAGCCATGTGGTGGTGTGAGTGTAGCCGTGTAGGCCACACGAGCTAAGTCATATTGGGCGTGTGGGCCCACACGGGCATGCCACACATGCGTGTGGGTTTTGGGCCAAGTCGTGTGGGCCACACAGGCAAGGCCAATCTAGGCGTGTGGGCCACACGGGTGATCGTGTTGAGTCGTGATAAGTTTTAATAAATTTATATTTGACTGTTCCTGAAGATTAACTATTATCACGACGAAGGCAAGTGTACCTATCGAACAGTAGTATAGTTTTAGCAAGACCGGGATGTCGAACCCAAAGGAACTAAAAGTACTAGTATTAACTCTTTTCTTATTATCTAGCCTAAAAATAAAGGGGTTTGTTTTATCTAAACTAATTAACTAACTAAGAATTATAAAAAGAAAATTGGGGAAAATACTTTTGGGAAATTTGATTGATTAAGACAATACCCAAGGGAAAATCCACCTAGACTTCACTTGTTATTTGACTCTGAATCAGATGATTTATTCATTCGACTTGTTCCGTAGAAATCCCTAAATTATATTATTATCTCTTTCGGGACTAACAACATCTAACCCTAGGTTGATTAATTGAAATCTCTTTCTAATTAACACCCCTAGTGTTGCATTAACTCGATCTATAGATTCTTTTATTAGGTTTCACCCTAATTTGGCAAAATCTTGTCACCCTATCTCTAGGCGTGCAATTAACTCCGCTTAATTATGACAAATTTACTCTTAGATAGGGACTTTTGATCCTCTGAATAAGTGCATCAACTTGAATCAATATCCTGAAATATTGAAGCAAGAATTAAGAACACATAATTAAGAACAAGTCAAATATTTATCATACAATTTAGAAAATAATAACAAGATTCGTCTTAGGTTTCATTTCCCTTAGGTATTTAGGGGGTTTAGTTCATAATTATAAAAGACAACATCTTAGAAGAATATTGGATACAAAACATAAAGAAAACCCAAAACTCCTGAAGGGAAATTGAAGGGAGATCTTCAGTCTTGAAGGAGAATCCGGCTTCTGAGATGGATCAATCGGCTTTCTTCGAGTAAATTCCTACTTCCCACTTCGTGTGTCCCTTTTCATCCTCCTCTGGTGTTTAAGTAGGCTTTAGAATGCCTTAGAACCCTCAAGAGTGGCCTTTTCCGAATAGAACTCAACTTGGGCTCGACAGGGACATGCCCGTGTGACACGCCCGTGTTCGATTGCTCCAAACCGTGTTAGAGTCTGTTGAATAGACACGGTCGTGTGGTCTACCCATGTAAGTCGCGCTCAATTCTGCTAAAAGGGCACGAGCGTGTGGTTTACCCGTGTGAGGAAGTCCAGGCCGTGTTGATTTCCCACGTAGGCCTATTTTCTCCGTTTTCGGCCAGTTTCTTGCTCTTTTTACTCTCCTATGCTCACCTAAGTATAAAACATAAAATTAAAGGATTAGGAGCATCAAATTCACCATATCTACAGAGAATTCATCCATAAATGTGCTAAACATGGGATAAAAATATGTATAAATTATGGTTTATCAAATACCCCCACACTTAAGCGTTTGCTTGTCCTCAAGCAAAATCCTCAACTCACAATCAAAATCAATTCTTCTCAACTTATAATTCTTATTAATGATATCTCAAAATAATCCATAAGTAATCATACTTTGAGAATTCAACTAAAAGAACATCAAAGTTTCAAACATTCCAAGTTGCGTATTTTATCACGAGAACATAGGTGTCTCCCCTCATCTAGGTAATTACCATTGATTCAAAATATCATAGAGTTTCACATCATCACTAGAGATTCACTCAAATCACTCAAGGTGTTTTAAGGACAACAAGTTTAAGCACTCAATAGTCAATATGAAAAGTTATTACCATAGGCTTGCATGAAAATCAAATCTCCACCACTATATATTGAGATGATACATCAATCAAAAGGTCTTTAAAGGGTTGTAACATGGCTTTGGTTAGGGGGTGTGGTCACAAGTTGAAAGAAAAGGTTAGAATCGAGATTGAATTGAAAAATTATCTAACTAGAAAAATAATTAATCATCAATTGAATACATGTGAGCTTTTTCTCAGAATATGGACTTAAACACTTAAGCTCAAAAACAAAGAGTTACTACTAATATAAATATGTATATTATAATTTTTTTTAAGAACAAGTCAAATAACATAGACTAACTATCAAAGGTAAAACTTAGCTAAGCAATTTATTCAAATCAAATCTCGACAAAAATAGGAATCAAATTAATTTAGGGGATTTCAACAATAATGGGTTATGGGTTAATATGGAGGGTAAATCAATGAATGGGTTATTAGGCTCAAGAGTGTTCATTAGGGGTTAATTATGAAGGTAGGCTTTTGTGGATTCAGTGGGTTAAACCTAAGTGCCTTTATCATTTTGACATATCAAATTAAATGGTGTGGTCTTGACATGCATAATCAAACAAGTTCTAGAATAACAAATCAAGATTGAAGCACTCAAAGCAACAATAAAAGTGAGCATGAAAGAAATAATAGATGCTCTTAAAGGCTCAAGATCTCACAAAAATTATGGCTTTTTGATGTTTAAACCTTGTGAATTTTAACTTGAGATAATACCTAAACTTGGAAGTAACCTAATTTTTTTTTAATTCTCAAAAGTCAACTTATCATACTTGATTCTCTAATTCCTTAAAGTTTAAACAATCAATGCATGAATGCCTATGTTTTAATTCAAGACATATCAATAAAAATCCTAAATTAATCAAAATTCATTCTAATAATGATATGAGAAGATCACATGAGAATAAGACAAAGTTTAGGGATTTTTCTAATAATGATATAGATAACCCTCCACACTTAAGATGTACATTATCTTCAATGTACAATGATAGATATACGGAAAAATATAAAATCATAAGATAGGGAGAGAGGTGAAACTTCCTGAATGGGGAATAATCGGCTAAGGAAATGATGAGATTGGAGGAGGATACTCCGGTGGTGGTAAGGTTGGGTTCCACAACCACAGTGTCCAGCGAAGAGGTTATCGTGGTGGTCGGGTAGGACATGGCAGATGTAGAGAACCTTTTCCAATAGAGTTGCAAGTTCTTGAGTGATGGTGAGCTTTGGAGCTCTTTCTAACTGTGATAAAATCAAGAACTCTTTTAGGAAATATAAAGAAGCATAATTACTCGTAATGAAGTAGCTGAAACTATAAATTGTTCAATAAAAATTATAAAACCTAAAAATGAAATAGTATTAAAGAAAATAAAATAAAAAGTACTTTAAGAATATAAATAAAGATAAAAGTGAAAATAAAAATAATAAACAAAAAGTCTTTAAACATCGTCATCGCCGGATGGTTCACGAGGTGGTGGTGGCGATGAGATGTGAAGGAGTTGACAAATCTAAAGTAGAGTAGCATCAATGTGGTCAAAGCACTGAAAACATTACTGCTCAAATCGAGAAAGGCACTCAGAAATGTCAGAGTATGAAGCCGCCGCATGAACTGGACGATGGATGGGTGGTGGCCGAGACGGTGGGTCCTCATGACGTGGAGGGACATCATCAGTAATGTCCTCTGAGTCCTCCTCCTTGGCAGACTGGACCAGGCGTTACTGGAGATGCCTTGTGGGGACATCTGGCCTATGAGAGTAAGGGAGGATGATTGTGCCGCTATGTTGAGGAGGCCGAAGTAGTGCGCCAAGCGAGTCACATAGGGGCCAATAGAGATGACTCTCTTTCTATGTCGCTCCATCTGATGGCGAATCATGAGGGCAATAAAATAGGCAAGGTCGAAGACGTGTCCATGTGCCATACTCCATAAAAAGTAGGTGTCGTGAGTGTTGACAACACCGGTGCTCTCTCGCCGTCCTGTTAGAGTGTGGGCCAAGATGGCGTGTAAGTACCTCAGGGATAGGGCGAGAGTCGATGCCTTGGAGCGGATAGGGTCGTAGATGGCCTAGACAGGGACGAGGGCCTTCACGAACTTTGAAGGAGAGTAGTGGATGTGGCGATGGAGGGTATCGAGTTCATTGTCTTCCATAAACTTCTCCGCATATAGCCCTAGTACAATTCCAAACTCCAGTATGCTCAACTGGCGCACTAAGCCGCCGAGATGAAACTAGTCCGCTCCAGGATCATCGAACTGTGTCATGATGACTTGAAGGTAGAGGGTCGAGCAGAGTTCGAGTGTGAGCTCGAGGTACGTAGGCTCGATGATCTCGAAAAAGAGGCCCCATGGGTCAACCGTCAGAAGGGCTCGGATCGCGTCAGCCAGTTGGATTTGTTCAAGTGCTGCCCAATCAATGCAGCGGCGCACACTCAGGGGTCGAACCTGAAGTATCTGAAAAATTTCCTCCTGGGGTCCTAAGGGAAACTGGAGAAAGGGGTGGCGCACTTCAACTGATGCGCTTGCCGATGTGGCTCCGGGTCTCTTCCGTTTTTTTGGAACGGGGATGGCGATCTTCTTGCCACGTGAAGTTGACATGGTATACGTAAGAAGGAAGTGCTTAGGTCGTCGAGGTTGGTGCTATGGTCGGCGCACGGGCGTGGCAGGGAGGTCGTGTGAAAGGGTTCTGGCAACTAGGGTTTGATGTTTGGGGAAGGGGATCATGAATAGTAGGGGTTTATATAGATTTTGGGGCACACGGCCATAGGGCACACCCGTCTGCCCTAATTTTAGCCCGTGTATATCGTGATTTTCAAATTTGGGCGCGCTTGAAATTCGACCCACGCCCGTGTTTTTTGGGCGTGTTGATGCACACGACCGTATCGCACGGCCGCGTCCTACTTCGTTCGCTTCTCCCACGTCTGTGTATGTTTGTCCACGCCTATGTTATTTTGTCAGTCTTGACCACGGGTAGTGAGCACGGGCGTGTCGCACGCCCGTGTTGTTTTCTCAGTTGCAACCATGGCCTCTAGACATGGGTGTGTCGCACACCCGTGTTGTTTTGACAGATTCATCCACAGCCATGTCGCACGGCTGTGGCAACTTATCGACTCTAGTGTTGGAGAAAATTTTTTCCCTGTTTTCACACGGCCATTTCGCACGGCCGTGTTGCCTTCCGTGGTATGGGCATGGCCTGAGGCACACTCGTGTGCCTGGCCGTGTGGTTCTAGAAAACCTTTGTTCAGTGACTTAGTTAGTGAATTAAATGTTAAAAACTAAAATTTAAAGAAGTTAACACCGTTAGTGCTTGGGTTGCCTCCCGAAAAGCGCTTATTTATAGTCTAAACTCGACTTACCTCTCTGTTACGCGGTCATGGTGGTTCGATGAGTTTACACTCCTCATTCCTGCTATCAATCTTATCAAAATAAAGTTTGAGACGAGTGTTATTTACCTTGAACGTACCAAATTTGGGATGAATTACCTCAACTGTGCCGTATGGGAAAATGCTAAGTACTGTAAGAGGGGTTTCTCCATTAGGTTCAGAGGTGGTAATGTGAGGGTCTACGGCATCTAGTAGTACCTTGTCTGTAACCTTAAGTTGATTTGGTGAAGCATTGGGTTCATCATGGCATAGTTTCGGTTTATTGTGTGTTCTCAAATTTTGTGTCCGCCATTCATCTAGTTCCTCGACTCGTAGCATTCGTTCTTCATATATGGGTCCTTTGTTATTACTTGAACATGGTTCATGTATGCTTTTTGGATGTGTTTCCTACAAAGAATGTTACACCACATGGTTAGTTTTAGTGGTACGATTTATACAATCACCCTCGATATTCGATGTGTTACTTGAATTGCGAGCTTGAAAGGTGATTGTCTCATCACCCACACGAAGTGTGAGTTCACCTGTACCAACATCGATAATGGTTCTAGCAGTTGCTAAAAAGGGCCTTCCTAAAATTAGAGGCACGTCACTACCTTTTTTCTATGTCTAGAACAACAAAATCAACTGGGAAAATAAATTTGTCAACTTTAACAAGTACATCTTCAATGATACCCCTAGGAAATCTAATAGTTTTATCTGCTAGCTGAATGCTCATCCTAGTTTGTTTGGGTTTCCCAAGACCTAGTTGTTTAAACATTTTATAGGGCATGACATTAATGCTAGCCCCAAAATCAGCCAAAGCATTACTAACATCTAAGCTACCAATTAAATAAGGAATCGTAAAAATCCCTAGATCTTTCAATTTGTTGGCCAGCTTATTCTGTAGTATGGCTGAGCACACTGCGTTCAACTCCACATGTGACGCTTCATCCAATTTCCATTTATTTACTAGAAGCTCCTTTAGAAATTTAACTACGTTTGGCATCTGCGAAAGAGCTTCAATAAACGGTAAGTTAATATGTAGTTTTTTTAATAATTTAAGGAATTTACCGAATTTTTTTAGTTTGTGTGGTCTTTCCTTATCGCATTGGGGTATGGCACTCGAGGTTTGTACTCTGTACTTACCTGTTTCCTTTCACTATGGTCTACCTCATCCTTACCTTTGGTTGCCACAATTCCTTGCCTTGGTTCTGGTTCAGTTTCCACTAACCCTTCCTCATCTTAGACAGTAAATGCGTTAAGCTGCTTCTTTAGGTTAATTTCTGTATTACTTGGCAAGCTACCTTGTGCTCATTCGGAAATCATCTTTGCCAATTGGCCTATTTGGTTCTCGAGCCCCTAAATTGATGCTTGCTAATTTTTAAGAGCTGTCTCAGTATTTTGGAAACGAGTTTCTGACACCGAGATAAATTGTGTTAGCATCTCCTCAAGGTTCAGCTTCCTTTTCTGCTGGTGAGGTGGTTGTTGAAAACCTGGGGGATGTTGTGACTTTTGATTTAATTGACCACCCCACGAGAAGTTGGGATGGTTCCTCCAACCTGCATTATACGTGTTGCTGTATGGGTTATTTTGAGATCTAGAATTGTTATTACCCATATATTGAACTTGTTCCTCCTCGGTGCTAGGGTTGAAAGATGGATAATCTGCGTGTACTCCTCCTCCACTTGAATCACACCTCATCACTGGATGTACCTGAGTAGAACCATATAAACCATCAATCTTTTTATTTAAAAGTTCTACCTGGTTAGAGAGCATAGTAACCGTATCGAGGTTGAAAACACCGACTACTTTCGTCGGCTTTATCCTCATGACTTGCCACTGATAGTTATTTAGTGACATCTCCTCAATGAATTCGTAAGCTGCATCAGGTATTTTGTTATTCAAATTTCCACCGGCGACTGCGTCGATGAGTTGCCTCGTTGAGGGGTTGACACCGTTGTAAAACGTCTAAACCTGTAGCCAATGTGGTAACCCATGGTGAGGGTACCTTCCCAAAAGATCCTTGTATCTCTCCCATGCATCATAGAGTGTTTCTAGATCCATTTGTACAAAAGAAGAGATGTCATTCCTCAACTTAGATGTTTTAGCCAGCAGAAAATATTTAAGTAAAAACTTTTCGGTCATTTGTTCCCAAGTAGTGATTGACCCTCGTGGTAATGAGTTCAACCACTGTTTAGCTCTGCTCTTCAATGAAAAGGGAAACAACCTAAGGCGTATGGCGTCGTCAGAAACGCCATAGATTTTAAAAGTATCGCAAAACTCTATAAAATTCGCCAAGTGATTGTTTGGATCCTCATCCTGCAAACCATCAAACTGAACAAACTGTTGTATCATTTGAATTGTGTTAGGTTTCAGTTCAAAATTATTTGCAGCAATAGCAGGTCTAACTAGATTTGACTCAGTTCCTGTTAAATTAGGTTTAGCATAATCATACATAGTGCGTGGAGCAAGATTCTGATTTACTGGATCAATAGCAATCGTAGGAGGTAGCAGATTTTCTTGATTTTCAGCCATCTCCTCGGTTGTGGTGTGAATGTCGTCCTCTTGCTCTTCCTCTGTGTATCTTAGGCTTTCCTTATTTCTCTTCGGTTTTTGTGAACTGTGCGATCGATCTCACTATCAAAAAGTAATGGTCCTGACGGGTTCCTTCTAGTCATAAACTATAAAAACCTGCCAGAAATAAAGAAAAAGAAGAATTAGTAAAGATAAGCTAGACTAAAACAAGAATTAAATTGCAATAAAAGTAAAAATGGTTAAAGTAATAAAAATCAAGCGTTCCTAATATCTTAGCTCCCTGGCAACGGCGCCAAAAACTTGATCGTGTTGATTCGTGATAAGTTTTAATAAATTTATATTTGACTGTTCTTGAAGACTAACTATTATCACGACGAAGGCAAGTGTACCTATCGAACAGTAGTATATTTTTAGAAAGACCGGGATGTCGAACCCAAAGGAACTAAAAGTACTAGTATTAACTCTTTTCTTATTATCTAGCCTAAAAATAAAGGGGTTTGCTTTATCTAAACTAATTAACTAACTAAGAATTCACAGAAAGAAAATTAGGGAAAATACTTTTGGGAAATTCGATTGCTTAAGACAATAGCCAAGGGAAAATCCACCTAGACTTTACTTGTTATTTGATTCTGAATCAGACGATTTATTCATTCGACTTGTTCTGTAGAAATCCCTAAATTATATTATTATCTCTCTCGAGACTACCAACGTCTAACCCTAGGTTGATTAATTGAAATCTCTTTCTAATTAACACCCCTAGTGTTGCATTAACTCGATCTATGGATTCCCTTATTATGTTTCACCGTAATCCGGCAAAATCTTGTCACCCTATCTCTAGGCATGCAATCAACTTTGCTTAATTATGACAAATTTACTCTTAGATAGGGACTTTTGCTCCTCTGAATAAGCGCATCAACTTGAATCAATATCTTGAAATATTGAAGCAAGAATTAAGAATACATAATTAAGAACAAGTCAAATATTTATCATACAATTCAAAAAATAATAACAAGATTCGTCTTAGGTTTCATTCCCCTTAGGTATTTAGGGGGTTTAGTTCATAATTATAAAAGACAACATCTCATAAGAATATTGAATACAAAACATAAAGAAAACCCAAAACTCCTGAAGGGAAATTGAAGGGAGATATTCATTCTTGAAGGAGAATCCAGCTTCTGAGATGGATCAATCGGCTTTCTTCGAGTAAATTCCTATTTCGCACTCCGTGTGTCCCTTTTCATTCTCCTCTCTGGGGTTTAAATAGGCTTTAGAATGCCTTAGAACTCTCAAGAGAACTCTCAAGAGTGGCCTTTTCCGAATAGAACTCAATTTGAGCTCGATAGGGAAACGCCTGTGTGACATGTCCGTGTTTGATTGCTCCAAACTGTGTTAGAGTCTGTTAAATAGACACGGCCGTGTGGTCTACCCGTGTAAGTTACGCTCAATTCTGCTAAAAGGGCGCGGGTGTGTGTTCTACCCGTGTGAGGAAGACCAGGCCGTGTTGATTTCCTACATTGGCCCATTTTCTCTGTTTTCAGCCCGTTTCTCGCTCTTTTTACTCTCCTATGCTCACCTATGTATAAAACATGAAATTAAAGGATTAGGAGCATCAAATTCACCATACCTAAAGATAATTCATCCATAAATGTGCTAAATATGGGATAAATATATGTATAAATTACGATTTATCAAAGGGCATGTAGTTCCATAATTCTGAAATTTTTCCTAAGCTCGCATTGTTCGTTCTAATCGACTGTGGGCCTACCGTAGGGCCAGTATGGGCTAACTAAACCCTAAATTATGTGATATGATATTCTGATAGTTTGCCTTGTGTAGGATACAGATATGTACATCTGTTCTGTTATGTATATAAATGTGATTTGTATATGAGCATGTTATGCATGATGTTACTGTATCTGTTATTCTGTATCTATGACTGGGGTGGGTTTTGTATATGTAGAGGAAGTGATCTGTATGGCGACCTTTCGTATATATTCCAGTAGTTTGACTGCATATTATCTGTTATGTGTTCTACCAGTGGTGTGTAGGGATGTGTGGGTGTTTTTAACCTCACATGGTATGATGGGATAGTCGAAGTTGGTGTGTAGAGGATGAGGGTAGGATTCAGTACCGCCCAAAAAATTTGGGGTTCGACTTTTGTAAATTTTTGACAAAAATTTGTATCTGCTTCAGTGGTTAATTGTTCTAGTTGTATGTGAGAGGTCCCAAGTTAAAGCTAGGACTTAAGCAAATTTTGGTAATTTTTATAAATAAAGCCTTAACCTGGCCTAAAGGGCTTAAGTTTAATAGTTGGTAAAAAGTTATCAGAATGGGCCTATTGGTCTAATGGTTAAGTGAAACGTTGGTGTGTTAGAGGTCTTGTGTTCAATTCTCTGCAATGGCAAAGAGTTGTATTTTTGCTTTAAGTTATGCCAGAATTGTGCTGAACTGGGATTCTAAGTGGTGGATGTGTAGTGGGAGTTGAGAGAGAAAATTAAGGGATTGGATTGCAGTGGATAGCTAAGTAGTGGGTGGTTGTGATAATGTGGGTAGTGTGTTTGAGTAAATCAGTTTTTCAAATTCTCTATCATTTTCTCTTCCCCACTTGCTGCCAAAATTCCTTTGAAATTCCCCTCCCTTTTTGCTTTCATTCCGTTTCTTTTTCCTTTGCAACGTAAATCGCTGGCGGGTGGTGAGTAGTATATTGGTTGGTATCATTCTTAGATGAATGTTTTCATTTTTCTGAGTCTAAATTTTTGGGTTTTGACAGCAGCGTATTCTGTGGAGTAAGGCTCTCGTTGTATTGTTTTGTGACGAATCGATTCGAAGTGTTGGGGTAAGTTTTAATCGCTCTATGGTTGAGTATTCTGGTTTCGGGTTCGGTTATAGTTCAATTGTTAAATGATTAATTGAGTGGAAATTGGTCGAATATAGGTTCAGGAAGGCTCGGGGATTGGTTCAACTTTAATCGAAACCAGATGCCTACTTGATTGCATAGAAAACGAGGTTTTAAAAAAAGCCAAAAATCTTACTGTCGACGACACACGGATGTGTGGTCACCCGTGTGGTAAGCCGCATGATGGACATGGGCGTATGATCGACGAGGCCAGGCCGTGCGTGCAAGACAAGGCCGTGTAATGGCCAGGTAGGTCATGTGTGACACATGGGCTATACTGATTTGGGTTGTGTGGGTCATACGGGCGTGTAGGCCCACACAGGGAGTCCACAGAGGTGTGTGTGCCCACACGGGCAAGCCACATGGGAGTGTGGGCCTATTTCCTCTGAGTTGATTGCTAAGGTTCCACAGGTTGCCCAAGTCGACTGTGAACCTACTATAAGGTCAGTAAGCATTACTTAGACCCTAATCTGTGTGAAATTAACTATGTGAATTATGTACTGAGCATGTTATGAACAGGCAAACTAAATGGTATATGTTTCTGTTAGATTTGTGATAGCGTGACATTCCATCATATGTTGCATTGCATTGAGGTGGGTGATTATATTTGGAGGAAGTGTACTGAAAGGCTCTTAAGCCTAATATACTTGCAGCTAAGCTGCAAATTACTGTTTTATGTCGTATTCGGTACTACCTGGGGTGTAGGGATGGGTGGGTTGATTTAATCCTCACATGGAGTGTAGGGTTGGACAGAGACGGTGTGTAGAGGCTAGTTGGGTAGGACATTGTTACTAAATACTGCATGACTGCCATTGATACTATGGTGGGCTAAGGCTATACTGCATATTTGATACTGTACTGAGATGGGCTAAGGCCCAAATTGTTATTGATACTGAAAAGGGCTTAGGCCTAGGACTATTTTAACTCTACACTGTGATGTGATATTGTTTGTTTTTTTGTGGGATTACATACTGAGTTTATGTAAACTCACCCTTTTGTTTAAATGTGCACAGGTAATCCCCAGATCTAGATAAATCAGTGCGGTAGAGAACTCGATGGTGACCACGGTTTTGGACTGTTATAGATTTAAATATGATTCATGGTTTTAATTCTGTTTTATTTTTATTGATTAAACTTTTAAGTGGTAAATTGGAATTTTGGACTTTTGGTGGTTTTGGGGCTTTGTTTTCTTTACTTTATGGATTTTCAACTGCTAGTCAAAGGAAACCTTGGTTTTCAAAAGAAACAAATGTTTTATCAAGAAATACACTAATACTTCAACTGTTTTAAAAGCTTCCGCAACGAATAACGTTTTGAAACCACCGACTGAATGAGTAATATGATTTAGAAGCTAACAAGATATAAAGAAAAGTATTTAAATGAATAATGGTTTTATCAAGATGGCACGGTTTCCAAGCACCTATCATGTGACATCGGTAGATTCGGTCATAACGTCTAGGCCAGGTTTGGGGTGTTACATTTAGTGGTATCAGAGCCAGTTACAAAACTCGGCTATGGATTTGAGTTTAAAACTTAATTTTTAAGAACTAATTTTCAAATAATTTGAAATATTTGACTGAGAATGTGGTACACCGAATCTTCAGCGCCGATCTTGTAATTTTTCTGAAACTGTGATAAGTTTAAACTGAAAATACTGTAGATAGTATATTCTGAAACTTCTGTAGGTAGTATACTGTGAAAATGCTCTAGATAGTATACACTGAGACTATAGTGAAATTGATAGAGACTGTAATTTATGAAAATCACTTTGAACTACTGAAATTGTTTACACAAAACATTTGTTTAGTAAATACTTAAATTGTAACTGATTCATAAAATTCGTAATACAGATAAATTTGACTAGACATGAGTGCACAAGGTATCCACAGACTAGGTACTAGAGGCCGTGGAAGAGGCTGTAAAAGGGCTCGAGCTGAGTCCTTGTCATCTGGCAATATACCTAATTTAGACATGAGTGAGACACCAGTGTCACCTGCTAGTAAGACTGGGTCTCAAGATCACATGGCTGTCGACGATGCATTGTCCCAGGTTATGCTAAGGATATTGGAGAGGGTCGCTAAACCCAACACGAGATCTGGGGGCTGAGGGTCGATTACGAAACAACTCCAATCCAATGGAGCTGAGCTCTTTAGGGGTGTCACTAGAGTCACCCCTAATGTGCCCGAGTACTGAATGGAGGCTACAGAATGGATTATGGATGACCTAGATTGCACCCCTGAGCAGAAATTAAAGGGTGCAGTCTCATTGCTACGGGATGAAGCTTACTAGTGGTGGCTGACTGTTAAGGAGGGCACTCAGCCCGAACGTCTAACCTGAGAGTTCTTTAAGACTGCCTTCTAGGGGAAATATGTGGGGGCGAGTTACGTAGATGCCCGTAGAAGAGAGTTCCTGAACCTTACTCAAGGAGATTGACCTGTGGCCAAGAATGAGGCTGAATTCCTAAGACTGAGTCGCTATGCGATAGGTATGGTGGCATCTGAGTATAAGAGGTGTATTAGCTTTGAGGATGGCCTCAAAGATAATTTGAAAGTCCTGATAGCTCCACAGAGGAAGTAAGAGTTCTCGGTTCTGGTTGAGAAGACGAAAATCACTGAAGAGGTTAAGCACGCTGAGTGCTAAAACCATGTCAGAGAGAGAGGAAGGAACAATAGGGATTCGGAGCCCTCGAGTTCTATACAAAGGCCCACGAAAAAGGCCAGAGCTGATGGGCTAGTTAGAGCTAGGCCCCGTGTTGCTGCAACTGGACTGCAATCATGTGTTGATTGTGGTAGACGCCATTAGGGCGAGTGTTAGAGGAGGACTGGGGCATGTCTGAGGTGTGGATCAATGGATCACTGCATCAGGGAGTATCCATTGAGGGCTGATCAGAGGCAAGCTCAGGGTACTAGTACTGCACAGTCATAGAGAGCGGCTCAGCAGCCACCAAAAGGCCGCGGTCAGGTTAGGGGTGGTAATGGTTTGGGTCATGGATAGAGAGCAGCGGACAGAGGTACTAGACAGACTGAGGCGAGGCAGCCGGCTCTAGTATATGCTGCACGTCACTTAGAAGAGGGAGATGCTCCAAACGTCATTATTGGTACTTTTTTATTTTTGGTGTACCATATCTTGCTCTGATAGACATAGGATCTAATCATTCCTATATAGCCTGTTCTGTTTCTGAAAATTTGGGGTTATCGGTGGAGAGCATTGCGAGTGAGGTGACTGTACTGAGTCCATTAGGACAATCGATTAGAGTTAGCAAACAATATAGGGATGTTCCTTTAGAGTTTCAAGGGATGGTATTTTTGGCTGACTTGATGGAGCTTCCGTTTGGGGAGTTCGACATGATATTGGGGATGGATTGGCTACTGAAGCATCGAGTAAGTCTGGATTGTGCAACGAAGAGGTTCGTCTTGAGAATTAAGGAGGATATTGAGATAGTTATGATTGGAGAGCGTCGAGATTATCTGTCGAATATGATTTCTGCACTGATGGCTAAGAAACTGGTTTGTAAGTGATGTGAGGTGTTCTTGGCCTATGTTAGTGTTTTCACTTCTGGGGACTCTACTGTAAAGGATATCCTCACAGTAAGATATTTACTAGACATCTTTCCTGAGGAGCTACTGGGGTTACCTCCGAATCGTGAAGTGGAGTTTGGGATAGAGCTCCTTCCTGGTACAGCTCCTATGTCCATCGCTCCCTACCGAATGGCACCGAAGGAGTTTACAGAGCTTAAGGCTCAGAGTCAGGAATTATTGGATCGTGGGTTCATCCGCCCTAGTGCGTCTCCATGAAGAGCTCCAGTACTGTTTGTAAAGAAGAATGATGGATCCATGCGGATGTGTATCGACTACCGTTAGATGAACAAGCTGACCATTAAGAAAAAGTATCCATTTTCGAGGATTGATGATCTGTTTGACCAGTTCCGAGGGGCTTCTGTATTCTCCAAGATTGACTTACGTTGGGGGTATCATCAGTTGAGGGTTAAGGAGGCTGATGTGTATAAGACGGCATTTAGGGCTCATTATGGTCACTACAAGTTCCTGATGATGCCATTTGGATTGACTAATGCACCGACATATTTCATAGATCTGATGGACTAAGTGTTTCAGCCCTACCTGGATCGATTTTTATTGGTGTTCATCGATGACATATTGGTCTATTCGAGGATTGAGAATGAACATGACGAGCACCTTAGGATTGTTCTTCATATTTTGAAGGAAAAGTAGCTTTATGCTAAGTTTAGCAAGTGCTAGTTCTGGTTATGTGAAGTAACATTTCTAGGTCATGTGGTGTCTGCTGAGGGGATTCGAGTCGATCCTCGAAAGATTGAGGCTGTACTGGGTTGGAAATAGCCTAAAAATGTATCTGAGATCAGCAGTTTTCTCGGACTGGCAGGTTATTATCGACGGTTTATGAAAGGTTTTTCACTGATTGTAGAGCCCTTAACTAAGCTGCTATGTAAGGGTGTATCGTTTGTCTGGACTGATGCGTAGCAAGAGAGCTTTGAGAAGTTCAAGACTGTATTGACTGAGGCTCCTGTATTGATACAACTATAACCTAGGAAGGAGTTTACAGTTTATAATGATGCATCACATGTCGGTTTGGGATGTGTGTTGATGTAAGATTGTAAAGTGGTAGCATAAGCGTCTCGTCAGCTTAAGACACATGAGTAAAATCACCCGATGCATGACTTGAAGTTGGCCGCCGTGGTATTTGCACTGAAAATCTGGAGTCATTATCTATACGGTGAGAACTTTATCATTTACACTGATCATAAAATCTTAAGTGTAGATGGATTGAGCTGGTTAAGGATTACGACTGTACCATTGAGTACTTCCTAGGCAACGCCAATGTGGTGGTCGATGCATTAAGCCATAAGGCTGTGACTAATCTGAGAGCGATGTTCGCTCGACTTAGTCTGTTCAATGATGGGAGTTTGTTGGCTGAGTTGTAAGTCAAACTAACTTGGATCGAGCAAATTAAGGGTAAACAGTTGGAGGATGAGTCTTTGGGTCTTTGATTCTGACAGATTGAGAGTGGTAGCACTACGGACTTTGGGTTAAACACGGAGGGGGTATTGTGTTTTTGAAGCCAGATATATGTACCGAATGGTCCTGATCTGAGGCGATTTATATTGGAAGAGGCACATAGTAGCCTTTACGCTATGCATCCTGGTGGGAATAAGATGTACCGAGATCTCCGAGAGTTGTATTGATGGCCAGGATTGAAATAAGAGGTTACTGATTTTGTGGCTAGATGTTTGACATGCCAGTAGGTTAAAGCTGAGCACCAATTGCCTTCAGGTTTGCTACAGCTGATTAAGATTCCCCTTTGGAAGTTGGAACGTGTGATGATGGACTTCGTTAGTGGGTTGCCCTTGACACCCACTAAGAAGGATTTTATCTGGGTCATCGTGGATCGATTGATCAAATCTGCACACTTCATACCAGTTAGGACAGATTATTCTCTGCAGAAGCTGGCGAAGCTCTATATTTCTAAGATAATGAGACTGCATGGGGTACCGATTTTGATTATCTCTGATAGGGATCCTCGCTTCATGTCTCAGTTTTAGAAAAAGCTACAAGAGGCTCTGGGTTCAAGGTTGGACTTCAGTACTGCGTTCCATCCTCAAACCGATGGTCAATCTGAGAGGGTGATTCAGATACTGGAGGATATGTTGAGGAGTTGTGTGATTGATTTTCGAGGCAATTAGGAGGACTATCTACCGCTAGTCAACTTCACCTATAATAACATCTTCCAGTCGAGTATTCAGATGGCACCTTACGAGGCTCTGTATGGTCATAAATGCCGTACTCCTTTGTGTTGGACTAAGCTGGTTGAACGTCGAGTATTGGGTCCTGAGTTGGTTTTCGAGACTGAGGATGAGGTTCGACTAATTAGGGATCGTCTGAAGGCAGGTTCTGACAGGCAGAAGTCCTATGTTGATCTGAAGAGACATGAGATTGAGTATTCTATGGGGGACTTCGTGTTTCTTAAGGTCTCGCCATGGAAGAAGATCTTGAGGTTTAGTCGTAAGGGCAAGCTGAGCCCTAAGTTTATTAGACCTTATCGTATTCTGAAGTGAGTGGGACCGGTCGCTTATCAGTTGGAGCTTCCTCTAAAGTTGAATCATATTCATGACGTGTTCCACATCTCTATGTTGAGACGCTACCGCTCTGATCCTACTCAAATTGTCTCTATTGAGGAGAATGATGTTAAGCCAGATTTGACCGTCGAGGAGGAGCCGGTTCAGACTCTGGATCACGATGTTAAGGTTCTGAGGAGGAAGTCCATTCTATTAGTGAAGGTCCTATGGTGGAATCATAGCACTGAGGAGGCCACGTGAGAGCCTGAGGCGTTGCATCAGCAGTATCTTCATCTGTTCTGATTTGGTAAATTTAGAGGCCGAAATTTTCTTTTAGGGGGTAGAGTTGTAATGCCCCAAAAAAATTTTGGTGTTCGGCTTTTGTAAATTTTTTACACAAATTTGTATCTGCTTCAGTGGCTAATTGTTTTAGTTATGTGTGAGAGGTCCCAAGTTCAAGCCAGGACTTTGGCAAATTTTGGTAATTTTTATAAATAAAGCCTTAACCTGGCCTAAAGGGCTTAAGTTTAATAGTTGGTAAAAAGTTATCAGAATGGGCCTACTGGTCTAGTGGTTAAGTGGAGTGTTAGTGTGTTGGAGGTCTTGTGTTCGATTCTTTGCAATGGCAAGGAGTAGTATTTTTGCTTTAAGTTAGGCTAGAATTGTGTTGAACTGGGATTCTGAGTGGTGGATGTATAGTGAGAGTTGAGAGAGAAAATTAAGGGATTGGGTTGCAGTGGATAACAAAATAGTGGGTGATTGTGATAATGTAGGTAGTGTGTTTGAGTAAATCAGTTTATCAAATTCTCTCTTCAAAAAAACTGACGCGTCTTCCTCCTTATTATTTTTTTCTTTCTTTGTCATTTTCTCTTCCCCACTTGCTGCCGAAATTCCTTTGAAATTCCCCTCCCTTTTTGCTTTCATTCTGTTTCTTTTTCCTTTGCGACGTAAATCACTAGCATGTGGTAAGTAGTATATTGGTTGGTATCGTTCTTAGATGATTATTTTCATTTTGGTGACTCTAAAATTTTGGGTTTTTATAGCAATGTATCGTGTGGAGTAAGGCTCCTGTTGTATTGTTTCGTAACGAATCGATTCAAAGTGTTGGGGTAAGTTTTAATTGCTCTATGGTTAAGTGTTCTAGTTTTGGGTTAGGTTATAGTTCAATTGTTAAATGATTAATTGAGTGGAAATTGGTCGAATATAGGTTCAAGAAGCCTCGGGGATCAGTTCAGCTTTAATCGAAACCAGGTGTGTACTCGATTGCAAAGAAAACGAGGTTTTGGAGAAAGCTAAAAACCTCACTGTCGATGCCACACGGGCGTGTGGTCGTCCGTGTGGTAGGCCATCTATTGGACACGGGCGTGTGATCGACGAAGCTAGGCCGTGCGCATAAGACACAACCATGTAATAGCCAGCTTGGCCATGTGCGACACACGAGCTAGACTAATTTGGGCTATGTGGGCCCATACGAGTAGTCCATACAAGCGTACGTGTGATCTACACGGGCCAAGGCCAATCTGGGCGTATGGGCCCACATGTAAGCTACATGGGCGTATGGGCCCATTTTCTCTGAGTTGATTGCTAAGGTTGTACGAGTCGCCCAAGTTTACTGTGAACCTAGTGTAAGGTCGGTAAACATTACTTAGACCCTTATTTGTGTGAAATTGACTATGAGAATTATTTACTGAGCATGTTATGAACAGGTAAACTAAACAGTATGTGTATCTATTAGATTTGTGATAGCATGACATTCCATCGTATGTTGCATTGCATTGGGGTGGGTGATTATATTTGGAGGAAGTATACTGAAAGGCTCTTAAGCCTACTATATTGGCAGCTCAGTTGCAAATTAGTCTTTTGTGTCGCATTCAGTACCACTTGGAGTGTAGGGATGGGTAGGTTGATTTAATCCTCACATGGAGTGTAGGGTTGGACAGAGATGGTGTGTAGAGACTGGTTGGGTAGGACTTTGTTACTAAATACTGCATGACTGCCACTGATACTGTGATAGGCTAAGGCCGTACTGGATATTTGATACTATACTGAGATGGGCTAAGGCCCAAACGGTTACTAATACTGAAAAGGGCTTAGGCCCAGGACTATTTTGACTGTGCACTGTGATGTGATATTGTTTGTTTTTCTATGGGATTACATACTGAGTTTACGTAAACTCACCCTTTTGTTTAAATGTGCACATGTAATCCCCAGATCTAGATGGATTGGTGTGGCGGAGAACTCGATGGTGACCACAGTTTTGGACTATTATAGATTTAAATATGATTCTTGGTTTTATTTCTATTTTATTTTTATTGATTAAACTTTTGGGTTGTAAATTGGACTTTTGGTGGTTTTGGGGCTTTGTTTTCTTTACTTTATGGATTTTCAACTGCTAGTCAAAGGAAACCTTGGTTTTCAAAAGAAACAAACGTTTTATCAAGAAATACACGAATACTTCAATTGTTTTAAAAGCTTTCACAATGAATAACGTTTTGAAACCACCGACTGAATGAGTAACATGATTTAGAAGCTAACAAGAGATAAAGAAAAGTATTTAAACGGATAATGGTTTTATTGAGATGGCACGATTTTCAAGCACGGCCATAAAGTCTAGGCCGAGTTTGGGGTGTTGCAGATTCTGTATATCTGATTATGTTACCTATATCTGTAAAACACCTGAGTCCGAATCTAATTCTGACTGTATTTATGATTTCTGTATGTATGGCATGTTTATTTTTGTTAGGTTACACACTAAGTTTACGAAAACTCACTTCTGATTTTCTATTTTGTATAGGTAATCCACAGACTTAGGTGGATCGGTGCAACGGAGTCTCACGATGACCACAATTTTGTGAACTTTTTTTAATTAATGGTTTTCGTTTAATTAAGGCTTATTTCTGAGAGTTTTGTAATTAAGGGACTCTCTAAACTGTTTGGATTTATTTTGGATTTGGATTTTTTATTTAACTCTTTAATTGAGACGGTCGGCTAAAAACATAGTTTTACTAAAACAAAGGTTTTCTGAAAATATGAACAGGATTTTCAAATATAACGATTTCTAAGACTTCCGCTATAAAATATGTTTTGGCAACTGAAATAATTAAGTAAGGTTTTCAATAATGGTTATAAATGAATATAGGCTATGAAATTAGGATGATTTATCAAAACAAATCTATTTTCAAAACTCTTCTATGTAACATTTCAAGATTCAGTCGTAACGTCTAGGTCGAGTTTGGGGTGTTACAGTATTCTTATGATCTCATGAGCTATGGAATGAATGAATTATTCATTTTATGTTCAGTAAATTTAAGTTTACTTTATACAAGATTACTAAGCACTAATTGCTTACGTAATTACTTTTTCTATTTTGTAGATCATTGGAAGCTCGATTAGTTGGAATTACATTGGAGCATGATCACACTACCAAATCATCATTTTGGTAGATTTTGGTTATTATGTTGATGGTTATAAATGACATGTAATAGGTGTATTGTGTTATTTGGCTAATGCGATGTGATTTGGGAGTTCTTGTTCAAGTGTTTTGATTTTGGCTTGTTAATGTATATGCAAATATGTGATGTGGTCATTTGTGAATGTCTTTTGAAGTAGGTGACTTATGGTAGAATGTGATGTGAAAGAATGGTCAAATAGTATGTGAGATGTATGTTTAATATTAGTCTTATAACATTAAACTTGAATTGTTTTGGTTGTTTATTTGTGGTACCAATGAGGGTATATTGGATAGGCATTTAGATTGAATGATATGTGTGTATTTTGCCATGTATTGGGTTTATATGTAATAGATGTTGTGAATATGTCATTTGGACAACTTGATAAGGTTATATCTTTTGAGTATATGTTAGTTTGAACTTGTCATGCTTAGTAAAAATGTGTCTTTTGGTCACTTTGAGTGAAATGTAAATATATCACTTGAGATATCTTTATATGTGGTTGAAATGGTTGAAAGGTTTGTGGTTGTGGTGATTTATGTTTAGGTTATAATGTGATTTTCAATTGGTATTAATTGAGGTGCCTTTGAATGGCATATTGGTTAGAACTTATTGGTTGATTTGTTTGGTATGTTTTAGGTGTCTTTAAAGAGTGTTTTGACTAATTGAATACATGTCTATATGGTGTATCATGTTGAACAAGGATAGGTATTGTAATGACCTGTTTTAGGGGTTAAATTTGGAGCACACGGCCTGGGACACAAGCTGTGACCGGTTACCTCACACGGTCTTGTGTCAATAAAATTTTAGGTACATGTTTCACACGGTCTTTAACATGGCTGTGTGTCTCAAAATAGTTTGTTACAGGGTTTGGCACAACACCCACGACACGACCGTGTGACCATATTTTGAATACACGCACGAATAGACATATTGGCTGGGAAACGGCTGTGTGTCCCTACATCGAATGTTCACACAGTCTGGGCTATGTCACACGGCCGTGTGACCCCTGTTTTCCCAATTTTTCATGTTTTCATTCAAAATGATCCTCGATTGTTTTCAAATTATTTTTAGGGCATCGAAGGTTTGATTTATGGCCCAAATAAGTAAGTTTTCTATGATTGAAATGAGATATTAGAGATTAATATTAAATTTTATTATCGATCTGTTTTGAAGTTAAAGGTTCCATTTTGTACAGTATTACTCTATAACCTTAATCCGGCAACGATGACAGGTAAGAGGTGTTACATTTATATCGTCCTATTTTTAGAATTGTATGCAGCTCCACTCAATTATGCAAGATTTACTCTTAAGTAGATTCTATTCCTCTTCTGAAAGCACATCAAACATGGGTCAACAATCTAGAAATATCAAACCAAGAATTAAGCACACATTATTGAGAACAAGATCTAAGTATTTATTACGTAAAATAAAAATTAAACAATAAAATCTATCATAGGGTTCATCTCCTTTAGGTATTTAGAAAATTAGTTCATGCTTGAAAATAAAATCATCCAAAACATAGTATAACCGAATGAAACAAAGAAACTCATGTTAATCTCCTAAGAAATCAAATGCAAATCTTCAATCTTGAAGGCAATCTACTTGAGAATCGGATTCAATGGTATTTTTTGAGTTGTTTCCTTGAATATTTTATGATGACCCTCTCCTATCTTTTTAATTTTGACATATATATGTCTTAGAATGCCCGAAAAACCTAAAAATCGTGTTTTCCCATGTGGCTATCATGACAGTTTAGAGTTCAAAGTGCCAATTCATGAAATCGACATGGCCTGCCATATGGCTATGTGGCAGCCCATGTGGCTCATACAACCGTGTTGAAGGGGTCAGCCCGTGTGGCTCCTGTACCTTAGTCTGATTTTCCAGTTTTCATTTGTTTTTCGCTCCTTTTGCTCCCAAATGCTCTCCTAAGTATAAAAACATGAATTTAAAGGATTAGGAGCATAAAATTCACCATTAACATTGAATAATCACACAAAAATGCATTATGAATGAGATTAAAATATATTACTTTTGAGATTAAAATATGTTACTTTTGAGATTATCACCCACTGTTTAATGATTGACAGGAAGATAACGTGATAGACTGATAGCTTTAAAATTTGGCATAATAACAAATTTAGCCCTCAACATTTACACACTATCTTAATTTTTTTAAAATTTAACCCTTAATGTTTATGCATTACCTAATTTTATCTTATTTTTACATGAAAATATAATTTAATACACAATGTGTAAATTAAAAATAAAAGATTTTTTTTAATTTCATTTATTATTAAACTAAACAATCATCAAATACATTGTTTTCATTATATTTCAAATTACTAAGAACTTGATATCTCTAATGATAATTGATTCATTTTTTTGTTAGTTTGAGTTGACTACAATTGATGAAACAAATCAAAGTTAAAAATAATAATTTTTTTTTTAAGTTGTTAGATATACAATTGGATTCAATTAAGGAAGTGGGGGTTTTTTTAAAAATTTTCAAGAAATTGAATTGGCTATTTTCAATTTGTGGGTCATTTAGTTGTTTTTCATTTTTTTTTTCATTTAATCAAATGCATGGACAATGTTAGAAAGTTTCACAAAGAAAAGCAAAATTGTAAAAAGATCAATACAAAATGTGTAAACGTTGTGCATTAATTTTTTTAGAATGAATACTAAATAGACACTAAGTATAAATATTGAGGATTAAAGTTATTATTATGGCAATTTTAAAAGCTACCACGTCAACTTCCCATTAGTTAGTGGCGAAGCCAAGGGTGGCCAGCAGGGGCCCTTAATTTATAAAATTTTAAATTAGTGATTGTAAAATTGCACTCCCCAAAATAATAAAAATTTGATTTAGTCCTTTTAAAATTAAAAAGATATAGGCTATTAAAATGATGAAATTTCATTTTTACTATCGTAAAAATATACAATTTAATGTCTCCCCCCAAAATATTTCTAGCTTCGCCCCGCCATTAATAATTTAATGGTCATTAACCAAAAAAGAGAAAATTGAATAGTTGGGAGACTATTTTATAATTTTTCACAATTGAATGACTAAATAAAAAAATTACTAATAATTGAATGATTACCAATATAATTTAACGATTATTGTCTTAATGACGGACCGAGAGACACCGTTCCCTTCCTAAATCAACCAAGAAAATGTTTCTCCTTTTTTTTTTCTCTTTTGGAGAGAAAAATGTTGTTTTAGAATTTGTCTAACCACATAGTCCAACCAAATTAATACATATTAACTGTTTCTTTTTAATAAAATCTTATAATGTTTTGTATATAGATTAGGTAAACTATATCATTAGTCATTAAATTATGGGTAAGTTTTAATTTTGGTACTTAACTAAAAAGAATTATAATTTGGTCATTGAACAATTCAAAAATTTTCATTTAAGTCATTGAAAAGTTAAAATGGATGTTATATATCTTTCTTTATTTGCACTGCCTTCACCAATTGATAGCTCTCTATCCCCTTCTCTTTTACAATTTAGTTTCTTTTAATGAAATAGCTTTGGACGTCATGAATTTGCGAACCAAAATTCAAACAACTTTTTTCTTTGATCTTTAACACTGACTGTAAAATTGACTTAGATCCAAGGTATATTTTTTTAATCGTCAATGGGTATTTAACCACCGTATAGTCATCGAATTGTAGCTTCGAGCTTGCTGGCGAAACCTTTTTTTAAATAACTTAACAACCTAGTGACTTAAATAAAAATTTTGAAAAGTCCAGTGACTTAAATGGAAACATTCAAATAGTTCAATGACCAAATTGTAATTTTTTTGTAGTTAAGTGACCAAAACAAAAGTTTACTCATAGTTTAGTGGCTAATGGTGTAGTTTACCCTATAACACCTCATACCCCACTCGGTCGTCGGGTCTGAGCTACGAGATGCTACAACTATCGATTTAGAAAATAAAAATCATTATGAAACATTTAATTATTCAAATACATAAACAAATAGCATTCATGTACATAATGTATTACACAATCATTTTTGGGTCCTACACGAGCTTACGAAAGCTCTTTTGTTAACCCAAGCTTGAATTATGACCAAATTGTAAAGTTTTAAAAATTCAGGACCGATGTCGCGACCTCACAATCTCCATATCCTGACATTGCCAACTCAATAAGACACGTCGTGGCTTCAGACATACAAATTTTGCATCGTCACTCACTTTGGGCACCACGTTGCGACATTGGACGTTTTTGGTATTGACAATGTCCCTGTTTTTGTCAAAAACAATATTTTGGTTCTATTTCAAGATGTCAATACTACCTAATTGATTTACACCACTTTATACCATCAAAACCTATTCAAATTCATATCATTTCATGCCAAACAAATCACCTAACCAATTCCAATCAAAACCAACTTAAATATGAGCTCAACCTATTTAAAATCAATACATTCATTCAAATTCCAAATCTACCTATGTCAGTACATATTAAAACATTCCATTCAACATCCACTACTAACCTATCAAATTCATTTTGTACACCATGAACCTATATGACGTTATCTTGAACCAAAACAAACATACTTTAAACATACATTCAAGCATCACTTTTCAAATATGTAAATTCCAACCATTCATTAACTTATCTACCTTTTCTACCTTATTTTTATAACATTCCACATACCAAAACATATAAGAATATGTCACCACTTATTCTAGAATTAAACATGATTAATACCATACATTTACCAAGTCACAAGGCAACATATTACACAAAATGGGCTATGTCACATTTACCAAGTAGTAAACACTTTCAAATGCTAAAGTACACACTAAGACCCTTATATACATCCCACAACCTTAAACTTAAAATAATCGTATAACTACCGATCTAGTGAGAGTGTGAGCTTCAAAACAATCTGACTTGGTGAGTTTCGCAAGGTGACGATCTACAAGGGAAAGAAAACAATGAGGGTAAGCATATAGAATGCTTAGTGAGTTCATATGTAAAATACAAGGCTTGCCTTAAATTTACCTAAACATTTAAAGCTTTCTTAGATTGGCATAGATTTGGCTAGAACATGACACTCAAAACATCAACAATGTGAGCATTGATTTATAACCAAGATCATTTAATACTACTGTAACACCCTTAAAATCAACATATTATAAAAGTAGTATTAAATTGAATAGTGTATAATGGATTTTTTCTGACAAAGTGAGAAAAAGGATATAAAGATGATAAAAGAAAGGTTGAGTGATGCCGAGGAAATTTTTGAAATAAGAAGTATGTTATGAAATATTAATTTGAGACAGGGACTAAAAAAAAATGAAAAATTTTATGGTCTAAGTGTAAATATTTAAAATATGAGGGTTTAAAGTATGAATATAAAAAAGTTGAAGGCCTAATAGTGCAAATATCTTAAGGGTAGAAGAGTCTAGAAAATAAGGAAAATGGATGAATAAAGACCAAATTGAATAACGAAAAAGTATTTGTTACACCCCTAACCCGTATCCATCGTCGAAATAGGGTTAAAGGCATTACCGAAAAAATCGACACATTTAGCATTCATTTCTCAATCATCATAACATCATAGGTCATACATCATTACAAAGTCCCTTATATTAGGTCAACGAGACCTCAAACATGCTTTAGAAAGGGGTCAAGACTAAACCGAGCTCATACAAAATTTTTTGAAACTTAAACATTTTTCAAAGTTATAAAGGTCACACGCCCGTGTGAACAGGCCGTGTGCCTCACACGGCATTAGACACACCCGTGTGTCTAGGCCGTGGCAAAACAGGGCATACATACTGACTTGTCCACACGGCCACAAGACACGCCCGTATGCTTTAGCCGTGGTCGAAACTGACTTGGGTCACACGGCCAAACGTGTGCCCATGTGTCTAGCTCGTGTACCCTTCAAATTGGCCACACACGCCCATGTATCAAGGTTGTGTGCCTCACACGGCCACCAGACATGCCCGTGTGTCTAGGTCAGGCTCAAGACTAACTTGATTAACTAAATTACAACAGACACATGGTCGAGACACACGCCCGTATGCTTAACCATATAGGGTGAAATTAGGCTTGGTTTAAGCCACATTTTCCCACCTATCTCAAACATATCAAATCCACAACATTTTTGCATCATTTATAGGCAACCGAATTAACCATTTCATACATACTGCATAACATCCAAATACCATCCAATTCACTACTCAATTCCACAACCTAAATATACCAAAATCATTAAAACTCACATAAGTTTCAAAAGTATAATCTCATCATCTTATCACCTATTTCATACCAAAAAACTTGCCAATTCAACATTCCATATTCAAACCATCACATGAACATTATATACATCATATGACTTACCTATCAAACACATTATTTAGGCCAACTTAAAGGCCATACATACCAACATTTATAAGCCAAATCTCATGGCTAATATTCACAACACAAAACATACCAAAATGACACTAGCCTATACATGCCATATACCATATATACAACTCTCAAGATAGTACCAAAATAGATGTCTGATAGTGTGATTGATGTCACCGACGATCCACAAATTCGAGCTAGCTTTGTAACACTGTAAAACAGAGAACATTTCACTCAGTAAACTTTAAAGCTTAGTAAGTTCGTACCATAAATAATCAACAGTTTATAATATACGAAACATCAACTAATAAACACTTAGTAATTCACAAATCATCCATCAATTCTATTCTATCTCATTTAATATGTTCATACAAATTCATCAAGCTTCATACACATAGTATCATCTACCACATAGGTATCAAACATACCTGAACTTTCCCGTATTTATTCATTTCATTCACACCTCTTGTTCAATTACATTAATTCATTCAGAAGTCTTTCCATGCTTTAAGAATTCGTACACTTAGTGCATCAGTGATTTACCGAAGCCGTAACAATCTCGCACACTTAGTGCCATTTCAATAAACTGAAGCTATCTTGGTATTGCACACTTAGTGCCTCATATAGCCGAAGCTATTCCAACTCGCACACTTAGTGCCATTTATAGCCGAAGCTATTTCAGACCGCACACTTAGTGCCGAACTTAGTCGATTATCATCATGCTCAAACTGTAATCAAATATCTATACAATTTATGCATTATCAAAGCATTAAAACAAGACTATAACATCATTTATCACGTACGGACTTACCTTGTACTCGGAATTGACGATTCGGATTGTTTACTCGATAATCTTCGATTTTCCTCGATCTAGATCCGAATTCCTCTTTTCTTGATCTATATGTATTCAAAATTAACCCTTTTAATCACCAATATATTCAATTTAATCCATATATACATATTTAGGGCATTTTACAAATTAGCCCTCACATTTTCACATTTTAACATTGTAGTCCCTATTTCACAAAAAACATAAAATACACATAATTTCAATGAACCCATGCATAGCCGAATATCATAAGGACCTCTAGGAGCCCAAAACTCTCATTTATTTCACAATTCAACCCCTCAATTTACACTTTTCTAAATTAAATCCCTAATATGCATTTTAACTCAAAATCACTTTACAAAACATGTATACCAAGCATTAAGCTTTCATAATTCATCATTAAACATAATAAAACACATGAATTCATCAATGGAATCTTTCAAAATCATCAACCAATTCAAAAATTAGGGCATGGGCTTGATAGATTACTAAGCAATGATCTCAAAAACGTAAAAATCATCAAAAATTGAGCTCGAATGCTTACCTAATTGAGCTTAAATATAGCCGAACCCTAGTTAAGCTTCAACCTTTCTTTTTCTTTTAGATTTTCAGCAAGAACAAAGAAATAATGAACCAATTTGATGTTTTGTTTTAATTATAATAACAGAATATTTTAATTACTAAATTAACCTTTTTCAGTTCATTTAAAATCCACCAACTCATGTCTAATTTTGTCCATACATTATTTCATTGGTATAATTGCATCATAAGGACCCCACATATATAAATGCATGGCAATTTGGTACTTTAACAAATAGAAGGCTACTTTTATATTTTACGCGATTAGGTCCTTTTTGCAAATTAAGCACACAAACAATAAAATTTCCACACGAAACTTTCACACATATCAATTCACATATTATAAACACTAAAAATAATATTAAAATAATTTTCTGATCTCATATTTGTGGTCCCAAAACCACTGTTCCGACTAGGGTCTAAACTGGGCTGTTACAGTATGAGAGACTAAATTGTTCTACCAAATTAAGTGATGATTCAAGGATGAAATTTTGAAAGATTAAAAAGGGAAAAATGATCAAGTAGCATGAAAAAGAATTCTAGAGTGTAATGATGACATGGGAGATATTTTAATGATATTTTAAATTAAATAATTAGAAAATGTTATAATATTAATATTTTAACTAGATTTTTATTAATATTTTATTAAGAAAATTTTAGTATAAAAAAGGAGAAAAGATGAAACGAACTCATCATCCTTCCATGCTCCAACACGAGAGAGAGCTAGAAAAGAGAGTTTTATTTTTATTACAATTTGGCCCTTTGCCATGAAAACCCACTTTTTCATCCAAAATTCTTGAAAATTTCTTTAGACACCAAAAAGAAAAGATAAAGTAGATATTCTAGAGAATATGTTCATCAATTTAGAAGCAAGAAAATAGTTGACAAAAGTGAAGGAAATGAGAACAAAAGAGAAGGAAAGTGGTGCAAATAAGAAAGGAAGAAATTCTTGAGAAATGAGGAAAGTTTCATACTAAACCTACTTGTATTTCAATAGATTGTGTTAAAAATGTTGTGTATGAGATGTATGAAACATGTATTTTAATCTAAATACTAGAAATAGAAAGTATTTGATGAAGTATAGAGATTTAAATTACTAAATTGATAAGTAAGAGAAAATGTGATTTTTATTGTGAAAAGTACTAAGATTAAGAAATGAATATGTAATCTACACATAAAAATAAGTGATTAAATTGAATAGTAATTAAAATTATGGTGATTACGTATGATTGAATGAAAGATAGTGTAAAGAATCATGGAAAAGAAAATATTTTCATTAAAATAGTTTGACAACATCAGTGACTTAACTTTGAAAATTCACCAAAGATCATAGAAATTTATTTAGAAATTGAATTAAATATAGAATTAAAGCTTATTGAGTCTATTTTTGTATGAAAGAAACAATGTAAGTAATGGAATTGTAGATTTTTAGATATATTATTTTTATGGGACATGGTTAGAATGGATTAGGGTTCCCCTGTTTTGACTTTAGAAAATCATCAAAAACTGTAAAAAAAAAAATTATTAGGGGATGAAATTTATATGTTTAAATTCTTAGTGATTATATTTTCAAGACAAAAAAATGGAAAAATCATCTAAACCCTCTACTAAGATATAATTAATTTTTAGTAAAGAAAGGTCGAAGCTGTCAAGCAACAGAACAGGGGAAATTTTGAAGAATTTAATGTACTTATCGCCTAAAGTAAAAGTTTTGAAATTCTTATGGTAAAAAGATATTTGAGCCTACTTTCAAAAACATTAAGCGGATCTTAATTTCAAATTCTATAGCTCAAGATATAAATAATTTAGTGACTATGACATAAGTAGACAATTTTGATATGAAAACATAAGTAGATAGTGGAATTGTAGTTAATGTTACATATAAGCATGTTGTAACACCCTTATCCCATATTCGTTGTTCGAACAGGGTTACGGAGCATTACTAAAAATTTCAAAACAAATACAGATAATTCAGATAAATTATTAATCATTTTTCAAAATCATTCATAATATCCTTTAAATGGACCCTCGAGGCCCATTATGAAAATTAAAATCGAATTGGGACTAAATTAGGAGCATAGGAAATTTTTCAAAAAATTTAAAAATTTTCTCATATATGGGGGTTACACGCCCGTGTGGGTAGGCTGTGTGGTTTACACGGCCGAATGACACACCCATGTCTTTAGGTAGTGTGCTACTTGAGTAGGGCACACGCTTGTGTCCCTAGCCCGTGTAAATCTCTATCTTGTAATTTAATTTAGGTGCAGGGGTTACACGGCCAAGTCCCATGCCCGTGTGCCAGGCCGTGGGTCACACACGATCAAGACACACGCCCGTGTGTCTACCCGTGTGGACAAAATAAGGCTATTTTCCAAACCTTATTTCTCACCCATTTAGTCTTCCATCTACACCAACACTTAAACACATTCAAGGTCTAATTCAAAACATTTAACCAAGCCCTAATCAAGTGTTATGTTTGATATATCTTCACCTATATTCATATATATGCAAGTTTACTTATTTCCTCCATTTCATAGATTAGCATAATTTATCAACTTAGTTATATCATTCAACTCATCCATGTGTTTACCTCTATTTACTATTTACACTCTCATACCATTAATTTATTAAGACTGTATATAGATGTACGTCTCAATATATCAAAAACAAGCCATACCAATGGCTAGTTACATTCATAACATGTTGTATACCAACATTGGCTAATTAACCTATATATGTCATTATAACCGTAATTGATTTGCCATTCATACCAAGATGGGCTAATGGATAGTGTGAGTGATCTCCTTTAATGCTTCCAATCCCTCGAGCTTCCAAATAACTATAGAGCAGAGGAAAATAAAATAGGGTAAGCATGTTATGCTTAGTAAGCCCGTATAATTTGGTAATTAACTTACCATTCATTATTACTCACAATAAACATGTAAAACATATTCAGTCAATTTGATCACGAGCCCTACCACACATCCTCACCACCTTTGTTAGTCATATAATTAATATATATATCGGGAAACATACATGGGCACATCACTCATTAGATTTCAATATGCATATACTTTTCACATCATGTGTTCATATAACATATTAAAGACATACCCCTATAATTCAAGTATATTTTTATGATAATTTGCCTCGAATTCAGATTATTTCATGTTGGAACTTTGCCATTAAATTATATGAAATATCTTTATCATATGATTAATACGCTTGAGGCTTACAATTCTACACTCATGAATGAATACATTGATCAAACAACTTCCATGTTCGTATATCATCATATCATACTTCCATATATCATTTATTATCATTTTCATGTATTTTGAGGAGGTAAACTTACTAATTCATTTCATGTTCATATTTTTCTCATATCAAGATTTTGCCCATTGAATTTACTAGAAATATCAATGGATACTCTCATGTAGACACTTTAAGTGTACAGAACTCTCAAGCCACCTTTTCAAGTCATTCGAGAAAATCGATAGTCAACAACATATGCGGAATTACTACCAATCACTATATTCGTAGAACTTTATCTCATAATGCTCGAGAGACTTATCAAGATTACTCGTCCGAGCTAAATCCTGTTTGCAACACATGCAGAATCACCTCTACACTAATCCATCGAAATTTCCTTCATTCAACTGGGACTTATTCCTTTTCTTAAGTCACGTCAAACATACAATCATATATTTTTATATATTAAATATTCAAAACACCTATTTCAAGTATATATTTATAACCTTTTTCATATAATTGGAACTTAATACTTATAAATCATCATCGGATATGTAATTATTTTCAGACACATGACAATAATACAATCGCATACACAACACTTAATTCAAACATATATTTATAACATTTTCATTTAAACGAGGTTTAACATTTATCAAGTATAGTCGGGCATGTGATCAATTTATACATAAGGCATTCATACAATTCACACATACAACATTTATTTCAAGAATAAAATATTCTCAATTTAGTTGCATGAAATTACCTCGACAAATGTTCGTGTACATAATATCCACTAAACCGATATTTTTCTCTTTTCCTCGTTCTAACTTTGAATTTGATCTTCCCGGATCTATATTAATAAATTCAACATTAACTCATGTTTATTTCAATTCAATTTACATCTTTAGAAAAATTACCACTTCACACCTAACTTTTTAATCAATGATGATTTCGTCCTTAGGCTCGAAAAATGAAATTCATGCAATTTATTCCTTATTCCAAGCCTAAATATTTTCATATATATCAATAGCAGTTCCATGAATTCCATGAAATTTTAGAATTTTCCATAAATTCAACAACTCTACAATTTAATCCCTAAATCATGATTTCACTCAAAATTCTTTAATAAAATACCATTACATATCCATTAACATCTCAATTTCATCGTAAAATAACTAAAATCATATGAAATTATCAATGGTATTGTAACGCCCCGATTTTTGGGCCTAGGAGTAATGGGCCTTGAGTCTAGGTTCGGGTAGAAGACGGCCCGAACAATTTGGATGTTTTAATTATTATTATCATTATTATTATGATTATTATTATTATTATTATTATTATTATTATTTAGTATGTAATTAAATAAATTACGAAGGGTTATGGTGTGGGAAAAAGGCCCAAGAGTAAATTTAATTCGAGGCAATTCCTGAATTTTTAATTTTGGAGAAAGAGGGTTCTGGCGATATGGGCTTTTAAAATTGAGGTGGTAAATTATGATACAAATAAGGCCTTGGTAAAGTGGCAAGGTGACGCCACTAAGTTCCTAAAAAAATGGCGCCTGGGAAGGAATTAAAGGTCCAGGGTTCAAGTTGCAAGGTAGGCATACTGTTACTTTTTAATTTTAAGCATGTGTCGGCCATGTGATCACTTAAGTGAATTTCGGCAAGGGCCTTAGGGAGGTTGGGCCAATTGTTTTAGTTGATATTAGGGTTAAGTTCTTTTCTTTTTCTGTCTTGGAGAATTAGGGTTAGCCACCTGAAAGCTTTCAACGCCATTCATCCCTTACGAGTTCTCATAAAGACTTAAAACATAAATTCCTTCTCCTTGGTGCCGAGTTCTTCTTCCTCTCCTTTTCCTCCATTTTCTTTCTTCCTTTTTGCCTTTTCTTCTAGCCGAAACATCCTGATCACCTTACTCACCTCCTCTACCGATCCCATCCTCCACAAAACCTTCATAGCCGTTCGCCATAAAAGCCGAAATCCCAAAAACTCATTTCTTGTGCCGATTTCTCCAAGCCAAAATCCTTTAGTTATTTTTGTTCCTTTTGATTAACTTTCATCTTCTCTAAACCCTTAGTATCTGTCGGCAACATTACTTCAAAGTTATAGCCTCAAATCGTCATCTTCTTCATCACTTAAAAAGCCGAAGTACCATAGATTTAGGGACTTATAGCCGAAAGTTCAAATCTCCTGGATTCGAGTTCTACTATCATTTAGAGGATAGATCTACATTAGATCTGCATAAAAATTAAAGAGGAATAGGTGGTAAGTGCTCATTACCTCAGATCTAGTCTTATTTTACAATTTAGAAAAAGCCGAAGTCCCTAAAATCTAAGGAGGCTGTCGATTTGGGCATAGGGCTTTAAGGATCTTTAACCGATGATTTATTTTGGTGTTTAGTGTCTTCTAGAGGTTGGATCGAAGGCTTGGATCTTTGGAACAACTAGACTTAGATCTAGTCATCGATTTTCGGCAAAAAGGTAAGATTCTAAAGGCTTTAGGGGCATGGTTCGAATATGGTAAGTGAATATTAGGATTGGTTATTGTGGTTTACAATCTAAGAATTGTGGTAATCAATTGTAGGACATCGTAAGGGATCTTAGTGGCAGTCTTCACAAAACAGGTGTGTAACAAAGCCTCGTAATAGCTTAGGCTAATAATCGCAGAAAAGCCGAAATGCCAAAATTCTGGCATTTCAGGAACTTGAGGTTTTGCATACGATTTTAGATGTGATAAAAACGATATGATTGGTGTTTGGATCGATGGAACAGGTAAGAGCTCAATTCTGTGCACGACGGTAAGTTGGGCCTCAATGGGCTGAAATTGGGCCCAATGGGCTTTCGGGCCCATTTGGGTAAAATTGCTAGAAAATGGAATTTGGAAAGATTGTATGTTAACGCGGTTAGTATTGTTGTAAAATTTGGATTCTGTGGGCTTAATGGGCTAAATCGGCATTCGTAGGACCCATTAGGGGTTTTGGGCCCAAAAGCCCTAATTTGATGAAGTGCGTTAAAATCACAGTTTAAACACTTGAGAATATTGATAATTGTTAATGATCATGGAAAACCCATAATATTTGGTAAATTTATGAAATTACCCTTAAAATCTGGAAAGTGACTGTTGTGCCCTAGGTAAAAATGACCATTATACCCCTAGGGTTTAATTATGAATATGATGCATGAGATTTTGATATACATGATATGACATGATATGTACATGATATGCACATGATATGCTATGAGATGCACATGATATACTCATTATATGCATGGGTTCGGTTTGATATAAATAGAGGAAGTACAAAAAGGGCTTTGCCCTAGTTTACCGAAAAGGGCTTTGCCCCAGTTTACCGAAAAGGGCTTTGACCCAGTTATTAAAGAGGCTAGGCCTCCAGTTATATAATAAAGTAGCTATGCTGCCAGTGGAGAGTTTGGTTGGGTGGGTTGAGTTATTCCCCACATAGAAAGCTTGGTTGGTACGAGTGGAGAGTAGCGGGTGGTGGGTTGAGTAGTCTCCCCAAATAGGCTTGCATACATCCATTAATATTACATGTGGCATTGAAATGGGCCTATGGGCCATACCATTTGCAGTGAAGGCTTCGACCCAGTAACATGATTAATGAGAAGGCTTCGGCCTAGTAACCATTAAACGAAAGGCTTCGGCCCAGTATGCTGGTATTAGTTTGGGCTTTGAAAGGGGCTTGTTGCACACTGAGTTTCCCAAACTCACCCCCTTTCTCTTCCATCCTTGCAGGTGAGCCCTATTTGGTGGAGTTGGAGCTGGGCGGGATTCAGAGTGGCCACGAAGATTAAATTTCTGGTTTTTTTTTAAATAAGTTTCAATTAGCTTCCATTTAAATTTCGCATTTATTTTTTGTTATTTCTATTTTGGTTAAAGTTGTAATAAGGCCGCTCTATTATTTTTATTTTGGGTTTTTAAATTACTTAAATTGTTTTCAACTTGAGATTCACATCACTTAAATTGATTCCTTAAAATTGATTAGCTCTAGGGCGCGTTTTATAAAAGTTACTTATTTTCAAAATATCATGATAACCGAGCAAAGCATCCGCAACGTAAATGTTTTCAAAGGAAATAAATATTTTAAATAGACTTGGACTTAATTTGTTGTTCGTGGACAAGTAATAAGCTTAAAGTGTGGCAATGGATATGTGCATGTCTAGGATTGGATCATGGAAGAGCTAGGTACTTAAGCAGTCTAATTGACTCACCTCCTCTTTTCTTGTATCATACCTGGTGCGTAGTATCCATTCACTCCAAGCCATAACAAAGAAGGTTTGATTTTTTGATACTTAACAGTTTTTAAAATAACATGCTTCTGCCACTACAAAGGTTTACAAGTTTAAACGGTAAAAGTTTCTAAACATCAAGAAGGGTTTTCAATGAAAACATAGTTTTCGAAAAACACTTCAATGTGACACACCAGACTTGGCCATAACGTCTGGGCCGGGTTTGGGGTGTTACATTTAGTGGTATCAGAGCCAAGTTGCAACAACTCGGCTATGGATCGGGTCCGAAATGCTTTTCAAAAAAAAAATTTTTTGCTAAACTTAGACCCAAGAAGGGTATTTTGGAAACGGTTTTTGGGAAAGTTCTTTTCAAAGATATTTTACAAGGCATACATGTTTTAAGGTTCAATCATAAAATAGTTTAAGTTTTTCTGGGTTTCTGAAATTTGATTTCTGAAGAAGTGGCACATTGAATCCCCAGCACCAAGTCTGTAAGTACCTTTTTCGAACTTTACTAAGTATACATTATATTATTATTGAGACTCTGCTATGACATTGTAGTTAGAGCTATATTGAGATTATAAGATTGAGACTTTACTATGATACTGTAGCTAGGTTGATACTGAAACCATAGAGACTGAGGCAATAGGAACTAAAAACCCAAAAAGATTGAGACTGTAGCTAGGCTATGATTCTGTAAAGAATAAAAACTCTAAAATGCTATCTCTGCATAAGACATATGAATGAATAGTAAAATTTTGAGATCTTTGTAGTTATTTGATAATGTAGAGTATTGATATGGATTCTGAGGGTAAGCAAAGTCTGCCAACTTCGGGTAGCGGTAACTCAGAGCTTGGGACTAAGGGCGGCCGAGTTAGTAAGGAAAGTGGTAGAAGAAGTATTGGAGACCAAGGTTAAGGAAATTAGGGAAACACTTCAAGCAGGGTGCTTGGAGTGTAAGAAGAGGAAGGATTCTAGTTTTCAGAAGACTAAGCCTCGTTCTGTGAAACATGTTAAGACACGACCAAACTTTCCAACTGCAAGAAGCGCAGCGGGTGTCATCCGGTGAATGCCATAGGGAAGACAGGAGCATGCTTTAGATGTGGGTCCAAGGAGCATCGAGCTCAGGATTGCCAAGCTTATTCTATTTAAGTGTGTGTTACGAATTGTATGCGTGCTTGATAAATATTTCTTTACTTTGGTAATTAGATGTTCTAGGTCATACTAAGAATTAGATATTTTTTTAAATTTTAAATTAAATTAGAGTGCGCAGCGGAAGCACAGTGGTTTGACTTAAGTAGTATGGTTAGTTGGTAGTTTGAAATTTTGAGGACGAAATTTCTTTAAGGGGAGTAGAGTTCTAACGCCCCGATTTTTGGGCCTAGGAGTAATGGGCCTTCAGTCTAGGTTCGGGTAGAAGACGGCCCGAACAATTTGGATGTTTTAATTATTATTATTATTATTATTATTATTATTATTATTTAGTATGTAATTAAATAAATTACGAAGGGTTATGGTGTGGGAAAAAGGCCCAAGAGTAAATTTAATTCGAGGCAATTCCTGAATTTTTAATTTTGAAGAAAGAGGGTTCTGCCGATATGGGCTTTTAAAATTGAGGTGGTAAATTATGATACAAATAAGGCCTTGGTAAAGTGGCAAGGTGGCGCCACTAAGTTCCTAAAAAATGGCGCACAGGAAGGAATTAAAGGTCCGGGGTTCAAGTTGCAAGGTAGGCATACTGTTACTTTTTAATTTTAGGCATGTGTCGGGCATATGATCACTTAAGTGAATTTCGGCAAGGGCCTTAGGGAGGTTGGGCCAATTGTTTTAGTTGATATTAGGGTTAGGTTCTTTTCTTTTTCTGTCTTGGAGAATTAGGGTTAGCCACCTAAAAGCTTTCACTGTCATTCATCCCTTTTGAGTTCTCATAAAAGCCGAAAATGCAAATTCCTACTCTTTGGTGCCGAGTTCTTCTTCCTCTCTTTTTCTTCCATTTTCTTTCTTCCTTTTTACTTTTTCTTCTAGTCGAAACGTCCTGATCACCTTACTCACCTCCTCTATCAATCCCATCCTCCACAAAACCTTCATAGCCGATCGCCATAAAAGTCGAAATCCCAAAAACTCACTTCTTGTGCCGATTTCTCCAAGCCAAAATCCTTCAGTTCCTTTTTATTAACTTTCATCTTCTCTAAACCCTTAGTATCTGTCGGCAACATTACTTCAAAGTTATAGCCTCAAATTGTCATCTTCTTCATCACTTAAAAAGTCGAAGTACCATAGATTTAGGGACTTATAGCCGAAACTTCAGATCTCCTGGATTCGAGTTCTATTATCGTTTAGAGGATAGATCTACATCAAATTTACGTAGAAATCAAAGAAGAATAGGTGGTAAGTGCTCATCACCTCAGATCTAGTCTTATTTTATAATTTAGAAAAGGCCGAAGTCCCTAAAATCTAGGGAGGCTGTCGATTTGGGCATAGGGCTTTAAGGATCTTTAACCGACGATTTCTTTTGGTGTTTAGTGTCTTGTAGAGGTTGGATCAAAGGCTTGGATCTTTGTAACAACTAGACTTAGATCTAGTCATCAGTTTTCGGTAAAAAGGTAAGATTCTAAAGGCTTTAGGGGCATGGTTCGAATATGGTAGGTGAATATTGGGATTGGTTATTGTGGTTTGCAATCTAAGAATTGTGGTAATCAATTGTAGGACATCGTAAGGAATCTCAGTGGCAGTCGTCACAAAACAGGTGTGTAACAAACCCTCGTAATAGCTTAGGCTAATAATCACAGAAAAGCCGAAATGCCAAAATTTCGGCATTTCGGGAACTTGAGATTTTGCATGCGGTTTTAGATGCGATAAAAATTATATGATCGGTGTTTGGATCGACGGAACAGGTAAGAGTGCAATTCTATGCACGACAATAAGTTGGGCCTCAATGGGCTGAAATTGGGCCCAATAGGCTTTCGGGTCCATTTGGGTAAAATTGCTAGAAAATGGAATTTGGAAAGATTGCATGTTAACGCGGTTAGTATTGTTGTAAAATTTGGATTATGTGGGCTTAATGGGCTAAATTGGCAATTGTAGGACCCATCAGGGGTTTTGGGCCCAAAAGCCCTAATTTGATGAAGTGCGTTAAAATCACTATTTAAACACTTGAGAATGTTGATAATTGTTAATGATCATGGAAAACCCATAATATTTGGTAAATTTATGAAATTACCCCTAAAATATGGAAAGTGACTGTTGTGCCCTAGGTAAAAATGACCATTATACCCCTAGGGTTTAATTATGAATATAATGCATGAGATTTTGATATACATGATATGACATGATATGCACATGGTATGTTATGAGATACACATGATATACTCATTATATGCATGGGTTGGGTTTGATATAAATGGAGGAAGTACAAAAAGGGCTTTGCCCCAATTTACCGAAAAGGGCTTTGCCCCAGTTTACCGAAAAGGGCTTTGCCCCAGTTATTAAAAAGGCTAGGCCTCCAGTTATATAATAAAGTAGCTATGCTGCCAGTGGAGAGTTTGGTTGGGTGGGTTGAGTTATTCCCCACATGGAGAGCTTGGTTGGTACGGGTGGAGAGTAGCGGATGGTGGGTTGAGTAGTCTCCCCAAATGGGCTTGCATACATCCATTAATATTACATGTGGCATTGAAATGGGCCTATGGGCCATACTGTTTGCAGTGAAGGCTTCGACCCAGTAACATGATTAATGAGAAGGCTTCAGCCCAGTAACTGTTAAACGAAAGGCTTCGGCCCAGTATGCTGGTATTAGTTTGGGCTCTGAAAGGGGCTTGTTGCACACTGAGTTTCCCAAATTCACCCCCTTTCTCTTCCATCCTTGCAGGTGAGCCCTAGTTGGTGGACTTGGAGATGGGCGGGATTCAGAGTGGCCACGAAGATTAAATTTCTGGTTTTTTTTTTAAAATAAGTTTCAATTAGCTTCCTTTTAAATTTTGCATTTATTTTATATTATTTCTATTTTGGTTAAAGTTGTAATAAGGCAGCTCTATTATTTTTATTTTGGGTTTTTAAATTACTTAAATTGTTTTCAACTTGAGATTCACATCACTTAAATTGATTCCTTAAAATTGATTAGCTCTAGGGTGCGTTTTATAAAAGTTACTTATTTTCAAAATATCATGATAACCGAGCAAAGCTTCCGCAACGTAAATGTTTTCAAAGGAAGTAAATATTTTAAATAGACTTGGACTTAATTTGTTGTTCGTGGACAAGTAATAAGCTTAAAGTGTGGCAATAGATGTGTGCATGTCTAGGATTGGATCATGGAAGAGCTAGGTACTTAAACAGTCTAATTGGCTCACCTCCTCTTTTCTTGAATCATACCTGGTGCGTAGTATCCATTCACTCTAAGCCATAACAAAGAAGGTTTGATTTTTCGATACTTAACAGTTTTTAAAATAACATGCTTCTGCCACTACAAAGGTTTACAAGTATAAACGGTAAAAGTTTCTAAACATCAAGAAGGGTTTTCAATGAAAACATGGTTTTCGAAAAACACTTCAATGTGACACACCAGACTTGGCCATAACGTCTAGGCCGGGTTTTGGGTGTTACAGGTATCTTCCAAAACTTCCAACAAAATCAAAAACTAATGAAATAACAAGTTGGACCTAATTGTAAAAGTCCAAAAACATAAAAACTTCTAGGAAAAAGCAAGAATTGAACTTACTTGAAGCTAAAATATGAAAGACCAGATCAAAACCTCTTCAATAGCTATTTTTGATAGAAAATTGATGAAGAAAATATCTAGAAACAATTAAAATAACATTTGGCCATATAAACTTTATTTTAATTCCAATTTTGTCCCTAATTACATAAATATCTTTGATTTTTTTTCACGTTAAGCCGCTTCAGCCATTTAACATGATCGATTTGCCCTTTTAGTCCTCCTTTATTTACTATTAGGATATTTAATCACTTTAGCAAGTTTTGCACCTTTTCAATTTAGTCCTTTTTAATTAATTGACTACCGAAACATTAAAATTTTCTGACAAAACTTTAATACTACCATATTGACACTCTGTAAGTGTTTATAAAAATATTTATGGCTTGTTTTATAACACTGAGGTCTCGATATCTCTTTTTTCTCAATTAATTAACCTAATAAATTTTTATTAACACAAATTTACTAATTCAAAAATCTTTTAAAAACTACATTTAACTCGTAAATATTAAATAATAAAATTTACGAGCTCATTTTCTAGATTTAATGGTCTCAAACCACAGTTTTTGACATCATTGAAATTCGAGCTATTACACATGACATACTAAAAGCTAAAGATTTTATTATATATACATAAAGGATGTGCAATGGAGAGGAGGAGGAGGAGGAAAAAATAGTAGAATTTGAAATGTTACTGTAACAGCCCGATTTTCAATGGTGACGAAAATAGTGGTTCGAGCCCACCAAATCCAACAAGTTCGTAAATATTATTATTTAATATTTACGAGTCAAATATAGTTTTAAAAAAAGTTTTTGAATTAGTAATTTGTATATTATAATGATTTATTAGGTCAAGTGGTTTTAGAAAGTGAGGTATCGAGACCTCGTTGCTATAAACTAAGTTGTAGATATTTTTATAAATATTTACGGAGTGTCATTAAGATGGTATTAAAGTTTCATTGAAAAATTTTAACGTTTCGATAGTTAATTAATTAAAAAGGACTAAATTAAAAAAGGTGCACTTGCTAATTAAATTATTTAAGTGATTAAATGGCTTGATTAATAAATGAGGGAGGACTTAAATAGTAAATATACCTAAATGAATAGTGTGAGGCTGCATAACAAGAAAAATATTAATAAAAAAGGCCACTTAATGGAAAAATGGTAATTATTATGAAATTAAAAGTGCAAATTGAATTTCTAAGAGATTTCTAGGCAATTCTCCTCCCATTTTTCAATTCAAACAAACATGGGGAGAGCTCCTTGAGCTGGTTTTGTACATTTGCTTCACGTGAGTCTAATTCTTACCCGTTTCTTGTAATTTTTTATGTTTTTGAGATTGTTATAATTAGGTCCAACTAAATCTTACCTTAGTTTTTTGTTTTATTAAAGATTTTGAATGTTGCCATTGATGAATCTATATGATTTTTTATGCTAAATTATGAAATTGAGATATTAGTTGTTATTTAAAAGTATTTTGTTAAGTGATTTTGATGAATTTTTTATTAAGAATTAATTTGTTAAATAAAAAAATACAAGGGTTTGTTGTGAAATTATTACAAAAATGGGTTGTATTGGATGCCATGAATATTCAACTAGCATGAGTTTGCATTAAAAATGGTTAATTTGCATTTTTTGGGTTTAGGGACTAAATTGAATAAAAGTAAAACTTTAAAGGCAAATATGTAAAAATGTCAAAATGACCAAATTGCATGAAATGGATTTTTTTATTGTCTAAATTAATATATTGAATTAAATTATTAATTTAGATCAAGGTCGAGTGGAAAATCGAGGAAAATGGAAAATTTCCAAAATGCCCCTAAATATTGGTATTTTTGCAATTTAACCAAGTAAGTTTGTATGAACTGTATTCTGTATAATTTGATTAAATTGAATATTAATTGGTGATTGGTAATATATATATATATATATGTTCTATTTTTGGAAAAATATTATTGAATTTAATACTCAGTTTGGGTTGAACGCAGGATTTGAGTATATTTGTGATTTGGCAAATTGATGGTATTGGAGGAAGATATTGGCAAATTAACCAAGTAAACTGGGGTTCAAAATTTGTTGCGAAATCTCATGTTTTACTTTCTGTTTAGCTCTCATGAGCTTCTGTTTAACTCTTACGAGCTTCTGTTCAACTCTTATGAGTTTCTATTCAGCTCTTACGAGTTTCTGTTAATGATGTACTCAAATCCGTAAGTCATTCTTCGAATGGTAAAATATCGGGAGTTGTCTTGGATGGTATATGTATATGAAGAAATGGTAAGAGAATGACATCTATCATGATATGTATATATATCAATATCTTGATATGTTGATAAATGGAAATTATGTAAGTTGAGACGAGTAATAAACTCAAGTGTGACATGTTGAGATAATAAGATTATCGATGTTGAAATTATATGAAATACATTCAAGTACACTAACAAGTGTTGTTGTTTGATGCTTAGGCAAGTGCCAAGCTATTGGTTGAATGGTAATATGTTTAATTATAAGATGCATTGAAATGGTAAGTGCTTAAATGAAAATATACTTGTTCTCATGAAAGAGTAGTAAGTTTTAAAAGAGTAGTAAGTTTTAAGTTATACAATTTCTTATTAAATGGCTTATTATGTGATTAATTTGAAAACGATTATGTTTGCATGCACTAGCTTGTGGCTATAGTGGTATGATATGCTTATGACTTGTGTTATGCATATGGAATGGGTGTGATAAGTAAAGAAATACAAATGAGAATAAAAAAATTTGGAAGAGTATGAAGTTGTTTAAACCTCTACTATACTTGGGATAATATGTATAATAGATGTTATGGATTTACTCATTTGTGAGTTATTGATTATGGTTTCTTGAATCGTGTGACATCAGTAAATGTTTATTCTAGATAAGTGTAAATTTCATAATGAAATGGATTGATATGATTAAAATTTATACGAGCTTATGTAGCATTCATTGCTTACGTATTTGTTTTCCTTTACTTTTCAAATTATCGGAAGCTCAATTGGGTTGGAAGCTTGTCGGAGTAATATCACACTATCCATTGATTCTATCGATACTTTCGAATGTTTTGATTTTGGTTATAATGGCATGTATAGGTATTTTGTTTAATGTTGGCCTATATGTAATTTGTTGAGATTAGCCACTTATTTTGGCTTGTTTGGATGTCTAATTATGGCTTATTGATATGAATAATGTTGATTGTAAGTTGACACAAAAATTGATTTAGAAATATGGCTTGTAAAATGGTCTATTTTCGTCCACATGGGCAGAGACACGAACGTGTCTCAACCGTGTGTGACACACGGCCAGATGACATGGTCGTGTGTCCCCTATATCTTAAATTTGCAGAAAAAAGAATGCTCATACGGCCTAGCACACGGGCGTGTGACTTGGCCGTGTGACCCAAGTCAATATACTCACACAAGCACGGATATGAGCTGAGACATGGCCGTGTGTCCCTATTCCAAATGCCCACATGGCCTAAGACACGAGCGTGTCTCTTGATCGTGTAAGTCATATGGCCTGGCCACACGGCCGTGTGACCTCTGCAGTGTTGAAAATTTTAAATATTTCTGAAAAAATTTGAGTTTTTGATTTAGTCCCGATTTGTTTCTAATGTGTAACTTGGGCCTCGAGGGATCGTATAAGGGGCAATATGTATGATTTTGATTGGTTTTTGACATGAATGCTATAGGATATGAAATGTTTGCATTTTCTGTAACGCCTCGAATTTTGGGCATAGAAGTTTTGGGGTTTTGTGGTTAGGCCCAAGGAGAAGGCTTCACTTATTTGTTTAGTGGCGCAAGTTAGAGATAGAATGGGTCTGCTGGCCTGGTGATTGGGTGTATGATAGCTTGATTCCAGGTCCCTGGTTCAATCCCTTGTGGGTACTTTTGGAGAAATATTATTATTGATGTTTTGTTTTATTTGTGTTAAATATTTTTATTACATGATTTAGTTACTGATTATTTATCATTTTATTTTTATTTTTCTTTGGCTTTTTCACGTTCTTCTTTTTACTTCCTCTTGGCTTTTATTTTTTTGCTGCTTTTTAAATATTTCTCAAAAGTGGTTTATTTGTTAATTTTGGATTTTGCACCTCTGTCGTCTTCTCCGATTGCAAACAAGTGTGGGAATCAACTCAGTCTATTTTATTTTCTCTTTTAAATTTTGTAAGTAAATGTGTGGCTTTTCCCTAGTGTGCGCTAACCCATCAGTTTTGGGTTTTTAGATAATGGAAGTAAAGGGAAATAGCTATTTTCTGATGTATTTTGATAGAGCTAAGGTTAAGGACTGTTATGGTGGCTTAAACAGCAGTTTCGAGGTTGATTTGGGGTGGTTTCGTGACCTCCCCGACGGCCATACGGGTGTGTGCCATGGTACATGGCCGTGTGGATTTGGGAACTAAGGTTTCCGGGCTAATTGGGTGCCACACGGCCTAGCCACACGGTCGTGAGGCCAATTTAGAGATTTTGTCAAAATTCATACGGCCATGTCCCGTGGGCACACGGCATGTGGATTTGAGAATTAGGGTTTCAGAGATTTGGAGTCACACGGCCTAGCCACACAGTCGTGTGGGGGACTTGGGGATTTAAGGATCCCACACGGGCGTGTGTATCAGAATACATAACCGTGTCTGTTGGGCACACAGGCGTGTGAGACTCTCACACAGTCGTGTCTTCCCTGCACCTTATTTTAGTGATTTTAGACAGTGACTTACACGGCCTGTTCACACGGCCGTACCCCTGCCTCACATGAGTGTGTGCCTTTGTCACATGGCCGTGTACAACCTTTCACACAGGTGTTTGGACCCCCACATGGCCTGGATTGCTCCACACAGCCGAAGCACATGGGCGTGTGGCCCTATCTCGCTAAACTCTGGTCTTAGGTCAAATGTAAGTGTAATCGCAAATCTGTATGTTCCAATCCTCGACTAAGCTTTATTAAGGGTAATTATGACACTGTTTTAGGCTTGAAATATGTTATTTATGATTGGTTGTGTGAGGAGCTTGATACTGAGCTCGAGCTATGAGTGTGCAGATGTCTAATTATGCAACTGACTAATTGGACGTGAGTGTCTGCTTCTGATTGACTGCTTGAATCTGGTATTCCGATTGTGTACTTCTGACTGCATACATACATACGCATATACTATTTTTGGGTGGGATTTTGAAAAGAAAGGAGATTGAGATTGACTGAACTGGTAGCTGATCTACTGGTTGTGAGCCCCTAATACCCCGAGGGTCATGGGCGATCCCAATACCCCAAGGGTCGTGGACAATACAGATGGTCATCGTTGCCGGAAAACCCTAGATGACATCATATCGGTATAGCGGATTACCACATTGTACCATACCGCATGTACGTTAGCTACGCTACATACTACTATCTGATCTGGCAGTTCATACTGCATTTTTGTACTGTGGTTTACCGCATTGCATAGTATAGCTAATACGCTAGCTTTGCTACGTAATATACGAGATTGGCAATTTATCTGCACACTGTTAACCCAAATACCCAGAGGGTCGAGGGTAGTCCCAATACCTAGAGTGTCGTGGACACTTCTGATAGCCATCGTTGCTAGGAAACCCGGGATGGCATCAATTGAAGTGCAGGGTTGGATGGACCTTACGAGGTCTTGAATGGAGTGATTGGTGGAACGAGCTTAAAGCTCTTATGAGGAGTGATGGGGGACAGAGAGGTGTGTTGGCTAGATGGGTGGGAATTTTATAACTCATTTGCATTTATATACACATAATTGATCTGTTCGACTGAATTGAAACTTCTGAATGGTTGAGAATTACTGATACCGTGACTGAATATGATACTGTGACTCAATGTGTTACTGTTCAACTGAAAGGCACTTGTGCCTATGTCAATTCTGTAGATTCTGTCTGCAACTGTTTGACTGAACTGTTATTGTGACTGTGTATGTGTCTGATTGTTCTATGTAACCGAAAGGTACCTATGGTATATTGATTTTGGGCAAATATGCTTAATTGTCATCTGTCGGTATGTTTGCTTGCATATATCGACTGATTCTGAATAGTGCTGTAAGTTGGTTCTACTTCACAACTAAAGTTGAACTGGGTCCAAGCTTTCTGTTTCTGTCCCTATTTTTGCTTCTGTTTCACCTTTCAGGTACAGTTATGGATTCTATTGATGGGCTCAGTACTCAGAGGTCTCAGACAGCTTCAGCAAATTGGAATATCAGTTTGTGTTTTCTAATTTTAATATTATAATTGGTTTCCGAAATGTAAACTTTTATAATATTGTGGTACAAATTCTATTTTGGATTTTCATACGTGCAATTATTCTGGTTATTTTCAAACTACACTATAACTTCTATATGAGTTTTAAACTTCACTGCAATAGTTTGGTTTTTACTTAATAAGGTTTGAACGTTCTTAACTTGTAAAGGGATTGTTTATTTGAAATTTCTCATGATAACTTCGGTGGTCAATATAGCATCCCAGATTCGGTCTAGACTTCTAGGCCGGGTTTGGGGTGTTACATTTTCTGTCTATTTGATTTGTAAACTCCGGTAACTCTCTGTAACCATGTTTCGACAACGGATTCGGGTTAAGGGTGTTACAGTTACTAAATGGTTATAAGTAATGGAATGATTAATACATGTGAGAATGTTTAAACGAATTAATAAAATAATAAGTGAATAATTGTTAATTGATGTGATTTTGAAATCTTGCCTAAATGTTTATGAAGAATTTGGCACAATTTAGAAATAAAAATGAAATATACATAAAGTGAGTAAACTACTTTAGATAGTGCAAGTCCTACAATGGACTTATTTGTAAAACATTAATAATTGTGTTAATTTTATAAACTTTGTTATCTTTGATTGAATATTATGTCTTAATGAACTCCTTTAACTTATAAATAATTATTTCATAAATTCAATTATTACTAAAATGAGTAAAAAGGTCTTCAATAATAAAAAATACAATAAATCAATATGAAATTTATGTAGTTGCTTCGGCAATAAATGTGACATCCCGATACCTTAACCCGACAATCAGGTCAGGTATAGGGGTGTTACAACTACAAGTAACTTAACATACCAATTCATGTTACTTTCATATAACTTATCACAATGGTACATTCAATCAACAGTCATAAGATTATAACAAGTATACATGATTCAAATCAATCACCTTTGCTATTAACAATCATAAAGATATATCATATTCAATTTAATCCATTTAATGACTTTTCAATTTGGATATCAAGTTCATTTTATCACATTTCAAAATTTCAATTCCATTTAAATCATTTCGCTCAATGAACCCTACTAAGTGGACTCAGATACACAGGTAAGTACACTACACCACACCATTTGCTCGTCTGAGATGAGTACATTTATATATATGATTACCCGTCTGGGCTACAGCAATATCATGACACATCAGGTTATTTGTTTGAGCTAAACCTTTGTCATATAAAACCTAAGAATCCGCAACGAATGTTGGATCTCATTAACATTTGTAATAAATCTCGTACAAGTACATACAAGAGCCTATTGGATTGTCAATCGTATCATAACCCTTTACTAAGTTCACACGGCCATTTTTAAACATATAAACACCACATTTCAATTTAGTCCAATTCTAGCCTTTCATAATCAATCCATAATAGCAAAATGTCACATTCACAATTAACCAATCCATAATCAAACATACATATATATATATGAAATAAAATGCAAAATCGCACATAACAACATAAAATAATAAATTCCATATGAACTTACTTGTTCAAAATGCAAAACAAGTGAATTCTTTAAGGATTAGTCCCAAATCTTGATCTATACGATTATTTATACAATAAATCAATACTAAATATTTTCATATTATGCCATGATACAGATGAACCTATAGGAACTTATTTTTTATATCTAAAAAATTTTACATTTTATTCAATTTAGTCCCTGAATCCAAAATAGAACTTCCAATTTTGAGCCTTGTTTTAAAATCTTATTTCACATGTATTCATTACAGACACTCTACTTCCTATTCCTACTGAAATTTCATAACAATTTTGCATTTTATTCAACTTGGTCCCTAATGTAGAAAATTAAAAATAAAGCTTTACAATTTAGTTCTTTTCTTAAACTAAGCTTAATATCTATCAATTTCAAGCCTAATTCTTCAAAAAATCAACAATGAAAACTTTTAATTAGTAAAGTAAAATCACTATAGATTTTTAACTAGTAAATGGCATCAGGACTTAAATTGCATCTAACTAAAGGTTCAAAACAACAATTATACCATGCTAAAGTGTGTGTTAGTGGACAATATGATTAAATGGCCACTAACTTAAGTAATTAAGATTTTTTTAATTAAAATATGATTAATTAAGTTACTTAACAACTTAATCCTACTATATAAGTAGAATTTCGATGGAAAGATAGATAAACACATCTTCTCCAACCGATTCTAAGAAAGGAAGAAATGCTTGAAGCCATTGTTAAGGGTTTCAAGATATTTTGTCTTAATTTTAAGTAAGTCCCTAGCCATTTTTCTTTGATTTTTATGGAAATTAAATCATGTAAGCTTGATTTAGTTAACCCATACTAATTTGTGAAACTTTTAAACTTTTAGAAAGTTTCCATGGTTGAGAATTGAATGATTTCGGTGTTAAATTGCTAGAAATTAAGGTTAGTATATGAAAATGACTAAAATGTAAAACTTAATTGTTAGTTTCGTACATTAGGGACCAAATTAAATAAAATGCAAAATTATCATTAATTATTAGTCAGGATAGAAAATAAAGGGTCCCTAATGGGTTTTTGGTGAAATCAAATTCTAATTCGAAGCCCTAAATTGAAATTTATGCTTGTCTTGATTTTAAGGATGTAATACCCCTAAAATTTTTATAATTTAAAAGTAGTTATAAATCAAGATAGTGTACAATTGAATTCTCAATAAAATAAAATAAGAAAATCAAAGCGATAAAAAAAAAAGAAGATTGAGAATAGAGGAGTTGTAACACCTCAAAGATTTAATTCTTGTTCTGATAATATTTATCATATATACATACTTGTTTCAGTGGTTAAAGGCATTCGTGTGTGAAGGATGGGCTGTGGGTTTGAGTCTTAGGGGGAGTTTTTGTTTCTAAGTAATTTTTGGTTCTGTTGTTTAGTAGAATTTGAGATAAAGTTTAACTCTAGAAGTGGGAGGGGGATATCTATTGCTTGATTATAGGGATAGGAGGCGGGTAGTTGTGTAGGTTTAAAATTTTAAGTTTTAATTTTTTTCAAAAGAGAAGAAGAAAGAAACAAAACTCTTTCCCTCAACCCACGTTTACATTTTCTTCCTACCTTGATTTCATTATTATTTTTTTCTTTCTCACTTCTTGCGCCACTACCAATTTGGGGATTGGGTAAATTTTCTTTTAATTATTCTTTTGTTCGTCTATTGCTATTCGACTTCTGGCAATTGTGTGGTTACTTTTGGCTTCTCCAATTTCGTGCATCATAGTAAAGGTAATGGTTCTTTATTCATTTAATTTTGGAATTATGGGATGCTAGTGGTGTTGATTAATTTGTAGTCATTATTAATTGACTCTGCATTTAGGTGAAGATTGTGAGACATTGGGCGCTCCTTCAATATTGTTGTTTCGTGTGATTGCGATTTCTTTATCCAAAAGAATACGAAGGAGAGTTGGTGTTTTAGTGAATTAGATTTTTAGCTATCTCGTGTCTGAATGCGGTATTAATCATTTTATTTGACATATTTAGGTCTCAGGAGTCTTGTGATTTCTTCCTCTTCGAAAATGAGTCAGGTGTGTAATGAAAACACGAAAAAACGAGGTTCGACGGAAGCCAAAAAAGTGGCCTGTTGATGCCATACGAGTGTGTGCTTGGCTGTGTGACGGGTGAGTGTGTGGCCGTGTGAGTCACACAGGCTAGGCCGATTTGGGCGTGTGAGCCACACGGGCAAGCCAATTTGGGCGTATGGGCCCACACGGGCATGTAAGGTCGATAAGGGAAAAACAAACCCTATTGCATAAGATCTATTATCCTAATAGACTGATCTGAGTTTAGGAAAATTGATATGTATGTCTGATTGTGTTGTATAAGCATGTATGATATCTGTATACGAGCATGCTGGTCATGTTAAATCTATTACTTCTTTTATTTATTTTCTGTATCTGTATATGGGGTGGGTTCTGTTTGTTGGAGGAAGTGATTTGTGAGGCGATAATTCGCTATTATTCTGGCAGCACAGCTGCAAATTATACTGGTAAGTGTCTTACATACACTATATGGTGTGTAGGGTTGGAAGGGTGTTTTATACCCCATGTGGTGTGATGGAATGGTCGGAGATGATGTGAAGAGGTTGGGGGTAGGACTTTGCATATCTGCATGTTTCTAATAATTTGATTCTGATAAGGACTTACGTCCGCTCCTATTCTAATATACTGAAATTCTGATTTTGATACATGTATGTATTCATAAAGTAACACACTGAGTTTATGAAAATTGACATCTGTTTGTCTGTTCTGTTCAGGTAATCCTCAGACATAGACGGGTCAGTACGATGGAGTCTCAGCGGTGACCACTAGTTCACGGACTGGTTTAATTAATAGTTTTATTTAAATTCTAGATTATTTTGAAAGTTTGTAATTTTTGGGACTCTCCGAATTATTTGATTTTAATTTTGGTTTTGGATTTTTTTTTTTTACTTTTCTACAATTTTTAACAAAACGATTTATGAAAACCACAGTTTTACTCAAACGAAAGTTTTTCTGAAAACACAAACTCGGTTTTCAACTTTAACAATATCAAACTTCCGTCACAAATTAACAACATTTTCTTAACGAGAATAATAATATGTTTGATAAAATGTGGATTCTTCTTAGTAATAATTAAACGCGAAAAATTTGACATAATAAGATTAATTTCAAAACCTCTTCTTCGTAACACTCCCAGATTCGGTCATAACGTCTAGGCCGGGTTTGGAGTGTTACAGGTGTCCATGTGCCGAGTCGGGCCCAACCAAAAGCTTTGGCCCATTTGCTAGACTCAAGCCTGGCCCAACTCGATAAATGTGCCTAAAATTTTGTCCAAGCCCAACCCGAATAATAATGCTAAAACCTAGGCTCGGCCCTCCCGTATTAATTTTTTTATATAATTTTTAAATAAAATATAATACATCAAAATACTAAAAACATTAAAATAAATGTTTCTCAACAAATTAAAAATAAATTAAAAAATATGTAAACTTAAATAATACTAAGATAGGTGCAACTTAACAAGCAAATGCCTATAAAATAGTAACAAAATTAAAAATAAACAAGAGTTATACAATATCCAAATAATAATAATAAAATAGTAGCTACATAATAGTAAAATTGTAGCAAAATGGTAAGAAAACAACAATAAAATAGCAGCAAAACAATAATTTTTTTTTTTTGCAAATTCAGTTTGGGCTCGAGCCTAAAAAACATTACTTGAGACCTGTCGTTTTTTTTAAAATGGATCTTATTTTTTGCCCAAGCCCATTTTTTGGGCCTATATTTTTACCCAAACTATCCCATTTTTCGGGCAAGCCTTCAGGCTAGGCCTAGCCATAGTTCTAGCTGAGGAGTATCAAAGAAGGTTAAATTGAAAAGTATTGTACTATACTAAATTAAAGTAAGGATTAAATTGTAAAGATGTAAAAAAATTGAGGTTGAAGTATAATTATTTGAAATTTAGGGGAATGAAGTATAAACATGAGAAAAGTTGAAAGACCAAAAGAGAAAATAGCCCAATTTTATTATGACATGAAATTGGTGTGCTGTCACATCTCAAAAACCGTGTTAGAAGCAATTGGGCTAGTGAAGCCACGAGTGGTCAAATCCCATTTTGAATTAAGGTTGTGAAAATTATGTCAAGTAATTTAATCTAGTTCAGTGGTTAAGTGTTATGTTTGTGTGTGTAAGGTCCTGTGTTCAAATCCTCTCCTTAAAATTTTGTTAATTTTTGTTTCAACCTCTGACATTGAAGACCCAACTTATATGTTATTTTCACTCAATTGATGTCAATGATAAGCCTACTGGTTCAGTGGTAAGGTTCAGCTTACCCTTTGGTCTTGTGCTTGAAACCTTGCATATGCAAAGTGGAAAATTATTTTTGTTTTAAACTCCAAAAAAAAAAGATGTGATGTGGATAAAGATAGGAACTAGTGGAGTAGTTGTAAAAAGATAGTGGTAAGGGATTTTCTCCCCAATCTACTCACCTACTCAACCGTCCATTAACATACGTTTCCCCAAGCTATTTTTAGGTTTTGGAATTGTGAGTGTTGAATCGGCATAAAAAATTGACAAGGTGTGTGACTCGAACTCGTAAAAACAACGAATGACAGAAAGCCGAAAACTCACTGTCAACATCACACAGCTGTATGGCAGACCATATGAGCCACACAGCCGTGTGCCAAATTGCATGTCATACGGTCTGTGTTAATTGGGCAGTGTGGGCTACACAGGCTGGTCGATTGGGCCATGTGGGCCTATTTTTTGAAAATTTTTACCTAAGTCCATTTGACTCTAAAATTCATAATTAGACTTTTCGTATGGCCCATACTGCTTAATTAAAGCTTGGAAATGAGGTAACTGTTAATATGCTTCTATGTATGATGTGTTTAAGGTATGTGAAATATATTTGCATGATCTACTGATAGTTTTTATGGTATGTCCTGATTTGCTATGCCTGTATATGTGTGTATGATGGGCGATTATGTTAATTTGCATTTCTGAATCGGCTATATGACCATGCATGTGACCTTGTGGCTTTTCTAGTTAAGGTGATTTGTAATTCTGATATATCTATCTGCAAAGCATGAAATCAAATGCTTATTGGTTTCTGTTAAGAATATGAAAGCATGTTTAACATACTTATCATTCTGTTTCAGTTTATGCATCTCACGTCACATTGCATGGGGTTGAGATATTATGGTATGGAGGAAGTTCTGACAGTTTAATGATCTACATTATCTAGTGGTTTATCTACATTTCTGTCTGGCAACTTGTTTGCATTTATGGTGGCTCAACCACACATATATGTTGTTCTAGCAGTTTGGCTGCAATATAGTGGTTTGTCCACATATATCCAATCTGGCAGTTTTGATTGCAATCTCTGGTGGCATTAACCATAATTATTCTGTTAGTGTAATTGGATGGACGAGTTTTGGGGAACTTTATTTGATGTGTAGCGGAGTTGGGTAGGATGTTTTCTAGAAAAAAAAAACACATGCATTACATTTTCTAAAAAATATTTTATTGGTTGGCATAAGCACACATTCTCAATTTTGCTCAAATGATCATTATGAAATTCTCTGCTATTTTGTGAAATGTTGGTTGTGTTATTTGAGTTCTCGGTTTGAGTTGTTACACACTTAGCTTTATAGCTCACCCCTTTATTTAATCTCTGATTTTTAGGTAATCTTTGAGTTTGGGGTTAGACAGCATGTAAGAGGTCCAATTGTTTTCTCAGTTAAATAAATAAGATGGTTTAAGTCTATTACTTTTCTAGACTTTTTGGACTGTAAATTTGTTTTTGGACTGGGTTTTTGGTTATCATTCTTTTCGTTGTTTTTGATATTTTTAACATTAAATTGCATAATCGTAGGAATTATCAAACTAAAATTTGGTTTTCAAAACTAAGAAATTTGAAATTTCCGCTCCAACAGTTAAGTAATCACGTAAATGTTTTTTGTAAATATATATATGATTTTTAACGAATGTTTGCCTTTGTATTGGAAATGATCTGTCAACGTTAGAACTTTCAAAACATGCAATTTTGAATTCAAATTCTGGGTTTTAAATAAGTGATTTCAGGCTTAGATTTTTCTAAACATCTATGAGAATTTTGCCAATTTTTATGCTTTCGAAACATGCACTGAGTTTGATTAAAATTAAAGTTTTTGAACAAGTTGATATAATTCCTCAATATCCAGTCATCACTTTTAGGACGGGTTTGGGTCGTTACATGTGCAGGGACCAAATTGAATAACTGAAGTAATATGAAAGACTAAATTGTAATTTTACCAAAAGTGAATAGTGACTCAAGGATGGAATTTCGAAGAAACATGAAGAATAAAATGATTATTACTCAAATTAGATAATTATATGGTGTAATAATTAAGAAAGAAAAGTGTTAAACTATGATTGGTTAAATATTTTATTAGTTTATAAGATATTATATTATTTAATTAATAAACTAAATAAAATGTTTTTATGGAAACACGAAGAAAATTCTTCATTCTTCCAACGCCACTTATATATACATGAAAGGGGACTTTCATTTCTTTACAATTTGGTCCTCACTATGAAATCTCACTTTTTTACCCAAATTCCTTGAAAAATTCCTTTGCCACCCAAAAGGAGAAGTAAAGTAGAGATACTAGAGAGTTAGAATATCATATAATCTTGAAAGAAAGAAATTCGAAGTGGAAATGGAGAAAGTTGTGGAAAAAGTGAAGAGATTAAAGAGACAAGGTAAGACTTCAAAAATTTTACTTTATTTCATTATAATCAAGTATAGATTATGTTAATAGTTGAATTAATTATGCATAAGCTAATATTATGTAATGAATTGATTTGATATATTAAAATAATAGTAAAAGAACTAAATTGTAAAGTGTATAACAGTTTATGATTTAAATAAAGTCTTAAGATAAAGAGTTTAAATAATGTGTTAAGTGTTAGTGTATTAATTACAAAATGATATTAAAGTGAAATTATGGTAAATAATAAATTTCCAGGATGCTAAGGACTAAATTGTAAACTTCGAGAAACTTCAAATTAAAATAGTTAAAGTGAAATGCATAAAAATAAGATTCGTGAAGTAAGAAATTATAATGAATTATTTGATTAAAGTGTTATGTGATAGTGAAATTGAATGAAAAGTGAAGTTAGAAGGATAATTATAATAATTACTGAGTTTTTGTAATGTTAAGGACTAGATTGCAAAATAATTAGAAATGACTACAAGTATTGAAAACATAAGAAAGTGATTTCTAGTATAGGTATTTATTATATTTTAATGTGCTCATTAAGTGAAAATGAAGAAGAAGTAATGGAAATATTGTAAACTATTAAAAAAAAAGGAAATATGAATTATAGTTTGTAAAGTGAAAATGTAATTTGGTTTACATGAAAGCTTTAAGGGATTGAATATTATAATAATCAAAATTATAATGTTATGTACAGTCAAATGATATTGTATAAGAATATAATAGTTCGATAAGTGAAATAAGTGCTAAATGTTGATATGAGTGAGAATAAGTAAAATTTTCACTAAAACAATTTTAGACAGCAATAGTAGTTCAACTTTAAAAATTCATCAAAAAATTTAAGGGTTTAATTAAATGTTTAATTAAAGCTTATTGAGTCTAGTTTAACATAAAAGAAACAGTGTAAGTAAAGGAATAGTACATTATGAGATATATGATTTTTTTGTGAGACAATGTCAGAATGATTTTGGATTACCCTATTTTGACTTTGAAAAATTTATTTAAAATTGTAAAAAAAATGTTTAGGATATGAAATTTGTATGATTAAAATATTGACAAGTACTTTTAAGGGAAACAAACGAAAATATTATACAAGTCTTGTATTGAAAGATAATTAATTTTTTAGTGAAGAATGGTCAAAGTTGCCTTGTAGCAAAACAAAGGAAAACTAAAACATTTTACTATATTAATTAGCATAAGAAGAAATTTTGAAATTTTTATGGTAAAAAAGGTCATTGAGTCTAGATTCATAAACAAGCGGATCTTAATTTGGAACGCTTTAGACCAAGATATAAATAATTTAGTGATTGCTACTCAAGTGGACAATTTTGTTAAAATTATGTAAATAGTAAAATTGAAATTAATCTTGCATGTAGGCATACAATACTAAAAACCATCAATTTTTGTATAATTGCATGTACATAAAGGATGAGGAACAGAAATGAGGAGGAGAAATAATAGAAGAGTTATAATGTTAAGAAATTATTGCAAATGATGGATTTGCTAATACATGAGAATAGTATAAATGATTTGTTGAAACATTAAGTGAATTATTGTTATATGGTGTGTAATAGACCCAATTTGCCCGGGCCCAAAGCCAAATAAAAACAAAATAAAAAATAATTAAATAGTCCATTTACAAGAGTTATCAGCCCAAGCTACAACAGCACAATATGGCCCAAAAAAAAACCCCTAATCCCACTTGCGCCGCACCCTACTGCCGCCCCTAGCCTTTGCCATTGTCAGCACCGCCTTCGACACTTGCCACCGTCACTGCTTGCAAGGAAAAGAAAGAAAAGACAGAAACAATAACACAAAACGGTTGTAAATTGGCTATAAAAAGCCACAACAGACAATGTAGTTTTTTTTTACACACAAGAACACAAGAGATTAATCAAAAATAGAAATCAAGATTTTGAAGGTGATTTGATTTTTTTTTTCTTTTTTCTTTATTTTTTTCGAATCATTTTACCTGCGCCGCACCGGAGAAGGAGAGAAACGAAATGTTTCTCCATTTTTTACCGAGTTTGATCCAAATTTTGGGGATTTTGATCTTGGATCTATGTTCTATGGGTGACAGGCTTCAAAAGGGGAGCTTTTGAGTTTTTCAGCAGCCGTGAACGGCGGCGTTGTCACCGGCGATCGACGGCCACCACAGTGGCCGATCACCAGAGTTATGGCCGGCCTGAAGGTGTTGAGAGAGTGAGGGGAGAGCATTTTCTTTTTTTTTTTTTTTGGAAGTAGAGGGTTAAAATGATTTTTTTTAAAGATTTAGTGCCTTTTATAGGGTGCCAAAACGGTGCCATTTTGGAGGGGTTCAAAAGTCCCCAAAACGACGTCGTTTTGGTTTACCTGATTCGACCGACCCGACCTGCCCAGCAGGATCCGTGTGTTTTTAAAAATTGATCTTATTGTGCCTTTGGTCCTTCCACTTTTTAAATGGTTTCCAATCAAGTCCTTTTTCCTTTTTAATTTTTACCCTGTTAGTTTTATTTTGTTTTCAATTTAGTACCCCGATTTGGCCCAAAAACGTTGCGCATAAAGTACTAGGGATATTTTCCCTTTTAGTCCCCATTAGTTTTCACGCCTTTCACTTTTATCCTTATTTTCTTTTATTTACAATTTGAATCCCCTAACTTAATTTCGATTTCAATTTAGTCATTAGTCTATTTAACTTCAATTATTATTATTATTATTATTATTATTATTATTGTTATTTACATTATCATCTTCATTATTATTATTCTATCATGCATATTAGTACCATAATTTACTATTACTATCATATCTTTTATATTTTATTAAGCATTTTATGCATTATTACTACGGATTTATGTTGCATTATCATTATTCGTCAAGCACGATTTTTAACCTTTTAGTCGTTTTTTACCATACTCGAATAAATCAAATCCACGACATTTCAAATATTATATTCGTTTTCACATAATTGCATAAATTGTTTTTTTTTAAAAGGTAAGCAATGTTTCATATTTTGGAAATTCGAAAGGTCGTTCCCTAACTTACGGGGTTTCAATTTTCTCAATAAATCCAAAAAACTGAACATTTTTCCCTTTTCTAAAAAAAATGAGATTTTAATTAAAATATTCTCGGGAATTAGGAAAAAATCAAGTTCTAACTTATGGAATATGATTTCTTTCTAAAATTGAGATAGTTAAATCTTTTTAAATAAAATTTCAAGGTTTATTCTCATTTTGAGGATTTAAGACATTGTGTCCTAACTTACGGGATATTTTTTTCTCGATTAACGAGAAATATGCCCTTTTCTCAAAAAATTTTCAATTAAATAACTTTTAACAAAGGATCGTATTTTAAAATCTCTTCAAATCTTCAATTTTTGACACTAAGACATTAATTAACCAACTAGGTACAAATTTTGGGCGTTACGAGGGTGCTAATCCTTTTTCGTGCGTAACTAACTCCCGAACCTATCTTTTTGAATTTCGCAGACTAAAAGCATTGTCTTAATAAATCAAACCGTTTATGAAAAATAACCATTTTAAGAGGTGACCCAATCACTCCTCATCAAAAAAGGATTGGTGGCGACTCCCATTTTTCGTTTTCAAACAAAAAGTCGACCCCTTTTACAAAAAATGGTTTCGACAACTTGGAAACTCCATTGGGGACTAAAAGAGAATCAAGCCATTAGTTGATTACTTTTTGTCTTTTTGTCAAAAATTTATAATCTGATTTAAATTTACCATCCCTTCGTTGCATTTCATCCGCCATTTGTGTGGTCTTTGTCAGAATGTGTTTGCTTTATCAGTTTCAGTCTTTTGATATATCTCTGCATATTACATCGCATAAATCAGTCGATTTTACACTTTTAAGTGGGAGTGAGAAACTATTCCTTCGTGAGGTCTTCACCTCCGTATAGGATAGTGGATCGCTTTTGGGATGCATCCGTACCTATGTTTTCGTAAGATTTTCATCTTCGTATAGCCATAGGGAAATGTATTTCCCTGAACCGAACTCGGTCCATATGAGCCTATAATGGATAAGGATCGAGGAATCTACCGGTACAAGTACCTTTGCTTTAGAACCGAGCCACATATAGTGAGCCCTAAGAGCCTACCCTAGGTAGAATCGCGCCGAAACCCTAATGGTTACCCGACTAGGTGCTTTACTTATTATTCTTCGCTTGCTTTAAACTGTGTATGAAGTACTGACTTGTTTTGTTTTAATTTTATTGTAATTGCATGGCATTTTCATCACAAAAAAGGTGTTGATTCACATTCGGTTGCTAAATAGATAACTTGTCATGGAAAAGGGGTTTCTTGATAAAGTGGAGGATAATGCGGCCGTCCGGATATGGGCCGAGACAACACAACAAGAGAAAGGTGATAGTCTTACAAAGGGGTACGTGTCAAAGTTATAGGATTTTACTCGTGTCAGTGTAACCCAAAATAATCTTCAAGAGATGAAAGAAATATGGGATCAATAGGATGACGAGATCAAGCAACTATTCTACTATAATTATGGTGATCTGCACTATCTACTCGATATCAAAGTGGACAAGCACTTATTCCGAGCTCTCGCCCAGTATTGGAACTCTGCTTATAGTTGTTTTACTTTTGGAAAGGTGGATTTGGTACCTACTGTGAAAGAGTACACGGCTTTGCTCTGTTGCCCGAAGATTCAAATTAACAAGGCTTATTCCAAAGCTGCCAACGTCCCAACGTTCTTAAAAAAGCTTATGAACATCACGAGAATGAGCGAACAGTGGGTTGCAGCCCGAATCAAGCAGAAAGGTGATAGTAAGTGCATTCCTTGGAGAAATTTGAGAGATTTGATCCTAGCACATCCTGATGTGAAAAAAAGGGTTGATGTCTTCACGTTAAGTATTTACAGATTGGTTATCTTCCCTAAGGCTTTAGGGCATATAGACGAGGCAGTCTCTGATTTATTTGACCGACTGGATAAAAGGGTCACAATTGTTCCCGTAATTTTGGCTAAAACTTTTAGATCCTTGAATGCATATCGAAGAGCGGGCGAAGGGAGTTTCATCGGATGCTCACAACTCTTACTAGCGTGGTTCCACAACCATTTTTGGAAAGTGGAAAAGGTCTCATATCGAATCTTCTCTAAAGACTATTCCCCGCTGAAAGAGTTAGTGGCTACACCAAGATGAGATGATACTACAGAAGAGAAATGGATGATGATTCTCCAAAATCTACAAGACGAAGACATCGAATGAAGAGCCCCTTGGATGGTCCCTAACGAGATCTTATATCGGTGTGGAGATTTTGATTGGGTTCCCCTACTTGGAATATGGGAGGCTGTTGAGTATGCTCCTCTTCTCGTGTTAAGACAATACATATCAAGACAGTTTACGCCAGCAACACAAGGGTTAGCTCAGTGCGAGTTTGTATACAAGGGAGATAATTACAAAAATAAAGTTTATGAAATATCAAACGCCTGGAACCGAACTCGCAGACTGAAAAGGTTTGTTGCCAACCCGATGACTACCCCTGAGTACGACCGCTGGTGGGGTCAGAGAATCAACGACAAAATCCCTATGTCAAACCAAGAAAACACCCGTTCAATAGAAGAACACTTGCAGGTGATCCCAACCGAGCTAGAGATCATCAAACATGATTTTGAGAGAAAGAATATGGAACTAGAAAAAAAGATAGAGCAATTAGAGGAGAAGAAAATGTAGTTGGGTCTGGATGTCGACATCCAGAAACTAGAAGCTGAAAAGCTGAGAAAGGGGAAGAATAAAGCTGAAGAGGATTTGGATAGTTTGAAAATAGACTACAAAAAGTTGTGATTGTCAATAAGAACTGCCGGTCTGGGAAAAACATCAGAACAATGGCTACACTCTTGACATTATCAGCTACAGCTCTGTCGGAATCCATTTACTATATGAAAGCACATTTTCAAATGTCAGAAGTCATCACACTATCGCAATATATAATATGACATGTATAGCTAGACTCACACGCGCTACGTTAGTCCTAGAACCGACTAAACGTAGCTTTGATACCAATTAAATATAACACCCCTAACCCGTGTCCGTCGCTGGAATAGGGTTATGAAGTATTACCAATCATATTATAGATTTTTTTTACAAATAAGTATTTCATTTTACAATTCAAAATATTATTCACATCAATGCTCGTAGTATCGTTTAAAATCAAATCTTAAATTTCATATCATTCATAAGGTGACATAATTAAGACATTATTTAGTATATATATAAAAACAAATTACACACATATATATAACATATAGCAAATCATCAACTTCTTTAATTGCATATCAAACCAATTTATATATTTTTTTAAGTCCTGCGCATGCACATATTACACATCATTTAAAACAAGTTTTCATGCTAAGCTTTACATTCATTTATGTGGCATAAAAAGGATTGATTGAAATGTACTTACATATTTCATACATTAATACAAATTAATACATTCATTCGAATATATATACATAGGCATTTAATCACATTCAAATAAAACTTTATGGCAAGTCACATTATGATTAATATACAACAAACACATCGAAGATGTAACCATGTTTCACCAAATTCAAATACATTTCACCATATTATTATGAACCACTTTCAAACACAAATAATAACTCAACACCAAACCATGCGCAAATTCTTATATCTACTACCCGACTTTTAATCACAATTAACATATCATTGCATACCTAGTTTGCTTACAAAATAATGAGTTTAAAACTTAAATAATGAGTTTAAAACTTTATATTGTACATGTTATCTAATCCTTTATTCGGTTATCAAATATAACCACTTCAAGTATATACTACCTACCAAAATTACCATACATTCATCCATGACACATAACATAATAACCAATATAGACTTAAGCCATGATCAACCAAAATTGAATTCAAGCTAGGAAGTTAGGCCATTTTCGCATGGCTCATATACATACACTTTCAAAATAAACTATCTCCAAGACTAGCTTATACATGCTGTAATTCGAGTTCAACAAATTAAATACCGAAACAGTAGATAGTGTGATGAACTTTGCTAACGATCCCCGAGCTCGTAACTTGATCCAAAATCTATAAAACAGAAGCAAATATACACACAATAAGCTATTATAGCTTAGTAAGTTATAAGCAAATAAACATCTCAACGATTTAATCAACTCATTTTAAGCTAATCCAAATTTCATTATCATTATCAAGCTTAACCTCAAACCTACAAATGAGATAAATAACACTTTTTCATTCACAAAATCTACCTTGGCCGAATATTCACTTAATCAATTTGACCTAATACTATTCAACTGTCTAAGCCAAAATGTCTTAATATAATCAAACAAACACATATGCATTTATATAAGCTCAAGAACCATAATATTACATCATGTACATATACCACTTAGATGGCCAAATATACATGATCACATAGATACACATATCCAAGAATCAATTCTACAGTATTCATACCATTTAATTTACAAGGCCAAATACACATACTAAATTTACATGTAAACTTCATTTGTATCACACATAGTTAGTAACAAATATCAAGTTACTTATTTACCTTATCTCAAACAAACAACAAGCTAACTCATACCTGATCATTTAGCTTATTTTTCACATTCGATCACGATTTACCTTTTCCCGATGAACCATTCGAATTTGGATAAGACGCTCGGATAATCACATAAATCGTACAATGCCAACGTCTCAGACGTGGTCTTACATGTAGCCACATATCGATGCCACTGTCCCAAACAGGGTCTTACTCTTGCACATATATTGGAATCACATATCGATGCGATGGTCTTACCCACACACATATATCAGAATCTTATGTCCTGACATATGTATCCTAGCTATTCCTAAGGTTCATACGGGGCTTTCGGACGTCGTAACTCGGTCAAAACGAATGCTTGAACATGGTTACCAAGCTTATACACATTTGGCAATAACATGTATAAATTCATATTTTGCATACCAGCATATATATTTAGCATTTAACTACAATTAGATGCATCTATTTACTAATAAACTTACATCGGACGATGTAAAACGGAATAGGGCAGCTAGTCGACAATTTTCGTTTTCCCCCGATCCAAATCCAATTTCTTTGGTTCTTGATCTAAACATATTAAAATTAAGCTCATTCAAACATATTTTAATTAAATTTAGTCCAAAAACATATAAATGGGAAAATTACCATTTTACCCCTAACATTTACAATTTTTACAATTTAGTCCCTATTACACAAAACACAAAACACACCAAATTTCTCCATACCCAAGCTAGGCCAAATATTACCCATGTCTATACAAACCCATATAATTTATTTATTTCACATTTTAGCCCCTCGAATTATTATTTTTGCAATTTAGTCCTAATTACTCAAAATCATCAAAAACTCTAATACAAAACATGTTAATCTAAAACATATCTTTCATATTTCATCATAAAAAAAATCACAAGCTCCCAACAATGGCACAACTCAAAATATTCATCAAAATAAAAAATTCAAGCATGGGTTTTGTAGTACTCGAAGCAACGATCTCAAAAACGTAAAAATTATCAAAAACCGAGCTAGAACTTACCTTGAATCAAGTTGAGAAAGATGGCCAAACCTAACTTCTCTTATTTTTTTCCTTTTGTTTCTTATTTTGGTGGATGAATAAATATGATAAACTAATTTTTAAATTATGTTTTATTATGATATATAATAACATTTTGATTAATTACCATTATATCCTTTATAATTAAATAACCTAATATAAGGATACAACTGGCCATTACAAATTATTTTGGTTTATTTATAACATAGATACTTTAAGTTAAAAAGCCACTAATAATTCAGCCCCTTTTAGAAATAACCACTAAATTCTCATTTTACGCGATTAAGTCCTTTTATTTAATTGGATACCTAAACGAAAAAATTAAATCACAAAAATTTTATAGATATAAATTCACATAGAATAAACACAAAAATAATTTTTAAATATTTTTTGACTCGGATTCGTGGTCCTGAAACCGAGTGTGAGACGAGATACTCGTCAATTAAGAAGTTGTGTTGCGCATTAATTTGGACAACCCGAAGATTGAGACAGTACATGTTGTACCACACAACTTGGCTCATCTCAAAACTAGACCCTTTAAAGTACATGATGGAGTCAACTGCTTTGAATGGAAGGATGGCCTGGTGGCAAATTCTGCTTTCTGAATTTGATATAGTCTATGTAAATCAGAAAGCAGTAAAAGGGAGTGCAATAGTAGATTTTCTAGCCAGTAGAGCTCTAGAAGATTACTAGCCTTTGAACTTTGGCCTCCCAAATGAAGATCTAATGTATGTTGCAACCACCGAAGAAGACTCTCAAGAAGGCCATCATTGGAAACTAAACTTCGACGGAGCCTCAAATGCTGTGGGTAACAGAATCGGGGCAGTTTTGGTATCCCCAAACGGATATCATTATCCCTTCACTAGTAAATTGGATTTTGATTGCACAAACAATATGGTCAAATACGAAGCATGTATCATGGGAATTCGTGCAGCCATAGAACTCGAGATCAAAGTACTAGAGGTATATGGGGATTCTGCGTTTATCAACTTAAAGGTGAATGGGAGACAAGAGATCCCAAGTTGATCGATTTTCAAAGGTTGGTCCTTGAATTAATTAAAGAGTTTGATGTTATCACCTTCTGCTACCTCTCGCGAGAAGAAAATCATATGGCTGACGCCCTAGTAAATTTAGCTTCCATGGTCAAGGTAAACAAACAAGAGGATGTGAAACTGATCCAGATGATTATTTATAAGGCTCCGGCTTATTGTTACAACATCGAAGAAGAAGAAGAAGAAAAGGATGATCATCCCGGGTACCATGATATACCATGATATGTGAAAAATAGTGAATACCCTGACCAAGCTACTAAGAATGATAAAAGGATGTTGAGAAGACTGGCCAGTGAATATGTCTTGGATGGGGAGATCCTATATAAAAGAAGAAAGGATCAAGTGCTACTAAGATATGTAGACGTTGTCGAGGCCAAAAAAATCTTGGAAGAAGTCCACGAGGGTGTCTGCAGAACACATGCTAATGGTTTCACATTTGCTAGGAAAATCATGAGGTTCGGGAATTACTGGGCCACCATAGACGGATATTGCATCAATTATGCCAAGAAATGCCATAAGTGCCAAATTCATGGAGATAAAATTCATGTACCTCCTTCGCCTCTGCATGTTATAACTTCTCCATGGCCTTTCTCTATGTGGGGCATGGATGTCATTGGGCCGATTTTGTCAAAAGTTTCAAATGGGCGTCGATTCATCTTTGTGATCATTGACTACTTCACCAAGTGGGTAGAAGTTGCTTTATATGCCAATGTTACAAAGTCGGCAGTCGGCAAATTCCTAAAGAAGGAAATCATATGTTGATATGGAATGCCAAAAAGGATCATATCTGATAATGCATTAAATTTGAACAACAATACGATATCGGAAGTCTGCAGTTAGTTCAAGTTCAGACACCACAACTCATCACCGTATTGCCCAAAAATAAACGGTGCAGTCGAACCAGCCAATAAAAATATTAAGAAAATCATGGGGAAAATGACTGAGACTTATAAAGATTGGCATAAGAAGTTACCATTTGCCCTCTATTCTTATTGAACATCTGTTAGGACCTCCACCGGGGCAACGCCTTTCTCATTGGTTTATGGAATAGAAGCATTTTTTCCCATTGAAGTTGAGATTCCTTCTCTCTGAGTTTTGTCAGAATTGAAGTTGGATGAAGCAGAATGGATCCAATCCTGCTATGATCAGCTAAACTTGATTGAAGAAAAAATGTTGAAAGCCATCATTCATGGTCAGATGTACCAAAAGTGAATAATGCGAGTTTACAACAAAAAGGTTCATCCCAAAGAATTCCATGAGGGAGACCTAGTATTGAAAAGGACCCTGCTCATACATAAGGACTTCAGAGCAAAATGGATGCCAAATTAGGAAGGACCTTATGTGGTAAAGAAGGCCTTTTCTGGAGGAGCGTTGATATTAACCGAGATGGATGGCAAGAACCTGCCTAATCCAGTGAATTCAGATTTGGTCAAGAAATACTTCACCTAAAAAAAAGGGAAAAAATGAGAAGCCAAGGCAAAAACCCGCAAAGGGCGCCTTGAGACCAAAAGGGTTTTTAGTTGAAAACCCAGAAAAGGGAAACTCAAATTTTGATCTAAGATGGGGCATGTGGTAGTCTTGTCCTCTCAGAAATAACATTGAGGAGAAACTTTACATCTTGGGGCATCAATAAAGTATTCTGGATCTCCTAGACAAATATCAACCTCAAAAGGGGCCTCGAGAAGTTAGTGTAGAGAAGCTCATGCTGCGATATCTAGGGCACCGACTTCATCTTACTCGCTTTGTACTTTAGCAGAATTTGCTATTTTAATTAATTTCATTCATTTCGAGCTTCGCTTCCGATAAATTCTAGTCTTGTCCATTATTACAATCTTTTTCAAGCATTTTTTTATTGAAATAACAATTAATGGACTCATAATATTCACGTAAAAGGAGTTTTGCATATTGCTCTGAAAAGCTTCTAAATAGTATAAGGACCTGAAACGGGACCACTAGTTAGAACTAACCAAACCTAAGAGTTGGAAACATTTGAGAAAGAATAGTTTAAATTGTGATTATTTCTTCGGATTTTCTACCAAAGATGCTAGCTGAACAAGAATGCTTGGTAGCACATCAGTGACAGAACATCGATGAGTAACAAGTGATGACAACCTAAACATTACAAAAGGATCATTCTCGAAAAATGATATTCTACATTCATGCAAATATCATTCATACACATCTAGTTAGGAGCATTTGATTCATTTTAATCATGACATCATAATCACTTGGCATAAATAGGCCTATAAAATGGATTCTACAAGTCATATTTCCCAGAAAATGGTTGACAAATCAAACGAATCCCAAATCCTACACCCCTAAAGTTGTAGTGGGATAGATTGAAGTTATCATGGCGAGTCTTATCTCCCTGAATTTGTAGTGGAGCAGACTGAAGATAGCGAATCTTATTTTCTTGAAGTTGCAATGGAACAGATTAAAGCTACAAATTACAATTCTTATCTCCCTGAAGTTGCAGTGGAGCACATTAAAGTTACAAGTCTTATCTCCCTAAAGTTGCAGTAGAGTAGATCGAAGATAGCAAATCTTATCTCTCTGAAGTTGCAGTAGAGCAGATTAAAGCTATAAACCTTATCTCCCTGAAGTTGCAGTGGAGCAGGTTGAAGTTATAAGTCTTATCTCCCTGAAGTTATAGTGGAGTAGATCGAAGATAGCAAATATTATCTCTTTAAAGTAGCAGTAGAGCAAATTAAAGCTATAAACCTTATCTCTCTGAAGTTGCAGTGGAGCAGGTTGAAGTTACAAATCTTATATCCCTGAAATTGTAGTAGAGCAGACTGAAAATAGTGAATCTTATTTCCCTAAAATTGTAGTGGAATAGATTGAAGCTATAAATTACAAATCTTATCTCTTAGAAGTTGCAGTAGAGCAGATCATAGCAAACCTTATCTCTCTAAAGTTGTAGTGGAACAGGTTGAAGTTATAAGTCTTATCTCCCTGAAGTTGCAGTAGAACAGACTGAAGATAGAGAATCTTATTTTCCTAAAGATGCAGTGGAACAGATTAAAGTTATAAATTAGATACCTTATCTCCTTAAAGTTACAGTGGAGCAAATTAAAGGCACAGATCTCATCTCCCTGAAGTTGCAGTGGAGTAGATTGAAGCTACAAGTTTTATCCCCTAGAAGTTACAGTGGAGTGGATCGAAGCAACAATTCTTATACCCTTGAAGATACAGTGGATTGGAATGAGGCTACTTGAAGAAGAAAAGCACCAAGAAGTCAAGATTCGCTGAGGCCGGAAAAATTGGTCATTCGCAAAAGTCTTTGCTCCATTCTCGTTACACGACAACGAGCAAAAAGGGGCAGCTGTAATAAGCCCAATTTGCTCGGGCCGAAAACCAAATAAAAAACAAAATAAAAAATAATTAAACAGTCTATTTACAAGAGTTATCAACCCAAGCTACAACAGCCTAATATGGGCCAAAATGCAAAAAAAAACCCTAATCCCACTTGCGCCGTACCCTACTGCCGTCCCTAGCCTCTGCCATTGTCAGCATTACCTTCGCCACTTGCCACCGTCACTGCCTACACGGAAAAGAAAGAAAAGACAAACAAGTGGTTGAAACAATAACACTAAAAGGTTGTAAATCGGCTATAAAAAGCCATAATAGACAACATAGTTTTTTTTTTTTACACGCAAGAACATAAGAGATTAATCAAAAATAGGAATCAAGATTTCGAAGGTGATTTGATTTTTTTCTTTTTTCTTTATTTTTTTTAATCATTATATATATAAATATAAGAAAATAAAACAACAAGAAAAGGGGAGGCTTTTACCTGCGCCACGCTGGAGAAGGAGAGAAATGAAATGTTTCTCCATATTTTGCCGAGTTTCATCCAACTTTCGGGGATTTTGATCTCGGATCTATGTTCTACTGGTGACGGGCTTCAAAAGGGGAGCTTTTGAGTTTTTTGGCCACCATGGACGGCGGCGCCATCGCTGGCGACCGAGAGCTAATCACTGGAGTTATGGTCGGCCTGAGGGTGTTGAGAGAGTGAGGGGAGAGCATTTTCTGATTTCTTTTTTGGAAGTGGGGGGTTAAAATGATTTTTTTTTTGAAGATTTAGTGGCTTTTATAGGGTGCCAAAACGGCGCCGTTTTGGAGGGGTTCAGAGGTCCCCAAAATGACTTCGTTTTGGTCTACCCGATTCGACTGACCCGACCCGACCCGCCCAGCAGGATCCGCGTGTTTTTGAAAAATGGTCTTATTGCGCCTTTGGTCCTTTCACTTTTTAAGTGGTTTCCAATCAAGTCCTTTTTATTTTTTAATTTTTACCCCGTTAGTTTTATTTTGTTTTCAATTTAGTCCCCTAATTTGGCCCAAAAACGCTACATATAAAGGACTAGGGACATTTTCCCTTTTAGTCCCCATTAGTTTTCGCGCCTTTCATTTTTATCGTTATTTTCTTTTATTTACAATTTGAATCCCCTAACTTCATTTCGATTTCAATTTAGTCATTAGTCTATTTAACTTCAATTATTATTTTTTTAAACCATTTTATTTAAAATCTCTTTATTTCTTTGTTTATTTGCTTATTCTCAATTTTTAATTAAAATTTTACTAGTATTTATTTGTTATTTCATTTATTATTCCTTTTTTATTATTTATTTTATTTTATTTTATTTTTGTATTCATTATTGTTATTTAATTATATATTTATTTATATCTTTTTATACATCTTCGAAAATTTAGATTATTCGTTATTATTATTATTATTATTATTATTATTATTATTATTATTATTATTATTATTATTCTATCATGCATATTAGTACCGTAATTTACCATTACTATCATATCTTTTATATTTTATTAAGCATATTATGCCATTATTACTATGGATTTATGTTGCATTATCATTATTCGTCAAGTATATATTTGTTATTTCATTTATTATTACTTTTTATTATTTTATTTTATTTTATTTTATTTTTGTATTCATTATTGTTATTTAATTATATATTTATTTATTTATTTATATCTTTTATACATCTTCAAAAATTTAGATTATTCGTTGTTATTATTATTATTATTATTATTATTATTATTATTATTATTATTATTATTATTATTATTATTATTATTTACATTATCATCTTCATTATTATTATTCTATCATGCATATTAGTATCGTAATTTACCATTACTATCATATCTTTTATATTTTATTAAGCATATTATGCCATTATTACTATGGATTTATGTTGCATTATTATTATTCGTCAAGCATGATTTTTAACCTTTTGGCCGTTTTTTACCATACTCGAATAAATCAAATCCACGACATTTCAAATATTATATTCGTTTTCACATAATCGCATAAATTTTTTTTTTTAAAAAGGTAAGTAATGTTTCATATTTTGGAAATTCGAAAGGTCGTTTCCTAACTTACGGGGTTTCGATTTTCTCGATAAATCCAAATAACCGAACATCTTTTCCTTTTTTTTAAAAAAAATGAGATTTTAATTAAAATATTCTAGGGAATTAGGGAAAAATCATGTTCTAACTTACAGAATATGATTTCTTTCTAAAACCGAGATAGTCAAATCTTTTTAAATAAAATTTCAGGGTTTATTCTCATTTCGAGGATTTAAGACATTGTGTCCTAACTTACGAGACGTAATTCTTTTTCTCGATTAACTAGAAATATACCCTTTTCTCGAAAAATTTTCAATTAAATAACTTTCTAACAAAGGATCGTATTTTAAAACCTCTTCAAATCTTCAATTTTCGACACTAAGACATTAATTAACCAACTAGGTACCAATTTTGGGCGTTACGAGGGTGCTAATCCTTCCTCGTGCGTAACTGATTCCGAAACCTGTCTTTCTAAATTTCGCAGACCAAAAGCGTTGTCTTAATAAATCAAACCATTTATTAAAAACAACCATTTTACGAGGTGACCCGATCACACCTCATCAAAAAAGGATTGGTGGCGACTCCAATTTTTTGTTTTCAAACAAAAAGTCGACCCCTTTTACAAAAAATGGTTTCGACATGGTGTATTAATTGACTTATTTGTAATACTTTAATAATTACGTAATTTTATAATTTGTTTGATAAACCATATGATGTCAAAATTAGAAATAGATGCATATGAATAATAGTGAATAATAAGACATAGTAATTAAATTGCAATTAGGTCCTAAATAGCCTATAAACTGTTGAAAGAGCTAATGAAAGCTCGATTAAAGCTTGGAATGAAATTAGAAATTTAATGTTAACTGCAAATTATTTTGTTAATTTGATTAGGAAAAGTATTTGACATGAATTTCTCTGAAGTTACTTCAGTAACAAATGTAATATTCTGGTGCCCAAACCGACGAATGGGTCGGGTATAGGGGTGTTACATTTAGTGGTATCAGAGCTTAGGTTTAGTTGATCCTCAGACAAAGATTGAGTCCAGAAATATAAGTCACATAAGAAATTTGAATATAAAATAATGAAATGTAAATATGAAATTTGAGAAGATAGTAAAAATAACCTTAAATCATTCTTGACTAGATAATAATCTTAGCATGATTCGTGACAATAGGTATGAAGTATAAAAATATAAGAAAGAATTATTTAAGATAAGTGTTATATGGAAGATAACTGATTTAAAGTGCTTAAGTAGTAAAATAAATAATAAAATAAATTGCATATTGAAAAAGACCAAATTGTAAAATATACAAAAGTGACTAAGTGTATTAAGATTTTGAAATAACATATTCAAGTGTAATGATATATAAAAGTGAAGCGAACATTAAGTGAGTGGATGGTTATAAATGAAAATATATGCTAGTAGGGACTAAATTGAAAATATTGTGAAGTAATTGAAGTGAAGTTTATGCAAAGAAGATTAGATGGCAAAGTGACTAAAATTCGGTATGTATAATAAGGTATTCATGGAGAATTTTAGTGAAGTGTTTATGTTATTAATTCTAAGTGATATTAAAGTGTTAATTTAATGAATATTGATTTTCTTGAAAATAAGGACTAAGTTGTAATGAATGTAAAGTTTTATATGTCATAAGTTTCCTAGGTAACAAATTGATTTTGGAAGAAATAGATTGTCACGTTGCAATGACGAACCTCTGACGTCGCAACGAGAAACAAAATAAGGTCCATACAGCGATGTCGTTGCTTCGAGGTCACGACGAGCCCTAAATAGAGAGTCACGTTACAATGAAGAAACCCCGAAGTCGCGAATTCGACTCGAAACTTTATATTCTTTAAATTTTGGTTCATATTGATCTCGGATTAGAAAACGAGCTTTCATAAGCTTATATAATACTCAAAATTGATTATATAACGTTTAATACACATGGATTATTTGTAACTAAATGTATATTGATTATTGAATTGAATGTTATAAATTGTAGTTGCTCCGATGATGAATGTGATACCTCGTAGCTCAAACCCCACGATTGGGTCGGGTATAGGGGTGTTACAGATTTAATCTTTCTATTTTAATTTGACATAATTTGGTTTCTCTACTATTATAATATCATTGGTTAGTACAAATAATTAACACACTTAACTATTTAAGTTAAAATACTTGCGTAGATTTTTTTCTTAAAATAATAAATTTTAACTTATCATGTTGAAATATATATATTTTTATTAGAATAATGTTTTAAGAGAAATTCATGTTAGCATTCTAACCAAAGCAGTTATTGATATTAACTATTTGAACTAACAAATGACATTATAAAAGTAAGGGAATTAAATTAAAGTGTAGGGACTAAATCTCAACTTTGAACATAGTAAAGGCACAAAACTGAAAATCAACCATTGCCTTATAATGAGTAGAATTATTTGAGCTAATAATCATATAATAAAAGTGAATAAATCAAACTAAATCAAATTAAAATGTAAGAATTAAATCTTAAATTTGAAAATAATAAAAACACCAAAACTTAAAATAAACCATTGCTTAATTTTTTTTTTTTAAAAAGACAGTTGTCACAGTCTCCTCTTATGGGGATTGTGTTTATGTACAGGGATAGATGTAAAAGTAGAAAGATTCTCCCCTTTCATATTTGAGGAAAATGTTAAATTTCAATTTTAGGTTTTTATTATTCAGATTTCATCTCTATATTTTCATTTCTAATATTTTTTAATTTTTATATTCTTTTAATGTTATTAATTAATTCTAATAGTTAATATTATTAAGATTAAAAATTCATATAATTATATATAATTTGAATGCTTTAAAAATTTTAAAAACTAATACATCTTTTGGGTTTGCCTTACCTTTTTTTAACATTATAAAGTAATAGTTAAATTTCAATTTTAGCCCCTATAGATTAAAAACATATATTTTAATTATTGACATAATTTAGTCCCCTATTTTTATAATATCAAGTATAAATAATTAATATTGTTAACAATTTCAACTCTAAAGCTAAGCCCATTTTTTTTAAGAACACCATCCCAAAAATAATATTTATTTCATCATAACGATTTTGAAAATTCACATTAGCATTTTCAACTTTAATTTTTCATTGTTTCATTATCAAGTGATTTTTTTTAATTTTAAAATGTTATATCAATAAATTTAATATAAAAATTTTAATAGTGGTAACAATTGAATTTTAGGAAAATAAAATTAAAACAATAGTAGTCAAACAAATATAAAATTGTATACGTGTCCTTACTTAATAGGCTATTGTCAAATCAGCAAGGTGCGTTTAAATATTTTTGTAAAATATATTTTTTTAAAATACAAATATCATATTCCACATTCTATTTAATTGTAACACCAAATGTTGCATTAATTCCTTTGATCGTATGCTGGACTCAGGAAAAAAGGCAGAACCTTTTGGAATGCATGTGAAAATCAATGGTTTAATTAAATCTCATGTATAAAATTTGAAATTGTGATTTATAAAAACAAATAGGATTTGCAACTAGAAAAATTGCAAGAGTTTATAAACCACACAGCACTTGAAGCCCACAACCGATCAAATCATTGTCTTTTGACAGCAATAAAAACTAAAAGTTGTCCAAAATGCAGCTCCCTATGAACTTTGGTGTACAGAAAACATGTCCTAAAAGATGAATCCATTAAAGGAGAGAATGTACACAAAACAAGGGGGAAAAGTAAATGTGATGTTTGATCAACGATTCAAAGTTTCAAACCATAGTAACAAAACAAAACCACATTGTACCATATTTCTAAACTAGAAACAGATAAAAGCTTTCTAAGTGGAGAAGGATGTTCCCATCCCACTACCATTTGTTAGGTGTTTCTGCAGTCCCTCATTGAAATAAAGCTCGGGACCATCACATTTGCATTTTGTCTTCACTTCCTTTTTGGGTGCCTTCCACTAAATCCCAATGTATCTTTCCTTCTTTTTGTATACTGTCTGGTTACGTAGTAATATTAAACTCTTACACCTGAGTTTTCTTTTATCTAGAAAAAGTCCCTAGTCCCCAGGGGATAGGATTGATAAAGTTCGCCCAAAACTCAACTCACTTCCGTTGAGCGAACCCTCATGGATAACTCTATTAACAAAGAAATATGTATGAAATGGGTTGAAGGTAATGTGAAATATGATTTGGGTTGTTCAAGTTGTTTCAGATCCGAACTCTGACCTAGATAATTGTTTTCCCAATTTTCTAAATTCTATTAACATAACTAAAATGATCCCAAAAAAAAAAGTTGGAAATATTGAGTTTCGATGTTGAGATAGAAAGTGGTTCATTACATTCATTGATGTTCTAAGTGATTAATATGGTTTTACATCAAAACATAAATACTAGGAAGGCATTGGGAAGAGTGAAAGGATTGTCTATGGCTTTATATAGTTGTTTGTTTGCTTTTTATTGGTTGTAGGGGAGTTGGGACTGAGGAGAGAAATGACAAAGGGGAAAGCCTGCAATGGTCCTGGAATAGAGATATGAAAGCTATTTGAGTTCAAGTCCCAATCTCTGCAATGCTCTGCAAAGCTGGCCTCCATTGCCCCCCACCCCCACCACCACCTCCACCATGATGCCTTCCCATATACTTACTTCTGCTGCCACCACTGCTTCCCTGTCTGTTAACTTCTTGCTTCACCTGCACACGTCGTAGAAAAAGAATGGGAAATTTTATCTAAAAGGACAAATTGGACAAAGGAACCCCATGAGACAATGACAATTGCATAAGCTTTTCTTTGGGGGTTCAATTATTGATTTGTACTAAACCCAAGCTTTCCACGAAATTTATATCCTTTTCTGTTCACACTACCTTACTATGAAGACAAGTCATTAGACTAAATTCTCATAAACATGCATGGTGAAATATGGTTGATTAATGATCATAATTAAAGTAGATATATCAATAATGACCAGTTGTTGTTAACATATTATTAAAGAAGATTTTTCAACAGTATTGAAGTACGTTAAGTGTTGGAAAATAATTTTTCAAATAGATACCTCGAGATCTGTTGTTAAACAAAGTTCAGACTTCAGATTCTTCCTAGTTCTCAGTTTTTGAGACGATAACGTTTTTTTTAAACTTAACGACCGAGAAAAAAACCCCATAAAACTCATTTCTTAGGCACTAATGAATTGGTAGTAAAGATTAATTACATTTCTTGAAATTCGAGACCCAAAATTAAAACTCATTTCAGAAGCTTATGTCACCTATTCTGACACTTTTTGTTAACTTAGACGAAACTTGAAACAGTAGTGTTCAAAGTCGCTTTGAGCTTCTTTTTTTTTTTTTATTACCTTAATAACCGAACTGCAGTTCCCAGATTTGGGGTTCAGTTTGGGTTTCAGATCGGAAGCATTTGGCAAATCCTTTCTCTTCAACTCCATCCCAACCCCAATCCCTCCTCTTTCTTTCAACAGTTTCCCAAGCTTCGCGCACTTCTTTGCCGCAAACTCTTTCATAACATCTACTAAAAGAAAAAAAATTAAACGAAAGGCAAAAACTATAGACGTAAAAAGATTTAAGTGAATAAATTACCTTCAAAGCTAATGAGTCGATAGATATGGCCGATTAATAGTGTGTCATCTGGTTTTAAAAGCTTGTGTTGCTTCAAAGGCATTCCATGTTGGTTTTTCAACGTGGGCGAGGTTAGCACAAGTGCAATGTAATGCCCTGGATTTGAGGTCATGATTTCATTGACACTAACAGGGTGGTAAATCCTCTCGATCTTGCTCCCTGGGTGGTGAATAACCACGGTTGCTGCTTCAGCTGCTTGGCAGTTTCCCATATCTTTACAGCACAACGTAGTTACACTCGGAAACAATGAGCGTACTACTGTTGAATGGAACAGGCTTTGAGGTTATATATACACGTTAAAGTGAAATAAAGCAGAGAAGTTTTAGGCCATGGAAAAAGCAAAGGAAAATGGCTGATCTTCGGTGCCTATATGATATCAGCAAGTACTTGATGATGAAAAAGGGAGCGTAAATGTGGAAGAGAGAGGACAATTTTTATTTGGGGTGTTAGGTCAGAAAAGTGAAAGCCCAAATAATAGTCCACACACTTAACCCAAGCTTCTAAAATATGTATGTGGAAGATATTTAATATGGGACGATTTATATAATTTAAATAATTGAAATATGTTTAATTGTTTATTTTTTATTAAATAATTTCAATAGTTACATATATTAATAATGGAACCTCATGTGATGACTTGATAGTTAAAGGTGTTTCTTGTTTTAAATGTGATTTGTGTTTGAGTCGCGCTAGTTGTATTTTTGTTATTTAGGTTTTGTCCTCACAAAAAAAAATGATATTTTAAAGATCTAATTATCATATTTAATATTTCATTCACATAAATGATGTATGTTTAGTTTTGAGTAAATTAAACTTATCTTATTGTTATGTTTAATTTTGAGTAAATTAAACTTATCTTATTGTTTATAACTGAAAAAATTTTACACGCTCTCATATCTTTTTGTATGATTAATATATTAATATTGCTATCCTTATATTTCATTCAGATCTTATATGCTGAAGTTTGAGTAAATTAAACATTTCTAAATGTATATTTTATCATTTTCAACCATTACATATATATATATATTAATAATGATATAGTATTCTAAATTAATACAATAAAAATATAAGATTTATTCAAAAATTTACATATATGATAACTATAATTATATTGATAAATTTAATTGTTTAATCATAAAAAATTATGAAAACGTATAAAATTGATTAATTAAAAATATTTGATATTAACTTTGCTTAAACGGTTTCCTAAACTTAGTAAAGAAAAAAAAAAGAAAAAACTTCGGTTAGTTAAATTTATTGGCATGATGTATATGAATATGGTCCAAAACTAGGAATCTTAGTACACAGGGAGTCCTAAAATTTGTCCAAACCTTAGGACAAATAGCTAATTTACAGGCTATTTATTTGAGTGTGCAGGATTTTTGGGCTCAATGCTCAACTTTGACCTACTTATATGTTTAACTCCACAGGTTCACCTCAAGCTTAGGACAAATAGGTAATTTATTTGAAGAGGCTTTGTTTTTCCGTTTACATATATTTTAAAAGGAATGGGTGGTTCTCTTAAACCTTTTTCCATTAAAAAGTTAAATATTAAGCAAAAGTTTTTTTTTTTTATTGTTATTATATATTTCTATCTTTTCAATAATTTAATTAATCATTAATAAGTAACTATATGAGCAATAAAAAAATAGATATACATATAATTAGTAGATGTTTTATAAATTTATTAATAAAATTTATTTATATATGAATTTAATTTAATAGAGTTAATTTTCATTTTTAATTATAAATTTATCATTATCATTGCAATTCTAAATATATATATATATATATATTATCATTGATTTTAATCTCACCGCTATAGTACTTAATCTTACTTTACAATAATTAAATTTACCGTCACTGCTATTTTTACTTTGATCAGAGTCAATCTCACGTCCATCCAAAAGGAGCCTAATAGTCATTGTACTTTTATTTCCAAAATTTAGTCCTATTTTTTAGATTTCAAAATTCAAGATCAATTATTAACACTGTTAATTTTTTTATTAAAATTATTGGTGTGACATTTTGAATAAAAATATTCACTTGGTAAGAATATAACTAAAAAAATAACATTGTAATGACCATGAATTTAACAAAAAATAATTTTAACAGTATTAACAATTTAACTTGAATTTTGAAATCTAAACAATAGAAAAACTAAATTTCTAAAAATAAAAATATAAAAATCAAATTCTAAATCTACAAAAACTAGAAAGATTATGATCTATTTTAACATTATATTTTTTAAAGACATTAACAATGCCAACTTATCAGAAAGTGACATGTGTAATTAACTTATAAAAATGACATTAAATTACTTTAAATTATTTAATTAAATTCATTTAATAAATGAAATACACTAATAAAATTCATTTAATATATTTCTCTTCTTTAATATTTTACCCTGAACTTAAAAATTGTTTGGATTCTTTCATATGGATCTCTCATTCACTTCAGTTCATTTTACCATGTGAAAAATAAAATTTTTAGGTGTTTAGATTTTCGTTTAAGGGAAATAGATACAGGGTTGCTTTTTACAAAAAAAACTTTCCGAACTCACCATTTAAAAAAATTATTTTTACATCCATTTGATGGATTATCAAATCATGGATGACAATAACTGTAATTAGAACTTTTATTAATGTTATTTTACTCACATGAGATAGTATATCAAAAAAACATATGTCCTCTTTTTTTGTCTACAAATCAAAATCAAAAGAAGATAAAGCTTCATCTAAACTGATAGGATCTTTTTAAACATTAAACATGTGATAATTAGGGACAAAGTTTTTTTTCCTATTATTCATTTCTTACTTCTTTTAGGTTCATTCAGAAATTCATTTTTTTTTGGGGGGATTGATAAGTATGTTGGAACCTTTAGTCAATAATTGCTTAAGAAAAACAAAGCACACAAGTGATGGTTGCTTTCAAGCCATTAAAGATGGAACTATGAGAAACACAACAAAAACAAGGCATATAAAATTGTTTATGCAGTTCAGTTTCCCTACACCTGCGGAGCCTAACTCGGTGAGAAAATTTGCTATCTTTAATCCTAATACAACAAGTGGTTTAAGTCCTATCACACCCCAATATAGCAACCCCACTTTTGTACCTAAAGATTTAGATCATTCACCTCTTTGTAAAACCAAGCAACAAACTTGTTCTACACTTTTAATGCACTCTTAAATACAAGTTCCTCAGTGAACAAATAAATGCTTGTTAACATACTAAATCAATTACAATCATTTTCCTTAAAAAAACAACTACTAAAATAGCCTACACAATTTATTAATAAAGTAAAAAATAAAGTATAATAGTTAGAGATAAGTCATCAAGAAGCCCCGATTTAATTTCCTTATTTAAAGGGATTTAATTACTTGATCTGATTCAATCCAATCTTCAAGATATGTTGCTCCAAATGGATTGGTCTTAAAAGATAGACGATCAGATGTCCAAGAAATCAACTAAGTCATTGCCCAACTAATTTTGTTGAAAAGATTGCTAATTCTAAATAATGCCAGTTATATTGCTTATCGCAGTGCTAATATAACATCCCGGAATCTGGGGTTAGAAGTTTTGAGGTCTGTGGTTAGGGTCAATGAGTGGGTTGAACATTTGGGTTCAGTTTCGCGTTTTAATGTTAGAATGAGCCTACTGGTTCAATGGTTGTGAGCATGTTAACTTATCTTTGGGTCTTGTGTTTGAATTCCTGTAAGTATTTTTTATATTTATTTATTTGTTTTTTATTTTTTTATTTTACTTTAAAAGAGGAAGTTATTTTTAAAATAGAAAAATAAAGTTCACGTTCTTTTTTATTCTTTTTTTTCCTTCCCCATTGCTCATCTTTTTCAGTTCTTTCTAATTTTAATTTTGTTTGTTCTTGCTTCTTCTGTTTTTCGCAATTTTTATTTATCATTCTGTCAAAGGAGATTGCTTTTTTGTGTTTCGTGTAATTGGATGTGAGTCAAAATAGTCTTGTGAAGGCGAAGCGGTTAATCTTTGTTGTTTGTAATTCCGATTTAAGGTGTGTGTTCTAAAACTATTGATTTTAAGTGTTAAGTTATTGATGGATTGCATGATATTTTGCATATTTCAATATATTTCTGAATTTCCAAGGGATGGGGATCATTTTAGTGTCAAAAACACGAATTTCAGGCTATTTCGGTGTGGTTTCGTGGCCACACGGGCGGTCCACGTGGCTGTGTGCAATTGGGAATTTAAGGTTTTCGATAGTTTTTTGGTTCCACATAGCCTGGCCACACGGGCGTGTGAGATCTCCACACGGTCGTGTCTTCTCTACTCTTTATTTTTGGTATTTTTGGACAGTGATTTACACGGGCTACTCACACAGCCGTGTAACTTGGTCACATGTGCGTGTGTCTCCTCTACATGGGCGTGTAGGCCTCCACAGAACCTAGACACTTCCACGCGACTAGGGCACACAACCATGTGGCCCTATTTTGCAGAATTTTTGTTTTAAGTCATAAACTGTCTATTTTATGTTTCTGTGTAATCCGACCCTCGGTCAAGCCTCGATAAATGTGTTTGGAAACTTGATTTAGTTTGATTTGTATATATATGTACGTTTATGGGCTTTAATTTTATTGCTCATTTATGTGATGAATAAGTATGAGTTTATTATTGTTGTTTATTATTGTTGTTGTAATTGAATATTAGAATACAAGTGTAATCAAATCTGAATTTGTTCAACTGGAAATGTTAATGTCCATTTTGTATGTTGTCTGAGTAATGTGTGTATTGTTGTACAACATGAAATTTTTGGGATCTAGTTATGAAGAGAAGGAAGATAGACTTAACAGTTTTAATTACGATACTTTTGTACAACAATTTACAGCACTATCCTATACGTATATCAGCTCAACTGTATACAGTTACTTAAGTGGTATAGTTCCACGTTGTGGTGTGTAGGGTGGATGAACCTATTATGGTTCTATGTGGTGTGCATAGTGGACAAGCCTAGCATAGCCCTTATGTGGTGTGCTGGATGGACGAAGTGGTGTTTGGTTGGTGGGGTGGGATTTTGACTTGTACATCCGTTCGCATCTGAATATACGTCTGTTTGTCAGAATATTTTGTCTGTTTGTGTGAACTTTTGGTTATTGACAATATAGTTAATGCCATGTAATATGTTCTGATTATTGCGTATGATTAGATAATCATTTCTGTGGTTTGATATTGTATTTGACATACCGATTAAGACTTTCGTAAGTGATATTTTTATACATATATTTGTCTGAAGTATTTATTGTGTCACTTCATCTTTTGTCATCTGTTCATATTTCGAACTCACACTGAGCTCGCGTAGCTCATCTCTATAGTGTTTTTCCTTTCAGGTACATTCCGTGTTTTGGAGCTGTACTCGGTATACCAGAGGTCTCAGAAAGATATGGTTTGATTCAGTTTAAGTAAAATCTCATAAGTTTTATAAGGTTAATTTTAAGTCAGATTGTAAAACTATTATATAAACTATGGTACAAGTTTTTACGACGGACTTTCGTAAGGTTTTATTTGGACTGAACTTTAGAAACTGTGGATTTTATTTCCAAATTTTTTACGTCGATTTAATACTGTTTCAAACATAATGAACAAAAAGTTTTCTTGGTTTGAAGTAAAGTTTTTGTTTCCGCCACTTTTGGTGGCTAATGTAACTTCCAGGATCCAGTCTAAACTTCTAGGCTGGATTCTAGGGTGTTACATTTAACCGCAGTGGCCACTACCACTGGCACTAAGTGAGCCATTGCTCATATACTTATCTCAACAATAAAACCTCTATAAAGGTTGAACAAGCCTACCATATTTAGAACATGAATCCAACTTCAGTAAGTGAATTTCAATCCATCATAATTTTCCAAAATCACATCAAATCAATTACGCTTTATATAAAGATACAAAATATTGAGATAAATCTTCATAAAGTCATCTCATATCATCTTGTATTGCATATCTCAGCAAACCAGTTACCCTTTATATAATGATACAAAAGAGTAAGACAAATCTGTTGGATCTAGTGCCCTAAGTGTTTTATATTCATTTTTAAACTTGTAACTTTTTTGAACATATTGGTTAATAAAATAATCCATTAATTACATCAATATTATTTGTATAATGTCATCATGTGGCTTATACATGCAAAGCAAATATTAGCCCATTGGTTGTTTAATGTTTAAACTAATACTAAATAGTATTACATGGTTGGGTTGTAATACAAAAAAGAACTTATATTAGTAGACGAACCTAAATATTTCCCTAGTCTAATCGGAAATGTATCAGCTCGATTTTGGTCTCAGTCAGAACAGTGGTTTCGGAACCACTAACCTGAGGTTAGAGAAATTATTTTTAATATTATTTTATGTGTGGTGGCATGTTTATAAAGGTGCATAAAAATTTTGGTGATTTAATTTTAATGTTTGAGAGCTTAATTGTGAAAAAGGACTAAATCGCATAAAGTGCAAAAAGTCCTATTTTGATAGCTAAGGGTGTCAAATAGCTGGAGAACCTAAATTAGGGGCCTTTAAAGGGAAAATAGACCCTTGGGTAAGTGATGGCCGGCCATAGGAGACAAAAGATAGAGAAAGTCAAGATTAGGTGGAAATTTGGTAATTTATTTGACCAAAATGTAATAAAATAAAGAGAAAAGATATCATCTTTTTCCCTATCTCCTTCTCCACCAAAAAATTAGCCATTTTAGTGGTTTTTGAGCTTCAAAAATTTCAGCCACTCTCTACTCTTGCAAGTAAGTGACTTTAATGGCTTTTCTTGAAAATTATTACATTTTTAGAACCCTTGTAGCATGAGTTTTCTAACAAGGAGACTATTTTGTTAAATGGTTGAAAGTCTAGGGTTTTACCATGAGAGTGTTCATGTTGTTTTCTGAAATTTTATGGAAGAAAATGAATCATGGTTGTGAAATAAACAAATTTTATGGAGGGACTTCTCATGAAAACCCTAATAGAACCATTTTGTAAAGTTTGTAAAACAGATAGTAATGTTGTGAAATATTGGAAATTTGGGGTTGTCATAAGAGAGATAAATGGTCGGTTAGCCTTGACTAATAAGGAAACTCGATAAAAATAAATTTTCGGGCCTACGGGTAAAATGGTCATTTTGTGAAAGTTTTGGGGCAAAATGGTCATTTTTCCCAAATCGTAAATTATTGAGCATTTAGATTTAATTAATGATTAAATGGTTATATGTTTCCATTTTAGATCAAGAAATACAAAATCCGAACCTAGTCCGGGGGAAGGCTAAGCAAGTAGATTAAATCAACTAGTCGCCACATTTTGAGTACCAAGGTAAGTTGTATGTAAATAATACAACTACATTGTTATTATATGTATTTAAATTGATGTAGCATAAATTGCTTGTTTGTGGAGATAAATATGTATGATGAATATTGAAAAAATAGAACTCTCGTTTAAACCTTAGGAAATAGATCGGATATTCATGCCATGACATTCGGGTTATTTGTGTGCTAGTGTAAGACATGTCTGAGACATGCATCAGCCACATTATGAGAGCCAGTGTAAGACCATTTCTGGGGCATGGCATCAACATTGTGATGAGAGCTAGTGTAAGACATGTCTAGGACATGCATCGGCTTCGAGATGTAAGCCAGTGTAAGACATGTTTGGGACATGCATCAGCTACGAGATGTGTTCAGTGTAAGACCATGACTGGGACATGGCATCGGCACGTATAAAGGTGTCAGTGTAAGATAATGTCTGGGACATGGCATCGGCACGTATATGCGAGAGCTAATGTAAGACCATGTCTGGGACATAGCGTCGGCCTCGATTTCGAAAGTCAGTGTAATACCATGTCTGGGACATGGCATCGACTTGATGGATGAGCCAGTATAAGACCATGTCTGGGACATGGCATCGGCATTACACCCTATGTTTAAGGCTTAGTGAATATCTGATAGCATTCTAAATGGTTCAACGCTGAGAGTTACAGTTTAAGTTAAACGAGAAAAGTATAACCATGTTGTGAGAGGTACAACTACCAATTGAAATGTATGAGATGTGAGCTCAATATATGCTATGTGAATTGTATTGTATAGTGATGAGTAAGTTGTGCTTATGCCTACTTTTGTATTATGAGCATGATGATAAATGGTAAAGTTGTTGTTATATTTATTTGCATGCAACTTACTAAGCTTTATGCTTACTCCCTCTCTTTTCCATTTTCTTATAATGTCGCCTAATTAGCTTGAAGATTATCGGACGTCGGAGGCATCAATCACACTATCATTTGAAGCACTTGGTATAGTTAGATCTTCTATTTAGATTATGGCATGTATAGGACCTTGACTTTTGAATTTTGTGTCATTGTTAATTTGCCAAATGTGTTGGCTTATTTTAGCATTTGATTCATTTTGTATAAGGCTATGGAAAATGGCTAATATTGAAAGTTTATATATGAATGCAAGATAGTCTTTCAGGAACGTAAAATGGTTGGCATTAGATTGGGTTTCAGGATGGCAAAAGGCTTGGTAGATAGCCTTATATTGTCCACATGGATAAACACACGGGCATGTGTCTAGGTCGTGTGTGACATACGGTCAGCCTCATGGGCGTATTGTTCGGCTGTGTGTCCCCTGCACGTAAAAATTGCAAATCAATATACATGGTAGTAAAGACACGGGCAGAGACATGACCGTGTGTCTCAACTGTGTGGAGGACACAGCCTCTGGCCACAGGCGTGTGCCCTAAATTGGATGCTGATGTTAGAAACAGAATGTCAAGGTTTTTAGACACGAGCCAGGACACGGGCGTGTCATGGCCGTGTGAGGGACATGGGCCATAGACACGGGCGTGTGCTAGGCCGTGTGAAAACCCCTGTAGGTTCGAATTTAGAATTTAATTCATAGGGGTTTGGGATACGGACGTGTTCTTTTTGTGCTCAGGCCATGTAAACCACACAGGCCACCAGCACAGCCATGTCATAATAGCTGCAGGGGCATGTTGCCTTTCCACACGGGTGTGTGCCCTGTTTCAAAAGTCATTATTATAAAGTTGGTTAAAGGACCTGAGCTAGTCCCGAGTGATTCCTATTGGATGCTTGGGGCCTCGCAAGCCCATGTTAAAGAATTTTAGATATAGTTAGGAAAAGTTTTAAATTTGAGCAAGTCTTGGCGACTCAGAAGTGTTTGAATGCATGTGTTTAAGTTTAGTAACGCCTCGTATTCTGTCCCAGCGTAGGGCACGGGTGTGGAGTGTTACATTTAGTGGTATCAAAGCTATGGTTTAGTTGATTCTAGGACTAAACTAGCGTGAGTACGAGTCTAGCTATACATGCCATAATTGTATATTGATAGTGTGACGACTCTTGACGAGATAAATTGTGTTTTTATTTATATATTAAATGGATCCTAACGTAGGTACGGCGGATGATGTGGAGAGTAATGCGCCGGCTCTCGTTGAAGGGACCGCGCCAGTAAATAGTGGGCCCATGACAATGAGTCAGGGCGGAGGGGCTAGAGAAGCTTACCTCCACATGATGGATGCGTGGTACTTGGAGTTCATTCGTGCGAATCTGAATACTCTACCTCCCCCAATTCCTCAACCCATTCATATAGATCCTCAATGAGCAGAGATGGCTAGGAGAGAGAAACCTCTCGTGGATAGAATCCGTAAAAAAGAGGTCGAGGAATTTTGGGCTAACATTAATGATGACCCAGAAAGAGCATAGTTCTGGTTGGAAAATACCATTAGGGTATTTGATGAGCTAACGTGCACGCCTGAGGAGTGTGTGAAGTGCGCAGTGTCACTCCTACGAGACTTAGCCTACCAATGGTGGAATACTCTCATGTCTGTTGTACCGAGAGAGAGGATAACTTGGAAATTCTTCCAGAAAGAGTTCCGAAAGAAGTTCATTAGTTAGAGGTTCGTCGATCAAAAAAGGAAAGAGTTCCTTAAACTAAAACAAGGTCGCATGACAGTGACGGAATATGAGCGCGAGTTTGTGAGGCTCAATAAATATGCACGGGAGTGCGTATCTACAGAAGCCATCATGTGTAAGAGATTTGAAGATGGTTTGAACGAAGATATCTGTCTATTAGTTGACATCTTAGAATTGAGAGAATTTGTGGTGCTCGTGGAAAGAGCATGTAAGGCCGAGGAATTGGCCAAAGAGAAGAGAAAAGCTAACATCGAGTCTCGAGACTCTAGGAAAAGACAGATGGAGAAATCACAGCGACCTCATCTAAGAGATCGAGAGAGTTTCCTACTCGACCAAATGCGTTAGTAGGGTTCTCGAGCAATAGCAAGAACAAGCAGCACAGGACGTCTAAAGCTCAAATCACTTCTATCGCTAGTGTTGGTAGTGCTCGGCCAAATAGGCCAAAGTGTTCACAATATGGTAGGCGTCATTTCGGTGAGTGTTGAGGGAATGAGAGAGATTCCTTCAAATGTGGATCACTAGACCACTTCATCCGGAACTATCCGAAATTAGATGACAAAGAGAAAAAGTAATATATGAGGGCGAATAGTGCTCCTTCGAGGGGTAGACCACAGAAGAGCCCGGGTAGTGGGGCTGGTAGTAGAGGTGCTCCTAGAGATTCAGTTATGAGGTCTAAGGGCCGAGTGTTTGCAAGAACTTATGCAATTCGCGCTCGCGAAGAAGCATTTTCACCAGATGTGATTACAGGCACTTTTTCTCTTCATGATATTTCTTTTGTTGCTTTAATTGATCCAGGGTCTACCCATTCTTATGTTTTCATGAAATTAGTACCTAGTACGAATATGTCTGTTGAGTCTGCCAAATTTGGATAAAAGCTATTGAGTCTGCCAAATTTGTGATAAAAGTGTCGAACCCATTAGGCAGGCATGTGATAGTTGATAAAGTGTGTAGAGATTGTCCTTTAATGATTAAAGGTCATTGTTTTCCAGGTAACCTCTTGCTACTACCATTTGATGAATTTGATCTAATTCTTGGCATGGATTGGTTGATTTCTCATGATGTGATAGTGAATTATGGTAGCAAGTTCATTGAAGTGAAATGTGAGAATGGGGATATTTTTCAGGTTGAATCAGGTGAACCGAATAACTCATCAGTACTGATCTCGTCTTTGACCACCGAAAAATATTTGAGAAAAGGGTATGAGTCCTACCTAGCATTTTTGTTGAACACCAAAGAGTCTGAAGGGAAAATTGAAATAGTGCCTGTGGTATGCGAATACTCGGATGTATTTTCAAAAGAGTTGCCCGGGTTGCCTCCAATCAGAGAAGTTGAGTTTGGTATCGAGTTGGTCTCCGATACGGCACCTATCTCGATTGCTTCGTATAAAATGGCTCCAGTAGAGTTAAAGGAGTTGAAGACTCAATTACAAGAGCTAACGGATAAATGTTTTACGAGACTAAGCTATTCACCGTGAGGTGCTCCTAGTACTTTTTGTGAAGAAGAAGGACGGATCGATGAGATTGTGCATAGACTACCGATAGCTTAACAAAGTGACTGTGAAGAACAAGTATCCCTTGCCAAGGATCGATGATTTGTTCGATCAGTTGAAGGGAGCCACTGTGTTTTCTAAAATCGACTTAAGTTCTGGCTACTACTAGTTAAGGTTTAAGGAGGAAGATGTACTGAAAACTACTTTTTGGACGAGGTACGGCCATTATGAGTTCCTCATCATGCCCTTTGGTTTAACGAATACTCCTGTGATATTTATGGACTTAATGAACCGTATTTTCTGGCCGTATTTGGATAATTTCGTAGTCTTCTTTATCGATGACTTATTGATTTACTTGCCTGATAAGAGCGAGCACGCGGAGCATTTGAAAACAGTTTTACAATCCTTAAGAGACAAGCAGTTGTGCGCCAAGTTCACCAAGAGCGAATTTTGGCTATAAGAGGTCAGATTCTTGGGACACATTGTGTCGGGTGACGGGATCAAAGTTGACCCGAGTAAGATCTCGACTATCGTTGAGTGGAAATCGTCGAGGAATGTGACAGAGGTTCGAAGCTTTCTGGGTTTGGCGGGATATTACAGAAGATTTATGAATGGGTTCTCTATGATAGCCACTACGATGACAAGGTTGTTATAAAAGGATTTCAAGTTCGAATGGTCAGAGAAGTGCCAAAGAGTTTCGAGACACTAAAGGCTTTGTTGATCGAAGCCCTAGTTTTAGTGCAACCGGAACTGAGAAAAGAGTTTGTGATGTATAGTGATGCATCCTTGAAGGGGTTAGGGTGCGTGCTCATACAAGAAGGCAAAGTAATAGCCTATGCCTCGAGATAGCTAAAGCCACACGAGAGAAACTACCCGACCCACGATTTGGAGCTAACAGCCATTGTGTTCGTATTAAAAATTTAGAGACACCATTTGTATGGTGAGAGATGTCGAGTGTTCACCAACCGTAAAAGTCTCAAGTATTTAATGACTCAAAAGGAATTGAATCTACGACAACGAAGGTGGCTAGAGTTGATAAAGGATTACGAGTTAGCAATTGACTACCACCTAGGGAAGGCGAATGTAGTCGCCGACGCTCTGAGTAGAAAATCATTGTTCGCCTTGAAGGGTATGAATGTTCAGTTGACCGTGACTAATGATGGCCCGATTTTACTCGAGATAAGAGCTAGACCTATGTTCCTTCAAGACATTTGTGAGGCTCAGAAAGGTGATAGGGACTTGCAAGCTAAAATGGCTCAGTGTGAGACGGGAAATGAATCAGAGTTTAGTATTGATACCGAAGGTTGTATGATATACTGAGACCGAGTTTGTGTACCCAAGGATAATGAGCTTATTTAGAGGATTTTGCAAGAGGCACATAGTGGATGCTTGTCTATCCAACCGGGTAATGTAAAAATGTATAACGACTTGAAGAAAATGTACTGGTGGTCGGGGATGAAAAGAGACATTTTTTAGTTTATTTTGAAGTGTCTAGTTTGTCAAAAAGTGAAGGCCAAACACCAAGTAACCTCAGGTTTATTTCAACCTGTGATGGTTCCCGAGGGGAAGTGGGATCGAGTAACCATGGATTTTGTGTCAAGGTTGCCTCTGACACCAGGGAAAAAGGATTCAGTTTGGGTAGTTGTTGATAGACTTACTAAGTTGACACATTTTATACCAGCTCATACTAACTATTCCCTTGAGAAATTGGCCGATCTAAATGTTTCTGAGATCGTGAGACTTCATAGAGTACCCTTGTAGATTATTTCAGATAGAGATTCGAGGTTCACATCGCGATTTTGGAAGAAGTTGCAAGAGGCATTAGGAACAAAACTAAATTTTAGTACAGCATTTCACCCGCAAACCGACAGTCAGTCGGAGAGAGTAATTCAGATCTTAGAAGATATGTTGCGGTGTTGTGTTCTTGAGTTTCAAGGCAGTTGGGAAAAGTATTTACCACTGGTAGAATTCGCCTACAATAATAGTTATCAGTCCAGTTTGAAAATAGCGCCCTATGAGACTTTGTATGGGTGTAAGTGTCGAACACCCTTATATTGGACAGAACTTAAAGAGAATTAGATTCACAGGGTCGATTTGGTCAAAGAGACCAAAGAGAAGGTTAATGTGATTCATGATTGCTTGAGAGTCGCTTCGGGTAGACAGAAATCCTACACGAATTTGAAACGGAAAGAGATTGAGTTTCAAGTCAGGGATAAAGTATTTTGGAAAGTATCCCCGTGGAAGAAGGTTCTCCGATTCGGAAGGAAAGGCAAATTAAGTCCACGGTTTATTAGACCTTATAAGATTACAAAGAGAGTAGGCCTGTTTCCTACCGATTGGCTTTGCCCTCAGAGTTGGAAACGATTCATGACGTGTTTCATGTGTTCATGTTACGTCAATATAGATCGGATCCTTTGCATGTGATCGCGCCAACAGAGGTTGAGATTATCTCAGACATGACTTATAACGAAGAGCCAGTTAAGATTTTGGCTCGGGAAGTAAAACAATTGAGGAATAAGAGTATTGCACTTGTTAAAGTATTATGGCATAGACATAGAGTCGAAGAAGCCATATGGGAACCTGAGGAGACCATGAGAGACCAATACCTGAATCTATTCACTAGTAAGATTTTCGGGGACAACAATCCCAAAGGGAGAGAGAATTGTAACGGCTCGATTTTGGGCCCAGTCAAAATAGTGGTTTCTGAACCAGTAACTCGAGGTCAGAGAAATTATTTTTAATACTATTTTATGTGTGATGGCATGTTTATAAAGGTGCATGAAAATTTTGGTGATTTAATTTTAACGTTTGAGAGATTAATTGCGAAAAATGACTAAATCGCATAAAGTGCAAAAAGTCCTATTTTGATAGCTAAGGGTGTCAAATAGCTAGAGACCTAAATTGGGGGCCTTTAAAGGGCAAATAGACCCTTGGATAAGTGATGGCCAGCCATAGGATATAAAAGATAGAGAAAGTCAAGATTAGGTGGAAATTTGGTAATTTATTTGACCAAAATGTAATAAAATAAAGAGAAAAGATATCATCTTTTTCCCTATCTCCTTCTCCACCAAAAATTCAGCCATTGTAGGGGGTCTTGAGCTTCAAAAATTTCAGCCACTCTCTACTCTTGCAAGTAAGTGGCTTTAATGGCTTTTCTTGAAAATTTTTACATTTTTAGAACCCTTGTAGCAGGAGTTTTCTAACAATGGGACTATTTTGTTAAATTGTTGAAAGTCTAGGGTTTTACCATGAGAGTGTCCATGTTGTTTTTTGAAATTTTATGGAAGAAAATGAATCATGGTTGTGAAATAAACAACTTTTATGGAGGGACTTCTCATGAAAACCCTAATAGAACCATTTTCTAAAGTTTGGGACATGGTATCGGCACGTATAGAGGTGTCAGTGTAAGACCATGTCTGGGACATGGCATCGGCACGGATTTGCGAGAGCTAGTGTAAGACCTTGTTTGGAACAGGGCGTAAACCTTGATTTCGAAAGTCAGTGTAAGACCATGTCTGGGACATGGCATCGACTTGATGGATGAGCCAGTGTAAGACCATGTCTGGGACATGGCATCGGCATTACACCATATGTTTAAGGCTTAGTGAATATCCGATAACATTCCAAATAGTTCAACGGTGAGAGTTACAGTTTAAGTTAAACGAGAAAAGTTTAACCATGTTGTGAGTGGTACAGGTAGACCTGCTTATGGGTCGGGCTACCCAGCCAGGCCAGAAGGCCTATCCAAAATGCGGGAGGGTTTGGGCAAAAATATAGGCCCAAAAAATGGGCTTGGACAAAAAAATAAAGCCGGTTTAAAAAATAAATCAGGCATCGGGTAAGGTATTTTTGGCCCGGGCCCGGCCCAGCCCAAATTCACTAAATGACAAAAAATTTGTTATTTTTTTGTGTTTGAATGTTATTTTCTTGTTGTTTTCTCCCTATTTTGCTACCATATTACTATTATGTTGCTACTATTTTGTTTTTATTGTTTGGATATTGTATAAAACTTATTTTATTATTATTTTTACTATTATTTTAAAGGCATTTGTTAAATTTGTTATTATTTTAGAGGTATTTGCTTGTTAAGTTGCATCTATCTTAGTGTTATTTAAGTCTACATTTTTTTTAAAATTTATTTTCAATTTATTGGAAAATATTTATTTTAAATTTTTTAGTATTTTTGATGTATTATATATATTTAAAAATTATATAAAATAATATAAAAAATTAATAAGGGCGGGCCAAGCCGGGCTCAGGTTCTAGCATTTTTATTTGGGTCGGGTTTGGATAAAATTTTAGGCCCATTTTTGGGCCTGGCCCGACCCATGAGCACCTCTAGGTACAGGTACCTATTAAAATGTATGAGATGTGAGCTCAATATATGCTATGTGAATTGTATTGGATAGTGAGGAGTAAGTTGTGCTTATGCCTACTTTCGTATTATGAGCATGAAGATAAATGGTAAAGTTGTTGTTATATTCATTTGCATGCAACTTACTAAGCTTTATGCTTACTCCCTTTCTTTTCCATTTTCTTATAGTGCCACCTAATTAGCCTGAGGATCATCGAACGTCGGAGGCATTGATCACACTATCATCCGAAGCACTTGGTATAGTTAGATCTTCTATTTAGATTATGGCATGTATAGGACCCTGACTTTTGACTTTTGTATCATTGTTAATTGGCCAAATGTGTTGGCTTACTTTAGCATTTGATTCATTTTTTATAAGGCTATGGAAAATGGCTAATATTGAAAGTTTATTTATGAATGCAAGATAGTCTTTCAGGAACGTGAAATGGTTGGCATTAAATTGGGTTTCAGGGTGGCAAAAGGCTTGGTAGATAGCCTTATATTGTCCACACGGGTAGACACACGGGGGTGTGTCTAGGCCATGTGTGGCACACGGTCAACCCCATGGGCGTGTTGTTCGGCCATGTGTCTCCTGTACGTAAAAATTACAAATCAGTATACATGGTAGTAAAGACAAGGTAGAGACACAGCCGTGTGTCTCAACCGTGTGGAGGACACGGCCTTTGGCCATAGGCGTGTGCCTTGGTTGTGTGCCCAAAATTGGATGCTGACGTCAAAAATAGAATGTCAAGGTTTTTAGACACGGGCTAGGACACGGGCGTATCATGGCCATGTGAGGGACACGGGCCATAGACACAGGCGTGTGCCGGGCCGTGTGAAAACCCCTGTAGGTTTGAATTTAGAATTTAATTTACACGGGTTTGGGACACGAGCGTGTTCCTTTGTGCTCAGGCCGTGTGAACCACAAGGGCCACCAGCACGGCCATGTCATAATAGCCACACGGGCATGTTGCCTTTCCACACAGGTGTGTGCCCTATTTCAAAAGTCATTATTATAAAGTTGGTTAAAGGACCCGAGCTAGTCCCGAGTGGTTCCTATTGGATGTTTGGGGCCTCGCAAGCCCATGTTAAAGAAGTTTAGATATAGTTCAAAAAAGTTTTAAATTTGAGCAAGTCTTGGCGACTTGGAAGTGTTTGAATGCATGTGTTTAAGTTTAGTAACGCCTCATATTCCGTCCCAGCGTAGGGCACGGGTGTAGGGTGTTACAGAAAATGAGTAAACCGATTGAAAGAATAATATGTCGTCTATTAAATCTTATTAGGGAGATGTCTTATCTTGGGCATCAAAGCAGATGACTCTCAAAAGATAGAGACATAAATGTGATTGACTGCACTAACAGTACATCGGGCTAGACCCAAAGAAAATTGGTTCTGAATCCGTTTATGGATTTATTCATTTGTGACATTCACAGTGTGTCATACCTTAATCTTGAGTGAATGACAGACTATGTATTCGTCACTCGTATACTTTGATGCATGTAAAAGCCTAATGTAACAGCCCGATTTAGACCCTAGTCAGAACAGTTGTTTCAAAACCACAAATTCGAGGTCGTAAAATTATTTTAATATTATTTTTGGTATTTACAACATATTATTTGATATGTGAGAAAATTTCGTAATTTAATTTTACGATTTGAACGGTTAATTTGGAAAAATAACTTAATCATGTAAAATGTAAAAATAGCATGCTATAAGTTAAAGTGCCTATTTGCTTTGATTAATTAAATATGAAGTCCTTAAAATGGAATTTGACCATTGAACTAAAGCATGGACGGTAATGGACATTAATTATATGGCTTTCTAATTAAATTTCAAAGGTTATTTTTGTAAATGGTTTATTAATATATAATAAAATAAAGTAAAAAAATGGCCATTATCATTCATCTTTTTGTGGTCGAATGGAAGAAAGAAAGAAAACATTTGAAGGTTTTTAAGGTTCGGCCTTGCTCCAAGCTAAATTAAGGTATGTATTTTAGTCAGTTTTTGATAATTTTTACATTTTTGATATCATTGTTTCGTCTATTACCTAGCCCATGTTTCAATTTTTGGAATTGATGATGAATTTGAGATTTTCCATGGTTGATAATATGATGGATTTGTTGTTTGATGATGAAAAATAAATCTTTGTTGATAGATTATTATGTTTAATTAAGTGATTTTTTATAAAAATGTGTATTAAGTATTAAATTGAGAAATTTGTAAATTGAGGGGTCAAAATATGAAATAAATTGAATTAATGGGCTACTAGGGACCCAAGGTGAATTCGGCCTAACATGGGCATAGTGAAATTTTGAGTATTTTATGTTGTTTTGAAATAGGGATTAAATTGTGAAAATGTGAAATGTTAGAGGCTAAAATGCAAAATGCCCAAATTATGTATTTTTGGATGAAATTGAATGAATATGTTATTAAACAAGCCACATTTGTATTGAATTAGATCAAGAAAAGAGGAAATCGGATTTGGATCGGGGAAAAATAAAAAATTATCGAATAATCGTCCAGTCTGTTCGTGTCCGTATAAGGTAAGTTCATAAGTAAATAAATGTTGTTAAATTGAAATGTAAATGTATTATATGTGCTGAATTAATTTGTATTTATATGTATACGGCCGAATGGAATTAAGCATTTGATTACTTATTTTAAGCATGAGTTGATTTAATTATGCAGTTGAAAGTCCCAATCAAACTTAAAGAATTATACAGAATACTGGTGTCATAACATGTGAGCTTCTGAGATGTGAGATATCGTGTAAGACCCTGTCTGGGACAGTGGCATCGATATATGATTTCGTGTAAGACCACGTCTGGGACGTTGGCATCGATTTGAGATTTACGTGTAAGACCATGTCTAAGACATTGACATCGTATTTAATTTCGTGTAAGACACTGTCTGAGACAGTGGCATCAATATTTGATTACATGTAAGACCACGTCTGGGACGTTGGCATTGTACGAGTTTCCAGCGCTATCCGAGTAACCTTATTGATTCTGAACGGTTCAACGAGCATTCCGAGAAGTAAATGAGTATATGAATGTGCATCCTATTCAGGTATGTTGCAATGTACATGAAATTGAGCAATGAAAGTGAGTATGATTATGATCTATGTGAAAATAAGATGTGGTTAATAGCAAGTGAACTATAATCAAATGAATTATATGAGAAATGTGAAATGGTAATTGTGTTTTGCCATATATGATTCTGGTACGTGTGAATTGTATATGAAATTCAGAAATGGAAGGTGAATATGTTTCTAATGACGATATGTGAAATATATTATCATAAATGAAAGAAATGTATACAAATGAATGTGTATTATATGTGCTCGTTATATGATCTTGTGGTTCTATGCTTCGAACATGAGAAATATGAAACTAGAAACATGGTTTTTAGATATACTGTTTTGATTTGAAAATTGGATATGAAATAGATATCGAGATGGTGGTATTATGATGTATGGTTCGTATATATATAAATTGGCTAGTGAAGCATGACATGTTTTGGTTGGTTACGTAATGAATATGTGCAAACTTGATTTATATAATTGAGCTAACGGTTATTACTCGAATTTGAAAGCATGGTTTATATGTTCATAGATAAATAAAGTAAGTGAAATTTCTTAAGGTAGTCATATGTATTATATGAGAAAAGTGATTGTATATGTGTATGAAATTAATTGAATTTGGCCTATTTGGGTTGAATTATATATGTTCTAATGATGAATTATTTGCTTATGGCTTATTAAGCTGTCAAAGCTTATTCTGTGTATTTTTTTATACTTACAGATTTTCGGAGACTTGCTCGGGTTGGAAGTTATGGGAGACCTCATCACACTATCCAATATTTATTTTGGTAAATAAATGCTTGAGATTTGGTTATGTGGCATATATAAGCTAGTTTTGATATATTTGATTTTGAAATTTGTATGTGTATAGCTATGCGAAAATGACTTGATCATGATGCTAATGTTGGTATTTATATTTGGTCTTGATGTTGGTTATATGATTCAGCAATGAGGAATGGTAAGTAGGATGTATATTCGGCTTATCAATAGCTCATTTTGGAGGCATGGAAAATAGCATAATTTGGCTTAGTAATATGATAAAATGGTGATTATATTTTGGGTATGTTTGATGGTCATTTGAATAACTATAATTGATATATTATTTTGATGTTAAGTTATGAGATAGCATATTTAGCTTAAAAGATTAAGTGATGGTAATGTGGTTAATGATTCGGTTATATGATAATGTTGGTATGTGTTTATATTTACTATGTAATGACTATGCTAAGCTATGTGAATTTGGGTATTTGGTGTGGTTTATTATTAATCTATATTTTGATGCAAAATTTGTTTATGTATTGGTTTGGAAATGACAATTGATGATCTATTATATTAGGCTAATGATAGTTAAATAAAATCTATGCTTGTGTCACGAATTTTGGGTGATTCGACGAGTAATGGTCAAATTTCTTATATAATATTTGATTTAAAAAAGTGTAATATATATGTGGTAATAAATTCAGCTTTGGTATGAGGTCCATGTGTGTGGTTGAATACGACATGGATAAATATGTTATTGAGTTTGCGAATTAGGTATGGTATGACTGGACAATTGTGTTAAAAATGGTTAAATTTGATTTGGTAAAATGTGCAAAAAGGTTATAAGGTTAATATGCTACGTTTTGGTAATTGTATTTAGAAATGGCTTTTGATTTTAGGGTGTTATGCGCATGGTATGACAATGTTAAAAGTTTAGTTAGTTACGATATAAGTTACTTAAGATTATATGTGCAAATGAATATTAAGCCGTGATGATATGGTCAAATTGGTTTAACATGCATATGAATAATGTTATGAATTGACATGTTTGATTATTAAATAGAAGTTCAAATATACTGTATGCTGAATATATGGTTCGACTATTGGAGTAATAAAGTATATGTATTATAGTAGTAAAACATGTTTAATTTTAATTGGTTAAATGGTCCATATGTGCGCATTTGATTTTTATGGATTGAAAAATGGTTGCTATTCAAATTGCTATTCAAATGCCATGACATGATAGATATATGCTTTGAACATTGAATTATGAAGCATAAGAAATAGGATATGGATATTACTTATTTGGTTCGAATATTTGAATAAGTAAATGGTAATGACTTGGTTGAGTTTCGAAGCATGGTTTGTATTGTTAAAATTTGATTTATGTGATTAAGTGTATTAAGGCTACTTGGTTCGTAATGATTCATGATTTATTTAATTGGATATGTGATATATATATATATTTATGTAATGATTTGACACTTATGAATGAGTGGTGAGATGCTATTTGAGCTTGAAAATTATGAGAAATGTACTTTTGTCCGATAATGCCTCGTAACCCTAATTCGGCGACAGATTCTGGTTAGGGGTGTTACACCTAAGTTCAAATTAGACCCGTTCATGGGTCGGGCTACCCAGCCCGACCTGAAGGTTTATTTGAAATGTAGGAGGGTTTGGGCAAAAATATAGGCCTGAAAAATAAGCTTGGACAAAAAAATAAAGCCGGTTTAAAAAACGGGCTGAGCCTTGAGTAAGGTATTTTTGGCCCGAGCCCGGCCCGGCCCAACTTGAATTCACTAAATGACAAAAAAAATTACTATTTTTTTTGTTTTTGAATGTTATTTTCTTGTTGTTTTCTCCCTATTTTGCTACCATATTACTATTATGTTGCTACTATTTTGTTGTTATTGTTTGAATATTGTATAAAACTTATTTTATTATTAATTTTGTTATTATTTTAAAGGCATTTGTTAATTTTGTTATTATTTTAGAGGTATTTACTTATTAAGTTGCATCTATCTTAGTGCTATTTAAGTCTACATATTTTTTAAAATTTATTTTCAATTTGTTGGGAAATATTTATTTTGATTTTTTTAGTATTTTTGATGTATTATATATATTTAAAAATTATATAAAATAATATAAAAAATCAATACAGGCTGGCCAGGCTGGGCTCGGGTTTTAGCATTTTTATTGGGGTCGGGCTTGGGTAGAATTTTAGGCCAATTTTTTGAGCCCAGCTCGGCCTGAGCCCAATGAATGGGCCTAAATTTTTAATTGAGCCCGGCCCGAACCCAGCCCAGCCGGACCCATGAGCACTTCTAGTTCAAATAGATAAGGAACCAAAAGTTGGTGCATTGAGTGTATAACTTTTGTAGTATGTAGTGTCATTCACAATAGTGGAATTCATAACTTTAGATATGGGTAAATGATATCCTTTCATTGGCATTACATGATAAACGAAAAGTAAACGTGGCCATAGGTCGTTCATCTTTGTGATGAGTGACTTGATTGCTATTTGATAGTCGTTCATCTTTGTGATGAGTGACTTGATTGCTATTTGATAGTAATTGACTTTTCATGAATGAAGATGTAATAGTTACCATGAGATAAAATAGTATCATATTGGGAGAGCAGATTTATTTAAAAGAGATTAAGGATATCTTATGAGGGTTACACACTTATAGCAATGTCATTAGACGAGCACTGATCGAGTTGCTTTTATAATGGTATGTCATTAGGGAGAGCTCAGTCACGATACTATAGTGAAATGACTTTGTGGTTAAATGAGTTTATAATTAATTGGCGAAAAGCTAGAAATTAATTATAAATCATTTGAGCACTAATCAGATATGTCCAATTGGTCCCTCCACTAGCTCGTTGGAATTGGTAATGAATTGCATATTGAATCAAATGAACAAAAATGGATAGACATGATAAAGTTAGAGAAATGGGAAACATTTAGAAATGAATGTGGTTTTCTTTAAATGAAAAGACCTAAAAATTAATTTATGATTTTTTTGAATTATCATTTATTTATTTAATTAAATAATTAAAATTGAAAATTGAAATGAAATTAATTGGTCATAGTGATTCCGTTGAATGTGGAAATATTGAATGTATTTTCTCATAGGTTTTTTTACGGTAAAATTGTCATGATTTTAAGAGAATTGGAATCAAGTTGAGAAAATTATTTAATTGAGAAATTAATTAATTAAAATTAATTTACGATATTTATTTTGGAAAATAGAAAAATATATATTAGGTTGGATTGAATTATAAAGTATTAGGTTAAAAGTTTAGGAAGTACTTATAATTGAACCTCATGATAAATACATGGGAATGATAAATACATGGGACGACAAACCCTAGTATATTTAACAAGGGTTGTCGCCTCCCCCCTAATCCTAGTTAGACTAGGATTTTGTTTTTCTATTGGAATAGACTTCTACTAATTCAATAAAGGTTTCACTTTTTATCCTTATAAATAGATGGCACAGTAGGGCTAAAAAATGGTCTTTGAGATATTATTATTCTGCCCGAAAATAGTACTAATTTATTTTATAAGTATAAATCCTATTTTTTCGATTAACAATCGGTTTCTACTAAAGAGATAATTTTACTTTCCCACCAAAAGTAAAGTAAATAATTTTTGGTTATGTGTTTGATTTGAATTCTTTCGAGCTTACACTCGAAGCAATTTGTGGTATAAGAATAGCAAAGAAGGTTGTTCGATTGAAAGCCAGGAACAACAAGGATCTGTTTAGTAAAAAATATGTGCAATTTTGGTAAAGGGTTTATTGTTATAAATATCACAATTCGGCTCAGTTTTCAAAATTTTAATTTTCTACTATGCAAGAAAAATGTTTTCGAACTGAATTTTTTTCTAACAATTGGTATCAGAGTCAGGTTGTGATATGTTTATAGTATAAACTGATACCAAAAATTTCTCTCTTCTTTATGTGTTAATAGTTTTGATAAGATGTGACATTCTTATAATTATATGCATGTTAGGGGAATATATGTGAATGAATGTATGTCATTATTTTATTATTATATATGATAAAGTAATTAAAATCTTATAAGTTGATGTTGAATGGTGGTTAGCTGGTTCGTAAAGCAAAAAGAAACTTAGTTGTTGCTTCTTCCTCCAAAGGGAAGAGAAATCGCGCTAAGAAAAACAAGGCTAAGTTCTATATGTAACACCTAGTTTTGGTGGGTTCTAAGTTCTGGCGAGTAGGTTGAAAGTAATTTGTGAGGTGTAGTCTATCCACCCAATTGTTGGTTTGGGGTATAGATCATACAGATAGCAGATATTAGAATATTATGCAAGGATTGTTCTCAGAATATATTAAGTCGTAAAGAAAAAGAGATTGGTAAGAGTGTTGAGAACCTTGTAAGTAGGGGTTATCGCCGAAGGTATTGTACGCCTAGTTCATTGAGTTACTATGCTAGTTACGTTGTAGATAATTTGGTTAGAAGCTAATTAGACAGATGAACCATAAATATAAAAATATAGGGTTCCCGTAGTTGTAAAAAAAATTATAAAGGTAGTTCAAAAAGTTGTGACATGTATCAAGTTCTAATAAGAGCTTAGGTTATATATATTCAGGATAATAAAAAAAGGAGAGTTTTTCTTCTTCCTTCTTCAAGAAGTATTGTTACCTGAATCTGAATGAACCAATGGTATTTCTCTCTCCTTCAAACTGGAGTTGTAGATCTGAATCTTTACCAGTGATTACTCCATGTCAAGGTAAGATTTATAACTCTGTACGTTTTGTTGTGAAAGGGTAAGTCTGATAGATCTGGTAGATCAATAAGATAAAGATATAAGGCCTTGCTTGGGGATTTCTAATGTAAGAAATGATGGAAATAGGGGTATATGAATAGATCTTGATGGGTTTCCAAATTTTCTTTTTTGAAACATACGTTTTATCATAATAATCATACAAATTATCTAGAAGACAATTAAGTAAATAAATTTTGCAGTGGTCATGATTCTTCTTCCATTTCTTTACATTCTTTTCATACTCAAATTTTTCTTCTACGATCATAGCTTTAGTACTTTTTTTTCTTGGGATTCTTTTCCACTAGAATGTATGAGACATTTAAAAGTGTTAGGTATTTAAAAGTGTTAGGTAAGGAAAAAAAATTTGTTTGCTTTCATCCTTTATAATTAGCTCCATGAAATGAGAAAGAACAATTGAAATCATTTGGCTTAAGTAGTTTTAGGCAAGCTTTGAACAACATTCTCTAAATTAAAATAGTCTCAAATTATTGGAGAATGTTGCACAATAATTCTTTTGGATAAGAGTATAGGATCAATTTATTGTTGTCAAACTATTACAACTTTAGAAGTTAAAATAGGATGACGGAGATTGAGACATGAACCAGGTCACTCTCTTGAGATAATACGCACTCTTTTTGTAACACCCATCACCCGATCCAGTCGCTGAACCCAAGCAATAGGATGCTGCAGACGGTTACGAAACATTTACATACATTTCATAGTTCAAATTTTCAAACCAATATTAATTATTCAAACATATAAATAAGTATATCATGTAATACAACCAAATTCAGGTTTAAATTGAGCTTATGAAAGCTCTAAAATTAACTCGACATTAATCAAGGATCAATTTGAAATAATTATAAAAAGATGAGAAAATTTTGTAAACAAGGGTCACACGATCGTGTCCCCTGGCCATGTGAAAGGCTGTAGCCATATGAGGTTGGATTCACACAGTTGTGTGGACAAACCGTGTAACAGACTAAACCCGTGTGGAGCTAGAGTCACACAATTGTGCAATCAAACCGTGTAACTCACTATGGCCGTGTGGGTCAAAAGTGTAATTGTTCAATAATAGTCACACGACCGTGTCGTCAACTCGTGTAACAGGTTGAGGCTATGTCTTTGAATCGTGTGTGGCAAACGGCTGTGTGGCATAAAAAGTAACCTAAACTTCCAAAACATACTTAAACAATTTCCATAATACAAAGCATGGTCTAAAGTATAATGAAACCTACTTTAAACCTGCATAGAATTCAATTAATTTACCATATTTGAAACCATACCAATATGCCTCAAATGGCACCCCCAAAATAATCAACAAATCATGAATCAATTTAACCATCCAAGAATTTCTAAATAGTTTTAAAAATAATCCTATAAATATGTACCAAATGTGCCAAACATTCAAGCCATTATAAACACAACATTCACCACTTTTCAACTACTTATTTTACCATATCTATTCTATGTCATATTACCTATTAACCATTTAAGCTTTTAAGCATATATGCTTAAATAATTCAATAAGATACCATTAGCAAAAACCATTGCCATCACACACATATATGCATATATATATAATCATGATTTTCAATATGCCAACAAAAATCCAAAATAGAACATTAAGGATCATATGACTCCCTTAAGTACATGCCATGACCAAACTAAAACATCACCGACACTTTGAGTCTGGGATTGTTGCTAGATGACCTGTGCATGGAAAACAAAACCATACGTTGAGTATAACTCAGTGGTGTTTCTATAATTTGAATATTATAACAAAACAAAAACCATTTGAATGCATGAATTAAGAGCAAATAATGATATGCAAATATCATGTAACTTTTACCATTTCTCAACTCATCATCAACAATCCAACAAAATTCACAAGTATAAACTCATAATACTTCCAATTCATATCTATTTGCAATCTCAATTATCAAATAACACATTTCATATTAGATTTTCACTCTTATGAGTGCAAGGACTTGATCAACATCATTTTAATTATGATTATTCCATTTTATTTATCTCCCTATTAACCTGACTTGAACTCGGATTCGAACGGATACACATATCTAGCCAACACACCACTTTGGCACCCAGTGCCTCATCGGATAAATCTGAAGTAATAAGTTGTACCCAACGTTCAATGGTATAATCGAAGTAAATTGGCACCAGTGCATCATCAACTCATGGTTGAAGTAATACTAAACTTTTCTTATCCTATGACATGCAATCTATATCCGACTCTATACGAATAGTTAATAGGGTATTCATTACTCATTTCTTTATCAATCAATATCTCAATTTACATGTATTTTCATGAAATCATTGATTCATACGTATGGCAGTATAGTTCATCTCAATATGTATTCAATTTCACATTTATATAAACATACAAATTTTTTACATATATTCAATTTAGTCCTTATTAACTTTATTCAGTTCAAATCAATCCAATACAACTCATCTATAGCGAAGTGTCTCACCTTTTGATCTTACCATGCACAAACAATTCATTATACAGCAATGCAAAGTACTTCTAATTATAGAAACACAAACCGTAAACTCCAAGCTATTCGTCGATGATTTTGTCTTTCCCTTTTCTTTTTCAAGAAATTCAGGTCAACGTTACCAAATTAAGCTTCAAAGTTCAAAACCCTAGCCGAAAGTTTTTCTCTTCTCCTTGTTACATTCGGTTTTAATAAAATGGAGAAGACAAGCTTTTCTCTTTCTTTCCATTAGCTTATTTTATTACTTATGTTTTATATTATTCATTTTATTATTTATTAAGTTATAATATATTATGAATTATAATTTTTTATTCATCCCATACTAATATTCTTGTCCATTATCAAGCTTAAAGTGGTAAAATTACTACTTTAGGCCCAAAATCATTTTCCAATAGAGAGATTCCATAATAATTGAACTTTTACCACTTTTATGATTTACTCCCTAAACCTTAATTAATCCCTAATTTGATAATTTCACCTATCCAAAATTCAATTCGCTTCTAAAATAACTTTCGTAAATATTTAATAAAGTATTCACAAGTTTGGTTTATGGAAACAGAGTCTTGAAATCGCAATTTTGACACTATTAACTTTCGAATTATTACACTTTCACTAATAATAACCAATACAAAAAAGTTTTATTACATGTTTTTTTGGGGATACAACTAGCCCAATCACCCATGATGCACTTTGCTACCTTGCACAAGGTAGAAAGTGAAAGCTCCACTAAAATTGACACTTTCTTTACTCAATTTAATTAGCACTCCCAAAAATACTTAAAAAAAATATTTAATAAACTTAATAAGTAAATAGTTAAAAGAAACTTTTACTTTTAGAAATAGATAAGGTAAATAAAGACAACAAATTCTATTTAGAATGTAATATCTAATAAAAGAGACCATCCCAATAAGTAATTGTTACAATATATAGTAGATTTTGAATGGGTTTTTGCTTATATTGGGGGTCAACTAAGGCTTAGTTTAGATGAGTGGTGCAATTTATCTGTGGTTAGTGTAAAAAATAGCGGTGACAGTGAGGTTCGATATTGTAACGATACTATAGTGTGAAATAAAAAATAAACTAAACATACTGCACTACAACCAACCGCCCATCCAAATCTCACCTAAGTTATTAAAAAGAACAAATTTCTCAAAGGATTGATTTCTTTTATTGGTTTAGTTTAGAAAGTTTATGCAAGTGACATGAACACCCTAAAAATAAGTCAAGCCCATATTTTTCTTCTCTTTTTACCCTTATTGCAGGGGAGGTGTCGTACAACAATATTTTTCCCAAACGTTTATCTGCGTTCCTTTTTCATTGCTTTGTATCCTTATTTTGGTTAATAATTCAGTCTTTTTAGCTTCTTAACTGGATTCTGCTTTTGTTTCACACCACCTATTCAATTGTTTTCTTCATTGCTTAATTGCTTATATATTTTATGAGACCTAGTTTAACTAAACAAAACAACAGACATTAATAAAATCATTAACAAACATAGAGCTCCTCAATCTTGTAAAATTTGTAAAAGCGTGGTGGGGTTTTTTTATGAGAGGGGGAAAAGTGATTATTTTAAAAAATGGAAGTACTTTAAAAAAAATTAAGGAAAGAGTTTATAAAGCAATTATCCCTTAAAATATATTTGGTGCCGATAGAAAACCAATCTAAAATAATTTTGACGAAAGTATTTGTCTGCTTATAACATGAGTAATACGATGTTATTATTGTATATTCAATCAAGGTTTAATACTAAGTCTACAAAGACACAAGATATTGCAATATTCAATTTAATATGATATGTGTTGCTTGACATGCTCGTGAAATTCGTCTTATGCAGCAGTGTTAGGTCATGAAGGAACATAAACTTGTCATGTTGTTTGGGTTGCATCAGCATCTAGTGGATTATCAAATTCCATAAGCATTTAGGGTTTGCCAGTGCAGGGTCTTATGGCATCATCTGGTATGGTTAACCTTAAATTTTAATGGCAAGTCTTTCAAATCTATCCTATTGTGCCTTGCTTGGACTGCTACAGTATATTATGTTTTGTAGGAGAGAAATTCAATAGAACACTCCACTATCTTAATAATTCTTGTAACACCCCCTACTCGTATTCGACACCGAAATAGGGTACGAGGCATTACTGGACTTAAACTCAAAAAAAAATTCAAAATCGAGGCACAAATTTCTACTCAAATTTCAAACTTTTCATAAACATTCATTTCGTCCCTAAAACGAGCCTGCGAGGCCCAAAACATACATTGAAAGTGGTTCGGCACAAAACCGAGAACTTTATAAAATTTTACAACGCTTAGAAAAGTTTTCACCAAAACAGGGGTCACACGCTCGTGTGGCTTGGGACACGCCCGTATGGGCAGGCCGTGTGGTCACACACGCCTGTGTCCCTAACCCATGCAACTCTCTATTTATGACGTCATCAACAAATTGAAGTCACACGGCCAAGGCACATACCCGTGTGCTTAGGCCGTGTGGTCGAATAAATTTTCATAATTTTTCATAAAATAGGTGCAGACTTCACACGGCCAAGGCACACGCCCGTGTTCAAGGCCATGCCGTCCATACGACTGAGACACATGCCCGTGTCTCTGCCTGTGTGGACAAAAATAAGGCTATTTACCAAGCCTTTTTGCCACCCTTCCATGCACAACCTGCACAACAACATGTAATACCATTCCAAGTATAAACATACAACCAATTCAGCGACAACCAAGGGATCCACACATCATTTACATACTTATTAACTCATACCATGCAATTTTCACATCCATGAAAGACATCATCATATGCATATAAACTTAAACCAATGTTAGCCTATTTCAATGGTCGTTTACAAAATGTATCATCAAACATACTTGACACTTAAGAATTTGGACATACATTAACATCATACATGCACCACTTGAACATCCTTAGCCATTTCAATGGCTAAGTCACAAAATATTACTTACAAGCCTTCATCTATACCGAGTAGTTTATACATGCCATTATACCAAAATGAATCATTTAGCTATACCAAGAGGAGATTTGTGGATAGTGTGATCTTGCTCCGTCCGAATCTTCAAACCTTTGTGAGCCTTATGAGCATTATAAAACAAGGAAAAGTAAAATGGTGTAAGCATTTTCATGCTGAGTAAGTTCGTGTAATAGAAAGAAAACTTACCGGTCATAATTATTCAAATAAGCATACATACGCATTCATTCCATCAATAATTTTGACAAGTTACCTAAATACATTCGCTCATTAAACAAGTTAGTCATACACATCATAAAGTATTCAAACCAACATAGATGAGCTCACCATAATATAAACTTTCATATCATCTCACAATTTCCATTTTTCAAGATTTCTTTTTGTTGAACTATTGTAAATCTCGATGGAGACTCGTGTAGTATACTTGAGGTGTATATGTCAATCGTCCATCAATTTACATCTAGAATGCTCATTGAGCACATATTCATAGAGCACACTCTCAAGCCACATTTATATAACAGGATTACCAGTCTAGGCTAAATCCCGGCTTTAGCATTCGCCCTCAAGAGCTTATTCAGGATTACCAGTCCAGGCTAAATCCCTTCGATAACGTTAGATTTAATGAGCCTATTATGGATTACCTGTCCGGGCTAAATCCATTTCATAACATTTTCTCAAGAGAGTGTAGCTCAGGATTACCCGTTCGGGCTAAATTCTTTCTATATTATTTTTGTTCGGTTCAAGGAAATTATTATAATCCATCGAAATACAATGCTCAATCGGGACAATGACATTTTATTCATGTTTTCCATCTTATGATTATTTCATAGTGTGTATCATTACATATATTATCTCAATCACACAATTCAATTAAAACATAATAACATACCAAATTAAATTACACAAACTTACCTTGAGAATGGTTCGTATTCAAACTCAACTATTTTGAGACATTTCGTTTTCCTCGATCTAGTTCTGTAATCGGTTGTTCCGGGTCTATATATGCAAATTCGACTATCAATTCATTGTTTTACACATAAATTTACATTAATTTGCATCCTAGACAAAATTACCATTTTGTCTCTAATTTTTTAACATTTTACACTTTAGTCCCTAGGCTCGTAAAATGAAATGTGTTCAATTTCTTGGTAACCCAAGCTTAGCCGAACCATATACATACTCATATCAGCCTACATTTTCCATTAAATCAGATTTTTACTACCTATTTTACAAATTTTTACAAATAGGTCCTTTTATGCATTTCCATAAAAAATCACCTAGTAAAAGTTGTTTATTATACATTAAACTTTCATTTTCTACCATAAAACATCAAAACACATGCATGTCATGCATGGGTAAAATTGTAAACATGAACCCTAATTCAAAACAATGGTAGAAATAGAAAGATCGGGTGAATATGATTTCAAAAACATAAAAAGCATTAAAAACAGGGCTAGAACGTACTTACAATCAAGCTTGAAATTTGAACAAACCCTAGCTATAGAGAGCTTGAAAATTTCAATTGTGGTGAAGAAGATGGACAAAATTTTGGCTTTTCCCTTTTTAATTCATTTAATAACCAAATGACCAAAATGCCTTTAATGCCTTACTTTAAAATTTCACCTAATCATGTCCATTTTTGTCCATAAACTTAACTAATGGTCTAATTATCATATAAGGACCTCTAATTTAAAATCTCATAACAATTGGACACCTTTAACATCTAGAATTCAAGTTTTGTACTTTTTTATAATTTAGTCCTTAAAACTAAATTAAGTGCCCAAACGTCGAAATTTTTTAACAAGATTTTCACAGAATAGTTCCATAAAACTATAAACCATAAAAATATAATAAAAATAAATTTTATTGCGTCGGATTTGTGGTCCCGAAACCACTGTTCAGACTAGACCTGAAATCGAGATGTTACAATTTCAGTTATTATTTTTTGGATAAATTACACTGGAGGACACTAAATTATTAATAAGTTTATGTTTTGATCACTCAACTTCAAAAAGTTATAAAATTATCATTGAACTATTTGAAACTTTTCATTCAAGTCATTGAACTGTTAAAATCATTGTTATATGGCCTTTTTTTTGTTCACATTGTCTACACCAATCGAAAATTCTCATTCCCTTTCTCTTCTATGATTCAAATTTTTTTTTCTAGAAATAGCTTTGAACATCACGAATCTGTGAATCACAACCCGAACAGTTTTCTTCTCATATTTCCGGCACTTGCTGTCAAATTGACTTGGATCTAAGGTATGTTCTTTTACTTGTCAATGGGTACTAATCCAACATACTGATTGTTGAATCACCGCTTGGAGCTAACTAATCAAACTTTAAAAAAAACTTAATAGCCTAATGACTTAAATAAAAACTTTTGAATAGTTGAATAACTTAAATGAAAAGTTTTAAACAATTTAGTGGCCATTTTTCAACTTTTTGAAAATGAGTGGCCAAAACATAATCTTATTAATAGTTTAATGACGTTGGGTATAGTTTACCCTATTATTTTTGTAACCAATGGTGTAAAAGGGATGCTTAATAATTTTGTGAGTCTATACCTAGGATCTTGTTGCAGCTTGCCAAATGATGTCGAGAGGCATTTAAAATATAGAGTTCGTTAGATCCATATATAGAAATAGAACAAACAAAAGAAAAGAAAGAAAACCAAGTAATAATTGGTATTTGGAAGATTGCAAGATAAGGCATTAACCCTACTCGATTTGGGGCAAAAGATAGATAGAGAGCCCCATGTTATTTGTTATGCCTCAAAAACCTTAGATGCTGCACAAAGTGATTACACTAACATAGAAAAAGAACTTTTGGTTATTGCATTTGCTTTGGATAAATTTTGATGTTATCTATTAAGATCTAAAGTGATTTTTTTTTGACCATGCAACTATTAGGTATTTGATCGCAAAGAGGGAAGCAAAATCGAGGCTCATTAGATGGATTTTACTACTCCAAGAATTCGACATTAAGATTCGAGATAAGAAGGGATGCGAAAACTTGGTGGCTGACCACTTGAATAGGTTGAAAACACCTTGTGACGACACTCCTATAAAGGATGAGATTCTTGATGAGGGCCTATTTTTGGCTCAAGCGTATTTCCTATGGTATGCAGATATGGTAAACTTTCTTGCTACAGGTTCATTACCCACTAGGTTATCTCATCCCATGAGGGAAAAACTTAAAAGATAGGCTCGATATTATATTTGGGATGACCCATACCTGTGGAAACATTGCTCGAATCAGGTAATACGACGATGTGTTCCAGAAACCTAGGTAGCTTCTATACTTACTTCTTTTCATACTCAAGCTTGTGGAGGTCACTTTGGCCCTAAACAGACTGTTCATAAGATATTGGAGTGTGGGCTATATTGGCCCACAATTTTTCGAAATGCATATGATTTCTGTAAATCTTGCGATAGATGCCGACATATAGGCAACACAACTAAGTGAAATCAAATGCCCCTATCCCCAATTCATGTATATGAGATTTTTTATGTATAGGGAATCGATTTCATGAGCCCATTTATTTCTTCATTTAGAAATCTATATATAATTCTCGCGGTAGACCATGCTTCTAAGTGGATAGATGCAAAGCCTACTCGTAATGACAATGCTAAAACTGTCGAAGGGTTTCTAAGACGAACTATTTTTTTTTAGGTTGGGCACACCTCGAGCCTTGATCAGCGATCGTGGAATCCATTTTTGCAATAGAGTAATAGAGGAACTTATGAAAAAATATGGATTTTAGCACCGTGTAGCTACAACCTATCGCCCTTAAACGAATGGCCAAGCAAAAGTCTCGAACCAAGAAATCAAGACCATTTTGGAGAAAACGGTTCAGCCTAACCGAAATGATTGGAGTCTTTGGCTAAATGACGCACTTTGGGCCTATCGATGGCATATAAGGGACCAATTGGTATGACCCCATATCAGTTTGTTCTTTGCAAGGCTTGCCACCTTCCGGTAGAATTGGAACATAAGGCCTACACGGTTATACGACAATGTAATATGGAATTAGAACATGCAGGAAGAGCAAGAAAATTAGACATCCAAGAATTGGTGGAAATTCGTAATGATGCCTATGAGAATGCTCGTATCTATAAGGATAAAACAAAATTATTCCATGACATGAAAATATCCCAGAAGCATTTTTCAATAGGACAAAAAGTGTTACATTATAACTCCACGCTAAAAATGTTCCTCGGTAAGCTTCGATCTCGATGGCAAGGACCCTTTATTGTAACCAAATTATTCACACATTGTGTAGTTAAAATAGAAAGCGAAGAGTCAAGAAAATGGTTCACAATCAATGGTCAAAGGTTGAAGCCATTTTATGAGAATTTTCAAGCCCATATGATTGAAAAAATTCAGCTAGAATAGCCATAATATTAGTCAGGACGTCAAGCTAACTACGTTAAATAAGTGCTTGATGCGAGGCAACCCAATTTTTTTTTATTTTATTTTATTTTTATGTTAATAAATTTTATTTCTCTTCATATGTCCAGGAGAACCGAAGAAAAAAATTAAAATTGGAAATGGCATGAAAAATCTATATAGAATAGGCATGCCTTAGTAAAACCCCAAATTCTACCCTAATCCCTATAGGAATAGCTCATCCTTGCATAAACTTCACTCAAACCTGTGCCCAAACACCCACCCAACAACCAAACACCCTTCCACCCAAATTTTCACCCCACCAAACCCTAATTTTAACTTTTCACCACCCTTATTCATTCAAAACTCCCTCAGCCGTCGAAACCCCTTCCATCTTACCCCATCACCGATCTATAAAACACAATAGTTAAGACTAGGAGTCACGCTATCGCCTAACCTTCCTTCACCGTTAACAACTGTCGACATCGATTTTCATCACTGTAACACATCAATCTTGATGAAGCCGAACCTTCCCTTCGGCTTTCTACACTCCCATCTTCCCCTTCACCCTCTTCTTCACCCTCACCATTGCCCTTATTGATTACCTTACTCCCACCCTTGCCCTCGTCGATTCCCTCATCTCTAGCCTCTATCCCCACTCACTATCAGACCCATCGACGGACACAAAGTGTTTCGACCTAACCAGTAACTGCATTCGACAATGTATCTTCCACTAAATTTGCTTGATCCATGCTAGAGTCCAGCTTTGACAATGACGCAGAGGCCTGTCTGACACACTCTAACGTAATTGGGAGTCATGGTGACCACCGACCACTATCGACCTGAGGCAAGACCTACCGGTCTCAAGTGAATATACTACCACCAAAAGTCGTTTAAACAATAACTTAACAGTTGATAATGCCATTGATCGGGACAGGTATAATCATTTACGACACAAACAAGTAGTGTTTTACAAATGTTTATCACAATCTGTTTTGCATACTTTGCATATTGACACTATTATTAATTATTATTTTTGCAATATTGGTTGGGTTGGTAATTTTGATATCATTCACTATGCTTATTATAAACTGATTTTGGAATTTTATGCCACCTTTCATTTTCAACAGTGTGGCCAATTTTCGTTGGACACACTTGAGATTATATCATTTCGGTTACTTGGGACCACACACAGTTTGTCCCTTACTAATTTTAATATTTCACTCAATTTTGTGAAAGTAAACTATGCTTTGTCCACTGAATATAATAATAGTTTGTGTATTTTTCCAGTAAATTTCAAGGCCATTGAGGCCTTTGCGCTATTAACAGATAATGTTGAAACCACATATAGCCCTAAAATATTAAAAGATTTATGGTTTCGTAACCTTGCCTTATGTTATATACACCGCTATTTGGCATACAATTTTTCAGGCCGGAAAGATGCTTCAGCTACCATCTCGAAGAAAAAACTATTTCTATTATGGTGTATGTATACCGATCGTCCAGTAAATTTGGGCTATTGGTATGCGCTTCAATTTGAGCATATTATAAATGCCAAACGACATCTAATTTTAGGCTCTTTTGTTACACAACTGTTATTCTCTTTACATGGCTCTAATGTTCCTATTTTTGACCTACATATTGCTTGCCAAGCCAATCTATTGGATGCTCGATGTCTGAACTCTATGGGACTACTTTTTGGCATATCTTTTTCTTCATGTTTTGTCCTTCCACATATTCAAGCTTCACCGGCTGAACGGATCTTTAGGCAGCAAAATCAACAAGAGGTACCCAACCAACACCAACCTTCCATGACCATCGAACTATGTTTGGAGCGCATTGAAGCTCGACTGGACACATTTGGCTAGCAGATGGCTGATCTTATTACAGCTATACACAAACGACAATAACAACAACAAAAAATTGAGGATGTTCTAAACCCTTTTCTTTTTCCTCGTATTTGTTTTTCACATCAAGGGAAATCTATTTTAAGTAGGGGGAGGCATTCCTCATTCTTTTTGCTATTTTTTTCTATTGTGTTTACTATTACTATTGCCTTGTGCTTGTTTTTGCCAACATTTATTTATTTTTTAGTATATCCTTGTAACGTCCTGTTTTTAATGAAATCAGAACAGTGGTTTTGGGACTACAAATCTAACATGGAAATATTTATTTTTTATTATTTTAAAGTCTATAGTGTATTAGTAGTGTCGTATAAAAATTTCTTTAAGAAATTTTGATGTTTTCATGTTTAATTAAGTAAAAAGGACTAAATCGAAAAAGGTGCAAAAGTGGAGTTCTTGTAGCTAAAGGTATCAAATAGCTATGAAACTTTAAAATAAGAGGACCTAGATGGTAAATAGACCATTTATATAGTTAGTGGATAGTTATGGGTTGGTTTTGTTGAAATTATGTATATTTTTAAAGGGCTATGGTAAATTAGTAATTAAAGGCTAAATTAATTAAAACAAATGAATTATCTTCTTCATTTCATCAAAGCCAATCGAAAATCATTATTAGAGGAGGGTTTGATATTCGGCTAAGCTATCCTATTGCATGTAAGTGGTTTTTTTTCCGTTTTTAATGATTTTTATGTTTTCGTGATCGTTGTAGCTTAATCTAGCTAGCCTAAGGACTAATTTGCAAAATTTTTAAAGGATTAGGGTTTTTACATGAACATTTTTGCTTGATATTTGAATTTTAATGAAAGATTATGAGTCCTTATTGTTAAATAAACAACTTTTGTAAAGTGATTTTTGATGAAATTATCATTTAGGGGCTTATTTGTAAAAGTAGAAAAATATCATGATAAAATTATGAATTGATGATTTATGTCGGTTGATATGAGTCCTTAGGTAAATCAGCTAGCATGGTATGTGGATGAAATTGTATAAATTTCAATTTATGAGTTTAAGGACTAAATCATAAAAAGGTTAGGATATCAGGGGCAAAATTATAATTATGCATGCATATGAATTATAGATTAAATTGAATGTTGAGATTGATTGAAATACTTAATTGAATATAATTATTTATTTAGAGTAAGATAAATCTCAACAGAAATTAAAGCGAGGAAAGGCGAAAATTACGGACTAGCTCGATCGCATTTCAACGCTCTAGTTGTTAATGTAAGTTCATAGCATTTCAATACGTAATTGAATTTATATTTGTATATTTTACATTATAGTTATGAAACTAAACACTTATAATTAATTATACCCTGAATTGCACATACGTGCCCTTATTTGTATTTCAGTACCCTTTAATTGCACATACATGCCCCTATTTGTACTTTGGTACCCCTGAATTGCATATACATGCCCCTGTTTGTACTTCGATACCCCTGAATTGCACATACATGCCCCTATTTGTACTTCAGTACCCTTGAATAACACATACGTCCCATGTTTACACTCTGATAACTTCAAATCGAGTAAAATATGAGTTGTGTTTAATTGCTGTTAAGTTAAAAAATATGCCATGTTCTTACTAAGCTCTATAAGCTTATATGTTTTTGTGTATTGTTTTGTAGATTGTTATTGCTAACTTTTGGATCGAATCTTCGGCTCACACTATCCATCGATTTTGGTAGTTCTTGTTATCCTTAGAGTTGTGGCATGTATATGTGGCTATATAAGTTGTTATGATACATTAGGACAAAAATACTAAACTAAGATGTTAGGTACTTTATTAAAATTGTAAATAGGTATCTTCTTAGTAAAATTAAAATGGCATGGAATTGATCACTTGTGATTTGTTTTGGCTTGTGAATGAATGAAATGTTATGCTAGAAATGGATGAAAGTTTACATGTTTTAGTTGTTGATGTAGGATATAATTGTGATGTCTATGAATGGCACATTGTTTTTAGGACATTAGTATGGTATGTAATGTTGTGTTGCTTGTGGTCTCAATTGTGATATGCTTTAAGATGATATTGAATCAGTGTGGTAATGCATATGTTTAGGTAATGTAGTTTGATTGTGATTGAGGTGCCTATATGGCATATTGGTTTAATGGATTTTGGTCTTTTGAATTGTTATTTTAATGCTTGTTTTGGTATGTTTTGATTGCCTTGGTTAAGGTTGCAAATGGCTTGTAGATACATGCTCGAAATGGGTGAAGGAAATGGCTTGATTTTGACCAATTTATTGTCCACACAGCCTAAGACACGGGCGTGTGCCTCAACCATGTGTAACACATGGCTGTACGACATAGCCGTGTGTCCCTTGTAGGATTTAAAGGCATTCAAGTTAAGCAGTTACACGGCCTAGCACACGGCGTGTGGCTTGGCCGTGTGACCTAACTCAAAGAGTTACACGAGCATGGATACAGGCTGGGACACGGTCGTGTGTCCCTATTTCAATTGTTACACGGCCTAAGACATGGGCGTGTGTCTTAGCTGTGTGAGTCACACGGCCATGTGACCCCTATAGTTTAAAATTTCTAACTTTTTCCTCAATGCTCCAATTGTTTCTGATTTAGTCCTGAATTATTTCTAAGGTGTTTCTAAGGCCTCAATGACTCAATTAAGGGATGAATTGCATGTATATGAATAGATTGTGCTATGTTTATTTCAAGGTTTGGAAATGTATGTTTTATGTTGCGTTTTTACGGTAATGCTCCATAATCTTATTTCGACGATGGGTACGGGTTAGGGATGTTACAATCCTACCCTTTTTCATGCCCAAGATTTTGACCAGGAATTACCCATTGTTTAACCCGCGAGCATGATTCTTATCTACTGAGTTAGTTGTGATTTTTGCTATGTTGATTTCATCTCTACTGTTTTATTTCTATTAGGCTAAAATAATTAAGATTAATGAAGTTAACCTTATTTTGCTTATAGTAAAATCGATTAAGGACACTTAATACGAATATATGCTAAATTTATTTTCATGACTGTTAGGTAGTTGCCAAAACTTATTTTTGACACTTGATTGTTTTTTCTAGTCCTCCAAAATTAAAATTCTATTTCATTAAAAAGAAAAAAAAAAGGATTCCATGGTTATGAGTATAAGTTACAACATGACTGACTGAGTAATCTGAGTAGGGTGCTTGGGTTGTCATCCTACTTCGCGTAAAAAGGTTGCATGACATGTTAGGTAAAACTCAACTAATCGGAATTAAACAAAAAAAATTAAGAGTGTGTTGGACCGAGTAACCGGGGTGGGTGCTTGGATTGTTATCCTACTTTGCGTCAAAAGGGCCAAAACATTCTTAAACAAAATAATAATAATAATAATAATAATAATAATAATAATAATAATAATAATAATAAATTAGGAGTGTATTGGGCTGAGTAACTAGGGTGGGGTGTTTGGGTTGTCATTCCATTTCGAGTCAAAAGGGGAAATACATTAAAAAATAAAAATTCAATCCATAAAAAAATCAACGAAGGAAAAAAGAGAATTAATTTTAGGGACTATAGGTGGAACAAATAGGGTGTCTTAGTAAGTTTAGTAAATTACCTAACTTTCATGAAATATCCGAGTCGATTTAATTTTTATGTGTTTAAGTTAGAGTACTTTTCGGTTTTACTTAAAGCAAGCTAAAGGTGCTCTTTATTTTCATATTCATTATGTTTATTTTTATAGAACTTTGGAGTAATACTTCTTTCATGGGAAAATCTAAATTACATAGTAGAATAGGAACCATACTTGACGGCAAGCATGGGCTAAGTAAGGGGAATATGATAATACTATAAAATGACATACTTTTATGTGTTAATTACATATATATTTTGAGTATGATCCTACTAATTTGGATTGTTTATGGTTTTTTATCTTGTAGGGACTAAATTGAAGGCAAAAAGAAATTTAGGGACAAAAAGCATAAATTTAAAGACAAAATGGGTCAGCATGCGAAATAGGGAAAAAGTGGTGCTGAAAATACAAAGTGTAAAAGACTTGGGGTAAAATTTCAAAGAAGAGATTTATAAACATAAGACTTTGTTTAAATTTGAATTTTTTTTTAAGATTATTGTTAGAATTATTAGATTGTTTAGATTTAATTTCAAATTATATCTCTTAAACATTATCATCTAGAGTTTAAATAGGAACAAATTAGGTTTTTTATGTACTATAAATAGAGGATGGAGTGACATGATTACTCACTCATCACTTTTGTAAAAAACTCCTTCTTCCTAAGGCTCTTAGCTTTTTTGTTTCTTTTCTTCTCCAATAAAATTTCATTCTATTAAACTTGTGTTTTTTTTTTCTCGAAAAGCATGAGCAACTAAACTCATCTAGCCAAACTTTATCAAGACTCCTCCAAAAGAGTTCATGAGAGTTACAACCCACGCTTAGCCCTTTTCAACTAGTATTCATCATTTCTCCGCATTACGGAACTGACACTTCCGTCCATATCCTTCCAAAAGTAGTCTTTTCATCTTGTGCAAAGATGGCACTTTGTATGTTTTAGGAAGGTTGCACAGTCGGTTCGCTAACTTACTGCGTTAGATGTTGTCGAGCCCAAGAGACGAAATAGTGTGACATTTGCCATTGAGAAACGATGATCTAGTATAAGACAGTCCCATAAATGTGACGGTTGGCTAGAGTCAAGTTCCTATAGATCGTAAGGCTATAACCTAAGTGGAGCTAGTGGTCATAGGCATCCTCTTCCACTATAGCTAGCTTATTTGGTCATGAAAAGAATCAACTAAAAGCCTATGATTGAACCAAATGAGGATCAAGATAACCGAAGGTTGGAATCCCCCAATCAGAAAACCCTTTTTTTTCCAATTCAAATTCTTATCACAATTACGGTTTCAATCTATTTAATCTCAACTCAATCATATTTTTAATTCTGTTTTATTTTATTTTTTCCAAGTCAGCTGTTTTTCTTAGGCATGAATCTGCCCGGGACTTCGAGAAACAAGGAGATGTGGCGACCCAGTCCCTGAGGATTTGACTCTACTCTTCTATTACTATTTCTTTTTATTATTTAGGGATAAGATATATTTGGTGCTCTCAAATAACAAAAAAAAATAGTAATAGGGGAGTAGTGTAACACCCCTAACCTGTATCCGCCATCAAAATAGGGTTTCAGAGTATTACTAAAATTTGCAGATCACTTAAAAAAAATTCAATTAAATACTTATCAATTCAATGCATCATATAAATAAATATATTACCATTCAATCAACAGCTTGGCACTTGTCTAAGCATCAAACAACAACATTGTTAGTATACTAGTACATATTTTATATAAATTCAACATTGATATACTTACTTTCTCGACATGTCACACTTGAGTTTAATAATTGTTTTTACTTACATAATTTCCTTGTATCAACATATCAAAGATAATCATATATGTACATGTCACGAAACATATCATTCTCTTACCGTTTCTTCATAAGTATATATCATTCATTTCATTATATCAATATTTCATACTCCATCATTTCCATATATTTTATGTATATTTATTCCGGTAATAGTTTATATCAAACTTAACATAAATTATATTCTATGTACTTATACTTATTTCGTTTATCTATCTTCATAATTATTTCATACAACTATTTTGTACATATATTTCCATATGACTAGTTCTTGTAAACATTTCACACAATCATTTCATATAACCATTCGTCATTTGATACATATTACCTAAATATCAATTGTTCAACAGATGTCATAGCGTCTTCCATCCACGGTCTTATTTATCTTTGACATGATGCCATAGTGTCTTTCAACTATGGTCGTACTCATTTTCTGTCATGTTGCCATGGTATCTTGCAACCATGGTCTTGTTCATGTCACGTTGCCATGGTATCTTTCAACTATGGTCTTATTCATTTCATGTCACGCTGCCATGGTATCTTTCAACCATGGTCTTATTCATTTCATGTCACGCTGCCATGGTAACTTTCAACCATGGTCTTATTCATTTCATGTCACGTTGCCATGGTATCTTTCAACCATGGTCTTATTCATTTCCCGTCATGTTGCCATGGTATCTTTCAGCCATAGTCTTATTCATTTCTCGTCATGTTGCCATGGTATCTTTCAACCATGGTCTTATTCATTTCATATCATATTGCCATGGTATCTTTCAATCATGGTCTTACACATTTCATTTCAGAGAGCACACTCCAGCGAACCTCATCCATACAGCGGGATTACCAATCTAGGCTAAATCCCCTGTAATATAAACTCATAGAGTATTGTCAGGATTACCAGTCCAGACTAAATTCAGATCCTAATTCGGATTACCCGTCCAGGCTAAATCCATTTTACACGTATTCTTCGGGAGGGCTATATTAGGGTAGGATCACCCGTCCAGGCTAGATCTTTTTTACCGTCAATTCCTTTTCGTTCAACTAGGATTTCTTCCCCTTTTTATCAAATATATCAATGTTTCATCAATTTTCATACAAGGGATATTTAAATCATATTCACATCAATAACATACATTTCAAGTATTTAAGAATATAATTCAAGTTATACGAACTTACCTAGCGAAATTGCAGAAATATCAAGATTCAGGGGTATTTTGGTAATTTACCATTTCCTCAATTTTCGCCCGATCTTAAATTGATAATTTCATTCAATTTATTAATTTAGATAATAAAACAATTCATTCCCTTCAATTTGGTCATTTTTAACATTTTTACAAAATTGTCCCCTGAAGTTTTATTTTTATTCAATTTAGTCATTAAGCCTAAAACATGCAAATTGGTCATGCTAGTTAAATATTCATATATATTTTCCTTCTCCTCCTCTCCATTCCACATCCTTAATGTATATAACACACTTGTAAGTAACATTATCTATATTTTTTATTATTTACTTTTATAAATATTCAAGCTGTCCATCTATATCATAGTCACTAAATTATTTATATCTGGAGATATAAAACTAAAAATTAAGATCCTCTAATTTTACATGAAACTAGACTCATATATATTCTTACCATAAAATTTTCAGAATTTTTGGTTTAGCCAATAAGTACAGTTTATTCTTTAAAGTTACCCCTGTTCTGCTGTCTGATAGTTCTGACCCTTCTTCACTAAAAATTAATTATCTCCTTGTACAGAATTCTAATGATGTTCTAGTTTATTTATCTTGAAAATAGACTCATTAAGGATTCTAAAAATATAAATTTAATCCCATATTTATTTTTATACATTTTTTTATGATTTTCAAAAGTCAGAACAGGGGAACCCAAAATCATTCTGACCTTGTCTCACAAAATTTATTATATCTCATGATTTACAATTCCATTGCTTACATAATTTCTTCTATAAGAAACTAGACTCAATAAGATTTAATTTCATATTTTATTCATCCTATAATTATATTTCTAAAATTTTTGGTGATTTTTCAAATTTAGACTACTGCTGCTGTCCAGAAGTGCAAGATATTAATTACCATGTTTATAACACCCTTATTTTCTTTTTCTACACTATTTCTTATCACTTTCTCTTATTTTCTCTTCACTAACATATCAAGAACATAGAACCATATGTAAGGAAACTCTACATTAACATTAATCCCATGCTTTTTCAATAATATCAAACTTAAAAATATATTGAAATCATGATGTTCTTACCTTGTTCTATTGATTTCAATCTTCATCTTGATTTTCTCTCTCCTTCAGCTTCCATTTCTTGAATCCAACTTGATATTCTAACTTCCCATAGTCTCCTTAACATTTTTCTCTCTTGGTAGTTATGGAAATTCTTTTGATTTTTGGGTGAAAATGGTGAATTTTTGGTAGAAGGACCAAATTGTAAAGAAAGCAAAACTTTCTTTCTTTCTTTCACATTAGTGCATAGAAAAGATGATGAAAATTCTTCATCTTTCCTTCCTTTTATACTAAATAAATAATAATAAAATATCTTATTAAAATATTAATAAAATAATATTTATCTAATTAAATAATTATAAAATATCAAAATATCTCTAGCACCATTATTACTTTCTAGATTTCTGTCTCTTCCAATTGACCATTTTGCCCTTTATTATCTTTTAAAATTCCATCCTTGAGTCATTATTTAATTTGGTAAAATTACAATTTAGTCCCTCATAGTTCTTCACATATTCAATTTGGTCCTAATTCATCTATTTTCCTTAGTTTCTAGATCATTCCACCCTTAAAATATTTACACTATTGGTCCTTCAAATTTTTCATATTTACACTTTAACCCCTCAAATTTTGAGTATTTACTCTTGTGCAACAAAACTTTTCTCACTTTTACAATTTAGTCCTTTCTTGAATTAATATATCATAATATACTTCCCAATATTGACATAACTCAAAATTTCCCTTTTTTGTCACTTTATTTCCTTATTTTACTATATCACGGATAATATTTTACTGTAAAAATTTTCGGGGTATTACAAGTAAGGTCAAATCCTCAAGGACTGGATCATCATAGCTCCTTATTTCTCGAAATCCCAAGCATAGTCGTGCCTAAGAAAAACAGCTGACCTGGAAAAAATAAAATAAAATAGAATTAAAAATATGATTGAATTGAGATTAAATAGATTGAAATCGTAATTGTGGTAAGAAGTAGAATTGAGAAAAAGAGGTTTTCCAATTGAGAGATTCCAGCCTTCGGTTATCTCGATCCTCCTTTGGTTCAATCATATGCTTTTAGGTGATCTTTCTCATGACCGAATAAGCCAATTATAGTGGAAGAAGATGCCTATGACCACCAGCTCCACTTAGGTTATAGCCTTACGATCTAGAGGAATCTGACTCTAGCCAACCGTCACTTTTGTGAGACTGTCTTATACTAGATCATTGTTTCTTAATGGCGAATGCCACACTATTTCGTCTCTTAGGCTCGATCACCTCTGACGCAGTAAGTTAGCGAACTGACTCTGCAACCTTCCCAAAATATACAAAGCGGTTGTCTTTGCACAAGATGAAAAGATCAATTTTGAAAGGACATGGACGGAAGCTTCAGTTCCATAATGCGAAGAAATGTTGAATACTTGTTTATGTAGGCTAAGTGCGAGTTCTAAGCCTCATTAACTATTTTGGAGGAGTCTTGATAACCTTTGGCTAGATGAGTTTAGTTACTCATGCTTTTTGGAAAAAAAACACAAGTTTTAATGAAATATAATTTTATTGAAAAAGAAACAAAAAGGCTAAAAGCCTTAGGGGGAAGGAGTTTTTTTACAGAAGTGATGAGTCAATATTTATGTCACTCCATCCCTTATTTATAATACATAAAAAAACCCTAATTAGTTCCTATTTAAACTCTAGATGATAATGTTTAAGAGATATAATTTGAAAATAAATCTAAACAATATAGTAATAATCCTAACAATAATAGGTTTTATGTTCATAATTTAAAATTTTGCCCCAAGTCTTCCACACTTTATATTTTCAGTACCACTTCTTCCCTATTTCGCATGCTGACCCATTTTGTCTTGAAATTTACGCTTTTTACCCCTAAATTTTCTTTTACCTCCAATTTAATCCTTATAAGATAGAAAACCATAAGCAGCCAAAATTAGTAGGATCGTACTCAAAATATATATATATATATGTAATTTTAGAGTATTATCAGCATCTGAAATACAGAATTCGTTAAATCCATATGTAGAAACAGAACAAACAAAAGAAAAGGAAGAAAACCAAGTAATAATTGGTTTCGGCAGATTGCAGGACAAGGCATTGGCCCTACTCGATTTGGATCAACTCCAAACGAAGTTTCATGCACATTTCTTTCAATCATAATCCTCCTAAAGCAGCTAGATAATGGACCCACTTGACCTTGCCATATCATTTTTCGCACTGCTTAAATTTGATAAAACTAGTACTTGGCAATAGAGTGAGAAAAACAAACAAAATTCCAATGGATGTGTCCCTAAACCTTCCAACTCTTCCCAATTTGTTCTGCAATGAACCAGCAAGTAAGGTAGTCTCTTGGGAAGCTGATGAAGATGAATGTGAAATTTTTACTTCTTCATCTTCGGATTTCTTCATTGATTATGACGTCGATTCGTTAACCAATATGTTCGATTCCGAGGTTGATCAAATGCTGGAATCTAACCTTCTTTCAAGATTTTATCTTCTTCCTGATATTGTTCATGCTCGTCAAGAGGCAGTCCAATGGATTTTAGAGGTACAATACAACCACCAAAAGTTTTCTTGGTAAACTACTCTGTTTTTTGTATTCTTGTCGTAATGCAATTGTTTAAAACAATTTCAGGTGCATTCTTTCTACAGGCTTAGGCCTGAAACTGCTTATCTTTCTATAAACTACTTGGATCGTTTCCTATCGGCTCGAGCTTTGCCGGTATGCTGTTTTCTTCTTTTCGGGCTATTTAAGAAGAGTTTGAAGATTGTTTACATCTTTTTCTATGGTTGGTTTTTGATGTTCATGTGTGTAGCAAGGGAAAGGGTGGCCTATGCAGCTTTTATCAGTATCATGCCTTTCACTAGCAGCAAAAATGGAGGAAACAACAGCTCCCATTCTCCTAGACTTGCAAATAATCAAACCCAGATTCTTGTTTAAGCCCAAAACAGTCGAAAGAATGGAGGTTTTAGTGATGAAGACCCTCAAATGGCGGTTGCGCACCATTACCCCTTTCGATTTCCTACATTATTTCATTTCATGTATCAATAATTCCCAACACAACAGCCTGTGTCACCTTTTCTCTTGTGCCACTGGTCTCATTATTGATACATGTAAAGGTAAACTCCTTGCCAGGCAAAAAAAGAAGTTGGAACTCTCTTCTATTTTTTCTTTCTCTGATCCTAGTTTGTGTTCATCACTTTAGCAGCAACTGATTCCTTGGATTACCCTCCATCAGCAATTGCTGCAGCAGTGACACTACGGCTGACTAATCACAGTGTTAACGACCAGGATTTGGCACAGTTGGGTTGCATGCATAATAGAATAAACAAGGTTTGCATCTACCTACACAATGCCTTGTTGAAAAACTGAATGGTATAAGTGGTTTTTGTTTACAACAAATGCAGGAGATAGTGAAGAAGATTTATGAGAACATTAAGGGAAGATCGTTTGGATTGGAGCCATTGAGGATGCCACCAAGTCCCACTGGTGTGCTTGATGCTGCTATACATGGAACCTGCAAATTACACAAGATTGGCAACAATAATATGAATTCAAGTAATAAAGGATTTAATGTTTGATTTTACTGATAAAGGACTGAAACCCAAAAAAGAAAAGATTTGGTTTGTACTTGAAATGTAATTCTTTTTACAGATTGTCTCAATGTTTTTTTTTTTTTTCTGGGTGTGTGGTTTGATTAGGGTGAATTGATTTTGAGTTGTGTGGATTTTTTATTTAATCATTGGATTCTCATTTATCCATCATATCCTCTTTTATAATTTCATTGTCATCATCATCATAATCAGAACAATGCCAGGTTTATTTTAATCCACCTAATTTAATCTTTGAAACACGTCTTTCTTGAGAAACAAAAAAAAAAAAAAAAAATTAAGTGTATCATTTTGATAGACATTTTCGTTGTGGGTGTAAAATAATGGTAGGACTAATTATAAAATTTTTAAATCTAACAAATATAATTTTAAAAATTATTACTGTATTCAAAAAATTAAAAATTAAATGAATCAGACATGTAAGGGTAAACCCGAGTTGTAAGGAAAAAAAAAAAAACTCTTGTTTTGCAAAATTAGAATGTTTGATTTTTAGAGTGAAGTAAAAATTATAAGGGCAAAGAAAATTAGAATTTGTTAGAAAGAATTGACTCGCACTCGGTGGAAACATAAACATATTTTGCTCCACAGTTTTGTAATCATGAAAAATTGAAACAGCAAACTTAAATCTTGCCAATTAATGGTCAAATTCTTCATACAGTCCCTGTACTATCCCCACGGATTTAATCTGTCTACCTATCAAATAAGTTAAGTCGTTAGTTCCATTTATATATTTAAACAAAAAAATTATAATACATGTAAAATACGAAAAGTTAATGTGCATATATCATATAACTCATGTGTAAAAAATAAATATTTAATAAACTTCATATGATGACTTGATAGTTAAGAGTATTTATTATCTCAAAGGTAGCTTGAATTAGAGTCGCGCTAATCACATTTATTATTCGAGTTTTATTTTATTATAACAAATAATTAAGTGAAGAAAAGGCTCAATTTTCATGGCTTTATTATTATTCACGGACCAAGGTTGATAGGACAGCTCATGTTACAAAGGAAGCTTCTCTTCTTAGTCACCCATAAGGCCATAATCATCTCAAAATATCTATTCGTATTTAGTGTACGGAATGAGATCTTAGTTTAATGATATGCATGAATCTTTTTTATATTTATTTGAATTATTGGTGGGATGTACTGCAGTCTAATAATTTATTTTATTTGTAGTTATTTGAAATTATAATTTCTTTTATATGTATGCATCTTAAGCTTAACATAAAACTGAATTTTTGTTTTAATGATTTTTTAGAGTTTACAAATATAATTAATATAATTAAGTATAACAATGAAATAGATTTAAACTAATATAAAAATAAAACTAAATAAATTTACACTTGTTCTATAAAAATAAAACCAAATCTTTCATGTGACTCTATATTTTCACTTGTTCTCCACATTTTAAATTCGCACCGCACCTACATAGAAATTAGGCAATAAACACCAAAATTAGTAGCATCGTACCCAAAAGTTTGTCAAAATAAAGCACATAAATATGTCAATTTGACACAATATCACTCTTCTTAATTAATTAAATAATGATTCATAACAGTCAATAGAACCTTTCTAAAAAAACAAATAAAAGAACTCATAACAATCAACAACACAAACTTAACAAACATGAAGCCTACAACATAAATTGAAAAAAATCTACAACAATCAACAAACACGAAACTTACAACATATATTGAAAAAATAAAAAATCTCCCAATGCAATAAACCATAAAACAATATGAAGATATAACTAGAAATTAAAAATATTAAACTTATCTAACTGGAGACAAGGATGAATGTTGTTGAACTAGCTTTATTTGACAAATTATTTTGATGTAAAAAACAAAAACATCTTTAAATAAAAATTTATTTTTTGAACAAAGAATTCAAAGCATGAGTAATATTTCAAAACTTTAAAACATATTAGAAAATGCTTTAAACACTTACAGTACGTTTGGTTGGCTGTAATGAAATAGGGCTGTAATTGAATAGAGCTATAATGGAATAGAGCTGTAATAAGTAATTCAACTGTTTGGTTGAATGGAATAGAATAGAACTGTAATAGTATTCTTGTGTTTGGTTGAATGGAATGATGTTGTAATAGCATAAGGAAAAAAACTAAAATGACCAGAATACCCTTAGCAGAATTTTTTTTAAAATAGATGATTATTGTTATTGTTATTAAATTTTAATAAGATTATTATTGAAAATAATTTAATAAAAATAATAAATAGTTTAACCATATTTTAACATAATTATTATTAAATATAATTTAATAAAAAATATAATTTAATAACATTCTTAATATAATTATTATTATATGAATTAAAAAATCAAAATATATAATACTATAAAAATATATATAATCTACTTTATTATTTTTAAACTGCAATACATATTTAATGTGTTAAAATATCATTACTGAAACAAATAATTTAATTATTCTATAATAAAAAACAATTAAATATTAGAAGTAATAAATAACTCATTGCTAAAAAAGTAATAAATAACTTGAAAATTATATTTCACATTCAAGCATAATATTCATATATTAACAAAAAGTTACATGATTTCATTAGTATATATGTCATAATCCATATGTTTTAAAATTTTACAACATCAAAAAGTTACATCATTGTAATGACATTCTATCATGTCATTATACCATCCAAATATTACAAACACAAAAAGTTATCAAAATATCAACACAACCATGATTTTTAATGGTCAGCAAGAAATCTTCTGACCCATTCCAATCGCACAGCAGAAGGTAAACTAAAAAACATGAGCATTTGCGTTGGATGATCTGGAATTTTGCTCAATGCTCGATAGCGTTCATCCTCAGTTAAACCTTCCACTTCACATAATGTTGGATATAATTTCAGAGCACTTTCTTGAATGGTCATTTCTGACTTTTGTTGAATTACCACTTCGGATGCAATACTCTTACTGATTTCAAGGCCAACGGTCCGTATATTTTCCGCCAATAAAGCGGCAGCATCATTAAATGAAGTAGAAAAATCACTTGCATCGTAAATCTTTTTTTCTTCTTTGAAAATGCAGAATTACCTTGGTTTCTAGCTAGTTGCGGTTCGGTTGAGGTTGTGTATTTGAAAGATCCATGTCATCTAAAGAAACATCGACTTCGGATCCATGGAAATCGTTTCTTTCTTCATGAGAATTTGTAGTGACTACATCTTCAACATTTATTTCTTCAATAATATCAAGAATTTGTTTGAGCATCTTTTCCAGTGGCTCGATCTTTTGCGTAGATGGCAGTAAGTTGGTCATAATAAGGGAAACTCCGATGTCTGAATTGAGTTGCTTCTTTATGACTCTATAAAAATTAAAAATTCATATTAGATATAAGTTTTGTTAAAATAAGATAATAAAGACTTGAAATAATTCTTACACTTATATATGAGTTCCAAACCGCATCTTCAGCAACAACAAGCTGCCTATGCTCATCCCAACCAAAGCCGCTATTGTTTTTTCCACTAAGCATGTCATAAACGATTGACCAATCCCTTTTCAATGTCCTAATCCTCGATTCAAGATTAGGTTTAGCCTTCAACATGGCATTGGGTAAAATGTTTTTCATCATTTTTTCTAACTCATTTAAATAGCCGGCTTTGAATCCCGTATCCGCATTAAAGGTTCCAGCATTGTGCATGTCGACCATACAAGCAACCAACGTAGCATCTTCTTCTGGAACCCATTTCCTTTTGGTTCTTCGAGAACTCTGGGAAGAAACACTTGATTGGGAAAAACCTGACATAACTATTTTAAGAAAAAATGTAAATGAAAATTAAGTTCAATATTATGCATCAAAAGGTCAACACTTTATAAAATTATAACACATGATGAATCAAAAGAAAATAAATTATCATTCAACAAGTCTAGTACAAAAAAAAAATACAATTCAAACACCACCAAAGTTTCATAAACTAGATATATGAAATGACATAAACAACTTAAACGTTTACTATTTTTACCCTAATCCTAACTAATTTCTAGATGCTTGCCATTCATCGAACATTTGGTTGGCTAGTTCGATCCTCCAAGTAGCCCATGTACCCGACGGATGAATATTTATAATATTCGGTTCATCGTCATCTATCACATTACTAGGTAATCCTTCTCCCAACTCTTCTTCAATAGGATCAAGACTCATATAGGTTCGAATAAAATTATGGAGCAAACAGCATGCAATAATAATTCTATTGTGCACCCTTACAGGATAGAATGATGGACTCCTAAGTATTCCCCATCTAAGTTTTAATAACCCAAAACATCTTTCAATAACATTACGCGCTGAAGCATGTTTCATATTGAAAAATTCTTCCGGAGTACTTGACTAGTAACCCTGATGCCACTCATTCAAATAATATCTTTGTCCTCTAAAAGGCGCAAGAAATCCCTCACAATTTGTGTATCCAGCATCAACTAGATAATAACAACCTATAAAAAGAAACTATTTGTCATGGTTAATTTCCCAAAAAAGTATGATCTTAGAAATTAATTCAAATTCCTTTAATTTTTGCATTTTACCATGAGGAACTTTTAGTCCATGTCTCCTACTTATGGCATCTCGAAGAACTCGTCCATCAGCAACAGAACCTTCCCAACCAGGAAGAACATAAACAAATTGCATATCAGGTGTACAAACACCTAACATATTTGTTGCTATGTCACCTTTTCGTGTTCGATATCTAGTCTTATCAACTGTTGGAACCCTAATCTTGATGTAGGTTCCATCTAAAGCACCTAAGCAATTCTACATCACATGTATAAAATCTCGAGTTAGAATACTATATTTAATTCTAAATGTACTAAATTATATACGAGCTATATATAGAACTCACTCCAATACCTTAAACCATTTCCACCTTGGGTCTGTAGAATTAGCTGTAATTGGCTCTGCCTTTTTAAATAACACATCTTGTAAGTGTATGACAGCATTTAAAACATTGTGAAATGATCTGCTAACGGTTTCCCCGGACCTATTAAAGTGATGCTTGATAACTCGATTTTTAAGGTGATGAGAAATAATATGTAAAAACATTGCCACTTGCTCATCAACAAGCTTGTTCCTTGACGACTTCAATTCCCCTAAAGTTTGTAACATCTCACATAGTTTAAAAAAGGTAGTTCTATTCATCCTAACTTGTTCAATACACGTCTCGTCACTAGCATATACAAGTCTTTTCACATAATCTCGTTTTACATAAAAATCCAAAATATAGGATCTAATCCTTGGTCTATAAGTATGCAAGCTATGAATGGCACCCAGTGCAACTAAGAACCAATTCGCAACTGTACACATCTACAACCATATTGTAATAGCAAGACCAATTCTTTTACGCCTCTCATTTTGTACTATTAAAGGTAGACGAGCCATTACTGCAAGATATTAAAGTGTTACATATCTTCAAATCGTAGTAAACTGGTCACATTTCTCCAATACTAATTTCAATAACAGTAAAACAAAATCAAAGAATTTAATTTCCAAAGAACTTACAGTGATTCAGTGAATACAAGATGCTCAACTCTGGGTGAGGCAGCAATCAAACAAGCCAAATAAGAAGAGGAAGCAATAACAAACTGTCAAAGAAAAAATGAGCAATACATATTAATAAATAGGATAAGTCTGTTTAAAAATATATTTGCTTATGTATAAGTAAATAATTTATCAAGCATTTACTAGTGTATAATAATAATATCATTTTCAAAGTTTTAAAGTTTATTGCAATTGAAATTCGATCTTATTTTCAAAGAATTTCATGTTTATTTATATAAATACAATTATCCAAATAAATGTTTATTTAAATCACTCAATACTTATACTCCTTCACTTTATAATTGTTAAATCACTTTTAACATTTTACATGTAGTCATTGAAACGTTATAAATATTTTACATGTAGTCATTTGAGATTTATAAGCAATATTCTCTATGTATATTTATGGAATTGAAAATTTTATAATAATGATATAAGTAATAAGATAAAGTACATGAGTGTAAACTTTTGAATCATGAAATAAGATCATTATTTTTTAGATATTTTATAAATAATATTCCATAACAAAGATATGAAATAATAAAGTACTAATAAATATATATATAATTGTTTCACATATATATATGTATAACTCAATTCACAATTTTTAATAAAAATACATTTTAATAAAATTATAATCTTTTGTTTTGTATTTTAATAAATTAACAAGTGTCTTAAAAAAGTATAACAAAATGTTAAAAAAAGAGATGCCTGACAATTTTTTAAAATTGTTTGTGGAATAAAAAAAACATATTATTAGTATATCAAATACTAAGTCATTATTTATTTGAGGAAAAAAGTATAATAAAAATACATGTAGGAATGTTAATTGAGGAAAAAACAAAAGATTGATATGAAGGCATATATGCCAAAATAGTTATTTCCCTTTCTTTTAAGGTGCAAATTGCAATTTGTTTTATATTTGCCCTTAGCCTTTACATCTATCTTTTATATTTGCCCTTGGCTTTTACATCTATCTCGTCATCTTGATGAAATATCTTAGGAATTCTCATTACTTACATCAATCCTCATAAATGGTAAAACAGATCTTTTATATAATTCCAAAGATCTTGCTTATCAATCTTCTTTCAAACTATCTTTGTTAGCAATATTATTTGATAGTTTATATTTAAAAAGTTGCATTATTCCTCCCAATAATTATGCAAATAATAGATTTATGCAAAACAATACCCAAAACAATACCCAATAATTATTGTACGAAAACCTCTCTTGCCCAAAGAAAGATATGCAATTTGATCCTTTTTCTATCAAGCTCTATGGTCCTTATCTTGAAGTCAATTCTGCCAAAGAAAACACAACATTATTAAACCGTACTGTTCATTCTTAATATCTCAGAATTTATACAAATGATTACTTAAGGATTCAAAAAAGGTATCGAATGGATGTTATACCGATCTGCAACTCAATAGCAATATGAGAAGCATAAAACAATTCCTCAAGCTAACATGATGTTATACTGATCTACAACTCAATAGCACTTGGTACAAGGAAGACTACTAAATCATGTACATAATTCAAGCCTAAAACAAGACAAGTCAAACCTAAGCTAGCAAGAAATGGTTAAAAAGCCTAACGGCTCACACAACCAAATAACGTTTGAGAGGTTGACAAAGATCTAAACAAACACCAATAACTTAACTTTAGAAATAACAAATTTCAAAGATCCAAATTTCATAATGGAGCATGAGTAAGTATCAATACCTTCATTGGGGTGACGTTATAAGTAGAGACACCAGTTATGTTTTGAACTTTGGTTTTCAGCAGTATAAAAAGCAAGAGCACTTTCTCCAGGCTTGATTCTCACCTAGCAGAAAAAAAATTTAAAAGAAGTACTCTACAGTGCCCCAAAACAACAGAGAAGTTAAGAACCTCTCTTTGAGTTGGTACAAATTTCCAGGGCATTCCATCCGCCACATCAGCATTGAATTGCACTACTATCTCCCTAAAAGGATAAGAGAAAATTTCTCAAACAAAGGCATAGAAGTATAAGAAAGATCATATCGTGATGCAAGTCTAACATCTTCATAATAGCATCTTTAGAAATGCATGAATTGAATTGAACAAACTGGCTGATGTGAAATGATGAATGATACTAAAATTTACCACCTCACTCCTATTTGTTACCCTCTTGTAAAAAAATCGCATCTATATATAAATAAAGAGTATAATCGGAAGGGAGTGATACCCTGCAATCTGTCTTATGATAGCTTATATGGTTTTACCTCATAAAACATCCCATTCCCCTCTTGAATTGTTTCAGAAATAACATGCTAAGACCATTATTGGTTTAAGTTGTTTCCCCACCATACTCAAATGTTTCTTGCAACAAACAAGTTTCAATGTTTTCCAATTATTTTTCTAATAAGAAGAATGGTAACCAGTTTCTCATTAAGGGAATGACTTCATGCTCCAAAACACTTTAAAAACAACAATAATGATAATAATAATAATAATAATAATAATAATAATAATAATAATAATAAATAATCATGATTACAACTAACCAAAGAAACATATACATATCTAAGCAGAAAATGTCAAAAAGTAGAACTAAGAATGTTACAAGCAGAAACAAACCACAGAACCAGGTTTAACACATAAAACAGTACATAATCTTGACCATGACATTATGTTAGGCACCTATAGCAATTGAATTTGAATTTTAGTTTGGTTATAACAAGTTACAATAAAATCAAAACAAATCAGAATTGATAAAAGGAAGCCTATTTATATTCATTATAATTAAACACAAGAATAGCTTTCTTTAACAAAAAAGTTTCCTAATGAAAAATTTTTAAAACAAATAAATTAGATATAACAAATGCCAAAAACTTTTCCACACCATATATATATAGCAGACTAAAGGCAAACAACAGTCTACCAGTTCCAAATTCAAAGGAGCAAAGCAGTGTTTCACATAAAAGAAACATATGATATGGTACCCACTATCAAACTAATCAAAAGCATCGACTAATTTACTCAAAAAAGACCAAATTTTGAGCATGAACGAGTCAAGTAACCCATATTAGAACTAAGGACATAAAGCTTGAAATAAAATGATGAAATTAATAACGAGAGCTTTATACCTTGGAAAGGGTATTAGCCAAAATTGATGATGGAATCCCAAATTAGTAATTGTAGCGTTTTCTCCTCGGTTTCAACCTTGGGGCTTTTGGGAAAGTTGGAAGCTTGAAAGCGTGGGTAGCTGAAAGAAAGGAGTCGCTTTAGCCTTCATAGGAAGCGAGACGAGAGCAAAGGGAAAAATAAAACTAAACAATAGGGTTTGTCAAAGGGTTGGTCAGGATATAAGCATGAAAAAGAGAGAGATGGTTGGCAGGAAATGGGAAGAAGAATGAAAAAAAGAAGATGCTTCAAACGTGACAATGAAAAAGTAGGAGAAGGTTGGAAGGAAATAGGAAGAATGAAAAAAAGAAATTGCTTCAGACGTGAGAATGAAAAAGAGGGAGAAGGGTAAAGTTGAAACTCACAGACGCTGAATGGGTATTCCGTAGATGGAGTGCCGAATGGTAAACGGCAGTTTTGCCTTGAATAAGGCTGTATGGAATAAGGCTGTAATAGCCTATTACAGTCAACCAAATAATGGAATAGGGATGAGCCACTGAATTTACCTGTAATGGTTTAGCATTACAGCCAACCAAACATAGCGTTAGAATATTTTTGACAAAGTTTTAAAAATGAATTTAACCTCTTCAACTTAATTAAAACGATTTCAAATCAGTTGCAAAACTATTCCCTATAAGAAGTATTGATGTTTTACAAAATGTATCGATACTTGTACAATTTTATCGACACCTCTACTCTCTGTTTTGAATAAAAAAAATGAACACAAACAATAAGTATCAATACCTTTAAAATTATATCGATACCTATTGATTTTTATTGATACCAAAAATTTCTATCGATACCAAATTTTCATTCTGTTTTTCATTATCTATTCAAAAACGTCAAAAAATATCATACCCATAAAATTAAATCAATTCCTTTTACCAAGTATCGATAAATCATTGTTTGGTATCGTTGAAAACTAATTTTAACGGTCATTGAATCAGACATTAAGTGCTTATAGTATCGATACTTGTTCAAAAAGTATCAATACTTTTTGTAGTAGGTGAATTTAATGGTATGATATTTCCATCCCAACGGCTTTATTTATTCTCCCAATAATCACAACGATTGGAAATGAATTAGTAGGTATAAATACTAGCTTTTGATGGTCCTACAACAACAAAAGATATAATCAAGCCTAAAAATCAATCAATTCAACCTTAGTGCTCAGTTCTTTCATACTTTTCTTGTACACACTTGTGAGTTGTTATTGTTATTCTTTAGCTCAAGTGTATTCTTTTTTGTTTGTGTTTTATTGGCAAACATTCTGATCCTATGAGGATTATTTCTTAGTTTGTTTCTTTGTAATTCTTTGAGAGGGTTTGTCTTAAGGCTTGGGTAGAAATCTTAAGAGGGTTGTAAGGTTAAACATTGTCTTCAAAAATTGAACAAATTAGTGAATTTGGGAAAACCTTTAGTTATGGAAAACTAACGTATTAGAGTAGGCAATTGGGGTCGAATCATTCTAAATCTTTGTGTTTATTGTTTCATAGTTTTTCTTTGCTTCCACCAAATTTTTTACGGGCCAATTCACCCTCCCTTTTAGCAATTTTGGTTTGATCGATTGAGCTAATAAATTTCGAGGAGAGTGTGGAGTTAAAATTGGGAAGAAAAGAAAAGATGTATTATTGGAGTCTGCTAACCCTAGCAAGCCAATGTTTGCCGCCACTAGCATAAGTTCATAGGTTTTTCTAGTCTACCAGTTTTTTGTTCCTTCGATTCTTTGTGTTCATTTAAAATTGGTATTTTGATAATTAGTCTGTCACGCACGCTTGGAGTAAGGTTTTCTGAATCTTGAGATGGGTACATGCATCAATGGAAAACAGATTAGCTAATCTCTCTCTCAACGGGGATGAAGATGAAATTTTACAGATTCAAATAGACTCGGTTGCAAGTAAGGAAAGGGGTGAGTTTCAACTAGTAGGGTGCTTCCTAATGGCAAGCATAGTACACTTCCAGCCATGAAAAGTACGATGGCGAATCTGTGGCATCCAGTTCGTGGAGTTCAGATCCGAGATTTGGGAGAAAAAAGGTACTTATTCCAATTCCTTCACGTCATGAACATGGATCGGGTTTTCAAGGGTTCACCATGGACCTTCAACAACTATTTATTAGTTCTTCACAGATTACAGTAGGGAGAGGATCCATTAAAGGTGTCATTAATTTATACCCCTTTTTGGGTTCAAATTTATGATGTTCCTACTGGATTATTTTCTGAAAAATTAGCAGCATAGTTGGGTAACTTTTTGGGAAGTTTTTTGGAATATGATGGTACAAATCTGGGGAAGGAGAATCGCAATTATATGCATATAGGGGCTCAAATTGACATTAGACATCTACTGAAGAGGAAGAAACATGTTAGGTTTAATGGAATATGTTCATACGTTAGATTCAAGTATGAACGTTTATCTTTGTTCTGCTTCTATTGTGGTCGAATGGGGCATAACAATTTGTTTTGTAAAGCGAAGATGCTACTTGGGGTGGAATTTGCTGAGTTAGGTTGGGATCTCTCTCTACGGGCTCAATCACGAAGAGCTTTGTCGATGAATAGTGTTTGGCTTAGGGAGGAGAATGATAGTCAACGTAAAGGAGAGGGAAAAAATTGTTGGGGGTCAATGAGCAAATTATGGGATGATTCAATTAAGGGAAGAGGTGGAATGACCATTGATCCAAATTTAGGTTTCAATCTAGAAGGGGGTTCATCAACTTTAGACCGACAGAATGTTAATTTATTATTAGATTTTTCACATTCAGTTATGGAACATGATATGAAGGATGGTATTTTAATTGGAGATGAGGGGAAGAAGAGAGTTAGAGGGGTGATAGAGGAAACATCCGAAAGAGATATTACTACCGAAGGGAATAGAAGGAGGATGGATTCCAATCAATTTTTATTAGCGGCTGCCAAGGGGCAAACCGACCGGTTGCAATGAAAATCTTGAGTTGGAATGTCCGTAGTTTGGGGAGGCCACGGACGATTCAACGACTTCGACACTTGCTGAGGACATGTAATCCCCATATTGTCTTCTTTGTGGAGACGAAACTTGGTAGTAGGCAAATGGAACGTGTGTGTAGAAGATGCAATTTTGTGCATGGTCTTGAGGTAGATTCCGAAGGCAGTAAAGGAGTTTTATGTTTGGCTTGGCGAACAGAAATTTTAGTTGTTCTTCAATCTTACTCTAAAAGACATATTGATGTGAAAGTCGAGGATAATGAAGCGAAGGTCAAATGGCAATTCGCAGGTTTTTATGGGTCCCCTTATGCACAAGAGAGAAGTAATTCATGGGAGGTTTTGAAAAGCCTAAGTAATGTTAGAGATGGCCCTTGGTTCGTTTGTGGGGATTTTAATAAAATATTGTATGGGTCTGAGAAGAAAGGAGGGCTACCTAGGGATGAAAGAAGGAAAGATTTATCTCGGAGAACCTTGAAGGAATGTCAATTAGTAGATATCGGTTATTCTGGCAGATGGTTCACATAGGAGAGAGGTAATCTTCCAGAGAAAAATATACAAGAACGGCTAGATAGAGGGGTGGCAAATGATGAATGGGTATCTTTGTTTCCAGAAGTGAAAGTATAGCATTTGGTGCACTCATTTTCAGACCACTGTCCCTTATTGATTAATACCAGTAGAGAAGAGAGATGTCTGAAGAACAGAAATTTTAGATTTGAAGCTTGGTGGCCATTGGAGGAATCTTTTCTTAATGAGGTTGAACGAATTTTGGGGAAATCTTCAGGGAACTTGATGGAAAAGCTAGAAAATGTTAAAAAAGGTTTGGACGTTTGGGCTGGACAAATCCAATTCAATAAGAAGAAGAAGAAAGAAGTACTTACGAATAAACTAGCTGATTTATATAAAGCAGAGAGAGATGATAACAATTTGGCAGAGCTGCTTGACACAAAAATACAGATGAATTTCGAGATTGAAAAGGATGAACGATACTGGGAACAAAAGGCTCGGCTGAACTGGCTGAAACTTGGTGACAAAAATACAGTATTTTTTCATAGCCAAGCAACACAATGTAAGAAGCGAAACCTTATTCGTAAGCTAGTAAATGAATATAGGGAGGAGACAAAGGTTCTACATGAAATGGAGGTGGTGGCCCATTCATATTTTCAAAAGCTTTTTTCGGCAGGACATAGAGGATCTTATGAACACTTGCTATCAGGTATTGATCGATGTATTAATGATGAGGATAATAAGTTGCTTACCGCTAAATATACAAAAGAGGAAAATCAAATTGCGGTATTTGATATGGGACCTACGAAAGCTCCAAGCGAAGATGGTCTCCTGGGATTATTTTATCAGAAATGTTGGCACATTATTGGGAGTGAAGTAATGGAGTTTTGCTTACAGCTCTTGAATAGTAGTATGGAGGTTAGTTTATTAAATTTTACAAATATTGTGCTCATTCCAAAAATCGCTAACCCGTCCAATTTAATGCATTTTCGTCCAATTAGTCTATGTAATGTGCTATATAAAATTTTGGCAAAGGCTATTGCGAACCGTTTTCGAGTTGTAATTGGAAAATGTATCGATGATGCACAGAGTGCGTTTGTTCCGGGGCGTTTAATTTCAGATAACATGCTATTAGCTTATGAAGTTTTGAACATGTTAAAGTAGAAGAGGATGGCGAAGAAAGGGTTCATGATGGTGAAACTTGACATGTGCAAAGCGTATGATAGAGTGGAATGGGATTTTCTGGAACAAGTTATGACTCGGATGGGTTTTACAGCAAGATGGATTGAGGCAATTATGAAGTGTGTTTCCATAGTCTCTTATTTAGTGATTTTGAATGGAAAATTAAGAGAAAAGTTCCAGCCAACAAGAGGACTTCGACGGAGAAACCCATTAGTCCTTTCTTATTTCTGTTATGCGGTGAGGGTTTATCCAGTTTAATGCGACTAGCAGCGAGAGAAGGGCTTTTGAAAGGAGTGAAAGTAAGTAGAAACGGTCCTTTAATTCCGCATCTATTATTCACAGATGATTGGATTTATTCAGAGAGGCCACAAGAAGGGACCGCAAGTATTAAAAAGTATTTTGCAAGAATACAGAAGTTGCTCGGGTGAGTGTGTGAATTTTGATAAATCAACGGTTTTTTCAGCAAGAACACTTCAGAGGAAGACAAGAATTGGGTAGTCAATTTACTAGGTGTTCGTAGCTCTAATGAGCCAGAGAGGTATCTTGGTTTGCCAAATATGGTAGGGAGGAGGAAAACGGATGCATTCAGAATTTGAAAGACTGTATTAAAAAACGAATAGATAATTGGAGTACCAGGTTTCTTTTGCAATGTGGGAAAGAGGTTTTTATTAAAGTAATTTTGCAAGCTATTCCAACCTATTCGATGGCCTGCTTTTTATTACCTAAGTCGCTATGTGAGGAAATTGAAAGTATTTTAGCAAAGTATTGGTGGCAGCAGGGTCGAGGGAAGAGGGGAATTCATTGGTGTACTTGGCAAAACCTTTGTTTTTTAAAAGAAAATAATGGCTTAGGTTTTCTTAATTTAAGTCAATTTAATATTGCGTTACTTGCTAAACAAGGTTGGCATTTGATTAGTTATCCTTGTTCATTATTAGCCAGGGTTTTGAAAGTGAAATACTATCCGAGATCAAATTTCTTAGAGGCTCAGTTAGAAACTTTACCTTCACTTACCTGGAAGAGCATTTGGGCAGCCAAGGGTCTCCTTAAAAAAGGATTATGCTAGAGAATTTAGTGAGGAAATAAGGTCTCCATTTGGGATGATTGCTGGATTCAAGGGATTGATTCATTAGAAAGGCCAAACAGTTTAGAAAATATGTAGATAAAGTTAGTTTCAGATCTTATTGATAATACTAATAGGAAATGGAGGGCAAAGTTAATTAGCAATACCTTTCAGCCAGAGGTGACTCGATCAATCTTACAGATCCCATTATTAGAATCTGACCACGAAGATTTTCAAGTCTGGAGGGGTGAACCAACTGGTACATACTCAGTTCGCAGTGCTTGCAAACTATTACAAATTGCTAATCTGGATCCTAGTGATTATTTATTACAGACAGAATCTAAGGACTATTTTAAAAAATTATGGAATCTGCAACTACCATCTAAAGTTACAATTACAATTTGGCGCATATCCTGGAATTATATTCCCACTTTGGGAAATCTCAGACATAGAAGAATAGTGTCCAACGCCAAATGCCCTCGTTGTGGCTATGAAGTGGAGGACTGTCATCACATCTTCAGGCAATGCCTTACAAGCATTAAAGTTTGGCAGTTAGTAAATTTATCATGGGTCACAGATATTTTTCAACTTAATTTCTGGGAATAGCTTACCGAGGTTTTCAAACAAGGGTCGGAGGAGCAATGCAGATACTTTTGTTTTGCTTTATAGATGCTCTAGTTTTCAAGCAATCGGCTGTTGCATAAGAAGACAAACACAGCAGGTGAAAGTATCACGCAATAGATTCGGAATCATATGACAGAGTTTGAGGGGATTAGCGTAAAAAAGATTTTAACAAACACGGTCAATAAACAAAGTGTGAGGGAAGACGTACCAATGGTGAAGATTTAATTTGATGCGGCATTTGACTACAAAGAGCACAGATCAGCGTCAAGGCTGAAGATTTGGAGCACGAGGAACGAGTTTCTGGTTTTGAAGTTAATCATTCATGCCAATATTGCATCTCCGTTCGCAGCAGAGGCACATACAGGGTTGGATGCAGTAAAGTTAGGAATCGAAATGGGTTTTCAAGAAGTTCAGATATTGGGTGACTCAAGAACAGTAATTCAAAAATGCCAGTCAACAACAAGGGATTACTCAGTTACCGGAGCAATTATTAGAGACATCCACAACAAGAAATCATGCTTTCAAAAGATCGAGTTCAAATACATTCAAAGAACAGAGAATAGAAGAGCTCATAATATCGCAAGTGAATCATTGAAGAATGGATAGAATACATACCTGAAGAGTGAAGAACTGATTCGGCGCACTGGCAGTGAAGTAGAACAACGGGCAAGGAATCCAGACTAATGGATTAGGAGAAATTTGTTTTTCAAAATAAGATAGCAAAGAAAGTATCCTTGGGCAGAGCTATCGACAGACGGATGGAATGGATGAGAAAGACGATAAGATAAGTTGTGCAAGACTAATGGTTTCCAGCCGTTGAAGTGTGAATACTGGGTAGATTAGGTTTACTTTTCCTAGGCTATTAATTGTTTTGTCAGTTTTCATTTATTTTTCTAATTTATTTGTTTTTTTCAATTTGATTTGCTGGCTTCCAATACAGATAGTAGAAGGCTAGGGCGGTCATTGGGCTTGCCTTAGTAGGTCAGAACAATTGTTTTTTGGTTGTTTTATTTTAATAATATATACCCAATATATCCTTATTCAAAAAAAAATTAGGAAAAAAATATTAGGGATTTTAATTTTCAAATTTACGAGAGAAAAAGATAAGGAAAAAATTGAGATATTTTAGTTTTATCTTAAAAAGCAATAAAAATGATTATAATGATAGTTATAATAAAAATAGAGGGTAATTTTTTCTTGGAATTTAGATTTCACTTTTATTCTTAAATTACCTAAGAAATATGCCATAATGAGATTTCACCTTATATTACATGATACCATACTGTGAGATTATAGAATGATCTGAATGTTGAAATCTAAACACCGTAATCTCATTCTGAAAGGTAATATTATAGGTCATAATGTTTGTAACATCCCGAATTAGGGCCTAGTCGGAACAGTGGTTTCGGGACCACAAATCTGACTTAAGAAAATTTATTTTTATTATATTTTTATGGTCTATGATTTCACGGAATGAATTCATGAAAATTTCGTTCGAAAATTTTGACGTTTGGGCACTCAATTTAGTCAAAATGACTAAATTGTAAAAAGTGAAAAAGTTGAGTTCCACATGTTAGAAGTGTTCAAATGTTATGAGTTTTTAAATTGGAGGTCCTTAAATGGTAATTAGACCATTGGTTAATTGTTGGACAAAAATAGACATGAAATGGGTGTAATAAAATATTTTTAAGTTAAGGGCATTTTGGTAATCTAATAATTAAAAGAATTAAAAAGGGAAAATAAGCCAAAATTGATTATCATCTTCTCCATCCAGCTGAAACAAGCATGGAAACCATGGCTAGGGTTTGGTTCAAGCTTCCAAGCTCATTTGTAAGTGATCCCGAGCCCCGTTTTTAATGTTCTTTACATTTTTGAAGTCTTAGTAACATGATCTACTCATTTCTACCATTATTTTGAGCTAGGGTTTATGTTTAAAAATTTACCCATGAGTGACATGCTTGTATTTTGATGTATAATGGTAGACAATGAGTGTTGGGTGTTAAATAAATGACTTTTACTAAGCGATTTTCGACGAAAACGTCCGAAAGTACTATTTTGTAAAAGTTGTAAAAATGGAATAAAAGGGTGTTATGATGAGAATTTTAGTTTTCTATAGTTATGAAAATGGTTTGGCTAGGCCTATAGAATGGGAAAATTGAATAAAAATCACTTTACGAGCCTAAGAGAAAAAGTGTAATTTCGACAAAGTTTAAGGGCAAAAATGTAATTTTACCAAAATATGATTTTGGGTCAATTTGAATAATGTGAGTCCTAAATAGGTTATATTTGAAATGATAGATCAAGGAAATCGAAATTCAGGCTTAAATCGGGAAAATACAAGTTTTGGACTAAAATGGTAATTTTGTCGTTTTCGTATTCGAGGTAAGTTCGCGTGATTTAATAAGCATATTATTCATGTTATTATTGTTATACATGAAATATATCTTGATATGATTGTATTGAATTTGACGTTAATGGACATTTGATGGAAATTGACATTTTAAATTAAATGAATAAGTGTGTATGAAAACTAGGTGATATGTTATTTTTTATTGTATGGACTAATGCTCAAATAAACATGAAAATGTGTTGAATTGAATATACATTGCATGGTCATCTATGCATATTGATATACTTGATGAAAAGAGAAAATCTCGGTTGAACAAAAAGGGTTATCTGATGGATACGCTATTCTTACATGATACGAGATCCTGCATGTGTTACAAAAAAAGATTTAGCTTAGACGGGTAATCCGTTGATCTCAATATAGAAAGGATCTAGCCCAGACGGGTGTTCCTTAAGTGATCGACCCTCCCAAAGAATATGGGTGCATTAATGATTTAACCCGGATAGGTAATCTGATTAAGGACTGAATTTAGCATGAATTGGTAATTCAGATTCGAGCTTATGAGAGTGTATGTCATTGTAAGGGATTTAGCCTAGACTGGTAATCCCGACAACACTTTGTGAGTTATGATATGGGAGATTTAGCCTGGACTGGTAATCCCGCCGTAATGAGTGAGGTTCGCGGGAGTGCGTACTTGAAATGATCACTTGCATGACTTGACGATAAATGTGATATCCATCTAGATTCTGAGGAATTCAATGGGAATTAATATGAGAAATGGAATGGAAAAACTTGAAATGATAAACTCATCTATGCTTAGATGATACTAGTATGATGTATATGATTGTCATGTTTGGATGAGTGGCTGTGCTAAAAGATAGCACAGGTACATACTCGAAACCCATGAGCATGTGTTTTCCATGTTAAATGAAATGGACTTGTGATAATAGTGCAAATGAATGAGTGTTATTTATGAGAATAATTTCTATGACAAATTTGTGATGGTTATCATTATGTTGCACTAAGATAGATTAGTACAATAGCAGCGGTCCAACTTTGAAAATCCACCAAAAATAGTGAAAATTGAGTTAGAGGCTGAGCAAAATATGAAAGTAAAGCTTATCGAGTCTGGTTTCAGATAAAGGAAATGGTGTAAGCAAAGGAATCTCATATGATGAAATATTTGAATTTTTGTGAAATAGGGTCAGAGTGATCTCGGACTCCCTTGTCTTAACTTTGAAAAATCATTAAAAATTGTAAAAAAAATTATTATGAATTATAATTTATATTTTTAAAATTCTTAATGAGTCTATTTTCAAGGGAAATAGACAGAAGTGTCATCCGAGTCCCGTACTATGAGATAATTAATTCATAGTGAAGAGAGGTCGGAACTGTTAGATAGCAAAATAACGGTAAATTTAAAGAATAAACTGTAATTATTGGCTAGACCAAAAATTATGAAAATTTTATGGTAAGAAGATATGTGAGTCTAGTTTTAGGAAAAATTAACGGTTCTCAATTTGGAGTCCCGTAGCTCCAGATACGAATAATTTAGTGACTGTGACTTAGGAAAATAGCTTGACTGGACTTTGGAATAAATAGAAAGAATTTGAAAATAGCATGATATCACATTGCTTATTATTTTTCATGCGAGCTTACTAAGCGTAAAGCTTACTCCCTCTTTTCCATCTCCTTAGTGTTTTTAGGTCGGCTCGGGGTTGGAGATCGCCGGAGGCAGCATCACACTATTAGGCTACCACCTTTGGAGTATTGTTGAATCTTAATGTCTTCAAGTGAGTGGCATGTATATAGACTTAGTCATTATGATGTGTATTCTTTTGATTTGACCAAGATGTTGGCTTAAATTGATTTGTTGTGTTTAGCCATGAGATGTGGCTTGTATGAGTTATGGCTTGTAAGCCCATTTTATCCAAGCTATTTATTGATGCCTTGTGATGTTGTCATGTGATTATAATTGTTTGACATGAATGGTTAGTATTACGGTATGTATGCTTGATGAATGTCTTATAACCAAACGAAGTGGTCATAATCAGAGAATAAAAGTGTGATATGGCAGTAAGTCAATAATGCTTGAACATGAAATTGGTGTGGAATGACTTAGGCAAGCATGGTATAAATGTATAAGTAATAATCAAAATGACATGTTCAGTTGATTGGGAATTGGTGTGTTTAGACTTGGTATTAAATGAGTAAGCAAAATACATGTATGATGATATATATGAATATTACAATTGAGTCTTAATGGAGGATGTTTAATCATTTACTTGATTTTACATTGTATGTGTCTATAATGTATTTAAGTATGTGAGGTATTAATGGTAACAAAAAGGCTTGGAAAGTAGCCTAAGTGCTAGCTACACTGGTAGAAACACAGCCATGTGTCTCAACCGTGTAGAGGACACGGCCTAGCACACGGGCGTGTGGCCTGGCCGAGTGGTTCAATTTGTTTTGTTGATGTCATAAACAGAGAGTTACACGGCCTGAGGACACGGGCGTGTCCTTGTGCCCACACAGGCGTGTGACCCTGTTTCATGAAAATTTTTGTAAGTTTTCCAAAACTTTCTAAAGTTCTCGGTTTAGTCTCGAACCACCCCGATGTATGTTTTAGGCCTCGAAAGCCCATATAAGGGACAATATACATGTATTTGAAATTTTTTAATTTAGATGAAATTTTGTAGCCCGATTTTCGCATGTTTGTGAATGTTTAAGTCCGATAACGCCTCAAACCCTGTCTCGGCGTCGGATACGGGTAAGGGGTGTTACAATGTTATATTCGAAGAACCAAACACCCAATAACATTATCCTTACACAAAATCTATAATATTTCTAACTACCCCATTAAAATAGTTACTGAACATGTCAAATGGTGAAAGTCAAATCTGAATTGATTTATTTTAGATTAAAATTTTATTAAGTTCAAGCTTAAAATTTTAAATCAATTTTAAATCATTTATTTGAATTATTTTGTTTTTATTATTTCAAATATTAATTATTAAATTTTAAATTTAAATATTTTTTAATATTATTTCAATTGAAATCATTTTAAAATCCGATTTATTTAAAATTTGCTTATCAATTAGATTAGGAACCTAATGTGGTGAGCTTTGGTTTCCCGATCAATTTTGCTCTCTCTCACACTTATATGATCCATATTATATGTAACACTCCAAAACCATATCTTTCGTCAAAACAGGGTTTCGGAGCATTACTAGAATTTACGAATCACCTAAAAAAATTCAATTGAATACTTACCGATTCAATGCATCATATAAATAAATAAATATATTATCATTCAATCAACAGCTTGGCACTTGTATAAGCATCAAACAGCAACATTGTTAGTATACTAGTACATATTTCATATAAATTCAACATTGATATACTTATTTTCTCGATATGTTACACTTGAGTTTAATAATTGTCTTTACTTATATAATTTCCTTATATCAACATATCAAAGATAGTCATATATGTACATGTCACGAGACATATTATTTGCTTACTGTTTCTTTATAAGCATATATCATTCATTTCGTTATATCAATATTTCATGCACCATAATTTCCATATATCTTATGTATATTTATTTCGGTAATAGTTCATATTAAAATTAACATAAATTAAATTCCATGTACCTATACTTATTTCATTTATCTATCTTTTTAATTATTTCATTCAACTATTTTGTACATATATTTCCATATGACCAATTCTTGTAAACATTTCACAGAACCATTTCCTATAATCATTCTTCATCTGATACATATTACCTGAATATCAATTGTTCAACTGATGTCATAGCATCTCCCATCACGATCTTATTTATCTTCGACATGATGCCATAGTGTCTTTCAACTATGGTCTTACTCATTTTTTTTCAGGTTGCCATGGTATCTTTCAACCATAGTCTTATTCATTTCATGTTACATTGCCATGGTATCTTTCAACCATGGTCTTATTCATTCCCGTCATGTTGCCATGGTATCTTTCAACCATGGTCTTACACATTTCATATCATGTTGCCATGGTGTCTTTCAACCATGGTCTTACACATTTCATATCATGTTGCCATGGTGTCTTTCAACCATGGTCTTACACATTTCATTTCAGAAAGCACACTCCCGCGAACCTCATCCTTACAGCGGGATTACCAGTCTAGGCTAAATCCCCTGTAATATAAACTCATAGAGTATTGTCGGGATTACCAGTCCAGGCTAAATCCCCTACAACGACAATTACTCTAATGAGCTTGGATCTGAATTACCAGTTCAGGCTAAATTCAGACCCTAATTCCGATTACCCGTCCAGGCTAAATCCATTTTCCACATATTCTTCGGGAGGGCTATATCAATATAGGATCACCCGTCCGGGCTAGATCCTTTTTACCGTCAATTCCTTTTCAAAGATCCATCGAATTTTCCTTTCATTCAACCGGGATTTCTTACCCTTTTTATCAAATATGTCAGTATTTAATAAAATTTCATATAATGAACATTCAAACCATATTCATATAAAAAAAACATACATTTCAAGCATTTATGAATATAATTCAAGTTACACAAACTTACCTCATTGCTTGTTTGTGTTTATAATTTCATTAATCCGATATCTTTTCTTTTCCACGATCAAGTCTCTTATTTGAGTCGTCCGGATCTTTATAAATAAATTTGATCATCATTTTCATTCATTTCATATTCTAATGTATTTAATTAATGCTCTAGGCAAAATTACCATTTTGCCCCTAAACTTTTATTTAATGACGATTTTATCCTTAAGGTTAGGAAAATAAAATTCTTGCAATTTTAATCCTTATTTCCAGCTATTATTCTCATGCATATTAATAACAGCCCATGAATTCTATAAAATATCAAAATTTTCCATAATTTCAATACTTTTCAATTTAATCCCTAAAAACATGTTTTTCCCCGATCTTGAACTAAATTCATAATTTCATTTAATTTTGTAATTTAAATAATAAAATAATTCATTTCATGCAATTTGGTCATTTTTTATTTTTTTACAAAATTACCCATAAAATTTTACTTTTATTCAATTTAGTCCCTGAGCCTAAAACATGCAAATTAGCCATGCCAGATGAATATTCATACATATTTTCCTCCTCCTCCTCTCCATTCCACATCCTTAAACTTATATAATATGCTTATAAGTAACACTATCAATAATTTCACTATTTACTTATATGTATATTCAAAGCTATCCATTTGAGTCATAGTCAATAAATTATTTATATCTTGAGCTACAGAACTCCAAATTAAGATTCGTTAATGTTTCCTGAAACTAGACTCACACATCTTCTTACCATAAAATTTTCAGAATTTTTGGTTTAGCCAATTAGTACAGTTTATTCATTAAAGTCACCCCTGTTCTGCTGTCTGACAGTTCCGACCCTTCTTCACTAAAAATTAATTATCTCCTTGTACAGAATTCAAATGATGTTCTAGTTTATTTCTATTGAAAATAGACTCATTCAAAATTCTAAGAATATAAGTTTAATTCCATAATTATTTTTCTTCATTTTTTTATGATTTTCCAAAGTCAGAACAGGGGAACCCGAATTCATTCTGACCTTGTCTCACAAAATTTATTATATCTCATGATTTACAAATCCATTGCTTACACCATTTCTTCTATGAGAAACTAGACTCAATAAGCTTTAATTTCATATTTTTTTCATCTTCTAATTCTATTTATACAATTTATGGTTATTTTTCAAATTTAGTCCACTGCTGCTGTTCAATATTGTTTTAGTGCAAGCTGTTTATTACCATTTTTCCCCTAAGCTTTTAATAAATAACAATTTCGTCCCTACTCAATTAGCCTCTCAATTGAGCTGATTTTTCTCAATTAACACTTTATTCTATCACTTTAAACTACTTTACAAATTTTGGAAATTATAATTTCAGCACTAGAATTTAATTCCAAACATTTTCACAATTAGGTCCTAAAATCAATTTCCATCAATTTTACTTGATAAAATTATCATATATCAAAATTAAAGCTTCAATTATATGTTTATTCATCATATTCTTCCAGAACTCATCCATAATATCTTTAAAAATTAACTATGACATCAAAAACTAATGAAATAGTAAGTTGGACCCAATTGTAAAAGTTTAAAAACATAGAAATTTCAAGGAGAAAGCAAGAATTAAACTTACATGTAGCTAGAGAATGAAAATCAGCTTGAATCCTCTTCCATGGCTATTTTTCAGCTGATGAAAATAAAGAAAAATAAAGAGAATTCTAGATATTCCAATTTGATCCCATTTTTATTTAGTTTATTTTGACAATATTCCAATTTTGCCCTTGTTTCACCCTTTTCTTAATTTTTCTCAACTATTGTCCCAAAATATTTCCTTTGGGCTTATTTTCACTTTAGGTCCTTTTTCATTTGACAATTGAGTTATTTAATCTTTTTAGCAACTTTTACACCTTTTTCAATTTAGTCCTTTTTATTTAATTAACCACCCAAACTTTAAAATTTTCTGACGAAATTTTAATACTACCTTATTAATACTCCATAAATATTTGTAAAAACATTTACGACTCGATTTATAAATTTGAGATTTTGATAACTATTTTCTTCAATCCCTTGACTTAATAAATCTTTATAAAACATAAATTACTAATTTAAAAATCTCTCAAAAATCACATTTGGCTCATAATTATTAAATAAATAAATTAAGAGCTTATTTTTTTTGAATTTAGTGGTCTCGAACCACTATTCCCGACATTATTGAAAGTCGATTATTACATTATATCATAAATATATCTAATGAAAAGAAAAAAAAAAGGTAAAAGGTCTAAAATTGTTTTTCATTTTAATATTGAACGCCTAATAAGGAATATTCATTCTTTTGAATTATAATTAATAACATTATGATACACTTTTGTCTTTTCATATTTTTATACCATCTATAAATAGATCTGATCATGAGTCGAGTCATCTTGCTCGGCCCGAAGGCCCACTCAAAAAGTGGGAGAATTTGAACAAAAAAATCAGGCTCGTTTAGAAAATAGGTCAGGCATTGGGTAAGCTTTTTTTTTGGCTTAGGCCTGGCCAGATTTTGCATAAAAAAGTTGTTGTTTTTCACTGTTTTGCTACTATTTTGTTATTTTTATTTGGATATTGTAAAACTTTTATTTTATTGTTAAATTTACTACTTTAGAGGTATTTACTTGTTAAGTTGCACCTATCTTAGTGTTATTTAAGTATAAAAACTTTTTTAATTTATTTTCAATTTGTTGAAAAATATTTATTTTAATATTTTTAGTGTATTTGATGTATTATATTTTTGAAATTTATATTTATGTAAAAAATAATATAATTTTTTTAATATGGACGGGCCGGGCTTAGGTTTTAGCTTTTTGATTTAACCATGCTTAAGCAAAATTTTAAGTCCATTTTTCAAATCGGACTTGAACCTATAAAACGAGCTTGAAATTTTATTATGACTCGACTCTACCCTTAATCACCTTTATCTATAAATAAAGCAATTATAAATTATAAATCTAAAGATGGAATTACAAATTTATTACCATTTCACTTATATTTATTATTAACTAATTTTTTTAAAATATATATTTTTAACTTATAATGTCTATTTCACTCATTCATCCACAAGATTAACGTTTAAGTAAAAGACAGTATTGCCGGTTGGTGAAAATAACATGATTCAAATTTAGTAAAACACAAAGTCCAAGTTATCTAATCTGATCTTAATTATACAGTTTTAAAAGCCTTGGAATATCCTGAAATAATGGTTTTTACCACGCATTAACTTAATTAATTTATTGGATTAAATTATAGATTAAAAAGTTGAAGACTATTTTGAATTTCTATACTCTTGGTATCTTTTCAACTTAATCTCTCTTCTTCTTCTTTTTTAAGAATTTAGTTTGTAACACTTTTTAAATTTAAAATTTTAAGTTCGGTTGTTCACAACATTAATTTTTTTTGTTAAATTTACTAACGTGACATGTTGAAATTAAAAAAATAAATTTAAAGGTGTAAAAAACCCCTGAACTTTTTCATAAAAGCAATTAAGCTTTTCTTCTTTTTTTTTTTTTGCACTCAATTGAAAACTTTAACTATTAAAATGTATCAAAAAGGCCTTTTAACCGTTAACTTTAACAGTGTCAAGCATCTCGACCACATGTCACATTATGGTTGTAACATATAGTGGAAAAAATGATAAAAATATTTAAATCAATAAAATTTTAAAAATATTAAAAATATAAAAATTATAAAAATTATTTTAAATTTAAAATAAAATAGAGAAAAATGTTTAAATTTTGTTAAAAAATTTAGAAAAAATAAAAATATAGAACTTTTTTATAAAATTTATAAGATTTAAAGTTATTATCTCTCTTATATGCCATGTTGTGGTTGTGACTTATGGTGAAAAAATGATAAAAAGTTGAAATCAATAAAAGGCGATAAAAATTATAAAAAAATATATAGGAAAAATATATAAATTATTAAATATTTAGAAAAAAAATTATAAAATTTATTAAAAATATAATAAATTATTAAAAGTATAAAAATTATAAAAATTTATTAAAAACACCGAAAGTCTTTAGACTTTTTTATACGGTTTTTTTTTTTAATTTTCATTAGGTTTTATATTTTTAATAACTTTTTAAATTTTTTTGTAATTTTTTAATATTTTCCATAATTTAAAAAATTGGATTAAATACCTTTCTATATTTTTATATAAATTTTTAATAATTTTTATATTTCCCTGTGTTTTTATAATTTTTATTAATTATAATATTTTTATCTTTTTTTTGTCACATGCCACAACCACAACGTGACACGTGACGGAGATGAAATCATATAAATTTATATTTTTAATTTTTTTTATATTGTTAATGAACTTTCTACATTTTTATATATTTTATTTTTTTAATATTTTTCTATATTTTTAATATTTTAATATTTTAATATTTTAATATTTTTCTGTATTTTTTAATAATTTTTATTAATTAAAATATTTTTTATCTTTTTTTGCCACATGTCACAATCATAACATGACATGAAGCGGAGAATCTAAAGAAAGAAAAAAAAACAGGACCATTAACTTAAATGGTCAACCATTAAAGTTAACGGTTAAAAGGTCTTTTTGATACATTTTGTTAGTTCAAGTACCTAATTGAATGCAAAAAAAAAAAAAAGTCAAGGGCTTACTTGCTTCTTCTTCTTCCTTTTTTGAAAAAAAATCCGAGAGCTTTTTACGCCTTTAAAAAATACTCACTTGATATCCATGTAACAAAAAAGTTGACAATCTAATAAACTTGAATTTAAATGAGAATTTTAACAGTGTTGACAATTCTTAAAAATTGAAGTCAACATTTTAATCAAAATAAGGTATTGAGACTAACTAATAACAACATTGAAAAATTTGGAGTACCAAATTATGTCAAAGCTTAAATTATAGAGATTAAATTTTAAATTTTACCATAGTACATAGACTAAATTTGGAAATTGACCATTGTTATATAATCTAAAAAAAAGTAAAATTGCTATGTATTTAGACATGTGTTCATCAACATATTAGTCAAAATGAAGTATTTAGGCTAACAATGTCATTATAAAATTGAGTACTAAATTATGTCAAAAATTAAAATATAAAGATTAAATTTCTAATTTAAGTATATAGGAACCAAAACTAAAATTTGATCGTTATTATATAAATTTGAAAAATAAGTAAATTTTTGTGTATTTAGATATTTGCATGTCAAAATTTTAATCCGCGTGAAATATCTAGATTAACTATGTTACTATAAAAGTTAAAGTACCAAATTATGTAAAAAAATAAAGAATAAAAATTAAATTTAAAATTTAAGCATATTATAGGGATCAAAACTGAAATTGAACCATTCTTTTAAAATCTCAAAAAAAAAAAAATTGTTTGTTTTATTTGGTCAGGTGTCAATGGAAGGAATTACTTCTTCAATACTTAAATATACCAAATAATATTTTGTAGAATGCTAGTTGTGGTTTTAAATTTCAAAAATAAGATTAAGAGGTTGTCAAGTGTTTTATAGTGTATGGTAAAATATTAAAAAAATATATTTTAAAAAAGAAGACGCACGTAAATTTTTTAAAGTTATTTGTGGAATAAAAAATAAACTACCATCATATAAAATAATAACCGTGTATATATTATAAAAAACGTTTTCCTTATGCATATTAACAATGGTTTCTCCCTAAGTTATATATATATATATATATATATATATATATATATATTACCAACTAATAAGTGTTGGGTGTAGTGATAAGGCATATTACATTTTTAAAGAAAGAATGATGTTTGAACTTTGGAGACAACATAATTAATAAAGGTAGTCATAAATCTCAAACATGAATTATATAACAAACATAAAAAATACTAACAAAATATTTTTTATTTGTAAGCTAGTTTATTAGAAATATAAATCTATAATATTATTTAAAGTAAGATTTAAACTTCCGACAACATGTTTTTTAATGTCCTTAACTTTATTGCTTCACCAAAGTTTTCTGTGAATTTTAAATTTTTTTTATAAATATATTTCTTACATAAAATTTTTACCCCTATAATTGCATTTCTATTTGTATCTATCTATATGATTTGAAAATTAACCATATTTTTAAAGAGAAAATATAACTTTACTTTTTTAAATATATTTTTGATATTTTATTATAATTATTTAAAAAATTTAATCAATTTACTTTTTTATATAAAAAGTTGCATGCATTATTAAAATTTTAACGACATTGGTATGGCTGCTTATATGACAATCTACATGTATTTCAATGTTGAAATGATTAATTTTTTTTAAAAAAATTTATGAATTTTTTTGAATATTTTTAAAAAAATATGTAATTTTTTAAATTTTTTGAAATATGCATGGACTATTTACAAGAAGATAAAAATCAAAGAAAAAAAAAACTGATTGATTCTTTCATAAAAAAAATAAATTTGATTAGAATTTAATAGTTGAGGGATAAAGTAATAAAAAAATTAAGACCAAAGTGACAAAAAAAGTAAGTATTATGGGTAGGGATGAAGCCAAAATTTTTTTAGGAAAGTTAAATTATAAATTTTATTAAAGGTATAATGTAATTTTATCATTGTATTAGCTTATAATTTTACTATTTTTATGAGGACTAAATCATAATTTTATTATTCATAAGGGGGCAAAGTATAAATTCACCACATATTAACTTAAATTTTACATATTTTAAAGGGCTTAAAAGAAAATTTTCAATTTTAAGGGGACTAGTCCCATGCTTGCGCCTAGTGTCCTGTAATTAGGAGCTAAATTTAGAAGGTATAATAATTTTTTTGGCCCTCTAATTTTACAAAAAGTCATTTTAGCCCCGTATTTAATTTTTGCCTCTTTTAGCCCTTGAACATTTCTATCCATTTGGGGTGGTTTGACAAACAAGTCAAGTTTAAGGGCTAAAAGAGGTGAAAAATTAAATGAGGGCTAAAATGATTTTTTTTATAAAGTTAAAGGGCTAAATAAGTCATTATACCAATTTATAGTTATCCTTCGTATTAAATTGGGCTATAGTTAAAGTTGTAAATTCTATATTGCTTTGTTTGAGAATTTGGATTTAAAATTTTGGATTTGGATTTCAATTATTATGTAAATGGTAAGAATGAAGTAGACAAACTAGTTGAGATTTAATCTAACATACAATAGAAAAGTATAAAAACATGAATTTGTTACATCAAAAAATACATTAGGGATTTCAAATTCATTACTAAATAGGCTTCTAATGTAACACCCAGTTTTGGTGGGTCCTAAGTTCTGGCGAGTAGATTGGGAGTAATCTATGAGACACAGCTCTATCCGCTCAACTGTTGTTCTTGGCATATAGATCCAACGCATAGCAAACGTTAGAATATTATATAAGGATTGAACTCAGAATATGTTGAGTTGTAAAGAAGAAGAGATTGCTAAGAGTAATGAGAATTTTTCGTAAATTGGGTTATTGTCAAACGTATTGTATGCCAAGTTCATTAAGTTATTGTGCTAGTTACGTTATTAACGATTTGGTTAGAAATTAATAGAATAGATGAACCAAGTGTATAAATTTATCGGATTTTCATTTAGGTTCTCTCTATAGCTATAAATCATTTATAAAGGCAGTTTTGAAAGTTTGTGACACATGTCAAGTTCCAGTGGAGACTTAAGTTATATTTATAGATATTTAGGCTAAAGAAAGGGGAGTTTTTCTTCTTTTTTCTTCAGAAGTGCTGCTATTTGAATATTAAGGAACCAACAATATTTCTTATTTGAATATTAAGGAACCAACAATATTTCTTTCTCCTTAAGTTGGAGTTGTAAATCTGGATCTTTGTAATTGATTACTCCATGTTAAGGTAAGTATTGCGACTATGCATATTAAAGTTATGAAAGAGTAAGTCTGTTAAAGCTGCATGAACAGTAAGATAAAGAAATAAGGTTTTGTATGGGGGTTATTTGTGTTTGAGATGATGATAAGTAGTATATAAATGAGTTTTAATGGTGCTCTTATGCTTTGTAAGTAGCGGTTACTACTGTTTTCGTGTTGGATGTCTAGATCTAGAGCTTTGGATTGTAGTAGGTGAGAATCAGGTGAGTTCTATACTGACTCCTACATATATATTGTTCATATTATGAGTCATTTATAGAAAATTTCTTGAACTATAGATCTAAAGTCATGAAGAGTATAGTACGTGAAGATGGTGTACGAGTATTGAAATATTAAAGTATGGTTGAGTATGTATATGTCTGAAATGTATGCTATGAGTTGTGTGTCTTGTTTGGGTGTATGTTAGCGAAGTAAAAATGTTGAATTTAGATTGTATCAATGCATGAAGAGTCTATCAAGTAAGTCTGTGTCTGTTCTCTGTCGAGTTGTCTAAAAGAGGTCCGTAAGAATTTAAACACAAACTCTGAGGGAAAAGCCCATGGCCATAACACACTCTAAAAAGAATTAATGGATGGTGATTACCCAATGGAGTTCTCTGCGTGTCTTAAGACGATGATGGGCAAACCTCATGTATTATGAGTTTAGGCAAATCCATGTTGTAAACACGTCAAGAAAGAATAGCCTTCGTGGAAAACTCTGATAGGAAGGCCCTTGTTGCAAACTCTGAATGGGTCGTCTTAGTGGCATATTCTATCTGAATGTCTGTATGGTGTCCTACTAAACCTATGTAGTGTGAGCTAACAAGAATATCTAGTAAGTTGTGAATCTGAATGTTTGTCTCTATAATAAGGTATTGAGATGCTTTGAAATAAGAGTTGAATAAAGTTGTAAGGGTTCCGTAAAAAAAGAATGGATATCTGTTTGTTGAGAAAGGTATCTGCCATAGTGAAATGTAAATATGGAAAGATAAAAGTATGTCATCTTCTTCTAAATTTATTCTGAACCAGAGAAAATGCTATTTTGAAATACAAGATTTTTTCATAGCATGATATGGAGTTCATCTAAACGTTATACACCGTGAATTATCAAGATGGATATGCCTACAGAACTAGATCAGGGTATGTCTGTGTGTGAACCAATAGTATGAGATTTTTTGTATGCATCCGCCAAGATAAGATTAGTAAGCAATTGTTTGAGAGAATAGTATAAGATAAAATATGGATTGGTGGAAGTGGTTTCTAAGGGTACATTTTGTTATGAAAATATTTAGGATAAGAGAATTATAAAATGATGGAAAAAAATTCTCTAGTTAATTAAATACGAAAGATTAAGTATAACATGGGTATGATAATTGGTGTATACGGGAGTGATAAGATTGTATGGTATCAGTCGTAGTAAATGATGCAGAGTAGAAGTAAACTCATAGAGATTCCTACAAGATTACAAAACATCCATCAAGGTATGGTTCATGAGCTCACTAAGTACTATTGTACTTACAAGGTTTGTTATTTAGTAACACCCAGTGATATCACAGGGTAGGGTTTTGAAAATGAAGTCATTTTGTCAAGTCATTCAAGTTCAAAAACTCATATTCGCTTATATCTATTTATGAAAGCGTTCATTTAATTTATTTATTTTCCAAAACGTAAGTTGTAATAGCCCGGTTTTAGTCAAATCAGAATAGTGGTTTCGAGACCACAAATCTAAATTTGAAATATTTATTTTATTATTATTTTAATGTTTACAGCATGATAGTATGATTGTGTAAAAATTTCATTAAGAAATTTTATCGTTTAAATGCTCAATTTGATAAAAAAAGACTAAATTGCGTAAAGTGTAAAACTTGTGTTCTTTTAGCTAAAGGTTTCTAATAGCTATAGAATATTAAAGTGAATGTCCTTAAGTAGTAATTAGACTATTTATGTTGATAGCGGATGTACATTGCTTGGTATAAGTGAAAATTTTAATGTTTTTAAAGGTTATATTAGTAATTGAGTAATTTATGTTAAAATAAATAAAACCAAAACATTATATCATCTTTTTGTTTCTTCTTCAACTGGTTTTAACCTAGAGAAACCATAGATAGGTTCGACCAAGCTTGCAAGCTCAATTGGTGAGTGATTTTGACTCGGTTTTTAATGATTTCTATGTTTTTGAGATCGTTGCAGCTAAATCTAGCTAGCCTAGGGACTAATTTACAAAATTTTTAAAGGTTTAGGGTTTTTACATTGATTAATATAGGTTTATTTTGATGTTTTATGATAGAAAATAAATGGTTGTTTTTAGATAAACAACATTTGTAAAGTGATTTTTGGTAAAATTGTCAATTAGGGATTAAATTGAGAAGTGTGTAAATTTTGTGGTAGAAATGTGAAATAAATGAAAAGTATGGGCTGCTATGGTAATTATGAAAATTTGGCTACATGGGTAGGGACTTAATTGCATGAATTTGTACTTTTATGAGATAAGGACTAAATTGTAAAGATGTTGAAATGTTAGGGGAAAAAGTGTAATATTGCCATAATATGCATTTTCGGCTAAATTGAATAGAATGAATAATGAATAGATTGAATTTGATATTATATAGATCAAGAAAAATGAAGTTCGGATCTAGATCGGGGGAAAAACAAAGTCTTGGACTAATAAATCTATTTCGTCGTTTTTGCAATTGAGGTAAGTTCGTATGTTAATAAGCATTATTGTAATTGTGTTTTAAATGCTTTATATTTGAATTGTTGATGAATATGATTGTACAGAAATGTTCGGCGAAGATTCGGCAATGAGAAATCCCGGTTGAAGTTTAGGAATAGATTAGGATACGAATGACATGTCATTAGGGGTATGTGATTTGGGTGCTAGTCCATACGTCCTATCAGTGGCTGAGTTATCCGGCATGTGTTTCAGATTCTCATCAGCTTGTGTAAGCAGCACCATGTAGCTACGTCATGACCGTTAGCTTGTGTGAGCAGACCCGTTGATAGCTCGAGAGTGACAATTTTATGAGATATGAGATTGAGATAACTTTGGCTATATATTTGGCACTTATGGTGCAAGATTCCTGAGTATCTGATATTATTCCAAATAGTTCAATGGGTATATCAAGGATATGGATGAGTTAGAAATTGATACGAGCTTGTATAGGTATGTACGTGAACTATACAATCATCAAATTGAAGAAGTTGATGGAAATTGTGTTTAATCCTTGGATTGAATATATGTGTTAAGTTATGCTTCAAATTTGAATTGCATTATATAATGTTTATGTTATTGAATTGTTGGTTGGTAAGTTTTGCTTACTTTGCATACGAGCTTACTAAGCTTTATAGTTTACTTTGTTTACTTTTTCGTGCTTTATAGTGATTATCGAAGCTAACTCGAATTGGGAATCGTCAGAGATTGCATCACACTATCGAGCTTCCACTTTGGTACTTTTGAGCTTATGTATTTGGTTATATGGCATGTATAGGAATTATGGTCATTTTGGTATATAGTTTGATAATGGACTTAGCCCTTTAAGTTGGCTTGTAAATGATAAATGTTTGTTAAGTGTATAGCCATGTGACTTGGCTTATTTTGGTTGATTTGGTTGTGTGTGTGTATATATATATATATATATATGCAAATGTCCTTTGTTATGTATTTGGTAATTGCTATGTAAATGCTTGTGGTGAATGGTTGTTTGTGAATTGGTAATTTGAGCATCAAATAGTTGATAGTTGAGATTTGGTATGCTTGTGATTTTAGGCAAAGTGATGCATAAATGAAAGTGACCATTTAAGTGATTTGAGAATGTGAATTTGGTATGAAATTGAATAGCATATTGTGATATTTGTGTGCCTTGTAGTTGTTGGTATTGATATAGCATGAATTGAACTTGGTATAGATGAGTTTAAATGTCATTTGAAGTTGTGGTTATATGCAAATTTGGTTGGTGTAGGTGAATGCATATTGGGTGGGAAAGATGGCTTGGTAAATAGCCTATTTTTGTCTACACGGGTAGAGACATGGGTGTGTGTCTTAGCCGTGTGTGACACACGGTCTGGTGACACAGCCGTGTGTGACACACGGTCTAGTGTTTAATTAGAAAATAAGTCATTATGTTCCACACGGCCCAACACACGAGTGTGTAACTTGGCCGTGTGGCATATGTCAGTATACCCTACAGGTTTGGCACGGTCTAGTACACAGCCTAGCATACGGGCATGTAAGGCCATTTTGAAGGGCACACGGGCTGGTCATACGAGTGTGTGGTTGGCCGTGTGACCCAAGTCAGGGAGTTACACGGGGTCAGACATGGGTTGGGACACGGCCATGTTATTCCATTTCGAATGTCCACACGACCTGTGACACGGGCGTGCGTCCCCTGTATTTTGTAAAATTTTCCAAGGATGCCAAAAATTTCCTGAGATATCAATTTAGTCCCGAACCACTTTTAAAACATGCTTTGGGCCTAATAGACTCGTATTAGGGACTTGATGTATGAATGTGAATGGTTTATATTTGAAAATGAAAAATGCATGAGAAATGTATGTTTAATTGTGTAATAAGTCCGATAATGCTCTGTAACCCTATTTTAGTGACGAATACGGGTGAGGGGTGTTACATAAGTTGTAGCGGAAGTCATAAAATGTTTAGTTTAGAAATTCCAATCATGTTTTCAGAAAACCTTTGTTTTGATAAAAACCATTTTTTTAGCTATTCATCTCAGATAAAATATTTAAATCAAAAACCCAAATCAAGAATAAACCAACAGTCCGAAGATTCCTATTATTACAAAACTCTCCAAAATAATCCTTAAATTAAACTAAAACCATAATCATAAATTGTTACGAACTCGTGGTCACCGAGAGGCTCCATCACACAGATCCGCCTAAGTCTGTGGATTACCTGAACAGAACAGACAAACAGATATGAATTTTCATAAACTCAGTGTGTAACCCAACATTAATAGACATGCTATACATACAGAAAATGCATACACAGTTAGATTCAAATTCGAATTTGGACTTATGTCCTATAGAGATTCAGATAATAGAAATAGATATACAGATTAGATATACAGAGTCCTGCCTCCATCCTCTATACACTAACTCTGACCATCATATCACACCATGTGAGGTTAAAAACACCCACCTATCCCTACACACCATATCGTGTCGTTATGACACAAGTCAGATAATGTGTAGCCTAGCTACTAGAACATAGGCGATGATCGCCATATAGAACACTTCCTCCACATATACGTATCCCACCCCAAACATAATTACAGATTACAAATACAAAGATATCACACTTAACATGCTCATATATAGAAATCGAATATACTAATATAGCAGAATAACCAGACATACTAAACAGTGTCATAATCAGAGCAGAATATCAGACTATCAGATCACATAGTTTTAGGGTTTGGTTAGCCCTTACCGACCCTATAGTAGGCCCACAGTCGATCGGGGTGACCCATGCGACCCTAGGGAAAATTTCAAAAATATGGGCCCACATGCCTGTGTGGGCCTACACGTTTAGATTAGCCTTGCTTATGTAGCCTACATGGCCTGGCCCAAAACCCACACGCCCTTGTGGACCCACATGCCTAGATTGGCCTAGCCTGTGTGGCCCACATGGCCTCACTAACACCACCACACGGTCGTGTCTTACGCACGGCCATGCCTTCGTCTATCATACGGCCGTGTCTCACACACGGCCAACCACACGGCCAGGTATACGCCTATCGACTTTTGCCGAAGCTTGGTTTTTGTGTTTCGGGTACACACCTGGTAGAGTTTTTATGGCAAACCAATCCCTAGGCCTTCAAAAGCTAAGAAATAGCATCCAATTACCCAATTAGCAGACAATTACGAACCAACACATAACTCGAAATAACGCACTTGACTTACAGATGACACGCACAGACCCTAGCACGATTTAGGCTATTTGAACGCAATTTCACTGCTCACCACCTTCTCCTAAACCATAAAAATACAGAAATCAATCCCTTAAATACTCATCATTTTACCAAAACAAAAGTATAATCCCAACCACGTTTTGGAAATCACAAGTTACAGAATATCAAAGTCTTACTTACCAGAATCATGTGACGAATACTGAAATAATGAGAACAAAGATACGACAGTAGAAAAAAAAGAAATAAAATCGTAGGAAAAAAGAGGAAAAAGAAAATGGCAGGGAGACAGGGAAACTAACATCAGTTTGATTTTGGAAGAAAGAGAAAACTAATTGAAAATTTGAAAAAGAAATAGAAAATAAAAATATGACACATATACCTTGATTTTCTCCCACTAACCCACTATCTCTCAACCTCCTCAGACTTTCAGTTCAACCGAAACTATATCAGTCAACTGAGAAAAATTAATACCCACGCTTGTGCGGGGATTCGAATACAAGACCTCCAACATACTAACCCCCTTACCACTTGAACTAGCAAACTCATTCTGATATAGATTAACAGACAATTTTATAAAAGCCCATTCAACAAGGGTAAGACTTGGATCAAAAATAAAAAAAAATCATCAAATTTGGGACTTAGACCTAAGACCTCATACACACACCCAGAATACTTAACCACTGAAACAGATACACATTTATGCCAGGTATTTATAGAAATAAAAATAATTTATTCAGGGCGTTACAACTCTACCTCCTAAAAGAAATTTCGACCTCGAAATTTACCTGATCAAAACATATGAGGATACTATTGATGCATTGAGTCCTCAAGTTCCTACATAACTTCTTCAGTGCCATGATTCCACCACAGAACCTTTACCAACGGAATGAACTTCCTCATCAAAACCTTAATATCGCGATCCAGAATCTGAACCAGTTCCTCCTCAAAGATCAAATCCGGTCTAACCTCAATCTCCTCCACAAAGACAACGTAACATGAATCAGACCGATACCACCTCAACATCGAGACATGAAACACATTATGGATATGATATAACTCAGAATGTACTCTAACTAATAAGTAACCTGTCCCACATGCTTTAGAATTCAATACGGCCCAATGAACCTAGGACTCAACTTGCCCTTACGACCGAATCTCAGAACCTTTTTCTACGGAGAAACCTTAAGAAATATGAAATCCCCCTACAGAATACTTGATGTCTCTCTTTTTTAGATCCGCATAGGACTTCTGTCTATCAGAAACCCCCTTCAGACGATCCTAAATCAATCTAACTTTATCTTTAGTCTCAAAAACCAACTCAAGACCCAAAACCCGACGCTTACCCAACTTAGTCCAACATAACGGAGTATGACACTTACGACCATACAAAACCTCGTAAGGTGCCATCTGGATGTTGAACTTGAAACTATTATTGTTGGCGAACTCAGCTAGCGGCAGATAATCCTCCCAACTACCTCGAAAATCAACAACACAACTCCGAAGCATATCCTCCAATATCTGAATCACCCTCTAAGATTGACCATCGGTCTAAGGACGGAACGCAGTATTGAAGTCCAATCTCTAACCCAGAGCTTCATGTAATTTCTTCCAAAACTAAGAAGTGAAACGATGATCTCTATCAGAAATTATCGAAACAGGAACCCCATGCAGTCTTACAATCTCAGAGATATAAAGCTTTACTAAATTTCGCAGAGAGTGGTCTATCCTAACCAGAATGAAATGAGCGGACTTGGTCAATCAGTCCATGATAACCCAAACAGAATCCTTCTTAGTGGGTGTTAAGGGCAATCCACTAACGAAGTCATCATTACTCGTTCCCACTTCTATAAAGGAATTTTAACGGGATAGAGAAAACCCGAAGGCAATCGGTGTTCAGCTTTAACTTGCTAGCACGTCAGACAATGAGCAACGAAATCCATAACCTCACATTTTAAACCTGGCCACCAATACAGTTTACAGAGTTTCTGATACATCTTATTACCATTGGGATGCATAGCATAAGGGCTACTATGCGCCCCCTCAAAATTGACTGCCTCAGATCAGAATCATTCGGCACACAGATTCGACCTCGAAAACACAGAACTTCATCATTATTCAGCCTAAAATCTGAAGTACTGCCACTCTCAATCTGACAAAACCGCAATCCCAGAAACTCATCCCCTAACTGCTTATCCCGACTCTGATCAATCCAAGTCGACTTAACTTGTAACTCGGTTAACAGACCCCCATCAACAAACAGACTAAGTCGAGCGAACATTATTCTACGATTGAGAGCGTCAGCCACCATATTAGCCTTACCAGGATGATACTCTATTGTGCAGTTATAATCTTTGAGCAGCTCAATCCACAAACGTTGTCCAAGGTTCAACTCCTTCTAAGTAAGGAGGTACTTGAGGCTCTTGTGATCAGTTTAGATGATACACCTCTCACCGTACATATAATGCCTCTAGATCTTTAACGTAAACACCACAGCAGCTAACTCGAGATCATGCATAAGATAATTCCACTCGTCTGTCTTAAGCTGACGAGACGCATAAGCCATAACCTTATCATCTTGCACCAGAACAAACCCCAAACCAACGTGTGATGTATCACTATAGACCACAAACTCTTTACTAGATTCAAGCTATATTAAAATAAGAGCCTGAGTTAGAATAGACTTGAGCTTCTCAAAACTCAATTGTTACGCATCAGTCTAGACAAAAGGAACACTCTTACGCAAATGCTTAGTTAAATGTGCTGCAACTAGAGAAAATCCCTCAACAAACTGCTGATAATATCCCGCAAAACCTAGAAAATTACGGATCTCAATACATTTTTCGACTATTTCCAATCAACCACAACCTCAATCTCTCTTAAATCAACTCAGGTCCCCTTAATAGAAACCACGTGACCCAGAAAAGTAACATCATGTAACCAGAACTCACACTTGCTCAACTTAACGTAGAGTTGTTTCTCTCGGAGTATTTGAAGCACTACTCTAAGATGTTCATCATACTCATCCTCAGTCTTAGAGTATACTAGAATATCGTCAATAAAGACCACGACAAGCTGATTCAGATATGGCTGAAAGACTCAGTTTATCGGATCCATGAATGCAGCCAGAGCATTCGTCAAACCAAAGGGCATAACTAGGAACTAGAAGTGTCCATAACGAGTCCTAAACTCCGTCTTATGAACATCCACTTCATTAACCCTAAGTTGATGATACCTAGAATAGATATCAATTTTCGAGAACATAGAAGATCTTCAGAACTGATCAAACAGATCATCAATCCTCGAAAGTGGATATTTATTCTTCACAGTCAGCTTATTCAACTGCCGATAATCAATACATATCATCATGATTCTATCCTTTATCTTTACAAACAAAATCAGTGCTCTCCACGGAGACACACTAGGGCGGATGAAACCATGACCCAGAAGCTCTTGAAGTTGAGCCTTAAGCTCTGTAAGCTCATTCAGTGCCATTTGGTCGGGAATGATGGACACTAGAGGTGTACCCAGTAAAAGCTCAATGTCGAATTCAACTTCTCGATTCAGAGGTAAACCCGAGAACTCCTCAGGAAAGACATCCAAAAAATCCTTCATTGTTCTAATATTCCTGACAGAAGAGTCCCTAGAAATAGAAACACTGATGTAAGCCAAATACGCCTCACACCCTTTTCGAACCAACTTCATAGCTACAAGAGCGGAGATTATATTAGACAGATAATATCGACGCTCACCTATCACAACCACCTCCTTATCGTCCTTAGTTCTCAGAACAACTCTCTTAATTGTACAATCCAAGCTAACTCGATGCTCAACCAACCAGTCCATACCCAGAATTAAGTTGAACTCCCCAAACGGTAACTCCATCAAGTTTTCTAGAAATACGGCCCATTGCACTTCTATTGGAACATTCCTATAAAGTTTATTAACCTAAACAGACTGTCCTAACAGACTCAGTACAACGATCTCACTAGAAGTGCTCTTAACAAAAATATCTAGGTTTTTAGAAACGAAACTAGCTACATAAGAGTGTGTAGAACATATGTCTATCAGAGCAGTATAAGGTACATAAAAAATAAGAAATGTACCGGTGATAACTCAAGAGCCTCTCTATCCCCTTAGCATCGAGCGGCATAAACCAACGCAGACTGGCTCGTCTTAGTCTGACTGACACCTTTGCTTGGTGCTCTCTATCCACGACCCATATCTTTACCACCTCTAGCCAATCCACAGCCCCTAAGTGGCTACTGAACTACCCTTTGAGGCTATACAAAACCCAATCTTGAAGCTTGCATCTGATTAGCCCACTGTAGGCACTCTCTAATACGGTGCTCTAAAGATCCACATCTCAGACAAGCCCCTAGCCTCCTCTAACACTCGCCCAGATGGCGTCTACCTCAATCTCTACATGGTTGAATCCCAGTAGGAGCTACAGGAACCCCTACTCTATCAGGTCCATCAAGTCTGGCCTATTTCTCAGGCCTCTGAACAAAACTAGAAGGCTCTGAATCCCTCTTATTCTTGCCTCTCTCTTGATCCCTATTCTGACGCTCCATTTGTTTAACCTCTTTGGCGATATTCACTTTATCTACTAGAACCGCGAACTCTTGCTCCCTCTATGGAGTAATTAGTACCCTCAAACTATCCCTCAAGCCATCCTTAAAGTGGACACACTTCTCATACTCAGACGCCATAATACCTCAAGCGTAGCGGCTCAACCTCAAGAACTCGGCCACAAATCTATCACTCTGCGTGAGATTCATGAACTCATGCCTATGAGCATCAACGTAGCTTACACCCACATGTTTCCCCTAGAAAGCAGTCTTAAAGAAGTCTCAATTTAGACAATCCAGCTGAGTACTCTTCTCAATCGATAACCACCATTAATACGCCTCATCGTGAAGTAAAGTGACTGCATCCTTTAGTTTCTGCTCGAGAGTACAGTCTATATCATTCATGATTCTCTTGGTGGCCTTCAACCAATACTCGGCCATAGTAGGTGCGAATCCAGTGACACCCCTAAACAACTCAGCTCCATTAGACTGGAATTGTTCAATTACTGACCTATGGCTCTCAGATTCTGAATGGGGTCCAACGACCCTATTTAACACCATCAACATGGTTTGGGACAGTGCGTTGTCCTCAGCCGAGCAGCTTTGAGACCCAGTCTTAGTAGCAGTCGAAATCGGTGTCTCACTCCTGTTTAAGTTTGGCATATTGCCCAGAGAGAAAGACACAGCTCGAGCCCCCTACGGCCTCTACTGTAGCCACAAATACCATGTTCGCGAGTTTCACGAACGCTCATTGTGAATTTCAAATTTTATCTACATTATAACATTTTATGCATCAGTTCCAATATTTATTAGCAGATATTTTATGCGTAAGTTATCAGAAGTTTAGAAATGATCTAAAAGGTTTTAGTCTCTAACTAACTCATTACAGTTTTTAGAAAGTAGTAACTATAGTGTTTCCAGAGTATTCTATCTAAATTCAGAGATACTTACAAGATCGGCACCGGAGACTCAGTGTACCACATATTTTATCAATTTATCCAATTTATTTAAAAATCAATTCTTTTTTAAACACAATTTTAGTACCCAAAATTCAAAGCCCGAGTTTTGTAACATGGCTCTAATACCATTAAATGTAACACCTCACAAGGTAAGGTTTTGAAAATGAAGTCGTTTCGTCAAATCATTTAAGTTCAAAAACTCATATTCGTTTATATTTATTTTCGAAAGTGTTCATTTAATTTATTTATTTGCCAAAACGTCAGTTGCAGCGGAAGTCATAAAATGTTTAATTTGAAAATCCCGATCGTGTTTTCAGAAAACCTTTGTTTTGATAAAAACCATATTTTTAGCTATTCGTCAAAAACCCAAATCCAGAATAAACCAACAGTCCGAAGTGTCTTATTATTGCAAAACTTCCCAAAATAATTCTTAAATTAAACTAAAACTATAATCATAAATTGTTACGAAATCGTGGTCACGGAAAAGCTCTATCACACTGATTCGCCTAAGTTTGTGGACTACCTGAACAGAACAGACAAACAGATATGAGTTTTCGTAAACTCAGTGTGTAACCCAACAAAAATAGACATGCAATACATATAAAAAACGCATACACAGTCAGATTCAGATTTGGATTCGGGCTTATGTCCTATAGAGATTCAAATAACAGATACAAATATGCAGATCAGATATACAGAGTCTTGCCCCCATCCTCTACACACCAACTCTAACCATCCTATCACACCATGTAGGGTAAAAAAATCCACTCATCCCTACATACCATATTATGTTGTTACGAAACAAGTCAGATAATGTGCAGCTGGTAGAACATAAGCGATGATCGCCATATAGAACACTTCCTCCACATATACAAATCCCACCCCAAATATAATTACAGATTACAAATACAAAGATATCACACTTAACATGCTCATATACAGAAATCGAATATACAAATATAGCAGAATAACCAGACATGCTAAACAGTGTCATAATCAGAGCAGAATATCAGACTATCAGATCATATAGTTTTAGGGTTTGGTTAACCCTTATCGATGTAACACCCCTAACCTGTACCCATCGCCAAAATAAGGTTTCGAAGCATTACCAGAACATTCAGAACATTTTTCCATTTAACTTCGTAAATTTCTATTCATTTACCAAGATCATTCATAACATCCCTTGACCAGGCCCTCGAGGCCCAATACAAGTATTAAAATCGAATCGGGACTTAATCAGGACCTCTAAGAAATTTTCACAAAATTACAAAATTTTTTCAAGTTGCAAGGCTTACACGCCCATGTGGTCCAAGGGACACGTCCGTGTGACCCTGGGACATGCCCGTATTAGAGGCCGTGTTTGACCCAGTGTAACTCTCTGACTTGCACACACGGTCATGCCACACGCTCGTGTGTTAGGCCGTGTGGTTAATTAATTCAATTCGAATTAGGTGCAGGTTTCACATGGCCAAGACACACGCTAATGTTCCAGGCTGTGTAGCACACACAGCTGAGACACACGATAGTGTGACGATAGTGTGACGATGCTCAGGTTTCACATACCCAAAATGCTAGACGATAGTGTGACGATGCTCCCACGATCTTCCAACCTTCACAAGCTTCCGAGCACTATAAAATAAGGGAAAAATAAAAGGAGTAAGCATTATATGCTTAGTAAGTTCGTATAACAGAAACTAAACTTACCAATCTTGTTTATTAAAATCTTGGAATACAAGATTATGTTTCCATCCGTTTGGCTAAATGGCCTAATCATATACATTCCACCAAACGTATTAGTCACCAAACTACTCGTATAAATCAAGTAACATAGATGAACTCATCAAGCAATATCCTTTCAAGTCATTATCAATTCATCTCAAAGTTCTTGTGCCATGACAAGAGTTATATGTTCGTTGAATCGTTGAAATTCCGTTGAAGGCTCAAATAGTACACTCGAGGTGTACGATTCATTAATTCATCAATTCTTATCAAGGTTACCCCTTAGAGTACTTAACCAAGAAACACACTCACGAGCCACATGTTGTATAATAGGATTATCAATCCAGGCTAAATCCTTTATATAACGTATACTCACAAGAGCTCAATTTAGGTTACCAGTCCAAGCTAAACACTAATCGTAACGTATGCTCAAGAGGTATTATATCGGGATTACCCGTCCAGGCTATTTTTATAACAAGGTCATTGGGATTACTCGTCCGAGCTAAATCCCCTTCGTGACAAATGCAGGACCCTACTTTGTTTCGGGAAAGCGCACACAATCATCGGATTTCAACATCCAATCGAGACTAACCCTTTATTACCATTCAAGCTTATTTTTATTTTTCATAATAGCATATTAGTAAAGCACATCAACATAAATCATGTTACATACAACACAACAATTAATTAACATAATTACATGTCCGATTAAGTTACACGAACTTACCTCGACACTTGTTTCCGTAAAAGTCTTCTAATTCAAAATCTTTTATTTTTCTCGATTTAACTCAAATTAGTGTTGTCTGGATCTATATAAATGAATTTAATCATTAATTTTATACATTTCACACTTAGACAGACTCAATTTATGTCCTAGGAAAAATTACCATTTTGCCCCCTAACTTTTCCAAAAATAATGATTTTGTCCCTGGGCCTGGAAAATGAAACTTGTACAAATTACTCCTTATTCCAAGCCTAACCAAAGCCTCATTACAAAATTTCCAGCACATGTAATCATAAAATTTAGAATTTTTCATCAAATTTTACAACTTTTCATTTTAGTCTCTAAATCATGTTTTCATAAAAAAATTACTTTGTAAAAGTTGTTTGTCTATAAATAATCTTTCATTTTATACCATAAGTTTCTAATTTCTAGCATAATACATCCATGGCCCATTTTCATACTTTGATAACTTTTCAAATTAATCCCTCAAATAGAGAGATTAAGCTATCCCGGTTTCAAAAATACCAAAATTACTAAAAACGGGATAAGGAAACTTACCCAATTAAGCCTTGAAAGCTTCTTTTCTCTCTCCTAGTGTTTCCATGTATTTTTAAGGTTGAAGATGACAAAATAAGATGATATAATTCTTTTCATCTTTTAATTAATTAATCTTTTGCTATTTCCAATTTAGTCATTGCCTTTTTTCTATAGTTCCATGGATGAGTCACCATAAAAATCTACATACTTTAATTAATGGTCTAATTACCATATAAGGACCTTAAGTTTTAAATTCCATAGCTATTTGATCCTTATAGCTACTAGAATTCAACTTTCGCATTTTATGCAATTTTGTCCTTCTCGTAATTAAACACTTAATCTATAAAATTTTCATATCAAAATTTTCACACATCATTTCTAACATATTACGGGTCATATGATAAAATAAAAATAAAATAAATTTTGGGTCAGATTTGTGGTCTCGAAACCACTGTTCCGATTTCACTGAAAAATGAGATGTTACAACTGACCCTACAGTAGGCCCACAATCGATCGGAGTTACCCGCGTGACCCTAGGGAAAATTTCAAAAATATGGGCCTACATGCCCGTATGGGCCCACACACCCAGATTGGCCTTGCCCGTATGGCCTACACGGCTTGGCCCAAAACCCACACGCCTGTGTGGCATGCTCGTAAGGCCACACGCCCAGATTGGACTAGCCCGTGTGGTCCACACGGTGACACTCACACCACCACACGGTTGTGTCTTACGTACGGCCATGCCTTCGTCGATCATATGGCTGTGTCTCGCACACGGTCAACCACACGGCCAGGCACATGACCGTGTAGCGTCGACAGTAAGGTTTTTCGACTTTCACTAAAGCTTAGTTTTTCGTATTTTAGGTACACACCTGATACAATTTTTTATGGCAAACCACTCCTAAGGCCTTCAAAACATAAGAAATAGCATCCAATTACCCAATTAGCAGACAATTACGAACCAACACATAACTTGAATAACGCACTTGACTTACCAATGACACGCACAGACTCTAGCGTGATTTAGGCTATTTGAATGTAACTTCACTACTCATCACCTTCTCCTAAACCACAAAATACAGAAATCAATCCTTTAAATACTCACCATTTTGCCAAAACAAAAATATAATCCCAACCAGTGTTTTGGAAATCACAAGTTACAGAATATCAAAGTCTTACTTACCAGAATCGTGCGACGAATACTGAAATAACAAGAACAAAGATACGATAGTAAACAAAAAGGAAACAGAACTGTAGGAAAGAAGAGGAAAAAGATGGTAGGGAGACAGAGAAACTAACGTCAGTTTGATTTTGGAAGAAAGAGAAAACTAATTCAAAATTTGAAAAAGAAAAAGAAAATAAAAAATATGATACATATCCCTTGATTTTCTCCCACTAACCCATTATCTCTCAACCTCCTCAGATTTTCAGTTTAACTAAAACTCTATCAATCAATTGAGCAAAAATTAACACCCATGCTCATGTAGGGATTTAAACACAAGACCTCCAACATACTAACCCCCTTACCACTCGAACTGAAAGGCTCATTCTAATATAGATTAACAGATAATTTTATAAAAGCCCACTCAACAAGGGTAAAACTTGGATAAAAAATAACAAAATTATCAAATCTGGGACTTGAACCCAAGACCTCATACACACACCCAGAACACTTAACCACTAAAATAGATACACATTTATGCCAAGTATTTATAGAAACATAAATAATTTATTCAGGGCGTTACATATTCATTTTAAAGTATGTTGAGAAGAGGTTTCGCTTGGAGTGACAAAGCTAGGAGTACACCAAGATGCTGGTGAAATGGGTTGTTATGCATACAATGGATTATGGCGCAGTCTTGAATATACCCTTCAATTCTGTCTTGAAAATATTTTTTCTATCTTGCAAAGATCTGTAACTAATCTAATTTAGTAAGTTATTTATCATATATTTTATTCTAAATCCCCAAACGTTAAGTTTTCTTTCATAAATTTCCAATAACAAGTTGAAATAAATGAGAAAATGTAAATTGTTTTTGATAAATTTTTGTAACACCCAAGATCTGGACCTAGTGAATCGGGTTGGGTTAAGGGCATTATATCTAACAAATCTATGTGTTTGAGAAACGATCATGAATGTTATATTTCTAAATAGTTTATTACTCAATTTACATGATTCTTAAAATCCAAATTCTGAAATACTAATTCTCAAACACTACCTAAGCAAAATCAAGAAATTAAGATGTATTCATTTATTAACTAATTTTATAAAATATGGCAATTGGCTGATAGCTGATTGCAGTGGCTGGTTTGACCAATTGATTCTATTAACTAATTTGACCAACTGGTTCTATTAACTATTTATTTAAAAGTGTTTGATAAAACTTAGCTGATAGATAAAAGCTGATATGTGTAAAATGATAAATACGAGTATGCCATATTTTATTGTTAAGTATTTATTTGTTTATAATACTTTAGTCTTTATTGGGTGAAATAATTGAATTAAGCCATTATTACCAAGGAATTAAAACATCCATTATGAAAATTAATTAGTGAATATTTTTAAAAATTTAAATAAACAAATTTCTTAAGTTCCTCATTTACAAATATTAACCTTGTGGAAATTGATAAATATTAATAGTGTATCAATATAATTGTAAACTATATTCTTAGTGATGATTATGTTATGTCCGTAGTATATAAATTAGTGATAATTATGTCACACTCTGAATAAATTTGTCAAGTAACATATTTTAATTAATATAAAGTTGCATAAGAAATCATTTTACACAAGTAAATTGAAAATAAATTAAGAGCACATAAATATTCAAGAAATAGATACATATCCAAACATGTCAAAACAAATATTTAAGAAACACGATGTTGTCGTCTAGCTGCCATCAAACTAGTAGTGATGTCATTACGAACTTTTGTCATTTCATTAGTACTCATACACTCAACTTCTTGAGTGGAAATACATTCGGCATCCGAAAATATTTTGGGAGGAATAAAATTCAGATCTGCAATTATGACCCTAAATGTTGGGTCAAGAACTTTACTTAATTTGATGTAGTTATGTAATGCAAATGCAACATAGATTATTCTATTTTGATTTTGAGACAGATATATTAGCATTTTTGCTAAAATATTTTACCGCGCAATTTCTTAAGGATGAATGGGCTCAATTGAAAATTTCTCGCGGTAATGTTGATTTTGTAGATTCACAATGGAGGGGTTTTTTTTTTTTTTTGAGATTTACTTTGGACTTTGGAGGTGAAAGTGAAAATGAAAGAATTCAGGCTACTAATATTTTTGGCACCCGTATTAGGCTTGAGAGCATGTGGTAAAGAGAGTAATTTTTGAGTAAGCATGGGTAGATATATCATTTCATATATCTCATTCCTAATCAGATGTTGGAAAAAGTTATCCATCTTAGCATTTTTTGTTTTGCAGATTATAGCTAATAAGTTCTTACAAACCTCCATTCACCAAATACTACAATTAGATAATTTGACTACTTAATCTTCTATTTATGCTTAAATCAACTAAAAAAGACACAAAACTCTGCTTACCAAACACCCCTAAGCATGCCCTAACAAGGATGAGGGTATGGTTATAGTGGGACGGCCGCCATAATTTTTTCTCATATATTAGAAATTTGTAAATTTAAATATGGGTTGTCCCTATTTAGTTGGAGTTGAGTTATAAGATTTAATTGAGTTGTATTTCAATTTTTAAACCTTTATATTTATTTACTTTATTCTAAAGCCAACCCTAGTTGCGACACCTATATTTATTCAGTACTTTATTCTACTAACTTCAAAAAACATAGAACTTTAATCCCATCTTTATGAAAAATATATACTTATACATTTTAATAAATTTTAAGTATTATTATCAAAAAAGAAAATTTAAATATATGTTTTTAATTTTTATATAATTTTAATTTTTTAAAATTAGGATTAAATCGATAGAATGTGTGAAGTTAAGAGTTAATTTGTTGATTTCTTTATAATTAGAACCAAATTGATAGAATCTATAAATATTAGAGAGCTAAATTTATTATTAAGTCAATAAAAAAATTCATATTATAAAAAAATTAGGAGAGAAATGATCAAAATAGCAAATGTTGATAACATTAACGACCAGATAAATTTTTTTTAGAATTAAATAACCAAAACATAAATGCTAATAATTGAAAGATTACTAGTTATAATTTACCCAAAATAGATAAATTTTGGCTTGTTTCATCCACAGTGAGCAAAATTCAATTTGATTCGAAAAAAATCGAATTTTAAGTTAATCGAGTCAACTCGAATAAGTAATTTGAGTTTCGAGTTCAAGTTAAGTTGAATTTTACAATTCAAATAACTCGAATAATTCAAATAATATATTGATGTAAATACTCCTTGAGACCTGTCAACTTTAAAAATGAGCAAATTGGTCTCTCTCACAATAAAAATTATAAAAAAATTAAAATAAATTTCAAAATTTCAAAATATTATAGAAATTCCAAAATTTATATTTTTTAAAAAAATATATAAAAAATTTTAAAGAATATATAAAGAAAGATCAAAATTTAAAAATTTTCTAAAATAATAATTTTGATACCTAAAGAAATAAATTAATGATTTAAATTTGAAATTTTTTTCAAATATATATGGTTTCAAATTTATGTGTTTTAATATGAAATTAGTTATATTGTAATAAGATTTTAATTTGACATATTTAATTATTTTAATTTAACTCGATTTAATTCGACTCGACTCGAATTTTATTTTATTCGACTTTAACTTAAAAAATTTTAAATCAAATTAAAATAATAAAATAAAAATTATCAATTAAATTAACTTAACAATTATTCACTCGATTCGATTTATATTTAATCCAACGCTAAAAGAAATTAAAAATCCAGTCGAGTTGGCCTGATATTTTCTTTTTGTTACACCCAACTATTTGTTTAAAAAAGGAAAATCCAAAACCGTCACGCCACCAGACTACTATCAAACAAACAATCTTTCGGTATCTCCGCATCTATTCAGCGAATCTGATGCTATTTCTTGAGTTTCATTTTGTTTTTCGTTTCTTAGCTGTTAAGATGAGGCTTCCTTCTTCAATTTCTTAAAGGGAAGCCTTGTTCTTTTCTTGGAACGTGACTTTGTGTTGTGCTGATTTTAGAGGTTAGGTTTTCTCGTGCTTTCTTTCCCGTTTCTTTGTCTTGTTCTTGTTTACTATCATGACAAACTAACATTCGGGTGTTTTGTCTTCAATTTTTTATGTCTTGCTTTTATCAAGTCCTCCGCCCGAGAATTCTGTTTTTATAGAAGGATTCCCGTCTGGGTTTTCATTCTCAGTCCGTGATTCTTCAATTTCCTTCATTTTCAGGCACCCTTTTTCTTTCCTCTTTGTTGAATCTTTTTTTATGGTTGGATTGGATGAAGATTTTATTTTATTATAAAAGATATTTTTGGGTTACCTCTTTAAAATGAAAATTATGTTTTTTAGTTGATCAATTGTTTTTTGTTGAAGTTAGAAAGATGGGCAGCGTGGAACAAGTTTGTGAAGATTCAAACATGCCAACCGAAACAATGGAGCAGTGTAAAGTGAACTGTTCAAAGGAAGGGAAAGGGAAGAGGTTGTGGAAAAAGGTTAAGTATCAGCTGGTTGAGTACCACTCATTGCCTGGATATTTGAGGGACAATGAGTATATTTTGGGCCACTATAGATCAGAATGGCCAATGAAACAGGTTTTGCTTAGCATCTTCACAATTCACAACGAAACCTTGAACGTTTGGACGTAAGTTCCTTTGCTTGCTCACACTACTATCTCTTTTAATTTCTGCCAGATGTGAGCAAGTGACCTTAGAGTTACCTATAAGGCTATCTTTGTTGAAAAATTTTCTTGTTTAAATGTTCAATACTGTAGTTGTCTATGAATAGGCTAGTTTTATAATTTTATTTCTTCATGCCCTGAATGAAAAATAGTTCTGCAATTATATACCTTACTAAATGCTCTTTGTGCAGATCCTAAGTTCTCTACAGGTTTGAATAATTCTTGCTTTTCTTGTTTATGTGGGAATATTTAGTTGGTTTTACTTGTATCTTTTTTTTTTTCCTTTTGGTTTCAAGAAGATTTACATTTAGTTAGTTTTAGAACTTCATGATTAGTTAGTTTTAGCCTTTCTGTTTAGCGCTGGCAAGAGAAAATTTAGAAATTTTGTATAGAAATTAATGTAAGCATGTGTCAGTTTGTGAATTATTTTCTTGGTCTAACCAATTGAAGTGCAGTAGTCCTTGACTTCGTGTTTCTGAGAGGACTGCTGCTTTATCAGATCACTGATTATATATTGTTTCTTGTTCTATGATAAGTGAATATGGCTGTTATCTTTTACAGGCATTTGATTGGGTTCTTCATTTTCCTTGCCCTTACTATATACACTGCAATGAAGGTTCCGAAGGTTGTTGATTTTCACTCTCTGCAGCACATTCCTGATGTATTGAGAAAGGCTGATTTACACAAACTGCATTCGGAATTAATGACATGCCTGCCTTCCTTACCAAATATGCCCGGTTTGCACAAACTTCGGGAGGAGTTACTGTTGCTCTCAGGTTGGCATGTCAGGGAACTTCTGTATAATTGTTTACCTGAGCGTTTCTTTTCTGGAAATCACACCGATGTTTGCGTTTTGGTAATGCTCCTTATCCTTCATAAGCTATTTCATAAATCTTGAAAATTTTCTTATTTGAGAACTTATATCCTTCAGCTTCTCTTGAACATGTTTCTTTGTGTGTGTGTGTGTGTGTGTTTTTTTTTTTTTTTTTTTAACTTGGCTGATATTACTTTTTATTATTCTGATGTATTATTAAATGTTAAATTGTGTGGCATTTAAAATGTTTCTTATGGGGACGCATTTGTTATCTCCATCTGGTTTATAGATATATGCTTTTCAGCTATTGACTACTCTGCTGGATTTACTTGCGAAGATAAGAAGAGGAAATAAAAGGAGTGGATTTGTTAGGATACAACCTATGTATTACACAAGTCTGAATTTAGTTTACATCGTTTGAAGCTAATTGGGAGATGTTCAGTAGACAATCCATAAATTTATTAGTTAGTACTGAATCTTACTAGCATTCTATAATTGGTATGAGACAATAGACAACAGAGGATAGATACATTATATCTATAGAAACTAAGAATCCGAGTTTGTTTTAAGGTTTAAAGGGTCCAGCAAATTGTTTTTAAGTTTTAAGGTTTAAAGGGTCCAGCAAATTGTTTTTAAGTTAATTAGTTTGCAAATCTTTCAAAGTCTTTACTATTGAGGAAATGAATCAAGAAAATGAGTACCCTTTTTAGCTGATGAGTGGTTCAGTCGATTTTTCCAGAATTTATCTGATATCCCATTAATTGGATTTCTGGTGGTGAATTATAGAAATGAAGAAAGCCTTAAATTATTCTGTAATAGAGGACTCTGGATTTTATGGGTTAGTGAATATCATAAATTTTAGAATAAGAAAAGCCTCCAGGTAAGAAAGGAATAGTTGGGTTGCTGCCTTGCTGGGAAAGGGGCTACTCTTGTCCCTTACAGCCTCAGGTGCAAGGTGTAAAAAAAAAGCAGTAGCTTGAGTGAAGTGAAGTGCAATATGTATATCTGTGCGTTTTTCTGTGTCTATATATATAGCATAAGATATATAATAAACTATAAAGTGTGATCTATATCTACAGAACATGCAATTCTTTTATTGGTCAATATACATGATTTACTTATGGTTCATGTCTGTTGTTTAATGCACGAATTTTGATAAGGATAGAGTTCAGTACTAACCCTTTCTTTTTGGTAAAGGTATATCTAATGAAAAAAGTGAAAATTAAATTAAATTAAAGAGAACTTATATGAGGCGGATGCTTTTTATTCCTATTGCCTTGCAAAATAGGTGTGTGCCTGGTTAAATGGGCATTGCCTGGAAGGGTTTGAGGTTATTCTGTTGTTTAGTGCTAAGCGGCACAGCTCAGGTGTGCCTAGGCGCATGCCCTGACAACACTTAGGTTCTGTTTGTTTCACTGAAAATGACTTTCGAAAAATGATTTCTAGAAAATAATTTACTTTTCTGGAAAAGATAATATCATCTGATGTTTAGATGAATCTCTGTAAAATATATTTTCTGTTGTTTGGTAGATTTCTTAAAAAGTATTTTATAAAAGTTGTTTTCAATTAAACAAACATACATTTGAGATTTTTTTTTATTTTTTCATTTTTTAATTGAATTTACTTTTATATATAATTTCATATTTTATATTGTTTTTGCATATATTAAAAATATTATGTTAAATTTAGATTCATTGCAACGTCATTTTTTAATTACATAACTATGGAGTATTTTTATTTAAAAATGTAACATCAACAAAAATGTGACACAGATTTATGACATATTTTAAGCTTTATATTACAAAACATTTATTATTAATATATTTATAATTGTAATAAATATTTATTATTAAAATATTAATGTTGAATATTTTCAATAATATGTGAATAATATTATTTAAAATTATTATTTTTAAAATTTATTATTAAAATAAAATTGAAATATTAAATAATTTATTAAAATAATAAATTATATTTATTATATTAATAATTTATTATATGATTAAATATAAATAATTAAATATGTATGTTTAATAATATTAAAAAATCTAATATTTTAAATATTTTTAAAAATAAAAATAAAAATTATTATCAATATAATAATATTAAGTTTGATTTAAGTTAGCTTTTATATAAAAATAAAATTATCTATAGATAAGCTTTTTTTGGGAAAATAATTTACCCTTTTGAAAAGGGTAAGTTATTTTACAAGAAAAATGGCTTATTTTACGTTGAGCTGTAAGTAATTTTCAATTGACCAAATTATTTTATGTGAAATGTAAAACCTTTTACATTTAAATAAACGGACGGTGAATCTTGTTTCTGAGGCAGAGAATCCATAAAGATTGCTTTTCCTCTGTCCTATTGTTGTCAGTGTAGTTTTGCGTCAAGGAATTATAATCCATAAAGTTTTAGTATTATGGGTCAATAAATGTGAAGAACCCAAAGACCTGTGGGCATCAAATAGGTATTTCTGTTATTATACTTTCCGCTGAAAATTTTTACTCCAGAATCTTTATAAACAATTGAAGGCATATGATTATAGCCATAGGTGCTAAGTTATAACGTTGATATCTGCTGTGTTGACATGATTCAGTAATGGCTTCTCTTATAAGCAAAAACCATGGAAAGCTTAGTATTGTTATCCAGGGAAATCTTCTTTAAGCATATAACAACCTATATGGTACATGTCTGTCTTGCAGATTTTTTTCCCCGTAACTTACAATGTTTTAAACACAATATGTGGAACTTTAAATACGAAGTATGTAGTTTATTTTGCTAGGTCCTTGCAATGGGAAATCGACTGCCACGTTTGTGATAGTTCAAAAGTTTCTTTTAGTATATTCATGTTATTTGGATCTTACTGGGAGTGCACTTCAGAGTCTGAAAAATGAGAGGGTAGCGGTGCTTGATTCCTGTCACATTTTTTGCAGCTGCCAGTTTTAACCTTATGGATCCATAATGGATATAGTTTTAAGATAAATGTGTATGCATGAACATTTCATGTCTTATCTTGGCTCCCTGGAAATTGTTATCCTTGATAATTTTGGAAAGTTAAGCTGTGATAGCAGTAATGTTGTTAGTTACTGTTAGTTGCAGGGTTAAAGAGGTTGTAAAGCTGGTATGAGCAGTTGAGAAGGCTTAAGCTTCACTATATAAGCAGCCCTTAGCTCTATCAGAAAAGTAGTTTTTTGTTAATGAAAAGAATCAATCAGATATTTTTTCTAATTCTTTGATTTCTTTCTTGTATTTTGTTTCTAGTCTTATTACGGTGGTTTTCTATGACGTAGTGATATCTGTTCTTTTAATACCAATGGTTGCACTATGCATGTGGGAGCTTCATGCAGCTAATACATTTTATTCTTTCTAATTGCAGCAAAGTGTGAAGGAGGATGTGGCAAACATAATAGCACCCCTGATGGTGAGACCGATAACACGGTGGCCTTTCTTTGCCTTCTTGGGTGGTGCAATGTTCTGCTTGCTGGCTAGCAGCACATGCCACCTTCTCTCTTGCCACTCTGAGCGCCTATCATATATCATGCTCAGGCTAGACTATGCTGGGATCGCGGCTCTCATATCTACTTCCTTCTATCCTCCGGTGTATTACTCCTTCATGTGCGATCCATTCTTTTGCAACCTCTATTTGGGATTCATAACCATCTTGGGAGTCGCAACGATCTTAGTTTCCTTATTGCCAGTCTTTCAGAATCCCGAGTTTCGCAGCATTCGTGCATCCCTCTTCTTTGGCATGGGCATGTCAGGAATAGCACCCATTTTTCACAAGCTCATCTTGTTCTGGCACCAGCCTGAGGCACTTCACACAACCGGGTATGAGGTTTTGATGGGGCTTTTTTATGGCATTGGAGCTTTGGTCTATGCGACAAGGATACCGGAACGGTGGATGCCCGGAAAGTTCGACATTGCTGGGCACAGCCACCAGCTTTTTCACATCCTGGTCGTTGCAGGGGCATACACTCATTACCGTGCAGGACTGGTGTACCTCAAATGGCGGGATCTAAATGGATGTTAAAGTGAAACTAGAGAGGAGTCGATTACTGAAAGAAGTAGCTAAAATTTATATGCGGTTGAATTTATGATCAACCCATTGTCAGTCAAGTGTATATTCTTCATTAAATCAGTCTTACAGCTCTAAGAACCATTAGCTTTCAGCCTTAGTTTATGTTCTAAACATGCAAATACTTGTAATAATGTGGCAGAGACAAGAACTTAATGTTTTGGAGGTTTTAACTTCTATGCATTAATATACACAGCTTGTATACTTATAATGGGGGGTGGATGATAAATGGCAGAGAATAGCCTGTAAAATTTGACTTACAACACTATGTATAGCTTATTTTTGCTTAGGTTTCTTTTCTTTTTTCTTCTTTAGGAAAGAACAGCCAAGACTGCTGGTAAAAAATTAGAGCATTTTTAAGTTAAAAATGTTACTTTAATCGAATATTAATTTAATTAAAAGTTAAACTTTTTCAAAAATTAAAATAAGAAATATTGCTGCAAGTGTATTTATATCTTTGGGTAAATTATAGTAGAGGTCACTTAACTATGGCTTTTTCTCTTTTGGTCACTTAATTATGTAAAGTTAAAAATTGTTACTCAATTATTAGTAAATTATCTTTTTAGTCATCTAATTATTGAAAGTTACAAAATAGTCATTCAACTATTCAATTTTATTTTTTTCTTTTTTTTTTTTATCACCAATTAGCTATGATAAAAATAGAAACACCAAAAAATTAAAACATCAAAAAAATCAAGATAGTTGGATAACACCATCCATACACAATAACAACCATACATAATAAGACTATAAGAGAGCTTCTTCATATCATACATATAACATATTCATCAATCATAAAAACAATATTAGCTCCAAAAACATTTTAGTATCTGATAAATACAATAATAACATAATATTGACAACAAATCTAATAACAACTTTCATACGACTAATTCATTAATTACAAAAAACCAAGACTTAATTGGTTAACTTAATTGTACAGACTTCGCAAGTCGTTGGGATGATTTCGAGGGAATTACGAATGAGCAGATTTTGACAATGTTGTTTTTGAATGATTTTTTACAAAGAAACTATAGAACTTATACAAGTGAGAAACGGGATCGACCAACTTAAGTTTATCTAAACTTGACATCTATAGTCTTCAACTTCCATGATTTACAAAATGCTTAAACTCAACATCTATAGGAGTAAGACTTTCTTCTTCATCACGTCAAACCTTATCCATAACAGCCAGGTCTAAAATCCTTTTTACACCAATTTTTTCACTACCCATTTTTTCACACCAATTTTATTATTCTTCTAAATTTCTCTCTAAATTTCTCAAAAAAGTTCTCAAAGCTCTCTAAATTTTTTATTTGTCTGAATTAATATTATTTTTTTATATAATTTCTAAGATATTTGATCGTGTTAGCATTGACCCGACAATTAATTCGTCTCGATGATAAACATATCTCCATCAACTAAATGCAAATGGTAAGGGTTAATTTCATTTTTTTAATATTATTTAATTTTTTATTTAATTTCTATAATTTTTTTATAATAGCCTATAGATCCAGTGTTACAATGTTTTATTCGTAATTTACCTGGTCCTCTAGAGTGTTACAATGTATTATTCGTAATCTACCTGGTCCTCCATCACCGTTGATTCAAAATAACTTGAGGGGAGCGGGTTTTTGGCACGTGGCTAATATAGGTCGTGTAACATCCCGTTTTTAGTCAAATCAGAATAGTAATTTCGAGACCACAAATTTGAAGTTGAAATAATTATTTTATTATTATTTTAATGTTTATAGCATGATAAAATGATTTTGTGCAAATTTCGTTAAAAAATTTTATCGTTTGAATGCTTAATTTGATAAAAGGACTAAATCGCGTAAAGTGCAAAAGTGGAGTTCTATTAGTTAAAGGTGTCTAATAGCTATGAAATATTAAAGTGGAGGTCCTTATGTGGTAATTAGACCATTTTTAATGTTAGTGGACATTTATGGACATATATTAAATGATTTTAATGGTTTATTAACAAGGTTAAATATGTAATTTGGTAATTAAGGTAATTTAAATAAAAACAACAAATTGTATCATCCATTAGTCATCTTCTTTTACCGAAATTTGAAGAGATGAAAAGCCATTGTTAGAGTTTTTATTCAGTCAAGCTTCCATTGTCTATTAAGGTATGATTTTTGTCTCGTTTTTAATGATTTTTATGTTTTTGAGATCGTTGCAGCTTAATCTAGCTAGCCCAGGGACTAATTTGCAAAAATGTTAAAGGTTTAGGGTTTTTTCATTGATGAATATATGTGTACTTTGATGTTTGATGATAGAAAATGTATGCTTGTTGTTAGATAAACAACATTTGTAAAGTGATTTTTGACAAAATTGTCATTTAGGGATTTAATTGAGAAATGTTAAAATTTTGTGGTTAAATTGTGAAATAAATGAAAAATATGGGATGCTAGGGATGTAATTGAAATTCGGATAGCATAGGTATAGGTTGAATTGCATGAATTTGTGTTTTTTATGAGATAATGACCAAATTGTAAAAATATTGAAATATTAGGGGCAAAAGTGTAAAGTTTCCTTATTGTGTATTTTGGACTAAATTGAATAGAATGATAATTAAATAAGTTAATTTTGATTATATTTAGATCAAGAAAAGCGACATTCCGATTTAGATCGGGGGAAAAATAAGATTTTGGACTAGTCGATGCGATCCGTCGTTTTAGCGATCGAGGTAAGTTTGTATGTAATAAACATTATTATAATTGTGTTTTAAATGCTTTATTATTACATAAATTGTGTATACGACTTTGTGGACATATTCGACTACGATTCGACAAATGTCAAATCTCGGTTGAACCTTAGGAATAGATTAGGATACAAATGACATGTCATTAAGAGTTATGTGATTGGGTGCTGGTCCGTATGTCCTACCGGTGGCTAAGTTATCCGGCATGTGTTGCGGATTCTCGTCAGCTTGTGTGAGCAGTACCGTGCAGCTTCATCATGACCGTCAGCTTGTGTGAGCAGACCCGTTGATAGCTCGAGAGTGAGCATTATATGTGATATGAGATTGTGATAGCTTTGGCTATGTATGTGGCACTTAGGGTGCGAGTTTCTCAGGTATCCGATAATATTCCGAATGGTTCAATGGGTATATTGAAGATATGAAATGGTGAGAAATAGATATGTATCAGTACAGGTATGTATGGAAACTATATAAGCATTGAATTTATAGAAGTGGTGAGTTCATGGTTAATTATGTGTCTGAGTATATGATAACATTGTGATTAAATGTTTTGTACTATGTTATGTTCATATTATTAAATGGAAATTGAATGGTGAGATTTGCTTATTATTTCATAAGAGCTTACTAAGTTTTATAACTTACATTGTTTATTTTTTCGTGTTTTATAGTGAAATCAAAGCTAGCTTGGATTCGGGAATTGTCGGAGACCTCATCACACTATCAAGTTATCACTTTGGTACTTTTGAGTTTATGTTTTGGTTATATGGCATGTATAGGAGTTATGTTCATTTTGGTATATGTTAGTAATGGTTTTAGCCATTTGAGTTGGCTTGTAATGGATTAATGGTTTGTAATGTGTATAACCATGTGAGTTGGCTTATTTTGGTATGTTGATAATGTTTGTCTATATGTGCAATTGCTCTTTTTTTTTCTTCATGTGGTTGGTAATAACTATGTGATTTGTATTATGAATTGGTAAATTGAGTACCATATGCTTGAAATTTGGAGATTTGGTATGTTTGTGAATTGAGGACAATTAGTGCATAATTGAAAATGACCATTTAGATGATTTGAGAATGTGAAATTAGCATGAAATTGAATGGCATATTATGACATTTATGTGACTTGTATTGTTGGTATTGAAATAGCATGAAATATACTTAGTTTAGAAGAGTTTGAATGCCATTTGAAGATGTGAATATGTACCATTTGGGTTTGGTGTAGGTGTATACAAATTTGGGTGGCAAGATGGCTTAGTAAATAGCCTATTTTTGTCCACACGAGCAGAGACAGGGACGTCTGTCTTAGCCGTGTGTGACACACGATTAGGTTACACTGCCGTGTGTCCCCTAGTGTTGAATTAAAAACCAAGTCAGTATACTCCACACGGCCCAGCACACGAGCGTGTGACTTGGCCATGTGGCATAAGTTAGTATACCCTACAGGTTTAGCACGGCTTAACACACGGCTTGGCACACGGGCGTGTGGTTAGCCATGTGACCCAAGTTAGAGAGTTACAGGGGTAGGACACGGGCTGAGACATGGCCATGTGATCCCATTTTGGATGTTCACACGGCTTGTGACACCGGCGTGTTTTTGGTCATGTGAGACACACGGCCGGGTTACACGGGCGTGTGTCCTTTGTATTTTGTAAAATTTTCTAAGTTTTTCTAAGATTTTCTTGAGTTATTGGTTTAGTCCCAAACCACCTCAAATGCATGTTTAGGGTCTTGTAGGCTCGTATTAGGGACAATGTGATGATGTTGAGTGATAATTACATAGAATTTGTAAATGTATGTGAAATGTATGTTTAATTGTTTAATAAGTTTGGTAATACTTTGTAACCCTATTTTGGCATTGAATACGGGTGATGGGTGTTACATTTATTGGTATCAGAGTTACAGTTTAGTTGATTTTAGGACTAACGTAGCTTATGTGAGAGTCTAGCTATATATGCCATATATAACCTGTGATAGTGTGATATCTCTTGACAATTTAAAATGTGTTTTTATATAGTAAATGGATCCTAATCGAGCTGTAGCTAATGACGTAGAAAGTAATACACCAGCCTCTATTCACGGGGTAGCGCAATCTGAGTCGAGACCCGTATCGGGTAGTCAGGGAGGAGAGGCCAAAGAAGCCTTCTTCCAAATGATGAATGAGTGGTTTACTGAGTATGTCTAAACAAATCCGGCTACTCAGCAGCCTCCACCCCCACCTAATCCCCAATTGGTTCCCATAGCTCCTCAAGGTTTGGAACCTTTATGATTGAATAAGCTGCCTGTTGATAAAATCTAAAAATACAGGGTTGAAGAATTCAAAGTTACTATTGATGACGACCCTCAGAGAGATGAGTTTTGGCTTAAAAATACTATCAGGGTATTTGATGAACTATCTTACACGCCAGCTGAGTGTGTAAAATGTGTTGTATCACTTTTGAGAGACACAGTATATCAATGGTGGAATACTTTAGTATTTGTGGTACTGAGAGAACGGGTCAGCTTGGAATTCGTTCAAGCTGAATTCAGAAAGAAATACATCAGCCAATAGTTTATTGATCAGAAGCGAAAAGAGTTTCTGGCATTGAAACAGGTTCGAATGTCTATAACCGAGTATGAGAGAGAGTTTGTAAGACTTAGTAAATATGCTCAGGAATGTGTTTCAACTGAGGCGATTATATGTAAAATATTTGAAAATGGGTTGAATGAAGATATCAGATTGTTAGTCAGGATTCTAGAGTTGAAAGAATTTGTGGTTATAGTTGACCAAGTTTGCAAAGCTAAAGAACTTGGCAAAGAAAAGAGAAAAGCTGATTTTGAGGCTAGAGATTTGAGAAAAAGATTGATGAATAAACCCTATCAATCTTCGTCAAAGAAATCACGAGATTCGTATAATCATCCGAATGCTTCAGTGGTATATGCTAATAGAGATCGTGGAAAGCGATACTCGAGTCCTAAAGCTCAAGCTACTTCAGTGTCAAGTGTGGGTAGTGTGAGAAATAATAAACCCAAGTGTCAACAATGTGGACGACGACATTTTGGAGAATACTGGATGAATAGTAGAGGTTGTTTTAAATGTGTCTCACAAGATCATTTCATTTGAGATTGCCCTGAATTAGTAAAGAAAGATAAATTTCAGAATGCAAGACCGAGCAACACAATTGCTAGAGGGAGATCACCTAGAAATGCGGGAAATGTGACTAGTAGCAAATGGCCGACAAAGGAATCCGCTGTGAGATTCGAGGCTAGAGCACCTGCTAGACCTTATGCTATTCGCTCTCGCAAAGATGCGTCATCATCAGATGTTATCACAGATACATTTTCTTTTTATGACACTAATGTAATTGCTTTGATAGATCATGGATCGACTCATTCATATATTTGTATGAATTTAGTGTATAGTAAGAATTTACTTGTTAAGTCTATTGAGTTTGTGATTAAAGTATCAAACCCCTTAGGCAAGTATGTCCTAGTTGATAAAGTTTACAAGAATTACCCTTTAATGACTCGGGGTTACTATTTTTCAGCTAATTTGATGCTTTTACTGTTTGATGAATTCGATGTGATCTTGGGTATGGATTGGTTGACGCTGCATGATGCTGTAGTGAATTGTAGATGAAAGACTATTGAATTGAAATGTCAGAATAGTGAAATCCTTCGAATTGAATCAGATGAGTTAAGTGGATTGCCTATTGTGATATCATCGATGTTAGCTCAGGGATATGTGTGAAAAGGTTGTGATACATGCCTTATATATGTACTGGATATGAAAGTGTTAGAATCGAAGATTGAATTAGTGCTAGTGGTTTGTGAATATCTGGATGTGTTTCCAGAGGAGTTTCTTGGGTTGCCACCAATCAGAGAAGTCGAGTTTGCTATTGAATTAGTACCGAGAACATCACCGATATCTATAACTCCGTATAGAATGGCTTCGACAGAATTGAAAGAATTGAAAGCTTAGTTGCAAGAGTTAACAGATAGAGGTTTTGTACGGCCTAGTTTTTCACCCTAGGGTGTTCTAGTGCTGTTTGTAAAGAAGAAAGATGGATCGATGAGACTTTGTATAGATTATCATCATGTAAGAGCCCCGTTTTAGCTAAATCAGAACAATGGTTTCAAAACCACAAATTCAAGGTTTTAAAATTATTTTAAAATTATTTTTGGAGTTTACAACATGTGAATAAGTATGTGTGAAAATTTCGTGAGCTAATTTTATCGTTTAATAGCTCAATTTGAGAAAAAGGACTTAATCGTGTAAAATACGAAAATAGCATGCTATAAGTTAAAAGTATCTATTTGTTATGGTTTATTAAATCAAAGGTATTTATGATGTTATTATACCATTAATAGCTTGAGTGGACCATTATGGACATGTATTAATTAGTTTTCATGTTTATTAACTAATGCTAAATTTGTAAATTGGTTATTAATGTTAATAAAAATAAAAAAAGTTAAAAATTAGCTTTAATATCATCATCTTTGCCTAATTTGAAGAAAAATAAGAAGCTTGAATGTGTTTAGGGTTTCGGCAAGTAATTGGCTTGATTAAGGTATGATTTGAGCTCGATTTTTAATGATTTTTATGTTTTTGTGATCGTTGCTTTGAGTACTAGCTAGCCTGTACTCTAGTTTCTAAATTTGTTGATGAATTTGTGAGTTTTCATTGATGAATGCTTGAGCTTTTGAATGATTGTTGATGAATTATGAAAGCTTGATGATAGATATTAAAGTTTTGTTAAGTGATTTTTGACAAAAATGTCAATTAAGGATTAAATTGATAAAAGTGTAAATTGAGGGGTTAAATTGTAAAATAAATGTGAAATATGGGTTGTTAAGGACCTATAGAGAATTCAGCTAAGCATGGGTCATATTGAATTTTGTGAATTTTGTGAATTTTGTGTATTTATGAAGTAGGGACTAAATTGAATAAATGTGTAACATTAGGGGCTAAAGTGCAAAAATGCTCAAATATGTGTTTGTGGACTAAATTGAATGTGTTATGAATAAAAGAGTTAATTTTTAATGTATATAAATTAAGAATGAAAGAAAACGGATTTAGATCAGGGGAAATCCAAAGTTATTGAATAGTCGATCTAGTTTGTTTATTCCCACTACGAGGTAAGTTCATATGCGAATATATGTATTTAAATTGAATTATATGTGTTTTCTTGTCATTGAATTATTTTGAATGGTGAAAGAACAATTACGAGCATGAATTGACGAAGTTACAACATCTGAAAGTCCCGTACGAACCTTAGGAATAGCATAGGATACGAATGTCATGACATTAGGTTATCGAGACGTGATTACATGTAAGACCATGTCTGTAATATTAGCATTGTATTGATATTACGTGTAAGACCATGTCTAGAACATTGGCATCATTAATCAATTTCGTGTAAGACCTTGTCTGTGACAGTGGCATCGATATATGATAACATGTAAGACCATATCTGGGATATGACATTGTACGAGCTTATGTGATTTCTGAGTATCCTTAATGATTCCAAACGGTTCAACGGGCAAAGTCAAGTTGAGAAAGAATATATGAATGCGTAACACCCCAAACCCGGCCTGGACGTTATGGCTGAATCTAGCGATGTCACATGGGATGGATTTTGAAATCGAACTCCTTAAGTTAAAAATCATTCCAGTTAAGTAACCTTAATTTAATTTGAAGGAATCATACACTAGATGTTTGGTTTCAAAACTTGTCCTTTTTAAGCGGAAGCTGTTGTAATAAATTAATTTAGAAAAAAATCATTTTTTTTTACGAAATCTTTAGTTTTAGTAAAACCGTGTTTTGTTGAGGTGCAGTTTAAATAACCATAAAACAATATAAAGTTTCGAAATAAAAACCAAACAGTCCAAGTCCAGGATTACATAAAAAAACTCAAACAAGTAATAAATCTGAAAATTTGCGTAAAATAGTCTAAGATTTTATGTGTGGCCACGGTAGAGTCCTCTGCTGCTCCGATCCGTCAAGTCTGGGGATTACCTGAACAGATTAAACTGAAAAGGGTGAGTTTTTGCAAACTCAGTGTGTAATCCCCACAGAAAATATACACACAGCACAATATCCGAAATCAATCATGTATTTATATATAGTTCGGGCCTGGTCCCTTTACAGAATCGGTGTGGACCTTAGCCCTCTCAGATACAGAATCAGACACGAATTAGGGCCTTAACCCATCTCAGATATAATATACAGAATAGAACAGAATAACAGAGTCTTACCCACTAGCCTTTACACCCTAACTCTGTCCAACCCTACACACCATGTGGGGATAAAATCAACCCACCCATCCCTATACACCATTTGCACGATATGCAAAGACATAATCGGATAACCTGAGTGAAGCCGCGGATGTCGAGCTTAAGAGCCTTTCAAAATACTTCCTCCAAAACATCAACCCAACCCCGATGCAATGCAACATACAAATATGACATGCTGATATGCAATTTATCAGATCATACAATCAATTTAGATATCACAGTTCATGCTCAATACAGAAATCAGACAGTCAGTTCACACATTTAAGGGTCTAAGTAATACTTACCGACCCTACAGAAGGTTTACAGTTGACTTGAGTGACCCGTGCAACCCTAATAGACATTTTAGTAAAATAGGCATATACGCCTGTGTGGCCCACACGGTCTAGTTGGTTGAGCCCGTGTGTCACACACGGCCTCACCCGGCCATTACACGGCTGTGTCCTTCGTGCACAACCTAGCCTCGTCATTCACATGGCCGTGTACTACCACATGGCCTACCACATGGGCGACCACACGCCCGTGTGGCGTCGACAGAATCATTTTTTGACTTTCGCCATTTCTCGTCTTCTATGTTTTCAGGTACACACCTGTTATTGATTCGAAGCTAAAACAACCTTGATCGCTCCAGAACCTATAAATCGATATTCCAATACCTCGAATCGGTGCTAAAACAAAGCTTAAATGAAACTTTATTAAGATGCTAAACCCAACGCCTTCAAAAACCTTACCATCAAAAGAGTAATAGCGTTACTACACCACTTTAACGCTGATCGAAACTCCAGCCCTTTAACCTTCCCAAAATCAAAACGAGACCCATCAGTTAACACCCTAAATAAAAAGTAGCTTCAATTACTACACTTACCGAAACTTACCAAATTACGTGAGCACCAACCACATTACAAAGCAAGGAAAAGAAAGAATAGATTCAGAAAAAAAGAACGAGAAGAGGGGACGACAGAGACTTGGAGAAGGAGAGAAATCGAATTTTTTTTTGCTAGAGAAAAAATGAACAGAATATTCTGATAACCCCTATCACCTCCCCAAATCTCTCACCACTAACCCACCTCTCAGACTTTTAGTTTGATTGAAACTCTCTTGGTCAAACAAGCAAAAATTGTAACACTCCCTACCCGTATCCATTACCGGAATAGGGTACGAAGCATTACCGGAGTTTACTGAACATTTTCAGAAAATTCTGACATTTTCAGAAAATTCTGAGTCATTTATTATTCATATTTTGAAAATAATCATAACGTCTCTCTATTGGGCCATCGAAGCCCCAACCATTCAATAAAAACCAACCGGAATTATATCGGGATCATAAAAAAATTTCGCAAGAATCTTAAATTTTATTTTCATCTAAGTATTTACCATTTCAATGCTCCTTATAATTAAACATGTTACCATTCAATCAATAGCTTAGCATTTGTCTAAGCGTCAAACAACATCATTGTTAGTATACTTGCACATATTTCATCTAAATTCAACATTAATATACTTATTTTCTCGACATGTCACACTTGAGTTTAATAATTGTCTTTACTTACATAATTTTATTGTATCAACATAACAAAGATAATCATATATGCACATGTTATGAAACATATCATTCTCTTACCGTTTCTTCATAAGTGTATATCAATCATTTCATTATATCAATATTTCATGCTCCATCATTTCCATATATTTTATGTATATTTATTCCGGTAAATTTTATATCAAACTTAACATAAATTATATTCCATGTACTTATTCTTATTTCGTTTATCTATCTTCATAATTATTTCATACAACTATTTTGTACATATATTTCTATATGACCAGTTCTTGTAAATATTTCACATAACCATTTCATATAACCATTCGTCATCTGATACATATTACCTGAATATCAATTGTTCAATAGATGTCATAGCGTCTCCCATCCACAGTCTTATTTATCTTAGACATGATGCCATAGTGTCTTTCAACTATGGTCTTACTCATTTTCTGTGATATTGCCATGGTATCTTTCAACCATGGTCTTGTTCATTTCATATCACATTGCCATGGTATCTTTCAACCATGGTCTTATTCATTTCATATCAGGTTGCCATGGTATCTTTCAACCATGGTCTTACACATTTCATATCAAGTTGCCATGGTATCTTTCAACCATGGTCTTACACATTTCATATCGAGAGCACACTCGCGAACCTCATCCTTATAAAGTGGAATTACGGTCAAAGCTAAATCCTGTAATATAAACTCATAGAGTATTGTCGGGATTACAGTCCAAAGCTAAATCCCACAACGACAATTACTCTAATGAGCTTGGATCCGAATTACTAGTCCAAGCTAAATTCAGACCCTGATTCGGATTACCCGTCCGGGCTAAATCCATTTTCCACATATTCTTCGGGAGGGCTATATCAGGATAGGATCACCCGTCCGAGCTTGATCCTTTTTACCGTCAATTCCTTTTTCAGAGATCCATCGAATTTTCCTTTTATTCAATTGGGATTTCTTCCCTTTTTTTTTAATCAAATATATCAATGTTTTATCAATTTTCATACAATGAACATTCAAATCATATTCATATAAAAAAACATACATTTCAAGCATTTAAGAATATAACTCAAGTTACACAAACTTACCTCATTATTTGCTTGTGTTTATAATTTTATTAATCCAATATCTTTTCTTTTCCACGATCAAGTCTCTTATTTGAGTCGTCCGGATCTTTATAAATAAATTTGATCATCATTTTCATTCATTTCATATTCTAATGTATTTAATTAATGCTCTAGGCAAAATTACCATTTTGCCCCTAAACTTTTAATTAATGACGATTTTGTCCTTAAGGTCAGGAAAATAAAATTCTTGCAATTTTAATCCTTATTTCCAGTTATTATTCTCATGCATATTAATAACAGCCCATGAATTCTATAAAATATCAAAATTTTCCATAATTTCAACACTTTTCAATTTAATCCCTAAAACATGTTTTCCCCCGATCTTGAACTAAATTAATAATTTCATTCAATTTTGTAATTTAAATAATAAAATAATCAATTTCATGCAATTTGGTCATTTCTGACATTTTTACAAAATTACCCATAAAGTTTTACTTTTATTCAATTTAGTCCCTGAGCCTAAAACATGCAAATTAGCCATGTTAGATGAATATTCATACATATTTTCCTCCTCCTTCTCTCCATTCCACATCCTTAATGTATTTAACACACTTGTAAGTAATATTATCCATAATTTTTATTAATTACTTTTATAAATATTCAAGCTGTCCATCTGTGTCATAGTCACTAAATTATTTATATCTGGAGGTATAGAACTCCAAATTAAGATCCGTAATTTTCCCTGAAACTAGACTCATATATCTTCTTACCATAAAATTTTAAGAATTTTTGGTTTATCCAATAAGTACAGTTTATTCTTTAAATTTACCCCTGTTCTGCTGTCTGACAGTCCTGACCCTTCTTCACTAAAAATTAATTGTATCCTCGTACAGAATTCGAATGATGTTCCCGTTTATTTCTATTGAAAATAGACTCATTCAATATTCTAAACATATAAATTTAAATCCATAATTATTTTTATCCAATTTTTGATGATTTTCAAAAGTCAGAACAGGGGGACCCGAAATCATTCTGACCTTGTCTCACAAAATTGATTATATCTCGTGATTTACAATTCCATTGCTTACATAATTTCTTCTATAAGAAACTAGACTCAATAATATTTAATTTCATACTTTATTCATCCTATAATTCGAATTATAAAATTTGTTATGATTTTTCAAAGTTAGACTAGTGCTGCTGTTCAAAACTGTTTTGGTACAAGATATTAATTACCATGTTATAACACCCTTATTTTCTTTTTCTACACCATTTCTCATCACTTTCTCTTATTTTATCTTCACTAACATATCAAGAACATAGGACCTTATGTAAGAAAACTCTACTATAACATTATTTCCATGCTTTGTCAATAATAACAAACTTAAAAACATATTGAAATCTTGATGTACTTACCTTGTTCTATTGATACTAATCTTTAACTTGATTTTCTCTCTCCTCCAGATTCTGTTCTTGAATCCAACTTGATATTCTAACTCCCCATGGTCTCCTTAACATTTCTCTCTCTTAGTGGCTATGGAAATTCTTTTGATTTCTAGGTGAAAATGGTGAATTTTTGGTGGAAGGACCAAATTGTAAAGAAAAGAAAATTTCTTTCTTTTCCTTCTCTTCTAACATTGGTTGCATGTATGGAAAGATGATGAAAATTCTTCATCTTTCCTTCCTTTTATACTAAATAATTAATAATAAAATAATAAAATATCTTATTAAAATAATATATATCTAATTAAATAATCATAAAATATCATGAACATCATCATTACTTTCTAGATTTCTCTCTCTTCCAATTGACCATTTTGCCCTTTATTATCTTTTAAAATTTCATCCTCGAGTCATCATTTAATTTGGTAAAATTGCAATTTAGTCCCTCATAGTTTTTCACCTATTCAATTTGGTCCTAATCCATCCATTTTCCTTAGTTTCTAGATCATTCCACTCTTAAAATATTTACACTATTGGTCCTTTAACTTTTTCATATTTACACTTTAACCCCTCAAATTTTAAGTATTTATTCTTGTGCAACAAAACTTTTCTCACTTTTACAATTTAGTCCTTTCTTGAATTAATATATCATAATATACTTCTCAATATTGACATAACTCAAAATTCCCTTTTTTGTCACTTTATTTCCTTATTTTACTATATCAAGGATAATATCTTACTGTAAAAATTTTCAGGGTATTACAAAAATAAACTCCAACGGTCGCGCAGGGATTCGAACATGGGACCTTCAACATATTAACACTCCATTTAACTACCAGACCAGCAGGCCCATTCTGATATAGAATTATAGACAATATAACATAAGCCTACTGAACTAGAGTGAGGCTTTATTCTTTAAAAAGCCAAAATTTGCCCAAACTAAGGCTTGAACTTGGGACCTCTCAAACACTTCTAGGACACTTAACTATAGAAGCAAATACACATTTGTGTGTCAGTGAATCTCAAAAACATTTTTAAAAACTTGGGGCGTTACAGAATGAGCTAAGTGATTCAGATACGTACAAAATTCATATGAGTATTGAAAAGGGGAAATATTTGATGAACTCAATTAAGACATTAAATATATGTTCAATGAGAAAGGTTTGTGAATTTGAATGATATTAGCCTTGTTAAGCATACTTAAATTGATATGTAAATGTTCATGTGATGACTTTATTTGTATATGGCTTACTAAGCTTTTAAAGCTTACTTTGTGTGTTCTTTCCATGTTTTATAGATTATCGAAGCTATCTCGGACTTGGGGATCATTGGGAATACGTCATCGCACTATCGTTTATCTTCTTGGTATTTTTGGAAGCTTTGTATATATGGTATATGGCATGTATAGGCTAGTGTCATCTTGTTATGTTTTGAGTTATGATTTTAGCCATGTGATTTGGCTTGTAAATGTTGGTGTGTATGGCCTTTTAAGTTGGCTTAAATTGTGTTTCGTAAGATATATATGTGATGTATATAATGCCTTATATGTTGGCTTGTTTTGGTATGATTATGAGTTGGCTATTCTAGATAGTTGTGCGTTGGTATATTAATGCTTGAGGAATGGTATATTATGGTATGTTTTGTAGATGATGAATTAATATGTTTGGGAGACTGAATTATATGATAGAAAGGTAATGAAAATACATTTCAAAGTTATGTGATATTGATAATTTTGGCACATTGATTTGGTATGCCTTTGAATATGAAATTAATTAGTTGAAATGGTTAAGTTTAGATGGCATGATAGGTATTTGAATTGGCATGTTTTTGGTTGCCTACATATGTGTTAAAATGGCATCATTTGATGGCTAAGTGAGCATGAGAAAAGGGTGGAAAATTGGCCTTTCAAATGGCCTATTTTTATCTATACGGGCAGAGACACAGGTGTGTCTCTCTGCCGTGTGCGACACACGGTCATGTTACACGGTCGTGTGTCCCCTAGGGTACCCTTCGAATTAAAGTCAGTATACTCTATAGTTTTGACACGACCTAGACACATGGGCGTGTCTACTGGCCATGTGTGGCACACAGGCTGGCACATGGGCGTGTGGTCGGTTGTTTGACCCAAGTCAGTAACTCCCTTAGTTTTCCCATGGCCATGGCACACGGGCGTGTCCTCGGTCGTGTGGTGAATTCAGTATGTATGCCCTGTTTACACACGGCCTATAACACGGGCATGTCTGATGACCGTGTGAGGCACACGTCCTGTTCACACGGGTGTGTGACCCTGAAATGTTTAAAAATTTTCTATGTATCTCAAAGTTTACTAATGTTATTGGTTTAGTCTCGAACCAATTCTAAGCATGTTTTAAGGTCTCGTAGGACCTTAGAAGGGACTATCAGATTGATATGAATGTATTTTGATATTGAAATGCATAAATGTATGTGAATGATGTGTATTGATCGGTAATGCCTTGTAACTCTATTCCGGTGACAGATGCAGGTTAGGGGTGTTACATGTCGGCTCAACAAGGTTACAATTAAAAATAAGTACCTGTTGCCGAGAATTGATGATTTGTTTGATCAATTGAAAGGAGCAACAATGTTTTCCAAGATTGATTTAAGATCTGGCTTATCAGTTAACAGTTAAAGATTCAGATGTGCCGAAGGCTATGTTCAGAACAAGGTACGAGCATTATGAATTTCTTGTTATACCTTTCGGATTAACTAATGCTCTTGTAGTTTTTATGGATTTGGTGAATCAGATCTTTAGACCATATTTAGATAGATTTGTTGCTGTATTTATTGACGACGTTCTGATTTATTCCTGAGATGAATCTGAGCATGCTGAACATTTGAGAATTGTGCTACAAACATTGAGAGACAAGAAATTGTTTGCTAAATTCAGTAAATGCGAGTTTTGGCTTCGAGAAGTCAAATTTTTGGGAAATATTGTTTCAGCGAAAGGTATTCGACTTGATCCGAGTAAGATTTCCGTAGTTGTTGATTGGAAACTACCAAGAAACGTATTCGAAGTCAGAAGCTTTCTGGGATTAGCTGGCTACTATCGACGTTTTGTTAAAGGATTCTCGATGATTGCTACACCGATGACTAGATTGCTACAGAAAGATGTGAAATTTGAGTGGTCCGAGAAATGTCAATAGAGTTTAGAACAGTTGAAAGCATTGTTAACTAAAGCACCAGTTTTAGTTCAACCTAAGTCGGGTAAAGAGTTTGTGATTTTCAGCAACGCGTCATTGAACGGTTTGGGCTGTGTTTTGATGCAAAAGGGAAATGTGATAGCTTATGTTTCCAGACAGCTGAAACCGCATGAAAAGAATTATCCAACGCACGATTTAGAGTTGGCCGCTATTGTATTTGCTTTGAAAATTTGGCGACATCATTTATACTGTGAAAAGTGCCATATTTTTACCGATCACAAGTGCTTGAACTATATAATGACCTAGAAGGATTTGAATTTGCATCAACGAAGATGGCTTGAGTTGTTGAAAGACTATGAGTTAGTGATTGATTATCATCCGGGGAAAGCGAATGTAGTTGCGGATGCTCTGAGTAGAAAATCTTTATTTGCTTTGCGAGGGATGAATATACAGTTAATTTTGTCTGATGATGGTTCGATTTTGGCTGAATTAAAAGCTAAACCGTTATTTTTCAGCAAATTTGTGAAGCTCAAAAGTGTGATAATGAATTGTAAGCTAAAAGATTGTTATGCGAGTCGACTAGTGATTCAGATTATCAAATCGGATCTGATGATTGTTTAATATTCCGAAATAGAATTTGTGTACCAAAGAATTTCGAGCGTATTTAGAAAATTTTATACGAAGCACACAGTGGTTGTTTATCTGTTCATCCGAGAAGTACTAAAATGTAAAATGATTTGAAACAGCTATATTGGGTTTTGAAACGAAACATTTCAGAGTTCATGTCAAGATGCTTAGTTTATCAACAAGTTAAAGCCAAACATCAAGTGCCTTCAGGGCTATTACAACCAGTGATGATACCAGAGTGGAAATGTGATAGAGTTACGATGAATTTCGTATCAGATTTTCCCCTATCTTCGAAAAAGAAAGATGTTATTTGGGTTGTCATTGATCGATTGACAAAATCGACACATTTCATTCCAATACGTACAGATTTCTCACTTGATAGATTAGTTGAGTTGTACATATCTAAGATTGTTAGATTGCACGGGGTGCCAGTTTCTATTATTTCGAATAGAGATCCGAGGTTTAGGTCGTGATTTTGGAAGAACTTGCAAGAAGCTTTGGGTACACGGTTACACTTTAGTACTGCTTTTCATCCGCAAGCCGACAGTCAGTCTAAGAGAATCATTCAAATTCTCGAAGATATGCTTCGTTGTTGTGTGTTAGAGTTTGAAGGCAATTGGGAGAAATATCTACCATTGGTTGAATTCGTGTGTAATAACAGTTTTTAATCGAGTATAAAAATGGCACTGTATGAAGCTTTGTATGGTCGTAAATGCCGAACTCCTCTGTACTGGACCGAGCTTAGTGAGAAAAAGATTCACAGGGTTGATTTGATCAGAGAGACCGAAGAGAAAGTAAAAGTAATTCGCGACAGTTTGAAAGCAGCTTCAGATTGACAGAAATCGTATGTGGATTTGAAACGTAAAGACATTGAATTTTAGATCGGCGACAGAGTATTTCTGAAAGTATCTCCGTGGAAGAAAATCCTTCGATTTGGTTGCAAAGGCAAATTGAGTCCGCGATTTATCGGGCCATATGAGATCATCAAAAGAATAGGGCTAGTGGCATATCAGCTAGCTTTACCATCAGAATTAGAAAAGATCCACAATGCATTTCATGTGTCGATGTTACGATGGTACCAATCAGATCCATCGCATGTAATTTCTCCGGCAGAGATTGAAATTCAACCTGATATGTCGTATAATGAAGAACCGATCAGAATTTTAGCTCGAAAGGTTAAAGAGTTGAGAAATAAAAGCATAGATTTAGTGCAAGTACATTGGCCATAACACAGGGTCAAAGAAGCTACGTGGGAACCCGATGAATCTTTTCTGGTAAGATTTTCGGGGACGAAAATTCTTAAGGGGGAGAGTTGTAACAGCCCGTTTTTAGTCAAATCGGAACAGTAGTTTCGGGACCACAAATTTAAAGTTGAAATAATTATTTTATTATTATTTTAATGTTTATAGCATGATAAAATGATTGTGTGAAAGTTTTGTTAAGAAATTTTATCGTTTGAATGCTTAATTTGATAAAAAGGACTAAATCGCGTAAAGTGCAAAAGTGGAGTTCTATTAGCTAAAGGTGTTTAATAGCTTGAAATTTTAAAGTGGAGGTCCTTATGTGGTAATTAGACCATTGTTAATGTTAGTGGATATTTATGGACATATATTGAGTGATTTTAATGGTTTATTAACAAGGTTAAATATGTAATTTGGTAATTGAGGTAATTTAAATAAAAACAACAAATTGTATCATCCATTAGTCATCTTCTTTTACTGAAATTTGAAGAGATGAAAAGCCATTATTAGGGTTTTTATTCGGTCAAGCTTCCATTGTCTATTAAGGTATGATTTTTGTCTCGTTTTTAATGATTTCTATGTTTTTTAGATCGTTGCAGCTTAATTTAGCTAGCCCAGGGACTAATTTGCAAAAATTTTAAAGTTTTATGGTTTTTCTATTGATGAATCAATGTGTATTTTGATGTTTTATGATAGAAAATGTATGCTTTTTGTTAGATAAACAACATTTGTAAAGTGATTTTTGACAAAATGGTCAGTTAGGGATTTAATTGAGAAATGTTAAAATTTTTTCGTTAAATTGTGAAATAAATGAAAAATATGGAATGCTAGGGACGTAATTGAAATTTGACTAGCATGGGTATAGGTTGAATTGCATGAATTTGTGTTTTTTATGAGATAAGGACTAAATTGTAAAAATGTTGAAATATTAGAGGCAAAAGTGTAAAGTTGCCTTATTGTGTATTTTGGACTAAATTGAATAGAATGATAATTAAATAAGTTAATTTTGATTATATTTAGGTCAAAAAAAGTGAAATTAGGATTTAGATCGGGGAAAAAATAAGATTTTGGACTAGTCGATCCGATCTATTATTTTAGCGATCGAGGTAAGTTCGTATGTAATAAACACTATTATAATTGTGTTTTAAATGCTTTATTATTGCATAAATTGTGTATACGACTTTGTGAACATATTCGACGACGATTCAACAAATGTGAAATCCTGGTTGAACCTTAAGAATAGATTAGGATACGAATGACATGTTATTAGGGGTTATGTGATTGGGTGTTGGTCCGTACGTCTTACCGGTGGCTGAGTTATCTGGCACGGGTTCTCGTAAGCTTGTGTGAGCAGCACCGTGTAGCTTCGTCATGATCGTCAGCTTGTGTGAGCAGACCCGTTGATAGCTCGAGAGTGAGAATTATATGTGATATGAGATTATGATAGCTTTGGCTATGTATGTGGCACTTAGGGTGCGAGTTTCCCAGGTATCCGATAGTATTTCGAATGGTTCAACGGGTATATTAAAGATATGAAATGGTGAGAAATAGATATGTATCAGTACAGGTATGTATGGAAACTATATAAGCATTGAATTTATGGAAGTGGTGAGTTCATGGTTAATTATGTGTTTCAATATATGATAACATTGTGATTAAATGTTTGGTACTATGTTATGTTCATATTATTGAATGGAAATTGAATGGTGAGATTTTCTTATTATTTCATAGGAGCTTACTAAGCTTTATTGCTTACATTGTTTATTTTTCCGTGTTTTATAGTGAAATCAAAGCTAGCTCGAATTTGGGAATCGTCGGAGACCTCATCACACTATCAAGTTATCACTTTGGTACTTTTGAGTTTATGTTTTGGTTATATGGCATGTATAGGAGTTATGGTCATTTTGGTATATGTTAGTAATGGTTTTACCCATTTGAGTTGGCTTGTAATGGATGAATGGTTTGTAATGTGTATAGCCATGTGAGTTGGCTTATTTTGGTATGTTGATAATGTTTGTAGATATGTGCAATTGCCCTTTTTTTTTCATATGGTTGGTAATAACTATGTGATGTGTATTATGAATTGGTAAATTAAGTACTATATGTTTGAAATTTGGAGATTTGGTATGTCTGTGAATTTAGGACAATTAGTGCATAATTGAAAATGACCATTTAGATGATTTGAGAATGTGAAATTAGCATGAAATTGAATGGCATGTTGTGGTATTTATGTGACTTGTATTGTTGGTATTGAAATAGCATGAAATATACTTAGTTTAGAAGAGTTTGAATGCCATTTGAAGATGTGAATATGTGCCATTCGGGTTTTGTGTAGGTGTATACAAAATTGGGTGGCAATATGGCTTGGTAAATAGCCTATTTTTGTCCACACGAGCAGAGACACACGCCTGACACATGGTCAGGTTACACGGCCGTGTGTCCCCTAATGTTGAATTAAAAATAAAGTTAGTATACTCCACACGGTCCAGCACACAGGCCTGTGACTTGGCCATATGGCATAAGTCAGTATACCCTACATGTTTGGCATGGCCTAGCAGATGGTTTGGTACACGGACGTGTGTAGCCTTTTCGAAGGGCACACAGGCTTGTCACAATGGCGTGTGGTTGGCCGTGTGACCCAAGTCAGAGAGTTACACGGGGTAGGACACGAGCTGGGACACGACCATGTGATCCCATTTCGAATGTCCACACGGCCTTTGACACGGGCGTGTCTTTGGCCGTGTGAGATACACGGCTGGGCCACACAGACGTGTCCCCTGTATTTTGTAAAATTTTCTAAGTTTTTTTAAAATTTTTCTGAGTTATCAGTTTTGTCCCGAACCATTTCAAATGCATGTTTAGGGCCTTGTAGGCTCGTATTAAGGATAATTTAATGATGTTGAATGATAATTACATGAAATTTTTAAATGTATGTGAAATGTATCTTTAATTGTTTAATAAGTCTGGTAATACTCCATAACCCTATTCCGGTATTGAATACGGGTGAGGGGTGTTATAGGCCGGGGGTGCAAGTTGGACCTAAAATTCATCAGTGCCTTTGTGAAGAGGTAGAGACCCGAGATGCATACATTCCATCTTCTATGTGGGGTGTGTACCATCAATTTGGAGGACATGCAGTTACAATTGGGGTTATCGGTGGATGGGTCCGTACTCACTGGGTCCGCTCAATCTATTGATTGGGAAGCCATATGTTACAATCTTTTGGGTGCGATTCATGATATTATTTGCGGAGGTCAGATCGATATGGGCTGGTTACGAGAGATATTCTCGACTCTAGGGGATGATTCGACTGAAGTACAAAGAGTATGATACACTTAGTCGTACATCTTTCAGATCTTCGGAGGTTATCTAATGTCGGACAAGTCACGAAACGTCGTACATCTGAGGTAACTGCTAAAACTCATCAATTTTAGAGTAGCTGGTGAACTTAGTTGGGGGTCTTCCTTGTTAGCAACATTGTACCGGGAGATGTGTCGAACAACGCAACCAAATAAAATAAAAATCAGAGGTTGCCTTTCACTGCTACAATCATATGCTCGGTTTTGCTTTCCATTTTTACGTCCTTGAGTGGACGTATACATTCCTACTCGTAACAAGGTAAAATTTATATTAGATTTTACAATTATTAAATAGATTTAAAATAAAATATTATGTTAAAATTTTTATTTAAATAGGTGGAACAATTCACCGAGTTAAGGGGGAATACCTACTGCTTTTGAAGATATATGGCTTCTATTAGACCAACAGTCAGAAGTGCATGTAAGTATTTATTTCATTTTGAACTATATATACATTACATAGTCGATTTTGTATTATATAACTAACATTTTTATCACGTTCATATAGTTTCAATGGACACTATACAAGGATCTGATGACTTGGGCAGTAATTTCAGATGAATTCCTATAGAACCCGAACATCTGGCACGTTAGGGTCCCATTGGTCAGCTACGCTACTGTCGAGATGCACCAGACGAATAGAGTGTTGCGGCAATTCAGATTCTGCCAACCGATTACTGTGGCACTTGAGGTGCTTGATGATGAGCTCAAAATTGACTTATGGCGACCAGATACGCATTGGCCACTCTTCCACTCAGAATATATTAAAATATGGGAAAATTGGTATGATAATATACCTACTTGCGAATCGATTATTGTTCTGGATTTAGCGTGCTATCTAGATTACATGTCATGGTTTAAGATCCATGACATACCATATTTGCTCTCAGAAAAGGAGAGGCGTCGGTAAATTCGTATTGAAAAGGAATGACGGGGCCTTTTAAATCCAATGAAAAGGGATGGCGAGGTGGGCCCATCAACAATGCCCACGCAATCATTGACCCTCACGGAGCAAGCGACAATGCCCACACCACAGCCACTTCAAATTATGCAAGGTGCGTATCCTAACCCTTTTGTGTATCCTTTTTTCACTCCTATGTCAAGTTAGGGACCACACGATGACTCTGAGTCAACCGACGATATATAGGCCATTGTCGTAGGAGGGACCACACGAGGCACCATTGGGGAGCTTAACTCATTTCCAATCCCCACCGCCTTATAGGATTCAAGCCGGTTACACTCATTCGCCGTGGGTGATGCAAGCACCTTCACGATCTTTGTTCTATCAAGGTGGCTTATCTTCCCAACACCCACAACCACAAGCTAATCTCGAGCAACCACAACCTCGGCTAGAAGCTGAACAAAGAAGGAATCCAGAGCGTAATCATTGACCACCCCTATGTGGCACTGATTCTGACTAGCACATGCATTGTTTTATTTTTGAATATTTTTATACAAATTATTTTTATATTGTTTCATTTAATAAAATAGAAGTTCTTTTAAATATTTTTGTACAAATTATTTTAATATTGTTTCATTTAATACAATAGAAGTTCTTTTGAATATTTTTACACAAATTATTTTAATATTGTTTCATTAATAAAATAGAAGTTCTTTTGAATATTTTTTTACAAATATATTACTGACTATGCATTCTACTTAGAGCATTTTTTGAAAAAAAAAATCCATCTCGTCAAATTTATTTTTTTAGAACTCATCTTGTCAAAATTATTTTTCCCAGAACAATACTTAGCAATTAAAAAAAATTAAACCCTAAAACCCTAAACAATTAAAAACATAATACCCTAATTTAAATCTTCCTAAACCCTAATCAAACACTAAAACCCTAAACTTAGGCCCTAATTTGTAAATAACCTACTAGGGATTACACGGCCAAAAGCGCGTCCTCGTCAGCACTTTTTCCTAAAGTGCATCCACGCCAGCGCGCTTTTGACTGACAGAAGGAAAAAAATGCTGACGTAAAAATATTTTTTTAGGTTTTCCTCTGAAAACACGTCCACGTTAGAGCATTTTTGAATTTTCAATCTATACCTATTATTATATTTTGAAACAACCCATTTCCGTAAATAATTTTGAAAATGAATCTTTATTGGTACTAACCCAATGTTGAGTTCATGAATATTATTCTTTAGTTACAAAAGAACTCAAAACATCGAGTGTTGAGTTAACCTTAAAAAAATTATAATAAAAATTATAATAAGTAATTAAAATAATACTATTTTCAAGTAAAAAACCCAAAATTAAAAATTTCAGTATCTTGATTCTTTATTCCTGTCGTATTATTTGAATTACATTGCACCACTTGAGTGTGGTGCAAAAAGCATTTTAATTCTTTTTGGTTCTTCCTGCAATAAAGTGCAGGATTAGAAGAAAGGGTTAGTTGAAGCAGCATTGGATCTTCTACTTTTTAAATATTTTCCAATTTTTGAATCACCAATGTCATATCACTTCACTAACGCAAATGCAAAAGCAAAATTACCCTTTATAAATACCTCCCTGGCATATCTCCTTCATTACCAAACATCAAAACTTCAAAAATGAATCGTGACTTATCTCATTTCCTATCATCTGCCATGACAAAACTTCGAAGCCGGTCCTTTTGGTCTCATCTCTCCGATGCCTTTCTTTTCTTTGCTGCTGCCTTTTTAGCTCTTGTGTTAGTATGGTCCTTTTGGTCGTATTTCACTCCAACCCCTAACTTCCTACCCACCTTTACCCATCCATCCTCCAACTCCAAAAACAATCTGGTCGAAAGTGGGTTCGGAGTTAACTTAAAGTCCGACCCGAAAGACCCCACTTTTTATGACGATCCGGAGATGAGTTACTCCATAGAAAAGCCGGTGAAGGATTGGGATGGAAAACGCAAAGAGTGGTTAAAGCATCACCCTTCGTTCGCCGCCGGAGCACGTGAAAGAATCGTTCTTGTAACCGGGTCCCAACCTAAGCCATGTAAGAATCCCGTCGGTGATCATTTGCTCTTACGTCTTTTCAAGAACAAGGTTGATTACTGCAGAATCCATGGCTGCGATGTTTTCTACAACAATTTGTTGTTGCACCCGAAGATGAAATCCTTCTGGGCAAAGTTCCCCATCGTTAAAGCCGCCATGTTGGCTCACCCTGAAGCTGAGTGGATCTGGTGGGTTGACTCGGATGCCTTGTTTACAGACATGGAGTTCAAGTTACCCTTAGAAAGGTATAAAAACCATAACCTGGTCGTTAATGGTTGGCCTGAGTTGATTTATATCAAGACGAGTTGGACCAGTTTAAACGCTGGGGTATTCCTTGTAAGGAACTGCCAATGGTCTATGGATTTGATCAGTACATGGTCTAACATGGGTCCAATAAGTGAAGATTATGAAAAGTGGGGTCAGATTCAACGATCAATGTTCAAAGATAAGCTGTTCCCGGAATCAGACGATCAATCGGCTCTGATTTATCTTCTTTACAAAGAAAAAGAGAAATACTACGATCATATTTATTTAGAAAAGGAGTTTTATTTTCAAGGGTATTGGGTCGACCTTATCGGAGTGTACGATAACACAACGGAGAGGTATTTGCAAATGGAGAGAAAGGTGGCCAGGTTAAGAAGAAGACATGCAGAGAAAGTGAGTGAGCAATACGCTGCGTTTAGGGAAGAGTTTTTGAAGGAAACTGGGAAATGGAAGAGGCCATTTATCACGCATTTCACTGGATGTGAGCCTTGTAGTGGGAACCATAATCAGAAATATGATGGGGAAACTTGTTGGAAAGGTATGGTGAAAGCTTTGAATTTTGCTGATAATCAGATTTTGCGTAACTATGGATTCCTGCACTCCGATCTACTGGATTCCTCCACTGTTACTGAAGTTCCCTTTGATTACCCTAACCCTACTGATGGTGAGGGTTTCTCATAAAAAAAAAAAGTAATATATGTAGGGAAGTTTTTGTTTTGGGGAATGTAATATTTGAAAATTTTTATCTAAGTTATTGAATTATTAAAAAGGCTTCATTTAAGTTATTGGGTTGTTAAGAAATTTTTATTAGTGAGCTCTAAGCGACGATTCATAATCGATAAGGTAGATTAGTACCTATCGATCAGTAGAAGAACATACTTTAGATTCAAGTTGATCTCACAATCAGTGCCAAATATCTAAAAAAAAATTTGAATTTTGGTTTATAAATTCGTTACGTTCAAAGTTATTTAATGAAAAGAATTTAAACTGTAAAGGAAAGGAGAAAGAAAGCTTTCAATTGGTGTAAGTAATATAAAAAGAGAAAGTTATATATAATATTGATTTTAATAGTCTAGTAACTTAAATAAAAAATTTAATAATCAAAATAATTTAATAATCAAAATAAAAAAATATCCATAATTTAATAACTAAGTGTGTAATTTACCCGAAGAAACACTATCATCAAAACAAAGGAAAAACCAAAAAGGTATGAGTTTGTCATTATTTTATTTAATGAGAATGAGATTTGATTCTTATTTGGTCTCTTCTTTTTTTTTTTTTTTTTACCTTTACAGATAAAAAGTGTTTTGCTTTTACTTTATTATTTTTTTCTTTTAAGGGTTTTGATTAATGCATGATCCAAGAATAGTATTGTTTACTTTGTTTTTGACGAAAAATGAATGGCTTTTTGCATGCAAAAAAGGTACTTAAGATACTCCTTTCCCTTTGGCAGAACAATTCTTTAGTTCAAATCTGAACTCATTCCTATAGATCTTATACTTTGATTTGTAGGGAACCTATGAAAACTAATAATTAAATAATATTTTTAGCTTTAAAACATTAAATATTAATTGTATGTGATAATAATCCTTACATAAAAAGTAACAATCTTTATAAAAGAATAATTGTTTTTTCTTTTCAACATAAAAATTTATTTCTTTTAGGTGAATATGGTACATGATTTTAAAAGATTAAAGTAAATCATTTGGTAAACATATTTTATTTATATTTTTAATTTAAAAATAATTGATTAAATTAATTATAATGATTCGTTTTTTATTAATTACGTGTTTCTTTAAAAAAGTTATTATTCTAATTGTCTTAGATACGGGAAAGGATGATATGAAATAATGATCATCTTTATCTCTTTTCTAATAATTTAATGTCACATCAGTAATTAAAATGAATTTAAGAATTTTTAGTTGAATTTGATTTTTTTTAAAATGAAAATCTTGAAATTCAAGATGAAAGTATTGATATGACATTAAATTATTAGAAAATAGATAAAATTGATATGACATCATTATTTTATACAATCATTCTCCGAGATACTCACTTTAGTTTAATTTTATTTTAATCTTATTATTAGGCCAATATTAGATTTTTTTTTTAATTCTCCTTCCTCTTTCTAGGTTGAGAGTTTTTGTTTCTGTGCCCTATATATATTCAATTTGTGTTGATTAAGTCTTAACTTAGGTGATATCGTTAGATTCAAGCATGGTTAAACATATATTTTCTTTTAGTTAAGAGTTAAGAGTTGAGAGTTGTTATTGTTTTCTTTTATCAGTTGATATCGTTAGATTAAATGAAATTTTACTAAGATTAAGTTTAGGAATGTAATCTCCACAACTCAAATTCCCTTATCAAAATATAAATTTTTTTAAATGAGCCATTAAATCAATTCAAATATTTCTTTTTCCTTTTTTTAAACCCATTTATGCTATTATGAATTTAGTTTAATTTTAAAAAATCAAATAATAAATTAAATACAATATATTATAAGTTTATTTTTTGAATAAATAAAATTACATTCCTTTTAAACCTACTTCTCTTATTTTTACTCTCTTAAAAACGGTCAGTATAATTCCTTTAATTTTCTACTATTTCTTTTAATTTGAAAATCCTATTTTTTAAAATATATAAAAAATTTATCATTAATTAATTCAACTCACAAAGCAGTAGCTATTGGACTATTATTTATTAAAGAAAAAACACAAATACGTTAAAAAGTCTATGGTATATTCGATATTACCATAACCAATTCTTGTTGATTTTCAAAATTAATTTGGTATTAATATCTATTACTAATCAGTAATATTATAAAAGAAAAAGTTGAGTAGTCTAAGTTTCTTTTACGAGTTCTTAAGTTTAAATTAATAAAAGATGAAAAAATAAATTAAACACAATATAATTATGTCGATTGAGTTTTAGCTCGATTGACATAGGCATTATTGTCAATACAGGAGGACGTGAACTTAAGTGTGCTGAAGCGCATTAATCTCATATTCATGAGTTGGGGAGTTGCTATGGGTAATTTTAAGTATTGTGTAAAAAAAATAGATATGACCAGAACCTATAATGAGATTGTTAAAAAAATTACAATATATTTATAACTTGTTTTAGTAGTTTGACTTAAAAGAAAAAAATACATTTGTAACCTCCCAACCCGATCTAAACGTTTGACCCGAAATTTCAGAAAAATTTGATGAGGGAATTTAATTTGAAATTTTCATTTGAAACAATAAGTTTGATATTGCAATTTAACTAATATTACATTGGAATGTTTAATTTTGATTTGATTTGAACTACTTGTTTTAATCGGTCCCATTACTGGAATGTTTTAAAACTATTTGTTTTAATAGTTTAACTTGTGTATGGTATGACTTTACTAGCACTACAAGAAAACAGACTTTTAGCGACGTTTTTTTAGCGCAAAAACTATTAGTGGCATTTTCTCAAGCGCCGCAAAAAATGCCGCTATAGGAAACGCCGCCAAATTTTGTAGCGTTTATCTAAAAAAAACGCCACAAAAAATCAAGGCTTTTAGCGGCGTTTGTGAGAAAAGCGTTGCTAAAGGTCATGGCTTTTAGCTTTGTGAGAAAAGCGCCGTTAAAGGTAATGACTTTTAGCGGCGTTTTTTCACAAACGCCGCTAATTTTGGCAGATTTGAAATGTACATTTTTCACCAATATTCAACCCTTCCTGCATTAAATCCAACCAAAAACAACAAATATAGCATGAAATCCAACCAAAAATAGCAAATGTAGCATTAAAAAATACAACAAAAAACATTAAATCTAAATGATACTTCAAATTAAACGAAAGATCTATGATGTAAATTAATAAATTAAGTATAACTCAAAATATTCTTACAATAATGTTAAATGTGACAATATTAAAAACATTCTTACAAGGAGAAAACTAATGTCTGTATCATTTGCTGAAGCTGTAGCTGGAGGTCATCGTACTTTCTACTCTGCTCTGCTGCCATCGCTGCTGCCTCTGCTTCCCTCGCTGCTGTCGCTGCCTCCCTCTCTGCTGCCTCCGCTCTAAGTTGTTGCTGGAGTTCTTCATATTTTCTCTAAACCTCGGCAATTTGCTCAACTGTGTTCGCTTGCATCTTAGCTATCTGGTCTCTTAACCTTTGAACTTCAGCTTGAGCTTGACTCCCGGAAGGCATGTATTGCTGGGAGCCAAATCCAAAATATTGGGTTGGGGTAACACCAGATCCTTGAAATCGAACCCGACCGTACCTTTCAAGACCCAAAACTTTAGTGATAATTTTGTTATCAATGTTCTCAAGATTAACAGAACTATCAGTCAAAGCAATCACTTCGTACTCCGCCTTCTTCTCCTTTAGTTTCTCCTAATAAATCAATCAATGAGTTATAAACGAAATATATAATAAAAAGGAATGCAACATAACTTAACATTATTTAAAACTACTAACGACGAATTAAACCATTATAATTAAAAATTATAAATTTTTATAATAAATCAAATTTTATTAAGTAAATATACCATAATTTCTCCAGCTTCGGATGTCATAGGAGATCTATCTTTCTTCCTATGTGTAATCTCAAAAAGATGAAGGCGTCCAACTTTTTGACCTGACGAGACTTCCTACAATATAGTAGTAAAAATATTATTTAATAGTAGAAAGTCATAAATATTTGACAGAATTAATAAATTCATAATACCTCGGCCTCAGCTACAGAAGCAAAACTTCTCGACCCTGCCGTGTGCGTGAATTTTTGTTTTTTCTGTTGCTTGTTCCAACTCGCTCATGGTCCTACATAATGAAATTATTATTACGTATATAGTGAACACTATATATAAGAGTTTGGAAATACGTAATACCTCTCCTTTCTTTGAATTTTAGAATCTAACCGCATCTTCCCATTGGTACCTCAACATTCTCGGCAGGACATTTCGCAATTTTTCCTCGAGGCTTATGTCTTTCTTAAAATATTGTTTTTTCAAAGTGCTTTTATGGTCTCTCCATTTTTTAACCAATGCCTTCTTGATATAGTCATCAGAGACCTCTAAAGAAAATCTCTCCTAAAAAAACACAAGTTTAGAATGTAAATATAAATGAAAGTTAAACCGAAGTATTATAAATTACTTTAACGTTTTGTTACCTTAATATTATCGAGAGCCTGATTTTTGTTGCTATCAGGCATGTGATGCCATGATTCATAGTTGATGGGCAACATATTGGCATTTTGTGCTATAATGCCCAAATAGCCTGCTAAAAGTCAAGCTTCTGATCCAACAGGCTGACCATGACTGTTTCTACTTACTTTGACACGCTTGAGCGAGATTTAATTCGTGTATAAATCTTTAAGCAAAGATACATCCTCTCGACCTCTGCAAGCGCCCCACCACTTTCAGCTGAAAAACGATATATTATTATATTAAAATTGAAAAATAAATCAATAATAAAAGTCAGCACACATGTAAAATAAACTTAACATTACTTTGAAATTCTGCAGGCTCGTCAAGTGTCTCCAGCACATTCGAAGATCCAACAACTGTCTGCTGTTCATTATTTGCTTCTTTCGAATTTGGAGTATTCTGGAAAATACTTAAATCTTGTAATCTTCTTCTACGCATTTTTCCTGCAATACACATAACAAATTACAACAATAATAGTACATGTAAAATAGTTAAATTATATAACATGACCAAGATTAAAATTATAGTATTACATATAATTAAAAAATCGTAAAATCTTACTACATCATTATTCGTAAATATCTTTATCTACATCATGTCAAACCCATTGATGTTGTGTACTAGTACTAGGGATATTTTCATCTAAGTTTTGTTCTGGAAAAGGCAATGTTTCTGATCTTTCAATGATGTCATCTCTACTTCCATTACCCATGTCAAACAAGTCTCTAGGGGTGTTTCGGAGTACAACATACCAACCCTCATCAGTTGGATCTTTTGAATAAAAAACTTGTTTCACTTAAAAAGAAAATACATATGGCTCGTCCATCAATTGTTGTCCAGTGTGAATCAAGCGAGAGAAATTAACCATTGTAAAACCAAATTGATCTTTTTTAATTCCGCGAGCAGTATTAACATCAGCCCAATCACACCGAAATAAGACAACTTTCCATCTGCCATAGTAATCCAACTCAATAATGTCGGTAAGAAGTCCGTAATACATCACATTACCCTCAACCGGATTACTGTCCCTGGCACTAGCATAACTTGTAATTGAAAAATTAACAACAATTCCACAATTTTGAGTTCTCCTCATTCTCTCGTGATATTTTGTATGAAATCTGTATCCATTGATGAGGAAAGCACTATATCTTTTTATTACTCTATTCGAACCTTGGGAAAGCCATTTAACTTTGTCATTGATGTCCTTCCCACTCCAAACCTATTGAATCGAAAGTAAATTGAGAAATTATAAATGTATTATGTAAAAACATTCATATTTGATTAACTAAATTTTGCGATTATATGTAACTTATTAACTTCAGTTACATACCGTTTGGCTTAACCATTCATGAAAAGATTCTGTGAATAACTTATTAATCTGTCGATGTTGTAATCTTTGAGAGCGTGCATGAGATCTCAAAATTTGTTTGTACTCACTATGTTAAACATAAGTTTAATTGGTTAGAAGATAAACGGATAAAAACGACGAATATGTGAGGAAATTTTAGAACTTACTTGCGTAACAGTTCAATTGAATCGTGGTGAAAAAGTACATATCGATGTTCTTGTATCCACGATATATCATCTAATTCTGCAATTTCAACTTTGCCTATTGGTTCTCCATAACTTTGGAATAAATAAGTTTCGGCCAAGTTATGATCATTGAGCCCAGCATTTCTACTTGGCCTATTCAATCGTGTTTCAACATCTTCTAAATATCTAGAACAGAAGGTCATGCACTCCTCTGCCAAGTAGCCTTCAGCAATTGATCCTTCTGGATAACGCTTATTGCGACAATAAGATTTCAATTTGCTTAGGAACCTAAACACGATATACAATATTTATCAAAAGCTGTAACTAAATGTATAGAGGTGAATGAATGAATACTTGACAAATAAATTAGCACCTTTCTATAGGATACATCCATCGATAAAAAACCGGTCCACCAAGTATTACTTCGTGAGGGAGATGGATTACCAAGTGCACCATAATAGTAAAGAAGAAAGGTGGAAAGATCTTCTCCAAATTGCATAAAGTCAAAGCGGTTTGATCCTGTACTTTCTCAAGTTCTTCAACATCCAAAACTTTGCCACAAATAGCTTTCATTATATTAGATAGTTCAATTATACAGGACGTTACATTTTTTGACATACAACATCGTAAAGCAACTGGGAGTAAATCTTGCATCAAGATGTGGTAATCATGTGATTTCAATGAATATAATCTTCGATCTTTAAGACTCACACATTGAGATATATTTGACACATACGCATCTGGGACCTTTATATCCTTCAACACCATGCAGAACACTTCTTTCTCTTCCTTTGACATTGAAAAAATTAAAAGGCGGCAACTGATATTTCCAATTCGGAAGTACTTGAGGATGAAGATCACGCCGAATTCTCATGTCAACTAAATCAAGTCGACTTTGAAGATTGTCTTTTGATTTTCCATCGACATTCAAAATTGTCCCAATTATGTTCTTGCAGACATTCTTCTCAATATGCATGACATAAAGATTGTGGCGTAAAATGTTGTGCTCCCAATAAGGCAATTCAAAAAAAATACTTCTTTTTTTCCACAAATCCTCCTCATTAGGATCATCCTCTTCATCAGATTCATCCCTCGATCTTCTCTTTGATTGCGTGTTAGGTGGTTGATTCATCTTCCTATAACTAAATTTGATATCTTTTAACATAAACAAGATTTCAGATCCATGGTCTGCTCAGGAGCTCCTCTGTACTCTTCAGTACCGTCAAATAAAGTCCTCTGAAATCTAAATTTATGATTTCCATCTAACCACCGACGATGGCCCATGTAAGAGAACTTCTTCCCATTATACAACCACTTCGAACAAGTTTGCGCAGCACAACAAGGACAAGCATAACGTCCTTTAGTACTCCAACCCGATAAATTAGCATAAGCAGGGAAATCATTAATTGTCCACAACAAAGCTGTACGTAAATTAAAGTTCTCATTTCTCAATACATCATATGCCTCAACACCCGACCATAACTGTTTTAACTCTTCAATAAGTGGTTGCAAATAGATGTCAATATCATTTCCGGGACCTTTCTCTCCAGGGATAATCATTGATAAAATGAATGAAGATTGCTTCATGCAAATCCATAGAGGCAAATTGCAAGGAACAAGCACTACAGGCCAAGTACTATACGAAGTACTCATGATTTTAAAAGGATTAAAGCCGTCAGCTGCTAGCCCAAGCCTTACATTCCGAGGACCGCTTGCAAAGCTTGGAAATTTACTGTCAAATGATTTCCAAGCTAAAGAATCCGCAGGATGTCTTAATAATCCATCACCGGTTCGTTGATCATTATGCCACCTCATAGAATCGGTTGTCTTTGACGACATGAAAAGCCTTTGAAGTCTTGGTATCAGGGGAAAATATCGCAAAACTTTGACTGGCTTCTTTCTTAACTATGCCCTACCTTCATCCGCATTCACATCTTCTGGATTCCTATCCATCCAATGAGACTTACCGCAAACATGACAAGACTCCCCAGTACAACATGCAGTCATTTGGGCAACTATAAATTTTATCGTACCCAAGGCCCAAATCTTTTATTAGTCTTTTCATATCTTGACAAGACTGTGGGATTTTTGCAAACGGAAACATCTCTCTCAGAAAGTCTAGCAGCATTATAAAAGAGTTTCCGGTCCACCCTCCTAAACATTTTAAGTGAAATAGACGAATACAAAAAGACAATTTTGAATATTTTGATCCCTCGTAAAGTTTTTCATTCATTTCATTAAGTAAATTGTAGAACTTCGCCATTTCTTCATTTGGCTCCTCATCAAGTGCACTTGTTCCCGTTTCGCCAAAAACATTTCCACCAATATTACAATCATCGGATGCAATAAAATTAGGTGGAAACAATTGCTCACCATGACTATGCATATTAAATGCATCCCGCAACATACCTCCCATGTCATCTTGTCTAACATACTGATGGTAAGCAATATCAGGATAAGTCAGATTAATCGTTGAAGAAGTTCCACTAGATGTACACTCTCCATGAAAAATCCATTTTTTATACCCCCGAATAAAGCCATCAACAATTAGATGTTCGTAGACAACTTCACAATAATTCCAATTGATGTTGCCACACTTCTTACACGGGCAAAGAATCATATTCTCTTGGCTTGCATTTTGAAATGCAAAATTTAGAAAAGTTTGTACTCCATTTCGTTAGACGTTGCTTACCCTTGACAAATTCATCCAACTCTTATTCATTTCGTAGTTCATGAAATCTAAAGTTTACAATAAATTACACGGGTAAGTTGTTTATTCATAAGTATAATTAAGTTATGTAAGTTATGATATGATATATATTTATGTATTATGTAAGTTATGTAAATTATGTAAGTTATCCGAATTATGTAAATTATGTACGATATGATATATATTTATGTATTATGTAAGTTATGTAAATTATGTAAGTTGTTTATCTTATGTAAATTATGTAAGATATGATATATATTTATGTTGATGGGATTGTGATTGTGTTGATGGGAAAACACAAGGGAAGTGAAGATTTGGTTATTAGATTAAAAATAAAATAAAAGTAGACAAAATATTTTTCGTGATTAAAATAAAATAAAATAAAATAACATATTTGAAATAAAACTTTAAATACAATTTAATTTAATTAGGTAATTTAAAAAATAAAATAACAGTAGACAAAATATTTTTAGTGATTAAATTAAAATCAAATAAAATATTTAAAATAAAACTTTAAATACAATTTAATTTAATTAGGTAATTTAAAAAATAAAATAAAAGTAGACAAAATATTTTTCGTGATTAAAAAAATAAAATAAAATATTTAAAATAAAACTTTAAATACAATTTAATTTAATTAGGTAATTTAAAAATAAAATAAAAGTAGATAAAATATTTTTCGTGATTAAAATAAAATAAAATAACATATTCAAAATAAAACTTTAAATACAATTTAATTTAATGAGGTAATTTAAAAATAAAATAAAATATTTAAAATAAGGTTGGAGAAAAATTCGGCCATTGTTGTTATTTTAATAGAAACACAAGCTACGGAATTAAATCAAGATAAGGTCAGTACAATGTCATCTCAATCATCTAACGTATAATCATTAATTTCTAATTTTTTAATTAAAAAATAAAATTTAATCCAAATCCCACTACAATTTATGAATTTGGTTCTATTTTAGTCAACGTTATATTTACTTAGCGTATGGCTACTATATTGTCTTTGATTTCTGAAGGACCAAAATAATTTAATAAAAAAACATGGCAAACTGTATGCCAGATTATAACAGAAAACATAAGGCAGTAAACTAGATGGCAAATGTAAAGTAAGTAAAATGATCCAAAATTTTTTACAAAAGGAAAACCAGCAATTAAATCTATACAAAATGGGAGCCCCAAAAGATTAATTTTTCTAAAATCATCATGATAAACTATTATTGATTAGAATTTTGAACTAAAACGTATCTTAATAATTTCAACAACCTGGAAATTTACAGTCCACTTGCCTCCGTTAGCACAGAAGGGTCTTCCCAGTTGGGCTCGATTTTATATTTGAAACAATGGAAGTCCGCTCCCACAGCCAATTTGCTTGGATGATGTATGTTATTGTAAAGACTGTAATCAGAAAAGTTCGAAAGTTAAATCCATAGCTGACATTCACTTGAGAAACAAATAGAAACTAACAAAATAAATGATTATAAACAGCAATAGTTAACTTCATTGTAGTGAGTAGACTAAATTACAAAAAAAAAAATTTGGAGTACCAAACACAAAATTAACTATAGATTATTCAAGGATTTGGTACTACAAATTCATTATGAAGCCCTATTTTGAATAAACCATATCAATTCATTAATTGATCAATAGCTCCACCAAGATAATAGAATAGATTAATGATATATTGTGTGGACAACTTACCCTAATTAATAATTATCGCACACTTAATCATATAAGACCTGCATATAGATATTGAATTCACATTTGGACAGTGAATTTAACATATTTGCAGAAGCAATTAAATACGACAAAACATAAGTAACCAACCCTCTTTTGGACAGCATTTACACTCCAATTAAACAAGCATTAACATTTGGTAATCATAGGAAACATGTCCTGCTTTGGACAGCTTCAACCTTCCAATTAACCATGCATTCCAACAACTTTAATTTCAAAAAAAAAAAAAAAATCAGCCAACATTTATTCATTGACTTTTTAGAAAAAAGAACTCACAGTATGGCAGATAACAGAAAAGTGGATGGCAGAAAATGGAGTAGCAGCAGTGGGTTGCCGATGGAGATGCAGCAGAGGGCTACCAACAACGATGCAGAGGGCTACTGAAGGCGATGCAGAGGGCTGCCGAAATTTACTTGTAATCAATAGAAAAAATTGAAAAAGCAGCCATTAAAATGGAAGCAACCATTAAAATTTATTATTATAATTTTCTAAATATAAAAATATACAATTTTAAAGATTCATATAAATAATATAACTTTATAATATATAAAGTATATATAAATATATAATAATCATAAAATTAATTATTTTTAATTAAACTTAATTTAAAGTTATTTATCATCCACCAATCTTTTTTTTTTAAATTGAAGTTTTATTTAAAATCATAGCTTAAATCGCCTTTACAAAAATAACATAACTTAATTTTCCTTTACTTGTAAGAATTTATGGACGGAATCACGATATGAAAAGAATTTCAAGTCTCTTAAGCTGAAATCAGACAGGACAAAAACCAGTTGGATTGTAGATTTCATTAACTTTTATAAATAAAATATGGTCCCAATATTCAAATAATATTTAAAGATGAGATTTTTAAGAGAAAAATATTTGGGAAACAATTCAAAACTGTCTTAAAGCTGTAAACTCTTTCATCACTTATTCTCTGTTTCACTCCTCCATCATAGGCAAACTACACTGACATAAATAGAAAGCAAATTGGCTGTATATATACGGGTTTTAGGTTAATCAAATTTCTGAAAATGGTTGCTGGAATACATTATACATATACAATAAAAATAAATAAACTAAAATAGCAATAAACACAAAAAACATAGCACGACATAGTATTATCAATTTAAAATTTGATATAAATACATAATATTTTAAACACAAAAACAGGTTGCCCAAATATTGTTACAACAATTTGGCCAAGGAAGAAATTAAAAAAAAAAGGTGGGTGGTGGTTCAACCGAATGAAGCAAGAAATGTCAACAAAAAAAATTTGAACAATCCACTGACAAATTACACAACTGTTAACAAAAACTATTTCATTATTCCACATCATACCACTGTTTGCATCTTCTTTGCATAAGCAATTCTAAGACTAACAAAATAAAATGCAATCTAAATCATAAAATGAAATCAAACCTAATAACTTCGTAGCTTTTAAGAGTAAAATACCTCTACAAACCGAATTTCCAGCGGCGGGGGAGGAGAGAAGATGCGTCGGAGGAGAGAAGAGGCGAAGAGTTTCCTTCTAAAACTGAGGAGAGAAGATTGGATGTTGGGAAACTAGGGTAAAAAATTTGGGGGAGAAGAAGTTGGGGGAAATTGGGGGGATATCGGGGAAATCCACTATGGCAGAGAGTAAAGCAAATTCGGGCCTCACAAAAACGACGACGTTTAAGTTAAAAATGAGTAAAACTTTGCGGCGCTTTCAGCAAACGCCACTAATACAAGCCTTCTACGGCGTTTTAGAAAACCGCCACTAATAAAAAGAATAAAAACGACGACATTTTCCAACAATCTCCCAAAAGATATTTGTGGCGTTTCCTTCAGAAACGCCGGTAATTCCAACTTTTTGTGGCGTTTGAAACAAAGCGCCACTAATAACAAAACACAAAACGACGATGTATGCGGTCTCTTGACATATATTTGTGGCATTTTATAGGATGCGCCACTAAAAAAAGATGTAAACGACGACATTTCTATTGACAGAACTTTGTGGCGTCTTTGGAAAAACACCGGTAATTTATACCTTTTGTGGCATTTTTACTAAAAGCGCCATTAATAACAAAGTTTCAAACGAAGACGTTTTGTTGTCCATGGATATTTGTGGTGTTTTTGTATAAAATGCCGGTAATTTTTAATATCATTTAGTCTCTATATTTTTATAATATTATTAATTAATCAAAATACTTAATATTATTAACACTAATTAATCAAAACCCTCAACCTTAAACCATTAAACTATATCCCCATAACCTTAAACTCTAAACTATATCCCCTAAACCCTAAATTATATCCCCTAACCATAAACCACAAAACAATAACCCTTAAGCCTTAACCACGAAATGTATGAATTAATCATAACCCTAAACTATATCCCCTGATCCTTAAACCACAAAATAATAACACTAATTAATCAATACTCTAAACCTTAAACCATTAAACTATATCACCTACTAAAGTACCCTAAACTATATCCTCTGAACCCTAAACCACAAAACAATAACCCCTAAGCCTTAACCCTTAAACCATTAACCCATAACCCATAAACCCCTAACCCCTAACCATTAACCCATAACCCTTAAACCCCAACCCTTAAACCATAAGCCATAAACATAATCCCTAAACCCATAATCCATAAACCTTTAAATAGTAAATCTTAAACCTTAAACCCTAAATTATACACCCTAAACCATAAAATGGCCAAATAATGTAGTGTTTTAGTTTTTTTTAAAGCTAAATTGATGTTTAATTAATTCGTTATATTTAGGTTTTAACTTGGCCAATAGAGTTTTTTTTTAAAATTGAGTTTTAAGCGGTCTAATTTCAAAATTATTTGGGTCTAGTCGAGATTGATTTAAATAAAATTTGCCCGTCTAATATAATTACCAAAATACTTTTATATCTAATATTAGTTTAAAATATATGATGATAAAATTCATATCATTATTTTCTCTAGCATAATGTTATAATTATAAAATGATTAAAGATATCGTTAAAAATATAATAAAATTTTAAAAATATTTGTTGTATTTTGATTAAAATATAAAAAAATTAGAATACATCATAACGTACTTATAAGTTATTTGTTCTATTTTGATAAAAAATATATATATTAAAAATTTAAAATTTTGACATATTTGCGGCGTTTATAACCCAAAACGCCACTAACACGCATATATAAAAATGCTAACATTTTTACTCAATCTTAAACATATTTGCGGCATTTTAGAGAAAAACGCCACTAATGACAGATATATTGCCATCACATTTGCGACGTTTTTGATGAAGCGCCACTACTGCTAGACATATAGCGGCGTTTTCCTGAAAGCGTTGTTAATTCCAAGGAAGCTTAATTTAAACGACGTCATTCACCTTAATATTTTAACGGCGCTTTCATGAAAACGCTGCTAATGCTCGATCTTTTGCGGTGTTTTTTAGGAAGTGCCGCTAATGCCACGGAAGCTCAATGTAAATGACTTTAAAAATAATTTAAGTTGATTTATTCGATGTGGAATTAAATTGGGCGGTTGTAAGAATTATTCAACTAAAGAATTTGATTAAAGAATTTTCTTAAAAAATTAATTTGGAAAATATAAGAGATTTTTAGGAAAATTAATTTTGATTAAGTAAAATTAAATTAATCAAATTATTAAAATTAATATGATATTTTTGGAAATTAAATTTCAAGTTAAACAATTGGCCCAAAGGGTAATTGAACTTGAAAATTGGACTTAAGATCATAAATTGGACCTAGGAGCCCAAAAACGAGACTAAGACCAAAAAACTGGTCGAATTGGGCCGACAGTCCAACCGATGGCTGGACCAAACTGATTGGGTCATCATTGACCCGGATCAAACGGGTAGAAACCAAACCAGCTCGGGGTGCTGATAGTTGCAACAACGATATTCTGGTGGCTAGAAAATGGTCGGCGACGGTGGGTCTTCGGTGGTTGAGTAATGAAAGAATTACACTCCCACTGGGACTCTATTAGAGAATTTTATTTCATATTAACTATTTCAAAAATAATATTATTTTAATAGATTTAATATAAAATTAAATTTAATACTTATCTAAATAGTATTTATTAATTTAATATTAAAGTGATTATCTTAATATTAAATTAAATATTATATTAATTTAATATTAAAATAATTAAGTTTAATCATAGTTGAACTCTCTAAACTCTCCTTGTATAAAGAGAGCCGTGGGTCATTATTTTTCATACACTTGAACTCAAGAGAAAGTTATAGAGAGAAAATTCTCTAAAAAAATTATTTCAGAAAATTTCTAGAGATATTTTTTCTTATTTACAATTTAATCCAAAAGTTTGAAAAAATTACAAAATTACCCCATTGGTAATTGTTGTGAATTTTTTTTTGATTCAAAGCGAGCCCACATTTAACAGACGTGAGCTTGAGGATAACGGAGAAAACTACTCGGTCAAAGAGTGCATCCTAAACGAATCGAAAAGGTATAGTTTTTATTAAGTGTTTATTACTTTAGATATCACAACTAAGTTCTTATTTTGGATTTTTTTAAAAAACTCTAGCTTTTCTCTAAATTTAGTTTCAATTTGATTTTCCAACAATTGGTATCAAAATCAGGTTGTGCTCTATCTATAAGTATAAACAGATAATCAAAACAAATTTCTTTTCTTCTTGAATGATTTGATTACATAGAAAGTGACATTCTTTAGATCTTATACATGTTTTGAGTTATATATGGGAATAGATGCGATATTATCTATTTGTTATATAACTGTTTTTTTTCAAAGTTGTGGTTCTTAAGAAAGAGACCGTTAACTATCATCTCCACGTAGGATTTTTTTTTTAAATTCATAAAATTCTTATGAGCCGAAAACAAACATAAGGCTTAAATGTACTTTTTCCAAAAGAAGTCCATGACGAGAAGAAGATGGAGTGATGGCGGTTGAAGACCAAATGAATACCTTGTGGTGAAAAATTATGTAACTTTATTTTTTTCATTTATTTCAAGAAATAGAACCATGGAAGCCTTGACAAATAATTTTATTTTAATTATTTATAGTATTTATATTATGTGATGATATAATTCTGATATATATGAGATGATCCATAATTGATCGATTAAAAAAAATAAGAAGTATGGTAATGAGAAAATACATGTGTTGTATTGTTCTATTCGTTCCTTTTAGTTATTCAATTACTGTGAGAAGTGTGGTAATGAGAAGGTGCATGTCTAATACTAGCTCTAGCTAGGAAATGCTTGGTTTTTAAGTGGTTAAATTTAACTAGTGCACGATTTACATTCACTTTCCTTGGGCTTTACCTAGTGCACGATTTACATGTCTAATACTCCCTTTCCTTGGGCTTTACCTAGTGCACGATTTACATTCACTTATTCGGGTCTTCCCTTAAAAGAAAATTTGTGGAGAATTAAAATTGTTTGTTTTATGATTGATTGATTTTTGTGAATATTATAAAATTGTCATAGCATGCCATGCATATATTGGAAGCATGTCATATAGATTAGTTAAGAATGCCACTAGGACTATTGTCTGATCATTCTTGAAATATGGGATAAAAAACATTGGATGTTATTTTAAAATATTGAGTGAGAGAAGGTCATTGAACAAGACTTACGACCTCCATTGATAGTCCCTAAGTGATAGGATGATAAAGTTTTGAGCCGATCCCCACCTCGGCCGCACCCCAAGGTAAACTTTATCATGTGGGTTCGCTGGATGAGATTTCCTTTTAAGGAAAACTATTCATGCATGACTCTTAGTGAGATTGTTCCAAGGTGACTCACAAATGAAAGTGTGTTCATGATGGGTGTTGAGTCAATGATTACACACTCAAGATCTTATCTTATTAAATAGTTTCCCAAGAAATTATATTTCAGCTAGAGATGATGTCCAAACGTTAAACGATTATTCATTTTTGTGGAGTCTTGAGAATTAGATTCATGAACTGATTGGATGTAATCCATGTACTTGCTAATTAATCATGGAACCCTAAGACAACATGGTTGATGGGTATGAGAATGATCATAGCAATGGAAAAATATTTTTTCAAGGTTTTAATACAAGACGCATGTATCATACTGCATTCTTGATATGTTGCTGAAATAAAAATATTTGTTTAATATAAAGATAGTAATTCGTGAATCTTTATTTTTTAGTTTAAATATGTCTCATACTCCTTTTATTAGCGTTCTTACTGAGAATAAATTGAATTGGGATAACTTTCGAGAATGAAAACAAAACTTGCTAATAGTTTTCAGCTGTGAGTAAGACAAATTTGTTCTTGACAAAATGTGTCCTTCTGAAGTTCAGCCCAAAACGAGAAATTGTTGGAGAGATTCTAATTCGATTGCTCGATGTTATAAGTTAGAGAGCATGAGTAGTTTGTTGTAAAAGCAACACGAGAATTTTCGTACTGCCAAAGAGATCATGACAAAGTTGGAGGATTTGCTCAGAGGCCAAGTTGCATTTTCTTGACAATCTATTATTACAAATTTGATGAAATATTAGCAAAAATGTGACACTCAGGTCAAAGAACATATACTTAAGCTTATTGGATTCTCTACAAAAGTCAGAGGCAAAGGGGTTGAACTAGATGTGAACACGTAGATTGTAATAGTGTTAAAATCCTTAACCAAAGAGTTTGCTGGTTTTAGAGTTGTTTATGACTTGGGGAATAAGGTGTTTACCTTGACTAAACTCATAAAGCAATTTCAATCCAATGAGTTGATGCTGAATGGTTGTAAGATAGTTTAGGAGAAATCTAAGACAAACTTAGCTGCGGGCCGTTCATCCTCTAAGGGGAAGCAGAAAGGTAGGGGAAAGAAGAAATCGACTAAGTCTTTGGTTCCACCTCGTATGGATAAGAAGAAGGCTAAGAAGTCAAAAGATTTTAAAAAGATCAAATGTTTCTTTTGCAACAAGAAAGGGCATTTCAGATCAAACTGCAAGGAGTATTTGGGTTACCTTGCCGCACAGGGCAAAAGTGTGGAACTATTTGTGGTTGAAGCTTACTTACTGGAAGAATCAATTGAAAAATGAATTGTTAATTCTGAAGCCGCTAACCATGTGTGTGTTTCTTTACAGGGGTTCAGCGAAACAAGAAGTCTACGTGATAAGAGCCTCTTGTTGTAGATTGAAAATGAGAGATATGTTTCAACCGAAGCAGTGGGAGATGTTATTTTGAATTTTGATAATTTTAAAAAGATTGTTTTAAAGAACATATTTTATGTGCCTCATTTTAAGAGGAAGTTAATTTTTGTAGTATGTTTATCTTATGACGGTTATACCGTGACATTCAATAAAGGGATTGCTATTCACAGAAATTGTTCTTTAATCTATAATGGATGGATGGAAAACAATCTCTACTTTATCAAACCAAATAACTACTCGATGCTTCAAACTGAAATAATGAATAAAAAGTTTAAAACTTCTCACTCTAATGAGGGGTACCTTAGGCATTTAAGACTTGGTCATATTAACCAAGAAAGAATTATTAGACTCGTGAAAGATGGTCCATTAAGTATGCTTAAGGAAGTTAGTCTTCCACAATGTGAATCTTACTTTAAAGGTAAAATGACTAATAGGTCTTTTAATGCAAAAGGTACAAGGGCCAACCAACCTTTAGAATTTGTGCACATTGATGTTTGTGGTCCTATGAGAATCAGTGCCCAAAGAAGTTACGGTTACTACGTGACTTTCATCGACGATTATTCTCGATATGGATATGTGCATCTAATGCACCGAAAAAGTGAAACCTTTGATAAATTTTGAGATTTTCCTACAGAATGAAAAATCAATTAGGTTTATCCATAAAGAATCTTCGATTTGACCAAGGTGAGGAATAATCGTCCAACAAGTTCTTAAGATACCTCATAGAGAATAAGATTTTATCCCAATGGACTACGCTAGGATTTCCATAGCAAAATGATGTAGCTGAGAGAATGAATAGAACCTTACTTGACGTGGTTTGTTCAATTTTAAGCTATTCACAACTCCCTACATCCTTCTGGGGATAGGCGATACAAAAAACTTGCTATATTTTGAATGATGTGCCAACTAAGTCTGCTTGTAAGACACCTTATGAACAGTGGCATGGAAAGAAACTTGCTCTAAATCACTTTAGAATATGGGGTTATCTAGCACATATTCTGGATAAGGATGCAAAGAAGTTGGGTGCACGGATAGAATTGTGCATGTTTGTAGGATATCTGAAAGGAGCAAATGGTGGATTATTCTACAATTCGAAAGATAATACAATCAAAGTTTCTACTCATGCTACTTTTCTTGAGGAAAACTACATGAATAGCTTTAAGCCTAAAAGTAAAGTGGTACTTAAGGAACTTTCGGGAGTTGTAAAACAATCACCAAGTTTAATTTTTCAGAAATTTGTAGAAAGACCTACAAAAAATCAACAACATAAGGGAATTCGTCATAGTGGGAGAGTTTCTAAGAAATCGAACTTCTTCATCTATTATGGTAGTATTTATAATGCAAAAGCAAATCATGAGGATAATGATCCTTTCATTATGAGGAGGTTATGCAGGGCGTTGATTCCAAGCTCTAGAAACAACCATGGATGCTGAGATGGATTCTATGAAATCCAATACGGTGTGGGAACTTGTAAACTTACCGGTTGGGATTAAACCCATAAGGTGTAAGTGGATCTACAAGAAGAATAGAAATGCAAAAAGGAAAGTAGAAACACATAAAGATAGACTTGTAGGGAATGACTACATATATAAAGAAGGTATCGATCACGATGAGACCTTCTCTCTGATAGCCATGCTCAGGTCTATTTTCATACTCTTATCTATTGTTGCTACTCTCAATTATGAGATCTAGTAAATGGATGTAAAGACAACATTCTTGAATGATTATCTTGATGAGACCATTTATATGGTTCAACCCACTGGCTATATTGTCAAAGGAGGAGAAAGTTTGCAAACTACTAAGATCCATTTATAGATTTAAGCAGACGTCATGCTCATGGAATAAAATATTTGATCAAACGACCATGACTTTTGGGTTTAAGCAAAAAGCTAATAAACTTTGTGTTTATAAATGTATAAAGGACAAAAAGGTGGTCTTCCTCTTTTTGTGTATTGATGATATTCTACTTATCGAAAACGATGTAGGAGAATTTCCATCGGTTAAACTGTGGTTAGCTTAACAAATTAGCATGAAGGATTTGTGTAAATCTAGTTATATTCTTGGAATTTGAAATCTTTAGGGTCGAAAGAATAAAGCGATAGCTCTATCACAAGATTCATACATCGATGAGGTACTAAAACGTTTTGAAATGACTGATGCTAAGCGAAACGCTCAATCGACCGCATTAGGTTTTCATATTTCTATAGATTACTGTCCTAAGACAGCAAAAGAAAGAGAGCATATGAGTAAGGTTAAAGAGAGCATATAAGTAAGGTTCCATATGCTTTGATAGTTGGAAGCCTTATTTATGTGATGCTTTATACACCCATATATTTGTTTTGTAGTAGGAATGGTAAGTCGATATTAGGCGAATCCTATTCTTAGGCATTGGAAAACTGTAAAGCATATATTAAGGTATCTTAAAAGAATTAGGGATCATATGCTTGTGTATTATGGGGAGAACCATACTCCTATTGAATATACAGACTCAGACTTCCAAACATATAAAGATTCGAGGAAATCAACATCAAAAAATTTATTCGTCTTAGGTCGTGGAGCCATAGTATCGAGAAGTGTAAAAGAAACTTGCACTACTGACTCTACTATGGAGGCCGAGTATGTGGCTGCTTCTTAGACAACGAAAGAAGTAATATGGTTTCAAAAGTTCTTAACCGATCTTGAAGTCATTCTTAGTATGGAAAAGACTATAACACTGTATTATGATAACAATATTGCAATAGCTAATACCAAGGAAATGAGAAGTCACAAGAGGACGAAACACATTGATTGAAAGTATCACTTGATACGAGAGTAGTAGCCGAATGAATTGTAAATGTGGTGAAAGTAGCTTATGAAGATAACCTTGCGGATCCATTTACTTATACTCTTGTAACTAGAAGTTTTAACAAACACGTTGAGGATATAGGAATGCGAAACATAGCACATTTACTTCACTAGGTCAAGTGGGAGATTGTTGGGAAATGTGCCCATATTGTGTAAAAATATAATTGTTTTCTATATATTTGAACGATGAATAACAAAATTTCACATTTCACTGTTATATTTTTTGTATTTTTGTCTTTCATATTTTTCATGCATAGCAAAATTGTGACAAGAAAATATTAGCTCATTGATTATTTAAGTTCAAACTGATGATAAGTGGCATTGTAAGAACGTTTGCATTGCGAGAAAGACAACTTACTTCAGTAGATAATCTAAACAAGTCCGTAATTCGTAAAAGAATCAAAATGAGCATTTGATTCAAATACTGAGAAGAATTATTATGTCGTCCACAATTCCAATTGAGGAGGTGGCTAGTCTTGGCTATTAGAGCAGTTGACTCCATAGGTAGAGATCTAGATGTATTCGTTGGCAGAATGATACATTGGACTGCACCCAAGATGAATTAATTTTGAATCCATTTGTGAATTAATTCATTTGTGACATTTATGGTTTGATTTACCTAAATCTTGAGTTAGTCACTAATCATGCGTATGTAACTCATGTGCTTTGATATAAGTGAAGGCTTATGCTTTAAAGATGATCGAGCTGGTAGCTAGTATGTTGGGTACATGACTTGTGTATGGCATGACTTTACTAGTAGTAGTGGAATTCATAGCTCAATTAAAGAGTTAATGATATCCTCTCATTGGCATTGTGTGGATTGGTAAATATCGAACGTGACCACGGGTTGCTTGTTCTCGAACGAGCAATTTATCATAGTCATTTGTTGACAATGGTCATATTAATCATTTAAGAAGACACAATGGTTACAATAAGATAAGATAAGATTTTATTGAGTGAATGTGTAACCACCCCAACCCGGCCTAGATAGTAGACTTGAGCCGAATCGATCACATTAATCACCAAAGTGATCCTGTCTTTTTTTTTTTCAAATCCATTCTCAACTCTAAACTTGTTTTATAATAGTGAATATCTTATATTAATCAATTAAAAACTAACATTAATTTAGTAGCAAAAAATAAATCAATAATCTTTGTATAATAAATTAGCCTGGTTAAAACACTTAATAAATAAACAACATTCTAAAATCATTATCAATAAGAAATAATAAGTATAAACCTTTCCATCTATATAAATTCCTATTAATAACATGTATCCTAATTGATGTAATTAAAAATAATTGTCCCATACCATGGGTTTTTAATAAAATAAAACAATAATTGTAATAATAAATAATAAATCATTGGCAAGAACAAGCCGAGACCCTTTGCATGTCGAATCTGCGTCGTAGTCTATTAGGTTATATGAAAGGATGGAAAACAAGGGGAGTGAGCTATGGAAGCTTAGTGAGGGGCCCTTTACAATAAATCAAATCAATATTCAAATATGCATGTTAATCATAATAATCAAATTCACAGTATAATTAAATCAATACGACAATTCAGTTTTGTCACTTTAGACAAGCCGAACAATAGTCAGTCAAAGTTAATTGAGCAAATCAACTATAGAGTCATAATATCATTCACATTAGATATATGCACCTTACTAGTTTAGTCATTTCATCATGTACTTTTCAATGAGTATGCATAATATGTCATACAACATTAGTTTTGACGTTTCATATAGTATTTGTTAATCCTACCCCCGACCACTAGTGCTCCAAATAGGGAGCTCTGGGTCCATCTCATGGACTTAAAACCACTACATTTCTTGGGTGCAGAGAAAAGCTATCGTTTGGCTGAGGATCCACAACTACTCGCAGATAAAAGCTGTTAGAGGGGTTATGGATGCCCAGTAAAATAAAATTGTAGGTTGAATCTGTCGTTTTGTGGGTACATAGTAAGATCACCACAGTTGGAATCTGCTATGGCTGTGAATACACAACAAACATTCGTTTATGCAGTTAATATAAATTGTTGTTCTTCCACCTTTCATAAGCTTCCCCCTCCATACATATGCAATATAATTAGATCTTTTCAATTCGTTCATTAATAATTCATTGAACATTTTATCTTATTGCAAAAATAGAGGCAATTAATAAATCAATCATTAAAGCATGTGAAAATTTATTCGGCATGAATAGTATTAGTAAATATATATAATCATTCACAGATTTAAGCAATCATTCCTAAGCAATTAAATTCCATTGGTAACCATAAATTCATTGAAGGGTTTATGCTATTAATCATAAACAATTAAATCATAAATTCATTCATTCATGTGTTTATTCATTCTATTCCTAGTCCATGACCTAATTGAAAATTTTAGTTCTTTAGATGCCATTAAAAACCTAATCAGGGACTGAATTACATAAAATAAATAAAGAAAAGGCAAATCTATAATTTTATAGTTTCAGGGGCCACATGACCGTGTGACCAGCTTGTGTGTGAAGCCCTAGGCCGTGTGCGGTACGTGGAGGTGAAAGTGTAGGAGCCACACAACCATGTGTCCAGGCCGTGTGAAAAACATAGATGCAAGAGAAAAGATGGGAACATGGCCGCGTGAGGGGTTGTGTGACCCACACAGGTGGGCCACACGCTCGTGTGGTAGACCGTGTGTGCCTGGGCAGTTTAGAATTTTGACTCGATTTTTCATAAAAAGTCACACACCTTACTTTCTCGGGATCTTAGGCGACTACCCCAGATTCAAGCTCGATCCAAACACCTTCAATGGCCTTTTAATTGACAAAACAGGATGGTCAATGAGGAGTTTTCAATATTTGAGGGTTTTTTTTTTACTAAAACATTAAATATTGATAACAAATTGAAAGATTTAATGAAACAACAAAATTTCAGAATTGACGAGTTCTAATAAATCAAAACGAGAATTCTTATCGAATTTTTGATGAAAATACGAGATGTAATTGACAGAAAATCAATCGATAGAAAAATGAGTTGAAATCAAGAATAGATTTTGATTCAGGAACAAAAATAATTATCAAGAATGGAGAGAAGATATTTTCAAAGGAAAAGATGAAGAAGAAAAGAGGAATATATAGAAATAAGGAGGATAAATTCTATTAGGATTTGAAAAGGAGTAATTTGAATTCTAGTTAGGATAAGAAGATAAAAAGATATGAGATTCTATTTCTATTTGAATTTTGAAAGAATGATAATATATGATTTCAAAATGGGATAAGAAGATAAAAAGATATGAAATTCTATTTCTATTTGAATTTTGAAGAAGGATAAGAGATGAATTCTTGTTGGGATTGGATTAGGGTGAATTTCTAAACTTCACAAATCTTTGGGGCGTCATTATATATTTTCTAAAGTTGAGGGCTAATTTAGCAATTAAACCATTCTACCAAAATTAATAAAAATGGTAATTAAACCATTGGGCTACTACCCATTTTTGGTCACTTCCTACCACATTTATTTCTTATACTAGATTAGCTTTCATCCTTAGTTGCTGAAAAAATGAAGAGGAAAAATGTAAAATGTAAGGCTTGAACCTTGGTTCCCTAAATGTTTTACTAAAAATTCTTAACCAGTAATACTAGAACTCAATTTATGTTAATTTTAGTCACTTAATTGTATATATCTATTTCGGCTCAACTTACCTATTCTTTTTAGCTTATATTTTTAATCAATTTTTTCTCTATTAACTTATTTAACTTTATAGTTTTTAATACACTTACATTTTAGTTTATATACAATAATTAATACTCATAGTAAAGACTCATTATTAATAATTTATACACTTTAATTAATTATTTAAAGCAAAGTTTAAGGACTAAATCGAAATCTTAGTAAAATATTTTAGTAAAACCTTTTTGGTAAAATCGAGAGTAAAATTGTGGAATTATTCAAATAAGACTTAACCATGTAAATTTTCAAGTCATTTCATAGCATTTATAACAATAATTCACTAAGCACATGCACATAATCCATTATGCTACCAAAACTTAATAATCAAGCATATTTAATTATTTGGTTATTCATTTAATTTATCTCCATATATTTTGGGGTGTTATAAATGATTTAACTCAAAAGAATAAAGAATATCATATGAGGGTAACACACACGTGATGAGGTTATATGACAAAGCAGTTGGATGAATTGCTTTCGTAAAGACAATGAGGGTTTTTCAATCATGGTACTTCTTGTGAACTGACTCCATGATTAAGTAATTGTGAATTATCGAAACAATACTTCTGGACATAATTGCAATTACTAGAGCCTATGTAACACCCCAAACCCGGCATAGACGTTATGGTCGAATCTGGAGATGTCACATGGAATGGAAGTTGAACCACTGTCGAGTCCTCCGCTGCGCTAATTCGTCAAGTCTGGGGATTACCTGTACAGATTAAACAGAAAGGGTGAGTTTTCGTAAACTCAGTGTGTAATCTCTACAGAAAACATGCATACAGAACACATCAGAGTACAGTCATTTACAGTCTGGGCCTAAGCCCATTATAGAATCAATTTGGGCCTTACCCAGTCAGATACAATCTTAGAAATATATTAGGGCCTTGACCTATATCAGATACAGAATGCAAATATAGTAAATCAGAATCCTATCCATTAGCCTCTACACACCATCTCCGTCCAGCCCTACACACCATGTGGGGATTTAATCAACCCACCCATCCCTGCACACCATGCTGTACCGAGATGCGGCACATAATCAGAAATTTACAGTAGAGCTGCCAGACAACAGGCTTACTAGCCTTTTAGACACTTCCTCCTAATATCATCAATAACCCACCCCGATGCAATGCAACATACAAAAGATGTCATGCTACTATACAATTCCAGTACATACGTTCAGTTCAGTACAAATATCATGTTTAGTAAAAAATCATACAATCAGCTCACATAACTAGGGGTCTAAGTAAAGCTTACTAACCCTACAGTAGGTCCACAGTCAACTCGGGCGACCCATGTAACCTTACAGAATATTTCAGAGAAATGGGCTCACACGCCCATGTAGTCAACCTGTGTGGGCCCATACGGCCCAAATTGGCCACACGGCCTGGCCCAAAATCCCACACGTCCGTGTGGATTACCTGTGTGGAGCCACACGGGCGGCCCAATTTAGCCTAGCCTGTGTGGCGCACACGGCCTACCTGGCCATCACACGGCTGTGTCTGGTACGCATGGCCTGGCCTCATCGATCACACGCCCGTGTCATAGCACACATCCTACCACACGGTCGTATGGCGTCGACAGAAAGATTTTCAGCTTTCACTGAAACCTTGTTTTCTGCATTTTCAGGTACACACCTGTATCGTTTTTGACACAAAAGCAACTCCAAGTAACCCCGAACCTATGATTGACCAAAATACCACTCAGTTAATCACTTAACCAACAAATTAAAACTAACCCGAGTAGGTTACTCAACTATTGAGCGATTGAGACTTACCCCCAACGCCTCAAATCAACTTGCTTACGAAGTAGTACTAGAAGAGTCTCGATCCTCGCGATATGCTGCTGTCAAAATGTCAATAAACCCTAAATCAATACTTAGTATTCACAACTTGCAAAGCACAAAACTTACTTATTGAAACATGTGAGGCTATGCTGCGCAAATATGATGAATCAGAGATGAAGTTGAAAAGGGAAAAAAAGAAAAAGAGAAAAACTACTAGATATTCCATAATCCCCTAAATCACTCCATTAACCCCACTATATCACAACCACCTCAGTATTTCAGCTAAATCGAAACTCTTACAGTCACAGAGAAAAAATCAACACCCTTGCTCGTGCAGGGACTTGAACTCCAAACCTCCTACCCGCCAACACATACCTTAGCCACCAGACTAGGAAGCCAATTCTATTATAATATTATCAGTAATTAAACATAAGCATATTGAGCAAGGTTAAGGCTTTATTTAGGAAAAAAAATCTCAAATTTTGCCAAAGGCAGGGCTTGAGCTTAAGACCTCACACACACACCCAGAACACTTAACCACTGAAGTAGGTACAGATTTATGTCACAAATTCACAATAACAAAAATATAAATTTTAGGGCGTTACAGTCTAATTGTATATGTCCGATTGGTCCCTCTGCTAGCTCAACAAAAGCTTGATTAGACGATATTTGAATTAAAAGTAAATTCTACTACTTTGGAAATAAATTAATTGAGTTGATTTATTCGATGTGGAATTAAATTGGGCGATCATAAGAATTTTTTAACTAGAGAATTTGATTAAAGAATTTTCTTGAAAAATTAATTTGGAAAATATAAGTGACTTTTGGGAAAATTAATTTTGATCAAGTAAAATTAAATTAATCAAATTAATTAAAATTAATATGACATTTTTGTAAATTAATTTTCAAGTCAGACAATTGACCCAATAGGTAATTGAACTTGAAAATTGGACCTGAGATCGTAAATTGGGCTGAGAGCCCAAAACCGAGGCCAATACCCAAAAACTGGTCGAATCGGGCCTAGTATGTGAAACCAGGCCAATGGTCCAACCACTGGTTGGATCGGACCAGTCGGGTCGTCATCGGCCTGGACCGAACTGATAGAAAGCAAACCTGCTTGGGGTGCCGACGGTTGCGACAACAGTATTCTGGTGGTTGGAAAATGGTCAGAGTTGGTGGGTCTTCGGTGGTTGAGCGATGGAAGAATTACACTCCCACTGGGTCTGAACCAAAAAATTTTATTTCAGATTAATTATTCAAAAAATAATATTATTTTAATATACTTAATACTAAATGTAATTTGATACTTATCTTAATAGTAATTTGTTAATTTAATATGAAAGTGATTATCTTAATAGTATTTTGTTAATTTTTAAAAGCTTAAATCAAATTTTTATTATTTTTAGGGACTAAAATATATATTTATTATTACTAATTTAAAACTTTATAAATTATAAAAGATTTAAATGAAAAATTTTTTATTTTAAGAAAGTTGAGCCTCATGCTAACCTTTGGCTCCGCCGCTACTCACTAATGTATTTTGAAATTTTATTATGAAATCTTAATTCCCAAATAAATATAATTTTATTCATATTGCTAAAAATAATGTTATTCATTTATGTAAACATAAAAAAAAGGGTTGATTTAACCCTTAATTTTCTCTTTGATTCTGTTTTTTTTCAAATATCTTTTACGTTTTTTAATTCAAACAATATCGACAAAGAAATAAATATAAGCTTTTTTTAATGAAATATATTGCAATATTATCTATCTCTTTTTTTTTGTTGCCAAAATCAATCTTTTTAATTTTAAATACAAAATATTCACTATTTTTCAAATTTCATATCATCTTCTTCTGTAACACCCCAAAATATAAAGGGTTAGAAGTAATAATTAATTAAAAAAAAACTTGGTCTTAATGGTTAAGTGTTTATTATACTTCCTAAAGGTCTTAGGGTTAATTCACACCCTTCCTATTTTTTTTAGCAACTAAGTAACAAATTCAATTTAAGATATATATTAGTTTTGGTAGAAAAGGAATAAGAGTGGATAGTAACCTAAATGGTTAAACATCTATTCTCCCTTAATATCCAAGTTTGAAACATGAAATTCTTCTTCTCATTTCTTTTATTTTCGGCAAAAACAATAAATTACCCAAACAATCCTTTAAGTTCAAAAAACCCTAAATATTTAATCTTTTCTCCTAATCACAAAAGAACTATAATTTTCTTTCCAAATTAAAACATATTTTCTTTGCTCATTTCCCCTATTTCTTCCATAAATCTTTTCATCTTATTCTTTACATAATTTTTGCTCTCCATTGTTGTGAGTATCTTATTGTTTTCCCAAATCTAAAATCAATCTTGAGCGTGAATCGTTTTCCACTGATTTTCGAAATTATCGTCGTTAGCCCTCAAATTATCATCAAAAGTTCGGTAAATACTCTAATTTTATTTAGTAGAACTTGTAAATTCTGAAATAACAACATTCCTCGCTAATTCCCCAATTCAATTATGAACCTTTACAAAATCTTCCGAAATCTTGATTTTTCTTGAAATCAGTAATTAATTCTTGTGTAATTATTGATTGAAAGACTTCTTGTAGGTATCCCAGATCAGTTTTGGACGTGAGGATCATAGTTTGAGACCTCAGTGTCAGGTTTGTTTTTTTATGAGAAAATCAAGGCAAAACCAAGTCTAGTATAGACCACATGATCAGCCACACAGACGTGTGGGCCACTCATGTGGACCACATGGCCCTTGCACACAACCATGTCCGTCCTGAAACCTTAGAGAATTCACTTCTCACATGACCTAGGACCCTCCACACGACCTGCCACACAGTTGTGTCTCCTCTGTGGGAAGAATGGTTCTTGAACTATTTTTAGTGATTATTTAATTCAATTGAGTTATTGATTTTAGGATTAAATGTGACACACCAAACCCGACCGGGACAGACCTGTCTGAGTTCAAAGCATTACATTAGCCACCTAAGTGACTCTCCGGCTAATGACCACCCAAGACACACCCCGACCTTATAACACCTCAATATTATTTAATTATTAGTTATTTAATAATGCAAAAGCTAAACTTTTCCTAGGTAATTTAACATAAGGACATTTTTGTCATTTTACCACCTATGGTAAAAGTAACTCGATTTTAGATCTAAGTATTTACCAACCTTCTTTTAGTCAAATTAAGCAAACCTAAAAATTTTAGCTTAATTTGAGTTCCTTTACTATGTCTAATTCAAGTTTTATTATTATGGACTAAATTGTAACAAATAAAAACTATCAAGACCTATTTTGAATTACAAATTAAGTGAGTTTCTATTGAATTTTACCTATTACGAGACTAATCCTAAAATTTTACCAAGTTTCCTTATCATTTAAGGCTCTAATTAGACTAATCAATTTTCAAGACTAAATTGTAACTTAAAAAAATTAGAATACCAATTTGAAAAGACAAAAATTCAAACTTCAAAACCCACACGCCCATGTCACTTACCCACACGCTCGTGTGAAAACCACTGCACCTATTTTTGCAAAAAACTTGTTTTAAAACCTGATCTTGCATATTTAATGGCGAATTAAACCCGATTTAACTACAATTAATTAACATGCATATACATACACCTTCAATTGAATTTATTGACATTAATTAAGCCTCAATTATATAGAATTAGACAATCAATTTCATGCATAACAAACACTGAATAAATCAATCCAGTGGCATACCTTAGTCGCTAGTAACCCACTCTACGGAAGCTTTATTTAAACAATTGTTAGTATAAATTTCATGCCTCACACATCGTATTATCAATCACCGTGTTATCAAGCAACAATACACTATAAATAATTTACTAATTAAACTCAAACATGCCTTAAAATCATTATAAAACCATCCAAAATAAAATGTCCAAAGTCCAATTACAACCAAAATTAAACTAATTCCCGGGAGTTCCACAATGCCCGATTACAATATCTAAAACGTGTAATAAAGTCTCTACCAAGCCTAAATCTCTTGAAACTCTCTTGCTCAGCTCCTCAAGCCCAACGATTATCTGCACGAATTGTGAGGCTGTGAGCTTTAAAAAGCTCAGTGAATGTTAATAAAAATGACTAGTAAATCAACATCCAAATCATGCTTAAATCACACCCAATCAATCACCAATTATCAGCCATAATAATGAAACATATCAATATAATTTCCATATATTTTATCAATATCAAAAACCAATTATTCATGGCTTACAAACATCAAATGATATAACAATAATCACACATAAATATATTCGCATACACTTCTTATGGCTTAATCAAGTGATCATACATCGGATAAACGGATCTTTGAATTCCTACAAATATCAAATATAGTCCACCGAGTTGACTGGGTCGAAGCACACGCTCCCTTATAATGCCTCAAATAACCCAATGAGTGGAGACTCATGCTCAACACTCCCTTATTTACTCCAAACAAATCAGTCCACCTAGAGCCATATGCTTACAATGTCACAAATAAATGTGAGTACTCACAAATCCTATGGCATGCCAACTATATCCAATGGATCCACCATGCATGTTGCCAATATATTCAGTCAAACATAACATATAAAGCAGTCATTATTATGCTCAATTTAATGTGACAAAATGCTTATGTGTAATATGTAACAAAGCCATTTAACATCCAATTAAATCAAGCATTTCATTTGCCATTTTCCAATGTTCAATTACCAATTGTAACACAAATATATCATGATCAAAAACTCCAGTAAACATGCTTTAATCATCAATATAAATAGCCTAATTAAATTGCACAAAACCACCTAATTGATTACTTACCGTATTCAATAAAATTCAACTCTTGTACATATAACATCAATCTTGCAAAAATCAGCCATTCAACCATAAATAATCAATTGAAATCATCAATTAAGCTACTAATTAAACATAAATGAGGGTCAATTTACCAAATCGCCTTTAGAAACACTCACCACACAAGTTATTCTACCACAAACAAGTGATCAACCAAGCAAATCCAAGCTTCAATTTCAGTTAGCTCGGTCTTCTTAAAGATTCGGAGCTTCAACAGAGATAAAGTAGACATTACCACATTTCCAATTTTATAATAAACACAAATTTTAATTAACTATACTAATCGAAATCCTCCCACAAAGATACATTATCGAATTTGTAACATCAAGTCAAAAATTCGATTCCTCACAAAATCGATATCTCTAACCCTCCTTAACACTTTTAGTCATCAATACTGGACCAAATACACTTATACTAAGCATCAATTTCACAAAATTCTAGAAAATCGGTTCATATAGATGATGAAATTCAGATTTCTTTAAATTACCTTACAAATCAAGTTTAATCTTGATAAATAAGATTAAAAACCTTTTAATAGATCCATTTTGAGTTGGAACATCCATTGATTTGTGAATTTCCTCTCAAAATTCAAGATCCACCATTAAAGAACCATGTGTTCTTGGAAGAAGATGACATTGATAAAAATCCTTTAATTGACTCCCAAATCATGTAAAAATATTTCTAATCATCATACAAACAAGTTTAGAATTGAAGATTACCTTTGATTCGCTCTAAATTCATTGATTGAAAATCTTGATTTAAGAATCTTGAGAAATTTCAAAATATTTTTGGCTACTTTTGAGAATGATTTCTGGTGAACTAAAAGAGTATTTGAGAACGAAATTGGTTGGATCTATTTTCTGGTGATAGATCTTTAAAATCATGCAAAGAAAACGAATTCTAAAACTATCTAATTTGATGTAAAATGTGTGAAAAGTGGACTAGATACATTAGTTTTAAAACTGAAACCACCCACCAGAAATTTTAAAATTGGGAAATTTGCCTAATGGCCACTCCCATATTTCCCTTACTTTACAATTTAATCATTTCCCTCCAAAATTCTGAATTTTAATGTTTATTTTTTATATAAATACTCTAAATTTTCCCTTGTTTTACAATTAAATCCTATTTAATTAATATTTAAATTTTACTCAAATTACCCCCAATAAAAATTATTTTAAAATTATTTTTCAACCCAAATTGATTATTTTCACTAATAATTATTTAAAATATTTAAAATTAATTTTTCAAAAATATTTTTTTAAATTTTTTGGATTATTTTTTAATCGATTTTAGATGAAATTAACCTCCTAAATTAAATTAAAAATTACTAGAAACCCTATAAATTCCTAGTTTCACTCTCGAACCCAAAAAATATACCTGAAACTACTAGACTCGGTTTAAGGATATTACAATAAATGCTAGAATCCATGATTGATTGATTAGTCTATTACTCTATAAGCATGCATGATTTTTACATTCCTTTTATGACTAAAATACCGATAGATTATTACTGTTATTAGTATAACCGAATTACTGATTGCATGAATCACATACTTACTGTATTGATAAATCGAATTCATGACAGCCATGTCTATTGCTACTGTTGATATAAATGCATGTTAAACATGTTTACTGTTTCTGTACTGTATTGATGCTCGCATGACATATTGCATTGCATGGGACGGGATACTTTGAAAGGAGGAAGTTCTGGCAATTTTAAACTGCAAACACTGGTGGTTTATCCACAAATTACTGACAGCTTTTGTCTGCAAAACCATTGTGTATTCACGACCACTGATAGCGTATTAACCTACAAGAACTCGTGGTTTATCCACAACTTATACTGACATCTATTATCTGCAAACCCGTTATGTACTCACAACTACTGGTAGCGTATTAACCTGTAACACTGGTGGTTTACCCGCAAACTAGAGTGTCCGGGATAAAAGAATTCTGGGGAATTCTTACTGTGGAGTGTAGCAGTGGGGTAGGACCTATTTATACTATTAAACTGAAATTGCTAAATATATTGCATCGTTACGTATTAACATGCTTGAATGAACTATCAATTTTTGCTATGCTATATGATTACTGATGTATTGAAAAATGTTATTATATATGCTTCGAATACTGGTTGGCATTGATTTACTTGTGATGGAACTCACACTAAGAGTCATAGCTTACTCCCTCTTTAATTTTTATCCTTACGGATAACCCGCTAGGTTAGGACTCGGATGCGATATCTGGAGGGTCTCGGCTTGATTTTTAATTAAAAAATTATTATAGGTTCATTGTGTGATTTATTATATTATTTGAGGAATGTAATATCTTATTTTGAAGCTGTGGCATGAGACTTAGGATTTTGAATTTTATTTTGCATGACACTTAATTTTATTTTATGGTAATAAGAGATGATTATCAATAAGCTATGCATGAAACCCGATTTTTATTTAAAAGTAACCACTTATCACTTTTCTGCTGCTATATCTTAATTAATATTTTGAAGATATTTATCATATATATTTCATTTGCCAAAAAGATATTTTGAAATTTAAATATAACAATTTTTATCATCAAATTTTAATATTTATGGTTTTGGGATTTTGTAAAAAAATATTTTTTTACATGTGTTCTCACAATCTTTAAGGATTTTTTTTCTATTTAAGAAATTCAATCCTACTATGGATGATTAACAAGAATAAAAATGAGAATTTATATGTTCAATTGCATTGAGTGTGGACGAAAGAGAAGATAAGAAATTTAGAAAATAGTTCTATTGTAATATCTTGAAAAGAACTTATACTTAATTTTTTTCATTGTTGTTTAAATAAAAAATTATAAAAGATATTATAAATTTATATGTCGTAGGGATTCACTTACACAATATAAAAATTAAAGTAGTTTTACATATTTTCATAAGTATTTATATGATTAATATTTTAACGACTCGACTGTTGAATTTATCAATATAATTGTACTTGTTATACATGTAAATTTTTGAACCAATCCGATATTTTTATCATATCGATCTAAAATACTGCATATATTAATATATATTCAACGGTTGAATTTTAGTTAGAAATTTTAAATTTAAATTAAATTTGACATGCATAATCTATATGAATAGAATATAAAATATAACAGTTGAATCATTAAAATATTAATTTTATAAATAGTTACAAAAGTATGTAAAACTATTTTAGTTTTTACATTATGTAAGTGGCTTTCCCCTTCCTATATATACATATAGAAATTATTTGGTACATTGTCAGTAAAGTTTTTAGATTTCACAAGCAGGATCAGGAGGTTGACAAGTGTCATATAAAGATATAATAAAATATAAAATAAACACATTTCAATTTTTTAAAATTTTCTTATGAAATAAAAAAATACTGTAACAACCCAATTTTTAGTGGTGTTGGAAATAGTGATTCGAGATCACTAAATCCGACGAGTGAGTTTGAAAATTTTATTATTTAATTATTATTTATGAGTCAAGTATGATTTTAGAAGACTTTTGAATTAATAATTTGTGATTTAGAGGAATTTATTAGGTGTCAAGTATCGAGACTTCGATTTCATAAAACGAACCGTAAATATTTTTATAAAGTGTCATTGAGTTAGTATTAAAATTTTGTTAGAAAATTTTAACGTTTTGATAGTTAATTAATTAAAAAGGATTAAATTGAAAAATGTGCAAAATTTGCTAAAATGATTAAATAACACAAGTGTTAAATAAGAGAGGACTTAAAAAGCAAATTAGCCCAAAGATGATGGCTTGGGTGGCATAAGCAGAGGAAAATCATGGAATTGGGTGAAATAAGGGCAAAATTGGAAAATTGGAAAACTGAAAAAGCTTAACTACAAATGGAAATTAAAAGATTTTCTAGATATTTCTTCATCAGTCTTCAGCCAAAAATAGCCATAGGTGTAACACCCCAACCCGGCCTAGACGTTATGACCGAATCTGGCGATGTCACATGCAATGGAAGTCAAAAACTAGTTTGTCGAGTTAAAACCATTCCTGTTAATTAGCCTTTATCTTGGTTCGAAGTAAAACGTATGCTCTTCGTTATGTTTAAAATCATATCTTTTTTAACGAAAGCTTTGGAAAACACTTATTTTTAGGGAAACCGTTTGATCTTAGTAAAAATCGAGTTTTACCATGCCTAGCCGTAAATAATTCGTAAAACAGTTTAAGAAACCAAAAACCCAAAGCCAAACAGTCCAAAGTCCATAAGTTACATCAAACCCTCAAATAAGTAATAAAATCTGAAACTTTACAGAAAACAATCTAAAATTTATGTGTGGCCACTGTCGAGTCCTCCGTCGCACCAATCCGTCAAGTCTGGGGATTACATGTATAGATTAAACAGAAAGGGTGAGTTTCCGCAAACTCATTGTGTAATCCCCACAGAAAACATGCATACAGAAACACATCTGAATACAGTCATTTACAGTCCGGGCCTGAGCCCATTATAGAATCAATTTTGGCCTTAACCCTTTCAGATACAATCTCAGTATTATATAAAGGCCTTGTCCCATATCAGATACAGAATGCAGATACAGTAAATTAGAACCATACCCACCAGCCTCTACACACCATCTCCGTCCAACCCTACACACCACGTGGGGATTAAATCAACCCACCCATCCCTACACACCATGTTGTACCGAAATGTGGCACATAATCAGTAGTTTGCAGTTGAGCTGCTAGATAACAGGCTTAAGAGCCCTTCAAATACCTCTTCAAAATATCATCAACCCACCCCGATGCAATGCAACATACCATAAATGACATGCAAGTAAGCTAATAACAGAACATACATTCAGTTCAGTACAGATATCATGCTCAGTCATACACCATACAATCAAATCACATAATTAGGGGTCTAAGTAAAGCTCACCGACCCTACAGTAGGTCCACAGTCAACTTGGGCGACCCGTACGACCTTACAAAATATTTTAGAAAAATGAGCTCACACGCCCATGAGGCTAGCCTGTGTAGGCCCACACGCTCGTGTGGCCCACATGGCTTAAATTAGCCCTGGTCGTGTGGATCACACGGCCTGGCCTAGAACCCCACACGCCTGTGTGGACTACCCGTACGGGCCCACATGCCCGTATGGCCTACACAGCCCAATTCAGTCTAGCCTGTGTTTCACACACGGCCTACCTGGGCATCACACAGCTGTGTCATGCACGCATGGCCTGGCTCGTCGATCATACGCCCGTGTTCTGTCACATGGCCTACCACACGGGCGACCACACGCCTGTGTGGCATCGACAGTAAGCTTTTTTGGCTTTTTACAGAACCCCATTTTTTATGTTTTGAGTATACACCTGGTTTTGATTCGTTTCAAAAACACTCTCGAGCACTCCAAGGCCTAAAATCAAGATACCCCACAACAATTTACGGATTTACAAGCAAATTCGACAACCAAGAGTGAATAAAAACTTGTCTTACCGCTTACAATACCCTCCATTAAACGATGCTAAAACACGAGATACACAATTTACTGCCCACCACCTCTTCCTACGCCATTAACAGAAGAAGAAACACATTACTAACAATTGTTATTAATCCACGATGGAAAAGACGAGGAAACTTACCATACTAGCGCGTTTAATCGATTTGAGCAATAAAGGTGTAACACCCCTAACCCATATCCGACATCAGAATAAGGTTACGAGGCATTACCGTAAATCACACACAATTCATATACATTCATACATTCATAACCAAAATCTATTCATATCAATCACATTGTCCCTTGTAAGGTCCTACGAGACCTTAAAACATGCTTAGAAGGGGTTCGGGACTAAACCGATAACATTCACAAACTTTGAGAAACATAGAAAATTTTCAAAGATATAAGGGTCACACGCCCGTGTGAACAAGCCTTGTGCCTCACACGGCTACCAAACACACTCGTGTCACAGATCGTGTAAAAACAGGGCATACATACTGACTTACACCATACGACCGAGGACACACCTGTGTGTAGGCCGTGTGAAATCTAGGGTGGTTACTGACTTGGGTCACACGGCCGACCACACGCCTATGTGCCAGCCCATGTGCCACACATGGCCAATAGACAAGCCCGTATGTCTAGGCCGTGTCAAAACTATAGGGTATACTGACTTTAATTTGAAGGGTACCCCAGGGGACACACGGCTGTGTAACATGACTGCGTATAGCACATGGCTGAGACACACCCCCCTGTCTCTACCCTTGTGGACAAAAATAAGTCATTTGAAAAGCCAATTTGCCACCCTACTCTCAAGTACACAAAGCAACCCAAATGATACCATTTTAGTACATCTTTAAGCAACCAAAAACATGGCAATTCATACTCATATAATGCCATCTATTCATAACCATTCAACCTCTCAATTCCATATTCAAAACATAACAAAACAATGTACCATAATCATCACAATTTATCTCATTTCCAAATACATTAACTCATCAGCCTATCATCCATTTCAAGTCACTTAATATACCATATGGTCATCTCAAAATCAAGCCACAATATGCCAACTTCCCAACATTATTACCACAACTAATAACCAATCAAAAGAACAACAATTCCAAACAAGCCAACACTTAGAACATATTATACATCTCATATATCATTTATCAAGCATATAATTCAAGCCAACTTAAATGGCGATATACTAACATTTACAAGCCAAATCACATGGCTAAAATCACAACTCAAAAATATACCAAAATGACACCAGCCTATACATGCCATATACCATATATTCAAAGCTTCTTAAAATACCAACGAGATGATCAATAGTGCGATGATGTTTCTTGACGATCCCCGAGTCCAAGCTAGCTTCACTGATCTATAAAAACATGAAAAGAACACACAAAGTAAGCTTTAAAAGCTTAGTAAGCCATACATAAAGAAATCATTTTATGAATCAATATCATTACCATCAATTAAGCAAGATATGAATAAGCACAATTAAATACACATTCAAGATCACAAACCTTTCTATTAATCAATTTATACTTCTCAAACATACCAATTCATCAATTACCTTCTCTTCTCAAGGCTCATATGAATTTCATACATACTTGAACTTGGAAATCACATAAGCACATACAATGTCATATCCCAGATATGGTTTTACATGTTAACACATATCGATGCCACTGTCCTAGACAGGGTCTTACACGAAATCAATTAACGATTCCAATGTCCTAGACATGGTCTTACACGTAGTCTTAATACAATGCCAATGTCCCAGACATGGTCTTACATGTAATCACATCTCGATAACCTAATGTCATGACATCTGTATCATATACTATTTCTAAAGTTCGTACGGGACTTTCGGATGTCGAAACTCTATCGATTCTTGCTAAAAAGTGCTCATTCAACATTTATAACAATTCAATGGTAATTAAACACATATAATTCAATTTAAAAGCATTTATTTGTATATGAACTTACCTCGTAGTCGGAATAAATGGATGTGTCAACTATTCGGTAACTTTTATTTCCCCCCAATCTAAACCCGATTTATTTTGTTCTTGATCTATATACATTCAAAATTAACCCTTTTATTCATAAACACATTCAATTTCATCCTCAAACACATATTTGGGTATTTTTTCACTTTAGCCCCTAATATTACACATCTATTCAATTTAGTCCCTATTTCATAAATACACAAAATTCACAAAATTTGACAAAACTCATGCTTAGCCGAATTTTCTATAGGTCCCTAGTAGCCTATATTTTTCATTTATTTCACAATTTAAACCCTCAATTTATACTTTTCACAATTTAATCCTATTTAAGCATTTTCACTAAAAATCACTTTACAAAACATAGATATTTATCATCAAGCTTTAATAATTCATCATCAAACATTCAAAAACACATGAACTCATCAATGACAACTTTCAAAATCACCAACAAATTCATAAATTAAGGTACGGGCTAGCTAGTACTCAAAGCAACGATCACAAAAATTTAAAAATCATCAAAAACCGAGAAAAATAAATACCTCAATTAAGCTTATCAATGGTTGAACCCTAGAACATGAAAAATGGATGCTTTCTTCTATAAGTTTGGCTAAGTATGATGAAAGATGAAACAAAATTTGATTTTGTTTTAATTATAATAACTTAATAATCAAATTACCATTTTATCCATTAATTAAAACCACCAAAATTCATGATATAATGCTCATTAATGTCCATTAATATTATCAATGGGTTAATATCATCATAAGGACCTCATAAATAACAAATCATAGCAAATAAACACTTTGAACTTATAGCATGCTACTTTTGCATTTTACGCGATTAAGTCCTTTTTCTCAAATTGAGCTATTAAACGATAAAATTAGCTCATGAAATTTTCACACATATATAATCACATGCTGTAAAAACATAAAATAATATTAAAAAAAATTTACGACTTCAGATTTGTGATTCCGAAACCACTGTTCCGATTTAGCTAAAATTAGGTTATTATAAAAGGTCCTGAAATAGAGAAGGAAAGGAAGCACAAAGTGGAAGGAAACCAACAATAATTTTCGGCAGAAAGTCAAAAAAAGACAGAATGAACAGGAAATTTTGGGGAAATAAAAGGAAAACTGAAAATTGTGTTTTTGGGAAAGACATAATTAGAATATTTTCTGATAATCACAGAATCTCAACTCCCCTCCCCCCACTAACTCCACTATCCCACTCCTGTTAGAATTTCAATTTTACTCAAACACCTACACGGCATCAAGCAAAAATAATTCCCCTCGCTCACACAGGGATTCAAACACATAACCTCCAGTAACTTAACACTCCTCTTAACCACCAAACCAGCAAGTCCATTCTGTTATGTATTTACAAACGATTACTTAAAAACCTACTAACCAGAGATAGGGCTTTGATTTAGAAGAAAAACAGAATTTCACCAAAGACATAGCTTGAACTTGGGACCTCTCACACAAACCCAGAACATTTAGGCACTGAAGCAAATACATAATTGTGACACAATTTACAAATGTTGAAATTAAAAATTTGGGCCGTTACAACTCTACACCCTGATCAAAATAGATGAGGATACTGCTGACACATCGCATCCTCAAGCTCCCACATAGCCTCCTCAGTGCTATGATTCTGCCACAGCACCTTTACTAAAGGAATGGAATTCCTTCTCAAAACCTTAACGTCACGGTCCAAAATCTGAATCGGCTCCTCCTCAAAGGTCAGATCCGGCTGAACCTTAATCTCCTCAACAGGAATGATATGCGTGGGATCAGAGTGGTAGCACCTCAACATCGAAACGTGAAACACATCATGAATGTGATCCAACTCTGGAGGTAGCTCTAACTGATAAGCAACTGGTCCCACTCGCTTTAGAATCCGGTACGGCCCAATAAACCTAGGGCTTAACTTGCATTTACGTCCAAACCTCAGAACCTTCTTCCATGGCGAGACCTTCAGAAACATGAAGTCCCCCATAGCATACTCAATCTCACATCTCTTCAGATCAACATAAGACCTCTATCTGTCAGAAGCTGCCTTTAGACAATCTCTAATTAGTCAAACCTTCTCTTCAATCTCGGATACTAACTCGGGACCCAGAACCCGTTGTTCACCCAACTCAGTTCAACACAAAGGAGTGCAACACTTACAATCATACAGTGCCACGTAAGGTGCCATCTGGATGCTAGACTGGAAGCTGTTATTATAGGCGAACTCAGCTAATGGCAGATAGTCCTCCTAACTGCCTTGTAAATCAATCACGCAGCTCCTCAACATATCCTCCAGTATCTGAATCACCCTATCAGATTGACCATTAGTCTGAAGATGGAACGCATTACTAAAGTCCAATCTTGAACCCAGAGTGTAATATCCCGAATTAGGGCCTAATCGGAATAGTGGTTTCGTGACCACAAATCTGATATAGAAATAATTATTTTATAATTATTTTGAGTTTTATGATATGATTGCATGATTGTGTGAAAATTTCATGACGAAATTCTATGCATAAAGTGCTTAAGTTGAAATTAGGGACTAAATCGAATAAGTTACAAAACTTGCATTCTAGAAGTTTTTAGTATGAAATTACTTTGGAATATTAATGAGGAGGTCTTAAATAGAAATTTGACCAATTTCTAAAATTTTGGACAAAAATGGGCTTGTACATGAAAATTTTCAAAGAAAGGTATTAAGGGTATTTTGGTCATTTGTATATTAAATGAAATAAAATGAGAAAAATAACACAAAATAGTCATCTTCTCCATATAGTTGGTGCCGAATTTTTCTCTCTCCATAGCTAGAGTTTCTTCAACTTTTAAGCCTTGATTGTAAGTGATTTCTATGCCCGATTTTAATGTTCTTTACATTTTTGAAATCCTAATAGCTCGATTTAGCTTATGCTAGCAATAATTCAACCTAGGGTTCATATTTGGAAAAATACCCATAGGTGAAATTTGTGTATTTTGGTATTTTATGATAGAACATTAGGTTTTAAATTATGCTAGAAAACTTGTGCTACTCGGTTTTAAGTGAAAACGAGAAAAAGGGCTTAATCGGTAAAAATACCTAATAGTTATAAGTACATGTTAGAATGAGAATTTGATGTTACCATAGAAGGGAAAAATGATCAGCATGTCATAAAACATAAGAAAATGGGATGAATTTTAATTCCCGAGCCTAGGGGTAAAAGTGTAATTTTACAAAAGTTTAGGGGCAAAATGGTAATTTTGCCAAAGTTCATATTTGGGGCTGTTTTGATGAATATATGTATTAAATAAGATTAATTTGGCATTATAGATCAAGTGAAACGAGATTCAAGTCGTGATCGAGGGAAAAACAAAGTTTACGAGGAATAGGCTTGATTGCTAATATTTTGTATCGAGGTAAGTTCATGTGTAAATGTAGTAATATAATTGTCATTTTAATTAATTTAATGTTATTTATGTGATATGATGATTAATATCATGAAATATTATGCTTTATGGTTATTATTGAATAATATGTAAATTATAAATTGCTACCGAGTATCGGTTTTGATGTTCCGTGGAAGACAGCAAAGATGTGTAATTGAGGAAAAAGCCCGTTTGAACCTTGGGAATAGATTAGAATACAAGTGACATGTCACTAGGATGGTTGGGCATCCGAAATCTTTGAGTTGAGTCCGAGTTCACTTATGGATGCAAATGTCCGAACTCGTTGAGTTAAGTCCAAGTTCGTGAGATGTAACTAGGCATCCGAGCTCGTTGAGTTGAGTCCGAGTTCACTTATGGATACGAACACCCGAGCTCGTTGAGTTGAGTCCGAGTTCGCTTATGGGCAGGTTACATGGTAGCTTGGCTACATATGTGGCACTTATGCACAAACTTTCCGTGTATTCGAATTATATTCCGATGTGTTCAACGTGTGAATCTTAAGAGAATAAGGAGAATGTCTAAAATGAAGGTGACATGTTGGTAAGTGTGGTAAATGAGAAAATTTGACAAGCATGTGCTTAAATCTTTGGGTTGAAAACTTGGTATGATGAAATCGTAGCATGATATTAAATACAAATGTAACATGAATGTCTTGGTGTTGTTTATGCAAATGATGTTTTTATGTGGAATTGCATGATTATGTTACTTACTATTTGCATGTGAATTTACTAAGCATTTATGCTTACTCCTTCCTTTTCCTTCATTGTAGTTTTGACAAACCGGCTTGAGAATCGGGATAGGTCGAAGACTCGTTCACACTATCCGAACGCCTAGATTGGTAAAATGGCTTGTGTATCTTGAATGTGGCATGTATGGCAAAATACTCACTTTGTGTAAATGATCTTATGATATGATTATGCTTTGGCAAGAAAAGAGTTTGTGAATGATTAGCCATTGGAATGACCAATCTAAATCATATTTGATACCATGTATGTTTAAAATGCTATTTAGTCCATGAAAATTTATAGTAAAGTAAAATTTGCTATAAAACAGAATATTGCTGCAGCAATGACGTGAATTTGAAAAATCACTAAAAATAGTAGAAATGGACTTAAATGATTAATAAGTTATAGAATAGAAGATTGATGAGTCTATTTTATATGGATGGAACAAAACAGGTATATGAATAATATTCTATGAGATGTTTAAATTTTTTTGAAACAGGGCCACAACAATTTCTGGATCCCCTGTTCTGGCTTTGGAAATTCACCATAAATTGTATAAAAATAATTAGAATCATGCTTTATATGTACAGGTTCCTTATAGAGTCTAGTTTTAATAGAAACAAACTTAATAGTTATTGAAACTCTGTATAGGGATATATCTGATTCGTAATACATAGAGATCAGAGCAGTTGTACCCTGAAATAGGGGAGACTTTAACTAATAAAATGTACTAATTGGCCCAACCAAAAATTATAGGAAAAAATTAGTAAATAGATATATGAGTCTAGTTTCAGGGAAAATTTAAGGAATTGGATTTCGAGTTTCGAAACTCGAGATATGAATTTTTAAGTGACTATGACGCAGTTAGCCAGCTTGTCTGGAAATTTTAAAAATAAATTGTTTAAGTTGTTTAATTGATGAAATTAAGTTTAGTAACACCTCGTGCTCGACTCCGGCGCGCGTTACACAGAGCCTCATGCAACTTCCCCCAAAATCGAGACGTAAAGTGAGGATCCCTATTAGAGATAATCGAAATTGGTACCCCATGCAGTCTCACTATCAAGGAAATATAAATCTTTGCCAGCTTCTGCAGAGAATAATCAGTACGAACTGATATGAAGTGCGCTGACTTGGTCAATTGATCCACGATGACCCAAACAGAATCCTTCTTAGTAGGTGTTAAGGGTAACCACTAACAAAGTCCATTATTACACATTCCCACTTCCAAAGGGGAACCTTAATCGACTGCAGCAAACCCAAAGGCAACTGGTGCTCAGCCTTAACCTGCTGACATGTCAAACATCTAGCCACAAAATTGGTAACTTCCTGTTTCAGTCCTGGCCACCAGTATGCATAGCGTAGGGGCTACTATGTACCTCTTTTAGTATAGCCTGCCTTAGATCAGAATCGTTCGGCATACATATCCGGCCTCAGAAACACAACACACCTTCAAAGTTCAACCCAAAATCCATAGTGCTACCAATCTCAACCTGTCGGAACTGAAGACCTAAAGACTCATCCTCCAACTGTTTACCCTTAATCTGCTCAATCCATGATAGCTTAACCTGAAGCTCAGCTAATAGGCTACCATCATCAAATAGACTAAGGTGAGCAAACATCGCCCTCTGATCAGTCATAGCCTTACGGCTCAAAGCATCAGCCACCACATTGGCCTTACTAGGATGGTACTCGATGGTGTAGTCGTAATCCTTAAGCAGCTCGATCCATCTACGCTACCTAAGATTTAGCTCCTTCTGAGTGAGGAGATATTTGGGGCTCTTGTGATCAGTGTAGATGACACACTTCTTACTATACAAATAATCCCTCCAGATTTTCAGTGCGAAAGCTATCGCAACCAACTCCAATCATGCATCAGATAATTCACCTCATGAATCTTAAGCTGACAAGACGCGTATGCTACCACCTTACCCTTCTACATCAACACACATCCCAAACCAACGTGTGACGCATCACTATAAATGGTGAACACTTTTCCAGACTCCGACTGTATCAAAACAGGGGCCTCAGTCAGCACAGTCTTGAGCTTCTCAAAACTCTTTTACTGTGCATCAGTCCACACAAAAGGAACTCCCTTACGCAAAATTTTAGTCAACGGGGCTGCGATCAAGGAGAACCTTTCTACAAAGCGTCAATAGCAACCCATCAACCCTAAAAAGTTAGGGATCTTAGACACATTCTTCAGTCGTTTCCAATTCAACACCGCCTTAATCTTACGAGGATCAACTCATATCCCCTAAGTAGAAATCACATGTCTCAAAAATATTATTTCTCGGAGCCAGAACTCACACTTGCTGAACTTCGCTTACAGTTGTTTCTTACGAAGAGTCTGCAATACCACTCTCAGATGCTCATCATGTTCGTCTTCAGGCTTAGAATACACCAAGATATCATCAATGAACACCACTACAAACTGATCCAGATAGGGTTGGAACACTCGATTCATCAGATCTATAAATGCCGCTGGTGCATTAGTCAATCCAAAGGGCATCACTAGGAACTCGTAGTGACCATAACGAGTCCTAAATGTCATCTTATACACATTAGCCTCCTTAAACCACAATTGATGATAACTCGAACGTAGATCAATCTTGGACAACATAGAAGCCCCTCTGAACTGGTCAAATAAATCAACAATCCTCGAAAGTGTGTACTTATTCTTAATCGTTAGCTTGTTCAACTGTCGGTAGTCGATACACATCCTCATTGTCCCATATTTCTTTTTCATAAATAACACAGATGATTTCCATGGAGACACACTAGGACGAATGATCCCACGATCCAACAACTCCTGAATCTGAGCCTTGAGCTCCGTAAGCTCCTTCGGTGCCATTCGGTAGGGGGCGATAGACACTGGAACTGTACTCGAAATAAGTTCAATCCCAAATTCTACGTCTCGGTTCGGAGGCAAACCCGGTAGCTCCTCAGGAAAGACATCCGAAAAATCCCTTACAGTTTTAATGTCCTTTATAGAAGAATCCCTAGAATCAGAAACCTTACAAAGGCCAGATATGCCTTACATCCTTTTCGGACCAACTTTTCTGCCCCCAATGCATAAATCACATTAGACAAAAAATATCGACGTTTCCCAATCACAACTACCTTATTGTTCTCCTCGGTTCTCAATAAGACCCTCTTAGTAGCACAGTCCAGACTTACTTGATGCTTAACCAACCAGTCCATCCCTAAAATTAAATCGAACTCTCCAAATAGAAGCTCCATCAGATCAGCCAAAAATACTATCCTTTGGACCTCTAAAGGAATGTCTCTATACAGTCTACTAACCCAGACAGATTGTCCCAAAGGACTCACAACAGTCACCTCACTAGAAGTATTCTCAACCGGATTCCCTAAAGTTTCAGACACAGTGCTATCTACATAGGAGTGTGTAGAGCCTATGTCTATCAGTGCAAGGTAAGGTACATTGTAAATTAAAAACGTACCAGTGATGACGTTTGGAGCATCTCTATCCTTTCGTTGACGAGCAGCATAAACAAAAGTAGGCCACCTTGCCTCAGTCTATCCAGCACCTCTACCTGATGCTCTCTGTCCACGACCCATGCCGTTACCACCCTTAACCTGACCACAGTCCCTAGATGGCTGCTGAACTACCCTCAGTGGCTATGCAATACCAGATCTCGGAGCTTGCATCTGATCAGCCCTTAGCGATCACTTTTGAACGCGGTGCTCAGTAGACCCACATCTTAAACATGCCCCAATCGTCCTCCAACATTTGCCTAGATGGCGTCTACCACAATGCCCACAAGGTAAGATCCCAGTAGGCGCAACAGGGGGCCCAACTCTAGCTGGCCCATCAGATTTGGCCTTTTTCTTAGGCCTCATTGCAGAATTCGAGGGCTCTAAATCCCTCTTATTCTTGCCTCTCTCTTTATCCCGGTTTTGGCGCTCAGCGTGCTTTACCTCCTCGTTGATCTTCGCCTTCTCTACCAGTGCTGAAAAGTCATGGTCCCTCTGCAGAGCTATCAAAACACTCAAAATGTCCCTGAGTCCATCCTTGAGGCGGACACAACGCTCATATTCAATTGCCACCATACCTCACGTATAGCAGCTCAATCTCAGAAACTCGACCTCATACTCGGCCACTAAACGATCTACTTGCGTGAGATTCAGAAACTCACGTCTCCTTGCATTGATGTAGCTTGCCCCCACATATTTACCTTAGAAAGCAAACTTATATAAATCCCATGTCAATCATTTGGACAGAGTGCCCTCTTCAACAGTCAGCCACTATTGGTATGCTTCATCGCAAAGCAAGGAAACAGCCCCTTTCAAATTCTGTTCAAGGGTAAAGTCTATATCATTTATGATTCTTTCCGTGGCCTCCATCTAATACTTGGCCACGTTAGGAGCGACTCTAGTGACACTTCAAAATAGCTCAGCCTCATTGGACCAGAGTCGTTCCGTGTTAGACCCTCAGCCCTAGATCCAGAATTGGGCCTAGCGACCCTCTCCAAAATCCTCAACATAGCCTGGGACAATGCGTCGTCCCCGACCGTGTGGTCAAAAGACCCAATCTCTGTAGCAGGTGAAACTGGCGTCTCACTCGTATCCAAATTAGGCATGCTGCCTAACGACGAGGACTCAACTCGAGCCCCTCTACGGCCCCTTCCACGGCCTCTAGTACCTCGTCCATGGATACCTCGTACACTCATCGTAGATTCAAAGTTTGTCTACATTAACATTTTTATGAATCAGTTACAATTTTAATATTTATTAGTAGATATTTTATGCAAGACACTATCAGAAGTTTAGAGTTTGTTATCACGATTCGTAATCATACTACAGTTTTCAGTTTCGCTATTATTTCCAGTATATACTATCGATAGTGTTTTTAGTACAGTGTACTACCTACAGTAGTTTCAGAATATACTAATCAAATTTCCAAAAACTTATTAGAGTTTTCAAAACACTTACAAGATCGACGCTAGAGACTTAGTGTACCACATACTCGGTCAAAAATATTTCAAACCATCTCAAAAGAACATTTCTTTAAAACCAAATTTTAAAATCTAAATCCACAGTCGAGTTTTGCAACTTGGCTTTGATACCACTAAATGTAACACCCCAACCTCGGCCTAGACGTTATAGCCGAATCTGGCGATGTCACATGCAATGAAAGTCAAAAATGAGTTTATCGAGTTAAAACCATTCCAGTTAATTAGCCTTTATCTTGGTTCGAAGTAAAACCTATGCTCTTCATTATGTCTAAAATCATATCTTTTTAGCGGAAGCTTTGGAAAACACTTATTTTTAGGGAAACCATTTGATCTTAGTGAAAACTGAGTTTTATGCCTAGCGTTAAATAATTCGTAAAATAATTTAATAAACCAAAGACCCAAAGCCAAACAGTCCAAAGTCCATAAGTTACATCAAACCCCCAAATAAGTAATAAAATATAAAAATTTACGGAAAACAATCTAAAATTTATGTGTGGCCACTGTCGAGTCCTCTGTTGCACCGATCCGTCAAGTCTGGGGATTACCTGTATAGATTAAACAGAAAGGGTGAGTTTTGGAAAACTCAGTGTGTAATCACCACAGAAAACATGCATACAGAAACACATCAGAATACAGTCATTTTCAGTCCAGGCCTGAGCCTATTACAGAATCAATTTGGGCCTTAACCCTTTTAGATACAATCTCAGTATTATATTAGGGCCTTGGCCCATATCAGATACAGAATGCAAATACAGTAAATCAGAATCCTACCTACCAACCTCTACACACCATCTCCGCCTAACCCTACACACCATGTGGGGATTAAATCAACCCACACATCCTTACACACCATGCTGTACCGAAGTGCGGCACATAATCAGTAGTTTACAGCTTAGTTGCGAGATAAAGGGCTTAAGAGCCCTTCAAATACTTCTTTCCAATATTATCAACCCACCCTGATGCAATACAACATACCATAAGTGACATGCAAGTAAGCTAATAACAGAACATACATTCAGTTCAGTACAAATTTCATGCTCAGCTATACACCATACAATTAGATCACATAATTAGGGGTCTAAGTAAAACTCACCGACCCTACAGTAGGTCCACAGTCAACTAGGGTGACCCGTGCGAGCTTACAAAATATTTTAGAAAAATGGGCTCACACGCCCATGAGGTCGATCTGTGTGGGCCCAGACGGTCCAAATTGGACCTGATCGTGTGGATCACACGGCCTGGCCAAGAACACCACACACCCGTGCGGCCCACACGGCCCAATTTAGTCTAGCCCGTTGTCACACACGGCCTACCTGGCCATCACACTGCCTTGTCATGCATGCACGGCTTGGCTCATCGATCACATGCCCGTGTTCTGTCACACGGCCTACCACACGGGCGACCACACGCCCGTGTGGCGTTGACAATAAGCTTTTTCAACTTTTTTCTGAACCCTATTTTCTGCATTTCAGGTACACACTTGGTTTCGATTCGCTGCAAAAACACTCCCGAGCACTCCATAGCCTAAAATCAAGATACCCCACGTCAATTTATGGATTTACAAGTGAATTAGACAACCAAGAACAAACAAAAACTCATCTTACCGCTTATGATACCCTCCGTTAAATGATGCTAAAACACGAGATACGTGATTTACTGCCCACCGCCTCTTCCAACGCCATTAACAGAAAAAGAAACACATTACTAACAATTATTATTAATCCACGATGTAAAAGACGAGGAAACTTACCGTACTAGCGCGTTTAATTGATTTGAACAATAAAGGTCCCGAAATAGAGAAGGAAATGAAGCACAAAGAAGAAGGAAACCAGCAATAATTTTTAGCAGAGAGTAAAAAAAAGACAGAACGAATAGGAAATTTTGGGGAAATAGAAGGAAAATCGAAAACTTTGTTTTTAGGAAAGACATAATCAGAATATTTTCTAATAATCACAGAATCTCAACTTCCCCCCTTCCCCGCGTACTAACTCCACTATCCCACTCCCATCAGAATTTCAATTTTACTGAAACACCTACATGGCATCAAGCAAAAATAATTCCCCTCGCTCACGCAGGGATTCGAACACATAACCTCCTGTAACTTAACTCCCGTCTTAATCACCAGACTAGTAGGCCCATTATATTATGTATTTACAAAAAATTACTTAAAAACCTACTAACCAGAGATAGGGTTTTGATTTAGAAGAAAACAAAATTTTTCCAAAGACATGGCTTGAACTTGGGACCTCACACACATACCCAAAACACTTAGCCACTGAAGTAAATACATAATTGTGTCACAATTTACAAATGCCAAAATTAAAAATTTGGGGCGTTACAATAGGAGAACTTCTAAAACTAGTTTTTCATATTTTTACATCATATGAGTTCAATTCTTGCTCTTTTCTTGAAATTTTTGTGTTTTTAAGATTTTTACAACTAGGTCTAATTGTCTATTTCATTAGTTTTTGATTTTATGGGTGGTTTTGAAAGTTACCATTGATGAGTGTTGGATGTTTATGATGAATTAACCTGGAATTGAAGCTTTAATTTTGTTATATGATGATTTTATCAAGTAATTTCAATAGAAATTGATTTTAGGACCAAATTGTGAAAAGGATTAAATCTTAGGGTTTGGTATTAAATTTTGTTTATCAAAGGCCGCATAATAACTTATAATATTTATATAAAGTGTTAATTGAGAAAAATTAGCTCATTTGATGGGATATTTGGTGAGGGACTAAATTATAAAAATTGTAAAAGTTGGGCTAATTGTGTAATTTCAAAAATTGAGGGTTATTAATTGTGAAGTGAATTGAAATTGAAATATATGCTAATGAATGAATAATTTTATATTATAGATCAAGAGCCTGTAGATCAACGAGAAAAAGGGAAATTAGCATAATAGTCCCTAATTACTACAAACTTATAATTCAACCCAGATAAGTTCATATGGTTAAAATTCCATGATTATTTTTTAATTTAAGAATGGTATAATGTATTTATTCATATTTTTTTGTTGAAATTAAGATTATTGTAAAAGTATGAAAATTGAATTGAATGTTTTAAATGAGTAGAACACAAGATTGAGTACGATCGTTCCGTGGCAAAGAATGAATTGATGGATAAGACCATGGTTGGACCATGGCAATGTTTATATGTAAGACCATAGCTGGGCTACGGCATTAATGTAAAGGATGATTTGACGGATAAGACCATAACTGGGTTATGGCACTATGAATGTAAGACCATGGTTGGACCATGGCAATGTTTACATGTAAGACAATAGCTGGGCTATGGCACTTTGATGATAAAACCATAACTGGGTTATGACACTACGACTGTAAGACCGTGGTTGGGCTATGGCAATGCATGTGTAAGACCATAGTTGGATTATGGCACAAAGTAAACGGTGTACTCATATCCGTAAGTCGTTCCTCAATTTAGTAAGAATTGGTCAAAGACTTATGTGAATGAATTGAAAGATACATTGATTATTAATGATATTGATTTGAAAGAAGTGTGTTCATTGACTTATGTTATATTTGACAGGGAGAATGTATGATTTATTTACAATTTAATTTATTATATTAAGTTTGGTGAGATAAATGTTTGATTTATTGAACTTACTAAGCTTCATTAAGCTTACTCATGTTGTTTTATGTTCTTGTAGATTAACGTGTACTCAGGAGATCGGATCAACACATCAAGGCACACTATCCAGTTTAATTTGGTAGTTTTTGAAATCTAACTTTTGGTTTATATGACATGTATAGGGTTGGATTAGCAATGAAATAGTTTGATTGTGGTTGTGAATCTTAAATATTTGTATGTGTGTAATTAGTAGTAAAATTTAATAAATCAATAAAATGAATTTAATGGGTAAGTATAAGTAATTGATGTATATGTAATGTTATATTATGTTTAGAACATGTATTGGTTAGTTTTGATTGCTTGGTTGTCATATATTAGTGTGTTTAAATGTAATGTGTAGGCTGATGTCAAAAAAGGTGAGAAAAAATGGCCTTAAAATGGCCTATTTTCGTCCACAATGGTAGAGACACAGACGTGTGTCTCAGTCGTGTGTGACACACGGCCATGCATATGGGCGTGTAGTCTGGCCGTGTGTCCCCTGCACCTTAAAATTTTGAAACCGAATGCTCAGGTTTTAGCATACGGCCTAGCCCACAGGCGTGTGGTTGGCCGTGTGACCCAAGTCAGAGAGTTACACGGGTAAGGACACGGGCTAGGACACGGTCGTGTGCCTCACATCGAATGCCCACACGGCTTGAGACACGGGCGTGTCTCCTGGCCGTGTGAGCAACATGGCTGACCACATGGCTGTATGTCCCCTGCCCCTAAGAAAAATTTCAAAATTTTGGGAAAAATTCCCTAAGTGTCCGGTTTAGTCCCGACCACTTCTAAAGTGTATTTTTGGCCTCGAGGGCCCATCTAAGGGACAATATGAGTGTTATATGATTGATTCTTGATTTGTATAATAAAGGTAATGAAATATTTGTAATTAGTCTGTAAAGTCCAGTAATGCTCCGTAACTCTGTTCTGGCGACGGATAAGGGTTAGGGGTGTTACAAATACACTATAAATGTATGAAATATTACTAACCTATATATAAAGTATGAAAGAGAAAACTAGGGCATATATGAGAAGTTAAGGGTTGAGTTGATATTTCTTATACTTATTTGAACATTAAGATTTCATAATAGTTTGGTATGGAAAAATCTGTATCATTTCATTATAAATAATAGTTTCATGATTCTTTTTTTACTTTCATGGATTAACTTAACTATATTATACTTTCACATTTTTCTTTCATAAAAACTATTAACTTTTTCTCGCATTCTATTAATTATTTGACATCTTTAATAGCTTAAGATTTTAACAATTTACATTGTACTTTCTTTTAAATATTTGACATCTTATTCTCAAATTATTTTTCTCCATTTTTCTTTTAATTATTTACTTATTTAAAATTCCTTTTGATACATTATTTGGGGACTGAATTTTTTTAAAATCCCGAATTTTTAAAAAAGTTACCAAATTAAGTCATTTTTTCGAAAATTTACGGGACTAGGCCAAAATAAGGAAAACGCTTCCAACTGGAAGCATTTTCCTTGTGTTTTATTTTTTTAGAGTTAGGGTTTTATTTTTTTAATGTAGGGTTAGGGTTTGTTAGTTTTTTTTATATTTTTTAAAGTTTCTTATATATTATTTTTTTATAATTTTTTGAGATGTAAAGTTAATAATTATTTAATTTGATATTTAGAAGCATTGTATTTACACCAATCGTATTTTCGAATTGCAAAATTCAATTTGATTCATAATCAAAACTCAAACTACTCGATTTGATTAAATCTTAGTTTTTTTAAAAAAAATTTGAATTTTTTTTAATGCAACTGAGTTTTAATCATTATTTACAGTGCATTATTTTCAAACATTTAGATAGGTACAATGTATTGTTTTTCCAGTGCATTATTTTCGAACATTGAGATAGGTTCAGTGCATTGTAAAAAAAAATTGAAAACGCGTCTGTAATAGCCCGTTTTTCGCTAAATCGGAACAATGATTTTAGGACCACAAATCCAAGGATAGAAAATTATTTTAATATTATTTTTTGTGTTTACAGCATGTGATTAGATATGTGTGAAAGTTTCGTGTGCTAATTTTATCGTTTGGATGTTTAATTTGAGAAAAAGACTAAATTGTGTAAAATGTAAAAGTTGTGTTCTCATTGTTTAAGTGCTTATTTGCTTTGATAAGTTAAATGTGAGGTCCTTATTATGTTATTGTACCAATGATAGTGGTGTTGGTCATAAATGACCTTATAATATGTGAATTTATATGTTTATTATTAATGGATAAAATGGTGATTTGATTATTAAGTTAATATAATTAAAACAAAACCAAATTTTGTTTCATCTTTTATCATACTTAGCCGAAATTAAAGAAGGAAGAAGCCATTTCTCATGTTTTTAGCGTTCAGCCATTGACAAGCTTGATTAAGGTATATTTTGAGCTCGTTTTTGATGATTTTTACGTTTTTGAGATCGTTGCTTCAAATACTAGCTAGCCTATGCCTGAGCTCTTGAATGCTTGAGATCGTTGATGATTTTGAAAAATGTCATTGATGAATGCTTGAGCTCTTGAATGTTTGATGATGGAAAATGAGTATTTGTTGATAGATTAACATGTTTTGTTAAGTAATTTTTAGTGAAAATGTTTAAATAGGATTAATTTGTGAAAAGTGTAAATTGAGTGGTTAAAAGTGTGAAATAAACAAAAATATGGGCTGCTATAAAGCTATATGAAATTCGGCACACATGGTTTTGTGATGAATTGGTGTAATTTTCTATTGTTATGAATTAGGGACTAAATTGTGACAATGTGAAATGTTAGATGCTAAAGTGCAAAATACTCAAATATGTTCTTGTGGATGAAATTGAAGGTGTTGATGAATAAAATATTTAATTTTGACTGTTTATAGCTCAAGAACGAAAGAAATCGGATTTAGATCAGGGGAAAACAAAAGTTATCGAATAGTCGACTCCGTCCATCTATTCCGACTACGAGGTAAGTTCATATACAAATAAATGTTTTTGAATTGAATTTTATATGTTTTATTATCATTGAATTACTATGAATTTCAAACAAGCAAATACGAGTATAAATTGACGAAGTTACAATATTCGAAAGTCTCGTACAAACCTTAGGAATAGTATAGGATACGAATGTCATGACATTAGGTTATCGAGATGTGATTACATGTAAGACCATGTCTGGGACATTGGCATTGTATTGAGATTGCGTGTAAGACCATGTCTAAGACATTGGCATCGTTAATTGATTTCGTGTAAGACTCTGTCTGGGATAGTGGCATCGATATGTGATAACATGTAAGACCATATCTGGGATATGGCATTGTACGAGCTTATGAGTTTTCTGAGTATCCTTAATGATTCTGAATGGTTCAGCTAGCAAAGTCAAGTTGAAAAAGAATATGTAAATGAGCTAAGTGACTCAGGTACGTACGAGGTTCATACGATTATTGAGAAGAGAAGTAAATGATGAATTTGATTGTGATATTGAATATGTCTTCAATGTGAAAGGTTTGTAAACTTGTGTGCGATTAGTTAAGTTTAGCATAATTGAATTGATATACAAAGGTTCATATGATAGATTTATTTGTATATGGCTTACTAAGCTTTTAAAGCTTACTTTGTGTGTTCTTTCCATGTTTTATAGATAATCAAAGCTAGCTCGGACTTAGGGATCGTCGGGAAACGTCATCACACTATCGATTATCTCGTTAGTACTTTTGAGAACTTTGTATATATGGTATATGGCATGTATAGGCTAGTGTCATTTTGGTGTGTTTTGAGTTATGGTTTTAGCTATGATAATTGGCTTGTAAATATTAGTATGTATGGCCATTGAAGTTGGCTTGAATTATGTGCTTGATGTGTAATGATCGGTAATGCCTCTTATCCCTATTCCAGCGATAGATATGGGTTAGGAGTGTTACATTTAATTGGTATTAGAGCTATGGTTTAGTCGATTCTAGGACTAACGTAGTGAGTGAGAGTCTAACTATACATGCCATATATATAAACTACGATAGTGTGATGAATCCTGACAATTAAAATGTATTTTTGTATAGTAAATGGATCCCGATCGAGCCACAACCGATGACGTGAAAAGTAATACACCAACTCCTGCTCAAGGGGCAGTGCAATCTGATTCTAGACTTGTATCTAGTAGCCACGAGGGAGAGGCTAAGCAAGCCTTCTTCTAAATGATGAATGAGTGGTTCACTCAGTATATTAGAACTAATCTGGCTGCTCCACAACCTTCACCCCCGTCTAATCCTCCACAAGTCCCTGTCATGCCACAAGCTATGAATCTGATTCAATTGAGTAAGTCTCCGTTTGATAAAATTAGAAAATATGGGGCTGAAGAGTTTTATGCTACTACTGATGTTGATGCTGAGAGAGCTGAGTTTTGGCTCGAGAATACAATACGCGTGTTTGATAAAATGTCATGTACTCCTGATAAATGTCTTAAATGTACCATTTCACTTCTAAGAGATACAGCGTATCATTGGTGGAAAACGTTAATATCTATGGTTCTGAAAGAACGAGTCACTTGGGACTTCTTTCATATTGAGTTTAGAAAGAAGTACATCAGTCAGAGATTCATAGATCAGAAACGCAAAGAGTTCCTTGAGTTGAAACAGGGCTGTGAGTCTGTTACGAAATACGAACGAGAATTTGTAAGATTAAGTCAATATGCACAAGAATGTGTCTCGACCGAAGAAATTATGTACAAGAGATTTGAAAATGGTTTGAATGAAGATATCTGCTTGTTACTTGGGATTCTGGAAATCAAAGAGTTTGTGGTACTCGTCGAGCGAGAGTGTAAAGCTGAGAAACTCGGGAAAGAGAAAAGAAAAGCTGACTCGGAAGCTAGAGAAGTACAAAAAAGATCATTGAGTAAGTCATATCAGTCGACATCAAAGAAGTTCCGAGATGATTTTAACTGTTTAAAGGCTACTGTGGATTATTCTAGACGAGATCGAGAGAGGCCACCTGTGAGTTCAAAAGCTACTTCAATAGCTAGTGTTGGAAATGTCAGACCAAATTAACCTAAGTGCAAACATTGCGGTAAACGACATCCCGGCAATTGTAGATTGAATGATCGGGCTTGTTTCAAATATGGATCATTAGATCATTTTATCCGTGAATGTCCTGAGTTGACCGAGTAAGATACAATACAGAATACGAGACCGAGTAATACTGCAGCTAGAGGTAGACCACCTAAAAACACGAGTAATATGAGCGGTAGCCAGAGAATGATTAAAGACATTGTTGTGAGATCTGAATCCCGAGCACCTACCAAAGTTTATACTATTTGCACTCGCGAAGAAGCTTCGTCTCCAAATGTTATTACAGGTACTTTCACTCTTTATGATACTAATGTTGTTGCATTAATTAATCCTGGATCTACTAACTCGTATATATGTATGAACTTAGTATCCAGTAAGGCTTTGCCTGTAGAGTCTATTGAATTTGTGATTAGAGTATCGAACCCTTTAGGCAGATGTGTATTAGTTGATAAAGGGTGCAAGAACTGTTCGTTGATGATTTGAGATTTCTGTTTTCCGGTCGATCTAATGTTGTTGTCATTCGACGAATTTGATATAATTCTGGGTATAGATTGGTTAACACTGCATGATGCTATTGTGAACTGCAAATGAAAGACAATTGATTTGAGATGTCAGAATGATGAGTAATAAATGATGTATAAGTTGTCTCATGTTTTGGTATGGTTATATGGTTGCTCAAATAGTTAGTTGCCATTGGGTAAGTTAAGGCTCGAAATATGATATGTTGTGGATTTATTTTGAGGCATAAAATAGTTGATAAGTTGATGAGTTAATGTATTTTAAATTTATGCAAGTTGTGATGATTTTTGGTATATGGATTTGGTCTATTTGTATATGGAATTTAGTAGTTGAATTGGTTGATGATAAATAGCTTGATATGTGATTGAATTGGCATGTTTTTGGTTGCCTATACATGGGTTGAAATGATACCATTTTGATGGCTAAGTGTGTTTGAGAAAAGGGTGGCAAATTGGCTTTTCAAATGGCCTATTTTTGTCCACACAGGCGTGTGTCTCAGCCGTGTGAGACACACGGTCATGCTATACAGTCGTGTGTCCCCTAGGGTAGCCTTTTGAATTAAAGTCAATATACCCTACAAGTTTGGCACGACCTAGACACACAGACGTGTCTTTTGGCTGTGTGTGGCACACGGGCTAGCACCTGGGCGTGTGGTCGACCGAGTGACCCAAGTCAGTAACCTCCTTAATTTTTCCACGGCTATGTCACACGGGCGTGTCCTCAGCCGTGTGGTGCAAGTCAGTATGTATGCCCTGTTTTCACACGGTCTATGACATGGGTGTGTCTGGTAGCAGTGTGAGGCACATGGCTTGTTCAAACGGGCATGTGACCCTGAAATTAAAGAAAATTTTATAAGTTTCTCAAAGTTTGTGAATGTTATCGGTTTAGTCCCGAACCACTTCTAGACATGTTTTAAGGTCTCGTGAATGTATTTTGTTATTGGAATGCATAAATGTACGTGAATGATGTGTAATGATCAATAATTCCTCTTAACCCTATTCCGACGACGGATATGGGTTAGGGGTGTTACAACGTCCTTACTCATATTTATTAATTTTTTTAACTGCAATCTATTTGTTGTTTTTTTTTCATTCATACTTAAATTTTGTTTTAATTTGTAAACACATGTTTTTATTATACCATACAAATCAATAAAATATACAACATTGTTCCATTGTTCCCGTCGAGACTTGATTTAATAATATGAAATGAAAACGACAACCAATTTTGATGTAAAAACGGTATTTATTTAAGAACATAAGGATGTACAACATCGATACAATAAAAACATTTCATATTTATTTAAAAATTTACATGAAAAGTAAAAAAAATAATTAAATCAATCTAATCCCCGGTCAAAATGTGTACCACATCGGGGTGGTTGACGGTTGCGAGCAGGATTCTTTCTTGGTTCAACCTCTGGTGTAGGTTGTGGTCTTGGCCTCTCATCTTCTTTGCCTTCATCCTTAGTTGATTGTGATCAGTTGCTCATCGATTACCATCGTGTATCCTTCGATCTAGGAATAGGTGGTTGCGAAGATGGTCCATCTTTGTAGAACAATAATCCCCAAGGTGTTTGGGACACCATCGACGTGAGGGTATAACTATATTGTGTCCCATACACCGATGGCATAACGGTCGGACTCCTAGTTAGTGACCCAAACGTAGGCGACCTATATGTTGTTGTTGACGTCGTCGTCCTCTGAAACATCGATGGCATCGACATGTAATATGTCAGAGACAGAGGCCTAAGAACAAAACCTGACATCTAAGTAAAAGCAGAAAAATGTGGTGCAATATGTGGTGCGTGTAAAATAATGGGATTAGTATAAGCACCAGAATAAGTCGAGTCATACTGACTGAGGGTGGTGTGGCTAGAGGTGCTCATGGGCCGGGATGACTTAAAAAATGGGCCAAAAATTTTGCCTAATCTAGGCCTAGATAAAAATACTAAAACCCGAGCCCAGCCCGACCCGCCCGTATTAAATTTGTATATTATTTTTATATAATTTTTAAATATATAATACATCAAAAATACTAAAAATAATAAAATAAATATTTCCCAACAAATTGAAAATAAATTTTTAAAAATATGTATACTTAAATAACACTAAGATAGATGCAACTTAACAAGTAAATGCCTCTAAACTAATAACAAAATTAACAATAAAACAAGTGTTATACAATGTCCAAACAATAACAACAAAATAGTAGTAACATAATAGTGTAACGGTAGAAAAATAGGGAGAAAATAATAATAAAATAACATTAAAACAACAAAAAAATAACATATTTTTTGTCCTTTTGTGAAATCGAGTCGGGCCTGGGCCAAAAATACCTTACTCGAAGCCCGACCCATTTTTTAAATAGGCATTATTTTTTTCCCAAGCCTATTTTTTAGGCCTATATTTCTACCCATGAGCAGGTCTAGGTGCAACCATCAATGTTAGTTCTTGTGTAAGTGTAGACACTAGAATCGCCACGGTAGCTCCGTCGTGGCCTCCTCACCTTGGATGCCTAGGCGCCTGTTGTGGCCTCCTTGTATGCAATTTCCTACCCCTCGCCTCTTCACCCAGCAAATATGGCTTGCCATGGACCCTAAACTGTGGCATGTACTCTGAATAGCAAGCTAACTCCGAGCGACAATGGCCTCGTGAATAGGTAAAAAATCATACCTATTGTTCCCAATGTTGATATATTACGCGTGGAATGCAAACCAACGCTCATTCGTTCTCCCCTACAAGTCGATATGATGCAAATCTTCGATCTCTTGGGGTGCCGATGGAATCGCTTGCCTAAACCCGAATTTTCGTAACACTCTATCCGACTCATGCATCTCCACAGTAATGTACACTACCAAAGGCACTTTCACGTGCCAGGTGTTGGGATTCACCAAGAATTTAAACTAGATGCATTCTTGAATTGTCGGATCAGAGTATGGCATCCATTCAAACTATATTAAAATAATAAAAATTTTGGTTATCTATATATTACTAATTTTTAAATGAACTACATTAATATTATATAATTCAAATTTAAAAAATACATACTTTTGCTTCTGATCGTTAGTCTAACAGAAGTTGTATATCTTGAAGCTCATTTGGTAGTTCAATGTAACTCGGCTCATGGTTCTACCGATTGAAATAATATGTTAACACAATAATTTAAAATTCAATAATTATATTATGGTAAATATATTATCTAAAATATATTATCTAATGAATTTTACCTTGTTACGAGTGAGAATGTATAAGGGATGTCTACCCGAGGACGTAAAAATGGCAGCCGATATCGTGGCCATGATTGTAGTACTAGCATGCAACCACCGATTTCCATTTTTTGTGGTTTTGTTGCTCAACACATTTCTCGTTACAATGTCGCCAACACGACTGACCCCCAATTGAATTCGTCTGCTTCTCTAAAGTTGACGAGTGTAACACCCCACACCCAGCCTAGACGTTGTGGCCAAAGCTTAAGGAATTACAATAACTTTTTTAAACATAAAAATTGAATTGTAATCGTGTAGAAAACAATGTTAACTTTTGATAAATCATTTTCCAATTTTTAGGGAAAATACCCATTAAGACTATTTGTTTTATTACAAAAAACATTTATGTGAAATCTTCGTCTTGTAGTGAAATTTTCTATGTTTCGAGATTTTGAAAACCTTGGCTTGATTTGTAAATGTTAGAATTAAGTGACCCAAATTCTTATTTAAATAAAATACGATGGAAAATAAAATAAAAGTAAAATCCATATAAAACTAGACTTCTTTTATTTTATTTTAGAATAAGGTTTTTTTAAACCTTATTAAACTTCATCTATTTTATATTGATTAGGATAGGGTGTTTCAATCCTACTAGAATATGGCTTTACAAGCCTATAAATAGACATAGTCTATTCCTCTTGTATTGATTCAAATTTTTCGACATAGTGAATTTTCTTCTCCTCTGCCCGTGGTTTTTTCCCGAAAGGGTTTCCACGTAAAATTTGTGTGTTCTTTATTTTATTTATTTTATTATATTTTTTTTCACAAATTGGTATCAGAGCTTCCAGGTTATTCATCTCGATCACGGTAATGGCGTCTTTGAAGTATGAAATTCCGCTGTTGGATCGCAACACCAGATTTACGTTGTGGCAAATTAAGATGCAAGCAGTTCTTGCACAGATGGATCTGGAGGATGCCCTGCTAGGGATAGATAAGATGTCTTCGACATTAACAGATGAAGAGAAGAAGCGTAAGGATCGAAAGGCATTAACACAATTACATTTGCATTTGTCCAACGAAATTTTGCAGGATGTGATGAAAGAGAAAACTGCCGCTGCATTTTGGAAGAGGCTAGAACAAATATGTATGTCGAAAACTCTAACAAGCAAGTTGCATATGAAGCAGCGTCTTTATGCTCATCATTTGGAGGAAGGTGCGTCTGTACACGAACACTTAACAGTGTTTAAAGAAATTCTCTCAAACTTGGAGGCCATGGAGGTTCAGTATGATAAGGAAGATCTAGGGTTGATTCTACTTTGTTCGTTGCCCCCGTCTTATTCAACCTTTAGAGACACGATTTCATATAGCCGCGAGTCTCTCACAGTTGATGAGGTTTATGATTCTTTAACCTTGTATGATAAGATGAAGCATCTTGTGGTTAAACTCAACTCTCAGGGAGAGGGTCTTATTGTTCGTGGGAGACAAGATCGGAATGCTGATGATGATCGTGGTAGGACACAGGAACGGAATCCTCGTGGTAAATCTAAGGGTAGATCGAAGTCTTCAAACAGAGGTAAAACTTGTAACTTCTGCAATAAGAAAGGGCACATTAAATCTGAGTGCTATAAGCTACAAAATAAGATTAAAAGAGAGGCTGCGAATCAAAAGGGAAAACAACCAGAAAATTTCGGTGAAGCTGATGTTGTAGAAGACTACAGCGATGGTGAACTTTCTGTCAATGATTCTAAAGTAAGCGAGGAGTGGATACTTGATTCAGGCTGCACCTTCCATATGAGTCCCAATCGGGATTGGTTTACAACTTACGAAAAAGTGTCTGAAGGTGTTGTTTTGATGGGAAATAATGCTTCGTGTAAAATCGCAGGTGTTGGAACAATTAAAGTTAAGATGTTTGATGGAGTTGTCAGAACACTTAGTGACGTACGGCATGTTCCAGAATTGAAAAGAAATTTAATTTCGTTGAGTACTCTTGATTCAAAAGGGTACAGATACACAGCTGAAAGTGGGGTTTTAAAGATTTCCAAAGGGTCCCTTGTTGTGATGAAAGGACAGAGAAAGATTGCCAAGTTATATGTTTTGCGTGGTTCTCATATTCATGGTGATGCAAATTGTCGCTTCCTCTTCCTTGTCGGATGATGATATTACTAAACTTTGGCACATGCGCCTAGGGCATATGAGTGAGAATGGCATGGCGAGAATTGAGCAAAAGAGGACTTCTTAATGGGCAAGGAATTTGTAACCTGAATTTACGTGAGCACTGTGTGTTTTTAGGAAACAAAAGAGAGTTCGATTCACTAGAGGAATCCATAACACGAAGGGAACATTGGAGTATATTCATTTCGACTGTGGGGGCCATCTAGAGTGCCTTCCAGAGGTGGAGCTAATTATATGCTAACCTTTATTGATGATTTTTCGAGAAAAGTTTGGGCGTTCTTCCCGAAGCGAGTAAAAGTGATGTGTTTTTCGCATTTAAGTCTTGGAAAATTATGATTGAAAAAGCAGACGGAAAAGCAGATAAAATACCTCCGCATGGACAATGGCTTAGAGTTACATTACGATGAGTTTAATAGATTGTGCAAGTCGGAAGGAATCATGAGACACTTGACGATTCGTCATACTCCACAACAAAATGGCGTTGCGAGCGAAATGAGCGAACGATCATGGAGAAGGTTCGATGTATGTTGTCAAATGCCAACTTACGAAGTCATTTTGGGCGTAGAAAGTTGGCGTCATTGCATGTTTTTGATCAACCGATCTCCATCTGTTGCCATTGAGAAAAAGACTCCACAAGAGGTATGAGTGTCAGTAATCCCGCTAATTATTACGATTTAAAGATCTTTGGGTGTCCTGCATATGCTCATGTTAATAATGGAAAATTGGAACCGAGATCCATTAAATGTGTTTTTCTTGGTTATAAAGTCGTGTGTAAAAGGGTATAAGTTATGGTGTCTTGAAAATAGAAAAGTTGTGATTAGTAGAGATGTTGTTTTTGATGAAACTGCTATGCTACCTAACTTATCTCTTAAAGACTCTTCCAATAAAGAAAATCAAAAACAAGTAGAGCATCAAATTAATACAGAGTCAACTCCTAAAGCCAGTACAAAAATTGAGAATAGAGTTGCTTCTTCACCACAATACTCTATCGCCAAAAACAGAACTAGAAGAGAAATTAAACCTCCAAAGAAATATGCCGAGGCTGATCTAGTTGCTTATGCTTTGAATGTGGCTGAAGATATAGATGCGAATCAAGAGCCATCTAATTATTCTGAGGCAGTTAGCTGTGAAGGCTCAGAAAAGTGGATGTTTGCTATGCAATAAGAGATGAAATCACTCCACAAAAACAGAACATGGGACTTTGTGAAACTTCCTAAAGGTAAAAAGGTTGTTCGTTGTAAATGGGTATTTAAAAAGAAAGAAGGGACTCCAGGAGTTGAAGAACCCAGATATAAAGCAAGGCTTGTTGCAAAGGGTTACATTCAAATTCCAGGAGTGGACTTCACAGATGTGTTCTCCCCAGTTGTTAAGCATAGTTCGATTCGAGCTTTGCTTGGTATTGTGGCCATGCATGATTTGGAGCTTGAGCAGTTAGATGTAAAAACTGCATTTTTGCATGGAGAACTTGATGAGGATATTTACATGCAACAAACGTAAGGTTTTACAGATTTGAAAAAGAGAACTATGTTTGCTTCTTTGAAAAAGTCCCTTTACGGTTTGAAAGCAATCACCAAGACAGTGGTACAAGAGGTTTGATTCCTTTATGACTTCTCATGATTTCAAAAGAAGTAGTTTTGTGATTGTGTTTACTTTAAGAAAAATAGTGATGGTTCTTTTGTGTATCTACTTCTTTATGTTGATGACATGTTGATAGCAAAGAAAAGATAAAGAAGAGATAAGAAAGGTCAAAGCCCAACTAAGTAAAGAATTTGAGATGAAAGATTTAGGACCAGCAAAGAAGATACTTGGTATGGAGATTCTCAGAGATAGAAAATCAAGTAAATTGTACCTAAGTCGGAAGGGTACATTGAGAAAGTTCTTTGCGAGTTCAATATGCAAAGTGCTAAGCCTGTTAGTACTCCTTTAGCGACCCATTTCAGACTTTCATCGGTTTTGTCTCCACAATCGGATGATGAGATTGAGTACATGTCACATGTTTCATACTCTAGTGCGATGGGATCTCTCATGTATGCTATGGTTTGTTCACGCCCAGATTTATCATATGCGATCAAGTGCGATTTAGTGATACATGGCAAATCCGGTAAAGAACATTGGAAAGCGATTCGGTGGATTTTAAGATACTTACGAGGCACTATCGATGTTTGCTTACAGTTTGGAAGAACTAAAGATGGAGTCATAGGGTATGTTGATGCTGATTTTGCTTTGGAGACCTTGATAGAAGAAGATCTCTCACGAGTTACGTCTTTACAATCGGAGGTTGTGCAATTAGTTGGAAAGCCACTTTGCAAACTACAGGCCACTTTGTCTACCATCAAGCCGAGTACATGGCGATTCGAGGCTTGTAAAGAAGCTATTTGGTTGAAGGGACTATTTAGTGAACTCAATGAAGACCTTCAAATCAGCCACAGATTTTGTGACAAATGAGTGCTATATTTCTTACAAAAGATCAAATGTTTCATGAGAGAACAAAACACATTGATGTTCGATATCATTTTGCTTGTGATATTATTGCTCGTGGTGATATTGTTGTGAGCAAAATTAGTACTCATGAAAATCCTGCATATATGATGACTAAGTCACTTCCTATAACCAAGTTTGAGCATTGCTTAGACTTGGTTGGTGTTCATTGTTGAAGTTAAACCCTTAAGAGGTTTTATGGAAGAGGTGGAGAACTTGTTTATTGAAAGTTCGCGATGAAGAACTTGTTCATTGAGAATTTGTGTCAAGGTGGAGATTGTTAGAATTAAGTGACCCAAATTCTTATTTAAATAAAATACGATGGAAAATAAAATAAAAGTAAAATCCATATAGAACTAGACTTCTTTTATTTTATTTTAGAATAAGGTTTTTTAAACCTTATTAAACTTCATCTATTTTATATTGATTAGGATAGGGTGTTTCAATCCTACTAGAATATGGCTTTACAAGCCTATAAATAGACATAGTCTATTCCTTTTGTATTGATTCAAATTTTTCGACATAGTGAATTTTCTTCTCCTCTGCCCGTGGTTTTTTCCCGAAAGGGTTTCCACGTAAAATTTGTGTGTTCTTTATTTTATTTATTTTATTATTTTTTTTCACAGTAAACAAATAATTTTGCGGATAGAAGGATAATAGTACTTAATCCAGAAAAACATTTCAACACAAAAGTTTATAGTCCGAAAATCCCAAATGTCCAGTATTAACATAAAGTTCATATTAAATCATTTTATCAAAAGAGTCCAAGCCCGAGTTCCTGTACACCATCCACTCCTAGGTTTGTTGATTACCTGAGAGAATGAAAACAAATGGTGAGGTTACGAGCTCAATGTGTAACTTATCTCAAACAAACAGAACAAATACATATACATTAATAGATACGGAAACAGATGCAAGTTACAAATATAGTTGCAATTTCAGAATCAGATACATATGAAGGAAAGATACAGAATCAAATCCTACCTCTATCCGCTACACATCATCTTCGTCCATCCCTACACACCAATTAAGGTAATAAATACTCATCCAACCCTACACACCTATAAGTGAGCCTATGTCACTTTTCAGAATAATATAGCTAAGCTGCCACCAATAATGCGGTAAACAGCCAAAATCACATAAGTATGGTCAAGCCACCAAAACAGAAATGTGGTTAAAAACACCAAGATAAGGCAGATCACTAAACTGCCAACATTTCTTTTATTATATCATTAACCCACCCCAATGCACATGCAATACTATACAGATATCATATGCACATATGTAATACATACTATACACATCAGAATATAATACCATGCTTTCATAAATCACATTAACAGAGGCAGAATATTAGATTCCATATCTATTGCACATACATTACACATATCGGATCCTAAAAGGTGACTGATTTAGAATCGCACTTCAAATACGACCTTAATGAAATTTTATAGAAACGGGCTCTAACTAGCCTAGTCTGTGTGACCCACACAGCTTAACACACACCCGTATGGCCCACACGGCCCAACTAATCTAGCCTGTGTGATGTCAACAGTGGCCTTTTCAGCATCGCGCCGTTTGTTATTTTTGAGGTTTTCGTTACACACTTAAACCTTTTTTTTGTAAATGACAATTCGACACACTTCCAAACCTTAAAACCAGCATTAAAAACAGACTAATTAGCAACATTATGCGAAACTTAATAAAAAAATTTTGCCATCTATGCTAACCATTCGTTCTCCAAAAAGCATTTGGACACTTACATCAATCAAAGCAACCGATCCTAAGATTCACCAAACGTCGGAAAAGGTTTTACACCTCTCGAAATTCACCTAACAGAAGTACAAGGTAAAACAAATTAACCCAACAGAAACATTCACAAACCGCTAATGAAAGTTCACACTCCACCTCCTAGCCAAATGAATAGATTTATACTTAAACCAAAATTTAATGTTGCAGCAGAGAACTTTCGAACACACAAGACCGGATACAAAATTCAAGCACGTAAACACCCAACACAATGATGGTTGATTGAGAAAACAAAATATAGGAGAAGAAGAACAAAAAAATTTGGGAAGAAAGAAAAGAAAAGGAAAAGTATCGTGAGAACCAAAACTGAAAAATGAGTGGGGAGAGTGAGATATGAGAGGAGAAATTTTAAGGAACAAATTTTCAAAAATTTCAAAAATTTGAGCAAACAAAATATATATGCTAGATGTTCAAAGATAAGGGTTGGGAAAAAATAACAACAAAAATTAGCAAAAAGATTCCAACCCAGAACCTCACATACATAAGCATATTGCTTAACCATTGGACCAAATTAATTCACTTGAAAAGTTTTAACATTACAAAAAGAAAATTTTGGGTGTGTTACAGCTCTCCCCTCCTTAAAGAAATTTCGACCTCAAAATTTACTTGACTCAAATAGATATGGATATTGCTATCGAATCAAGTCCTTCGATTCCCAAGTGGGTTCTTCAGTACCATGATTCCACCATAAAACCTTAACCAACGGAATAATCTTCTTTCTTAATACCTTAACATCTTGATCCAGAATCAGTACTGGTTCTTCCTCTAAAGTTAAATCCTACCTCACCTTAATCTTCTCAATAGACACAATGTGAGATGAATCAAATGATATTGTCTTAACATAGAGACATGAAAAAATTTGTGTATGCGGTCTAACTCTGGAGGCAACTTTAACTGATAGGATCCCACTCGTCTCAAAATCCAATAAGGCCCAATGAACCTAGGGCTGAACTTGCCTTTATGTCCAAATCATAGAACCTTCTTCCATAGAGATACCTTAAGGAAAACCTGATCTCCTACAGGAAACTCTATATCTTTCTTCTTAAGATATGCATAAGACTTTTGTTTGCCCGAAGTCGCCTCAAGACGATTTTGAATAAACCTAACTTATCCTAAGTCTCAGAAACAATATCCGGACCCATAATCCTCCTCTCACCCAACTTGGTCCAACACAACGGAGTGCGGCACTTATGACCACATAAAGTCTCGTATGGTGCCATTTGAATATTAGACTAAAAGCTATTATTATAAGCAAATTCAACTACTGAAAGAAAATACTCCCAACTACCCCGGAAGTCAATAGCGCAACTCCGTAGCAGATCCTCCAACACTTGAATCACCCTCTCAAATTGCCCATCAATCTGTGGATGGAATGCAGTACTGAAGTTTAATCAAGTACCCAAGGCCCCATGCAATTTCAGTCTCTCATATCACTTTCTATTCTATTCAATTGAGTCCATGTCTCAATATTCAATCTAATCCATAACAATTCGATTCAATAATTCAATAACGACTCACCTTGACAATATATAATGCAAAATAACATAAATATGCAGTAATTAAATAAATCTTAAATCATAGAAATACAAATCGAAATTTTGAACTACTCGTTGATGACTTTGGATTTTTCTTTCCCTCTCGACGAATCTGAGTTGACCTTAGCTACGGATTAATATAAAACATATAGTACTATCAATAATCAATCAATTCCCAATTAATTATCAAATTATACAAGGTTTACAATTTATTCAATTTAGTCCCTAAAACCAGGACTAACATAACTCTCAATTTAAAGATCCAAATTGAAATATGATGTCACTATTTTCTATTAGGTACATCCTCTTTCTTATTTCTACAATTAATTTTACATTTTCTTTAGTTTAGTCCCTAATGGACTAAACTATCATTTAAGCTTTATGATTTAGTCTTTTTCTCATCTAAACTTAAAATCTATCAATTTAACACCTAAAACTTCAAGAAATCAATAATGACAACTTCCTAAAACTTTAACAATTTTACAAATTGGTACATGGCCTAGCTAAATCAAGCTCTCATGACTTCAAAAACATAAAAATTGCAAAACTAGACTAGACTAAACTTACCAAATCAAGGGTCGAATATGTTGAAGCTTTGAAAATGGCTTCCTAGATTTTCTTTGGTGGTTTCGGTGGAGAAGAAAGAAAGAAAATAAAGATATCAACTTTAATTTTTTTATTTATACTTAAATTAACTTAATGAATCAAGTTTTTTTCAATTTTTTTTTAATTTTGAGTTAATCGAATCTAGTTGTTCAAGTTAACTCGAATAAGTAATTCGAGTTTCGATTTTGAGTCGAGTTGAATTTTATAATTCAAATAACTCGAATAATATATTGGTGTAAATACCCCTTTAGTCTCTGTAAATTTTGAAAATGAGCAAATTGGTCTCTCTCTCAACAAAAATTATAAAAAAATCTAAATAATTTTTAAAAATCTAAATATTTATAAAAATTCTAAAATTTATATTTTAAAGGATATATGATTTTTTTTTAAATCTAAAGAATATATAAAGAAAGTTAAAGTTTTAAAAATTTTCTAAAATAATAATTTTGGGACCTAAATATGTTAGTGATTTAAGTTTATCATACTAATTTTTTTTTCTATGAAAAAGTTTTCAAATATATATGGTTTCAAATTTAGGTGCTCTAAGAAGGAATTAGTTATACTATAATAAGATTTTAATTTGACATGTTTAATTTTTTTAATTTAACTCGAACGATTTCACTCGATTCAATTCGACTCGAATTTCATTTCATTCGATTCAATTCAATTCGGAAAAAAAATTAAATCAAATTAGGATGATAAAACAAGACTCGTCAACTCGATTAACTCAAAAAATTTTCACTCAATCCGATCGAATGTTCAGCCCTAACTTTAATTAATTAAGGCCTAAATACAATTTAACCAAAGTTAGTGGCTTTTAAAGTCACCACCTCCGTTTGATGAACTTAAAATGGTCTAATTACCATTTTAATCATTTAGCTAATTAAAAATCTATAACGATTAAACTTTTACAATGTAGTCCTTATATCTTAATTAACTATCAATTTAGCAAAATTACTAGACCAAAATTTAATATTTTTCTATAATATTCTAGTAAATATTAATATTTACACACTATTTCTAAAAAAATTTAAAATCTGCACATTATTTTTGAGGAAAAAAACTACATGCAAAATAAAATTAACAATATTTAAAAAAAAAATCTAATAGTATTTTACTTTTAATATCTTTTGATTTTGTAAAATAATAGAGTTCTAGAATTCATTGCATGTGCTTTTGTTTGCATTTATATAGATTTTATTGTAGGGGAGAATGGATAAAAACGTTTGAATTTGAAGCATCAATTATTGTTTCCCTTTTTATGAATATTTTCTATGATTTTTTTTTTTTTGAGTTGCATAGTTCATTGTATGTATTTAAATTTCTTATATATTAATTTTATTGCAGAGAAAAAATTAAAAAAAATTGGCAAGAAATTTTTAAGATCTTCTTATCTCAGTTACTTGGATTACAGCCTTGAATTTCAAGTATACATAATAGATTTTTTTGGGTTATTCAATCTTTGATTTGTAAAAAGATTCATTTTCATTTTACTTGAGCATTTGTTTATCTTTCTTTACTCAAATATGGATTTCTCAAAATTTCATTTACAGAAAAGACAAATGAGGGTTAAGGTTACAAAAAGAAACAAATAGTAAAAGAAAGATTTACAAAATAGAGAAAAGACTTAAAATTTTGAAAAGTAACTTGATGAAGAACTTGAATCCAACTTCATTGCCTCATTTAGGCTTCTTCCACCTCCTTTTATACGAGAAATCTAGAACTCTATTTAATTTAAATTGAATCCCACACAATTTCCTAATAAGGATGATATCTCGTCTTTGATTGATGACATCTTTGTCCAGTTGTGGTTGCTTCAACGTTGCTTATTTTTTTGTCTTTTTCTTGGTTGGTTTTTTCCACGTAACTTCCTCTGTGTTTATTGCTATCCTTCTTAGATTTTGTCTAGATTTATTTCTTCAATTTCATCTAAATTTAATGAATCCATTGACAATCTTGGTAAGTTCCAACTTTCCCATGAATTTTTTATGCCTTCAATTATATGGGAAGGAAAATCATCAATCTCCATTTCAACTTTTTTTTAATAGTTGAACAGATTCTTCATTTATATCATCATGTGATATCCAACATCATATGCTAGTATTCTTTGACCATCAATCCAAAAGCTATAAGTTTTTTGTTGGAATAGATTTTGGGCTTTGGCAATTAGATTTATTCCTGCTTGGATTTGATAATAACCAAGATTATTATAACACTTGTCAACATATTTTGTCAAGTGTTCTTTCTCTTTTATAGCTGTAGATAGGTTTCTTCCTCCCAGCATTTTTGAGATAATCCAAATTTGATATGGTTGATGAAAATTTTCTCTTTCAACTATACCAATAAGGTTATTGATTTCAAGATGAAAATAGTAAAAGAAATCATCTTCATATACCATCCGTAATAACATAGATTTAATAAATGATGTTGGATATCACCAGGATGATATAAATGAAGAATCTGTTCAACTATTAAAAAAGTTAGTTGAAATGGAGATTGATGATTTTCCTTCCCATATAATTGAAGACATCAAAAATACATTGGAAAGTTAGAAATCACCAAGATTGTCAATGGAATCATTAAATTTAGATTAAATTAAAGAAATGAATCTGGACAATATCCAAGAAGGATAACATAAAAGACAGAAAAATTTATGTGGAAAAAACCTACCAAGAAAAAAACAAAAAAATGAAGCAACGTAGAAGCAACAACAACTGAATCTAGACAAAAAAAAAAAGCAACATGAAGCAACCACAACTGGATAAAGATGTCATCAATCAAAGATGAGACATCATCCTCATTAGGAAATTAGTAGTAAAGGAAAGATTTACAAAAGAGATAAAGGAGTTAAAATTTTGAGAAGTAACTTGAATGAGAACTTGAATCCGACCTTAATGCATCATTTAAGCTTCTTCCACCTCCTTTTATAGGAGAATTTTAGAAATCTGTTTAATTAAATTTGAATCTCGTATAGTTTCCTGATAAGAATGATGTCTCATATTTGATTGATGACATCTTTGTCTAGTTGTGGTTGCTTCCACATTGCTTCTTTTTTTTATTTTTTCTCATTGGTTTTTTCCATGTAGCTTCCTCTGTCTTTTATGCTATTCTTTTTGAATATGGTCCAGATTTATTTCTTCAATTTCATCAAAATTTAATGAGTCTATCAACAATCTTGGTGAGTTCCAACTTTCTCATGTATTTTTTATGTCTTCAATTATATGGGAAGGAAAATCATCACTCTTTAATAGTTGAACGAATTATTCATTTATATTATTCTGGTGGTATCCAGTATCATATACTAGTATTCTTTGACCATCGGTCCAAAAGCTATATGTAACACCCCTTACCCGTACCAACGCCGGGACAGAGTACGAGGCACTACCGAAAACATACACTGTCATTCATGCAAAACCAAGATATAAATTTTTTCTTCAAATCAATTTCATTTATACATACACAATTTGTCCCTAATATGGGCCTACGAGGCCCAAAACAACCATCGAAAAAGGATCGGGACTAAATCGGGAACTTTTAGAAAAGTTTGTGAAATTTTCCCTAATATAGAGCCACACGCCCGTGTGAGACAAGGGACACGCCCGTGTGCTCTCGACACGCCCGTGTCCTCCAGCCGTGTAACTTTCTGACTATGACGTTAGCACCAATTTAGGGTCACACGATCGTATCACACGCCCATGTGGCCAGACCGTGTGGTTATTTAAAAATAAATAAATTTTTCATAAAATGGTGCAGACTTCACACGGCTAGAGTACACGCCTATGTGGGTAGGCCATGTCCCTCACACGGCCAAGACACACGCCCGTGTCTTAGCCCGTGTGTTTACTATTGAGCATACTGACTTGCAAAATTAGGGTACAGGGGACACACGGCCATTCAAAACATGCATGCTTGAACAATTAGATATTACAACCCAAGAATCAATCATGAGCCATATCACATGGCTATTACAAAATGAATCATCAACATCATAGGCCTTCACAATTTGGCCAAAATAGCATTACACGTATCACAAAATAACCAAGTCCCCTATACATGCCATACTTAAAATAACAAATTCACTATACCCAATATTCTTTTGATAGTGTGATCGAATGCTCCAACAACTTTCGATCCCCAAGCTAGCTTGGCGGAACTACAAATGATGGAAAGGAGAGGGGAGTAAGCATTTAAGCTGAGTAAGTCCACATGCAAATAATATGAAATATTAGTAAACCATAATCATACAAGGCATAATAACATAACCACCAATATTATTCATCATTCAAGCATTCTAGCTCATTTATCAAGTATTCATATATACATATATGAATGTACTTTCTCCTCACATATCATCCTTTAACAAGGCATCACTCATGAGTATACCGTATGTACCTGTACATACCCGTAGCATATCAAATAACTTTACCTTCATTACCATGCCCATCTTGGGACTTTCATCGCATCATCCATTATAATACCCGTTGAACACTCGGAATACTATTGGATACACGAAAACTTGCACATAAGTGCCATATAAACATACGTAGCCGAAGCTACCTCATATCATGCAACGCTCGCAATGGAGCAACTCACGGGCTTGCTCATATAAGCTATCGATCAAGGTGTAACTACACGGGCTGCTCACAAAAGCTGTCAGGTATCCGACCACTCAAGAATTACCTAGCCACCGGTAGGACACACAGGACCATTGCCCGGAACTCAATAACATATATCGCATCCATTATGAACTCAGACCACTCAACGAGCTCGAATGCCACATATATCACGAACCCAGACCACTCAACGAGCTCGGACTTCTTAATTCCTAGTGACATGTCACTTGTATCCTAAATTATTCCTAAGGTTCAAACGAGGTTTTTCTCACTTGCACATTGCACCTCTATTGCACTTGCTCGTGACGTCGTGGATAACGACCATAATATCATTCATGCTTACAATAGTACCATTCAACATAGCATACATAATAAGCAATAAAATAATTATTATATAATTTTAACACAACATAACATACCACATTGTCACATTATTTGCACATGTACTTACCTTGGTACAAAATGATGATAATCGAGCCTAATCTTCGTATACTTTATTCTTTCCTCGATCAAGACCCGGTTCACATTTTTCTTGATCTATAATACCAAATTTAACTTGTTTATCAATCACATTTTTCAAATCAATCCATAATTCATGTTTTGGTAAAATTACCTTTATACCCCTAACTTTTCACTAATATACAATTTATTTTCTAGGCTCGTAAAATGAAATTTATGCATTTTCTTGGTTACCCAAGCCTATCTGAACCTATACCATGCTCATATCATCCCACATTTTCCTTTATTTCACATTATTACTGTAACAGCCTGATTTTTGGCCTAATCAGAGCGGTGGTTTTGGAACCACTATTCTGAGGTCGTAGAAATTATTTTTAATATTATTTTATGTGTTATTTCATGATTATATGAGTGCATGAAAATTTTGGTGAGTTAATTTTAGCGTTTGGGAGCTTAATCGTGAAAAAAGACTAAATCGCATAAAGTGCAAAAGTCCTGTTTTATTAGCTAAAGGTGTAAATTGACTATGACTCGTATTGTGGAGGTCTTTAAAGGGCAAATAGACCCTTTTGAGAGAGGTGGCCGGCCATGGGAGACAAAGAAATAGAAAAGTCAACATTTGGTGGAAATTAGGTGATAAAATTGAATAAATAAAACAAACAGGAAAAGTTGTCATTTTCTCATCTCTCTCCTTTCTCCACCAATTTCTCTTTAATAAAACAACCATGGAAGCTCAAAATTTTCAGCAACCTTAAACTCTTACAAGTAAGTCTTCTTGGTGGCTTTTCTTGATAATTTTTGTGTTTTTGGAACCCCTAAAGCTTAATCTAGCTATTGAGGGGACTAGTTTGCTAAATGGTTGAGAGTATAGGGTTTTTCCATGAAAGCATATGTGTTTTTAACTAAAATTTTATGGAATAAAATGAGTCTTGGTTGTGTAATAAACAACTTTTGTGAAAGGGTTTTCATGAAAACACCTAATATGGACCATTTTGTAAAGATGGAAAAATGAGTGATAAGTATGAGTAATAATGAGAATTTTGGGCTGATCCTAGTATAAAAATAATTTGACTAGGCTTGGGTAGTGAGAAAATTTGATAAAAATCGATTTACGAGCCTAACGGTAAAATCGTAATTTTTGTGAAGTCTAGGGGCAGAATAGTCATTTTACCAAAGTATAAATTATGGAATGTATTAGTTAATATGATGATTAAAGTAATGGATTTTATCATTATAGATCAATAAAATTGAGATTCGGGATTAAATCGGAAGGTACGAGGTTATGGACTAAAATGGAGTGATTAGCCGAAATTGCATTTGAGGTAAGTTTGTGTGACTAAATAAACATGTTATCCATGTTATTGTTAATTTACTTGAAATATATTTTGTTATGATTGTATTTAATTATATGTTGATGGAATATGACATTCCACTGAAACAAGTAAGTTGTATGTTAATAATGCAACTACATTGTTATGATGTGTGATTGAATTAATATTGCATAAATTGCTTTGATTATGAATATGAGGATGCACATTGAGAGATTAATGTAATAAAGACTCCCAGTTTAACATTAGGAATAGATTTGGATATTCATGCCATGACATTGGGTGATATGTGTGTTAGTGTAAGACATGTCTTGGACATGCATCGACCATATTATGAGAGCCAGTGTAAGACATGTCTGAGACATGCATCGGCATTGAGACGAGAGCCAGTGTAAGACATGTCTAGGACATGCATCGGCCTCGAGATATGTAAGTTAGTGTAAGACCTATCTGAGACATGGCATCAGCTTGTTGTGTGTCAGTGTAAGACCTGTCTAGGACATGGTATCGACACTGATAGATGAGAGCTAGTGTAAGACCTGTCTAGGACACGGCATCGGCCTCGACATATGAAAGTCAGTGTAAGACCTATCTGATACACGACATCGACTTTAATGTGCTAGCCAGTGTAAGACCATGTCTGGGACATGGCGTCGGCATCTTTTCCCATGTTTAGGGCTAGTGAATATCATGTCGTATTCCAAATGGTTTAACGGGAGATTTATGGTTTATATCAAAATGATAGAGCTTATGGCTATGTTGTGAATGGTACAGGTACTTACAATAAATTTATGAGATGTGAATTCAATTCATGTTGCATGATTAATAAGGAATGAATATGAGTAAGTATATGAGCATGTTGAATAACACAGGTATGTATGCCAAACTCATGAGAAATGATTTCGGTTTATGATGCACATTTGGTGAAGACGTAAATAGGTAATTCATGCCTATGAGAATGATTTTGTGATGACCTTGTGATTATAGGTCTATACTTATGATGTATAAACATGTATTTTTACCAATATGGTGAAAATGAATTAATAATGTGTGATAAAGTATCATTAATTTACACTAAAACATTTTTGGACAGCAACTGTAGTTCAACTTTGAAAATCCACCAAAAATTGTGAAAATTTAGTTAGAGGCTGAATAAAATATAAAATTAAATCTTAATGAATATAGTTTCACATAGAAGAAACGTTGTAAGCAAAGGAGTTTCATGTTATGAGATATTTAAATTGTTGTGAGACAGAGTCAGAATGGTTTCGAAATCCCTTATTTTGGTTTGAGAAAATCATTGAAAATTGTAAAAAAAATAGTTATGGGTTATAATTTATATGCTTAGAATTTTTAATGAGTTTATTTTCAAGAGAAAGAGACAGGAATATCATCCGAGTCCTGAATGATGAGATTTTTAGTGAAGAGGGATTGGAACTGTCAGACAACAAAAAAGGGGTAAATTTAAGGAAGAAACTGTACTTATTGGCCAGACCAAAAATTATGAAAATTTTATGCTAAGAAGATATGCGAGTCTAGTTTTAGGGAAAATTATCAGATCTTAATTTGGAGTTCTGTATCTCTAGATATAAATAATTTAGTAGCTATGATTCGAGAAAACAGCTTGACTGGAACATAAATAAAAGTGCAAATATGGTTGTATTACCTTGAAAAGCAAGTTGATAAATTGCTTATTATTTTCATACGGTCTTACTAAGCTATAAAGCTTACTCCCTTCTTTTCCTTTTCTTTATTGTTGACAGGTTAGCTCAGGGTTGGAGGTCGTCGGAGGTAGCATCACACTATCAAGCCATCGAGCTTGATGTATTGACCCATATATGTTAAGCGTTTTCGTGTGAGTGGCATGTATAGGGACTTAATTTTTATGTTAGCCATTATTATGATTAGCCAAAGGTATTGGCTTACATTGAGTTACTTATATATGGCCATGAGGTGTGGCTCATAGTGATTATAGTTTGTAAATCTATCTATTCATGCTAAGTTCTAGTGCTTGTGATGTGATTATGCTTGTAAGGTATGCATGATTGGTATTAAGACATATGTGCATGATGAATGTTTTATGACCAAATCTAGACGGTCATGGCCATGAATTACTTATGTAATATGGAAATAAAGATGTGAAGGATTAAGGGTAACTTAAAGGCTTGGAAAATAGCCTAAGTGCTGGCCACATGGGCTGAGACACGGCCGTGTGTCTCAACGTTGTAGGAGACACGGCCTTAGCACACGGGCGTGTGGCTTGGCCGTGTGGTTCAAATCATTCGCTGATGTCATAGTCAAAGAGTTACATGGCCTGAGGACACGAGCGTGTCGAAGGCACACGGGTGTGTCCCTGTGTCCACACGGGCGTGTGATCTTGTGTCATGGAAAAATTTTCTATGTTTTTCCAAAACTTTCTAAGGTTCTCGGTTTAGTCCCTAGCTACTTTCAATGTACGTTTAAGGCTTCGTAGGCCCATAAATGGGACATTATGCATGTGCATGAAAAGTTTTGTTACGAATGAAATTATGTAACCGATTTTTGCATGTTTGTGAATGATTAAGTCTGATAATGCCTCGTACCCTGTCCCGACGTCGGACACGGGTAAGGGGTGTTACAATTACTATCCACTTTTACACTTTTACAAACAAGTCCACTTTTTAGGTGTTTTTACTAAAAATCACCTAGTAAAAGATGTTTATCATGCATCAAACATTCATATTCCTCCATTAATAAATAAAATACATGCATGTTACACATGGGTCAAATTTTATACATGAACCCTAGCTCAAAATATAACTAGAAATGGGTAGATCATGCTTCAAAGACTTCAAAAATACAAAGAACATTAAAAACAGGGCTAGGAAGCACTTACAATCAAGCTTGAAATGTTGAACAAAACCCTAGCTATGGTGTCTTGCAATTTTCGACAATGAGAGAAGAAGATGGACACCAATTTTGACTTATTTTCCCTTTTTGTTATTTTATTTACCAAATGACCAAAATACCTTTAATGTTTTTCCTTCAAAATTTTCTTATACATGTCCATTTTTGTCCAAACTATTAGAAATTGGTCAAATTTCTAATTAGGACCTTCTAATTCATAATCTAAAGCAATTTCATGCTAAAAGCTTCTAGAATGCAAGTTTTGTATCTTATTCAATTTGGTCCCTAAAATTCAATTAGACATTTTATGCATAGAATTTCTTCGTGAAACTTTCACACAAGCATGCATTCATATCATAGACATCATAAGAATCATAAAATAATTATTTCTATCTTAAATTTGTGATCTCAAAACCACTGTTCCGACTAAGCCCTAATTCGGGATATTACACTATAGGTTTTTTGTTTGAGTAGATTTTGGGCTTTGGCGATTGGATCTATTCCTGCATGGATTTAATAATAACCAAGATTATTATAACACTTGTTAACATATTTTGTCAAGTGTTCTTTCTCTTTTGTAGCTGCAGATAGGTTTCTTCCTTCGAGCATTTTTGAGATAGCCCCAATTTGATATGGTTGATAAAATTTTTCTCTTTCAGCTATACCAATAAGGCTACTAATTTCATGATGAACATAGTAAAACAATTCATCTTCATATACCATTCATAATAACATAGATTTAATAAATGATGTTGGATATCACCAGGATGATATAAATGAAGAATTTGTTCAACTATTAAAAAAGATAGTTGAAATGGAGATTGATGACTTTCCTTCCCATATAATTGAAGACATCAAAAATACATGGGAAATTGGAACTCACCAAGATTGTCAATGGATTCATTAAATTTAGATGAAATTGAAGAAATGAATTTGGATAATATCCAATGAGGGTAACATAAAAGATAGAGGAAGTTCCATGGAAAAAACCAACCAAGAAAAAGACAAAAAAGGAAGCAATGTGGAAACAACCACAACTAAATCTAGACAACAAAAAAAAGCAACCACAATTGGACAAAGATGTCATCAATCAAAGATGAGACATCATCCTTATTATGAAATAAGTAGTAAAGAAAATATTTACAAAAGAGAGAAATGACTTAAAATTTTGAGAAATAACGTGAAGGAAAACATGAATCCAACTTCAATGCCTCATTTAGGCTTCTTCCACCTCCTTTTATAGGAGAAATTCAGAACTTTGTTTAACTAAATTTGAATCCCGCACAGTTTTCTGATAAGGATGATGTCTCATATTTGATTGATAACATCTTTGTCCAGTTGTGGTTGCTTCCACATTGCTTCCTTTTTTGTCTTTTGCTTGGTTGGTTTTGTCCACGTAACTTCCTCTGTCTTTTATGATATCCTTCTTGGATATTATCTTTCTTCAATTTCGTTTAAGTTTAATGAATCTATTGACAATCTTGGTGAGTGCCAACTTTCCTGTGTATTTTTGGTGTCTTCAATTTTATAGGAAAGAAAATCATCAATCTCCATTTTAGTTATCTTTTTTAATAATTGAACAAAGTTTTCATTTATATCATCCTGGTGATATCCAACATCATATGCTAGTATTCTTTGACTATCAATCCAAAAGCTATAAGTTTTTTATTGGAGTAGATTTTGGGCTTTGGTGATTAGATCTATTTCTACTTGGATTTGATAATAACTATGATTATTATAACACTTGTCAACATATTTTGTCAAGTGTTCTTTCTCTTCTGTAGCCACAGATAGATTTCTTCCTCCAAGCATTTATTAGATAATCCGAATTTGATATGGCTGATAAAAATTTTCTCTTTCAACTGTACTAATAAGGCTACTAACTTTAAGATGAAAATAGTAAAAGAAATCATATTCATATACCATTCGTAATAACATAGATTTAATAAATGATGCTAGATATCACCAAGATGATATAAATGAAGAATTCGTTCAACTAATAAAAAAAGATAGCTGAAATGAAGATTGCTTATTTTTCTTCCCATATAATTGAAAACATCAAAAATACATGGGAAAGTTGGAACTTACCAAGATTGTCAGTGGATTCATTTTGAATAAATGAATCTGGACAATATGCAAGAAGGATAGCATAAAAGACAAAAAAAAGTTATGTGGAAAAAAACCAACCAAGAAAAAGACAAAAAAAGGAAGCAACGTAGAAGCAACCACAACTGAATCTAGACAAAAAAAGAAGCAACATGGAAGCAACCACTACTAGACAAAGATGCCATCAATCAAATATGAGACATCATCCTTATTAGAAAACTAGTAGTAAAGGAAATATTTACAAAAGAGAGAAAAGACTTATAATTTTGAAAAGTAACTTGAAGGAGAACTAGAATCCAACTTCAATTCTTTATTTAGACCTCTTCCACCTCCTTTTATAAGAGAAATTCAAAACTCTATTTCATTGAAATTGAATCCTGTATAGTTTTCTGATAAGGATGATGTCTTATCTTTGATTGATGACATCTTTGTCCAGTTGTGGTTGTTTCCATGTTACTTCCTTTTTTGTCTAGATTTAGTTGTGATTGCTTCTACGTTGCTTTTTTTTTTCTAGATTTAGTTGTAGTTACTTTCTTTTTTGTCTTTTTCTTATTTGGCTTTTTTCATGTAGCTTCCTTTGTCTTTTATGCTATCCTTCTTGGATTATTTCCAAATTTATTTCTTCAATTTCATCTAAATTTAATGAATCCATTAACAATCTTGGTGAGTTCCAACTTTCTCATGTATTTTTGATGTCTTCAATTATATGGGAAGGAAAATCATTAATCTCTATTTCAGCTATCTTTTTTAATAGTTGAATAGATTCTTCATTTATATCATTCTATTGATATCTAGCATCATATTGATCTATCATAAGTCGGTGTAGTAGATTTAACTAGTTTTCGCATTTTAAGAGTTTGAATACAAGCAATTTGGTTAAGTTTTATTTAAGTTTTCGTAATTCTATTTACATTCAATAAAATGTATAATTTGAGTCTTTTATTGACCTTAAGGGTTGACTGGGGCCTAAGGGTGAGCTAATATGATTTGTGAGTGTACAGGAGACCATTAGAAGGTGTGCACTAACTCAATATTGGTCGTTGTGTTGTAACATGGAGAGTTGGATGTCGCACCATAGGGAGCAGAATGGAAGAATTTCAAGACTACCTTCAGTGTCGCGACATAGCCTGAAGATGTCACGACACACCCCTAAAAATACCCTGAAGATGAGCATACTGTCTTCGATGTCACGACGACATTGCCTCTGTGTGGGGAATAATTACGAGCTAAGGGCATTTTGGTCTGCACAATCAAACATTAAACACGAGAACGACTGCTAACTTGGGGTTAAAGACTACGGCCACTCTAATTCTATAAATAGGGTCATTTAACACATGTTATGAACAACTTTTGATATTGTATAATTTTCTTCATAGTTTTTGTTTTTAGTTTTTCCTTTTCTTAGGATTTTAGGTTATTTTCAGTTTGTTCTTTGCTATTGTGGAAGAAATTATATTTGTGAACTTGGTTGAACTTTGTAAGGATTTGGCATTCTATTCAATACAAACAAGGTTTCTTCCAAACTTTATATTCTTGAATTATTATCCATGTCTATTCTATATATCAAGTTTATATTGTTTATGAGATCCATAAGGAACTAATCCTCCTATGGGGAATTAGCGAGTAGAGGTATGATTAATTAACTATTTTGTAGGGTTCTTTTAAAGGATTAGCTATTCGGGAAAGAAAGAACTTAAACCCTAGGCTTGGCGAGCTTAGGAAGTCATTAAGGTGGAAATTAACCCAAAATTTGTGTGGCCTATCCGTAAACACCTTAACCCTGAACTAGTCTGGACTGTAAGGTCGAGAGATAAATAGTTCTTACTGACTCGTTATTCTAGTGGATGATCGGAAGATCCTGCAAAGGTATCAACTAGTTGATTGAACAAGAAGCCTGAAGCGATAGTTGGTTATGATTATCGAAGCGAGCTAATCAGCCATGCTCATATTTGATAAATTCTTCTATTTGATTTATCATTATTTATTTATTTCTGTTCTTGTCACTATTATTATTAAAAATCTCAAAATCTTCATTTATATCTTCATTTATATTTTATCTTAATATAATCTATCTAAAGTATTAATTAGATCTATTTGTGCTGTAACGCCCTAAAAATATCGTATGTATTTATTTTCGTGACACATAACTGTGTATCTGCTTCAGTGATTAAGTGTTCTAGGTTTGTGTGAGAGGTCCCAAGTTCAAGCCTTAGCTTGGGAAAAATTTTTGTTTTAAATGAATAAACCCTTATCTCTAATCAGTAGGCTTATAAATAAATGTTGGTAAAATATGTCAAAATGGGCGTGCTAGTCTGGTGGTTAAGTGGGGAGCAAAAGAGTAGGAGGTTTGGTTTTCGAACCCCTGCTTGTGCAAAAAGGATTTATTTTTGCTACTTGTGCCATGTGGGTGTTCTAGTTTAGCCGAAATACTGAAGAGTTCGAGTGGAATTTGAATTAGGTGGTTGAGGGAGGGGTGGGCGGTTCTAGGGAGTGGATTAAGGGATATGGTGAGAAAATTTAGGAGTGAGGAGTTGGAGAATATCCAAATTATGGTTGCAAGTTCGGCTTTCCCCCTCACTCTTTCATTTTTTCTGGCAATGTGCTCTCTGATTCTCCAAATTCTAACGTTGTCGTTTATTCCCTTCCCTTTCTGCCGAAACTTCTACTAGTTTCCCCTTCTTATTAATTTTTTCCTTGTTGCAATTTCAACTTCCGCTCATCTTCCCAAATACTTTTGAAGATTTCTGTTGGTTCTCTTTCTATCATTTTGTTTTCTTCTACTGCTGATTTTTGTTGTTTTCTATCCTTCGTCTAGTGGCCACGACTTGTTCTTCTGAAACTTTGAGCATTGATAGTAAGCTCTTCTAGTTTATTTATCATCTAGTTGTTGTTCTTTGTTTAATGGGGGTTCTAATTCTTGTTTAGGAGGCCAGTAAGTGGCTACGGAATTTTACTCGGTGCCATTGAATTGTGAATTCACTGGTGTTCGATCAAAGGTAAGGTTTGATGATTGAAGTTGATTGGCGTTATAACTTCGTTTAGTTCTGTTAAGTACCATTGATATTGGGTCTTTCAGAATTGCCAGCAGCGAATTGTGAGAATGGTGACCTATCTTGTTCAGATCCGTAGTCGGGGGTTTCTTAGTTTTGAAGGTAAGTAACTAATGGATTTAATGAATCATTGTCAATGTTTTGGTTTCAAATTAACTACAATTTAGGATTGATTGTGGGGTTGTTTGTCAACTATAGGTGCGGATAATCTCGGGTGCACTTTTGCGTTAAAAATAGATCAGGTGTGTAATCACAACGCTAAAAATCGATAATAGACGAAAAGTCAAAAAATGGAACTGTCGACGCCACACGAGCATGTGGTCGTTCGTGTGGTAGGCCGTGTGACCGAACACGAGCGTGTGATCGACAAAGCTGGCCGTGTACGATACACGGCCAAACCGAATCGGGCCATATGGGCCATACGAGTGAACCACACGGGCATGTGAGATTTTTGGGCTAGGTCGTGTGATCCACATAGCCAAGGCCATTTTTGGCCATGTGGGCCACACGGGTGTGTGGGCCTACACGGGCAAACACTATGGGCTTGTGGGCCCATTTTTACTGTTTTACGGCTAAGGTTGCACGGATCACCCAAGTCGACTGTGGACCTACTGTAGGGTCGGTAAGCTTACTTAGACCCTTAATTGACTGAAATAACTATGTGACTGATACGATTATGCATGTTATTAAACATGATGATGTTCCACTAATTTGATACTATATGCCCTAATTCTATGCATGATATTATGTTTTAGCATGCCATATATGTATATTGCATTGCATTGGAGTGGGGTTATATTGTTCGGAGGAAGTGTACTGAAAGGCCTCGAGCTTAAATTACTGACAACTCAGCTGCAAACTATTGTTTAGTGCCGCATTCAGTACTTTTTAGAGTGTAGGGATGGGTGGGTTGATTATATCCCTACATGGAGTGTAGGGTTGGACAGAGTTGGAATGTAGAGGCTGGTTGGGTAGGATTTGATACTGTATATCTGTTACTGTATTGAATATTGATACTGTGATGGGCCAAGGCCCAAATGCATGACTGCTTCTGTATTATAATGGGCTAAGGCCCTAACTGAAACTGAAACTATTACTGAAATAGGCTTAGGCCCAGACTGCGATTACATTCTGTCTGCTTGTTTATGTGGGGATTACACACTGAGTTTTCGTAAACTCACCCTTCTGTTTTTCTGTTCAAGTAATCCCCAGACTTAGACGAATTGGAGCAGTAGAGGATTCAACGGTGGCCACACGACCCCTTTTTACATTGTTTCGTACTTAATTAGATTTTTAAAAGTTTTATTTGGGCTATTTTACTGTAATATTGGCCTCTATGAATTTTTGCTTTGAATTTGGATTTTATGCTGCTTTATGATTTATATCTGCTAGAGATAGGTAAAACACGGGTTTTTTTAAATGCATGTGTTTTAGCAAAATACCTACAAGGACACAAACTGTTTTTAAAAGCTTCTGTCATATATAATGTTTTGAAAACCAACGACTGAGTAAAAACCACGACTTTGGTAATAAAACATAATGACGGGTTCTAACGGGAAATGTTTTAAGCCAAGTTACAGTTTTTTTCAACTCCAGCTACAGCTTTTTTTTTAAAAACACACTACCATGTGACATCGCCAAATTCGGCCATAACGTCCAGGCCGGGTTTGGGGTGTTACATGTGGTTAGGTTAAAGTTACCTTAGTGCTCATCTCCCTTGGGTACGATCCTCGGAGTACTCGTTACTTCGTTGTAACTATATTACATCCTGACCCGTATACTTGCGGATACCGCTTAATTGATATATTTTGTGTATGATTCTTACTCTGGACGTGGTACATCCAGAGGCAATCAAGTTGTTGGCGCCGTTTTCGAGGAGACAACATCACTAATTTGATTTTAATTTTGGCATTTTAATAGAATAATTAGGAAATTTTTAAATTATAGCTACAATTTTACTTTCTTATTTTTACTAAATTTATTATATTTGGGTTTAGTGTATGACTCGTAGTAGGGGAACACCTATAAAGCCAATCACAGATCCAGAAAAATAATTCTTAGAAATCGTCGACAACAACAACAGCAACAGCAGCAGCTGTAAATACAGAACCCACCACCTGCTGTAGGCAATTTACCTCGTGAGAATCCACTGTTTGATGAGGTAAACAATAATAACTTAGAAGATCTACCACCACCACCACAATTACTCACAAACAATCCTATGGTGCGTAACGAAAGAACTCTAAGGGAGTATGCGCTACCGAATCTAGATATGGTTCAAGGGAGTATAATGTGGCCAGCCATTATAACTAGTAACTTTGAAATCAAGCCTGCTATGATCCAGATGAGCCAAAACAATTTGCAATTTTGAAGAACAATGAGGAAGACCCAAGTCAGCATTTAAAACGGTTACTCCAGCTTTGTGACACTTTCAAATATAACGGGGTTACCAATGATGTTATTTATCTTCAGTTTTTCCTCTTTTCATTAACAGATATCGTTTTTTCTTGGTTAGATTCACAGGCACCAAGGTCCATCATGACATAGGACGAACTTATAGGAAAGTTCCTGCAGAAGTTCTCCCCTATTAGCAAGACGGTTCAGCTAAGAAGAGAGATTTTCATGTTCAAACAGTTAGAGGGAGAGAGTTTTCACAAAGCTTGGGAGTGTTTTAAGATGTTGATTTAGAAATGTCCACATCACGGACTGCCCGAGTGGTTATGACTACAAATATTATACAATGGGTTGGTTGTACACGCAAGGTCAGGATTAGAAGGAGCCGCAGGAGGAGCCTTAATGAACTAAACATGGTGGTGAACTCCTACCAGTGGCCAACTGAATGATGTACATATAGCTAAAGACCCTCTACAGTAAAGGTTGTCCAGAAGGATGATAAATATTAACAGTTAGTGGACAGACTCAACCGCATAGAGTCCATGAATAATGCATCATCTATATATGGAGAGGACAAACCGCTCTTCCATTATATCAACAATCCAACTGAGGGCGTGAATTACATAGAGAATATGGGTGGAAACCCTTATTCAAATACTTATAACCCCAGATAGAGAGACCACCCAAATCTAAGATGTGGCAAAAATCAAAGAGCTAATACTTCAAATCAAGTTAAAAATGCTAATTATCAACCTCCTTATTTGCAGAAACCTCGAGAAAGGATCAACCCAAATGATCATACTGTATGTGGTCAACTCTTGGATCGAATAGAGGGGAAAACACAGTCATTGAGGATAGATGTGAAGCAAGTGCAGCCTGAATGCACTAACTCAACAAAAATATTGCTAATAAAATATTCCTCTTTGTTATTAAATCATTTGTACAAACTATAGCAATTGATATATTATTCAACTTTTTCTTTTCTGAATAATTAATAAATTGACCATAATAGTTCATATAATTAATATAAGTACAATATATTAGATTATATAAATGTATTATCTATTAAATTTTATATATATATATATAACATAAAGTTATTATATAAATAATTAAATTTATAAATAATTAAATTTACTATCTAAAACAAAAACTAATATATACTTTTTCTTTCTACTTTATTGCTTGATGGAAACATAATAGTTTAAATATGCAGTAATTTTTTATCTAAAAAATAAAAATTAATTCAATATAAAACTTATTTTTTATTTATTGTTATATAAAATCATTTACTAAAAATATATTAATGGAATAAGAGTTCTTATTTACAAGTGTGATAATTTTTATTATAAAATTTATTAAATCAAATATTTTAATAAAATTAACTTTTTTATTTATAAATACAATAAATCTCATAAATAATAAAAAATATTTAAAATAATAAATACGGTAGTATAATGAAAAAAAATTATATTAATCAGTTTAAAAGTTTTCTAAACTCATACTTTTATATATATATATATATATTATAATTATAATTATTTTAGTTTAACGAGTAGCTATATAAATAATACTTCATATCACTAACAAATTCTGTCACATCAGCTTAATGTTATTTTGATTACAAAATAGACCGTTTTTATGTGCGAGTATATATCATTGGCTATCTCGACCAACGATGTCCTTGTAACTGTCACGAAAACGATATGAACGACTAGAGTTATAGATTATATAAAATTGATCCCTACAGTGAAACATTTGTTTGCCAAGCTGACTGCTACTCAGTTTTTTTCTTTTTTTGGCTTGTATTGCTCATATGTTTTCTTTTATTATGCTTGTATACAATTCATTTAGGGCCTGTGTCTGCCATGAATACAAGTATTTGAGACGTGCAAGAAAACCCATAACTAGACATGCTTAACTTTCAGAGCATGTGGATTAGATGATAAATATCCTGCAAGCTTTCTCTACCACAGGCAATGATATTAATCTTTGAAGGACCAATGGATGATCTGTTGAAAACAGAACTTCAGCTTTGTCATCATTCTAAAATTCATCAGGACTTCAATTTCAAGTTTGTTTTGGCACGTAAATCCACGGGATTAAGACTTAGTATCGCATACAAATCACAAAACAAATTCACTGTTACACAGTGAATTTGCCAAATAATAGTTGCAGTAACGCCATGGGATAACGAAAAGTCTTCAACCAGACCTGAAGGAGCTATCAATCGTGCATGGCATCGACATCCCCACCATCAACGATTGATGCTTCATTGAACATGTATTCTTTTTGGTACTCCATCAAGTACTGCGTTGATCTCCTTACATCCAGAAATAGACTGTAAACACGAGTGATGTCCTGCACTTCCACAACCATCCCCTTCCGCTTCTGGCAATTCAATGCAGAAGCTGTGATCAGGTGGATAGCATATCTCAAGGAGGTCTCGTGCCCAATTTTGGTCAACAGTTGTTTTGCATCTTCAGACATCTCTACATCTTCCTCTTGGCACCTGATGTCTAGAATCTTACGAATTTCATCCTCTGAATAAGGTTGAGTAGTGATGATTAGTAGTCTATCAAGAAGATCAATTGGAATTCCATGAGGGGATTTGTAATTTGTGCCACGGATTGAAGTTATGCCTCTGTTTGTAGCAACTACTAATATAGGGGCCATCTCATTCTCAAGAGCACGGTTCAGGAAAGAAAAGCACTCGATGTCAAGCATGTGCACCTCATCAATAAAGAGAACACCAGGCACGATTTCAGCCTTCCCTTCCTCCCTCCACTCTGCCACCTTCGTGTCAATTTGTTCTCTCACCTCAGCACGGATTTCACCAGTATCCCCAGTGAAAAGAGCAAGAAATCCCTGTGTTCTGAACTCAAACATAATGGAACATGAGATGATGACTAAAAATAGATTATTTTCTACTGTGAAACAACGTAAAACTTCTCTAAGTCTATTATCCTATAAGGCAGACTAGCAAAGATACTGCCTATAGAAAAGTTGCACCGGATATGCATACATTGAGCTCACAGTAATGTTTTCTAGGGATAAATTTTATGCTAGGGAGATAAATTTCAACAAGTTATGATGTTCATACCAGCCATATACCATGCACAAATTCTTCCCTAATAATCACAAACCAATGGTATCATCACATTTGATTGAACAACATAACAAAAGATATGTAGAGATGGTATAAAGGAACGCTACACATGTTGATCCCTAAGACATATACGTTGGAAGAAGCTACCCGAAACCATAGCAAAGAATCATCTACTTATAATCTAATTGAGTTTAACCTTCTTCATCCCTACTCAGAGCTCTTAACATGCAGCATCCAAATTCTCAATAGAATCATCACTAGATAGCTTAAAACATGTAAATCAAATCCACCTAATTGGTTAATTCTTCCAAAATGTTACAGGTTTCTCCACCCAGGCATAGTTTTTGTTAATCTATTTATGTTTTACTTCAGAAGCAAAACAGCTGATAACAGCTCTAGGCTAATTTCAGAACAATAACAGATAAACAATGGAAGAACCACTTCGAATTCTAGTTACAGAAAAAGTTAAAGACTCGAGAAATCATATTAAACACGGCAACAAAGCTGCAACTCTGGAAAAGGGTACACTTTTTTGCCAAAGATAAGCTCGAATTTACCTGCTGTTAATGACATCGATCTCATGAAGCGTAACACAATGGACGACTTCTTTTCTTTTCTGCAGCTCTCCGTCTGGACATTGCACGAACTTTGTTTGCGGACCCATAGCATCGTAATCCCTCGACCTTGAAAATGACCTTCCAAGCTTCGTTATTTTCCCTGAAGCTTTATCAATAGCTATCACATCTCCACTCTGCACTTTCTCTTTCCCTAATGCCTCGATCATCTTCGCCCCTAAATCGTAAACGGTCTCCATGTCCGTCGTTTTAAGCGTTAATTTTCCAGTTTTTGAAGCCGCCCCAGAAACTGCCGGCCGGTCAATCTGGATTTCAACGACTTCGCCTTCGATTATTTCAGTTTCTTCCTTGATTCTTACTCCGATGGACTTTCGAAACGCTTGCATTAAAGCTTCGGTTTTCGACATCTCAAGGGAGAAGATTTCGCTGCCAGAGAGCATAGAGAAAGGGGTTTCAAGGCCAAGGGATTTCGCCATGCCCATGGCGATGGCGGTTTTGCCGGTTCCAGGTTGGCCCGCTAATAAGATAGCACGGCCAGCAATTTTACCATCTTTGATCATTTGGAGGATGACACCGGCGGCTTTACGAGCTTGTGCTTGGCCCACCATCCCTTCCGAGACGTCACGTGGCTCCAGAGAGGAGTCGAGGCCTAGGCCCCGTATGTGGGAATGAGCCCCAATGCGTTCGATTCGGGTCAGGTCTCGGCTCTCGGAGAGTTTCAGCTCCGCCATTGGATGATTGAGGGAGGGAAAGGCAGGGTTTAGGGTTTTGTGAGAAACTGAATTGAAATGGAAGAGAATGATGAAGTAAGCTATTGATAAAGCCTGTGTTCTGAACGCTTTTCAGATTTGGGTCTAGGGTAAAGTTCTAATTTTTGAAATTTTTTAGAGAGTGATGAAGAAAGCTATTAATAAAACCTGTGTTCTGAAGGCTTGTTTTCAGTTTTGGGTCTAGGGTAAAGTTCTCATTTTTGGATTTTTTAGAGTTTGGGCCTCGGCTCCATTTGCTCCTTGAGCCCAACATTAGCTATGCAAATCGTGAACAGTTCAGTCCCCATGACATTGCTTAGTAATGATCTGCTAGAGTATTTTGGTCGAGGAGTCTTGTTTCTATCAGCTCTTTTCCCCATTTTACTAATAAAGCAAAGCAAAGATAATACATTAGGCTCCAAAATGAATCTATTGCATTTGCAGGCATGGTTGTTTTCTAGATTCTTGACCAATGAATCTATGTTTCATTGGTATTTTCAAGTTCATGAATCTATTATTCTTCAACTACATCGGAATTCTGGCTGCTGGAACTACCCGAGTCTTCACAACAAGAACCCATGTTAAAGGACTTAAATTATTAATCTTGATGGCAATTCTCTTTGACTAGATTACTTGGTGCTCTTTGTCTTGACCAGAATGCTCACCTTCAGTGGATTTCAGCCCCTCCTTAGCCAACCTTTTAGCTATCCTCCTCTGTTTCAGCTTCTTCTTGGTACTACAATCACCTTCCTGCTGATCGCCTGAACAAACACCCCAAATCAATGCATTTATTTTAGTCTCCCATCTGGTTAAAGAAGAAGAAAGACCAAGTTAAAATCTTACCAGGTTTGTCACTTGAAGCAACTTGTTCCTGTCGAGCATTTTTTCGAACACCTTCAGGCTCACATTGCAATGAACCCACTCCATCTTTTTTAGATGACGGTAACAAAGGTCCAATTATCTTCCCACGACGAAAAGCATCTTCTTTGAGCTTTTTCTTTCGAAGTCTTTTCCTTTGAGCTCTACTCAGCTTCTGAGTCTCAGATTGACTTCCGTCATCTTCGTCGGCAGTCTTTGGGGAACTACTCTTGTCCTCCTCAGAATCATCTGCCACCCAAATTTGATTACATTTTCTACAATTACATCAAACAACTAGAATCTAAATTATTTGATGTTAAATATTTTTTTAATCACCTGGGTTTACAAGCCCGAAGTCGACAGCCCTCTGTGATGTGATCAGCTGTTTCTTTTCCTCTTCCTCCTCAGATTCCGGTGGAGATGGCGGTGGATAGAGTGTTCTAAGAACAGCCTCATGGAATCTTTTTCGTTTCTCTTCACGTCTCATTAAAGACCACTCCTTCGCAGTAGCCGGTGTGTGTTAAAACTTCGACAAATGGTGAATATTCTCTTCAAGTCTCGTTGAAGACCACTACATTTGCAGTATTGTGGGATTATTTTAGAAATATTTTCGTAGCAGGATTAATTAACAAATTTCAATCGAGGAGATTATCTGGTCAGGGAGTGCATACTACAACTGCTCATGGGTGGGATTATTTTGCCCGGCCCGAAGGCTCGCTCGAAATGTGGGAGAGTTTAGATAAAAATATAAGTCCGAAAAATAGGCTTGGACAAAAAAAAAAAGGCTAGTTTAAAAAATAAGCCGAGCCTCGGTAAGATATTTTTTGCCTGGGCCCGGCCCGACCCGACCCGAATTCTCTAAATGATAAAAAAATCTGCTTTTTTTTTGTTTTTTAATATTATTTTCTTGTTGTTTTCTCCCTATTTTGCTACCTTATTACTATTATGTTGGTACTATTTTGTTGTTATTGTTTAGATATTATATAAAACTTATTTTATTATTAATTTTGTTATTATTTTAAAGGTATTTGTTAATTTTGTTATTATTTTTGACGTATTTGCTTGTTAAGTTGTATCTATCTTAGTGCTATTTAAATATACATATTTTTTAAAAATTATTTTCAATTTGTTGAAAAATATCTATGTTGATTTTTTTAGTATTTTTGATATATTATATATATTTAAAAATTATATAAAATAATATAAAAAATTAATACGGGCAAGTCAAGCTAGGCTAGGGTTTTAGTATTTTTATTTGGGTTGGCTTGGGCAAAATTTTAGACTTATTTTTTTAGCCCGACCCGACCTGAGCCCAATGAATGAAAGGAGTGGCTTTTCAAAAACACTTTCACGTTAAATCTAAAATTTTTAGCTTTTTTTAACCAAAAACACCTCTGACAACATTATTATTTTTTTATCCCTCTATTTTTTTTCAACCATTTTTCATTCACTTTAAATTACAAATGTTAATATAAAATTTTTAATATTTATATTTAGTATATAAATATTACCTCTTTTTTAAACTTTAATCCAAATACATATAATATTTTAATTTATTAGGTTTATGTTTTCTATGTTATGTTAATATCTAATATGGGTTATATATTCAAATTACATTTTAAAATAATATCATTAATTAAAAAAACATTTCTTACAATAATAAAAATGTGTTAATATTTACAAATATTTAATGGTTATATTTAAATATTTAAAACATAATTTTTATATTCTAATTAAATTTTATAAATAATTAATATTAATTGCTTAAAATATTTAAAATTTATATTTCATATATTAAAATATTAACAAGTTATAATAAATTATTTTTTTATATTCTTGCTAAAAGGTCATAATATTAACTAATTTGAACATTATTTAAATATATATTTGTTACCTTATAATACCATATCTAAAATAGATTTATTTCTCAAAAGCACTTTTATTATTATGTTCAAATTAGTTAATATTATGATATTTTAGCAAAAATATAAAAAATAATTTAGACTTACAACGGGAGTTAGTATCGTATTGACTGGTGCATGATTTTTTTAACTGAAATTTGTGTGTATTTATAATCTACTTCAATGTACTATTTCCAGATTTATTAATATTTTTGAAAAATATTTAATATATCTATATAAAAATATTTATAAATATCTAATAAATTATATTAAATAAATTACAAGTATAAAATATTAATGCACAATTGATGTATAAATTACAAATATAAAATATTTGTATTTTTTAATATCATTCATGCATTAGTGTTACTGGCCGTGGATCAATGTTCGTGACCAATGCGCACGGAACGTCCCATGGAAGTTAACAGATGAAATGGGGCCCATTCGACCCACTGAAACTGACCCGATTCGTGAAATGAAAGCAGAAGCCCATCTATTTAAATCCCGGTTGAACTGAAATGCTTCAATAAATTGTATTTTATTAAGATAATTATTGTAAAATTTTAAATGATAAACATGTATAGAATTTAAATATCTTAGGACTCTCTTATTGTAGATGAGAACTAATCTTAACAGTTGATGTAAATCGATCTATTCCATTGGTTCTGTGGGAGCTCAACTACAAATAGATGCCTCCTCTTCTTTTGTAATCATTTTTCATAGTTGAATATGTTTGAAAGCATTTACTCAAACATTTGGTGGGCAATAGTTTTCTTTGACTTTTCTGTTATTTATTACTCTTTCGGTTCAAGTTGCTTTCGTTATAATTTGGTGCCTTAGAGAAATTCTTTAAGAATTCTCACTTTTGTGAGAGGTAAGGCTGATTTAAGCTTATTTGAAGCAAAGAAATCGCCTAAGACTATACGAATTGAGAGACAAAATGTCTAACATCGAGACAATAGCTGATGCATAAATACTTACTAAAATTTTAATTGGTACGAAAAAATTTTATTACTCGAACAATATACAGTGAATAAAATAACTGTAACCATTACAGAACCACTACAATGGTTAGATCTCTTTTTTTCTCATAAGAAGAAAAAGAAATTAAGGGATTAAAATGGTGAAATCGACCTTGGAGTTGTGATAAAACTATTGTGGTCGGTACCATCCGGAATATACATAATAAATATATATATATATATATATATTGTTTTAATCAAAATTTTGTTATGTTTTCATCGGTTAATATTGAATTGTTTGTGCGTGTATATGTTGGTATAAGATTTTTTTTATTTTAAATATTTTTTCTCTTAACTATATATATTATAATTATATTAAAAAAATAAAAATATTTATTAAATTAAATTATTTAACTTAATTAATCATTTTAAAAAATGTAGCTAAGAGATATTTATAGGTAAATTGATATATAATTTATTTAAAAATAAAAAATTAGACTATAAATACACACATTCATATAAAACAATATTTTAAAACTTGATAAATAAAAAAGCACACACCATTACATACTAGATGTACTAATACCAGAAATAAAAATGATACTTTCGTTGATAATTTTGGACAAGAATATTATGTATTCAAAGGGAGTGAATTTTGAAAATATGTTTGGTTGTAAGTTGTGACAATTTATTGTGATACAAGATACGACCTCAAGCTTTGGTATAAGTACTTTTACAACAATACAACAAAGGAGTAAAACTAGAAAGAAAACAAGTAAATTAGTAAGCAGTTTGGCACACCAAGTACTTATCACCTCTATAGGGTCTTGCTTACAGAAGAAATTCATTACTAAACTTATAGTACAAATAATAATTTAAACCTAATTTACCTAAACCCTCAAATCATTACGGCATCACTTTTGTACGTTTAGTATAAACTCTCTTCAAACAACCTCTCCTACTAAAGACTATTAAGTAATCACTTAGAGATGAATAAACAATAAACACTAAAATTTCTTATTATGAACATGTAAGTTCTCTCTAAGTAAATTCTTCTCTTTTTAAAAAAAAAAAAAAAGTCTCTTTAAATAGGCTTTGAAGTAGGCTATTTTAATCTTATAACTTGGAATAAAATTCATTTAATTTCAAAAGCATTATCGCTTTTCAAATGCATTACTTTTAAGTCTTTATATTATCTCTAAGGTCTATCTTCAATTTCAAGACTCATGATTGGACAAGGATTCTTTGAAAGCTTGTTGTCGAGGTAAGGATAAGAACTCTTTAAGAATCATACTTGAAATAAAACTCTTATATCCTGGAGTCTTCTAAGTGTATTTTGTTAAGTAAATAGATATCCGATGTATACCTCACGTTTTTGTTACTTATAATATAAACATAAAGATAATGTTAAATAAAACTAATTCATAAATGAGTTGTGGTTTGTCATGGGGAACAACTTGTACCACAAGTTATTGTGTACTAACAATATTCCATTCTAACATTTTTAACAAAACCCCTGCAACAAAAACAATCACTCTCCATACATTTAAATAAAATAAAATGAAATGAAACATAAATCACATATTAAAAGAACTTCAAACTTTAGAGCATATATGACATTCAAACCATAAGGCAAAAAAGAAAGTCTCCCTCTGAATAACATTTTCCTTCATCTTTTTTTTTTCTGGAAAAAATTCAAAGTAATTGTGGTAGCAAGTGTGCCAACATCAAGTGCCAATTGATCTTAAGGTTCCATAGTTTCTTCAGCCTATAATGAATAAACAAATAAAACTACCCACTTTATCACTTTGCTTCAATTAAAATAGCAATCATTAAATCAATCCATCAAATAGAGTAATAAACAATAGCATCATACAAAGTTTTAACCATTATCAAGTCAGATGCCAAGAATATCATATCTAGGACTCAATATGTAATTATATAAGCCACAAAAAAGCCATAAAATAAAACAAAATGTTCTCCCTTTACTTAATGAAAGTTTCTTGTAAAACTTGCTACACAAGTTGTTAAACCAACCATTCCAACACAGTTTGCAACAAGTTATGAAGAACTATATTAGTACTCCTTTTTTTCTCCATTCTCCCCTTATCATTATGCATCAAATTCGTTAAAAGAGATAAGGCGGGGTGCTACATGATCAACAACCTTACAAACAAGAGTTGTGACATGTAGAACAAAAATGATATTTTCCATGAAACCTCAATAGAGTATTTAAGATGGATGAAATATCTTCAATTTGATCAATATGTGTTACAACCTCATGCTTACTCAAGCATCAAGCATTTTTTTAATCTTTAAGAGTGATATGTGATTGATCTTTTTGATCTTTTCCCACCCACTCTTTTTCGTGAGTTTTTCAACTTGTGCTTTGTTTTGTTAGAACACCTCGTCCAACATTTGAATACTACTCCTAACTTAAATCATTGAGAAGCTTATAATATAGAGATTTAATGCAACATACAACACCATAATAATGGCATACAAGTTTGTCTTTCTTTTTGTGTCATATGTAACGTCCCCTAACCCTATACCGTTGTCGAAACAGGGTTACGAGACATTACCAGTCCGTACAGTATGATACAGACATTAATTAAAAATAAATGTTCACACTCATCATAATTTTAAGATGTCCTCTCTTTAATAGGCCCTCGCGGTCCAATATGAACAGTAAAATCAATTCGGGGCGAATTTAGAATCACTACGAATTTTTCTTAAATTTTCAAAATTTCTTCTTTATGAACATTACCACACGCCTGTGTTGTCACCCGGTGTGACTCACACGGCTTGGACACGCCCGTGTTGTAACACCCCAAACCCGGCCCAGACGTTATGGCCGAATCCGACGTGTCTCATTGAAGTTTTAAAAACCCATGATTCATTTTAGTGTTTAAAAAGAACGTCTTTTGCTAAGTTAACAAAGTGAATGAAAGCTGTGCACCAGGTAGGTATCCGAAACAGAGGAGGTGAGCCATGAAGGCTGCTTAAGTACTAAGCTCTTACCTGGATCCAATCCTAGACATGCCCACAACCATTGCTACACTTTGGTGCGAGGTTAGGTTTTGAAAAAAAACGAGTTGGAATTCATTTAAGTAGATATTTTTGATAAACTGATTAGTTGCATCGTTGCGCTATTTTGAAAACAAGTATCATTTTGAAAACGCGCCCTAAGTCTAACCCATTTTGAATTTTTATCAGTAAAATATAGAGTATAAAATAAAATAATCCCAGAAAGATAATTAAAATGGCCTTATTACAACCTAAAACCAAATAATAATAATAAATTAAAAAAAAACTGGTTACTTATTGCAAAGTTCGAAAGCGATTATCACGGCCACTCTGAATCCCCTCCGGCTCTAAGTCTCCACAACAAGACTCACCTGCAAATATAAGGAAAAGGGGGGGTGAGTTTGGAAACTCAGTGTGCAACAAGCCCCTTTCAGAGCCCAAACTAATACCCGATATCTCGGGTAGAAGCCTTTCGTTTAACAGTTCATGGGACCAAGCCTTCTCATTAATCATGTTACTGGGCCAAAGCCTTCACTGCAAACGGTATGGCCCATAGGCCCATTTCAATGCTACATGTAATATTAATGGATGTATGCAAGCCCATTTGGGGAGACTACTCAACCCACCATCTGCTACTCTCCACCCGTACCAACCAAGCTCTTTATGTGGGGAATAACTCAACCCACCCAACCAAACTCTCCACTGACAGCACAGCTGCTTTATCATATAACTGGAGGCCTAGCCTCTTTTAATAACTGGGGCAAAGCCCTTTTTGATAAACTGGGGCAAAGCCCTTTTCGCACTTCCTCCATCTATATCAAAAACCCAACCCATGCATATAATAAGTATATCATAGCATAACATGTGCATGTTATAACATATCATGTGCATATCATGTCATATCATGTAAATCAATACCTCATGCATCATATTCATAATTAAACCCTAGGGGTATAATGGTCATTTTTACCTAGGGGCAAAACAGTCATTTACCATATTTTAGGGGTAATTTCGTAAATTTATCAAATATCATGGGTTTCCCACGTTCATTAACAATTATCAATAACCTCAAGTGTTTAAACAGTGATTTTAACGCACTTTATCAAATTAGGGCTTTTGGGCCCAAAACCCCTAATGGGCCCCACGAATGCCGATTTAGCCCTTTTAGCCCACTTAACCCAATTTTTATAACAGATCTAACCGTGTTAACATGTAATTTATTCAAGTTCCATTTTCTATCAATTTTACCCAAATGGGCCTGGAAGCCCATTGGGCCCAATTTCAGCCCATTTAGGCCCAACTTACCGTCGTGCACAGAATTGTGCTCTCACCTGTTCCATCGATCCAAACACTGATCATATCATTTTTATCGCATCTAAAATCGCATGCAAAATTTCAAGTTCCCGAAATGCCAAAATTTTGACATTTCGGCTTTTCTGCGAATATTAGCCTAAGCTACTACGAGGGTTGTTACACACCTGTTTTGTGACGAATGCCACTGAGATCCCTTACGATGTCCTACAATTGATTACCACAATTCTTAGATTGCAAACCACAATAACCAATCCCAATATTCACCTACCATATTCGAACCATGCCCCTAAAGCCTTTAGAATCTTACCTTTTTGCCGAAAACCGATGACTAGATCTAAGTCTAGTTGTTCCAAAGATCCAAGCCTTCGATCCAACCTCTAGAAGATACTAAACACCAAAATAAATCGTCGATTAAAGACCCTTAAAGCCCTATTCCCAAATCGACAGCCTCCCTAGATTTTAGGGACTTCGACTTTTTCTAAATTGTAAAATAAGACTAGATCTGAGGTGATGAGCACTTACCACCTATTCCTCTTTGATTTCTACGCAGATATGATACAGATCTATCCTCTAAACGATAGTAGAACTCGAATCCAGGAGATCTGAAGTTTCGGCTATAAGTCCCTAAATCTATGGTACTTCGGCTTTTTAAGTGATGAAGAAGATGACGATTTGAGGCTATAACTTTGAAGTAATGTTGCCGACAGATACTAAGGGTTTAGAGAAGATGAAAGTTAATCAAAAGGAACAAAAATAACTGAAGGATTTTGGCTTGGAGAAATCGGCACAAGAAGTGAGTTTTCGGGATTTCAGCTTTTATGGCGATTGGCTATGAAGGTTTTGTGGAGGATGGGATCGATAGAGGAGGTGAGTAAGGTGGTCAGAAGGTTTCGGCTAGAAGAAAAAGCAAAAAGGAAGAAAGAAAATGGAGGAAAAAGAGAGGAAGAAGAACTCGGCACCAAGGAGAAGAAATTTACGTTTTCGACTTTTGTGAGAACTCAGAAAGGATGAATGACAGTGAAAGCTTTCAGGTGGCTAACCCTAATTCTCCAAGACAGAAAAAGAAAAGAACCTAACCCTAATATCAACTAAAAAAATCGGCCCAACCTCCCTAAGGCCCTTGCCGAAATTCACTTAAGTGATCACATGCCCGACATATGCCTAAAATTAAAAAGTAACAGTATGCCTACCTTGCAACTTGAACCCTGGACCTTTAATTCCTTCCCAGGCGCCATTTTTTTAGGAGCTTAGTGGCGCCACCTTGCCACTTTACCAAGGCCTTATTTGTGTCATAATTTACGAAGTTCTTCTTAAAAACCCACTTTTCCAAGTCTCCTATTCACTTAAAATCCAACCTTGATATTTTACCGCGTTTAACTTAGGCTTGGGCCTTCTAAAGGCCCACTAACACATTTAAACACAATTCCAATATTCAGAACACCAAAATTTCAAAATTTACCTAAAATCACAGAAACCCAGAAAATCTCAAAAATTAGGGCGTTACACGTGTCCTTTACCTGTATACAACACTGACTCATTACTCATAATTAAACTAGTTTCACACGGCCAAGTCACACGCCCGTGTGCTCAGCCCGTGTGGTATTCTGTTTTACAAAATTTAGGTGTAGGGGACACACGGCTTTTCAACATGCCCATGTGCAAGCTGTGTGTCTCACACGGTCTGGTCACACGCTCGTGTGCTAGGCTGTGTGGACTCAATAATGAGCCTTTCACACTTTATTAGCCAACCCTGCAAATTTCAAATCACAACCAATACAAATACCAATACTAAATCAAGCTTATTTATATTTATACTTATATGTGCATTTTTCATACTAGACTTAATTAAGTTATATACTCAACCATTACCATTTATAACAACATTTACAATAACATTCCAAAATGACCACTTTTGACATCCTAGGTACATGCCATTACCAGTAATATACATGTATTACCTTATTGAATTCAGGATCGGCCTGGGATACTGATTCAACGGCCTAGCTTTATTTAACCTGCGCACGGAAACAAACCGTACTCTGAGTATGAACTCAGTGGTATCTCTATAATCTGAACACTTAATAATATGAAAATATAATATTTATATAAAAATCATATATCCTTCACATTTATATAGTTATTCAATACATAGATAAATTCCTTGTAACTAATTCAATTCTTATTATCTATTAATCCGAAATAGCTTTTCACAATAAATTCATAAACCATTGAACAATAATACTCTTCATTCATATTCAATTCAGAGATACTTAACTCATGTGTCTTTTTCATACTTCAATTCACTGTTCAATATCAATAAATATTATTCAACGATTCAATTATCAGTCAATATTCTGTGTTTATCCATTCTAGTAACAGTCAGTATTCTAAATATTAATCACATTATAAATATCATTTGGTAACGATCAATCGTTCAGTGACAATTAGTTATTCAGTATCAGTCAATTATTCAGTAACTGTCAGTATCATTCAATTGTTCAGTACAATAGTTTACCCCCTTAACATACTCGGACCTAGACGGATACATGGATCCAACCCACACACCGGGATAACATACAGTGTTTCATCGGCGGAGCGAGAAATACATACACTTAATAAAGAATAAAGAACTGATAACGATGAGCGGTAATGGTACACAGAGTACCTCATCGAAACAAATCCGGAACAGCAACAGTAACAGTTAGGTACGGAGTACCTCTTTGGAACAAGTCCGGAACAGTAACAGTAGTCGACACAAATAGTGTCTCATCGACACAAAGTCGGAATATCCCTGAACACTTCCAATCCTATGGCATGCCAACTATATCCGACTTAGCCTGATACTGTTAATAGGGTTTTCATTTCACTTTCAATTTATTCATCATCAATTCAATAAATTTAACACATTCCAAATCAATCCATTTCAATCATAAAATACAATAATTCATACTTTAACAATACTTACCTTTAATATTCAATCAAAATACAATAATTAACAATTAATTTCACCTTTGAATGCATTACTCTACACATTAAATAATAAATTCAATAATTAAATATTAAGTTCGGATTATAAAAACACAAACCGTAATTTTCGAGCTTGATGCGGTCGTTGAGAGCACCAAAAATATCTTATTCCCTGTAAAATAGTAAAAATAACAGTAAAGGGGAAGTAGGGTCGAATCCTCAGAAACCGAATTGTACGAATGCTCTTTTCTTAAAATATTGGACAATTTCTTGGCCAAGAAACTTGCATTCCTGAAAAAATAAAAAAACAGAATTAAGAATTTTGTTTTAGAAAAATAAAAATAGAATTTAAAGTAAATTGAAATTAAATTAAATAAATGACGGAAATTAAAATGAGGAATATAAAAATAAACAGAGTTGGGGAAGAGCAAATTTCTTACGTGGCGAGATTCCAGCCTCCGATTGTCTCGTTCTGCCTTGGGTTCAATCCTTGGCTTTTAAGTAACCCTTCTCGAGTAGGATAAGCCAATTATAGTGGAAGAGGACGCCTACGACCACCAACTCCAAGGATTTCGACTTAAAATTTGGCGGAGCCTGACTCTAGCCAATAATCGCTTTTGTGGAACTATCTTCTGCTAGATCATCACTTCCCAACGGCGAATACCACGTCGTTTTGTCTCTTGAATTCGCCAACCTCTGACGCAGAAAGCCAACGAACCGACTGTGCAACCTTCCCAAAACGTACAAAGCAGTCGTTCCTTACACAAGTTGAAAAGATCACCTATTAAGGGACATAGACGGAAGCGTCAGCCCCGTAATGCGGAGAAGCGATGAATACCCTATAGAGAAGGCTAAGTGCGGATTCTAAGCCTCATGAACCTTTTTTAGGGAATTTTGACAACCTTTGGCTAGATTGGTTTAGTGGCTCATGATTTTTGGGAGAGAAATAAATAAAATAGATATAAGACTTTTATTGAAGAAAATATGGAGAGAACAAAAGACAGAATTTTTGGGAGAGGGAGTGTTAACAAAAAAAAAAAAGAGATATCAAATATGTGTCACTCCATCCTTTATTTATAGTACTAGAAAACCTGGTCTATTCCTAATTAAATTCTAAAAGATAATTACAAATAAATAAAGATAATTAAAGACAAATGAAAATAAATCCTAAAATTTAAATCTAAATAATTATCTTTAATAATTATCCTAATATAATTGAAACTAAAATAGAGTCTTATGCTATAAAATCTCTTCTTTTGCATTTTTGTCCTTGGGTCTTCCATGTTTGCATTTTCGGCACCACTTTTTTCCCTCTGTCGCATGTTGGCCCAATTCATCTTTAATTTCACGCTTTCACCCTTAAATTTACTTTTGCCTTCAATTTAGCCCCTAAAAGATAAAAGACCATAAATAGCCCAAATTAGTAGAATCATACTCAAAATAAATATGCAATTAGCACATAAAAATATGACGTTCTAGAGTATTATTAAATTCCCCCTACTTAGCCTAAGCTTGCCCTCAAGTATGGTTCGTATCCACTGTGAAAATTAAATCCTGTCATGAAAGAAATACTACTCCAAAGTTTTATAAAAATTAAAAAAAATGCATACGAAAAATAGAGAAAACCCTTAGCTTGATTTAAGTAAAATTGAAAAAGTATTCCAATTAACACACATAAAAATTATGATCGTCTTGGATTATTTCATGAAAATTAGGTAATTTACCAAACCTATCAAGACACCTTATTTATTTCTCTTTTTAATCTCCAAATTTTATTAATGCATTTTTTCTTTTTCTTTTTTTTTAATATAAATGAGATTTTTATTTATTTACTTTCACTTAGGAATATACTGAACCTTTTGACGCGAAGAGAGATGACAACCTAAGCACCCCAACCCAGTTACTCAGCCCAGCACATTCCTAATTTTATTATTCCTAAGAACATATCAAACCTTTTGACGCGAAGAGAGATGACAGTCAAGCACCTCACCCTGGTTACTCAGTCCAACACATTCTTAGAAATTAATTCCGGTTAGCGGAGTTTTACCTAACACGTCACACAACCTTTTGACGTGAAATAGGTTGACAACCCAAGCACCCTACCCTGGTTACTCAACTAGTCATGTCTTAAGCTGCACTCATAACCACGGAAACATTATTATTATTAAACGAAATTTTAATTTTGGAGGACTAAGGAAAAACAAATCAAGTGTCAAAAATAAGTTTTAGTAATTACCTTAATAGTCATGAACATATTTTAAGCATGCAATCGTATTGAGTGTCCTCTTGTATTTAGACTTAATCAAATTTACCAAAATCAAGATAGGGTTAACTCCATTAATCATAATTATTTAAACTAAAAGAAATAAAATAGTGGAGATGAAATCTATCAAGCAAAATCATAATTAACTCAATAGATAAGAATCATGCATGTGGGTCAAAAAGTGGGCAAGTCATGGTCAAATTCTTGGGCATGAAAAGAGGCAGAATATTCTTTAAAAAAAATTATATATGGACAGCAACAACCAAATCAACAGCAACAAAAATTCAGCATCTAAAACGACAGAAACAATGAGGAATGTCTGCCCCTACTTAAAACACATAGTCCTCGATGTGGAAGAAAATAAACAAATAGATGGAAAAATTTAAGAGGAACTCCCTGTGTAATTACTGTCAGAGAGGACGGCGCATAGGGAGAGGAGGGCGATGGCGCAGTGGTTTCATGCGAAAGGGAAGAAGAAGGTGAAGCAGCAAGGGGTGGCGATGGGGTAGGTGACACGTGCGACAGTGGTTCGGCTTTGGGTTCTCACCATGGAGGCTAAAAATCGGTGATGGGAGGGGTGGTGGAGAAGTTTCGGTGGCTAGGGGGATTTGGGAAAAATGGGATAAATTGTTAGGGTTTGGGGGTGTATAGGAGGGATGTTTGGCTGTAGGTTTTGGGTAATGGGTAAGGATGCGCTATTCCTAGTTGGAATAGGGATAGGATAAGGGTTGTTTCATACCAATTTTTTATATTTTTTCTCCATTTTTTTCCTATTTTCGCCTCGGTTTACCTAGATAAAAGAAGACAAATTTATTAATATCCTAAAATAAAATAATAAATAATAAAATAAAGTAAAATAAAATAAAAAATACTAATAAAATGAAATAAAATAATAAATAATAAAAATTAAAAATTAAAAAAAGTAAAAATAAAAATAAAAAAATAAAGGTTGGGTTGCCTCCCAACAAGCGCTTGTTTAACGTCGCTAGCTTGACGCCTCAACTAGTATTAGAGTTGTTTCAACTGAATTCTTTCGTTTGTACGAGCTTGGGAATTTCCTTTTCTACCACATCCACCATATTTGGGTTCAATCATCCTTGTGCCTCTTTCTTTGGTTTCGTTTTTTTCTCTAAGAAAATCTTATGTGTGCCCATCAAGGGGTTAATCCCTTTTCAGTCATGTATGGTCCCATCATTTTCCAAAAATGTGCATTTGAGATGCTTGGGAAGTGGGGTTAATTCCAGATCTGGTGCCTGCAAAATAGAAGGTAGAAGTTTAGTATCCAAAGGAGCCAATAATTTATTAATAGAAAAATCATCAAACATCATTTTGGATTTATCTCCATAAGATGACTCAAAAGTTTTTTCTACTGATGAGTTAATTATGTCGACACAGTTTATGCTCAAAATTTCACTTGGATGACTAATGGCATCGTAAACATTAAACTTCACGATCTCCCCATCAAATTCCATTGTAAGAGTTCCGCTTCGAACGTCGATCTTAGTGCTAGCGGTACTAAGGAAAGGTCGGCCCAATAAGAGGTCTGAAGATCCAGCAGTGTTGTCCTCCTCCATCTTTATCACATAAAAATCTGCAGGGAAAATAAGTTCGTTAACTTTTACTAGTACGTCCTCGAGGACTCCTACAGGGTACACAACAGACCTGTCTGCCAACTGAATTATAACACCTGTTTTCGTCAAAAAACCCGCGTTAAGTGATTCATAAATAGAATAAGGCATAACATTTATGGAGGCCCCTAAATCACACATGGCCTTCTTAATTCCCAAATGGCCTATTTTGTATGGTATAGCAAACATACCCCTATCTTTGCATTTTGCCAGCATTTTTTGCTATAGCACTGCGAAAACATTCTCACCAACACTTACCTTTTCATTACCTGTTAGTTTTCGTTTGTTGGTGCAGAGCTCTTTGAGGAACTTGGCATACCGCGGAATCTGTCTGATGGCCTCTAACATTGGCAAATTGATCTCGACATTTCTGAATGTTTCAAGGATCTCCTTGTCTTTCTTACTTTTTCGACATTGATTTAATCGTCCTGGAAATGGAGGTTGAATTTTTGGCAGTTGGGGTTTCGCTCGGACCTATTCGTCATTTTTGGGTTTTTCCTGGGTGATTTCTTGGCCAAGATTCCTGCCAGGAATTGGTTCCAGTACCTTTCCACTTCGCTGCGTCACTGCATTTACATTTTGCCTCGGGTTTTATTTTGTTTGTGATGGCAGCTTCCCTTGAGAGTTCAATCTCTCAATTGATATGGTTAACTCTCTTATGGATGCCTCAATTTCTGTTGGAAATCATTCGTCTTTCTTTGGAAATTAAAAGTTTGCTGTTGAAAATCAAGGACATTAGCTGCTAATTTATTGACCAAAGTTTCTAGAGAATTACCTAAATCTCGTGGCTGTAGTGGAACCCGATTTTGGTATGGCTGGTTATATTGTGGATTGGCCCTATAACTCAAGTTAGGATGGTCCCTCCATCCTAGGTTGTAGGTATTAGCATAAGGGTTGTATCGCCTTTGTGGTGGCCCAGAGAAATTTCCCATAGCATCTAAATGAGCCATAGTATCATCATACAAACTAAGGCATGCATCAGTTGTATGTTCAGGTGTAGTACATATTCCGCATATTCGAGCTGGTTTGGCTTTTTCTGCAATAAGAGAATTCATCATATTAGTAAGTCTGCCAACTTTATCCTCTAAGGTTGAATTACTTAGCTGATGAACCCTTCTAGGGGGTTCAGGATTGGCTCGAAATTGTTGAGAATTTGTAGCCATCGTGGAGATTAAGTCTCTTGCTTGCTGTGGAGTCATGTTGACCAACACTCCTCCACTAGCGGCGTCTACCATATTCATCTCCATGGGTTTCAGGCTTTCATAAAAGTACTGGAGCAAAGATTGTTCAGTTATACCATGTTGTGGGCAACTTGCACACAACATTTTAAATCACTCCCAATAGTCATACAAATACTTTGCGTCTTTTTGCCTTATTCCCACGATTTCTCTTCTTAACTCGGCTGCACGCGACGCTGGAAAAAACTTGTTGAGAAACAAACGAGACAGATCAGCCCAAGTCGTTATAGATCTAGAGGTAAATAAAATAACAATTCCCTAGCAGAATCTGCTAAGGAAAAAGGGAAAGCACGCAATTTAATTTGATCCTCAGTTACCCCTTGAGGTTTCATACTAAAGCAAACCATATGAAATTCTTTCAAATGCTTGTAGGAATTTTCGTTCTGCAACCCCCGAAAAGTTGGCAGTAGTTGGGTTAAGCCTGACTTTAATTCAAAATCAGTATCCATAGTAGGATAAGCGATGCATAGTGACGGTTGTTCTGCCGGAGACTTGGCCAGTTACCGAATTGTTTGAGCCATAGGTTGTGGTGCTAGATTAGGGTTTTCGTTAACTCTAGCGTTAAACACTTCTTCTGGGGAATCGACTTCTACTTTTTCGCTTTCGAAAGTTTGAGTAGGGTTTTCATTAACCCTAGAATCTGCTTCGTTGTCGATTCTGATTTCTGGCGGTGGATTACTTTGAGTCCCAACCACCGCTGACTGCTTTTTCCTTAGCTTTGTTTCTTTGCGATTAGCTTTCGCAGTCTTTTCAATCTCTAAATCAAACGCAAGAGAGCCTGGAGCAGATCTGGTCATAAGAAACAAAAAGCAAGATTAGTACGTTACCGATCCCCGGTAATGGCGCCAAATTTTGATGCGGTCGTTGAGAGCACCAAAAATATCCTATTCCCTGTAAAATAATAAAAATAATAGTAAATGGGAAGTAGGGTCGAATCCTCAGGGACCGAATTGTACGAATACTCGTTTCTTGAAATCTTGGACAATTTCTTGGCCAAGAAACTTGCGTTCCTGAAAAAATAAAAAAAATAGAATTAAGAATTTCGATTTGGAAAAATAAAAATAGAATTTAAAGTAAATTGAAATTGCGAAATTAAATAAATGACGGAAATTAAAATGAGGACTATAAAAATAAACAGAGTTGGGGAAGAGAAAATTTCTTATGTGGCGAGATTCCAGCCTTCTATTGTCTCGTTCCGCCTTGGGTTCAATCCTTAGCTTTTAAGTAACCCTTCTCGAGCAGGATAAGCCAGTTATAGTGGAAGAGGACGCCTACGACCACCAACTCCAAGGATTTAGACTTAAAATTTGGCGAAGCCTGACTCTAGCCAATAATCGCTTTTGTGGGACTATCTTCCGCTAGATCATCACTTCCCAACGGCGAATACCACGCCGTTTTGTCTCTTGGATTCGCCAACCTTTGACGCAGAAAGCCAACGAACCGACTGTGCAACCTTCCCAAAACGTACAAAGCGGCCGTTCCTTACACAAGTTGAAAAGATCACCTATTAAGGGACATGGACGGAAGCTTCAGCCCCGTAATGCGGAGAAGCGATGAATACCCTGTTGAGAAGGCTAAGCGCGAATTCTAAGCCTCATGAACCTTTTTTAGGGAATTTTGACAACCTTCGGCTAGATTGGTTTAGTGGCTCATGATTTTTGGGAGAGAAATAAATAAAATAGATAAAGGACTTTATTGAAGAAAATATGGAGAGAACAAAAGATATAATTTTTGGGAGAGGGAGTGTTTACAAAAAAAAAGAGATATCAAATATGTGCCACTCCAACCCCTATTTATAGTACTAGAAAACCTGGTCTATTCCTAATTAAATTCTAAAAGATAATTACAAATAAATAAAGATAATTAAAGATAAATGAAAATAAATCCTAAAATTTAAATCTAAATAATTATCTTTAATAATTATCCTAATATAATTGAAATTAAAATAGAGTCTTATGCTATAAAATCTCTTCTTTTGCATTTTTGTCCTTGGGTCTTCCATGTTTGCATTTTCGGCACCACCTTTTTCCCTCTGTCGCATGTTGGCCCAATTCATCTTTAATTTCACACTTTTCGCCCTTAACTTTACTTTTGCCTTCAATTTAGCCCTTAAAAGATAAAAGACATAAATAGCTCAAATTAGTAGAATCATACTCAAAATAAATATGTAATTAGCACATAAAAATATAACGTTCTAGAGTGTTATCAGAGCTATCCCTCATCAACTATGTCTTTTCCTTGCTTAGTTGAGATTTTCCGACACGACGCTAGCTATTAAACTTCCAAATCTTCAAACCTTAATTTCTCCTTCTTTTTCTTTCTCTTTTTCTTTCTTTCTTTCCCTTCTCTGTTTCGTTTGTTCTTGTTCTCTTTTTCTAATCTTTTTCTTTCTTTCTTTTATTTCATTTGTTTCATTAATAATATTATAATATAATATAATATTATTTTCTTAAATAATAAGTAAATATGTAATAATTACTAATATATGTATTTCATTTTTCCACATGTTATCACATGCACCATACATTTGTCAACTTTTTAGTTTATTTATAATGTAATATCAATTTAATAATAATAATAATAATAATAATAATAATAATAATAATATTTACTTAAATAATAAGTAAATACATACATGTATTACAAATATATGTGTAATATTTATTACACATGTATTTTATTTTTATCACACACTTGGCATTCACTTGGCTTATTTGCTTATTTAATCCCTTCAATTTTCTTTATTCTATAATTAAATTTTCACACTTAATTCAATTTAACCCTTTTACTTAATTACTCTTAATTAAGCTAAATTTACTTAATTAAACTTTAATTAATCACTCCATTAACTTCATAAATATTTTTAATAAATATTTACGAATCCATTTTTCAGAAATAGAGACCCGAAAATACATTTTTCGGTAATCATAAAATTCGAGACATTACATCATACTTGTTGCTACTGAGATACTATTATTTGAAATGTAACATGTGATAGAAGATTCCTAGTATTTCTCCATCTTTTATCCTTAATAACTTTGTAGTAATGAGGCATAATATGCTCAACCTTTCCACAATAGTAACAAGTACACTTTTAAATTTTAGTTGTCTTATATGAACCAACAACAATTTTTTATCTTTAACAAAAATAGTGGGGAAGATATTTTTCACCATTATTAATATAACCTAGGCCTTTATGTCCAATTGTTGTTCTTACAATAGTTGAGATCTCACCAAGTTTCTCACTTCTAGAATTCTTCAAGATGACTTGAACTTCTATAAACTTATTTTGAACAACATTCAATTTTAACTTTGCGTTTTTCAATTTTCCTTCATGACAATAATAATGACATCTTTCTCTTTGAAAGCATTATGTAGCTTCACATTAGACTTCTAAAGACCAACTATTATAGCATCTTTTTCTTTGATAGTCTCAATGAACTTTAGATTGATCTCTCTTCTATTAGTATCTACTCATGTAAGGATTTGTTTACAACACAGATCATATTCCGTTTCTCTAGCATAACTTTATGTCTCATACAAATCAAGAGAATCATCATTACTATAATTAGTTGCATATGAAGTTGTAGCTATTGTTGTACCCACACTAGAAAGCACGTTGAGTGATTAGGTAGTAAAAAAACATAAAAATGAATCTCTTTCCTCTCTTTTTTTCATTTCTTTCCCACACCATTCACTTCCTTCCTCTTCTATTCTTTTTCTCCTTTCCCATCTCCCCGTTTTCCCCCAATTCCTCTCATGCTTTTGTTTTCCATTGCTTATGAAAAATAGTTTTGGAGTCATAAGTGGGTCAAAATGCTTTTGAAACACACTTTCTAAGCCAAACACAAAAGCATTTTATTTGAGCTTTTGGCTTTTGCTAAAATCACTTTTGGCCAAATTTATTCTTTTACCCTCATTTAACACAACCAATGGTAACTTTAAATTCCCATCACTAGCCTACAATTAAATTTCCTTCTTCCTTCATAGGTATAGGGATCTTATAATTCTAAAGCCAAAACTAAAGTAGCAGTGGAAGAGGACTTTTGCATTTTCATTTTCTTTGAATAGATTTAGCACTATATTTGTGAAGTAGTATTGGAAGAAGAATTTTCCTTCTTCAAAGATACATGTTTTGTGCTTGTTCCTTCGAAGTATGTTTTCCTCTTCTTCTTTTTTTTTTTTTTTTTTTTTTTTTTTTACATTTAAAGGGTGAAAAAAGGTTGATGTTTGGTCTCGATCTTCTTCTTCTTCTTCTCCATACTTTACTGTCCATATTTTTCTTCTTTAGTTAAAACATATATAATTTCTTTTTGGGTATTTTAAGAATTTCAAGTTAGTATAATGTATATATTATCTATCCACAGTTTATTATTTGTTATTTAATGATGTTGCAATTGTCTCATGTTTATTATAGTATGAATATTTTGGTCTCATCTTTGTTTATTTGCTTTAGTTTTAAGTTGTGCTATGTTGTCTTGCTTGTGAGTTCTCGGTCTGAATTTTTTATCTAGGATTTTTTTTCTAATTAGTCGATTGGTTTGAGGTGAGATGAGTCCATTGTTTGTCACTTCCACCTTGTTTTGACTTTAGTGTATTTATGACTTATTGATGGTTTTAATGGAAGTTTTACTTTTCCATATATATTATTTTTAAAAAACAACATATTTCATTATTAATTTACCCTGTCAAATGAAAATACACAATTTTATTTAAAAACAAACAAGTCTGAATATGTAGATGTTATGGAATATGAAAATAATGACAAGGTATATTAGAATATTACTAACTTAGAAGGTGTGCATAATGAAAAAATTGATGACAATAGTGAATCAAACAATTTAGTTAGTTATGAAAAGAGGTTAATGAGGGATACCCTAACTTATAATTAATGAATTCACACTAATACTTTTTTTTGTAATATTTGTATTGGGTAAACAATTATTTCCCCTTCAGAAATTTAATTCAAATATATAGCATACTTGAATTTGTAATGTTTATGTATGTGATTTTAATAGTTGATATGGTTTCAAATTATATTTTACAAAAAATTCATACTAATTATTTAAAAATATTTAAATTTTTTATTTTATATATAGAAATATTAATAATGAATTATAATAAATTATATTTATATTTTAATATAATTTAAATTGATATATTTCATATGTCATAATATTGACAAATTCTAATATCATTTAAATGCATATTATTTACTTTACAATATAATATATAAAATGTATATGTTATTACTTTAAAAAACATTTTTTGACAACAATACTAAAACTAAAATCTTAAATTAAAATTTTTAAAAACATTTTCACTAAACTTTTTACGTTTTCAAAAACCCTAAATCTTAAACAATTAATAGAAAGCACATATTTTTATAGATTTATAGATTTAATTATATATAAACTTGTAAGAAAAAGTATTTGTGCATATAGACAACATACATTTCTTTTTCCATTTCTGGAATCTAACATTTTCACACTTTAATCTGGATGTTTGCGTACAAAAAGGGATTTTTAGATAAATAATCTAAAAAAATTAAAAAATTTATAAAAATGGCTCTAGTACTAGATTATTTAGAAAAATGGTCTAGTTTCTACAGTAATAAAGGGTGCCTCCACTTCCCATGGCGGCACCAACCCAGGAAGCAGCCCAATCATTAGAAAAATGACCCTAGTACTAGATTATTTCATGACTACAAAAATGATAGGACGAAAAAAATTATTTTTTTTGGTGTCGCCACTTCCCAAGGTTGCACTCATATAAATTTTTATATTTTCACGCGTATTTCCACAGTTAAACAAAAAAATATTTTTTATTATTTTTTGTGCTGCCTCATTTAATGGAGGCACCAAATTGGATTAAAAAATTATTTTCTGGTGTCACCTTCTTCCATGGAGTGACAATATCTATAAAAAAAAAAATTTCTCCCTGATGACTACATGAGATGTAGCGGCTAGGGGTGAGCGTTCGATTGAATTGAATAGAATCGAATCGAATGAAAAAATTTTGAGTTAATCGAGTTGACGAATCATATTTTATCATCCTAATTTGATTTGAAATTTTCTCGAATCGAGTCAAGTGAGATGGAATTCGAATCGAATTGAATCGAATATATTTGTTCGAGTTAAATTTTAAAAAATAATTTTGGATCCTTGTAACCACTATCACCCATTGTAATAAAATTTGTCTACCGTAATCAAATTTTTTATTACCTTTCATCACCTCATAATTTATTTACTAATCTTTTATATACGGATTAGCTTATTTGCTTGCTTAGTTGTTTCAATTATCTTCATATTCTTGTCACTATGTATTTTGGAATTAAAAAATATATTAAATGTAAAAATGTGGTTTTTAATAAAAGTTATTTTAAAGATAAAATATGAAATTGATACCAATATAAAATTTTAACACGAATATTTTATGGCATTATTAATAATTCAATTTTAATATAAATATTCAGTATGACTAAACAATTCAATAATATAAATAATATAAAATATGAAATTTAATTTAATAATATAAATAGTAGATATAAATAAAATTATTACTATTTATGTTTAGGGATTTTTTTGGATAATTTTGATTTTTTATTTGGGAGTAAAGAGTGAGAAGTAAAAATTTAGGGGGAAAATAAAAAGTTTTGGAGAGTAAAAGTTTGAGGGAAAGTAAATAGGGGGAGTAAAATTTTGGAGGGAAAATATTAAAAAAAATAGGGGGATAGTTTTGGGGTAGATGGGGGATGGGATGGGAAGGAAGTAAAAGTTTTAGGGGGAAAGTAGGGAGGAGTAAAAATTTAGGGGGAAAATAAAAAGTTTTAAGGGTTTTTTGGAGTAAAATTTTGGTGGGAAATGGATTTTGGGTAGATGGGGGGTTGAGATAGGAGGAGAATAAAAATTTTGGAGAAAAAGTGAGAAGGAGTAAAAGTTTTGAGGGAAAAATAAAAAGGTTTGGGAGTTTGGGGTAAAAATGTAAACTATTATAATTTGATATTCGAATTATTCGAATTATTCGAATTATTCGAGTTATTCGAATTCAAAAACTCAACTCGATTCGAACTCGAAATTCGAAAAAAATATTCGAGTTGACACGAATAACTCGATTAACTCGAATAACTCGATTCGTTTAACTAGAAATTCGAATTTTTTTCAATTTTTTGAGTCGAATCGAATTTTGCTCACCCCTAGTAGCGGCATTAGTGTTATTTTTGCAATTTTTTGGTGTTGCTACTTCACATGGTATGTCCAATTTTGAATTTTTTTTTGTCCTAGCACCATGTGGTGTCACCAAAAATGATTAAAAATAAATTCCCCTAGTCCCTACTAAAGATGTGGTGGCACCAATATGTATATTTTTTATTTTTTTCCCACCACTTCATTATATAAAGTCACCAAAACGAATAAAAAATTTATTTTCCTAGTCCTTACACCAGATGTGGCTGCACCAGGTAATTTTTTTTAATGTTTAAGTGCCGCCTGTAAATGTGGCGGCACCAAAATCAGTATGTTATATAAGCACCCATTCAGGGCACAGTTTATCATATGTGTTTATTGCTAATTGTTAAAGAGAGAAGAAAAAAAAGGCAATATTTTTTTTAATTGGAGTGTATAGCATAAAAATTGTATAAAAAATGAATAACCAAATTATCGTTTATGTCCATTTTGATAGAGTCATTTTAGAAAAAGCAGTTGGTTGTGTATTTGAATCTCGTTAGAAGGTTGGAATGAGGTTCGATAAAAATGTAGGGGTACAAGAAATGAAATAAAGGATTGGTACCACAATAGCTCGACATTGTGGGAGGAAAATGTCTAGTCTATTCTATAGATTTTCAATTTCCTTCAATCCGTTGAAATTTCAACAAATGGAAATTGTAGATAAAGAAAACTTGGGCATAATGGTGGGAATTTATTGCTCAAATAGGGATAATAACACTGAACCAATTCCATTGTTTGTTGAGTTAGTCGACCTCGAGCCCGTTGAAAATGTCGTGCCATTAAGTAAACAACACGGGTTTTACTTTGATCTCAATGTCAAATGGACAAAACAATGGTGTTACGGAGGCCATCATCAAGAGCTGAAAATACACAGTATGGGTTGACAACATATAATAACTCAATTTCGACTAGTCATTTAAAGATACATCCCAAGGTGAGGGGCACCGATGCAAATGATAAAGAAGGGTCCGATAATAATGTTCATTCTCACCACGATGGTGAAGAATATATTGACCCCAATCAAGATGAAGTCTTAGATAATATCAACAATGAAGGCGTAGAGGACGGTGAAAATCTACAACTCCTTTCGGTCGGGCACTCGAGTCGTGGGATTATTTTAGGAAATGACCTTAGGGCAGACATGTTGAGTGTTGACTTCGATGCAGCACATACACTTGATTTCCCCGAGTATGAAGATATACTACCTACTCACTGATTGATGGCATCTTCAGAAACGAAAGATTTGTTTGTAGTGTAGCAATTCCCAAATAAGCAGGATTGCTTACATGCATCAAGTGGTACAACATGAAGGTGTCAGTGGACTACAAAGTCATCGAGTTTACACTGACATTATATGTTAGACAATGTTAGAAGTTTGAGGAAGGTTGCCAATGGTGGATTCGAGCTGCATTAGGTCAAAGGACTCAATAATGGTGCATTCAGAAACTTGAAGAGCCTCATACATGCATGTTCGCACATATGACAAAACCATTGCAAACTAGATGTGAAAATAATCTGTAACTACATCAAGCCAATGGTGAAAGGCATGCCCACCATACAAGTGTCGATCATCATTGTTGAAATGTAGGCCCGGTTCCAGTACTAGGTGTTGTACAGCAAAGCATGGTGGACAAAACATATGGCAATTGAGCAGTCGTACGGTGATTGGGATGCGTCGTACAACAAACTTCAAGGATGGATAGTCGCGATATAGCAATACGAGCCAGTTACATTCGTGGAGTTGCAGACACGGCCTTATTATAACCCTGACAGCCAACATCAACCTAGGAGAAGAGTTTTCCCCTAAATGTTCTAGACATTTGATCCATGCGTTTGGGCCTTCGCACACTATAAGCTACTTGTGTAAGTTGACGGCACCTGGTTATACAGGAAATATACCTAGATACTCTTTATTGCGGTTGCACAAGACGAGAATTGGAACATTTTACCAATTACGTTTATGACCGTGGAAAATAAGGACATGGAATCATGGGAATTTTTCTTAATAAACTTGCAGAGTTATTTTGTTAGAGAAGATAACATTTGTATTATTTTTGACAGATCGAAGGGGTTGATTGCTGCGATTCAATGATCTGAGGTTCTGTGGAGATTCTTCTACTACATCCGCCACATCATGGTTAATTTTCACCAGGAGTTCAAGAATGCGGACTGACACAAAGATTTGGTGAAAATAGGTAAATTTCTTAATCACAATATTATTTAAATATCTTGAATACATTTGGGGGTATATAATGAAAATGTAACATGTCACATCTTAATACATATGCAAGATACGAGCTAGAACCACACCATTTCAGGGAAATAATAGTGAGGCTTGATGCTGATATGCACGATAAAAGAAACAAACACATTCTCCAATTAGATATGGCACCCTAAACTATAAGTACCATTGTTGGTACTAAATAAAGGGGCTGAAGTCAAACAAACACGTTTCCAATTGAAGCCTACGCTGCAACTGGGCATTCCACAATACGATAAATTGTTGATGCTTGATTACCCAATTCTTTTACTCCTTCCCCCTTTTATTGATACCATGGACAACGTTGAAGATGACGGGGTTGTTCGGAACATGTTGTTTACATTCGAATTGTCGAAGAACTCGATTATCGTTATACCACTCAATGGTCGAGAAATTCAACACCAGAGCGTTGATGCACCACACGACTAAGTGTGCATGAGCCTATTGCGGAATAACAACGACAATGTCTGGTGCGGAATATGACATCCATACAAACTATAAATATTTAACATAGTTATAAAAACTTAAAGAAATTATGTAATCAATTAAAAATCATGATGCAATTTTTATTGACATATTTTATAAAAAAATTCACCTCCTCTCCGGAATAAGCCTCGATCATTTGACAATACACCTCAAGCTGTGCAGACCTCCCTATAGCGAGGCATGTAGACCATCTGCCAACAAATGAAAATTCTTAACAAATAAATTAATGAAAATTTTGAATTGTTGATTAGGTTACTCTTGATATTTACTTACCTATTTACAATCGGCCACACTAGTGGTTAATGGTTCACTAATTCCAAAAATGGCATCCTATACAATGCCCATGATTGCAGCAGTATAAGACAATAACCTATTTCTTGCGTATCGTGCTTTGTAGCCTAGAATAGCTCACGATACAATGTTTCCAATACTGTTGACCCCCAATTATACTCCTAGGCGGTTCGTAAATCTAAAAATAAGGGAAAATACATAATGTGGACTCTACTATTGTTTGCCTTTGGCATCAATACCCCCTATTAGCTGCATAATAAATGCTCGAGCAGCGCACATAAGCTCTAACTCTAGGGCACTACTTGATACATTTTCGAAATTTTGTTTTAACTAGCAAAATTTCAAACTGGTAAATTTATTCTCCCCATAACCCAACCATCGACCAAGCAAACGATCGTACAAAACCGCAGTTTCGGCCACCTTACTGAAACCGGTGACCACATAACCATCCACTGGTAACCCGAGTTGTAGTGCAACATTCTCGAGAGTGATGGTGCACTCCCCACACGGTAAATGGAATATGTGGGTCTTTGGCCACCACTTCTCAACCAATGCAGATATTAAGTCTAGCCGTAACTTAAAATCTCGACTAAACCAGTTGATCTAAATCAAGCCATTTTTTAGTATGACATTATACTGTCGTCAGGATGATAGCCCAGTCCATTGCTACACGCCCTCAAAATGTGATACTTATGTTGTCAATTTAAAAAAAATTAATCAACTAAAAAATAATTCTACAAATTTAGCATTTCAACTTTTCGGTAAGACAAAATTAAATTTTTTTACCTTCTCATTGATCTTTCGTGCCGTGTGATCGTCTGATCTGATAAGTGTACTCATACCTTAAATACAAGAAACTGATATAACTTAAATATTGTTATAAAATAAAGAGAGAAAGAGAGAATAAAGAACAAAGATAATACAAAAGCAATAGAGAATGTACTTTATTGATAAAAAAAAGGGTGATTAAAATACTTTATCAGAGTCTCTATTTATAGGTATAAAAGAAGTAGAGATCTAATCCTAATAACTATTAGAATTTAAAGTACATTAAAACTTTATCTTAATCATGATGGACATCCACTTAATAAGATATTCATAACACTCCCCCTTGGATGTCCATTGATAGATAATGTGCATCGTTAAAACCTTATTAGGAAAAACCTTGTGGGATAAAAACCTAAAGAAGGAAAAAGAGTACACAATCTATAATACGCATAATATGTTGTCACATTAAAAAACTTATCAGGAAAACCCAATGGGACAAAACCTCAATTAAGGGAAAAAGAGTGCAATGCGTATTTACTCCCCCTCATGAAAACATCACATATTTTCTCATATTCTACGTATTCAATCTTGAATACTAGTTTTTCAAATGACTATTTGAATGTATTTATTAAGAATTTATATTACCATTCTTTTAAAAGTCATGAGTGAGGGAAATTTGGAGAAATATATTTTGATCTCTTCAGGAGATTTAACAATAATCATAACCAACTTTAATCATGATTCTTTTATAAAAACAAAATTAGGCATTTTGGATCATTTTATAATCCTCATTCAACTACTATTCACTAAGTGGAATTTACCACATATGATCAAATTATTTTAATTCATTTAAATGAATAATTTCTTGAGAATCTTAATATGCTTCTAGCATCCTAAATTATTCAAGGATTTTAATATAAAATTTACTATATAGTGATTCGTAAAAGGTTGTAACAATAACCATTAGATGTAAGTTAAATCTTTTATGAATTACCAATTTAATAATATATCTAAAGGTTATTGCATCCACCACAAAAGAATATTATATCTTTTCATAATCAATACCAGGACTAAGTGAAAAACTTCATATTTTTATTCCGCTTTTGCAAAACTATTTCAATTGCACCCTCACTGGCTTTATACCTTTAGATATTTGGACTACTGGTCCAAAAACTCCATAAATTTAATTGCAAAATTGAGTTGTGTCTGTCTATTTTGATCAATTTATTCCATATCTATTTCTCAATAGATTTATTCAAGATCCTCATTTTATTTCTTTATTTCAATAATAATATTGCATGCAAAATCATTGTCGGCCACTTTTATTATTCGGTTCCACATTTTCTCGAATTGGCATAACTTATCAAGATCTCTTATTTTCATTATTTTAAAATTCAGTTTCAGGTACCTGAATCTCTTCTGAAGTTTTATTTATTAGTTATGTCTTGGGTCTCTTCTAGAGCACTCGCCTCCACTATATGACCATCTAGAATAATTTTCATATTTGAAACCGATCAATCTATTATTTATTCTAACTGATTGTTCTAATGGGACTTTGATTCAAATTAAAATATTAGATGGTATATAACACTTGGTTATTCTCATTAAGGTTGTAAATACATTTAACAGTTAACTTGTAATAAGTTATCCTTATTGAACTTCTGGTTCAATTACCCTCCCCCTAACTCATTGCAAGTTATTGTTTCTCTCCCCTAATGTTGGGAAAATTGAAAACTCATGTCACAATTAAATCTCGAATTAATTGTACAAAAATATTATAAAGAGACTCATATAAATATACATTCTCAATCTCTTATTATGATCTGTGCGTTGTGGTGGAGCAGTTGGAACATATACTGCACATTCAAAAATTGTAAGATGGGAAATATTTGCTTGATGCGTACATGTAATGGGGAGTATTTATAATTTATTGGCTTGATGCGTACAACATGTAAATCAATACAAGCATGAATCTTATGCTGAAATAGAAAGTTTTGTTCTCATAAGTAATGGTTTAGCTATTAGTTGTAGGCATTTGATAAGCAATTCAACTAAATCATTTTGTGTGTGAACATTAGTTACAAGATGTTCAACTTTTATCCTAATTGACATGCAATAATCATTGAAAACTTGGGATGTAAACTCATCGACATTAGCAAGATGAATTGTTTTAATTGCATAATCTGAAATTAATCATTTAAACAAGCAATCTCGCAAACGACAGGTTGCGAGTTGATAACGCATGTGATTATTTTGTAGATGCAGCTACCAAAATCATATAATATCAAAACATCCACATGGTGGATGAATGGGCCCATATTTATTTTAGAAATACAAGACATTAAATCTCAACTTTAGCTAGTGAGTTTCTAAGAACCAATTTTTATTGAGAGCAAGCAACAAATGAGAATTCTTTAAATTAAAGAATCTTCTGGTTCTTTAATGGATGTCCATATGAATTCTCAATTAATTTTCGCATCATATACGATCTATGATAGTCTAACTGGTCACGCCAAGTAGTAAACGCATTTGTATTAGTAAACTTCTAGTTGACTTTAACATGTGTTTCAATTGTACTAAATTGTAACAAATTGATAATTTTATAATTTGTATCCACATATAAGAACTATTGTGGCGTTTACTACTAAAATTTCTAAATAAATGTGAAGTTTATAATGCACTAAGTTAATAAATATAATTTCCAAATAATTATATGCAGTATTCGTTCGTTTCAGGGAATATGCCAAAATCTTCAAATGCCCAGAAATCTATTAATAGCAAACTTTGAAAGTGAATCTTATTTTCCATGTGTATAACAGGTACATAATCAATGACTTTTTATACATAAGTTTTCTCTCTTGCAAGTTCTCATCAGTAATATTTTACCACGTAATTTTAATTGAGAACTTATTCTGAATATTGTAGAGTTATACTCACAATTTTTAAAAAATACTTGCAACTTTATGTGCATCCAACCATAATAAGCTTTAGATAGGATTATCATATTCTATTGCTCATGAGTAGATATTTCACAGTCAAATATTTTGCATTCAACCCTTTAATAGGGATGATGACAAAATAATATCATAAAGATTATAAATTAATAACTCAATCCCCTTTTTTTATTCATATTAAATATAATATTTTCCTCATTCACAATCTCAATATGAGATCCATTACAAATAACTTTTAAAAGTAATGTATTAACCATCACAAATTTTGTGCTTTTTAGATAGTGATATATTAGCTCTTCTGGAGCTTTCAACTAATTTTGTATTATCAAATATTGGAGTAATATTTGTTTGTTTCAGTACCAAAAAAGATAAATATTTTCTATCTGTAATGATAGAATTCATTACTACATTTTCATGTCATTCCTCAAAGAATATTAACAGAAATAAAATATTTGAGCATACGCCACATATGTGGCCAATAATCTTTCATATCACATTGATAACATAAGTTATCTTTACCCTTTGAAAAGTTATCTTGAGAACTCTCATTGTTCTCTTATTTATTACTATGTTCCCACTTTTACAGGTCCATGAGTATATCTTTTATTTTCTTTATGTTTACATTTATTTCGGGGAATGCAACAAATCTAGTAGGACGAACTTATAAACATCCCAATAGATTCTTTATTTCATAATCACCATCGCAAACATGCATGGGATTTCAAATCAAAATCTATTTATGCATGTTGTCATGATTAGTCTCCAATTATAATAAAACATAGTAAAATATACCTGAAGATCTTTAACATCATCGTCATCACTAGAAGGTATGAGATAGTTTGAAAATATTCTTGATTTCATATAAATAACGGTATCAAATCTTTCACCATCCTTAAGAACAAAAAGTAAAATAAGTTAATCAAAACAATGATAACATATAATGAAAGAAGAATGAAAAATAATAATCAAATATGAAACATTAAATAAAAAAAATTTCCTATAAAAACTTTGCATCTTGCTGTCAAAGAAATTGAAAATCATGGAGGATAAATTTGATCGTCGATAAAAGGAACTATCACTTTGAGTAAGATCGTGCTGATAACGTGTTATAAAATAAAGAGAGATAGAGAGAATAAAGAACAAAGAAAATACAAAAGTAATAGAGAATGTACTTTATTGATCAAAAAAGGGTGATTACAATGCTTCATCAGAGTCTCTATTTATAAGTATAAGAAGTATAAAAGAAGTAAAGATCTAATTCTAATAACTATTAGAATTTAAAATACATTAAAACTTTATCTTAATCATGATAGACATCCACTTAATAAGATATTCATGACAAATACGAAATAATAAATTAATAAATTAATATAACATATCAATTATATTAATAAACACAATTCCCTAAACGTTAAATAAACTCAAATAACCAATTATAAAAAATATGTTCATGCCTTAAATATGAAAAATCGATATAACTTAAATACGAAATAATAAATAAATTAATATAACATGTCAATTATATTAATAAATGCAATTCCTCAAACATAAACTCAAATAACCAATTATAAAAAATATGCTATTATCTTAAATACGAAAAATCTATATAACTTAAATACAAAATAATAAATAAATTAATATAACATATCAATTATATTAATAAACATAGCTCCCCAAACATTAAATAAACTCAAATAACCAATTACAAAAAATATGTTCATACCTTAAATACGAAAAATATTGTCGAATATAACATTCTTCAAAAACATTAATAAAAAAAATAATTAAACCTAAATACTAATTTAAAGCTAATAAAACACAACAACAAATAACATTTCAAGTAAATACGAAAAACTAATATAAGATACCATAAAAACATTAATAAAACAAATTAATTATACTTTCAATACAAACCTAAAACTAAAAGAACACAACAAAAAAATATCCTTCCCCTTAAATATGAAAAAAACTGATATAAGATACAACAATAACATTAATAAAACAAACTAATCATACATTTAATACAAATTTAAATCTAATAAAATATATAAAATAATCCTTCTTTTAAATGTAAAAAACTATTATAAAATATCATATAAACAATAATAAACACACAAATCATACTTTTAATATAAACTTAATAAAATACATAAAAAAGTACCTTTCAATTTTATTTTTTTTACTCTCGAATGTATGTGGTGGGTGTCGCTATTTTACCCATGTGACTCAAAAAATAATATTTACAAAAATGACTCTAGTTAAAAAATATTCACTTAAATGACCTAAAATAAATAGTAAAATTAGGTTATAGGAAATAAATGGTCGGCACTACTATTTTTTTGTATTAAAAAAATATTTTTTGGGGTTTTGGATACTAGATGTCCGGCACCTATGTTTTTTAAAAAAAATAAATTTTGAGGGTGCTGGATTAAAAAAATAATTTTTTTTAGGGGTGTGGTGCCGGGTGCCGGTCAACAAATGGCCAAAATCACCCAACAAAAAAGATTGAAAATATTTCAACATAACCCCTCCTTGTTTGAAGTACTTATCATGTTTTTTAATTATTATTGCATCACTCACATTATTATTAAATTTAAAAATTAATTTAAAATATATTGAACTATATATTTTTAATAGATATTGGTGCTTCCATTAAAGGAGGCAGCACCAAAAATATAAAAAATATATTTTATTTTTTGATTAATTGTGAAAATACATGTGAAAATATAAAAATTTATATGAGTGCCGCCTTGAAAAGTGAGGATACGAAAAGAAATATATTGTTTTTCATCTTATATTTTTGTAATAATAAAATAATGATTAAAGGATCACGGTGCCGTGGGAAGTAGAGGCACCCATTATTACTTTATAAACTAAATCATTTTTCTAATTAATCTAATACTAAGATTATTTTCATAATTTTCTTAAAATTTTTTGGGTTATTTATCTAAAAAAAACACAAAGGTTAGAATTCTGTCCTATCATATTCAGAATCCTTCCTTGAAAATACCACCCTCTCTCTTCTACGGTCTACAATAAAGTCAAACTACTAACATTTGTGTAATCTATACAGTTTATAGGCTTGTGTTTAACACCTTCTCCGAGACTCCAACTCCAAATTAATTGCAGGCAGAAGCTTTAATTCCATTTTACAAAAATACAATTTAGAATTTCAATCTTCTGATTTACCCTAAAAGAGAACATAACAAGGTTTGAAACATATACAGTTCATTAAAATCATGTTAAGAGACACATTGGATTTCTCCCCTGGGCACTGCGATATTTTTCACTGCAAGCCTCATTCAACAAGCCGAAACCAGATGGTACTATTAAAGATTGACAAAATTAAATAAATCACCTCCCATTTCACTTAGAAAAAACTACCACAGCATGGCTCTTCCTCCTTGGCACATAATCAATGTTGACCTTGATATCTTCATCAAAGTCACAAGGCCTGTCTTCATCAATCCTCCCAATGCCAACACTATGACTTCTAGGCATCTTCAGAGACTGCCTGGCCTGTTGTCGTCGAACAAGGTCCAACTGAACCCTGTTGTTATTGTCTACACTTCTCGTGGAAACGGCCCTGATAAGTTCCCTCAAGTCATCGCCATTGCCCGATCTCGTTGAACTGACACTATAGCTCCTTGGAAAAGAATTAAGCTGGCCAGTCGAGCACCCCATGACAGTTCCATAGCCTACCCGTTCCGAGTATTGCGTCAAGCTTTTTACATAGAATTCCCCGGCCTTGATCAGAAACCTAATAGGTGCCTTTAGATACCTGCTTAATTTGCTTTCTTTGCTTCCCTTCTTGTTCATTTTGCTGTTAAAAAAAAAAAAACAGAACAAAAAGAGAGAAAAAGACTAAGAAACAATGGATTTAAACTGTCAGATCGATTGAAAGCTATACATTACATATGAAGAGAAAAGAGGGTTGGTGTAGAAGGATTATAAAGGAAAAGATGGAGCACTATAATTACAGGGCAGGGGCCAATCTTTGAAATTGCATGAAATCTATTTTGCAGTTTCCAACGATTATGAAATATTATAAGGAGTTCATGGAATTTGTCAAGGTAAAGCGGAAGGTCTGTTTTCAGAATCCAATCAAGGTATAACAAGACAAAAGAGAAACTCCAACCTGGAACTCTATGTCTCAAAAGCTTCAAGGATTTCATTGCAATGTTGAACCATTTATCTCTCCTCATACTCAAATTTTGTCCATTATAAATTAGATCTAGTGAGTTTTCAAATGATATTGAATACTAACACAGGCTAACATGTGAGAAATAAAGTAATAGTATTAATATAAAATTAAATCTTTGGTATTACGCAGGCTGCTTAATTAGTTGTCAAGCAAGCATTAATTTAACTATCTTAGCTGGATAAACTTTAAATATTACTACAAACTTTGATTTAATAATTTGATACATAAACATTTCTAATTGGTATTTAGGTTTATATTAAAATTTTAATTAATTTCATTTTTATTAAATATATAACAATAAATAAATTTTCTATAAGCTAAATAATGGAATATCTCGAATTCACTCTTAAATTTTAATTTTTTTTAATACTGTAGTCAATCCTCTATATAACTTTTCAATTAATTATCTCTTATTTATTTTAAGATTCTTAAACCATGTTTGCTTCAATGGAATTGCTATGCAATTACGTTCAAATTCTGAGGTGACCACCATTCAATTGTTTGGTTCAAATCATCCTACAAATTACGTAATATTCATTCCCGCTTCATTCGTTAAAAATGTTGAATGGTTATTCAACACTTAGCCCATGTAATGGTTATTCAGCAAATACAATGAATAACTTTAAATTTTTTTTGTTCCCAATGTATCCGTCAAAAAATCACAAATTTACAAGCTTATATTTGGTAAAAACTTGGGACGTTATTCTTTCACCATTTTCTTCCAAACTTTCACTTTTCATCTTTCTATCAAATTGAGGGAAAGGAAAGCTCAGCACGTCGAATTTGTCTCTAGGTAAGCATCAATTTTCATGGGTAAGATTCAAGCTTCTTGAAAATTGAACAATATGGGTATTTGATACTTGAGTTTGATTTGAGTTTTTGATTCGTTTTTTTCTTAAACTGTTCAAGAACTTGAAAACTGAACAATATCAGTCTTTGATGCTTGGGTTTGATCTGAATTTCTAAAATGTCTTTCTCAATTGAAAGTTTAACTTTCTTTTACTATTTTTTGTTTTGTTTTTCCTTCTTTTTTTTTTTGGTTCTTCAAGTGTGGGGATGATTTGTTAGGTTTCGTTTCAAGTGGTTAATTATTTTTTCTATTTTGATGGAGAATAGATTAAGGCTATCCAAATTTTCCTTCTTGATGGTTGTTTATAGCTTTGATTGGTCTCTTGATTTCAATGAAACCAAAATTTTAAGCTAAATTTATATTGTTTAGCTGTAACGCTCCTAACCCGAATCCATCACCAGAATAGAGTTACGGAGTATTATCGAAGTTACCGATTTATTTATCAGATATTTTATTTCATCTAACGTTCATATTTGGAACCAATTAAAATCAAACATATTGTCCCTTAAACGTACTTATTTTTCTCGATATGTTTTACTTGAATTTATTACTCGTCTCAATATTCTTAATTTCCTTGTATCAACGTATCAAAGATAATCACATATTTACATGTCATGATAAATATCATTCTCTCGCCATTTCTTCATAAACATAAATCAGGTAATTCATTATATTGATATTTCATGCATTTAAAAATACAATTCAAGTTACACTAACTTATCTCGTTGCTTGTTCATGTTTATAATTTCATTAATTTAATATTTTTTTTCCACGTTCAAGTCTCGTTTCGAGTCATCCGGATCTTTATAAATAAATTTGATCGTCGTTTTCATTTATTTCATGTTCTAATACATTCAATTAATGCTCTAAACAAAAGTACCATTTTACCCTTAAACTTTTAATTAATGATGATTTCATCTTTAGGCTCAAAAAAATAAAATTCTTGTAATTTAATCCTTATTTCCAGCCGTTATTCTCATACAAATTGATAACAACCCATGAATTCTATAAAATATCAGAATTTTTCATAATTTCAACACTTTTCAATTTAATCCTTAGAACATGTTTTTCCCCAATCTTGAACTAAATTAATAATTTCATTCAATTTTACAATTTTAAATAATAAAATAACCCATTTCATGCAAATTGGTAATTTTTAACATTTTTTACAAAATTGCCCATAAAGTTTTACTTTTATTCAATTTAGTCCCTGAGCCTAAAACATGCAAATTAGCGATGCTAGTTGAATATTCATACATATTTTTCCTCCTCCTCCTCTCCATTCCACATCCTTAATTTATATAACATGCTATAAATAAAATTATCAATAATTTCACTATTTACTTATATGTATATTAAAAACTGTCCATTTGAGTTATAGTCATTAAATTATTTATATCTTGAGCTGAAGAACTCAAAATTAAGATCCGCTAATTTTTCATGAAACTAGACTTACATATATTCTTACCATAAAATTTTCAAAATTTTTGGTTTAGCCAATAAGTACAGTTTATTCTTTAAAGTCACCTCTGTTCTGCTGTCTGACAGTTCTAACCCTTTTTCACTAAAAATTAATTATCTCCTCGTACAGAATTCGAATAATGTTTCTGTTTGTTTCTATTGAAAATTTACTCATTCAGGATTCTAAAAATATAAATTTAAGCCCATAATTATTTTCATCCAATTTTTTATGATTTTCCAAAGTCAGAACAGGGGAACCCGAAATCATTCTGACATTGTCTCATAGAATTTATTATATCTCACAATTTACAATTTCATTGCTTACACCGTTTCTTCTAAGAAAAACTAGACTCAGTAACCTTTAATTTCATCAGTAACCTTTAATTTCATATTTTAGTCAACCTATAATTCAATTTCCACAATTTTTGGTGATTTTCCAAAATTTGACTATTGCTGCTGTTTAAAACTATTTTAGTGCAACATATTGATTACCAAGTTTATAACACCCTTATTTCCATTCTCTACCATATTTCCCATCATTTTCTCTTATTTCCCTTCACTAATATATCAAGAACATAGAACCTTATATAAGAAAACTCTACCTTAACATCATTTTCTTGCTTTTGAAATTACCTTACATGAGAAACTCTACTTAAAATATATTGAAATCTTAAAGTTCTTACCTTGTCCTATTGATTTCAATCTTTAACTTGATTTTTCTCTCTCCTCTGACTTCTGTTTCTTGAATCCAACTTGATATTCTAACTCCCCTTAGTCTCCTTAACATTTTTCTCTCTTGGTAGCTATGGAAATTCTTTTGATTTCTAGGTGAAAATGGTGAATTTTTGGTGGAAGGACTAAATTGTAAAGAAAGGAAAGTTTCTTCTTCTCTTTTCTTTCTAACGTGGGATGCATGGAAATGGATGGTGTTGTTCCCTCTTTTTCTTTTTCTTTTTCTTTCCACACACACACATATATATATACTAAATAAAATAATATTAAATAATAATAAATATCTTATTAAATATTAATAAAATAATATTTTTTAATTAAATAATTATAAAATATCATCAACATCATCATTACTTTCTAGATTTCTCTCTCTTCCAATTGACCATTTTTACCCTTTGTGATCTTTTAAAATTCCATACGTGAGTCATCACTTAATTTGGTAACATTGCTATTTATTCTCTCATAATTCTTCACCTATTCAATTTGGTCCTAATTAATCAATTTTCCTTGGTTTCTAGATCATTCTACCCTTAAAATATTTGCACTATTAGTCCTTCAATTTTTTCGTATTTACACTTTAATCCCTCAAATTTTGAGTATTTACTCTTGGGCCATAAAACTTTTCTCACTTTTACAATTTAGTCTTTTCTTGAATCAATATGTCATAATATACTTCCCAGTGACATAACTCAATTTTCCTCTTCTTGTCACTTTATTTCCTTATTTTACCATATTAAGGATAAGATCTTATTATAGAAATTTTCAAGGTGTTACATTAGCATCATATTATTTCAGTTTTTTTTAAGGAGGAAGATAAAAGAGGGGTAAAGTCCTTTTTAGATTAAAGAAAGACAAAAAATGGCAGAAGAGATTCATGGATTAGAAGAACAAAATTTTCTCATACAATTTGTCATAGATTGGATCTGAGGGACCTACAACTATGGTTATTTATGTTAAAATGAAAATGATACATATTAATGTGATGAAAGAGTGAAAGGATTTTGACTTTGTAAGAAATGTCTGGTTGCCAAAATGACATTTCTCATTTTGGATGTCCTTTTAATAAGATCTTTCATTTTTGTTTAGATAATAATATCTATTTTAACTTTATAATCATTTGCTCTTTTTATTCATTTAATTATTTACTTCAGCTTTCAAAACAAACCTTGCATTTATAACATATCTTTATGAAGTGATATTAACATTTTCTATGTTTTTTTTGCCAATTTCACGTAGTGGAATCACACATCCCACATTGACAAAGAACTGCTATCATTTTCTTAACAAATCGCCCCACACCAAGAAAATATCCACGTGATCCAAGTACACCAACAAAAGAACCACTCTAATAATTAGGGTGTCAATTCTGCTATCTTATTTATTTTGTTATGCTTACTGCACCTCCAAATGTATATGACTTCTATTTTTAAATTATTTTTTCTTTTAGTGACCAAACTTGGTTATGGCTTCATAATAGGCTTAAGACTTTATCCTATGCAGTTTGGAAGGATTAATGACTTGTGTAGTTTTTTGACTGCCTCTGGACATACCAATGCCTAGAGTAGAAAATCTTGCACAAAGGATATTGAAAAATGGTATCCATAAGTATAGGGGTCAGGTTGTAATATAGTTACAATGGAGTAGGTGAGTACTCCAAGGATCGTACCCAAAGGAGGCGAGCACTAAATTAATTCTAACTCGAACATAAATAGAACTAATTAATACTTTAATCAGTTTATAGTACGAAGAATCAAAATAAGAGTTTTTGATAAACTATACTAATAATAAGAAAGAACAAGAAAATTAAATAAATGAAAAGCAAAAATAAAATAGAAAAATATGTATCAAATCCGCACATAGGTGATTAGTTCGCTTTGGTAATTCTAATCAACTATTGTCTCGAGCTTTCTTGTTCAATCAACTAGTTAATATCCCAATAGGATCTTCCGATACGTCCACTGAAATACTGAGTCGGCAGGGACTACTTATCTTCTAACCTCATAGTTCAGACCGATTTAAGGTTGAGGTGTTCACAGATAGGTCATACCAATTTTGGATTAATTCCAAGCTTGATGACTTCTTAGGGTTGTCAGGCCTAGGGTTTAGGTTCTTCCTATCCTGAACAGTTGATCCGTTAAGAAATCCCTACAAAATAGTTAATTATTCATACCTCCTCTAACTAATCCCCATTCCTCATGGATCTAGTAAACCGTGTAAACTTGAAAAAAAAGAATAAACATAAAGAACAATTTCAAGAATAAAGTTTAGAAGAAGCTTGATTATATTGATTTTAAATGCAGAATCCTCACAGAGTTTGAAAACAATTTCAGAATCTGGTTTCTTCTCGAAAGTAAATAAAAAAGATGGAAATAAAGTCTAAAACCTAATAGAAAGGGAAAAAAAACTAAAACTAAAGAGAAAAAATTATACAATAGAAAGAGATGTCCATAACATGTGTTAAATGGGCCTATTTATAAATTTAGAATGGTCGTTGTCCTTAACCTTAGGTTAACTAACGTTCCTAAGCTTAAAGTTGGATTGTGCGGACCAAAACGCCCCTGGCTCATATTAATTTCCCTTACAGAGATGATGTCGCAACACAACAGGCCTGTGTCGCGACATCAAGGGCAGTATATTCAGCTTCAAGGTGTCTTTAGGGGTATGTCGCGACATCCTTAGGCTATATGGCAACATTGAAGGTAGTCTTGGGCTTTTTCAGTTCTTATCCTTATATTGTGACATCTAATGCTCCGTGTTGCAACTTAGCAACCAATTTTGAGTTAATACACTTTTTAATAGTCTCCTGCACACTTACAAAATATATTAGCTCACCCTTAGGCCTCATTCGGCCCTTAAGGCCAATAAAAGACTTGAATAACACAATTTATTGAATTAACTAATACTTACAGAAATGTAATTAAAACTTAACTAAAATGCTCATGTTCAAGCTCCTAAAGTGTGAAAACTAGTTTAATCTGCTACACCAAATTACAACAAATCAAACTCCCTCACACTTAAGTTATTATTTGTCCTCGAGCAATATAAAAAAAAATGAAAAGATGACCCTTGAGCAATTATGATACAAGTGTTAGCTTTGGAGCACATGAATAAGCAATTCATATTCACATATAATCTTGGCATAAGATATAACTGGCTTACCACTTTTGATATTAGACTCTTAGGTTCGGTATATTACAAAACATACAAGTTTTAAGGGTCTTAAATGTAGGAATCTATCAATAAATCATACAAGTAATTTGATTACCTTAGTTGAATGCAAACAATCATAAATGCAATTATTCAGTATAATTTCAAATTGTGAATAAATCTACCTAGATCATAGGACTTTTCGGCTTGTAACATTCTGAGGCTTAGGACATGTATAGATTTTAAGAATAGTAAGCATCAAATAGTTTCAACCACAAAAATAGTTAGGCATATCATATTGTCTCCTATTCTCCCCCTTAGTAACCCTTTCCTGCTTACCACCTTATGCCTACTTCTCTCACCTTCCTTATTTTTCCTTATAGGAAGTCACAACATAATATAACAATCACGGTTAGCTTACAAGTTTTTGTGCACTAATGAATGAGCTTTTCTACTTTTGTGAATTTTTCCCAATTTTTTTCTTTTTCAATACATCTTACTTATAAATGCTCTTACTTCTCAAGTACCTTTTCTACTTGTTTTGATTCTCTTCTTGAAATTTTATTTTATTGCATATATTGGCTAACCTATAATTACTATATCACATTAATCCCTCCTATTTCACTCTATTTTTACAAAATCCTCTATAATGTATCTACTTAACCCTCAATTCGTATGGCCAAATGTTTATAGTTGTGCAGTTTAAGACAAACGGAAAAAGGATAAGTACAAATTTATATTTTGGCTTGAATTTTGTATAAATTTTTTTCAAGAAGTGTTTTCTGGCTCAGAAATAGGTACTAAAGATAGATAACAAGGTTAGCTTTTTGGCTTTGGGTGTATTCCAAACAATGCCTTAGGTCATCCCTAGGTATCTTAATATTCACAACTCTAATAAACCAAACAACTACAAGTTCAACAATTTATCATTCATACTAGCATGCTTGTTATATTCTCTATATCATTTAGTACATTCAATTGCTTTAATGCTTATTTACAGTGTAATATATAAAATTTAATAATCTAATAATCAAAAATTTAAAATCACCTATAATCATGCCAATGTTTTTGTAAATACAATCAACCTATGTACATGCTCCTAAGTAATCACTTGTATTTCTACAAGCTCAAGCATACAAATGACAAAAAATAAAAAAAAAATCAAAGAAAAGCATAAAAATTCAAGAACAAATTTTTTATGTTACCTTCTCCATACTTTAGATAACACATTGTCCTCAATGTGTAGCCCTCACAAAGATAAAGAAAGAAGTTACTCGATTGATCGTGATAGTTTCATAGGTTATTGGTGTGTGCTTCCTCCGTTGATCATTTAAAGATCTAATTGTTGTGCCTCTTCCATATGGGGTTTCTACATAGAAAATTAGAACAAGACACAAAACAACCAATAATCTACTATTAATCCTAGTCCTAAAAAAATTAAATAAAAATCATCTTAAAAATAATTAATACAATCCTTAAAAACATTAAAGAGTTTAAATTAATCTTCCTTTGAATCATCCCAATGTGGCACACGCCTTATTTTCATTGGGGTTTTTCCCTTTCTTGAGCCATATTCTTGGCGAGAGCTCCCACTCGTCGAAGGCGCATGGCGGGTTGGACTTCAGATGATGGGCCCTTCTAGTGTAGAATATTGTGGTTGAAAGGAAGATTGTGTTTGCTCTCATTCTCTAGAGTTACCTCCCCCTCTACATTTTGTGTTTGGCCGAACATGTCTGGCGGGTAATTGGAGTTCTTAACTCGTTCAATCGGGAAAATTCTTAGAGTACTGGGTCTTTTTCCTACATCCACCTAATTATCCCATCAATCTTTTCCTTCATGCCCCTGCTTGCCCCTCTTCGAGCTTTCGTCTTCTCTTTCTATTTAAGTGAAACTAGGACATCTATATTTTCTTTCCTTTTTTAATTTTAGTTCATGATTTGTTTCCTTTGAAGATTGATGTTTGTGTATACAATGAATCCTCGATAAAGCTTTTTTTTAGTTTCATGAATTGTTCATTCTCGCCCATTGGAAATCTTGCCCTTTAATATAACTCTGTCACCAAATCGGGAAACAAGATTCTAACTTTTTAGCTGTATGCACAATACCTCATTTCACGGTAAATTTGTTTACCCACACATATCTACTTGCGTTGCAAAATGTCATATGACAAAATAGCTCGAAGAGTATTAACATTAGAAACATTTAATGCGGGTGTTAGTGCCTAGGAGCTACATCCACATTTTTGCTACTGGGAAAATTATTGCTTGATTGAAGTTAATTGGCAAATCTGTATCTGGCCTACGCTTCCATATACCTCTATCTTGACTTAAGTACTTAATGACATCCTCCAAATTTATATTCTCCAAATTGTCTAAATAAGTGCTATTAAGGAAGTATTTCCTATAGAAAGGTACATCGTAGAATTCACATATCTCCCTAGGAGTGATCGACACCTCTTTACCTCTCACTGTTACAGTGTCCCAATTTAGTCTTTTTTGTATTTCTTGGTCTCTAAAGGAAGCGTAAAATTCTTGCACTACTGAGGTCATTGTAGTTTCCTTGGGAATGATACAAAATCGCTCCCAACGATAGTACCTAAATAAAGTCTAAATTTTATTACACAAAACCATTGAGGGTTCGAACCCTCGCTCTTGGATGAAAACCTTACTCTGTAACTCGGGAAAATATTTTTCTGCATTTGGATTGTCAAATGTTACAGGGTTCGAAACTACCAGAGTTTTTTGGACCATAGTTTTCTTACTCTTCCTAGGAGGCATTTTTTACTATTCTATATTAAAAAAAAAGAACAATATAGTAATAATCAATGAAACAGTAAAATGAGAAGGAAATACTTAAACCTCGACGCCCTTGTTCCTTTTCTAAATGCTGAATGGTTTTGCACCCAACTTCAACTTTTGAAATCAACCAAAGGGACAGGTTTAATTAGGGTTTGGATTGAAAAGAAGGGTTTGTGGATGGAGGAGAGTAGAGATTTTTTAGTAGTTAAGAAGGGTTAAGATGGTGATTGGAAGTGTTTTTAGGTTAAAATTAGAGTTTTATAAAGTTAAAAATTAGGTGAAATAAGGTTTATGTCACTGGGTTACGCAAATGGGTCGGGTTGACCTTGTAGAAAATTACAGCGATGTCATGACACAAGGTGATGCAAGTCTCAGGGCCCAAAATCAGGCTCATGAATGTAATGGGCTTAAATTTCCTCAAGGCCCAATAACGAGGTTGAAGGCCAAGCAAATCCAAGCAAGATTGAACGAGACCATCCAAGACTTCATTACCAAGGCCCTAGATATGCACACGATCAAAAAAGAAACTCAATATTCACTTTCTTGTTTTCAAGAAAATCAAGAAACCAGATCTTGGTTCAATTTTATTGTTTTGGACAATTTCAAGAATCAAGAAAATCAAGATTTCAAATCTTGGAAATCTTAGTCCAAGAAACTGAATCTTGTAGCCAAGGCATATTGGATTTCAGGTACGAGTTTGAACGAGCTAATTTCGAGAGCAAACATATCACAATACCAAATTCTTGTAAAAATGGCCTATTAAGAAGTCTACAAGCCCCTCCTAAAGTTTGGAAAGTAATTTTATTGAATATCAAGCCAAATTATGAAAGTGGCCCAAATTGTAAAATATTTCAACTATAGGTCCAATTTTTTTTAATAGGTAGATCATCATGTAAGAATTCAGCACAAGGAACCCATTTAATTCATTTGGATGAATTCCCATTAAAAGTCCATACTTAGAATTATTTTATTTTTTTATTTGATGAGTTGTCATGTTAGTTATTCCATTAGGGTTGGAAAAACTTAATTTGGGGGTCTATAAGTAGCATGGATGTTCACCCTTATATACACACAATTAATTTATGTTTTTTTTAGTTAATAATATTTCTCTTTAAGTGTTTTTTTCAATAATTGCTCCTGAGTTTCTTTAAGAAGTTGTTTTAACAATCTTTCAGGTTGTGGGAATTATCTTTAAGTTTTTTCTTGCCAAGATCTTTTTCTTGGAGGGGGAGTTAGAGCCATTGAAAGAAGTTGTAGATTCTTAATGTTTCTAAGGCTTCTTAGGACGTCATCTTCTCTTTTTTATCCTTAATTTATCATTTCTTGCTTATTTAAGTTAGTTCTTGCTGTTTTGGCTTGCTGCTTTTATTAATTTTTGTTCTAGGTTAAAGTTGCTTCAATAAAGACATTCTTATATCTTGTTCCATCAAGAAACACATCAAAATTATGAGTTTTAATATTTTGTTTTTGTTTCAAACATTCTTGCACAAAATAGTTTGCTTTTGTCTTTAAAATCACTTCTAACAAATCTGTTTGTGTTTTGTTTTTCCAAATCTGATTGGAGCATTTTCTTGAGGTCCAAGGACAGTTTCTTTCCATTCAAAAAACCTAATTCATTCTCTTTTGGACTCTTTACCAGCCATTTCATCTTTCTTTTATTTTAATTTCGTTTGACTTTTTTTTGTAACAGCTAATCTATTTTTATTGTTTCTCGTTTCAGTTTACGTTCTTCTAGAGATCTAGGATAAATCCGTGACTTTGACAAACTTTACAATCCGCTTTCACATTCATCCACTCATTCCGTATCACAAGGGTTCCGTGTTGCGACATCCTTGTCTGTTTGTTGATGTCGCGACGCCGGGGTTTGATGTCGTGACACTTTGTAGTTTAGAATTTTTGGAACTGTATGCCATGTCGTGACATCGAGATAATTTTCTTGGTTTCTTTGCTGCTGGTCATGGTGTTGCGTTACCATGTTGCTACACTGACTCTTTTTTTCCCAAAATTTTCATCTTCTGGGCTCCTCAGGTGCATGGTATTTTTGTGTTTGATCTTTTTGTTAACAATTCAATTAATTGGTTAGTGAAATATACAATTTTTTGTAGTTAGTGAAAGTTACATAAACATGTTAGGTTTTGCTGCCAGACTCATCGATCAGGTTAATTAGTACACCATTGGGTGCTTCTTGCAGTTTAATTTTGTTTGTATTAGTCCAACACCCATTGTGTGATTTTATTCTTCTTCATTTATCTTGCTCTCAAAGTTTGCCCTTTTGGCTTGCACTAATCACTGAAAATTCCTTCAGCAAATCATAACTATTAATCGCTTGCAGAATTAAGGAACAACACAACCATCACAACTTTCATTTTTCGTCCTTGTTCTGCAAAAGGTTCAGGGTTGCTATTCATATTTATTATACATAAAGTACTTAGATAACCTTTCTAACAGAAATGGCATTACAGAGATTTCCTTAGACATTTTGATTAGTGTGCCATTTCATACCACATAACTTAAGTCCTGGTTCTAGAGTCCTTCGAGTCTTTCTATAGGTTGTATTACCATTATATCATGTGTTTCTCGTAGTAATCGAGTACTTCGTGGTTCCTTTAGTCCTACTTCCATGCTTATCAGTGGTATCATTCGGATAATGCCTACTGTGTGGTCATAAGTCCTATAAATGTATATTTTCTCTATCTTTGACATTTGGAAGATCCCTAAAACATTAAAATTTTGGGGCATCTAATTAAGGATTAATGTCTTGCAAAAAATATTCAAATTTAGTATATCCCCTGAAAGTGCGTGGTTATCATCGTTCTTTCTTACAAGCTTCCTAGACTTCAGGCATTCTTCCATTAACTTGGCAGTGAATATCAGTAGCTCTGATTGTCGGGGTAGATCCATAACATACTGATCTTGTATGTTGTCTTCGTTGAAAGAATCTAACATTGTTAGATAGGTGAGTTTAACTCCTAATTAATTCCTGTGTCCCCTCACCATTTCCTCAACCTATTCTATAGCTTCTTGGGATTTATTCTTTCTATTCCAATTTGATATTCTATCATACTCAGGGTTAACCGATTATTCGAGATCTCCCCTTCGTCACAAGTTCTTACCATTAAATTCTCCTCCTTCTTCATTCTTTGGTCTTGCTTGTATTAATACCCCTTCATATTTGTATCGATGTTGATGTCATCATCTTCTAAGGGAGTGGGAATTTCTTCTTGAAATTGACTTAATTCAAGCATCAATAGTCATTGGTTCTCTTGAATCTCCCATTCACCAGTGACTCATTCTTTGTAAATATCAACATCATAATTTAATTCCTCATCTGACCACATATAATCAAAATTATCCATGGTTTATACTAGCCAGTTCCGTGGTTACTGTTGTAGGTATCTTTGAACGAAACTGTTCACGAAGGTTTTTTGAAAAGCAGAGAAATGTTAGTAATATAAATAATTAACTAAACTAAAATTGTATCTATAATCTAAATATTTCCCAATTATTCTATTAATATGTGAAGATTAAAATAAAAATAGTGATGTTGCCTCCCGGCAATGGTGCTAACAACTTGATCGCCTCCGGACGTACCAACATCTAGAGTAGAAAATCCTGCACAAAAGATGTAGAAAAATAATATCCGTAAGTATAGAGGTTAGGTTGTAATATAGTTACAATGGAGTAGGTGAGTACTCCGAGGATTGTACCCAAGGGAGGCGAGCACTAAATTAATTCTAACTTAAACATAAATAGATCTAATCAATACTTTAATCAGTTTATAGTATGAAGAATCAAAAGAAGAGTTTTTGATAAACTATACTAATAATAAGCAAGAAAAAGAAAATTAAATAAATGAAAAGCAAAAATCAAATAAAGAAACATGTATAAAATATGGACATGGGTGATTAACTTACTTTGGTAATTCTAATCAACTGTCATCTTCGGCTTTCTTATTCAATCAACTAGTTAATATCCCAATAGGATCTTCCGATATGCCCACTAAAATACGAAGTCGGCAAGGACTACCTATCTTTCGAACTTACAGTCCAAACCGATTCAGGGTTGAAGTGTTTATGGATAGGTCATATCAATTTTGGGTTAATTCCTAGCTTGATGACTTCCTAGGGTTGTCAGACCTAGGGTTTAGATTTTTTCTATCCTGAATAGTTGATCCGTTAAGAAATCCCCACAAAATAGTTAATTATTCATATCTCTGCTCATTAATCCCCCATAAGAGGATTAGTTCTTCATGGATTTAGTAAACTGTGTAAACTTGAAAAAAAGAATAAACATAAAAATGATTTTAAGAATAGAGTTTAGAAGAAGCTTGATTATATTGATTTTAAGCGCAGAGTCTTCATAGAGTTTGAGAACAATTTCAAAATCTGATTTCTTCCTGAAAGTAAATAACAAAAATGAAATAAAGTCTAATGCAGCGACGTAAAAATTTTAGCTTTGGTCGCTAATTGGGGTGTTGATTGAAAGTTTAAAGATCGAGGTTTAATTTTAAAAAGGGGAGTCGCCACCGATCCTTTTTCCTAGGTGTGATCGGACACCTAATAAATCCTCTTTTTTTAGAAACAAACAGAAGGCCGAGTTTAGGTCTACGTTAAAAGCCAGAGAAGAAATAGGGTTCGAGAGTCGGTTACGCACGAGGAAGGTATTAGTACCCTCGTGACGCCCAAAATTGGTATCTTTATTAAACAAGTGTTGTCTTAATTTTCAAAATTGCAAGTTCAAAGTAACATTTAATCGTGATCCAATCAAAACACGAGAAATTTCAAGTTTCGTTTTCTTTTGAGAAGGACGTTCCGTTTTTAACACGAGCCAATTGATATTCACCCAACGTAGCGATGATATCGACAACTTAATGTTAAACCGGTACGTTGCCTTACTTATTGAAATTAAAAACATGAGTAAAAATATTTCTAGATAAAAAATAAAAGTGATAGAAAAGTAACATTGATGTTGAAATAAGATGTGAACTAATATGCTAACTTCGAAACGGATAAATAATAATAAAAAGTTAAGAACATATGAAGCAAATAATATATAAAATATTAACTATGTATATGCGATAATAATGGTATTAAACAAGAAATAGAGACGAACATATATAAACATATAATAATAATAAGTAAAGTGATGGAAACATAATATTAAAAACACTAATAATGTTACCTATATATATACGTATATATATTTTAAATATAAACATGATAATAGTATTACAAAGTATATACATAGTATGATGTTAAAAATACATACATAATATAGAGTTATTGAAATATATATATATATATATATATAAGATAATATGTAAGAAAAAATAATAATATAGTACTCAAATATATACATAATATATATAAAAATACAATACTAAAAAGGTATATATATACATAATATATAAAAATGCATAATATTTAAATATTTACATAATATATACATTCATGATAATAATGTTGAGAACCTCTATTAATAATAAACATATACCTATATGTATTAAAGATATATACATAAATAATAAAACATATACTAACATTCATAGTAGTAAGGATAAAATATATACATGATATGTAGATATATATATATATATATATAATAGATATTAAAAACGTATGTAAGTGACATTTATGAAAAATATATAATATTAAAATAAAATAATAAATGATAATAACGGAAATAATAAGTATAATAATAAATAAAAATAATATACTGAAAATAATACTAGATATGAAATATGTGTACAGAATAGTATATAAAACATATAACTAATAATATTGAAGATATATATATAATATATATACAACACATATATGATATATACATATACATTAGAAATAATAACGGTATAAAATAAAGTTATTAATACGCTACATAGATACGCATTTACATGAATATAAATAATAAGGATATTAGAAATACTTAAGATATAATATTTGAAATATATGCATAATATATAAAATATATATATAATGTAGTATTAAAATATATACACAATATATACATAATAATAAAAACTATTGATAATGCTTCACAAATATATATATACTAAAAATATACATGATAATATATAAAATATAATATTAAAGATATATATAACGTATACAAAAAATGTATATATATATATAATATTACATAAGTACATTAAACACACATACATATATAATATATTATACACTAAGACATAATAATAATGATAATAATAATATTGAAATATAAAAACAAATATAATAACGATCTTAAAATAAAGAAATAAGGTAACACCATCAATAAATATACATATACATATACATACATAATAAACATACACTACTACATGTGATAAATACAATAAATATAATAAGTATATAGAGATTATAATTAATAATAATAATAAATAACAGAAAATAATAACAAGTTAATTTGAAAATAAACAGTGAGCTAACACGAAAGGACTAAATCGAACATGAAACAAATTTTTAGGGCAAATTCAAAAAAGAAATAAAGAAAAAGGATCTAAATGCAAAACGCGCGTAACCTAGGAGGACCAAAACAACAATTACCCCTTTTCATCAAAACGCAGCGTATATAAGGGGACTAGATTGAAAACCGCAAAAAATTATGTGGCCAAATTAAAAAACATGAAAGACTTAATTGCAAAACATTTAAAAAGCGGAGGGGTTAAACGCACAAATAACCCCTCCATTAAAAAAACACGCGGATCCTAGCGGGTCGGGTCGAGTTGGTCCGACCCAGGGCAAAACGACGTCATTTGTGCCCTGAAATTTAATGCCAAAACGGCACCGTTTTTAAAGGCTATAAATAGCCTAAAAATCAGAAAAAATTCATTTGGAGCCAGGAAAGAAAAAAAAGAAAGAGAGAGGGAGAGCTGGCGATATCTCGGTGGGAGCCAGTCACGGTCCGATCATCGGACGTCACTTGTATTGGCGCCGCACCATCGTGAAAAGGTAATTTTTTCTTTTTTTTTATTATAAATATTTGTTTTATATTTTTTTTGTTTTAAATATATATATGTGGAAAAATAGGCCTGAAACGAAATTAAAAATAGAAATAAAGAAAAAAAATCACCTTAAATGTTTGATGCCTGTGTTTTAAGTTGCTGGATTGATGCTATTCTCGTGTTTCCCTTATATTTTTTTGAATCTGCTTGTGTATATTGGAATATCCTTTGTATTGATGAAAAAAATCTAACCCTTAATCTGTTTTTCATTCGGCCTTTTATAGCCTATGTTTTACACTGTCTTATTATTATTTTTTTGCTATCTCTTGCTTCTGTCTTGCTTGTTTAATTTGTTTTTGCAGGGTATGGCCGGTGCTGCAAAGCTGGTGGCGCAGAGGGCAGTTGGCCGACAGTCAGGGGGTGGTTGCGGAGCAAGTGGGAAGAGGGTTAGGTAGCTAGGGTTTCTTGATTTATTTTGGTTGTTGGGCTAGGTCAATTTTAGGTTAGTGGGCTAGTGGCATTTGGGCCACTCAGGTTTGATTGTAAACGGGCCAAAATTGGCCTATAACAGCTGCCCTTCTTTGCTCATTATCATGTAACGGGAATAGGACAAAGACACAAAGAAAGGCCAATTTTGCCCGATCTTGCTGAGTCTTGACTTCTTTGGTGCTCTTCTTGTTCAAGTAGTCTCTTTCCAGTCTGCTGCATCTTGTAGCTTTAGCTCGATCCACTGCATCTTTTGATATGCCTTGTAGCTTCAATCTATTCCAATGTAACTTCAAGGATATGATATTTGTGGCTTCGATCTACTTCACTGTGACTCCAGAAAGAGAAGATCTACAACTTCAATCTGCTCTTTTACTGCTTTAGTAAGGTAAGGTTTGTAGTCTCCTCTTCTGCAACTTTAGAAAGGCGAGATCTGATATCCTCGATCAGCTCCACTACAACTTCAGGAAGACAAGACTTGCAACTTTGACCTGCTTCACTGCAACTTCAGAGAGACAAGACTTGCAACTTTAACCTGCTTCACTGCAACTTCAGGGAGGCCAAAACTGGTGTCTTCCATCAGCTCCAATCTTTATTCTTTACTCGGCATGTGATCCTGAGCTCAACTCATTTCTCGCAATATGAATTGACTCTTTAAAACTAGACATTAAAAACAGAAATTGAAAATATCTTAGCACTTGAGCCAAGGCTCAACTCACTTCTCGCAATATGAGTTGATTTTTGAAAACAGAAATTAAAATAGAATTTGAAAATACCTCGGCATGTGACCCGAGACTCAACTCACCTCTCGCAATATGAGTTGATTTTTAAAAAATATAAATCGAAAAAACAGTAATTGGAAATACCTCAGCGTGTCCTGAGGCTCAACTCGTTTCTCGCAATACGAGTTGACTTTTTTTAAAAAAAAGAATTGAAAAGCAGAAATTGAAAATACCTCAGCATGTGAGTCGAGGCTCAACTCGCTTCTCGCAATATGAGTTGATTTTTGACAAACAGAAATTGAAAATACCTCAGTGTGTTCTGAGGCTCAACTCACCTCTCGCAATATTAGTTGATTTTTTTGAAAAAAACTAAAATTGGAAATACCTCGGTGTGTGACCCGAGGCTCAACTCGCCTCTCGCAATATGAGTTGATTTTTTGAAACACATAAATTGAAAAGCAGAAATTGAAAATACCTCAGCATGTTCTGAGGCTCAACTCACCTCTCGCAATATGAGTTGATTTTGATAAACAGAAATTTGAAAAAACAGATTTTGAAAATACCTCGACATGTGACCCGAGGCTCAACTCACTTCTCGCAATATGAGTTGATTTTTGAAACATAAATTGAAAATACCTCAACATGTCTTGAGGCTCAACTCACCTCTCGCAATATGAGCTGATTTTTGAAAACAGAAATAAAAACATCAAAATACCAAAACCTGTCATTTGGTAGAACTCATGTGTCTTTTCCTTTGACTCAGTACAGCTATCATCACATCCTCTTGCTCTATTGGAGTACCTGTATATGTCATGCATGATGTTATCATGATATGTACATGTTTATCTTAAATGTCTTTATGCCTACATGATTATGCTATGCGCCTTAGGCATGTTTGTCATATGTCCTTTTTCGTCACGATTTTTGAGGATCTGCGTTCATTGCTTTAACTCTTGACTTTCTCTTCAGGCATTGTACCCGTCCTCAAACTTCACGAGTAATCAACATTTCTCAAATATCACTCTTTTGCCCCTGGTTGAACTTTGTCCTTGCTTTGAGGCTCTTGTACTTATCGAATTCTTATCCGGGTAATGCTTAACATTTCTTTTGTCCAGAGTATGTCATTTCACTATTTATTATTTAAATAAACCACATAATGAGATGCACGAAAATGGTCAGGTAGGGACAAAAGGGGTACCTTATATTTATTTGTTCTAAATGTAGCAAACAAAGAAAATTAACCAATGATAGTAAAAAAAAGTGTCATAAAGAGAAAAAAGGTCGCATTCAACGGATACAAATGCTCTAGATGTTCAACGCATGAACTCTTCCACGTTCCTCAATCAAGAATTTTTTCAAGCATGGCTTCTTGCGTAGAAGATTTCAAGCTTTCAGCAATGCTTCAAATGTTGTAGTCTCGCTGTTTGACCCACCGTTCAAAATGCCTTACTTTTTAAGCCAGTGCTTGCTTCATTAGAACGCCCTTTCGGGTTTTCATCCTAATCTTTTGTGTTAATCAAGACGCCCTTTTCGAGTTTTCTCCTTGATCTCTATTTTTTTAGGCGTAATATTTCTTCACAGCATCTGAGTTCACTAGATTTGGTAACACCTTCCTATCCATCTCAGTGAGAATCAAAGCTCCACCCGAGAATGCCTTCTTTACGACGTATGGTCCTTCCCAATTTGGTGCCCATTTTCCTCATAGGTCTTTTTGTATTGGGAGAATCTTTCTCAACACGAGTTCTCCTTCGTGGAATTCTCTTGGCCGTACTTTCTTATCATGGGCCGCGATCATTCTCTTCTGGTACATCTGTCCATGACAAATTGCCTTTAGACGTTTTTCCTCGATGAGGTTTAACTGGTCATATCGAGCTCGAACCCATTCTGCTTCCTCTAATTTCGACTCCATTAAGACTCGTAGAGAAGGGATCTCAACTTCGATGGGCAATACGGCTTCCATTCTATAGACCAGAGAGAAATGAGTTGCTCCCGTAGATGTTCGCACAGAGGTGCGATATGCATGCAAAGCAAATGATAGCTTCTCGTGCCAGTCTTTATATGTCTCGGTCATTTTCCCAATAATCTTCTTAATATTCTTGTTGGCCACTTCAACAGCTCCGTTCATTTTTGGGTGATAGGGTGATGAGTTATGATGCTTTATTTGAAATTACTCACACACCTCTTTCATCATCTTGTTGTTCAGATTCAAAGCGTTATCTAAAATGATTCTTTCAGGCAAGCTATACCGACAAATGATTTCTTTTTTTAAAAACCTGCAAACTGCAGTCTTTCTCACATTGGCAAATGATGCGGCTTCTATCAATTTTGTGAAGTAATCAATAACCACAAAAATGAACCGGTGTCCATTAGAAGCTTTCGGGGAAATTGGCCCTATAAAATTCATTCCCCATATAGAAAAAGGCCACAGAGAAGTCATGACATGAAGGGGAAAAGGGGCTGCATGAATTTTATCGCCTTAAATTTGACATTTGTGGCACTTTCGTGCATAACTAATACAGTCGCTCTCTATTGTCAGCCAGTAGTAACCGAGTCTCATAATTTTCCTGGCCATAGTGAAACCATTAGCGTGTGTCCCACAGATTCCCTCATGGACATCTTCAAGTATTTTTCTGGCTTCAACAGCATCCACGCATCTCAAGAGCACTTGATCTTTTCCTCTTTTGTACAAGATGTTCCCATCAATAACAAATCCCGCTGCCATTCTTCTGATTGTTCTTTTGTCGTTCTCATTTTCTTGTTCAGGATACCTTTGATTCTTGATATATTCTAAGACATCATGGAACCATGACCGTCCATCTAGCTCTTTTTCAATGCTGAAACAATGGGCAGGGACTTCATATATGCTCATTTGCAGAGGCATTATTTCTGTTTCTCTATTTGCTTTAAACATTGAAGCCAAAGTGGCCAGGGCATCAGCCAATTGGTTTTCTTCTCGTGGGAAGTAATTAAAAGTTATTTCTTTGAATTCTTTAATCAGTCCTGCCACTAGATTGCTGTATTTCACTAATTTCGAATCTCTCACTTCCCAATCTCCACGGATATGGTAAATCACCAACGTTGAGTCTCCATATACCTCTAATATTTTGACGTTTCGTTCAATAGCTACACGAAGTCCCATGATACAGGCCTCATATTCCGCTATGTTATTGGTATAGAAGAAGTTCAGTCTTGCAGTGAACGGATAATGATTCCCATCTGGTGATACTAGGATTGCTCCAATTCCATGCCCCAAGGCATTCGACGCACCATCAAAACTCATCTTCCATGGCTTCTCTTTTGATGACTCAGATTCCTTTTCTATGATGCACATTAAGTCTTCATCTGGGAAATCGAACCTCAATGGCTCATATTTATCCGTAGTTCGAGTTGCTAAGAAGTCAGCTATTGCACTTCCTTTTATTGACTTTTGACTCACATAGACGATGTCGTATTTCGATAGTAAGATTTGCCACTGTGTTATTCTTCCTGAGAGTGCAGGTGATTCCATCATGTACTTTATTAGGTCCAGCTTTGAAATTAACCATGTCGTATGATACAACATATATTGCCTGAGTCTCCGAGCTACCCAAACTAGAGCACAACAGTATTTTTCAATGGACAAATACTTTGCCTCACATTCAGTGAACTTTTTGCTGAGGTAGTAGATCGCCTTTTCTCTTTTCCCTGACTCATCATGTTGCCCCAGTACGCAACCCATTGAATTCTCGAACACAGTTAGATACAATATTAACAGTCTTCCTAGAGTTGGCGGTACTAGCACCGGAGGACTAGACACATACTATTTTATCTTGTCAAAAGCCTCCTGACATTCCTCATTCCATTCTCCCGGGTTATGTTTTCGAAGAAGCTGAAAGATTGGGTCACACTGGTTGGTAAGTTGAGTAATGAACCGAGCGATGTAATTCAATCTTCCTAAAAATCCTCTAGCTTCTTTTTGCGTGCGCGGAGGTGGTAGTTCTTGTATGGCTTTTATCTTATCTGGATCAACTTCAATGCCTCTCTCACTGACGATGAAGCCTAGCAATTTTCCCGAGGTAGCCCCAAACGTACATTTGGCCGGATTAAGCTTTAGCTGGAACTTTCTCAGTCTGACGAACAACTTCTTCAGGTTCACTACATGCTCTTCTTCCCCTCGGGATTTAGCAATCATATCGTCGACGTAGACCTCTATTTCTTTATGCATCATGTCATGGAATAACGTCACCATAGCCATCTGATATGTTGCCCCACCATTCTTTAATCCGAACGGCATCACCTTGTAGTAGAATGTTCCCCACATTGTTATGAAAGTAGTTTTCTCCATATCCTCAAGGGCCATTTTGATCTGATTATAACCCGAGAATCCATCCATGAACGAAAACAATGAATGCTTGGCTGTGTTATCCACCAATGTATCGATGTGTGGCAAAGGAAAATTATCTTTAGGACTTGCTCGATTCAGATCACGATAATCCACGCACATTCGTACTTTGCCGTCTTTCTTTGGTACTGGGACTATGTTAGCCACCCACTCTGGATATTTGGAGGCTTGTAGGAAGCCAGCATCAAATTGCTTCTTGACTTCCTCTTTTATTTTCAACAACATCTCAGGTCTCATTCGTCTTAGCTTTTGTTGAATGGGTTTGCATTCTGGCTTTAATGGGAGCTTATGGACCACTACATCTTCATCCAATCCTGGCATGTCCTGATATGACCATGCGAATACATCTTTGTACTCGCGGAGCAAAGTAATCAAATTATGCCTGGTGCCCCCTGAAATAGAGGTCCCAATCTTCACCTCTTGCTTCCTTTCTTCGATTCCCAAATTTATTGTTTCAACAGATTCTTGATGAGACAAAATCTGTTTATCCTCTTGTTCCATAATTCTTAGCAAGTTAGGAGACGAGACATAGTCTTCAGCATTTTCTTCGGCTTTGAATTCTCCTAAACAAACAGCCTTCTCAAAATCGATTTCAGGATTCGTAACGGGTTTGTTCATGCCATTGATATCTGAGCACCTGAAAGTTGAATGGAAAAGGAAACTATAGAGGGGCATCCAAGTATTGGAACCAACAAACGAAATATCATGGCATGGCATGAGGCAGATGTAAGGATAGGCTATGAAATGAGAAAATGATTATGAAATTAGTGATAATGCAAAAGATCGTGACAAAATGCATCTTCATTGATATTCATTTTAATGATAAAGAGCGAATGTAAGCTCTTACAAAAGAATTCTATTATATCTAAGGATACAATAGAGGGTTAACGTTTGAGCATTACTCTGAGGACTTATAAACTACAAGAAGGTCCTTGGCAGTCCAATTGCTCAACATGAAATCTGGGGGACAAAGGTGTATCCTTGAGATGTCTTTAATTGCATCACTTCCTTTGTCAATGACATTTATACTGACATTCTGAAGACCCCTTTCAATAATTAACAGTGTGCTTCGTGGATTGTCTTGCTCAGGGTATATCATTCCTGCAGATGTAAATGTTTTTGACAAAGGAGGGTACGTTATGGGCTCCCATTCTATTTCTCGGCCTAAGGTTCTTACGATCCTTCTTTCCTAATCTTTCTTCCACTGTTTTCTTCTTTGACGCATATCCGGCTGGAAACCTAAACCGTATCGAGCCTTGTGATGTACTGGCTTTAGAGCCCTGACTATTCCTTGCAGATATCTCCCTAAACCTCTTCTTGCTCGAGCTCCCCTTCCTACAGTCAACTTGACACCCGTTCTGGTATTTCTCGACAGTTTTGGCATGGGAATTCTGTTTCCCTCAGCAACGAATGTGGCATTGACAAATTCAAGGGATCGGAAGGAACATTCTACTGCGTCTTTGCTTACTTCAAGGTATGGTGCGTCGGTAGAAATAGATGCTACAATGTCTTCTTCTCCGTCGACAGTGACCAAACAGCCATCCATGATAAATTTCACCTTTTGATGGAGGGATGATGGGACTGCTCCAGCGGAGTGGATCCAAGATCTTCCCAAGAGGCAATTGTATGATGATGTAATGTCCATGACTTGAAATTCAACATCGTATATATAAGGGCCCACTTCCAGAGGGATCTCAATCTTTCCCATGACTTCACGCCTTTTCCCATCGAATGCCTTTACTGTGGAATGACAGGGCCTTAAATAGGACAGATCCATCGAAATTCTGAAAAACGTGGCCAAAGGCATGACGTTGAGTGCCGACCCATTATCGATGAGCACGTTCAGTACTATGTAGCCCTTGCAGCGAGTCGTAATATGCAATGCTTTCACTGAGCCTTTACCATTTGGCGGTATCTCATCATCACTAAAAGAGATGAAATTGTCCGCGTTCAGATTTTTCACCCACCTATCAAGCTTCTCAACAGATATGTTGTTTGCTACGTAAGCTTGATTTAACACCTTCAGCAAAGCGTTCCGGTGTGGCTCACGAGTTTAATGAAGAGAGATAAAGCGAGATTCGTGCTGGCTGCTTATTTAATTATTCCACCACGTTGTATTCACTGTGCTTGATAAATTTCAAGAACTCCTGTGCTTCCTCCTCATCCACAGGCTTTTTAGTTTCTTGCACGGGTGGAGTTTCCTGCTCGACTTCGGCCTCATACATCACTGCCTTTTCTTTTTGTTTCAAATCACTATTCTTCTTCACTGGTTCGACCTCTTTTGAATAACATCTTCCACTGTGAGTGAAATGACCTACTTCCCCAACGCTTGCAGTCGCGGCTTTGGATTCTTTGTCTTCAGGTGTAACGATATTGACGTCGTACTTCCAAGGTACCGCTTTATCGTCCTTGTAAGGGAAAGGAGATGGTACTTCAATGATCATCTTTGGTTTTACCGGCTCCTTCTTCGTGTCGTAATAAATTATTAACGGTCGGTCGGCGCTATATGGGAAACCTAACGATTGATTGTCAGAGGCGCATATTTCTCCTCTATCGGCCTCTTCGCCTTTATAAAAAATCTCAATATCTTGATTATCCATCATATTCTGCAGTAGTCTCCTAAACTCTTCGCAGGACTGAATGTCATGCCCTTCAATACCATGGAATTCACAAAAACTTTGACCATTTGCATTTCTTCCTTCGAATACTCTGTTAAGATGACAGAGCAACCCCTTTTCAACTAGTACCTCCCAGATTTTCTGTAAAGGTGTTCTTATTTCAGAAACCCATCTTCTACTTTGCCGTTTATCCTCCTCTCCTACTGCGCTCACATTCCCTTCGGTGTGGTTTGGGAATAGGTTCCTGACCGTGCCGCCAGTACCATCAAATAGCAGAATGCCCGCATCGATGAGTCTTTGAACTCTTCTTTTGAAGGTAAGACATTTTTCCCTAGAGTGTCCCTGGTTCCCAGCGTGGTATACACAACTAGCGTTAGGATCGTACCATTTCGGGTACGGGGGTTTCAGGGGTGCCATATAATGGGGAGATATCAATTGTTTCTCCAAAAGTTTTGGGTAGAATTCCCCGTACGACACAAGGATAGGAGTAAATTGCGGTCTCTCGGGATTAGGCCTTGCTGGTCTTGGTTCGTTTCTGGGTTGGCTTTGAATGGGTACAGTGCCTTGTGGGAATGTGGCGACGGGTCTTTGGTTGTTCTTGGCATATACGGGGTAGGAAGGAGGTGGTGTTTGGTAGTAAGGGGTTTGAGGAGGATAATAGAAATTTGGAGGTGGATAATTTCGAGGTCGGGGTTGGTTTGGATATGGATTAGGGGTATAACGGCTTCCCATTCCCACCATATGGGCTTCTGGTTCTTTCTTATTCATGGGCGCTACCCTTCTTGAACTTTCTTGCCCTTCTATTCTACCGCTCTTGACGGCATTCTCTATAAGCTCACCGGATATTACAATATCCGCAAAATCCTTCGTGGCACTTCCCACTAGTTTGTCATAAAACGACGCCTTTAAGGTGTTGATGAAGAGGACAGTTATCTCTGTTTTCATTAGTGGGGGTTCCACTTGGGCCAAGACGTCCCTCCATCTCTGCGCATACTGTCTAAAAGTTTCTGACGGCTTTTTCTCCATCATTTGCAAAGTCATCTGGTCGGGTACCATATTAGACACGTGTTTATACTGCTCACAGAATGCTAACGCCAAGTCTTTCCAGGATCGGATCTTTTCCCTACTAAGCTGGTTGTACCACCGAAGAGCTGATCCGACCAGGCTGTCTTGAAAGCAGTGTATGAGCAGCTTATCTTTATTCACATAGCCGGTCATCTTCCGGCAAAACATGATGAGATGCGCTTTTGGGCATCTTGTCCCATCGTACTTTTCAAAATCCGATGCCTTAAACTTTGGAGGTAGAATTAGATCGGGTACCAAATTGAGTTCTTTAGCGCCTAGTGCGGAGAAGACTTCAGTGCCTTCTATCGCTTTGAGTCTTTCCTCCAAGCTCCTATACTTCTCTTGCGCCTCGTGATCATCAGTTTTCAACTTGGCTATTTCTGCTGGATCGTCCAAATCTGGAACGAGTGGATCAGCAGGACTAGCCTCCGGGTTTGATACGAACATTCTTTGCCCCAGATTAGCAGGTGGCGTAGGTCGTTGCTCCAGGCCTGTAGGTTCCCATTGAGCGTACCCTCTTTGTGTTGCATGGGCGTGTGGTGGAGTAAATCCTGGAGGATGGGGTGGATCCTGATCGAAGTTAACCCTTGACTGTGGTTCCACGACGTCAAGGTTCATAGGCCCCTTTCCTTTTACCAGAGTCGACATCATTTCCATCATATCTTAGCCATTTGATCCTTCTGTTCGAGCGATTCTTCTCGAGATCTCACCATCAAATCTCTGGTTTCTTGTTGTGACTTTGCCAACTGTTCTTGTAATTCCCTTTGTATTCTTTCCATCCTTTCAATCCTTTCGTTAAATTCGGCCTCCATTACTCTAGCTTGTCGGCGCGTCCTATATGAGTGACGTGATTTCAAGCTTGTGGTATTTCAACTGCAAATTGTATGTTTTAACCTCAGCGAACGATTACGGGATATGCAATGAATGAATGAATGAAATGAATGAATGACAAATAAATTTTGAATAAATGTCAAATGAATGTTAGTCATGAATAAATATGCAAGAATTTGGTGTTGATTTCAAGATAGCCCCATACTTAGGCATTTCATTCATCAAAAGAGTTCATTACAAAATATTTTGCCATTTTCAATTCAGCCATTATACAAACTTCCTAGCTATATCGCCATATTTCTTTACTCGTGCTAAGAATTCTGATATGCTTGATCTTTGGCTCGGAGGGAATTGGCAGCTGAAAGCTTCAACCTCATCTAATAATTGCACAACTTGTATAACTGCCTTGCGAATTTTATTGATCAAAAAGCCGAGTTGCATTTCTTTTTCTTGGAGGCCCTCTTCGTAAGCACGAATAACTCTATCATACTGACTATTCTTTTCTTCCAAAGCCTCTAAGAGGGTATCTAGCTGTTGTTGACGATCTTGCAGCATACCTTCTACTTCCCGTATTCTCTCTTTTAACTTTCGACATTCGGACCGACTAGTTGTAACTTCGGCAGACACAGTTTCATATTCGGTGTTCTTCCTCCTTAGCTCTATCATAGCCCGCACAGCCTTTTCCTCCTCTTTCTTCGCTTTTCCTTTCCAAAATTCTATCCCGCCTTTGATGTTGCTTAATTCTTCTTTCCATTCTGCTGATGACTTGCCCAGCCCACTATTCTTTATAGTGCCTCTTAATTTCTTATTTTCCAGATGAAGATCTCTTAAGTCATTTCTTACGATCTCAACTTCTTTTTGCACTTTCTCGGTTCTGAATCTTTCAATCTGAACGTCGATCTTCAGTTGGTAGTTTTCCTCTTGGAGAGCACTAAGGTCCCGAGACATCTTGGCCTTTTCTCGTTCAAATTATTGTCTTACCATTTCTAGCTCAGACGATATTTCCTCTGAGAAAGGATTCTGGACGGTGTAGTTTGTCGACGAGATTTGCTGACTGTTCACTCGTTGCTTCCTTCATATGTCGTAATCTTGGGTAAGGGTATCAGCATATAGAGCCAATTCCATCAGATGAATTTTCTTTCAAGAATTTGCAGTGCTTTGGACCCTTTTCATATATCCCTCACCCATAAAAGCAAACTCAGACTGTGCTAATCCTCCGGTGGCGGATATGAATTATCGTGAAGAAAATTACCTTTGGACCATTAATGGAGCGTATCCAACTCCTCCCCATAACCCGAGTAGTGGCACCCAATCTTGATTTCCAACCTTGTATAACAGAACTGACGGGCGTATCCACGGTGCTCTCCAAGTTATGTCCTCGTCACGAAGGTTCTAAAAAACTAAGACCCAATATTGTTTGGTGACCTCATTTGGCCATTCTTTCTCAAGATAAGCTTCTAACGGGGCGAATGTTTTAGAAAACATATGGAACGGTGTGTGCTCTACTTTCCAAAAGTGGCTCAAAATCCAAACATTGAGTAACTGCGCGCATTCGATAAAACGACCTTCCCCTTTCTTCCTACAGCTGCTTAGTGATCTGAAGGTTTCAGCCAGGATAGTTGGGACAGGGTTGATTCCTTGTTTTAAACTTTCAAAGAAATCCACCACTGCAACTTCTATATTTCCGAGAACTTTTGGGAAAATGACCAAACAGTAAATGGCCAAAGCGAACAGATTGACCCTCTTTAACATGTCGGGGTGGTTCAGAACCAAATCTCGCAGGGAAAACCATGGAATACAGCTGGTTTCATTCTTCTTCTTTATCTGTTTTTCGGCCCATGTGTCGGTCATGTCTGTCAATCTCATTAACTTTTTCTTGAAAGTCATCGGCTTGGGCTCTTTCACATATATCTTGTAGAATTACACATTATCGATACGAAGCAAAGCAGCGTATTCTTCTATAGTCGGGGTCATGTCTTCTTGATTGAAGGTGAAACACTGGTAAGCTGGATCCCAGAATCTAACCATGGCTTGAATCAATCGTTCGTCAACGTAGATGGCAATCAGGTTGGCTATATCCCCATACCTTTCGGTGAAGATTCCCCTAATGTTCGAATCCCACTGTTTCCAGATCTGAGCCAAGTCTTCAAGGTTATTCTGGCGAACATTCACAGTTACGTGCTCGGACAGATTGGCAGTACATCCCTCCACTAGACTATCCCCTTTTTCTTTCTGAGTTTTTAGAGATCAGTCCCGAACCACGGCATTTTTCTCAGTTGTTTGTATAATTGACTCTTCCATTAGAAACCCATTTTTTGGCAACCGATCTCTAGTCAACACCTTCCTAATATGATGCCTATAATGCATGATGAAAAACAATAAGACAAAGACAAACAACCTTGATTAGTAATTAAATACAGGCAAAAAAACATGGAGAATTTAACAAATTGAACTACCCGATCTGGTTTATTAATCAGACCCAATCCCTTTGTATAGATAGTGAAAATGTAAAAGGTAAGAGGCGTTCCTCCCGTGCACTTATTTTGGTGACTATTAAACAGATGAAGGTTCGACATGGCTATAATTAGGTGGCTCGTACGGTTCGCTATATGCGGTTTTGGTCCTAGATAGGTACTCGAATTGTTCGTGCTATCGTCTACTAAGACTAGTACAAAGCCTCGATCATAGCCCATCACAGGCTCACGAGTTCAATTCGAGGGATTACATTTACTTATGCCTATGCAAGAGACGAGTTAACTCACGAAAGCATAAGTCATATGTAACCCGAAAGTATTCACTAGCCTGTACGGAGGGACGAGTTAACTCACGAAGGCATAGCGTTTACTTTCATTTAAACGGACGGAGCTCGGGTATAGAGCTCATGTTATGCAAAAAATACACGTGCACGGTGTGTGGGGAGAAACTCACAAACCTTTCATTTTATTTAAAAAAAAAACTATAAAACTAAAACCATAAAACTTAAAACTGAAAAACAAAAAGGACAAAACGAGTTAGAAAAACATTTACAATATAATGCGAATGCATGACTTTTTGAAAACAAAAGTTTGAGGATCACGACTAAGTGTTAATTTGAACAAGGAAATTTGAAAATTTTGACAACGCGAGTTTAATTCTAGACACAACTCTCAAAAAGGGGTCCCCAGTGGAGTCGCCAGCTGTAGCGACGTAAAAATTTTAGCTTTGGTCGCTAATTGGGGTGTTGATTGAAAGTTTAAAGATCGAGGTTTAATTTTAAAAAGGGGAGTCGCCACCGATCCTTTTTCCTAGGTGTGATCGGACACCTAATAAATCCTCTTTTTTTAGAAACAAACAGAAGGCCGAGTTTAGGTCTACGTTAAAAGCCAGAGAAGAAATAGGGTTCGAGAGTCGGTTACGCGCGAGGAAGGTATTAGCACCCTCGCGACGCCCAAAATTGGTATCTTTATTAAACAAGTGTTGTCTTAATTTTCAAAATTGCAAGTTCGAAGTAACATTTAATCATGATCCAACCAAAACACGAGAAATTTCAAGTTTCGTTTTCTTTTGAGAAGGACGTTCCGTTTTTAACATGAGCCGATTGATATTCACCCAATGTAGCGATGATATCGACAACTTAATGTTAAACTGGTACGTTGCCTTACTTGTTGAAATTAAAAACATGAGTAAAAATATTTCTAGATAAGAAATAAAAGTGATAGAAAAGTAACATTGATGTTGAAATAAGATGTGAACTAATATGCTAACTTCGGAACGGATAAATAATAATAAAAAGTTAAGAACATATGAAGCAAATAATATGTAAAATATTAACTATGTATATGCGATAATAATGGTATTAAACAAGAAATAGAGACGAACATATATAAACATATAATAATAATAAGTAAAGTGATGGAAACATAATATTAAAAACACTAATAATGTTACCTATATATATACGTATATATATTTTAAATATAAACATGATAATAGTATTACAAAGTATATACATAGTATGATGTTAAAAATACATACATAATATAGAGTTATTGAAATATATATATATATATATAAGATAATATGTAAGAAAAAAAAATATAATATAGTACTTAAATATATACATAATATATATAAAAATACAATACTAAAAAGGTATATATATACATAATATATAAAAATGCATAATATTTAAATATTTACATAATATATACATTCATAATAATAATGTTGAGAACCTCTATTAATAATAAACATATACCTATATGTATTAAAGATATATACATAAATAATAAAACATATACTAACATTCATAGTAGTAAGGATAAAATATATACATGATATGTAGATATATATATATATATATAATAGATATTAAAAAAACGTATGTAAGTGACATTTATGAAAAATATATATAATATTAAAATAAAATAATAAATGATAATAACGGAAATAATAAGTATAATAATAATAATAAATAAAAATGATATACTGAAAATAATACTAGATATGAAATATGTGTACAGAATAGTATATAAAACATATAACTAATAATATTGAAGATATATATATAATATATACAACACATATATGATATATACATATACATTAGAAATAATAACGGTATAAAATGAAGTTATTAATACGCTACATAGATACATACGTATATGAATATAAATAATAAGGATATTAGAAATACTTAAGATATAATATTTGAAATATATGCATAATATATAAAATATATATATAATGTAGTATTAAAATATATACACAATATATACATAATAATAAAAACTATTGATAATGCTTCACAAATATATATATATATACTAAAAATATACATGATAATATATAAAATATAATATTAAATATATATATATAACGTATACAAAAAAATGTATATATATAATATATTACATAAGTACATTAAATACACATACATATATAAAATATTATACACTAAGACATAATAATAATGATAATAATAATATTGAAATATAAAAAAACAAATATAATAACAATCTTAAAATAAAGAAATAAGGTAACACCATCAATAAATATACATATACATATACGTACATAATAAACATACACTACTTCATGTGATAAATACAATAAATATAATAAGTATATGGAGATTATAATTAATAATAATAAATAACAGAAAATAATAACAAGTTAATTTGAAAATAAACAGTGAGCTAACACGAAAGGACTAAATCGAACATGAAACAAATTTTTGGGGCAAATTCAAAAAAGAAATAAAGAAAAAGGATCTAAATGCAAAACGCGCATAACCTAGGAGGACCAAAATAGCAATTACCCCTTTTCATCAAAACGCAGCGTATATAAGGGGACTAGATTGAAAACCGCAAAAAATTATGTGGCCAAATTAAAAAACATGAAAGACTTAATTGCAAAACATTTAAAAAGCGAAGGGGTTAAACGCGCAAATAACCCCTCCATTAAAAAAAACACGCGGATCCTAGCGGGTCGGGTCGGGTTGGTCCGACCCAAGGCAAAACGACGTCGTTTTGTGCCCTGAAATTTAATGCCAAAACGGCACCGTTTTTAAAGGCTATAAATAGCCTAAAAATCAGAAAAAATTCATTTGGAGCCAGGAAAGAAAAAAAAAAAAAAGAAAGAGAGAGGGAGAGCTGGGGCAATATCCGGTGGGGAGCCCGGTCACTGGTCCGATCGCCGGACCGTCGCCGGAAAAGGTAATTTTTTCTTTTTTTTATAAATATTTGTTTTATATTTTTTTTTTTTGTGTTTTAAATATATATATGTGGAAAAATAGGCCTGAAACGAAATTAAAAATAGAAATAAAGAAAAAAATCACCTTAAATGTTTGATGCCTGTGTTTTAAGTTGCTGGATTGATGCTATTCTCGTGTTTCCCTTATATTTTTTTGAATCTACTTGTGTATATTGGAATATCCTTTGTATTGATGAAAAAAATCTAACCTTTAATCTGTTTTTCATTCGGCCTTTTATAGCCTATGTTTTACACTGTCTTATTATTATTTTTTGCTATCTTTTGCTTCTGTCTTGCTTGTTTAATTTGTTTTTTTGAGGTATGGCGGTCTTTGCAGAGAGTGGTGGCCTTGAGGCGATTGGTGGATGATCGTGGGGTGGTTGCGGCTCAAGTGGGAAGGGGGTTAGGTAGCTAGGGTTTCTTGATTTGTTTTGGTTGTTGGGCTAGGTCAATTTTAGGTTAGTGGGCTAGTGGCATTTGGGCCACTCAGGTTTGATTGTAAACGGGCCAAAATTGGCCTATAACATCTAAAACCTAAGAGAAAGAAAAAAAAAAAACTAAAGACTAAAACTAAAGAGAAAATTATACAATAGAAAGAGTTGTCTATAACATGTTTAACTAAGCCTATTTATAGATTTAGAGTAGTTGTCATCCTTAACCCTAGGTCAACTGATGTTCCTAAGCTTAAAGTTGGATTGTGTGGACCAAAATGCTCCTGGCTCGTATTAATTTCCCTTATAGAGGCAATGTCGCAACACACCAAGTCCTGTGTCATGACATTGAAGGCGGTATGTTTAGCTTCAAGGTGTCTTCAAGGGTATGTCGCGACATTGAAGGCAATCTTTGGCTTTTTTAGTTTTGCTTCCTATGCTGCGGCATCTAATGCTTCGTGTTGCAACCTAGTGACCAGTATTGAGTTAATACACCTTTTAATCATCTACTGCACGTTCACAAAACATACCCTTAGGCCTTATTCAGCCCCTAAGGCAAATAAAAGACTCAAATAACATAATTTATTGAATTAACTAATACTTATGGAAATGTAATTAAAACTTAATTAAAATGCTCATGTTCAAGCTCCTAAAGTGCGAAAACTAGTTTAATATGTTACACTGAATTATAGCAGATCATTTTCTCTCAATATATTTAGCCTTCGTGTCAGTGTCGTGTTTCCTATTGCTTTTGTAGTTGCTCTTTTTGTGTTATGTTTGTGTCATGAGATCGTATTGTATCAAACATTACCAAGTATAGTATCTAATAGTTGCATAGGTAGTGTCTGTGTATGTTTATGATACATAATTGGCCTTTAGTTGTGGATTATTGGTTAATTATTCATGTCAATATGAAATTGATTTGGCAAAGGCAATCTTGATGGCTTGTGGCTATGCACAAGCTAATAATGTTTCTCATCTTCATCCATCTAATGTATGTAAAAGGTGTGTAAAAAGAATCAATTTCTATAGGATCTATGTTGTTCTGGTGGTGATACTCATAACTTTAACTTGGATACCTAAGATATACTATAATAATTGCCTGCGATATTGTCCTAGCTACTCTGTAAGGTTTATAATGATGCTTCATTGAAAATAATGGTATCTTTATGTATTCTTTTATAGGTATATTATGCTTTTATAGCAATAATTCAATTAAGAATATAAGCTTGAAGAATTTTGTGCACTACTAAATAACAGGGTCATAGTTAGTATCTCTTGTTTCCATCAACATCATATTGTAAGTTTTATGTATTTATGATTTAAATTTATGTATCAGATTCTATTTTGAGATTAATTTATATTATGATGTGAATATATGTAACACTTTAATATATTGCAGTAATGGCTCGTTTGCCTTTAATAGTAAAAATTTCTTCTGCTTCACATATTAATACTGCCATGTTGTTGGGAAAAAACATACGGATTGTTAGCCTTGAACTAAGTAGTAGCATTGCCTTCGAAGTGCTAATTCAAGAGAAATTAGAAATACTCACTCAAGAAAATGCCCAAAAGTTATATTCAACCTTATGTGAAGTAAATGATTAACTAAGGCTGAGTGCTTTCTTGTGTTGAACAAAATACCAGAGATCTAGCACAAATGCTCGTTTTCTTAAATCTACCTTCTTTTATGCGAATGGAATGGATGAGAAGCTTTATTTCTACCAATTAAAAATTATGGTTGTGTTGGTGATGTTTTGATAACTTTTTGTATATGTAATATTTGGATTGTATAATGACATGATAGAATGCTACAGACTATTGTAACTTTTTGATGTTGTAAAATTTAATATATAGATTATGGCATATAGGCTAATGACATCGTGTAAGTTTTTGTTAACGTATGAACATTATGTTTGGATGTAAAATCTAATTCTCAATATATTTATTACTTTTAATCTTTTGGTTTTTAATTTAGAGGATAATTAAATTATTTGTCTCGCTAATGATATTCTAGCACATTAAATATACATTGCAATTTAAAAAATAATAAAGTAGGTTATATATTATTTTTCTAATATTATATATTTTTATTTTTATTAATTCATATTTTAATAATAATTATATTAAGAATGTTATTAAATTATTTTTTATTTTTATTAAATTATATTTAATAATAATCTTATTAAAATTTAATAACAATAACAATAATCGTATAATTAAAAAAAATTCTACTAAGAGTACTCAAGTCATTTTAACTTTTTTCTTATGCTATTACAACAAGAGTACTCAAGTCATTTTAACTTTTTTCTTATGCTATTACAACATCTATTCCATTCAACCAAATAATTGAATTACTGATTACAACTCTATTCCATGACATCCCTATTCCATTCCAATAAACCAATACTACGTTTGGTTCGCTGTAATGGAATAGAGTTATAGGCTCCGTTTGTTTCATTAAAAATGTCTTTCAAAAAATGATTTCTGGAATATGATTTATTTTTCTAGAAAATTAAATATTTTCTGATGTTTAGATGAATCTGTGTAAAATATTTTCTGTTGTTTGGTAGATTTCTTCAAAATATTTCATAAAAGTTGTTTTCAACTAAACAAACATACATTTGTGATTTTCTTATTTTTTCATTGTTTAATTGAATTTATTTTTATCTATAATTTTATATTTTCCATTGTTTTTGCATATATTAAAAATATTATGTTAAATTCAGATTCATTACAACGTCATTTTTTAATTACATGATTACTAAGTGAGTATTTTTTTATTTAAAAATATGACATCAATAAAATTGACAAAAAAAAGTTAACGATGTCAACAATTGAATTTGGTTTTCAAATTTGAAAAGTAAAGGGACTAAGGTTTCTTTTGGATCACCAGTAAGCTCTAGTGTGGTGAGATTTAAAGAGAAAAAAAATGAACTGAAATGCAGCTCCAGTTGTGGTGTTTGGCAAGTACACCAGTGAGCATTTCTCACCTCACTGTAACTCAAAATATTGGCTGGAGTTAAAAGCTCCAGTGGACTGATTTGGAAGTCCAAAAATAAGAGTAATTATTATTTTACCCCTCCAACTCTTCCTTTATTATTTATTTTATTTAATACACATAACATAAGTTTAATATGTCATTATTTAATATAATTTAATTTTTAATAAATTTTTAATTTTTATTTATAAATTTAGTATAAATACAATTCAATTTATATTTTATTATTTGATTTAAATATAATTTGTAAAATATTTTGATATTTTATTATGAATATAATTTAAAAATATTTAAATTTTATTGTATATGATTTTAATATTTTAATTATCATTTTATAAAAAATATAATTTTAATTTATGTTTTATATTAAATAATATAACATAAATACATTGTCATTTCTAATCTAATGTCCTTAATAGTCATTTTATATTCTCACCTCACCGCTACAGCTGCGTTTAAATCCAAATAAACACCCCATCATTGTTTCTAATCTCACTGTTATAGTATCCAATCTCACCGCTACAGTAACTAATCTCACCGCCACTGTTTTTTTTAACCTCACCGGAGGTAAACACACCACCCATCCAAACTAAGCCTAAATTCTTGAAAATAAAAGTACAAAGACTAAATTACAAATCTGTGAAGTGTACATAGACTTATGACATATTTTAACCTTTATACTATAAAACATTTATTATTAATATATTTAAAATTGTAATAAATATTTATTATTAAAATATTAATATTAAATATTTTCAATAATATGTGAATAATATTATTTAAAATTATTATTTTTAAAAATTATTATTAAAATAAAATTGAAATATTAAATAATTTATTAAAATAATAAATTATATTTATTATATTAATAATTTATTATATGACTAAATATAAATAATTAAATATGTATGTTTAATAATATTGAAAAATATAATATTTTAAATATTTCTAAAAATAAAAATAAAAATAAAATTTATTATCAATATAATAATATTAAGCTTAATTTAAGTTAATTTTTATATAAAAATAAAATTATCTATAGATAGCTCTTTTCCGGAAAATAACTTACGTTTTTCAAAAAGGTAAGTCATTTTACAGGAAAAATGGCTTATTTTACCTTGACCTGTAAATCATTTTCCGTTGACCAAACTATTTTCTGTGAAACAAATACAGGAAAGTGCAGAAAATATTTTCCTTAAAACCTTTTACATGTAAACAAACGGACCCATAATCAGTAATTTAATTGTTTGATTGAATGGAATTGAATAAAGTGTAATAATATTATTGTGCTTGGTTGAATGGAATGATGTTGTAATAGCATAAGGAAAAAAGTTAAAATGACTAGAGCACCCTTAGCAAAATCTTTTTAGGTAGATGATTATTGTTATTGTTATTGTTATTAAATTTTAATGGGATTATTATTAAATGTAATTTAATAAAAATAATATATAATTTAATAACAGTCTTAATATAATTATTATTAAAATATGAATTAATAATATATAATATTAGAAAAATAATATATAGCCTACTTTATTATTTTTAAACAACATATTTAATGTGCTAAAATATCATTAGCGAAATAAATAATTTAATTATCTTCTAAACTAAAAAGCAAAAAATTAGAAGTAATAAATAGCTTGAGAATTATATTTTACATCGAAGCATAATGTTCATACCGTAACAAAAAATTACATGATGTCATTGACTTGTATTAAATTTAGAAATGTCTCATATTAAGGTTCTATTTAACATTGTTATTGGTATAATTCTTTAGATTAAAAGATATATATCACCACCATAAACAAAATGTTATGTTGATTAAAATTTTACAAATGCATCTTCAAAGCATGCAATATGTGATTTCTAATTAAGATATTCTGATGGTTGTCTTAATTTGTTGAAGTTGAATTGTTCTTTTACTAATACAAGGATATTGAACTTGCCAAATATAGATCAAAGTCCATTGCCTTTCCCCGATCTTATTAGCAACATTAAAGTTGTTTGTTAAATCTTTAAGTTGAATTGGGCAAAACAACCTTTTTAAGGTTCCTATACAAGAATATATTAAATACCAAACATAATAATATTCAATACTAATAAAACTATAGGTTTTTTAAGGGCATCTTGGTCTATCATAAACCCATATTTTTACAGGCTTTCAAGACATGTTTGTATAAGGAGAAAGTTTTTTTTTTAAAGCTCATGATTAGAAAGCTTTGATAAATATTCCATGGATTTTTTTTCTTTTGTAACTTTAGTGGCATCCCGGCACTCACATCCTCTTCATCAGAAGAGCCGTCAAATTGATAAATTAAAAGCCAAAGATCGTTCAACAGTTCAACAATCAAATACTTACTTCATCTTAAGCTGCTATCTTCATCTGAAGAATCCAAACTACTAGAAGACTTGCCTTTATTAAAAGGTGCAGAGCCATTTTTAACAACTGCTACCTTTGTTTTTACAGCAGACTCCTATATCAAAATTCAATAGAACATAAAATATCAGGAGATTGTATAAGATTTTTTGGTTCAGTCCATAATTAGCCTCACTACTTACCTATTTTTCAACAGAGCCATCATCAGAAGAAGAATCTGAACTGCTATCTGCTTTCTTTGTCTTAGCAACAGGAACAGACCCCTTTTTAGCAACAAGTATTTTATTCTTAGCAGGGGCTTCCTGGGGAAAAATTTCAACATAAATAATCATATAAAGAACACGTGCAACCATGCAACTTTTACAAGCATGAGCGTAACATTCACTTCATCTGAGGATGAACCTTCCTCACTACTAGACTCAAAAGAATCTGAAATTCTAGCTTGTTTTGCTTTCTTTGCAGGTAAAGACCCATTTTGGCAATGGCATGCAGTTTCTTTAGGGGCACAAGTTCCTGAACAAAAAAAAAAAAAAGAAAAGAAAAAAGATATAACATTAAAAAGGCAAAGCAAATACATTATATTGAACTATTATCATTACCATTACCATGCTAGAAAAGGATGATGATTTCTGTATACACCAATCTTGGCCCGAGCCCAACAAGCCCAAAACAAAAACTAAACCTACCCCAACCCAAACAAAGTTTAAACCCAACTAACAGCTCAAATAGCCTAAACCCAAACCCATTAGTCAAACTAGGGTTTCAGAAAAGCTGAAACCCTAGCTTATCATCTGCCACAGCCGTCACCTCTGTCAGCCACCACCTATTCAGCACCGCCCCAATTGCTCCTGCAAGAGGAACACGCAAACAACATGAAAATAATATTAAAAATACATGTAAAGGCTTTATAAAAGCCGAAGAGATCAGATTGTTGTGGGGGGATTTTCTTTTTCGAAATACAAAAAAAATATCATCAAAAGGCTTCAAATACTAACTCAAAATCGCAGCAAGAAAGATCAAAGACAGAATCAAAGGTCTATTCATTTTCTATTTATTTTTTTTCTTTCTTTTTCGAACCTATTTGTGCGTATCAATCTCTATTTTATTAAAAAAAACAGTATATACATTTAGATACAAATATAGCAAAAAAATATATAAAAAAAATTACCTTTAGACGATTTCCGGCCACCGTGTACGTTGGCCGGTGGTAGACGACGACGGAACTATGGCCGGAGCTCTGGGGAGTTGAGAGAGTTTGAGAGAGAATTTTGTTTGTTTTTTGAAGAGGAGGGGAGAAAAATGAAGTTAAAAATTTTTTTCTGTCTTATATAGTGAAATAAAATTTTGGCTAAAGTTCATAAGCCTCAAAACGACGTCATTTTGCCTCGGTCGACCTGAATTCGACTCGCTCTAGGCTTGGGATCCACGTGTTTTCTTTTGATGGTCTAATTGCGCATTAGGCCCTCCCGCTTTTTCTATGTTCTGCAATCAAGTTTCTATTTATTTTAATTTGGCCCCGAAATTTGTTATGCTCTGCAATTTGGTCCCCCATGTTGCTCTGTGTTTTGAGTGGAAGGAATAATTTCTGTTTTGGTCCTTCCAGGTTGCACGCGTGTTGCATTTTGATCCTTTTCCCTCTATTTCTTTTTAATTTTGCCCCAAAACTCTGTTTTTGTTCAATTTTAGTCTTTTTTTTGTTTATTTTCGTTTCTTTATTAAATATTATTATTATTTCTAATATTAATAATAATAATAATAATAATAATAATAATATTATTATTATTATTATTATTATTATTATTATTATATATTAGTGTATATTTTTTATTATATATGTATATGTACATATATTTATATATAGTATTATTTTTAATTACTTTAATTTAATATTTTTATTATATTATATTTGCTTTTTATATTTCAATATTATTACTATTATTATTATTTTAGTATTAAACTAATTAATATCATACTGTTATTATATTATACACTTTCCTTTTATGTTTATTTATTTATTACTTTATTACCCATTTATTTAACTTATTAATTATTATTAGCATTATCACTATTGTTATTACTTTACTATAGTAATATAATGTATTATTAATATAACTTTTATTTTCATTATTATTATTACTACTATTATTCTCTATTGTCATGGTTATTATCTTTATTTTTATAGCTATTATTTTTTATCACTAATATTACTATTGTTATATTTATTATTACTTTTATTATAATTGCTATTATTATTATTATTATAGTTTTTCTTTTATATATTTACGTTTTTCATATAATACATTAATTCTACTTTATTATTTTATTATTCGTTTATACTTTTATGTAATTTCAAACTTCGAAAATTTTTTATTATCTTGTATCATTATTTTGTTTTATATAATACTTATCTATATTTACTCCATTATTATTTTATCATTTTTTTGCTTAAATTATAAGTTTATTTACACATATTGCATAACATTTGTTATTTTTATTATCATTATTATTTTCAAAAAAAAAAAACAACAACAACAACAATTCCACTCATTGTTTCTTTACTCATATGTTTATTTACTTATCCCCGATTTAAAATTAAATTTACACTATAATTTGCTTTGTTATTTCATTTATCATCGTATTTAATTCCTTTTTATTTTGTTTTGTTCATATTATCATTGTCATCATTATTAACATGTATATATACATGTGTATTTTCATGTACATATTAGTATTTTCTACTATTATTACAAATATATTATTTTTTTATTATATTATTAGAATATTATTTTTTATTATCATTTTCTTTATGGTGAATATCATTGTTATGTTATTCTAATATTGCATTTTAATATTTTTCATTAATTGTATCATCATTCGCATTATTTACAAATTCCTATTGCAAATGATATTATTTTTTATGTTTTAATAAATAAGGCAAAGTACCGATTTCAACACTAATTCACTGATTTCATCGCTAAGTTGGGTGGATATCATTAGCTCGTGTTAAAAATGAGACGTCCTTCTAAAAAAAAAACCAAAAATTTCAAATTCTTGTATTTCAATCGGATCGCAATTAAATATTAAATTAAACTTGTATTTTGAGAATTAAGACAACGCGTGTTTAACAAGATACCAATTTTGGGCGTCGTGAGGGTGCTAATACCTTCCTCGTGCGTAACCGACTCCCAAACCCTATTTTTCTCTGGATTTTCGCCTAGACCCAAATTCGGCCTTCATTTTTGTTCAAGAATAAATTTTCTTTTCTAAAAGAGAAGATTTATTAGGTGTCCGATTACACCTAGAAAAAGAGATCGGTGGCAACTCCTTTTCTCTTTAAAACCGAAATTCCAAATTCTCAAATAATCGCCTCAACTAGCGACCAAAGCGAAATATTTACGTCGCTACAGCTGGCAACTCCACTAGGGACTTTTTTTTTGAGAGTCGAGTCTAGAATTAAACGCGTGTTATCAAAATTTTCAAAATTCCTTGTTCAAATTAATATTTAGTCGTGATCCTTAAATTTTGTTTTTGAAAAGTCATGCATTTGCATCATGTTGTAAATATTATTCTAACTTGTTTATATCTTGCTGATTTTCAGCTCTAAATTTTTATGGTTTTAGTTTTTTAGTTTTGTTTTTTTAAATAAAACGTAAAGGTTTGTGAATTTCTCCCTACACACCGTGTACTTGCATCTTTTCATAACATGAGCTCTCTACCCGGGCTCTCCGACCGCTTAAGTGAAAGTAAACGCTATTCCTTCGTGAGTTAACTCGTCCCTCCGCACAGGCTAGTGAATACTTCCGGGTTACATATGACTTATGCTTTCGTGAGTTAACTTGTCCCTCCGTATAGGCATAAGTAAATGTAATCCCTCGAATTGAACTCATAAGCCTGTGATGGGCAATGACTGGGTTCTGTACTAATCTTAGCAGATGACAGTACGAACAATTCGAGTACCAGTCTAGAACTGAAACTGCATGTAGTGAACCATATGAGCCACCTAAATAGAGCCATGCTAAACATCTGTCCGTTAATAGTCACCAAAATAAGTACACGGGAGAAACGCCTCTTGCCTTTCATTTCCTTTACATTTACGCTGTTTATGCAAAGGAATTGAACCGAGTAGCTTGATTTGTTAGAGTTTCTATAGTTTTTCTCAGTTCATATTTATTGTGATTACTAACCAAGGTTGTTTGTCTTTATTTTTATTTTTCATCATGCATCGTAGGCATCTTGATTAGGAAGGTGTTGATTAGAGATTGGTTGCCAAAAACGAGTTTTTGATGGAGGAGTCAATTACACAAGTGATCGAGAAAAATGTCGTGATTCGAGACTGGTCTTTAAAGACTCAGAAAGCGAAAGGGGACAGTTTAACGGAAGGATGTATCTCCAATCTTTTCGATCATGTAACTTCGAACGTTCGTCAGAATAACCTCAAAGACTTGACTCGAATTTGGAAACAATGAGACTCAGATACTAGGGGCATTTTCATTGAAAAGTACGGGGATGTAGCTCACTTGATCACCGTCAATGTAGACGAACAGTTGATTCACGCCATGGTTCGATTCTGGGACCCAGCATACCAATGTTTCACTTTCAATCAGGAAGATATGACTCTGACCATAGAAGAGTATGTTGCCTTGCTTCGTGTTGACAACGTACACTTTAACAAGATATATGTGAAAGAGCCCAAACCAATGACTTTCAAGAAAAAAGCTAGTGAGGTTGACGGGAATGACTGATAAATGGGCTGAAACACAGATAAAGAAAAAGAGTGAAGTCAGTTGTGTTCTATGGTTTTCTCTACGAGACTTAGTTCAAAACCATCCACATATTGCGAAGAGAGTGGATCTGTTTGCTTTAGCCATTTACGAATTAATTGTCTTCCCAAAAGTTCTCGGGCATATAGAAGTTAGGGTAATGGATTTCTTAAAAAGATTGAAGCAAGGGATCAACCCTGTCCTGACTATCTTGGCTGAGACTTTTAGATATCTAAGTTGTTGTAGGAGGAAAGGGGAAGGATGTTTTATCGGATGCGCACAGTTACTTAATGTCTGGATTCTAAGCTATTTCTAGAAAGTGGAGCGCACACCTTTCCACATGTTTTCAAAAACATTCGCTCTATTTAAAGCTTACCTTGAGAAAGATTGGCCAAAGGATGTCACCGAACAGCACTGGGTTTTAGTTTTTTAGAACCTTCGTACCGACGATATAACCTGGAGAGCACCATGGATCCGTCCTTCAGTTCTGTTATACAAATGTGGAAGCCAAGATTGGGTGCCTTTACTAGGATTATGGGGAGGAGTTGAATATGCTCCATTAATGGTTCAAATACAGTTTGCTTCACGACAGTTCATACCTACTACTGGAGGATTGACACAATCTGAGTTTGCCTTTACGGGTGAGGATTACATGAAAAGAGTCTGAGATACTGCAAAGTCTTAGAAGAAAATTCACCTAATGGAGTTATCTCTCTACGCTGATACCATCACTCAAGATTATGACATATGGAGACAACGACGAGTGAATAGTCAACAAATCTCACCGACAGATTATACTTTCCAAAATCCTTTCTCAGAAGAAATGCCATCCGAGCTGAAAGTAGCGAGACATGAATTCGAGCGTGAAAAAGCCAAGCTGTTACGGGATATTAGTTCTCTTCAAGAGGAAAACTACCAGCTGAAGATCGAGGTTCAAATTGAAGAATCCAAAACCATGAAAGTTCAAAAAGAAGCTGAGATCGTGAGAAATAACTTAAAGGATCTTCATTTGGAAAATAAGAAATTAAGAAACACTATTAAAAATAGTGGTTTGGGCAAGTCGTCAGTAGAATAGAAGGAAGAAATTAGCAATATCAAAGGTGGGATGGATTTTTGGAGAGGGAAAACAAAGAAAGAAGAGGAAAAAGCTGCGCGTGCTGTGATAGAGTTAAAAAAGAAGAATCTTGAATATGAAACCATGTCTGTAGAACTAATGACCAGTCAGTCTAAACATCAAGAGCTAAGAGGAAAAGTACGAGATTTAAAAAATACACTGCAAGCTCAACAGCAACAGTTAGATAATCTCTTAAAAGCCCTGGAAAAAAAGAATAGTCAGTACGACAGAGACACTCACGCCTACGAAAGAGCTCTCCAAGAAAAGGAAATGCAACTCAGCTTTTTGATTAATGAAATTCACAAGGCGGCTATGCAAGTCGTGCAATGATCAGATGAAGCTGAAGCTCTCAGTTGCTAATTCCCTCCGAGTCCAAGATCAAGCATATCAGAATTCTTAGAACGAGTGAAGAAATAAGGCAATGTGGCTAGAAAATTTATGTAACTGTTGAATCAAAGATAGAGAAACGTTTTGTAGTAGACTCTTTTGATTAATGAAATGCCTAAGTAGGGGCCATCTTGGAATCAACACCAAATTCTTACACATTCATTCATGACTAACATTTATTTGTCATTCATCCATTCATCTGTTCATTGCATGTACATATCACCATAATCATTCACTGAGGCTAAAACTGTATAATCCGCAATTGCGACACTACAAGTCTGGAATCACGTCATTCTTATAGGACGCGCCGAAAAGCTAAAATTATGGAAGCCGAATTCAATGAGAGAATTGAAAGGATGAAAATGACCCAAAGAGAATTGCAAGAGCAGTTGACCAAGTCACAACAGGAAGCAAGAGATCTGATGTTAAGATCTCGAGAGGAATCGCTCGAGCAAAGAGATCAGATGGCCAAAATGATGGAGATGATGACAGCTTTGTCAAAGGAAAGGGATCTATATAGAGCCCTGACATTATGGAGCCTCAGTCGAGAGATAATCATGATCAGGATCCACTCTACCCCCTAGAATTCACTCCACCTCAAGCCCATACAACGCAAAGAGGATATCCTCAAGTGGAACCTGCAAGCCTCGAGCAACGACTTGTACCACCTGCTCATCTAGGGCAAGGTACATTCGTATCAAACCTAGGAGCTAATCTTGCTGATCCCAATATTCCAGATTTGGATGATCCGGTAGAAATAGCCAGGTTGAAATGGATGATCATGATGCCCAGGATAAGTATAGGAGCTTGGAAGAAAGACTCAAAGCGATAGAAGGTACTGAAGCCTTCTCTGCATTGAATGCCAAAGAGCTCAGTTTGGTGCCCGATTTGGTTCTGCCTCCGAAATTTAAAGTGCCAGATTTTGAAAAATATGATGGAACGAAATGTCCAAAGGTGCATCTTGTCATGTTTTATCAGAAGATGACTGGTTACGTGAATGAAGACAAATTGCTAATACACTGTTTCCAAGACAGCTTGGTCAGATCGGCCCTTCGATGGTATAATCAACTTAGTAGGGAAAGGATTCGATCATGGAAAGACTTGGCATTAACATTTTGTGAACAATACAATCATGTATCTGACATGGTGCCTGATCGGCTAACTCTGTAGATGATGGAAAAAAAGCCGACAGAGACTTTTAGGCAATACGCGCAGAGGTGGAGGGATATCTCGGCTCAAGTAGAACCCCCATTGACTAAAACTGAAATAACGGTCCTCTTCATCAACACTTTGAAAGAACCATTTTATGATAAGTTGATAGGAAGTGCCACGAAAAACTTCGCAGATATTATAATATCCGGGGAACTTATAGAAAATGCCATCAAAAGTGGAAGGATGGAAGGTTCCGAGAGCTCGAAAAAGGCAGCACCTATAAAGAAAAAAGAGGCAGAAGCCCATATGGTGGGAACTGAGAGCCACCACACTTCTAATCCTTACCCAGTTTAGCCACGACCTCGATATCGCCCACCTCCAAACTTTTATTATCCTCCCCAAAGCCCTTACTATCAATCACCTCCTCCTTACCCCATCTACGCCACAGATAACCAAAGACCATTTGCCATGTTCCCACCAAATACCATGCCTGCTCAAAGTCAACTCAAAAATGAACAAAGACCGACAAGATCCAATCCTGAAAAACCCCAGTTCACCCCAATTCCCGTGTCATACGGAGAGCTGTACCCAAAACTGTTGGAAGAACAATTAATATCCCCACATTATATGGCACCCCTGAAGCCTTCATACCCAAAATGGTACGATCCTAATGCTAGTTGCATGTACCACGCTGGAAACTAGGGGCATTCCACAGAAAATTGTTTGGCCTTTAAAATGAGGGTTCAAGGTCTTATTGATGCAAGCATTCTACGATTTGATGGTGTTGGCAATACGGCTAGAAATCTGCTCCCTAACCACACTGAAGGGAACATGAGCACGGTGATAAAAGAAGACAGATGGCGTGCCAAAAGTTGTGTTTCTGAAATAAAGACACCGCTGCGAAAGATTTGGGAGGTAATGGATTAAAAGGGGCTATTCTGTCCCAACAGAATTCTCAAAGAAGGAAATACAAAAAGTCAATGTTTTTTTCATGGGATCAAGGGGCATGACATCCAGTCTTGTGAAGGATTCAGAAAACTACTTCAAGATATGATGGACAATAAGAAAGTCGAGATCTTTAACAAAGTGAAAGAGGCCGATGAAGGAGAAGTATGCAGTTCTGATAATCAATCATCAAGTTTCCCTTATAGTGCCGATCGACCATTGGTGACTTATTATGATGCAAAAAAGGAGCAAGTGAAACCAAATATAATAATTGAAGTACCATCTCCTTTCTCTTACAAAGATAACAAGGCGGTACCATGGAAATATGATGTCCACATTATCATACCTGAAGGTGAAAAATCCAAAGTCACAACTGGAAATGTTGGTGAAGTAGGACACTTCACTCACAGCGGGAGGTGTTATTCTAAAGTGGTCGAACTAATGAAGAAGACTAATGACTCGAAGTAGAAAGAAAGGCACCGATGCATGAGGCCGAGGTCGAACTTGAGACTCCGTCCGAACAAGAAGTTTAAAGGCCTGTGAATGAAGAAGAAGCACATGAATTCTTGAAATTCATCGAGCATAGTGAATATAACGTCATGGAACAATTAAGCAAACAACCGGCACGAATCTCGGTATTATCCCTACTGTTGAATTCAGAACCACATCGGAATGCTTTACTGAAAGTGTTAAATCAAGCTTACGTGGCAAGTAATATATCTGTCCAAAAGCTTGATAGGTGGGTGAATAACCTAAACGCGGATAATTTTATTTCTTTCAGTGATGACGAAATACCGCTAAATGGTAGGTACTCCGTAAAAGCATTGCATATCACAACCCGTTGCAAGAGTTATATAATACCAGATGTGCTCATTGATAACGGGGTCAGCACTCAATGTGATGCCTTTGGCCATGCTTTCTAGAATTCCAATTGATATATCTTATCTGAGGCCTTGTCACTCTACAGTAAGAGCATTCAATGGGACAAGACGAGAAGTCATGGGAAAAATCAAAATTCCTCTAGAAGTGGGCCCCTATATATATGACATCGAGTTTCAAGTCATAGACATCATGCCTTCGTATAATTGCCTTTTAGGAAGGCCTTGGATCCACTCCGCTGGGGCAGTTCCTTCATCTCTTCATCAAAAAGTGAAGTTTATCATGGATGGTCTCTTGGTCACTATCGTGGGTGAGGAAGACATTGTCGTATCTATCTCTGCTGATACACTATACCTCGAAGTAAGCAATAATGCAGTAGAATGTTCCTTTCATTCCTTCGAATTCATCAATGCTACGTTCGTTGCTGAAGGAAATAAAATTCCCATGCCTAAGCTGTTAAGGAATACCAAGATGGGAATTAAGCTGACTGTGGGAAAGGGAGCCCAAGCGTGGAAAAGTTTTGGAAGATATCAGTAAGGGATAGTTAGAGTTCTAAAATCAGTACCCCATAAGGCTCGATATGATTTAGGGTTTGAATCGGATATGCGACAAAGAAGAAAATAGTTGTAGAAAGATCGGGAAAGGCGGATTGTAAGAGCCTTAGGCTGAGAATTAGAATGGGAGCCCATAATGTACCCTCCTTTGTCAAAAACATTTACATCTGCAGGAATGATATACCCCAGGAAAGATGATCCATGAAGCACGTTGTTATTGATTGAAAGGGGTCTTCAAAATGTCAGTATAAATGTCATTGACAAAGGAGATGATGCAATTAAAGATGTTTCAATGATACGCCATTGTCCTCCTGGATTCGTTTTGAACAATTGGACTGCTGTGGACCTTCTTGTAGTTTCTAAGTCTCTTCCAAAGTAATGCTCAATGTCAACACTCTTCTTTTTGTGTGTCCCTAAGTAATAGTGGGATTCTTTTGTAAGAGCTTATGTTTTCTCTTTATCATTTAAATGAACATTAATGGAGATGCATTTTGTCATGGTCTTTTCATTCTCATTAACTTCATAATTTTTTCTTCTCACAGCCTATCATTGAATACATCTCACATCATGCCATAATATTATGCTTGTTGGTCCCAATACTTTGATGCTCCTCTATAGTTTTCTTCTCCATTCAACTTTCAGGTGCTCAGATATCAACGATATGAACAAACTCGTTACAAAACTTAAAATCGATTTCGAGAAAGCTATTTGTTTAGGAGAGTTCGAAGCTGAGGAAAATGTTGAAGACTATGTCTCGTCTCCTGACTTACTAAGAATGGTAGAACAAGAAGATAAATAGATTCTACCTCATCAAGAATCTATTGAGATAGTAAACTTGGGAAATGGAGAAAAGAGGCAAAAAGTGAAGATTGGGACTTCCATTTCAGATAACACCAAACATGATTTGATCGCTTTGCTTCATGAGTACAAAGATGTATTTGCATGGTCGTATCAGGACATGCCAGGATTGGATGGGGATGTAGTGGTCCATAGACTCCCACTGAAACCAGAATGCAAACCCATTCAATAGAAGCTAAGGTGAATGAGACCTGAAATACTGTTAAAAATAAAAGAAGAAGTCAAGAAACAATTCGATACTGGCTTCCTACAAGTCTCCAAATACCCACAATGGATAGCTAACATAGTACCAGTACCGAAAAAAGACGGCGAGGTACGAATGTGTGTGGATTATCGCGATCTGAATTGAGCAAGTCCTAAAGATAATTTTCCCTTGCCACACATCGATACATTGGTGGATAACACAACCAAACATTCATTGTTTTCATTCATGGATGGATCTCGGGTTATAATTAGATAAAGATGGCTCCTGAGAATATAGAGAAAACTACTTTCGTAATGATGTGGGGAACATTCTTTTATAAGGTGATGCCGTTCAGATTAAAGAACGCTGGGGAAACATATCAGAGGGTCATGGTGATGTTGTTTCATGACATGATGCACAAAGAAATAGAAGTCTACGTTGATGATATGATCGCCAAATCCAAGGGGGAAAGAGAGCATGTTGAGAACCTCAGGAAGTTGTTCGAAAGACTGAGAAAGTTCCAGCTGAAGCTTAATCCAGCCAAGTGTACGCTTGGGGCTACCTCAGAAAAATTGCTAGGCTTCATCGTCAGCAAGAGAGGCATCGAAGTTGATCCAGATAAGATAAAAGCCATACAAGAACTACCATCTCCGCGCACGCAAAAAAGAAGTCAAAGGATTTTTAGGGAGGTTGAACTACATCGCTCGGTTCATTGCTCAACTTACCAACCAGTGTGACCCAATTTTTTGACTTTTTCGAAAACATAATCCGATAGAATGGAACGAGGAGTGCCAAGTGGCTTTTGACAAGATAAAATAGTATTTGTCTAGTCCCTCGGTACTAGTACCGCCAACTCTAAGAAGACCGTTAATATTGTATCTGACTGTGTTTGAAAATTCAATAGGTAGCTTACTGGGGCAACATGATGAGTCAGGGAAAAGGGAAAAGGCGATTTACTATCTCAGCAAAAAGTTCACAGAGTATGAGGCAAAGTATTCGTCAATTGAAAGATTCTGTTGGGTAGTTCAGAGGCTCAGACAATATATGTTGTATCATACAACATGGTTAATTTCAAAGTTGGACCCAATAAAGTACATGATGGAATCACCTACATTCTCAGGAAGAATGGCACGATGGCAAATCCTACTGTCAGAGTACAACATCGTCTATGTGAGCCAAAAGTCGATAAAAGGGAGCGCAATAGCTGACTTCTTAGCAACTCGAACAAAGGAAGAATATGAGCCATTGAGATTTGACTTCCAAGATGAAGACTTGATGTGCATTACAGAAAAAGAATGTGAGTCATCAAAAGAGAAGTCATGGAAGATGAGCTTTGACGGTGCGTCAAATGCACTGGGGCATGGGATTGGAGCAGTCTTGGTATCACCAGAAGGGAACCATTATCCGCTCACTGCTAGGCCGAATTTCTTCTATACCAATAACATAGCGAAATATGAGGCTTGTATCATGGGACTTCGTGCAGCCATTGAACGAAACATCAAAATCTTAGAGGTGTAGGGGGATTCAGCGTTGGTGATTTACCAAACCCGCGGAGATTGGGAAGTGAAAGATCCAAAATTAGTTAAATATAGCGATCTAGTGGCGAAATTGGTTAAAGAATACAAAGAAGTGACATTTAATTACTTCCCATGAGAAGAAAACCAATTGGCTGATGCCTTGGCCACTTTGGCTTCAATGTTCAAAGCAAACAAAGAAACAAAAATAATGTCTCTCCAAATGAGCATATATGAGGTCCCTGCACATTGTTGTAGCATTGAAAAAGAGACATATGGACGACCTTGGTTTCATGATATCTTAGAATATGTCAAGAATCAAAGGTATCCCGAACAAGCAAATGAGAACGACAAAAGAACAATCAGAAAAATTTCGGCAGGATTTGTTCTTAATGGGGACATCCTGTACAAAAGAGGAAAAGATCAAGTGCTCCTAAGATGTGTGGATGCCGTTGAAGACAGAAAAATACATGAAGATGTCCATGAGGGAATTTGTGGGACACATGCCAATGGTTTTACTATGGCCAGGAAGATTATGAGACTCGGATATTACTGGCTGACGATGGAAAGTGATTGCATTATTTTTGCACGAAAATACCACAAATGTCAAATTTATGGTGATAAAATTCATGTAGCCTCTTCGCCCCTTCATGTCATGACTTTTCCGTGGCCTTTTTCTATGTAGGGTATGGATGTTATAGGGCCCATTTCCCCAAAAGCTTCTAATGGACACCGATTCATTTTTGTAGTGATAGATTACTTCACGAAATGGATAGAAGCTGCTTCATTTGCTAATGTGACAAAGACTGCAGTTTGCAGGTTCTTAAAAAAGGAAATCATTTGTCGATATGGTTTGCCTGAAAGAATCATTTCAGATAACGCTTTGAATTTGAACAACAAGATGATGAAGGAAGTGTGTGAACAATTTCAAATAAAGCATCATAACTTTTCACCCTATCGCCCGAAAATAAATGGAGCAGTTGAAGCGGCCAACAAGAATATTAAGAAGATTATTGGGAAAATGACCGAGACATATAAAGACTGGCACGAGAAGCTACCATTCGCTTTGTATGCATATCGTACATCTGTGCGGACATCTACGGGAGCAACTCATTTCTCTCCGGTCTATGGAATGGAAGCTGTGCTACCCATCGAAGTTGAGATCCTCTCTCTACGAGTCTTAATGGAGTCGAAACTAGAGGAAGCAGAATGGGTTCGAGCTCGATATGACCAGTTAAACCTTATCGAAGAAAAATGTTTGAAGGCAATCTGTCATGGATAGATGTACCAGAAGAGAATGATCGTGGCTCATGACAAGAAAGTACGGCCAAGAGAATTCCACGAAGGAGAACTCATGCTGAGAAAGATTCTCCCAATACAAAAAGACTGTCGTGAAAAATGGGCACCAAATTGGGAAGGACCATATGTCGTAAAGAAGGCTTTCTCGGGTGGAGCTTTGATTCTCACTGAGACGGATGAGAAGGATTTACCTAATCTAGTGAACTTAGATGCTGTGAAAAAATATTATGCCTAAAAAAAAAAAGGAATCAAGTTCATCCAAAAAGGGGCGTCTTGATAAACAAAAAAGAAATCAAGATGAAAACCCGAAAAGGGCGTCTTGATAAACAAAAAGGAATCAAGATGAAAACCCGAAAAAGACGTCTTGATAAACAAAAGGGTTAGGATGAAAACCCGAAAAGGGCGTCCCAATGAAGCGGATTTGAGTTTGAACAGTGAGTTCAACGATGAGACTACAATATTTGAAGCATTTTCAGAAGCTCGAAATCTTCTACACAAGAAGCTATGCTTGAAAAGATTCTTGATTTAGGAACGTAAAAGAGTTTATGCGTTAAATATCTAGAGCATTTGGAGCCACTAAATATGATCCCCTTTTCTCTTTATAACGCTTTTAACTTTTCTTAGTCAACTTTCTTTGTATGTTACTTCTGAAATAAATAAATGTGAGGTATCCCTTTCGTACCTACTTGACCATTTTCATGCATCTCATTGTATGGTTTAAATAATAAATAGTAGAATGACATACTCTAAACAAAAGAAAGGTTGAGTATTACCCGGATGAGAATTCGATAAGTACGAGGCCTTAAAGTAAGGACAAAGTTCAACAAGGGGAAAAAAAGTGGTATCTGAGAAATATAGATTACTCGTAAAGCTGGAGAGCGGGTACAAAGCCTGAAGAGGAAGTCAAAAATTGAAGCAATGAATGCAAATCATCACAAGAACCGTGACGACAAGAGCTATATGACAAACAAGTCCAAGGCACATAGCATAATCATGTAGGCATGCAGGCATTTAAGACAGGCATGTGCATATCATGATAACATCATGCATGACATATGCAGGTACTCCAGCAGAGCGAGAGGTTTTGATGATATTTATAATGGATTAAGGAAAAAGACACCTGAAGTCCCACCAGATGATACGTTTTGATATCCTGATATTTTTATTTCTATTTTTCAAAAATCAACTCATGTTGCGAGAGGTGAGTTGAGCCCCGAGTCACACGCCGAGGTATTTTCAATTTCTGTTTTTTCAAAAATGAACTTATATTGCGAGAGGTGAGTTGAGCCTCAAATCACGCATTGAGGTATTTTCAATTTATGTTTCAAAAATCAACTCATATTGCGAGAGGTGAGTTGAGCCTCAAATCACGCATTGAGGTATTTTCAATTTATGTTTCAAAAAAATCAACTCATATTGCGAGAGGTGAGTTGAGCCTCGGGTCACACGCTGAGGTATTTTTAGTCTCTATTTTTTTAAAAAAAATCAACTCATATAGCGAGAGGCGAGTTGAGCCTCGGGTCACACGCTGAGGTATTTTTAGTCTCTATTTTTTCAAAAAAATCAACTCATATAGCGAAAGATGAGTTGAGCCTCGGGTCACACGCTGAGGTATTTTTAGTTTTTATTTTTCAAATCAATCAACTCGTATTGCGAGAGGTGAGTTGAGCCTCAGGTACACACTGAGGTATTTTCAATTTTTTACTTTTTTTCAAAAATTAACTCATAATCCGAGAGATGAGTTGAACGTCAGTTCGTATACTGAGCTATTTTCGATGTTTGTTTTTCAATAAAGAATAAAGATTAGAGCTAATCGAATATACATATTTTGCCTCCCTGAAGTTGCAGTAGAGCAGGTTGAAATTACAAGTCTTATCTCCATGAAGTTGTAGCGGGACCCTGAAGTTGTAGTGGAGCAGACTGAAGATATTAGACCTTATCTCCTTAAAGTTGCAGTGGAGCGGTGAAGCGGATCGAAGCTACAAATCTCTTCTCCCTAAAATGGCATTGGAGAGGCTTGAAGCCACGATTCGTATCTCCTTGAAGTTACAGTGGAACAGATTGAAACAATAAATCACAGATCTTACCTCTCTGAAGTTGCAGTAGAGTAGATCAAAACAAACCCTATCTCCTTGAAGTTGCAGTGGAGCGATAAGAGTGGAGTAAAGCGACAAGATGCAGTAGGCTAAATGAAGCTACCTGAAGAAGAGGAGCGCTAAACAAGTCAAGACTCGGTGAGATCGGGAAAAATTGGTCTTTCTTAAGTCTTTGCTCTGTTCTCGTTACACGACAACGAGCAAAGAGGGGAAGCTGTATACACCAATCTTGGCCCGGGCCCAACAAGCCCAAAACAAAAACTAAACCTACCCCAACCCAAACAAAGTTTAAACCCAACTAACATCCCAAATAGCCCAAACCCAAACCCATTAGTCAAACTAGGGTTTCAGAAAAGCTGAAACCCTAGCTTATCTTCTGCCACAGCCATCACCTTTGTCAGCCACCACCTACTCAGCACCGCCCCAACTGTTCCTGTAAGAGGAACATGCAAACAACATGAAAATAATATTAAAAATACATGTAAAGGCTTTATAAAAGCCGAAGAGATCAGATTGTTGTGGAGGGGATTTTCTTTTTTGAAATACAAAAGAAATATCATCAAAAGGCTTCAAATACTAACTCAAAATCGCATTAAGAAAGATCAAAGACAGAATCAAAGGTCTATTTATTTTCTTTTTATTTTTTCTTTCTTTTTTGAACCTATTTGTGCATATCAATCTCTATTTTATTAAAAAAAACAGTATATACATTTAGATACAAATATAGCAAAAAAAATATTAAAAAATTACCTTTAGACGATTTTCGGCCACCGTGTACTGTGGCCGGCGGCAGACGACGATGGCAGATGACGACGGAACTATGGCCGGAGCTCTGGGGAGTTGAGAGAGTTTGAGAGAGAATTTTGTTTGTTTTTTGAAGAGAAGGGGAGAAAAATGAAGTTAAAAAAAAAATTTTCTGTCTTATATAGTGAAATAAAACGACGTCGTTTTGGCTAAAGTTCATAAGCCTCAAAACGATGTCGTTTTGCCTTGGTCGATCCGAATCCGACCCGATCCAGGCTTGGGATCCGCATGTTTTCTTTTGATGGTCTAATTGCGCATTAGGCCCTCCCGCTTTTTTTATGTTCTGCAATCAAGTTTCTATTTATTTTAATTTGGCCCCGAAATTTGTTATGCTCTACAATTTGGTCCCCCGTGTTGCTTTGCGTTTTGAGGGGAAGGAATAATTTCTATTTTGGTCCTTCCAGGTTGCACGCGTGTTGCATTTTGATCCCTCTATTTCTTTTTAAATTTGCCCCAAAACTCTGTTTTAGTTCAATTTTAGTCTTTTTTTGTTTATTTTCGTTTCTTTATTAAATATTATTATTATTTCTAATATTATTAATATTATCACTATTATTATTATTATTATTATTATTATTATATATTAGTGTATATTTTTTATTATATATGTATATGTACATATATTTATATATAGTATTATTTTTAATTACTTTATTTTAATATTTTTATTATATTATATTTGCTTTTTATATTTCAATATTATTACTATTATTATTATTTTAGTATTAAACTAATTAATATCATACTGTTATTATATTATACACTTTCCATTTTATGTTTATTTATTTATTACTTTATTACCCATTAATTTAACTTATTAATTATTATTAGCATTATCACCATTGTTATTACTTTACTATAGTAATATAATGTATTATTAATATAACTTTTATTTTCATTATTATTATTACTACTATTATTCTCTATTGTCATGGTTATTATCTTTATTTTAATAGCTATTATTTTTATCACTAATATTACTATTGTTATATTTATTATTACTTTTATTATAATTGCTATTATTATTATTATTATAGTTTTTTCTTTTATATATTTACGTTTTTCATATAATACATTAATTCTACTTTATTATTTTATTATTCGTTTATACTTTTATGTAATTTCAAACTTCGAAAATTTTTTATTATCTTGTATCATTATTTTGTTGTATATAATACTTATCTATATTTATTCCATTATTATTTTATCATTTTTTTTGCTTAAATTATAAGTTTATTTACACATATTGCATAACATTTGTTATTTTTATTATCATTATTATTTTCAAAAAAAAAAAAAAAACAACAACAACAACAATTCCACTCATTGTTTCTTTACTCATATGTTTATTTACTTATCCCCGATTTAAAATTAAATTTACACTATAATTTGCTTTGTTATTTCATTTATCATCATATTATATCCTTTTTATTTTGTTTTGTTCATATTATCATTGTCATCATTATTAACATGTATATATACATGTGAATTTTCATGTACATATTAGTATTTTCTACTATTATTACAAATATATTATTTCTTTTATTATATTATTAGAATATTATTTTTTATTATCATTTTCTTTATGGTGAATATCATTGTTATGTTATTCTAATATTGCATTTTAATATTTTTCATTAATTGTATCATCGTTTGCATTATTTATAAATTCCTATTGCAAATGATAGTATTTTTTATGTTTTAATAAATAAGGCAACGTACCAGTTTTAACACTAAGTCACTGATTTCATCACTAAGTTGGGTGGATATCATTGGCTCGTGTTAAAAACGAGACGTCCTTCTAAAAAAAAAACCAAAAATTTCAAATTCTCGTATTTCAATCGGATCGCAATTAAATATTAAATTAAACTTGTATTTTGAGAATTAAGACAACGCGTGTTTAGCAAGATACCAATTTTGGGCGTCGTGAGGGTGCTAATACCTTCCTCGTGCGTAACCGACTTCCGAACCTTATTTTTCTCTGGATTTTCGCGTAGACCAAATTCGGCCTTCATTTTTGTTCAAGAATAAATTTTCTTTTCTAAAAGAGAAGATTTATTAGGTGTCCGATCACACCTAGAAAAAAAAGATCGGTGACGACTCCTTTTCTCTTTAAAACCGAAATTCCAAATTCTCAAATAATCGCCTCAACTAGCGACCAAAGCGAAATATTTACGTCGCTACAATTTCATTATATTGAACCATTACCATTCTCTTCCAAGGAACATAAAAATTAGAGACAGCAGCAACAAGATAAAACATTGCATGAGGTCCAAGGGTTCTCATTGATGAGGCAATGATCCTTAACATCTTCACTTGCAAGAAAAACCATTCAGGTCATAATAGATGGTTGTTGTATATGATGAATTCCAGTGTAATAGCAAATAGCATACGTAAAAGCTATTTATCTAATGACCGTGAGAACTATATATGGTTACCAAATCTGAAGAAAAACTGAAAACATACAGTGCCTAATATTTTCTCCTCAAATTTACTTCAGAATATCTCTCCCAGTGCATTCATCAACATAGAGAGGTCATGGCCTCAGTCAAAGTTATCATTATGCTTTGCCAAAAGCAAAGATAAAAGACCATTAAGTTAAAGCAATTTTAACCAAAATGGTAGCTCACCCATGAAAAAGCATATAATAATGGCTAAAGCTATCACTATGTGTTGCCAAAAGCAAAGAGAGACCATTGAATTTAAATTATTTTAACCAAAATGATAGCTCCCTTAGGAAAAAGCATATAATAAAGGCCAAAATTTTAAACATATTTAACTGTACACTTGAAGCTTCACCCACAAAATACGCATTATAAGTTCCCAAATGTAAAGATATAAAAATTGGCAATGGATCACTAATATGAACCTCAAGGAGTCATATGAAAGTTTATTGAAGCCAACATGAAGATACTCAAATATGGTTATAAAGGGTAGCTTCAAAAGGAGACCACTTATTACTGCCTGCAAGAAAATGCAATAAGGCCAACTGTTAAAACAATGTTGATAAGGCTTGCAACCATTACCTAAAAGAGCCAAAAGCTATATCAAAGATGAAAAAAGAAGAACAATTAATTAGTAATATTGACAACCCATACAACATGATGATCCCTAATGCAAAATCATCAGAAAAAAAAATTCAATAAAAATGGAAAATGAACCTTAATTGAATTCAAATTACAACAAAATCCAGAATATTAATCAATATAAAAAAGTTTCAATCATTTGGGATAAAAAATTACCTTTAAATAAAAGAAAGAAATTGAAGAAATGAGAACTAAAAGGCGAGTATACAATGAGTAAACATTGTCGATATATATAGATGTGTATAAATAGGAGAATTACCAAGATTCAACGAACCATTGTTAATCTTTTTTATTTGGAAAATTTGAAATTTACATTTACATGTTTAAGTTTTTATAATTTCATCATTTAACAATTTAAAGGCCTTTTTTTTGTAAATTATTTGAAGCTTTTAGATCCAACAAGTCCAACCGAAAAAAACTCACATTTTGACATTCCTAAATCAATGAAAAAAATGGAAAAGAAAGCAAAGGAAAGAGAAGGTACAACTAGCGAAACAATACTGAAAGCCAGCTTTGTCAACAAGCTTAGCACTGAGACCATAAAAATAAGTAGGGCCTTGGTGGGCACTAGGCGACTCTAGTGAAGGGTTGGAAATCGCTTAGGAGTGGTAAACAAAGTGCGAGTATTTGGCCTTCAAGTTGATTTGAGCATGATATTGTTGATGGCCAAAGAAAAAAAGGTGAAACCATTGAGAAATTTCAGTCTAAGGGTATTTTTGGAGGAAAAAAGAAGGGTCATTCGATGGAGAGGCTGTAATAACTAATTCGGCACTTCATCCCCTAAATGGCTATTCAACGATTTTTGGAATAAAGTTAAAATCTTCATTTGGCGTTTGAGCTTTGCAATGAACCAAACATTCGTTTTTCTGTAAAATTTGGAACCGTACCATAATGTCATAGCTATTATATTGAACCAAACATGATGCAAACATAATATTATTGTTGAAAAATATATACTATATAAAAAGAATCCCCCTAGTTATTCTTAAATTTAATTTAATTATGACAACTTTTTTTTAAATTTCAGAATAGCCGCCTAATTATTTATTAAATTTAGTTTAATTATCAATACAATATATATTTTTTAATTTCAGAATAGCAGCCTAATTATTTCTTAAATTTAGTTTAATTATCAATTTTTTTTTAATTTCAGAATATAGTTGCAACTAAATTATATGTAACTCTAATTAAGTAAAAAGTCAAACGTGCAAACTACTATTACTTTTTTTTTTTGACAAACAAATTACTTATTAGATAAAAATAAGTACTGAAAGGTTTTAACCTAACTAGAATTTATTACCCGGCTACATCTGGGTCTAAAAATTTAATTATAAATAAAATTAATTTTAAAATATTTAATATTTATATTTTATGTAAATAAATTTAGTAATTATGATAATTGATGCCAAATATACAATAAAAATATGAAATGAGAAAATTAAAACTCAATGCAATATAAAAAATAATAGTAAAACAGAACAAACATATGTCTCGTTCAACCTTTTTACATAATTCCGATCAACATAATTTGAATAATATCAACCAACCCACAATACTAATTTACTTAAATACATCATCTAAAAAAAAATATCAAAGGAAAACATATAATATATATAGATCTTAAATAATTTTTCGAATAATTTAATTTTTATTTTTCAATTGTAAGTTACCATGAAGATAACTCTTCAATTACACCTAGCTGGTCAGGTCGATGGGCAATCAATTCACACACTAACTCTAGATAGACAATTTAAAACGATTCAAGTAATTAAGTAATAAAATATTTATTTTTCTCAATTGAATCATTATAACAAAAATATTTAAATAATTTAAAATCACATTAATATAGACCAGGAATATGAATACAAAATTTGTAAATAAATTATGCAAAATATTAAATGAAATGATATATGATACAAATACAATATTTTAAAAATAGTTTAACATAATATAAATACAAGAGTATGTAAAATTACACATAAATTAAATTATTATTTGATATTTGATAAAAAAAAGTTCAACTAAATTTATAATAATACTGTAAACATTTTAAAATAATAAAAATTTTCTTTTCCCTTCTTACCTCAAATGCCTTTCTTCCTTCACCAAATGTCCCTAGGTGAGAAAGAGAAAGCCACATGTCTTATGGTTTAATTTTTATATTTAATTTATTATAATTTTTATAAAAAGTTAATTCAACATAAAAAAAAATAAACACGTTGAATGTGAATTGCTTGGGTTATCTAAATTAAGTTTCAGATTTTATTTTTTTTTTAATTTTTAAGGAGAACCAAAGCAATTCTTTTTATTGTATTTATGTAATTTGTACTTAGTATTTGTCCATGTCTATGGGCTAAGAATTAAACTTCAAAGCAATTAACTTAACATTCGACAGATATTAAAACAATTGATTTACGACTTGAACCACTCACTACTTAATTCATGAGATTATATTATACTAACCCATTTCTGTCATATTCTATTTTTTTTTTATCTTTTTTATATTTTCTGGAGAATATGATATAATAAAGATAGATCTAAGTTGAGCTAACCCCAGGAGAATTATTTAAAGAAATTTAAGAGCGGGCATAGCCTGCAATTCCTCCTTCTTCTTCTTCTTCTCTTTTTTTTTTTTTTTATGAGAAAAGCGAAGCAATTTCATTAAAAAACTTAAGTAACATCCAAATCAAGCAAATGTTAAAGAGGTTGAAGTATTTTATGCCATCACTACACTATTTTATGAACCAAAGGTTGAAGATGAAATTAGACAAAGTAACATGGTATTGGATTAGCTGACATTTGTTATTATTGATACATGATATAAATGGAAGTGGAGAAATAGAGAGGTTGGAGACGAAGAAGGTTGGTTCACCCGTTCTAGGGCCGAAAGTCCCCTTTCTATGTGATATCTTGGGGTATTTATAGGTAAGTGAGGATTCTTACACAATTATGCCACTTATTGGGCCCTAGGTAGCCCAATGGAGGGTCCAACTAGGTCTAAATTGAGGTAAGGATATAACAATAGTCCCCTCAGTCGAGAGGTGGATTATAAAGTGATCATGCCTCATAAAGGGCAAAACATCTAAAATAGTTTTGGGAGGTTTCTAGATCACGGTGTATGTGTCCAATATTCCGGCGCCCATGCATTGGAAAGGGTTGTGGGCTCTTTTTAGTTCCCATGGAAATGTGGTTGATGCTTTCATTCTGGAGAAAAAAGAAAAAGGGGTATGAGATTAGGATTTGTGCGATATGCCAACTATTCAGATGCACGTAGGGCGATATCGAGATTGAATGTCTTCGTGATCCCTGGGAGTAGAATATGGGTGAAGGTTGCTAGGTTCAAAGGTAGGAAGACGATTTGGAGAAGGGTTTTCAAGCAGCGAAATCCATTGTATTCTGAAGAAATTAATCAGGGAGGGTTGGAAAATGTGGGAAGAGGAAAGAAAGGCGAAGAAAAACTAGAAGATAAGAGGAAACTGAACTTGCTCGATAGTAGTTTAGGTGATAGCTCGGGCTCGGCGGGTTTGAAGATGGTAGAAGTAGTTCATGGTCATGTAGAGGATGAGCTGCTATAGAAGTTTCAGAAATGCTTGGTGGGGGAAGTGGCATCGTTTTGAAAACTGAAGAGCTTAGCTGATAGAATTGCACGAATGGGCCATAGCGAAATTTGTGTGAAGAGAATTCAAATGAATTATTTTCTCATTGAGATTCTGGATGAAGAACTGTTTGAAATATTGAAATAGAGAGAATGGTCGTATTTGAAGGAGTTCTTCATAAATATCAAACCTTGGACAGAAAGATTGGTGTTTTCAGAGAGAATTACATGGATTGAAGTTTCTGGGGTTCCGATGCACTGCTGAAACTATGAGACGTTTAAGAGGATAGCTGGAAAGTGGGGTAATTTGGTGTCGATGAGAGAAAACTTGTTAGGAACAAATAACTTTGAGAAAGTTGAGATGCTTATTTCAATATCGCAAGTAAAAAAGATTGATGAGATGGTTTTATTGGAGGTGGGTTACGTTAGATTTCCAGTGAGTGTAAGGGAGTTAGGATGGTCGAAGGACATTAAGAATTATGTTTTGAAGAAGGATAGGACTTAGATGGCGGTTGATGAGAGTGTGTCAGAATCATAACCAAATTTTGGATTAGAGCAGGAGAAAGGACTGGATGGATCCCGATTCGTCTTGTCGGAATCAATAATGAAAACGTCATTGAAAATGTAAGAGTGGGAAATGCATGTCAGGGGATATCGGGGGAATTAAACAAAAGAGACGCTTGTGTGGGAACAGTAGCTGAAGTTGATTTGGGTGTTAGCAAGCTACACAGTGGTATGGGTTGGGCATGCGAGGACGTTGCCAATATGAACTTGGCATTAGGTTTGGGTCTAAGTGAGGATCAAGATGGGTTGGCAGATATTGAGCAAAGAGTGGGCTTACCGAGGATAGAAGGGCATCCTTTAGGAGGGGAAATTTTATCGGTTGAAGATCAGAGTTCCCCAGTTGAAAATATTAATTCAGTAATTCTCGAAACAGAGGAACGGGGCATATGTCAGGAGATAGAAGGGGAATTTTATAACATAATTAGAAGTAAGAGGAAAAAGAAATAGTTTAACAAAAGAATCAGGTCTATGCGTACCATTCAAGACAGGGTGTTGTCTTCCAAAGAAATTCAAAGAAGAGATCGAAGTAGGAGAAATGACAAAACTAGTGCCGCGCCAGGGAGTAAAGATAAAGTGGTAAACCTTTCTTTGTCTGATTCGGATTTAAGCAATAGGGGAAAGGTTATTCTTAGAGAGGCGAAGCAAACCTGGGAAGTTGGGAAGAAATTGGGGCTTAGGGTGCAGGAAGATAAAATAGATGTTATTGAGGAGATTATGAAGCTTGAGGAGCAGCAGTAAAGGAGGTTTGGGTACTGATGGAAAAGTTTCTGCGATTAGTAGATTAGTCAAAATTCATGGGGTGAATGTGTGTTTTTTATAAGAAACTAAGCTTGAGGACGTGTCAGGGGATTTAGCTAGAAGAATTTAGGGAGATGATAATTTTGAATTTCGATTTGCTGCTGTAGTGGGACGTTCAGGAGGTCTTATTACTATATGGGATAAATTGAGTTTTATAATGAAAAAAGAATATTATACTAATCGGTTTATTGTGGTGGAAGGGAATTGGTGTGTTGAGGGGTGGGAAGGGGTTTTGATTAGTGTGTATGCACCAAATCTATTGAAAGAGTAGAAAATTTTTTGGGAGGAAATATTAGAGGTTAGGGAAAGGTTCATAAAATTTTAGATTATAGGGGGAGATTTTAATGCAATTAGGAACAAAAGTGAAAGAATCAATTGTGTGGGTTTATTAACAGGGTCGAAGGATTTTTTGAACTTCATAAAGAAATGCAACCTGGTGGATTTGCCTTTGTTGGGGAGAAAATTCACTTGGTATGGCCTAAAAAATAAGAAGAGTAGACTGGATAGGTTTTTGGTGGACGAAGTTTGGTATGAAAAGTTTGAGGATTTTCAGCAATAGGGTTTAAATCGTTCTGTTTCGGATCATATTCTGATTTTATTATCGTATGGATCTATGGAATGGGGTTCAAGACTGTTTAAGTTTTTTAATGTGTAGGTTCAAAATAAGAAGTGTATGAGTATTATCAAAAATGAATGGGGTTTGATGGGTAATTTGAATGGTAAGGTGTCTGGAAAATTGAAGAAACTCAAAGCTGTCCTTAGAAAATGGAATAGGGAAGAAAGATTTACCTTGGAAAGAAGGTTTAATGAAATCGAAGCTAGAATTAGGTGTTTGGATTATTGCAGTGATGTTAGGGAACTTTCTGAAATGGAATTGGAGGAATTGAAGAATTTGAATCTTGAAATGGGAGTGTTAAATAGATTCAAGGAGTCCATTTGGAGGCAGAAATCAAGACTGGCATGGCTGAAAGTGGGAGACTCAAATACTGCTTTTTTTCATAGAACAGTCAAGTTTAAAGCGAAAAGAAATACTGTGTGCGGTATGAAATTTGGAAATGAGTGGCTTAGCAAACCAAAGGCTTTGAAGGTGAAAATGTTTAACTTTTTTAGAAATCATTTTAGCTGTCCCTCGAGGAAATGGAGTATGGATTTGGTATTGAACTTTAAAAGGCTGAGGAATGTTGATGTTGTCAGATTGGAGAAGCCCTTCTCAATGGAAGAGATAAAGGAGGCAGTGTGGAGCTGCGATGAAAACAAAGCACCGGGCCCGGATGGCTTTAATTTATGCTTTTTTAGAAAATGCTAGGAGGTTGTTAAAGAGGATTTATTCGAGATAATGGTAAATTTTTTTAATTCCAGTAAATTGGAGAAGAGTATTAACTCGTCTTTTATTGCGTTAATACCTAAAAATGATAATCCGCAGGATATTTCAGAATTTAGGCCAATAAGTCTGGTGAGCTCACTGTATAAAATTGTAGCTAAAATATTATCGAGAAGATTATGTGTTGTCATTGGAGAGGTGGTCAGTGACTCGCAGTGTGCCTTTATACGGGGTAGGTAGATTTTTATGGCATTTTGATTGCAAATAAGTTGATTCATTCGATTAGGAGTAAGGGTGGAGTGGGGGAATATTTGTTGTTTAAGCTGGATTTTGCTAAAGCATACGATTGTGTGAGGCGGGATTTTCTGGAGTTAATTTTATTGAAGATGGGATTCGGTGAGCATTGGACAGACTGGATGGTGGAGTGTGTGTCTACGGTGAGGGCTGCAGTGTTAGTTAATGGTGCGGTTACTAATGAGTTCAGAATGCATAGAGTTCTTCGGCAAAGGGATCTTTTGTCCCATTTTTTTATTTATTCTGGCAACAGAAGTTTTGCATTTGATGTTTGAGAAGGCGGAGGAATTGGGGGTTATTGGGGGGATTAAGGACGTTCTTCCTGGTCAGTCGGTTTCCCATCTTTAGTTTGCAGACGACACCATTTTATTTCTCAAGGCGGAGGAGGTAATAGTTCGAAATTCGAAGTATGTTCTTCGTTGTTTTGAGATATTTTTTGGCTTAAGCATTAATTTTCGAAAGTCATGTTTGGTGGGTTTTGGTGTGGATGAGGAATTTTTATTCAGAATGACTACTGTTTGCAAATGCAAGATTGGGGATTTGCCGTTCAATTATCTGGGCATTCCTTTAGGCGTGAATCCAAGAAAAATTTCATCTTGGAACGGTATTGTGGATAGAGTAGAGAGGAAGTTATCGGGATAGAAGAGTAGGTCACTTTCTTAGGCAGGTAGAGTGGTGCTTATTAATTCTGTGCTATCATCATTGCCTATTTATTTTATATCGATATTTCAAGCACCTATCGCAATGATTAATAAGATTGATAAAATTAGACGAAAATTTTTATGGGTAAGTGATGGGTGTCGGTAGAAGATGGCAAAGGTTAAGTGGAAATAGATCTGTATGCCTAAGGACAATGGGGTGCTGGTGTGGTGGATTTAAGGGCTAAAAATAAGACTCTTATGGCTAAATGGTACAGGAGATTCACGGTGGATAGAGAAGCGCTATGGAGGAAGATTATTGCGGATAAGTATGGTACTACTGTGCAAAATTGGCGGTTTAGATTGAACAATTTAAAAGATATGTTAGTGGTATGGAGGGGCATTGTAGAGAATGCGAAAGATTCGAAAGTGGCAAAATGGTTAGGGAGCGAGTCTTTTCGCTAGTTGGTGGGGAACAAAAACTCGATAATTTTTTAGAAGGATATTTGGTGTGGTGATCGGTCGCTAAGAGTGGAATTTCCAAGGCTGTTTTGTTTAGCTTTGAATAAGAGTGGCTTGGTTAAAGAATTTTCGAAGTTCAACGGGTTTAAAGAGGTAGATTAGGTTGTTTTCTTTTCCCGTCATCTTTTGGATAGGGAAATTAGTATTGTCTCTCGATTAAAGGAAGCAGTTAGTTACATGGTGTTGATTCCTGAGGAGAAAGATCGGTTAATCTGGATTCACGATAAAAAAGGAGAATTCTCGGTGAGGAAATTAACAGAGTTCCTGATCAGTGTTGAAATGGTGGATTGTAGGTTTGCTTTCGACAGAATTTAGAATTTAAAGGTGCCTCCTAAAGTGAAAAGTTTCTTGTGGATGGTTTCAATTGATTGTATCCCTACAAAAGACTTTCTTGGCAGAAGAGGGGTGAAGATTGGTCAATTGGGGAACAGGTGCCTGTGGTGCGAGAGAGAACCAAAGACTTTGGTACATCTTTTCTTCAACTGTAATTTCATTGTGGGTTTTTGGAGAAATATTTTGGAATGGTGGGAGGTGAAGTGGAGACCTTTTGTTGATTTCTCAGACTTTTTTTTGTAATAATGTCTCGTATAAAGGAGTTGTCAAGAGTTTATAGCTGATTTTAGTGTCTGCGGCCTGTTGATCGGTGTGGCTTGCAAGAAACGAGCAGGTGTTTGAAAGAAGATGGCCCAAAATGTCCAGTTTGGTATTTCTTTTGAAAATTCGGGCTTTGATGTGGATTAGAGCGGTGTATGATGAATTGAAAGTGAATGAGAAAATTTGGTGGGTATGACCTGTTAGAAGCTGGAGTGGTGGTAAGAAATCCGAGTTATGTGGAAGTTTTTGGTGTCCTCCGTGCTTTGGAGGGGTTAAATTTAATGCGAGTGGTGTGGATAGTGAGGGGGAAGTTGGGTGTGGTGGGGTGTTAAGAAATTCAGAAGGGGTGGTTAGGGCAGTGTTTTCTGGTCCATGTGCAGTGAGAGAGTCAAGTGCTGCGGAGGTGGGGGGAGTTTGTTTAGCTTTGGAGGTCTTTCTAAAGATGGGGTGGAAGGGTTCGTGTTCTCTAATTATTAAGGTTGGCTCCTTTGAGGTGTTCTGCTGGATTGAGAACAAAGGTTCGAGACCGTGGTTGTTGGTCTCTATTTTAAAGGAAATTGAGTCAAGGGTGTCTAGTATTGGAAATGTATCATTTTCCAGAGTGGATAAGCAAGGTAATGCGATGGCTTTTGCGTTGGCGATTGCTGGTCTGAAAAGGCAGAATATGTTCAAGGCATGGTGATGAATTTGCGCGTTTTTTCTTTCTTGGCTGATTGCAGGTGTCTTGATAGTGTATTTTTGCATTTTGTTTAGTGGTTGTTGAGGGGTATTTTTGAGCAGGTTTTTAGCAGTCGGGTAGCTTGCTTTTGGATGGGTCTTGTTGAGTTAAGGGAGGTCTTGATTGCTATGTTGTTTTTATGTAATGGCTTTTGTTCTCAGGCTGGGCTGGCATTGTTATGTGCTGTTTGTTTTTATTTTCTTCAGCTTTGTTTGCTGTTGATTTTGATTTAGCAAAAAAAAAAGTGATCATACCTCAAGACCCTCCGTAAGCAATCCTCGCAAGTGGTAGTTGCCACAAATAAAGTAACGGGGTGTAAGGTACAATTTATTAGCTAGATACCTTAAGAATATACAATGCCTTACAAGGTTATTAAATTCATGCCTACCCCTTTTAATAGTGCGTTTTATGGATGATATTTCTATTCATAGTTGACTGGTATAGATTTTGCTTTGTGATTTAGTGGGCAGTATACCTATTGGCTTGACAATCCGAAAATGTATGACATATACTCGAGTGGTGTAATTGTCAATTAGAAGATCTGAATATATATAATGGCAATGTGTCGTATATGTATCGTGGATACGATTATTAAAAAATATAAAATAGATGAGGCTCAAGCCATCCTTTGGTAATATAAAATGTAAGATATGCAATACATTCATTGGTAATATGAAATGTAAGAAAATGCATACTATCCGTTGGCAATATAAAACATAAGAAATGTGTAATACTCGTTAAATGTAAGAAATGCATAATGCCCATCAAAATGTGAGCGAGAAGATTATTCATTGTTCTGAATATAGCTTTTGGCCTAATTTTTTTACAAGCAATATTTAATAAGTGCTTACGAAATGTTGTATTTATAATGCTGATATGAAAATAACTATTGCTATTGAGAAATAAAGTATGTGTGCTTGTAGTTAAATTAACTCTAATTTTTATGAAGATTATATGTCTCACCTCTGCCGAGAGCCCAAAGGGTTCACAAAGGGGCTCCAATGTTGAAGATATGCCTCACCTCTACTAAGAGCCCAAAGGGTTAACAGAGGGGCTTGAATAATGAAGATATACCTCACCTTTGTTAAGAGCCCAAAGGATTCATGAAGGGGCCCAAATGTTGCAGATAATAAAGTGATCATGCTCCCAGACGCATGGAGGGAGGCGTACGAAAGGTAATGAATGCCCTACTCCTAGACATATGGGGGGAGACTTACGAAAGGTGGTAATAAAGACCCTACTCCCAGATGCATGAGGGAGGCATAAGGAAGGTGGTAATCAAGGCCTTGCTCTCAGATGCATAGGAGGAGGCTTATTTATAATTACCCTACATAGTAAATTGCTACAGCATTGGGAGTTTAGAAAATATATTGTTATTTACTTAGGCTTCCTTTGGATCATCAATTATGTAATGACCTAAAATTTACGGTTATCAGAAAAATAAATTTTCGGGTCTCCATTTTTCGTAAAACAGATTCGTAAATATTTAATAAAAATATTTACGAAGTTAGTAGTGTAGTTAATTAGGTTTTGGTTAGGTGAATTTGTTTGAATTAAGGTTAATTAGGTATAAGGATTAAATTGAATAAAAGATGAAAGTTTAATTATAGAATAGAGAAAAGTGAAAGGACTAAATTAGTAATTAAACCATAACAAGTGTATGGTAAATTATAATTCCATGTGTATGTATAATATACATATATTTATTTATATTAAATACATACTTAATATTTAAGTATATATAAAATAATATTATTATATTATATTATACTATATTATAATAATTTAATAATAAAATAAATGAAATGAAATGAAACAATAGAAAAAGAAATAAAATTGGGAATGAAATAAGGGAAGAAAAAGAAAGAAAGAAAAAGAAAAGGGGAAAATTAAGGTTTTAAGGTTCAAGCTTAATTTGGTAAGTCAATTTAGTCCCTTTTTCTTGAAATTTTGATGTTTTTAGAATCCTAGAACAAAATATTACTTGATTAATGTTGAAATTTTATAAGTTAGTGAATTTTTAGATGTTGGTGTTAGGTGTTAAATTGATAGAATTTCAAGTTAGAAGTGAAAAGGGGATTGAATTGTAAAATAAATCATAAGTTTTGAGTAATAAGGACTAAATTGAGAGAATTTTGAAATTAGGGATTTATGGTGAAATTAGAGAGTTAAATTTAGTTTTAAGTGGTAGTTGAATGAAAATAAAGAATAAAATTGCGAAGAAAATAAGGTTAAATTTGATTAAAGATTAAATTGGAATCTAGGTAAAAGTTGTGTATAAATTGAAATATTCAATGTGAAATTGTGTGTATTGATGATTTTTAATTGTTTTAATTCTGTAGCTAACATTGAGTCGGAGACCTTGGCTAAGAAAGGAAAAGACAAGATTAACGAGGAGTAGCTTGAGAATTACGGTTTGTATTTCTATAATCTGAATCTAATAATTAATTGTTGTAATTATTATTTAATATGTATGGTAAGTGAATTGAGGTGAGTACTTGATATTATGGTATTGAATTGAGTTGAATTAAATTCATTAGTATATGTGATTATTTGATATTGAATTGAATGTATGTAAATTTATGATTGGTGTGGATTTTGATTGAAATTGAATTGAGAAATTGAAATTGAAAACCCTATTAAATGTATCGGGCTGAGTCGAATATAGTTGGCATGCTATAGGATTGGAAGAGTTTCAGGGATACTTCGACTACGAGTCGATGAGACATTGGGTGTCATATTATTACTTCGGATAAATTCGATGAGGTACTAGGTACCAACTTACTTCGGCAAGGCCGATGAGACACTGAGTGTCAATCTAATACTTTGAATTATCCGATGAGGCACTGGGTGCCATACTGGTGTGTTTTGGTTGGATCCGTGTAGCCACCAAAGTCTGAGTCATGTTAATAAGGGTAAATAAATGAATTGGTAATAAGATTGATATTGAATGTGAATTTGAAATTTGACATTGAATTAAATTGTGTAAATGAAATGCATGAACTAAAGGTTCATGAAAAGAGTATTGCTATTGCTAAATGTTATGTGAATCAAAGTGAGAAAGCTATTGATGAGAAATAAAAGTAAAAATGGATGAAATGAATTATTGATTAGTTAATGTTTATAAATGGTTTAAATGTATATTTTATATAATGTTATTTATTTAAAGTATTTGGATTATAGAAATATTACTGAGTACGTACTCAGCGTACGGTTTATTTTCAGTGCACAGATTAGGTTGAAGTCAAATTGTCGATTCAGCATCCAAAGTTGATCCCGAACTCAAAAACGTGGTGAAGTAAATTTCTTTTTGGTAATGACATGTACCTAGGATATTTTATGTTGGTCATTTTAGGAAAATGATTGTAAATGATATTATAAATTGATTTTGGTTGGATATATATATATATAAGAACATATGTGTTATGTTAAGGTTATAAAATGGTATATTTGGATTAATGAATGAATGAATATAACATAGAAAAATTTTGGTTAAATTTGGCATGATTTTAAAATTGGTCTCTTATGGTAAATGATGGATTGTTTTTGTAATATATATTTGAAGTGTTTATAAGGTATATTGGTTAATTTATTAGATTGATTATTTTGACATGTTTTAGATGTATATAATTGTATTTTGGATTGGTTGAATGATTGATTATTGTGTTGCTTGAGGTTCAAGATTTGCAAGGTTGGTAAACTTGATGTTTAAGACTCATTTTGAGTCCACACGGCCTGGCACACGGACGTGTGACCAGATCGTGTGAGACACATGGCTTACACATGGGCGTGTGGTTAGGCCGTATGTCCCCTGCATTTTAAAATTTTCAAAACAGAATACACAGGAATCTCCACACGGGCAGAGACACGGGCATGTGTCTCTGCCGTGTGAGACACACGACCTAGCACACGGGCATGTGTTCCGGCTGTGTGAAAACTGCACTTAATTTTTATTTTAGTCAGAGAGTTACACGGGGTTAGACACAACTTGAAGCACGGGCGTGTTTAGGGTCACACGGGCGTGTCCCTAGACCACACGAGCGTGTAAACCCTATACTTAGGAAAAATTTTGAAATTTCATAAAAAAATTCTTGAACGTCTGATTAAGTCCCGATTTGTTTCTAACACGTAATTTGGGCCTCGAGGGTTCAATAAAAGGACATTATAATTAAATTATGATGTGTATGATAAATTATTATTTGATTGTTCATATTTGTTCTGTTAAGTTCGGTAATACCTCGTAACCCTATTCCAACGACGAATAGGGGTTAGGGGGTGTTACAAATTAACACCAGTGTGATGGAATCTTAAGGAATACTGCATTTTTACTGGAGTTTTTGGGTGTTCTGAAAGCCAATGGTGAGGCACGTTTGGAGCTTAAAGCTCCAATGGAAAAAAAGCAACCCCAGTCAAACTGTTTTTTTATTACAATTTTAACCTTTTATCTAATGTATGTTTGTGTTGCTAATTTTTTTTATAAAATAGTAGTTATATATATATATATATATATATATATATATTACCATTATAAAATTAATATTCATTAATTAAAAATAAACATTTTAATAAAAATATTTTATTAAATGAATTTATAAATTCACATATTTTTAATAATTTCGAAAAAAGTAAAATAATTTAAAAACTTCTATTATATATCATTTCTAATCTAATATCCTTTATAGCCATTTTTTATTCTCACATCACCACTACAGCTGCGTTTAAATCCAAACACATAACTCACTACTGTTTCTAATTTCACCGCTACAGTATCCAACCTCACCACTACAATAACTAATTTCACCAATATAGTAACTAATCTCACCGCCACCACTATTTTTAACCTCACCGGAGATAAACGCACCACCCATCCAAACTAAGCCTTAGGGTCTTTGGATGTAATCAGATCTACATTTCAGTGAGATTCAACATTTTGTTAGTTTAATCGCATCTTAAGTAGTGTTTGGATGACTATAATAATATCATGTTAAATTAACCACAACTTCAACCATTACTAAATCTTTTTATACAATTATTACAATTGTTACTATTTATAATCTCAAAGTCCAATTTGATTTGAAGATAATAAGTGCTCAAGCGTGCTCAAATCCACATTTTTCTTATTATAGCAATAGTAATGATATCAATTAGGTTAAAACTTAATCAACATAAATACTTAAAATCATAGTATGTACCATTTTAATTAAATAAAAATATTTAAAATTAAGATTCAACAAAAATTAAATTAAAATTAAAAAATATGTCTAATCCCATCTTCATCTTCATTTTCATCTTCATTTTTTTTTTTGCAAAAAATCCCTACAAAATTTTGAAATAAACTCTAGTTCAAATATCTCACATAACAAATACTTATGTCCAATATTAAAATAAACTCTCATACTGATACGAACTCGGTTGAAGATGTCTCGAGTCGTATTTGTTGCCCAATCGTGAATTTGAGTAAGAGTTGAATCATTTTCAAAATGAATTAAGTTTAATCAAAATAGGCTAATGAGAAGAAAGAAATAGGCTTAAAACAAGGTTGCGAAATGGTTAAGCAAAGATAGGTAATTCGATTAAGGCCTGATAATGAACCAACAATAATGTGATTGTTGACCCGAAACTCAAAATAGGTCTTAGGTGAATTCGGTTTAGAAAACAATGGATAAACCTTGACCTACTATCAGTGGTGATAGGAACCAAAGGTATACGAACGCCACACTCGGAAATGATAAGTTCGGTTAACAATGGAAAGGAAATGACGCCACAAGCTATGCTCGATCAGTCAAATTAGTCCCAAGAGAGCAAAGAGATTTGAAATCTCACAAATATCAATTTGATTCATATATTTGGCAAATGTCCCTTACAATAAGCTGATTACAAGTATTCACAATTGTTCAACTTAAATGAGCTAATAATGAGTTGAAATAAAACTTAATCACCAAGCACAAACTCTTGAAATTCTAGGCCTAAGTAACAGCAACTATCAATAATATTTAATGTTCTAATTCAGCTGGTTTAATAAGCTTGAATGGTTAGGTTTCATTCTTGAGCAGCCAAAGAGTTTAGGAAAAGCTTTAAATTCTCCCTTGGATAGCCGATTAGACACCAGCAACATTGATGACATTTTGGGCACATGGTGTGATCATGAAGAAGCAATCGGTTATGGAATGTGTAATCACTCCTTGGTCCATTGCCATTCTTGAACAACTCCTTGGAGAAGAAGAATAGGCTATTGAATCTAAAGGATGTATAATGCTCTCCTTTAAATGATGTAATCAGCTCATTGTAAAAAAACTTTTGGCCAAATATATGAATCAAATTGATATTTGTGAGATTTCAAATCTCTTTTTTCTCTTGGGACTGATTTGACTTATCGAGCCTAGCTTGTGGCGTCATTTCCATTCCATTGTTAACCGAACTTATCACTTCCAAATGTGGCGTTCGTATAACTTTGGTTCCTATCACCATTGATAGCGGGTCAAGGTTTATCTATTGTTTCCTAATCTGAATTCACCTAAGTGCCTCATTAAGATTCGGGTCAACACCAGCAACATTGATGACATTTTGGGCACATGGTGTGATCATTAAGAAACAATCGGTTATGGAATGTATAATCACTCCTTGGTCTATTGCCATTCTTGAACAGCTCTTTGGAGAAGAAGAATAGGCTGCCGAATTTAAAGGATGTATAATGCTCTCCTTTAAATTATGTAACAACTCCTTTAAATGATGTATAATGCTCTCTTTTAAATAATGTAAAAGCCCCTTGTATGTAACTGAATCCAACTGAATAGTCGCATTTAACACTTTGTAACAACCCTTGTACATAACTGTTTCCAGCTGATTAGTCACCTACAAACAAACACATTAAAAAACACATTAAACACATTAAACACATTTAAACACATATGAGACTTAATAAGCTTAATTAATAAACTGTAAATAAACACATTTAACACTTAACTTAATTTAATAAACTTAAAAATACATGCAACAATAAATTATTCCAGCAACTAAATTAACTAAGATGAATTTAATTAACTAAGATGAGTAATTTATTCCTGCAACTTAATTAATTAAACTAAATTAACTAAACACATTTAATACTTAAACTAAATATTATTTAAGTCTATTCCAACAAATTAAAGATGGGTTGCAGTTAAGTTAAATGAGCCCGGGTTGAACTAGACGAGCTTGAAGAACTTAGAATTGAGCTCATTAAGCTAAAATTAAGCTTCATTTTGCACTTGGGATCCTCAAGCTTAGGCCAATTCTGAGGTCGTCGAGTTGTATCGAAACATGATGTAGCCAGGATCGCATCATACCCTACCTTTTGAAGACAATTTGTCCTCAAATCGGGCTATTTGCTCGAGAAAATTTTTTCAATATCACAAACCCTTGTGTTCATGATCCAAACAGAATCGCTTCCAAAACTCTAAAAACCACAAATGGTTTTAAAAGGAAGTAGGTTATTCGAATACCCTCCCTCTTTATGAGGCAACCGTTTCAATATGTCATCTACACAAAAGAGAAATAGATTAGTGACACTAGAAATTATAAACTCAGAAGAGCTTTTTAAAATCTTACTCAAAATTGGGATGCATAACCCAATACCTGGATAAAAAACTTGAGTTGGCGTTACCTTCTCATGATGGATCGAAAATTTCATTGACGGCATCAAATCAAAATCACAAAGCATTCGAAAGTTATAATCTTGGGAAACCAAGTTCCATAACTCAAATCCCTTGAACAGTATCACAGAATAATAATTTTCCGAGATAAAAAACAAAGTTCTCTCTTACCATTTCAATCTGACTCGAAAATTTCATGACCGGCATCATGGAAGGAACATGAAACAAGTGAAACTTGTAATCATGCAAAGAATATGTGAATCCTTTTAACCATGTCATAGAACAATCTCTAGGACCAAAGGTTAGAATTTGAATTTGCATCTTATCACAATTCAATAACTTTTTTTTCAGATTTAAAGACAAAACATCACACAAGCAAAAATTATTTACACTTTCATTCAAACAAAATTTACGATGCTTGCTTTCTCTCATGGACGATCCATAATAACAAACTCTAGGATTAAACACATGATTTTGATCATTCTTTCCAAAATACAGCAAGAATTCCTTTTTCATCAATAAACCACGCATACTAAGCAAAGAGAAATTAATCACAAATATACTCAAACAATTGATCCTCTTAGATCTCATGTGAACAAACTTGCACAAACATGTGAATTTCGCACAACTTAGAGGATATTCAATAACATCACAAACAAATATATTAGGCGTTTTATGTATCAACTTTTTATTACATGAGATCAGATGTTGTTTGTGCTGAATTAATCCTTCTTCAACAACAAACTTGCCAACGCCATTCTCAACAACAAAAAAGTTCTTCAAACCATGATTCAAAATAAAATCTTCAATAATCAGATTATGATTTTTAGCCAAATCAAGATGAAGAGCTCTTTCACACGCTAAGTTTTTAGCAAGCTTACCATTAATATGCATGGGAAATTATTGAGACTCGATTAACATAGAACCCTTACTGTGCTTACCTTTAATCATTGGTGGACTAGGGTCATTTTCATTCTTACCTTTCTCGATCAATCGAAATCACCTCTCATCGGGAAGGTAATGAAGTCGGAACTTGTAAATCGAATCTTGAAAACCTGAAAAGAAACAACATGAGAAAGATTCACATGTTAGTTATTAGAAACATTGCTCACATTTTCTTGCTCACTTTCATCTTTTTCATTCGTTTATTTCACATTCTTGATCTCTTTTTGCATTCTCTCACTTTCTTTTTCTTTTTCTTTTTCTTTTTCAATTGTTTTTTCTTTCATATCTTTTCTTTTTCTCTCAGTTTATTTTTCTCGCTTCCTCTCATTACAAGGTGAAGATAATACAAAAGAATCAAAACGACAAGCTTTTAATTGAATAGAAGTAGAAGAATCTCCATTTGAGTCACGATCACTTCTTCGTGAATGTCCTTCCGTGGGCGAGTAATTTGTTACACACGAAACACGTTCTCCTCTTCGTAAGTAATCTTTCGTGGATGAGTACTTTGATGCATATGAAGAATGACTTGTGTTTTTTCGTTCGTTACCTTGATAGGCTTCAAACTCATAGCTAGATTTATTTCAGCCTAAAATCCTTGAAGAATAGGAATCTCGATAAGGGTCTCTTTTCATATATTCGTCGAATGTTCGTCTCCTTGATGTTCTCGTTTCCATCCTTTCACTTGGATAAATTTGCTCCCGTTAGGTTCTTGCTCGATGGCCTCGCTTTTCGACACGAACCAATCGTTCTTGTAGAGGTTTTAGTGCCCTATCAAACAGTCGATCCATTTTTTCATCAAATTTTGAATTTCAAATTCTGAAAACTCTTTTTGAAACATGATTTATTGATAGAAAAGAACAATAGAAAATGAATGTCTCACCAATACAAACCTCACATTTCACTCACAAAGAAAAATAAGATGGCACTCCACTCGTGTCTACACTCTCTATTTGGCTTTTGCTTCACTCGATTGGTCTCATCTCACTCTTGCCTTTTTCCACTCAATCAGCCCCTCTAAGTTCTCAAGGGGACTATTTAGACTTAGAAGCAGTTGATGTGGGTTGATTTACAAAAGAGTTGTCAATTTAGGGCAGGAATAATGTTAAGACCAATAGGTAGGCTAAAAACAAATGGTTTGATTAAGGTGTGGCCGAATGGTAGGATCTTGAATGGATGATTTCGGGTAGCAAGCAGAATTTTCAAAACTAACTTCTCTTTTTTTTTTTCACGAATTTTTTTTTCACTTACAAAACTTGATATTCACTCCTTGAATTTGAATGGATGCTGAATTTTTTTAAATACGATTTTTTTTCCAAATGAACTACAATATCGTAATACCGAGAACGTCGATTCTTACTCCAAATTCGCTACTCTGATACCAAATGATTCGAACTCGGTTGAAGATGTCTTGAGTCGTATTTGTTGCCCAATCGTGAATATGAGTAAGAGTTGAATCATTTTTTAAATGAATTAAGTTTAATCAAAATAGGCTGATGAGAAGAAAGAAATAGGCTTAAAACAAGGTTGCGAAATGGCTAAGCAAAGATAGGTAATTCGGTTAAGGCCTGAGAATGAACCAAAAATAATGTGATTGTTGACCCGAAACTCAAAATAGGTCTTAGGTGAATTTGGTTTAGGAAACAATGGATAAACCTTGACCCACTATCAATGGTGATAGGAACCAAAGGTATACGAATGCCACACTCGGAAGTGATAAGTTCGGTTAACAATAGAAAGGTCGATAAGTCAAATCAGTCCCAAGAGAACAAAGAGATTTGAAATCTCACAAATATAAAATTGATTCATATATTTGGCAAAAGTCCCTTACAATGAGCTGACTACAAGTATTTATGGTGCTAGATAAGGCCTAGACGAAAAGTCGCAATTGTTCAGCTTAAATGAGCTAATAATGAGTTGAAATAAAACTTAATCACTAAGCACAAACTCTTGAAATTCTAGGCCTAAGTAACAACAACTATCAATAAGATTTAATGTTCTAATTCAGCTGGTTTAATAAACTTGAATGCTTAGGTTTCATTCTTGAGCAGCCAAAGAGTTTAAGAAAGCTTTAAATTCTCCCTTGGACAGCCGACTAGACACCAACAAGATTGATGACATTTTGGGCACATGGTGTGATCATTAAGAAGCAATCAGTTATGGAATGTGTAATAACTCCTTGGTCCATTGCCATTCTTGAATAGCTCCTTGGAGAAGAAGAATAGGCTGCCGAATTTAAAGGATGTTTAATGCTCTCCTTTAAATGATGTAACAACTCCTTTAAATGATGTATAATGCTCTCCTTTAAATAATGTAACAGCACCTTGTATGTAACCGATTCCAACTGATAGTCGCATTTAGCACTTTGTAACAGCCCTTGTACATAACTGTTTTCAGGTGATTAGTCACCTACAAACAAACACATTAAAAAACATATTAAACACATTAAACACATTTAAACACATATTAGACTTAATAAGCTTAATTAATAAACTGTAAATAAACACATTTAACCCTTAACTTAATTTAATAAACTTAAAAACATATGCAACAATAAATTATTCCAACAACTAAATTAAATAAGATGAACTTAATTAATTAAAATAAATTAACTAAACACATTTAATACTTAAACTAAATATTATTTAAGTTTATTCTAGCAAATTAAATACTTATTCCAGCAAATTAAAGATGGGTTGAATTTAAGCTAAATGAGCTCGGGTTGAACTAGACGAGCTTGAAGAAGCTAGAATTGAGCTCATTGAGCTAAAATTAAGCTTCATTTCGTAGTTGGGCCCCTCAAGCTTAGGCTAATTCTGAGGTCATCGAGTTGTATCGAAACACGATGCGGCCGAGATCGTATCACATATTCTCTGTCATTAAAACAAACCCCATTTTTAATATTAAGAATTTAGAATAAGAAAACGAAGAAATAATAGAAAAAAAAACTATCATTTTTGAGGACATGATATGTTGTTTTTTATGGGACTTTGATTTTTCACATGGCTAAGAAAATGAAGACTAAGAATATGAAGAAGGAAGGAGGGGGAAGAGGAGAGGAAAATTAAGAGAGAAGAAATTTTATTTTTAATTTAATTTAATTTTTACTTAAAGTCTATTTGACAGTACAAAGTAATTGAATGAAATGTAGTAGTTTTGTAATTAAAAGATTTGTAATTCCTTAGGTGTGTATAATTACATCATAATTCCCTATATCATGTTTAGTTGTACAAATTGTAATTACACAATTATATGATTTATATGTTTTAAAAAATATTGATTACTATAAAAATTATCAGTATAATAAAAATAATTTTTAAGCAAGTAACAAAAATTTAAATCAAATTATCATATGTATTATGTTACTCTACAAAAGTAGTTGATTATACATTTATTAATAAAAATAGTAAGGAAAATAAACATTATATAGGGAATTACGATTATACTCTATCCTGATAAATTTTTTATGCTATACTAATGTAATATTATTAATATGAGAAATTTTTTTTAGAACAAAAAATGTATTCTCAACCACATTTCGAAACCTAAATGTTTCAAATTAATGAGTTCACAAGTTATCTATGGTGCTTGTGCCTGACACTATTCTTTCAAGTGATATTCTTTCAAATGGTATTATGCTTGCTATATGGTATAAGAAAACCTTTTCTATTTGCATAATTAGCATTGACCTTATAATATTTGAGCTTTATAATCTGAGTAGTCTATAGTTTTAATTATTAAAACTTATATAAACTTAATTTGGAGAAAGACTTATGCTAGGTTATATTCTTTTTTACAATATGTAAATTAAGTAAAAAATAATATAAAATTTATAATATATAACCTTTATAAAAAAAATTCTATAAATTGTCTTATTATAAATAATATAATTTTTTTGCCATAATTTTAAAAAGTTATTTTTTTATAAAAAAATGAATAATCTTACTGAAGTAAATACAATAGTTTAAACAATAATAATCAACTAGGAGAATTCCCTATCATCCACAATTTCAACTGATGAATTCATCTATGTTCAGATTAATATTCAATAAATAACAAATCTTTCAAATTCATTAAACAAATTATCTTACCAAGGTTTTTCATTCAAAGAACGATTTACGATTAAGAGTACATCGTCAAATCAACCGAACACACTAGACAGAAGCTCATAAGAGCTGATCCAACCGAAACACGTCAAACAGAGAGTATAACACGAAAGTTCACAACAAATGTTGAACCTCGGTTTACACAGGTAATATAAGAATATCTCCCTCCAATACCATCTCCACTCCAAACCCCCGTAACACACCAAATCACGACTATACTCTATCCTGCGTTCAATCCAAATCGGGCATAAAATTTAATATTATATCTCAAATTACCATTAATTATCAACAATTAAAAATAAATATATAAGTTGTAGCATGTTAATCTACTCAAAAATTCATATTGTTGTTAACTTCTAACCGTATGAACTTACTTGGACTGAATTGTAGTAGTTGCAGCAGTTCAGGGACTATTCCGCTATTTTTTCTTTTCTATGAGTATCTACGAGATATTGATCTAAAATATAGAATTCCTCAATTATCAGCTTACATTTCACATTCCAATCCATTTTACAATTAATACCCTTTTATTTTTCAAATTTACACAATTACTCTAAAGTTTTACAATTTTTACAATTTAGTCCCTTAACCCAAAATTCATCAAATTAAACATTTTTCTCAAGTCAATACTGTACCCTAAATTTATTAACTTTGTTTCTAGAAATTTTGACATAAATATGTATCTAGTTCAGTGGCTAAGTGTTTTGGATGTGTGTTTGATGTATTGGGTTCAAGTCCCACTTTTGGCAAATTCTGTTTTTTTTTAATCCTAACCTTATCCTTGTTAGGTGGGCTTATATTTTATCTTTAGTTAACTTATATTAGAATGAGCCTACTGGTTCAAGTGGTAAGGTGTTAGCTTGCCCTAAGGTTTTGTGTTCAACTCCCTATGTGAGCGTGAATGATATTTTTATTTCAGTTATGAGATAGAGGTTGGGTTGAAGTAAAATTCTAAGGAGTTAATGGGTTAGTTAGTGGGATAATGAGAAGTTGAGATATTATGGGGTTCAAATTTTATTATTATTATTATTATTTTATTTTATTATTATTTTATTATTATTTCTCTTCTCAAAGTTTCTGACGTCAATTTTCTTCTCTTTTCTTTCCCTCTTCTAACATTTTTCCCTTCTTGGTAAAATTCCTTTTCGTTTTACTTTGATTCTATGCGTGAATCCATCGTTCAAATCGTTGCTACTGTGATTTCTGGGTTCTTTAATCGATTGGTAAGTAGAACTTCGCATCTCTTTAACAATTGGTTTTGGGATGTTAGCGATGTTAAGCTATAGAAATTAATTAGTGGATTATGTGTTTAGAAGAAGATTGTGAAGCAGAAAATTCACTCTGACGGCCTAATCTGTGTTAGTGGTGGTTTTCATCGACGGTAAGTTTGTGAGGTTTGTTGAATTTTTGTTGTGAATCCGTAAATTGGTTGCTAAGCAGGGTTAGGGTTACTGTTTACAAGTTTCGGTGGTCTTGAGATTGATTATACTGCAAAAACAAACCAGGTGTGTACCCTTAACGCGAGAAAATGAGGTTTGACGAAAGCCAAAAATTTGGGTCTATCGACGCCATTCAGGCTTATAGCCGACTGTGTGGCAGGCTGTGTGCGTGACACGACCTGTGAATGTTAAAAGGTGTGGCCGTGCTCGAGACACGGCCATGTGACAGTGTGTGTGTGGCCATGAAGGCACACGGACTAAGCCAAATTGGGCATGTGGGCCCATACAGGCATGTAGGTCTCAGATTCTGAAATTTTCCTTAAGGTCGCACGACTCATTCCGATCGACTATGTGCCTACAATAGGGTCGGTAAGGGCTAACCAAACTCTAACTCATATGATATGATAGTTTGATAGTTTGATCTGTGTAAGACACTGATAGGCAAATTTGGCTATTCTATTTGAGTATATATGTTATTTGTATATGAGCATGTTAAACATGTTAGTTCTGCTAATTCTGTATTCTATATCTATGTGTGGGGTGGGATTTGCATATATGGAGGAAGTGATCTATACGGCGACCTTTCACCTATATTCTGGTAGCTTGACTGCATATTATTCTGTTATGTGTCGCATCAACACTATATGGTGTGTTGGGATGGGTGGGTTTTTTTAACCCCACATGGTGTGATGGGATGGTCGGAAATGGTGTGTAGAGGATAGGGGTAGCATTTTTTATATATGTTCTGTTTATCTGATTCTAATATCTGTATCTATTATGGGCTTAGGTCCGAATCTGTATCTGACTATATATGAAATTCTGTGTATGTTGCATGACTATTTGTTTTGGATTACACACTGAGTTTACAAAAACTCACATTTATTTGTTTGTTTTGTTTAGGTAATCCACAGACTTAGGCGGGTCAGTGCGACGGAGGCTCAGCGGTGACCACTCGATAAAGAACTGTTTTTATTTAGTAATATCGATTTTATTTTAAAATTTGGTTTTCTTAAGAGTTTGTAATTTTTTGAGAGTCTTTGGACTGTATGGTTTTTAACTTATGGGTTTGGATTTTGTTTTGCTTTCTTTTCCGCAACATTGACAAAAACACTTTACGCAAACAAACGGTTTTAACAAATGGTTTTTGGAAACACAAGCTTGGTTTCGAATAAAACGTTTTTCAACTTCCTTTGCAAATTCTTGATAACTTAAAATGGTTTCAAATAAGATTATAAACTCAAGTTTTTCTTGATATTAAGACTCCGACTGGTAAACTAATAAAACGATACGTTGTAGCTTAAAAGATATAATTTTAAAACCATTCTTCGTAACACACCCAGATTCGGCCATAACGTCTAGGCCGGGTTAGGGGTGTTACAAATATTTTATCCAAATATACTGGGCCCTTAAACAGTCCCTAATAATCATTAAATTCTCTATTAAAACCTAAAATTTTGACATTTTCATAATTTAATCCTAAAATTAAAATCTAACAAAAATCACTTTACAAATTCATTAAATAACATAATCAAAGCTCCAAACACACATTATTCACAAAAAAACATTAAATATTCATCAATGGAAACTTCCAAAATTTTTAACAAAATAAAAAACGAAGATACGAGCTAGTTGGACCTACTTGCAACGATCTCAAAAACATAAAAATTACAAGAAACGAGTACGAATTGAACTCACATGCAAGGCTTCAATGGTTAGCCGATTCTCCAAGTTTCTTTCTATGGTGTTTCAGCAATGGGTAAGAAAAAATAAAGAAGAAAAGATTATTTCTTCTAATTTGTTTTATTTTAAATTTCTATTTATTTATAATTATGCCATTATCATTAAATTTCCTTTCATTTTTAATTTTAATTGCCCTCCCACACATTAATTATGGTTTAATTGCTACTTAAGTCCATCCTCAACTATTAACTAATCAATTTGATCACCTAATTGTAATAACTACTGACATTTGCACATTTTTCAGTTTAGTCCTTTTTCTTTAATTAATTATCTAAATGTTAAAATTCCCGAACCAAATTTTAATACGACTTTAGTGACTCTATAAATATTATAAAAATAATATTTACAAGTCGACACGATGAAAGTTTATGGTCCCAAAACCATTGTTTCGTCACCACTAAAAATCGGGCTGTTATAACTCTCCCTTTAGGAAATTCTGTCCTCGAAATTGTTACCTGAAAATAGATTCGGATATTGTAGTTTCATTGATTCTTCTATTTCTCAGGTAGCTTCTTTTGAACCATGACGATGCCACAAGACTTTTACTAGCGGTACTCATTTATTCCGCAATTCTTTGACTTTTCAAGCTAAAATTCTCACCGGTTCTTCTAAATACAAGAAGTCTGGCTTTAGGTCAATCTCAGTATGAGGAATCACAAGTGAAGGATCAGATCTGTATTATCTCAACATCAAAACATGGTACATATTATGAATTTTCTCGAGTTAAGAGGGCAAGGCTAATCTATAAGCTACAGGTTCTATTCTTTCAAAAATTTCATATGGTCCTATAAATCCTGGACTCAGCTTTCCTTTCTTGCCAAAATGCAGCACTTTCTTCCACGGAGAGACTTTTAAGAATACTCGATTGCTAATAGTAAATTCTATATCTTTTCTTTTCAGACCCACGTATGGTTTCTGATCATCAAATGCAGCTTTCAAACAATCCCGAATAATTCAAATTTTATCTTCTGTTTCTCGGATCAAATCAATTCCCACCATTTTAAATTCACTCAATTCTGACCAATACAACTATGTTTTACACTTTCTTTGTAACGCCCTTCACCCGTATTCGACGTCAGAGCAGGGTTACGAGGCATTACCGGACTTACATCACAACAATCATATTAAAAATGGTTTGAGACTAAACCGAGAACTTATGAAATTTTTACAAAACTTAAAATTTTTTTTCCTATGTACAAGGGTCACACACCCGTGTGGCTCGGGAACCGCACGTGTGGTTAGACTGTGTGTTTAAACACACCCGTGTCCCTAACCCGTGTAACTCTCTAACTTTTAAGGCATGAACAAATGGAAGTCACACGACCAAGTCACACGTCCGTGTGCTAGGTCGTGTGGTTAATTTAATTTTCATAAAATAGGTGCAGTCTTCATACGGTCAGGACACACACCCGTGCTTGAGGCCGTGTCCCTCACACGGATGAGACACACGTCCGTGTCTTTGCCTGTGTGCTCAATTTTGAGTATTCTATTTCTAAAAATTAAGGTGCAGGGGATACACGGCCAAAACACATGCCCATGGAACAGACACACGGCCTAGACACACGCCCGTGTGTCTACCCGTGTAGACAAAATAAAGGCTATTTACCAAGCCATTTGTCACCCTCATTTGCACACGCACCTTCACAACTTTAATGGTACAAATAATAGCATATTTAGGCAACCAAGACATCCACAATCAAGGCTAAATCATGTTGTTTCATTAACAACACTTAACATACTTACAATATCATATTTTACCAAATCCAATCATACCAAACTCACATTCTTCAAGCTTCAATATGGCTACCATTAACATGCATTGTATCATATAGATCTTCTAGCATACTAATGAACCAAACTCAATCATTTCACTACAAAGCTATTTAGCCATGAATAAGCATATAACAACCCATTACAAAACACATAAACAAAAAGAATTGACAGATATACTTATATAAATAGGCTTACAACCATTTTAGCCAAAATAAGCCAATTACATGGCTAAATACCAAATCTCCTTAAACAAATATAAGCCAACACATTTGGCCAAATTCATAATGTCACAAATATCAAAATAACCAAGTCCTTGTACATGCCATATACTCAAAATGTTTAAGATCATCGATACCCAAAATGATAGTTTGATAGTGATGCAATCTTCGACGATCTCCAGTCTGAGTTAGCTTGATAACACTATAAAACATGGAAAGAAAAATAGAGTAAGCTATATAGCTTAGTAAGCTCGTATGAAAGAAATAAGCAAATCTTGCCATACATTTAACATTCAAGTAATATAATATAGGACAATGTAATTTGCCATAATTTCATAACCATAATTCATTCCACTACAAACTTACCTTGAATTCATCATTTCGCGAATTTAATAATCATAAGCTATATGCACATACCTGTACCATCTCGTAATGGTTTCATACTTATTCTCAACTTTGACATACCCAATGAACCACTAGGAATAATAATATCAGATACTCGAGAAATCTTACACACAAAGTGCCGCTTATGTAGCCATTGCTACCTCAATCTCATAACACATAAATGCTCGCTCTCAAACCATCAATGCGGCTGTTCACACAAGCTGTCAGTCAAGACGTAGTTACACGGTGCTGCTACAACAAGCTGTCAAGTAACCGCAGCATATGTCAGTATACTCAGCCACTGGTAGGACGTATAGGACCAGCACCCAGATCTCATAACATAATACCCTAGTGACATGTCATTTGTATCCTAATCTATTCTAAAGGTTCGATTGGGATTTCTCGCTTGCCAAAATGTCGTCAAACGTGTTTGTAGAGTTGTTCATACAATTTATGCAGTATTAAAGCATTTAAAATACAATTATAATAAAGCTTATTAACATACAAACTTACTCCGGATGCAAAAACGGCAAAAGGAATTTATTCGTCAATTATTTTATTTTTCCCCCGATCTAGATCCAAACTTTGTTTTTCTTGATCTATAATGTCAAATTTAACTTATTTAATCATCACATTATTCAATATAGTCCAAAAACACATTATGGCAAAAATTACATTTTTGCCCCTAACATTTCATCATTTTACAATTTAGTCCCTAGGCTCGTAAAATGAATTTCTTTTAATTTCTTCACAACCCAAGCCTAGCCGAACCTTACCCTTACTCATAACAGCCCACATTTTTTATTTTTTCACATTTTTCCTCACATTTTATAACCTTTTTACAAAATTTGACCTTTTTACCAAAAATCACTTTACAAATGTTGTTTAACTAACAACTAACATGCATTTTCTACCATCAAAAATAAAAATGCAAACATATTCAACATGGGTAAAATTTTAGACTTTAACTTTCTCTCAAATTAGTCCTTGAAATAGCTAGATCAAGTTACCACGACCTTAAAAATATAGAAATCATTAAAAACGGAACAAGAATGGACTTACAATCGAGCTTGAAAGTTGGCCAAACCCTAGCTATGGTCTCCTTGAAATTTTTGGCTATGGGTGATGAAATTGAAAAAGATGGACACTTTTATTTTAGTTAATTTTGTCTTTATTTACCAAATTACTAAAATACCCTTAATGCATAACTTTAAAATTTCACTTAACCAAGTCCACTTTTGTCCACCAATTTAAAAAATGGTCTAATTACCACATAAGGACTTCCAATTAAAATTTCATAGCGATTAGACACCTTTAATCTATAGAATTCAAGTTTTTCACCTATTGCAATTTAATCCTTCTAGTCAAATTGAGTACTCAATCGATAAAATTTCTTAACGAAATTTTCACACAATTATTCTATCATGCTATAGAATTTAAAATAGTAATAAAATAAATATTTTTACTTCAGATTTGTGGTCCCAAAACCACTGTTCTGATTTGACCCATAAACGGGCTGTTACATTCTCCCGTAAAGAGCTTCAAATGGTGTCATTTTTATACTGGATTGATAATTCTTATTATAAGAAAATTCAGGTAACGGTAGGTGATTTTCCCAATTACCTTCAAATTTGAGTATACAACATCTGAGCATATCTTCCAGAATCTAAATCACTCGTTCTAATTGTCGTTAATCTGAGGATGAAACACTGTGCTGAAATTAAGCTTAGTGCATAGTGCCTTGTGAAGTTTGCTCTAAAATCTAGATGTAAATCTCGGATCTCGATATATAATAATAGATTTTGGAACTCTTTGTAATCTCACAATCTCAGATACATATAGTTCTGCTAATCTCTCAAGTGAGAAGTTTGTTCTGACTGGAATAAAATGTGTCGATTTAGTCAATCTGTTAACAATCACACATATCGAATCTTTTTTTCTCGGAGTTACAGGTAAACCACATACGAAATCCATCATGACTCACTCTCACTTTTGTACATGAATCATAACAAGTTGTAGTAGACCCCACGGAACCTGATGTTCTGCTTTCACTTGCAGACAAATCAAGCATTTAGCTACAAATTCACAAATTTCTCGTTTCATACTTGGCCACGAATACATTTGTTTCAAATCACAATACATTTTCATGCTACCCGAATGAATAGAGTACGTACTACTGTGAGCTTCAGACAAGATATCTCTTTTCAAATCTGAATCATTTGAAACGCAAATTCTATCACGATAACATAATATACCATTAGCATCAACCCTGTACTTTGAACTCAAATTATTTTGAATCATCTGTCGTTTCAATATTAACTTCGGATCTTTATATTGCAATTCTCGAATTCGTTATAGAAATAGATATTTTGTTCTCAGCTCTGCTAATATAGAACCATCCTCATTCAGAATTAAATGAGCGTTTAATGCTCGAAGTGCAAACATTGACAACTTTCGGCCGAGTGCATTTACAACTACATCAGCCTTTCCCCGATGATAATCAATAACTAAATTGTAATCTTTCTGCAACTCTAACCACTGTCTCTGTCTCAAATTTAGTTATTTTCTAAGTTATTAAATATTTTAAACTTTTGTGATCTGTGAACATGTGACATTTCTAGCCATGTAAATAATGTCTCCAAATTTTCAAAGTAAATACAATTGCAACCAACTCGAGATCATAAGTAGGATAATTCTTTTCATGCGACTTTAACTGACGAGAAGCATAAGCTACTACTTTCGTTGCCTGCATAAGCATACAACCTAAATCGTTGAGAGATGCATCACTATAAACAACATATGTTACTCTAGATTCAGACTGAGTCAACACTGGAGCTTCTGTCAACATGTTCTTCTGTTGATCAAAACTCTATTGGCATTTATTGGACCAAAAAAACTCAACATTTTTTTGTAATAATCTAGTCATCGACGAAGCAATAATAGAATTTTTTTTTAAAAAAAAGTCAATAATAACTTGTTAAACCAAGAAAACTTCGCACTTTTGAAACATTCTTCGGAGTCTTCCAATTCATCATAGTAGAAACTTTACTCGGATCAACTCAGATCCCGTCGGCTGATACTATGTGACCCGAAAATCCAACCTCGCAAAGCCAGAATTCACATTTAGTAAATTTCGCGAACCCAAGAGCGACTTATGGATAAGAGTACATAGTCAGATCAATCGAACATACTAGACAGAAGCTCATAAGAGCTGATCCAACCGAAACACGCTAAACAGAGAGTATAACACGAAATTTCACAATAAATGTTGAACCTCAGTTTACTCAGGTAATATACAGATATCTCCGTCCAATACCATCTCCACTCCAAACCCCCGTAACACACCAAATCACGATTGTATTCTATCTCGCGTTCAATCCAAACCAAGCATCAAATTCAATATTATATCTCAAATTACCATTAATTTGCAACAATTAAAAATAAATATATAACTTGTACCATGTTAATCTACTCAACAATTTATATTGATGTTAAATTCTAACTGTACGAACTTACATTTACTGAATTGTAGTAGTTGCAGAAGTTTAAGGACTATTTCGCTATTTTTTTTCCACGAGTATCTACGGGATCTTGATCTAAAATATTGAATTCCTCAATTATCAGCTAACATTTCACATTCCAATCCATTTTACAATTAATACCCTTTTATTTTTTGATTTATACAATTACCCCAAACTTTTACAATTTTTGTAATTTAGTCCCTTAACCCGAAATTCATCACATTGACCATTTTTATCAAGTCAATATTTTATCCAAATAAATTAGGCCCTTAAAAAGTCCCTAATAATCATTAAATTCTCTATAAACCCTAAAATTTTGACATTTTCATAATTTAATCCTAAAATCAAAATTTGACAAAAATCAATTTACAAATTTATCAAATAACATAATCAAAGCTCCAAATACACATTATTCATCAAAAACATTCAATATTCATCAATGAAAACTTCCAAAATTTTAACAAAATCAAAAACGAAGGTACGGGTTAGCTGGACCTAGTTGTAATAATCTAAAAAACATAAAAATTACAAGAAACGGGTAAAATTTGAACTCACATGCAAGGCTTCAATGGTTAGCCGATTCTCCAAGTTTTTTTCTATGGTGTTTCGGCAATGGGTAAGAAAAAAATGAAGAAGAAAAGCTTATTTCTTCTAATTTGTTTTATTTTAAATTTTTATTTATTTACAATTATGCCATTATCATTAAATTTCATTTCATTTTTAATTCTAATTGTCATCCCACACATTAATTATGGTTTAATTGCTACTTAAGTCCATCCTCAACTATTAGCTAATCAATTTGATCACCTAATTGTAATAATTACTAACATTTGCACCTTTTTCAGTTTAGTCCTTTTTTCTTTAATTAACTATCTAAACGTTAAAATTCTCGAACCAAATTTTAATACGACTTTAGTGACTATAAATATTCTAAAAATAATATTTACGAGTTGACATGATAGAAATTTGTGGTCCCAAACCACTGTTCCGTCACCACTGAAAATCGGGCTGTTATAAAGAGGCTTGGAGATAGATTGAAATTCTCCATAGAAAACTGATCTAGAAGTAGATGTCATTCTTGTGGATTGAGTTGATGATTTGAAGAGCTTTCTCGAAGATCTTCTCTTGGTTGTTATCTTCTCTTGGTTGTTAAATCCTCTTTTAGAGACTAGCTCTGATACCAATTGTTAGCTCGATAATGGATCGAAAACTCTATTGAAATAGTCAAGATAGGGTGAATTGATCTTTTAAAATTTTAGTGGAAGTAATAAAAGAAAATGAAACAATTGACAGGAGAATTTAGAGTGATTCAGCCCCCAATTGCCTACTCCACCACCTTAGTTTTTCACAATAAGGATTTTCTCAAATTTACTAATTTGATCAACCTTTGAGGACATTATTTAACCTTACAAATCTTTTAAAATTTCTACACAAATCTTAATACTCAAACCCTCTCAAAGAGAAACAAATAAGCAAACAAAGAAATGACCATTACAAGATAAAAGTGTTTGTCAATTAAGCACAATTATAAAGAAAAACACTTGAGCTGATAAAAAATAATAAAGCTCACAAGTGTATGCAAGAAAAATATGGAAAAATTGAGCACAAAGGTTGTTTGATTGATCTTTAAGCTTGAATAATCTCTCTTGTTGTTGTAAGACCTTTAGAAGCTGGTATTTAGACCATCCAATTGATTTCTAACTGTTGTGATTTTTGAGATATTGAATAGAGCCATTAGAGATGAAAATACTAGTGCATTAATTTCACCTGCAACAATAGGTATTGATATTTTTCTACGAGTATCGATACCAATAGCATTTATTGCCTAGTTTAGTGGCCGTTGGAAGCATTTCTATCGATACCAAATAAAAGATATCATTACCATATCAATACTTATTGAATCCTTTGGAAGTCAGAATGTCAATTTAGTATTGATATTAAAAAGTGTATCGATAAAGTTGTATTACTATTGATACTTAAATAAATTTACCGATACTAAGCAAAAGGTATTGATACTGGATCGATACTTAGTAAATTTTTTGGAAAACAGAATGTCATTTTTGTATCGATACCGAAAAATGTATCGATAAATTAGTGAATTTATCAATACTCACTTAAATTTACCGATATTTGACAAAAAATATTGATACTGGATTGATACTTTTTTGCTTGGAGCAATTTTAAACATGTCTGAAAAATGATTAAAGGTTTGTTTAACAACTTGGTATTAGAATATTTTCCAAGTATGAGTTCAACCAATTTTCTTTTTAGATGTCATTTGAAATGGAATTTTTGCCAAGTTATGATTAACATGATTTTTTATTTAAAACATAATATTTATTATATCAAAATTATTTACCAAGTAAAGCTTGGTTCAACACCACCAATCACAATGGTTACTTAAACATGCCATCCTTGTGTAATTACAAACATTTATGGTCAAATCCAACTTTCCAAACACTACCTTAATGTTAATTTTAAATATTTTATTTAATTAAAAATATCACCCTTTATAATTTGATTGGTTCAAAGGGTTTCTTTTAACATGAGTTAACAGTTTGTATCTAAAGTGGTAACAAAATAAAACTTTAGGTACCTACTCTGGCAAAAAAAAAAAACTCTTTAACACCTAAACAAAAAAAAAGTTACATAATTTGAGTACCTATTTTTTATGTAAGTCATTTTAATTTAATCTATCATCCAAATAGACCCTTTATGCTAATAGTAAATCCTTTTTATGATTCATGTACATTGTTTCATGTTAATTTTTTAATATATAATTTTTTTATCATATTAATAATTTATATTAAATTATGGTACACTCACAATATGATTGAAAAAAAATTATATATAAAATTAATGAAGTTTTGATTGAAATGTTTGATTAACTCGTGATTCCAACTCAACTAAAAACTTAATAGTAGTATTCATATTTTTATGTATTATGTTGATATTCTTTTCTTTTCTTCCTTTTTTTTAACTTTATCTAACACTTTCACTCGTATTTTATTTTTGGCATAATGATTTTTTTTGGCCCTCAACTTTACAATTTTTTTTTATTTTAGTCATCTATTTAATTTTTCGCCTCTTTTAGCCCTTCAGCTTAAATTTTCTGTCAAATTAGCCCCAAAATGGATGGAAAGGTTAACGTTTGTTAACTTTGTTGATGTAGCATATATGTGGATTGTCATGTAATCATTTAATTAATTTTTAAAATTTAAAAAATATTAAAATATTTTTTTTATAATTTTTATAATTATTTTTAAATTTTAAAAATATTTTATTTTATTTTTTGAATTTTCTAAAATCTAAAAATTTAATTAAATATTGACGTATCATCCACATGACAATCCATGTGTATGCAACATCAACAAAGTTAAAAAAAGTTAACTTTTTCATTCATTTAAGGTGATTTGACCAAAAATGAAAGTTTAAAGGTTAAAAATAAAATCAAGGGCTAAAATGATTTTTTTTATAAACTTGGAGGGCCAAATAAGTCATTATGCCTTAATTTTTTTAGAGTTTACAATTTTTTTTGAAGAAAAGCTAGGGCTATAATTAATATGCAAAGACCACATAAAACAAACAGTACTAAAAACGGGGTTAAAACCATACAGGTCCAAGACTAAACAACCTAAACCTAATGCGAAAAAGAAATAGAAAAAATAAATAGCCCATTGCCTAAGGAAAACCTTTACCCGTCCCATCTTCTTATACAACACTAATGACCGACAGTTTCCATTTCCCTAAAAACTTTCCAAATTCCCATCCCTGTATCCAGAAGCTTCATTTCATTAAGACCAAATCTACAAAGCCTTTGTTTCACCCAAGGACCCGAAATTTGAACTCTTCTACAAGCCTCAATTAGGTTCGAGAATCCAATCGTTTACTAGAATCTTCACAGCATATCTCGAGATAGAGCTCCTCAGGTAAAACTCCTCACCTTTTCCTAAACTTTCAGAAGCTATAGCATCGGCAAGCTTGTTCGACGATCTTCTAACATGCATGAAACATATTCTTCAAAAATTCCCTAAAATGCTCTTAATTTTTCGAATATAGGGAGAGATTTCTGACTTATCAGTAGAGAGAAAGTGAATCTCCTTCTAAAATTATTTTTGTTATACCTAAATCGATCCCTATTTGAGCTGCCCTAAAGTAGGTGAGGGCCTCCGCTGTAAAAGCCGAGCCAACTTTCTTATGTATAGCTGATCTAGAGGTAACCACCCTCCCTCTTGCATTTCTGGCAATAAACCTCGACCCTGACCAAAAAAGAGCCCTGTCAAATGCCGCGTCAAAGTTGATCTTGACCTACTCCCTAGAAGGAGGCTCCCATATTGTAATGTCGACCACCTTGGTATGCACCTTTTCCTCGAAGCCATCTAACTCACAGATGTATCTATGAATCAAGTTAGAGATCTCTCTACATGAATGAATCGTATGCTCATGAACTCTTTTATTTCTTGCAGTCCACAAAGCCCAAAGGGTACAGTAAAATATCTGGCACTGCGATGTTGAACAAATGTTAAAAACCCAGGTAAGCCGCTCAATCCACTCTTGATTATCATTAGAGAGAACCACTGATAACCCTATTAATCCCCAAACTTCACTGGCAATAGGGTAGCTATGAAAGACATGAACTAAGGTTTCAACTCCATCACTGCATCTTGGGTATATTGTAGCCTCTAAGTCATTTAAAATACAAGTTTGACATAGATAGGATAAAATTGTTTGAAATACGCCAAACTGTAATTCTAAGTTTAGAAGGTAGATTAAGGCTCCATAGTCTTTGATAGGAAATTCTAGTCATGGTTTGTAATTCTTCTAAATTAGGATCATGTATCACAACTTGTAATAGTTTGTAGACACTTCTAACAGTGAACTCACCAGAGGGTTCACCTCTCCACATCAGCTCGTCATCATGCGGGATTTTTGTAAGCAGAATTCGAAGAATCCTGGTGGAGTCAACAACATCAAAAACATCGGTAATAATCTCACTGCTCCATTCTCTATTAACACTATTGATGAGCTCATCAACTAATTCCATATTACAATTTCGAACTGGATTAGAAATTTTATAATTAACGGAACTTGGGATCCATGCATGATTAAAGATATAGATATTATTGTCTGTACCTATCCTTCAGTACAGACCATCTTGTAATGTCTTCTTCGCTGCCTAGATACTTCTCCACGTATAGGACACTCCTGCCTTAAAACTTGAGTTTAGAAAATCTGAATTTGGATAATATTTTGCTTTCAACACCCTACCCAATAATGAATTAGGATTAGAAATAAGTCTCCACCCTTGTTTGGCGAGGAGGGCCATATTAAATTTAGCAAAGCTTCTAAAACCCAAACCTCCGTCCTCCTTCAACTTGCACAGTTTACACCATTCACACCAATGCATTCCTCGTTTTCTATGACCTTTTTGCCACCAAAATTGTGCTACAATACTCTCTATTTCCTCACACAAAGATTTTGGAAGAAGGAAACAAGACATCGAATAGGTTGGAATGGCCTGTAAAACAGACTTAATAAACACCTCATTTCCCCATAGAGATAAAAACCTAGTACTCTAGCTATCAATCTTTTACTTTATACGATCCTTCAAAATATGAAAGAGGCTTTTTTCTTTCGGCCCACCATATTAGGGAGACCCAAATATTTCTCTAGGTTATTCGAATACCTTATTCCCAAAGCGTTGGAAATTTGTACTCGCATCAATTTACAAGTATTCGTACTGAAAAAGATCGTGGACTTATCAAAGTTCACATATTGTCCCGAACTAACTTCATACTCCCTCAAAATATTTTTTAAGACAGTAGCTCATTTCACTATCGCCTCTCCAAAAAGTATACGATTATTTACAAAAAGAAGATGGGAAACCTGTGGCCCGCTCCTACTCCCCTTAACCCCTTTTATTAACCCCTCTTTCGTAGCAAGCTGTATAAGGGATAAAACCCTTCATTATATATAAGAAAGAGAAAAAGACTCAAAGGGTCCCCTTGTCGGAGTCTTCTAGTTCGTCGAAAAGATCTTCCCATCCTTTAATTTATACTAACCGAGTACGATATTGATGATATACACTTCAACGCTATATCCGCCCAAGCCCTATGAAAACCCATTTTCTCTATCATAGCACACACAAAATCGTATGCCTTACTCATATCCAACTTAAATGCTATTAGACCCTTCCTGCCACTCCTTTTCTGATCGAATGTGCAAAGAATTTTATAGGCAAGTAATACATTATCTGAAATCAATCTCCCCGACACAAAGGCACTCTGTGAACTATCAATGCAATCCTCCAAGACCTTTTGGAGGTGGTTAGCAACCATTTTAGCAATCACTTTGTATATAACATTACAAAGGTTAATTGGTCTAAAGTTTGCCATACTAGTAGGATTTGGAATTTTAAGAATCAGAACAATGTTTGTGGTATTCATAGGTTCAAAATCCAAATCATTATTAAGAACTCCTAAGCAATATTGGCTTACCTCTTTACCCACAATATGCCAACATCTCTGGAAAAAGATAACTGGAAAACTATCATCCCCTGGTGCCTTAGTGGGGCCCATATCTCTTAAAGTTCTAAAAACTTCCTCTTCCTTATATGCTGTAGTTAAAGCCATATTAGCTTCTTCAGAGATACATTTTTCAACTCCTGATAAAATATGGTCCATCCCCATTTCCCCTCCTTTTGAGGTGAAAAGACCTCGCTATGTTCTCCATTTCATTATGATCCCTAGTCACTCTACCATCACCATAAGCCAAACATTTAATAGTATTCATTCTCCTTCGTTGAGAGGCAAATTTATGAAAGAAAGGCGTATTCTTATCCTCAGCTTTAAGCCAATTTGCTCTTGCCTTTTACTCCCAAAACACTTCGTCCTTCTCAATTTCCATATTTAATTGAATTTTTGTATCAATAAATTATCATCGTCATGATTGGTTGCCATTAAGATCTCTAGCTTCCTAGTCAATTGCTTTTTTAACTTATTTTTTTCCCTTAATATGTCTAGTCCATCCTCCCAAACAGAACCGAAGCCTCTTTCATTTTGAAAAGATATCCCCCTTAGTCATTTCCCAGATTTTTTTTTATTTCCCCTTCGAACGAGTTTTCCATAGTCCACCAAGCCTTAAATTTAAAATCCCAAGCTACCTTCTCTCCTCCCTCATGACCTAATTGCACTAATAGGGGGCAATGATCTGAGGAAGAATGTGGTAAATGACGAATCAATACATTTGGGAAACTCTTTAACCAATCTTCATTTGCCACCCCCTGTATAACATTTCCCTGATATTTGTTTTAGGCATATTACCTTACTCTGAAGTAAACCATGGCCTCGAGTACCCTTTATAAAAAAAGTTGACAATCCTCCAACGTTTCTCTAAACAACTCCATTCTCCTTTCTTGCCTCAGTAAACCCCTGTTCTTCTCAAAAGCGTACATAATTTCATTAAGGTCTCCACGAACAAGCCATGAGAGATCATTATTCAACCCTAGCCTTTTAAGATCATTCCACAAATTACTCATTTGACTTACAAACGAGGAACTATAGAAACCTGTGAAGTGTCAATCCTTCTCACAGCTCCTAACCACCACATCAATAAAATTTGATGCATAACATCTCAAATCAATGGACATCTCTTCCTTCTATGCTCCTTTTAGTTCCCTTAGCCCTTATGTCTATCCTATTAATAAAACCACAACATTTCCTCACCCTTTCCATCATTCTCCCATCAATTTTTGTCTCCATGAAGAAAATGATTTGGGGATTGAATTGCCTCAGCACATGCCGAAGACGATGCACTACCCGTGGACCCCTTAAACCACGTACATTCCAACATATGTTTTTCATTACGCCTGGTCGGCTTGTCTCTTGGCAGTTGTCGATCCCTGATAAAGTGAAGCTAAATCTTGCTCCAAAGAATTCCTTTCTGTAACGATAGTCATTAAATCATCTAAGTCCTTCTCAACAATTTTCGCTATTTTTTCATTTTCAATACTTGGAAAAAAAATTCCCCAACCCATCAATTTCCTCCCATGTCCTTTTTCTTTTTCCATGAACATCATCCAACTGATTCTATCCTGATGTAATAGTTTTGATTAATCTCCGCCAAATTTTCTTGATATTCTGAGGACTATCCTTCATAATACGCATAGCCTCAGATTGGACCTTATCCACTTTCATATTAGGCCCTATCTCATTAAGAGATTCATCATGATCCATATTTTCCCAATCAAAGTCCTGGAAAGACTCTATCAGTTTCACAATCCTTATCAGCCAAGCCATTCCTAAAATCTCTCATCACACCAATAGTTTCTGAGTCAGACTCAAACTCCACCACAGCTCCTATTTTCGTGGATTTGACGTTTGCCTCCACCCCTAGAGAATGGACTGACCTCGCTGATTTTAATATGTGCAGCCACATTTTCGTCATCTGCTCCAGTATATGACCATTGCTTCATTGATTTCTTTACAATAGATCCTAGCTTTAAACTCTCTCTACCTAATAAATTTAAGTCTGCCTTAAGAGCCAACGAATACGGTAACTCATCTTTGGGCAGGTCTTTAACCTTTAGTGTAACCTCGATACACTCCTTAATACTATACCCCATTTGTCCACACCCAAAGCAAAATCCATGCAAATTTTCATATTTAAAAGGGACCCAAATTCTCTATTACGACTCAGTCAGAATAAAAATCCCCCTTCTTAAAGGTTTTTGCATATTCATCTAAACTTTAATCCTATAAAAATCACCTTTGACTTCCGATCTAAGCTCTCCCCCAAATGTGGATCCAATTGCATGCATAAAATCCTTTCAATCACACTTTGGGGGACAAGGACCCACTTTAACCCAAAAAGGAGACGCCACTAATCTGATTTTGCTTCGTTCCATTGATTCTAATAATCTATCAAAAATAATCAATTGCCATCAGAATAGCCATGGCTGTCCCTCCAAAGTCAACTCCAAATCCTCTTCATCTTCAAATGAAATTAAAAACAAATTTTGTCTTGTCACCTATATCTCAAATTTCTTCTTAGTCTTCTAAATACTTTTTACTTAAGCCTGAAAACTATCTAGATTGTGAGAATTTTTTAATCCACACAATGCATAACAACGTCGATTTTCCATCTGGAACTACTAGCAAGCTTTTAACGGACAACTGAATCAGTTCCTCCTCCAAGAGAGAGATCTCATCCCTCTCCATTCCCCTCAAAGTCACCACTCTACTCAGACCCAACCACAGGCAGCACTGTTTATCTAAGAGACTATGAGAGAGCATTCTTGACTTTTTTGAAGTTTACAATATAAATACAATACAATTATAATATAATTACAAATACATGCCTAATAAACTACAAAGTAAAATCAAATTAATATATAACACAAATAAACTAAAAATCCCAATAATTTAGACTAAAATCAATCCATCAAAGTAAAACTCACATAAAATAAAACTAGGGGCTCAGACAATTATATATAACAAAGACTTGTACCTTAACTATTCAAATGCCTAGATATTACAATTATAACTATCAATTAATAACATAAATAATGGTTTTTTAAACCCAATATCTACTTTCAATTTCTTTTTACCAAACAAAATTAAATTTGTAATTATTTGTCATGTGTAAATAACATTTCAAATATATAAATTTAAAATTCGATATTTGTATTTTTCGAATTTACACCAAAAGAGAATACGAAAAAGTAATATTATTTTATAGATGTCATTGGTGTGTTAGGAATTAAAATGATTGATGCTACAAATATTATTTTCACTCATATCTTAAAAATATACAAATGGCACCAGACACAATGATGATACCAAAATTTTTATTTTCTTTAAAGATGTTAACTGAAAAGTGGATGGTGCCATCTAATCAATCGAGGACACCAAATTACATTGTTCAAAATATTTCCTTAAATGATTTTTTCCCTAAGTCATTTTGTTAATTAATTTGCTTTTTAAGGTTATTTGTATAAAAAAAAAGCCAAACCTCCCCTTTCTTCCTCCACTTTCTCCGCTGCCGCCGCCACCTCCGTCACCACTAAAAATCTGAACCCTAATCCTAAATCCCATCTTGTATCGTTCCAAATGTCACACCTTGACAACATTCCATCTACTCCTGGCAAATACAAACCCGACAAAGCTTTCCGTTTCAACTCCTCCGCCGCATCTTCCTCTCTTTCCAAACTAACCCTTTATTCCACCCTTTTCCTTTCCGTCCTCCTTATCTTCCTCCCCCTACTTTCCTCCCCTTCTTCCCCACCATCGCCGCGCCGCCACCTATCTACCGGGTCCCACCGCACCCCACTCTCTCTTTCCACAAACTAATCCGCAAATCTGCTCGTCCTCGCTCTACCACCGGTAACACCGTCCTTGTGACCGGCGCCGCCGGTTTCGTCGGAACCCATGTTGCCCTCGCTCTTAAACGCCGTGGAGACGGTGTCCTTGGCCTTGACAACTTTAACCATTACTATGATCCAACCCTGAAAAGAGCTCGCCAGAAGATCCTCTAAAAAGCTGGGGTTTTTGTCGTCGAAGGCGACATCAACGACAAGGGTCTTCTCCAGCAACTGTTCGTTACGCTATGCAAAACCCAGGATCTTATGTTCATAGTAACATTGCTGGATTTGTGAACTTACTGGAGTGTCGAAATCGGCCAACCCTCAACCGGCAATTATCTGGGCATCTTCAAGTTCGGTATACGGCTTGAATTCTAAGGTGCTATTTTCGGAGAAAGATAGAACTGATCAACCTGCTAGTTTATATGCTGCTACAAAGAAAGCCGCTGAGGAAATTGCGCATACTTATAATCATATTTATGGACTTTCAATAACTGGATTGCGATTCTTCACGGTTTATGGTCCCTGGGGTCGGCCCGATATGGCATATTTCTTTTTCACTAAAGATATAATGAAAGGTAAAACTATCACTGTCTATGAATCACCAGATAAGGGTAGTGTGGCTAGAGATTTTACCTATATCGATGATATAGTGAAAGTGTGTTTGGGAGCATTGGATACGGCAAAGAAGAGTACAGGGAGTGGGGGAAAGAAGAGAGGGCCTGCACAATTGAGGATTTTTAATTTGGGGAATACTTCGCCTGTACCTGTGAGTACGTTGGTTAGTATATTGGAGAAGATTTTAAAGGTGAAAGCTAAGAAGAAAGTAGTGCGATTACCAAGAAATGGGGATGTGGAGTTTACACACGCCAATATTACCTTAGCAATGACGGAGCTCGGTTACAAGCTGGCGACTGATTTGGAGGCAGGGTTGAAGAAGTTCGTAAGATGGTACCTCAGTTTTTATTCGAGGTCAAAGAAGAAGAGTTCTTAGTGAAACTTTCTCTATCTTTTTTTTTTTTTTTTCTCATTTTAGTTCATATTGGTTACTTCTATATTGTGTTCATTTTGTGGTTTATTGAGCATTTACTTCATCGTATGCTTGATATAATCATGCAAGTAGGGGTGCTGTTCTGCTTTGCCTGTAGGGTGGGCATCTCTTCCCAATTCGTAGTGATGGAAAGCTAGCAGCATTTTAGTTGTTATTCCACGTGTTTTTTTCTTTTCTCTTGGAAGCTTCTTTTAGCAGTTTTAAGCCTTGTACAGTTCATGACTGATGGATCGAAGAGATGTTCTGAATGCTGGTTCATTTTGTTTTCTCAACCGTACAGTTATTTCAATAAAATTGCAACCGCTGCAATGTGCTTTTAAATGATATTTTGTCTATAGAATTCCCCTGGTTTTGCCTACCAGTTTTGGTTGGAAAATCTTGAAGATGTATGATGTCTTAACTTGTTTGTTTTGGATGTATTCTTTACTTTGCCTTTAGAATGGTTATGTTGTCTAAAATCCTTAGCTATAACACGCAATTTTTAGTATGAAAAAGCACATGTTTTCAGAGCTTGTTGTGGAGAAAGCAGTACACATCCTTAGGTTTTGCTTAGTACAAAGGATGGAAAAGAGTGAGGATTTATTTCAAATAAGACCAATTATTTCTTTTAGCCTTGAATCTAGGCATTTCACAGAATGACCTATTTAAGCAGGTCAAAATTGTTCTGACGGCATTGGCATTATGGTGTAGTATATTATTGAAAACTAGGTAAAAGTATCGCGAAGTCTATTGTATTAGAAGTTGTATTTAATTGTGCCCCTTTTATTCAAAAAATAAGTTAATTAGTCCTTAAACATTAGATTAAAGAATAAATTAGTCTTTTAGTTAAAAATTTCATCTATTTTTACTTTTAAAAATTGATTCTGTCCATACCTAAGAATGAGGTGCATGTATAATGTGTAATTGTTTGATTATTCTATCAATTTTTCACAATCTAACATACATATGCTAATTTGCTCATTTTTTTAATAAAAAGAGTAAAATACAATTTAACTCTTAATATAAAGACTTCCATAGTACTTTTACCTTGCAAAACTCATAGTACTTCTACTCTACCTTGAGAAGTATCTTGTTTCAAGAAAAAGGAAAAGAGAAAAAGGGAAATATTGGAGCTAGGAACTTGCAAAATGTTGAAAGCATGATCAAATGCATGAAAAGAATAATGTGTATCATTTTTCCATTTGTGGTCACTTAAACAAGGGAACCCTTTTATTTTACAGCAGCAAACATCATCCTAGCAAAGGGAACATTAATACGAGTATTTATTAATCATTGCTGTTATATTATCTACAACTTGGTCCAAAGTTTAATCTTCGTCTACATATAGATGAACACGACAAAACTACATCTTGCATTTTATGTACTGTAAACCACAGACAATACAGCAACCGTCTTAAGGATGTCAAACTTCACCAAATCCGGCATCAGATTTACAGCATCCACTGTGACATCTCTCTTATCTAGGAATTCGCATATGGTAAGAAAAAACTTCTTGAAGATCGCACTAATGACTCATTGTAAAGTAAGAACAAAATAATAATTATATTATTTTAAAAGTCAGAAATATGGTTTAAGATGTTCGATAAAGTTATCTAAAAGTCAGAAAGGGATCATCTGAATTTCATCTCAAGGAACGAACCCAGCTTCAGAACCACAATGCAGACGTTAATGTACTCAAGTTGATAACTTGATACAAACTCGGCAAGCTACGATGGCGAAGGCAACATCTGCATTATTATTGCGACTTGGAAGAGTCAGCATCAGATTCAGTGTCCAACTCCCACCATGCACCAGAATCTTCCTTATGTATATAATCAGAACTGTTTCCATCATCACTACCATCAAAATCCAGATCCTCACTCTCATCATCAAACATATCTTCAGAGCCATATAACTTCCTCTCCACCTCTGGATCATACGTCCACTCTAGTTTCTTCAAGATATCACGGTCTTTCCACTTCCCCACAACGGATACTGCCTCTTTCTTAGCTTTTCCCTTCAATATTTCTGTCCAAGAAAACCCAGCATCTGCGACTCTTTTCAATGCCCCATCATCGGCATCCCCCACAACAACCGTCTTCAAACACCTCAGTTTCGCCTCCTTCAAAACACCAACAAAATCGGAATCATCAGACACGAGCATCAAACACTCGGCTTTCCTCTTATCCATCACATCCACCATGTGATCCCTCAATGCAACATCTGCAGCTTGTGGCCTATTTGAGACAGTCCCAACCCAAAACCCTGCCCTTTTCAACTCATCAGCTAAACCATACCCAACTTTCGGTGTCAAAACCTCCCTAGCGGCATTTTTGTACTTCTCCATTTTCATCGAGTACTTACCCACCAATTTCACCCTTCTGCTCCCTCTAGCAGATTCTATTTGATTCACCCTCTTCTGATGCTCACGCTCATGAATTTGCTTAAAATGGTTAACAAGTTTCTCGTTAGTGTAAAATCTTCTCCCACAAACTTTACAAACATATGGATCAATTGACTTGATCACGCCTTTATTTTCCAACTGATTCGACAATTTCCTCTCTCTTCTCTGCTCCCGAACAGCTTTTGGTACGTAGCTAAACGAATGTTGATTAGCATAGGCCACCATGGACCTTACAACCCCAAATGAAGAAGCTGCTGTTTTCAACTTAACAGCGGCTTCAAATGGAGGGAATGCATTTGGGGGCTTGTTATCCAAATCCCAAAACACTGCAACACTATTTTGGACAGATGATGTTTGGTTTAAAGAATCGAAACCCCTTTTCGCTTTGAAATGACAAAGTCTAGACAGAGAGATACAGGGGTTTAAGGTTTTAAATATTATAGATTTTACAGAGTTACTGATGCTAGGAAAAAGGTGAAGCATGATGGAAAGTTCATCTGATGAATTGTGGAAGGAAGCATTGCATAACAGAGAAATGGGTGAGAAAAAAAATAAAAAAGGCAGAGATTGGTTAACCTTGAAATGAATGGGATGAAAAGGAAGGTTTTGATATCAATGAAAAAGAGATACGAACATGCATAAACTTCTACTGAATGTTTTCTAATTAAAAAAGAAGGAATAAAATTATGATAGATGAAAGAGAAAGATCAGAATATTCATACCTTGAAATAGTGTAAACTAGTGTTAGAAGAACAACGGGGTGAAGGGGGCGGCGAAGGGAGACTTGAGCAGTCCCTGGTCAAGCCTTTGCGCTTAATTTATAGATCCAATTTGTGGCTCTTATTTTCTAGTATTCAATAAATAAAAAAAAGGGCAAAATTTTATATTTGGCCCATCTATTTTTCTAGAATTTTTTATAGGTACAAAATTATCAATTTTATTTCTGTAAATTTTATAAATTTGATAACACTTTTAACTATAAATTATCCCATACTACAGTATAATTTTGTATTTATTTTTTAAATAATTTTTATTCACTTTCTTATAAAAATAATATCAAAAAACTAATTAAATATAAAAATGAGGTGATGAACAAATTAATTACGAAAATAGAGTATTTGCTACAGTATTTTTCGGTGCTACCTGACACACTGATGGTACCACCCCACTTTGACTAATCATGTAGCAATCATTAAGATTTAAAAAGAAAAAATTATCCTGTCATTATGTCAAGTGGTATCGATATAAATTTTTAAAAATATTCATGAAAATATGAATATATATGATGAAAGGAAAAAAGAAAGAAAAACAATTTACTAGTGTCGCCGGTGTGTCAACACTACTTTAATTTTATGCTAATCTAAAGCGAGAGAAAATGTTTCTGGCTATATGAAAACATGTGACCGTTGATAGGTAAAGACTCGTAAAATTACCATAAAAATTATTGTACTAATAGTTGAGTTACATTTTATTTTATTTTATTCAAACAATTAGTAAATTAGTTTTTACACATAGGATCAAAAGTAAATGAGTTTTTCTATTAAAATTTTATCTATTTTTACTATTAAAAATTAGTTAATGTATGTTAGCATGAGATTTGAATAGTAAAAGTGAATAACATTTTTAATAAAAAAGATCAATTTGTTATTTAATTTAATATACATGTACTAATTTATCTATTTTTTATATAACAAGAATAAGATGCAATATAACTCTTAATTTTAGTTTTAGCCCTTCTATTATTTTTAAATTTAAAATTTAATCTCTATATTTTAATTTTTAATATAAATTTATCTCTATATTTTTATAATGTTATTAATTAGTCCACATAATTAATATTATTAACTTTTTAATAAAAATGTTTTGAATGCCTTAAATATTTTAGAGATTAACATCTTGCTTCCCTCTTCTTTTCTTTTTTTTTTTGCCTTGTTTTTTTTTTTTTACATTATAAAAATAATGATCAAATTTCAGTTTCAGCCCTTATATTATGTTAAAACTTTAGATTTAATTATTGTACTTTAATTTTTTCATAATGACACATGTAACCCGCAATGTTTACATCTTTTGTCAATTTGACCATTATTATTTTAGCTAAATCTGTCAATTAACCTTTTAAAAAGAATCAAATTGCTTTTTTTTAAAAGCAATGTTGATTAACAAAATTATTTTTTTAATACTATTGTCGTGGCAACTCACATGCTAGTCCATGTGTACTTTATGCTAATATGACACTATTTGTCTTATATGTCACATCAATAAATAATTTAAAAATAAAAAATAAAATTATAAAATTATAAAAATTCAAAAAAAAAAAAGAGAGCATGAAGTGCATATTGTCACGTTTAAATTAATGTTTTAGGTAGTATTTTCGTTAAAAAAAAACCAATTTGACTCTTTTTGAGTGATTAGTAATCATTTGACTATTTTTCAAAAGGTCAATGGACAAATTTAACTTTAAAAATAGAATAAGGGTCAAATTGACAAAAGATGTAAATGTTAAGGGCTAAATTTATCATTATGCTTTTAATTTTTTTGAATAATTTGGTCACTCCATTTTTATAATGTCAATTGCTAGTGTAAATAGTTAATATTATTAACTATTTAATCAAAAAGTTGACGTCAATATTTCTTAAGAACACTATTCCAACTAAAAAAATATTTTATCATGACGAGTTCGAATGGTTAGTTTTTTAGAAAAAAAAATCCACATCAACATTTTCAACATTATTTTTTAATTTCAGAATATTGTACTAGTGAATTTAAAAGAAGAATTTTAATGGGGGTAACAATTATACTTGAATTTGTAACACTCTTAACCTGTATCTGTCACCATATTAAGGTTATGGAGCATTACCGTACAATCAGAACATTTAAATATACAATTAATACATAATCATAAACATATTATAACCTAATCACTCACGTACATATCATCCCTAAATTGAGCCTTCGAGGCCCTAAAAATACCTTAGAAACAATTCAGGACCAATTTGAAATCATTTGGAAAGTTTAAAAAAAAGTTACAAAATTTTGACTATGGGGGTCACACGGTTGTGTGGCCAGGCTGTGTGCCTCATGCGGCCGAGACACACACCCGTGTCCTAGGCCGTGTAACTTTTGAACTAGGGACACATGGCTGTGTTCTCACCCGTATAACTCTTTGAGTAGGGTTACATGCCCGTGTGCCAAGCCGTGTAACTCTCGAACTTGCCCCACACGTCTGTGTGTTAGGCCATGAAACTTATTGACTTGCATGCAAAGGAACCAACAGGGGACACACGACCATTTCGCTAAGCCGTGTGTGACACACAGCTAAGACACATGCCCGTGACTCAGGCCATGTGGACTAAAATTTCACCTATAAACAAGCTCTTTCAAAACTATTACAAGCATAACCATTCAACCTATCTAAGCACACTTTAAAAGGGACCTTAAGCAACATCAAAACACAATAAAACATGCTAAAAAGCATATCAAAACAAAACATCTTAAGTGTCTAACTAATGTGCCTTCATTAACACCACATTTAAATCATCCATCTACAACCAATACATACCATTCATAGGTACCTCAAATAAAGTTCAAGCATTCAAATAATCGAATATTGTAATTCCATAACCTACACTAATCATTCTCAACCAATTATCAACCAAGAGGCTTAATAAATAAGCTTTCCTTCATTTACTAATCAAGCATCACAAGTTTAATACCAAAATGACCAAATCATTTTAGCAAACACTAATTGAAAGCATTTACATAATAGCTCTAAACATGTATTTACAATCATTTTTAACTTATTGAACTATATTCTTTAGGATTTACTAAACAAAAGGACATTATCTTAATATTGACATTCTAGGTACATGCCAAGACTCAAAAGAAATACATCACCAACATTGAGTACGGGATTTGTCGTGGATGCTGAGATGTAGAACAACAATAATACCTAACCTGCAACCAATTAAAAATTCAAGCAGTAAGCAACTCATGATCTCAATGTATCCCAATTTAATCTATTAACCAAAATGTACATTTAACAACATATAAATCATCTCATGAGCTATCATACCTTACCAAAATATATATTCCAACAAATGGCACTTGGTGCCTAACGGTTAGACCGTGATTAAGATTTTGCGCCCCGCGCTAGTCATTTAACTCGACGAAATTATTGGTGTGCCCAGCACTAGTCGAACGAATCAACAAATTATTGCACCCAAAGCTAGTCGGATAACTGACAATAGTTGTGCCCAGCACTAGTCGAAATTCCATAATATTACTTTCATCACTCAATATCACATTTTAATATATATAAATACATATACTTCTATTCACTTGAATTAGCAATTATATTAGAGATATAATAAACATCAAGTAGTAAATAAATTAATTAAATCAATTTGTAAAGTTCAAGTTCAGGGAATACGAACTTACCAAAATACGACAGATGCTACAAATCGAATACGACTACTCAGTGATCTTTTCCTTCCCACGGTTGATACTTGATCTATTCTTCTTTTGATCTAAGTTTAACAAATTAGTTCAATTACTTAATTTGAATACCATACTTGTTTTTAATTAAATCAATTAACCTTATATCATAATTTATACTTTTACCAAACAACAATTGACATTTACTCAACTCAATTATTAACATCAAAATTAAGTTGATCACATTTTCTTCTAATTTCCATAACTAACCAAATATACAAATAATTTATTAACAACCCCTAAATTCTTGAATTTTATAATTTAACACCATGCTAGTTTAATTTATAACATTTAACTTCTTGAAAGTTAATACTAACAATACTTATAGCACAAAATATTTTACTTGCTCAATGAACTTAGTAATTCAACCCAAATTTCCAGCACAAATAACAATCCACCAAAAACAGTCCCTATACTTCACAAAATTAAAAATTTTACCTTCACATTTCAAAGTTTGGTACAATTTAAAATTTCAATGCACAAACTCGTGAATTAGCTTACAATTCTTTCCACTTCTATTTCAACTTCAAAAATATACCCCAATAACATTAAGAACTTAGATTTTTCTACCATACTAACTTGTTTTAACATCAACAATTGTAAAATTTCTAACATGGGTAATTTAACTCATGATCTTAGGGTTCCAAAAACACAAAATCCATGAAGACAGAACCAAGAAATTACTAACCAAATTGAGCTCAAAGGCATGAAACAAAGTGGCCGAATGTTCTTCTCCCCTTTTCGGCATGCAAGGAGAAAATGAAGCTTTTAATTTTTTTCTCTTCTTTCTCCCCCCACTAATCTATTTGTTTCCTTATTAAACAATTTCTTTTCATTTTATATTTTATTTATTCTAACCAATTTACTAATTGTCTCCATATACATAATATATTTATATATTTATATATACATAAAATCATCATAAACATCCACTATCAAAACTCTATATAAGTAATGGTCTATTCATTGAATAAGTCCTTAATCTAATCCCACTTTGCAATTTAATATCAATACAAATTTTATCACCTATTTAATTTAATCCTTGTATTTAATTTTTTAACCACTAATAATTAAAATTGTCTAACTATCATTTAATTCACTTATAAGGTAACTCTAAAAATATTATAAATAAATATTAATAAGCCCGTTTCACAAAGGCGGGGTTTCAAAAGTATGTTTCTCGACACCCTTGACTTACAGGTCATAATTTTAAGGTTTAATGGTATAAAAGGCACTCAAAAAATTTTCTTTGAAAAAAATTAATTAAACCCTTCCCAACTTTTTGAAACCAATTGGCCCCTAAATTGACAATTTGGATCAATGAGTCCTTTTGACCAATGTTTACCATTAGAAACTAATGACAACATTAACGTGATAGTTATGAGTTAACACATGAATGCTGACATGGCAGTCCACATTAGCATTGACAGTTGGTGTTGTAGTCCAGTGTCAAAAGATAATTTTTTTAAAAAAAATATGTTAAAATTCAAGATTAGAATGAATAACCTAGAGAATTACAACACGTTTGGTTTACTAGAATAAAATAGGGTTGTAATGGAACTGAATAGGCATAATAGTAGTTTGGTTGGATGGAATAGTATGAGTATTATAATAGTATTCAAGTGTTTGATTGAGAGGAATAGATATGTAATAGCAAAAAAAAAAAAAAAAAATTCAAATGACGAATATGCCCTTTAACATTTTAATACATTTTCCACGTTAATTTAATATTAAAGAATAATATTTTTCTATCAAACTAATAATATTTAAATATAAAATATTTTATATTAATTTAATTTAATATTTTATTATAAATTATATTAGAATATTTTATTTCATATTTTTTGAAATTTGAAAATAATATTTTATATTAAATTATATTAAAAGATTTAAAACATTAATATGACATATACCCGTGTCATTATTTCATCTTACAATTATATACAAAAAATTATATTAATCCAACACTACACCCATTTACACATATAAAAAGTGGCAACCTACAATTAGATAAAAAAAAGTTATATTAGTTCACCACCACATCTGTTTACACATTTAAAAATATTTTTAAAATATTAGTATGACATACATCCATGTCATTATATCATCTTGCAGTTACATACAAAATGTTAAATTAGTTCACCACCACATCCATCTACACATACAAAAAGTTACAACCCTCTATGGCAACAAAAAGTTATATTCATCCACCACCACCACCACATCTTTAATGGGTAGAAATATATTTTCTCACTCATGCTAATCGCATAGAAGGTGGTAGACTTAGAAAAACGAGAATTTGCATTGGATGGTTAGGAATTTTGATCAATACATCAATTCTCTCATCATCAGTTAAATATTCTATTTCACTAAAACCACATGGAGAGTTTGTACATTTTCTTTGTTTAGATTAGACGGTTGATATTGTGTAGTCGAGACATCCATCTAATCTAAGGAAGCATCAAATTCACATTTATTGATATTGCTTCCTTCTTCATTGGTAACATCCTCGGCACATAATTCTTCAAAAATATCAGCAGTTGTTTGAGCATGGCTCGATCTTCTGCGTATATGGAAACAAGTTGCTCATAATAAGCGAAACTTCGAGTTCTGAATTGCCCAGCTTCTTTGACTCTATAAAAAAAGATTTCATAACCATTACATACTATATGGATATAAGTAAGTTGATAAAAGAAAAGAAATACAAAAAAAAATCTTACACTTATATATGAGTCCTACACTACATCTTTAGCAATAATCATCTGCCTATAGTCATCCCTGTAACGCCCTCCACTTGACTCGATGAAAAAAATCCAAGTATTGGGTATTACGCCCTATAATAGATGTAACTTTAATTTTTTACTTATGTTTCAGTTCTATCTATAAATATGAAAGAGTCTCTTATGAGTGTACATTGTATGGTTTACATATACAATTCATGATAATATAATTTCAGTATTCTCTATTTTATCTTTCGGCCTATTGTATACATATTAAAATGTTACTTAATAAACTTATGCTTAGACTTAAGCACGCCACTAAACTTTCTCTATATGCACAGCAACCCATTGCGCTACTTCCTTTTTGGCATAGCCCTGACATCATCCCTTGGCGCATACTATTTTATAACTTGAAACAAGAAATAACTTTAGTAAGTTCATAAGAACTTAGTAAGATAATCCTTAAATACCTATTTCGTTAAATCAGAGTATGATAATTTCTTAGCATGTCCTTCATGTGTCCTTTGACTTTTCTTTATTCCTTTAGGCGATTACTTCACTGATATTTCCGTTAACAGACTGTAACTACTTCTTTTTATTTTTGACCTTTGTCTTCCTCTCTCTCTACCTTTAAGGATTTATATTCCTTTCATATTCATTAAGCCTTCACACTACAAGGTTTCAGATTCAAGGTCCACACTCAAATGACCTTTTCTTTCCTTTGAGCATACTATATATTCTTCATTTTTTATGTCCCTTCTTAATTCTCATCTTTGCATAGTCCTTATCACTTTATTTACTTCACTAATATGTTTAAATCTTATTTCATACTTATTGATTTTGCCACTACTTTCGGGGGAGGTAAACTACACCTAGTACGTCACATAGAGTCAACCTAGATCTTCCTTACTTTAGGGTATTATCTATACATGCCTATAACACATATCTCAAATTCGCCATCTATTCTGGCGCGCTCTAGCTTCATCATTCGTTTCTCGTGACTATGTTGAGTTCGCCCATTCATTTACATACAATGCCTTTCTTTTAGAGTTCACTGGATACTTAGTCCTTTCTACTTATCTCATACGTTATCTCTTACACTTACTATACTTCAGGGTCCTATCTTTACCTTGGATTCAGAGAACCATTTATACCATTCTTTCTTAATTCCTTTCACGCTATTCATTCAAATTTTTTCCATGAATACGTTCTTTTATTTAAATAGTAACAAATGCTTCCTTTATATTCTTCACAAGGGCTTTCCTTTACAAAGCTACACTACAAAGGCATTCCTTTTGACAGAGATCATCACAAAAGCATTTCCTTTCAGGGATTGGCCACAAAGGCATTCTTAAATAGAGGTTGCCACAAAGGCTTTCATCTATATTCAGTACTCGCTGCAAAGGTTTTCCTGTCCAAAGTTTTGCCACACAGGTTATCTTTTCAGAGTTTTTCCACAAAGGTTTTCCTTTTTATCCAGTACTCGACACAAAGGCTTTCATTTTAGAGCCTCATCACAAAGGCATCTCTTAAGCGGTTCATCACAAAGGCTTACCCTTCTAAAGTTTTGCCACAAAGACATCATTTACTTCTAATACTCACCACAAAGGTTTTCCTATCCAGAGTTGTGCCACAAATGCATCAATTACATCTAGTACTTGCCACAAAGGCTTTTTCTTTCCTAGTGATTTAGATGATAGGGATTTGCCTAGACTTACACTTAGTGAGGTTTTCCCCTTATCGTCCTAGGACATACAAAGAACCACATTAAGTAATAATCTTCCTGAATTTTTCCCATGTGATGCCATAATCCACTAGTTACAGTCTTACACGATATAGTACTCTTTCTATATGATGCCATAACCCACCAGTTACGGTTTTACATGATATGGTCTTCAACACTATGACCATGGACTTGTCCTTTCAGAGGTTCGTGTTTTTAGTCTTGATGGACCCCTTTGATGACTTCGGAGACAGACACAGACTCTTCATATTTAGGCCCATCTTTCATGAACTCATCATATCTTGACTCACTCATAACAGACACATCCAGATCTTACAGTCACATTAACACATTTTCATTGTTCAGCCACAAGCATACTGAAACTTCAAAATTCATATTTTATGCTTTGACCACAACAGTTCATGTTATTCATACATGTAAATTCATAAATCTTATGTTCCCCATCAGATTCATCACATTATACTTTACTAGTCTTTATTTCACGATTTGGTTACTTAGCATAGAATTTTCCTAGAACATATATACTTCACGCAAGAGTCATCCTAGGGACTCACCTGATAACCTCAAAGGGCAACTTAGCCTTCAGATCCATCATTCAACCAGATGCTACAACCTCCTCCGCCTTTAATCAAAGACACTTTGTTACAACCCATCCTGGTAACCATTATCATCATTTTCAATCCAAACATCTCCCAAAGCCATGTTTCTTCAATCATACTTAAAGAACTACATTCCCTTGACAGACAAAGTCATAGAACATACCTTGTAGTAAAGAAAATCATTAGGAATATCCAGGATTCTTAACTTAGCTCAAAGAAATGTTTCTATCTTTCTTTAGCCTTAAATCTTAATGTTTTTAGATAAAAAAGGGTAAAGAAGATAATCTTCTTCTTAACTCAATCAAATTGTCCCTTTAACTTAACCCAAGTTTCCATGGGAACTTAGTAAACATCCCATTAAGAATGAGTGGCCTTATCAAAATCTGTCACATCTAAGAACTCACTCAATTACTCTTTTAGCCTTTAACTCTTCAAGTCCACGCTTGATCAGTTCTCAACTAGCTTACCTCACAAATTAATTAGTACAAGACCATATTGGTTATTGGATGTACTATATCACTGGCATGGACTTATACCTTATACTTATTCCTTTTGTATTTTCACTTTTATTTCACTTATAATCGTAATATGATAGAGAGTCCTAGTCTATTTATTTTCACGTTGGAGTCTGCTCATTTAATACGCCAAAAAGGGCTCTTGGGCGAACACTACTTTGCCAATAATATTTATTATACTATACTCCATATTTATATATATTCTTACCAGTACTCCTTGATTCACCGTACTTACCTTTCTTCAGAGTTAGCCATAAAGCTTTGTCCTTTTAGAGTATCCTATATGTTGTACATACCAAATTTTGCCATGAGTTCTTCTCTTTTCTTTTAGAGTCTTTCAGTCCAGGACATCACCAGTGCACTTAGAAAGTCCTTGAACTTAATCGAATCCTAACGTTGAGTACTTGAAACTCACCTTTAAGCCCTACTTTTATAAACAACACTTACGTAGTCAAAACTTTGCTAGGCAAGAGGTTACAACTCTCCCCCGCTTAAGAAATTTTGTCCTCAAAATTTTCATGATTTTAAGAATCTCATTGCTTGAAGAAGTTGGTTGTACACACATAACAACCCGTTTTAGTTGTGTCGAAAATAGTGGTTTCGAGACTACAAATTTGATGACTGAGTCATAAATATTATTATTTAATATTTATGAATCAAATATAGTTTTATATTGAATTTTGATTTGATAAATTTTGTTAATTGGACGAGTTGTTAAGTTTAAGTGGTTTGTCCTTAAAGTCAAGTGGTTTTGGAAAATGAGGTATTAGGACCTTGTTTCTATAAATCGAGATATTTATGAAATTACTATATAGGTGTATTAAAATTCGGTTAGAAAATTTTAACGTTTGGATAGTTAATTAAGCAAAAATGACTAAATTATAAAAGTTGCAAAATTCATTCGCTATTGGTTTATTAATTAAATGGCTTATTTTGTTAATGGGGATGACTTATATGGTAATTAACCCATACTGATAGAACATTATGGACGGTTAGTGTTATTTTTTTATATGAATATCTTATATTAATTATGTTAAATAACATTAAAACTTAAGTAATGAAAATATAAGAAGAGAAATAAAGCATCATCATCTTCTTTATTTTCTTGTTATCATCGAATATCCACCATTGAAGGAGAGTTATAAAGCTTCAAATATCTTTAACGTTCGACCCTTTGCATGTAAGTCCAGATCTAGCCAGTTTTTCGTAAGTTTTATGTTTTTGAGGTCGTTATAACGTAATCTAGCTAACCTAGGGACTAATTTGTAAAATTATTAATTCTTTTGATTTATGTCATTGATAAATTTTTGAAGTTTGATCATAGATTTATAAGTTCGGTTCTTAAATAAGACTATCTTGTAAAGTGATTTTGGTTAATTTTAAGTTTAAGGACTAAGTTGTTAAAACAATAAAATTGTATGAAATCCTTGTGAAAAAAATGATAAATGTGGGCTGTATAGGGACTATAAAGAAATAAACTAGCATTGATTTGGTTCGATTGTGATAGATTTGAAAGTTTCGGGTTTAGGTGCTAAATTGAATGAAAGGTAAAAGTTTAGGGTAAAAGTGTAAAATGATAATAAAAGGGCTTATATGCATAAGGTGAATTGTTTAAATTTTTTTAAATGGTTAATTGAATTAAATTTATTATTTAGATCAAGAAATGAATCAACCAAACAAGAATCGTGGAAAAAGGAAAGTTAGCGAAATAAACCTCGGTGTCACGTTCATAGCCGTTTTTTACTCTTTAAGTTTGTAAATAAAATTAAACTAATTTAATTGGTATTTTTTGTGTTTTAATACCTATTTATGTATGTTGTGATTGAGTTCATTTTCTTCATAAATGGTAAGTAATAAAATGGATTAAGTTGAAATGTTAATTAAGTTAAGGGTCATGATTGAAAATAGAGAAATTATATACTTGAATTCATATGATAAAGAAATACTTATGTAATTATTTGATATGAATGTGAATCACGGCCCGTATGAACCTCATGAATGCTTAGGATACAAATGACATGTCATTAGGGTTATTTACTTTTTCGGGTGCTGGTCTTGGATTTCCTATCAATGGCTGAGGTCCTTCATTTGTTGCAGGTTCTCCACAGCTTGTGTGAGTAGCATAATGTAGCTTAACATCTTGACCCACAACTCGTGTGAGTAGGCCTATTTTATAGCTTGTGTGAGCATCGTTCCCACTTATCCGGCGTTATTTCATTTGGTTCATCGGGTGATAAATATGTATATGAAAAATGATATAGGTAGTCGTTATATGAATCGATTATATAAAAATGATAAATGAAATGGTTATATGAATCAATTATATGTAAATAAATATATGAAATAGAACATTGGATATAGATATTTGAAATGAAATGTGAGTTGTTAAATGAATAGGTGATGGTTGTATTGAGTTTTAAATGTGTTTACTTATAATGTTTATGAAAAATAATATAGGTAATGGTTATATAAATCGGCTATATGAAAAATAATATATGAATTGGTAATATGAATCAGTTATATAGAAATGGATATATGAATTGGTTATATGGAAATAGATATATGAAATAGAACATCAGATATATATATTTGAAGTGAAATGTGAGTTGTTAAATGAATACGTGATGGTTATATTGAGTTTTAAATGTGTTTACTTATAATGTTTATGACATGATAAAATTATATGTTTTGTATATGTGAACTCACTAACCTTGTAAGATTTGTAGTATGTATAGGAAATAAATGAACTCATGACCTTATTTATAAAATTAATTGCGAAATGTTTTAGTTACAACAGTTATGGTAAATTAAAGTTTAAGTTTAATACGGATTTACTAAGCTTCACTTAAGCTTACTCTATTTTTTTTCTTTGTAGATCGTCGGATATAAGCTGTTGATTGGATTGCTTTTGGAGATCACACTATCCGCCAACTTTTCTATAGTTATATGTTTATTTTGGTTGGTTATAAGTGCATGTAAATAGGTTTTTGGTCTATGCATGCTAGTGATCATTTGGTCATGTTTTGTGCCATTTGAACTATGAAATATGCATACTGATCTAAATCATTTATGGTATTTTGGTTGGTTTGGTATTTGATGGCATAGGTGTAGTTGAAACTTAATGCATTGTTGGTTTGTTGAATTGGTATATACATGATGGGTTAATTGGTGAAATTCAATTGGTGATAAATTGGCACTAAAAGGCTTGGTATAAATTGGCAGTAGAGGCCCAGAGAATTGTTACTGGGCCGCACCAATTGGAAAATTGGAAATCTTAAGCAAAGTTTGGGTTTCGGAGACCCAGGCTCTCAAGTAACAATTCATTTCCTTTGAGTTGTGGTGCAGTCACAAATCTCAGTCTCCATGCGTGATGAAGTTTCACGAGCAATGGTTCGATTGTTCTAGTCACAACCCCCCTCTAATGGTGGTTCTTCTCATGTTTAGGGTTTAATGGTTAAAGGATGAAAGAAGAAAGAAGAAAGAAGAAAGAAGAAAAGAGTTATGTTTGAGGAAAATTGGGAACGAAAGATGAAGATTGCAGGAAAATTCAACAGAGGAAAGTTAGGGTTTCAAATGATTTTGCAAAGTAACCGATGAAGTGTTTGAGTACCTGTTTTATAAGATCAAGCTTGTCCGAGAATTTTATTTCAAAAAGAGGTTATTCAAATTCTCCAATGTAAGGTTGACATCTATCTTAATGAGGTAAGTGAAGCGTTTAAAAATTTTGTGATGGTGATTAAAATTGAAAAGTACTCAACTCATTGTATGTGTCTGGCAGGTAGATCAGTTGTCAAGTATACAAGCGTAATTTTTCAAGTTAAAATTTTGAGGACGAAATTTTTGTTAAGGGGAAAGGAGTTATAACACCCGATTTTGGCTGGTCCTGAAATTGGCAAGTAAACCAAGTAGTACTCTAAGTGGCATAGTGCTAATTACCCTACTGATACTCTTGGAGTGTATAAGTTGGTGCATAGCAGACATTGGATTGTTGCGAGGACTTGTCTTAAAAAAGGATGAATTGTTAGTGAAAAAAGCTTGGTAATGTATTATGGAATTTTAGATAATCAGATTATCGCTGAAAAGTATGGTATGTCAAGTTTGGTTCGTTATGGTGCTGGTTGCATTCTAACAGGGTGGTTAGAAGCAAACGATAGAATTACTCTCTATATAAATATATATACAAAATGTTAGATTTTTGTACAAATTTCTTTACAGCTATAAACCACCTATATGACAAATTGATCAGGATAATGATGCGTGTCAAGTTTTCGTAGGGACAAAGGTTGTATATCTAGATAATCAGGATAGGAAAAAAGAGAGTTTTTCTTCTTCCTTTTTCAAGAAGTATTTTTGTCTAGATCTAAAGGAACCTAGAGTATTTCTTTCTTTCACTTAAGCTAAGTTGTAGATCTGGATCTTTACTTGTGAATGTTCTATGTCAAGGTAAGGTTTTTAACCCTACATATTATCTTGTGAAAGAGTAAATCTTAACTTGGTAGATCCGTAAGATGGATGATATAAGGCCCTATTTAGGGATTTCTGGTGTTAAAAATAATGGTAAATATGGGGTATTTGAATAGATCTTAATGAGTTTCCGTATTCTGTAGCAGTAGTTGTTGCTAATCTTACAAGGGAAGTTTGGATCTAAAGTTCGGAACTACTGTAGGTGAGAATCAAAGGAGTCTTTAAACTGACTCATATGTGTATACTGTTTATTCTAGATGCTTCCATGAAGAACCATATGAATTGCAAACTGAAAATAGAAAAGGATAGTATGATGAATATACTGATGTGTGAGTATTAGTTGAGGATTGCATGTATGACTCATATGAATCTTACAGGTATAGAGTATGTGATAAATAATATGAAGTTGAAGCTTGATTGTATGGGCATATTTTGAATGTATGAGATGAATAGTGTGTTAAGTTTAAACGGTGTATAAACATGAAAAGTTTGCTAATGAGCCTGCGTCTGTCTTCGTGGAGTCGTCTAAAAAGGTCCGTCAGGACTTTAATCACGATCTCTGAAAGGAAAAGTCCATGGCACCAAATCGTGTAAGACAATAACTGGTGGGTTATGGCATCATATAGGATGATTTAAAGGAAGGTTATTACCTAATGGGGTTTTCTACATGGCCCGAGACGAGAAGGGGCAAACCTCATGAAACGTGAGTCTGAAATGGAAGCCTTTCTGGCGTATCTGAAATGAAATCTTTCGTGGCATTTTTTGAAAGAGTGGCCCTTGTGGCAACCATCTGAAGGGAATGCCTCTATAACGGACCTTGAATGAAAGAAATAGAATGTATGACGAACTCTAAAAGAATGAAATTTTTGGTAGACTTTGAAGAAATGGTATGAAAGGCAATCTCTGAAATTAATGTCTTAGTAGTAATGTATGAAGGAAATGCCCTTGCAGCGGATTGTGAAGAAGCAACCTCAATGGTGAATTCTACAATGAAGGTATTTATGGTGCACACAGGATGGGCTACTCCTATGGCATAATATGGAAGGGCTTATAATGATGAACCATGAAGGACGCTCTTGTGGCAGACTTTGTGCTACGTAATTGTTGCATTCTACATTGTCCCTAAATGCAAACAGTAAGTCCTGCAAGTACGAGACGTATCCATGGGTATAATAGTAAGGTATTTAATATGATTAAGATTTGTACAAAGATAGGGAATTAAAGAGATAGCGAAGTAATGAAAATATATTCTGGAAGTGAATGTAAACATGGTATGCTTTAAAAGAAATACCAATCATCCATGCATGGATCTCTTTCTAAAACTCGATGGAGTCATGGCTTAGTGATTAAAGAATATAGGTAAGGTCTCAAAGACACTGAAGAGATAGAAAAAGGCCTTAGAGTAAGGTATGGAAATGAATGTGAGTATGAGAATGACAATTGAGGAAGTAATCGCTAAAGGCAAAGTTACTAGCCTAATTAAGTCAATTACAAGCCATAATTATGATAAATATAGATTGTAAGGATGAAAACACCCCTAATTAATTTTTGGCTCTCGTCACAATTCTGTCGTGACAAAAGGAAGGCATGTCGTGACACACAACTTCAAACTGATGCTCTTTAGTTGGTTCTCCTGTGTTGTGACTTCGGAAGCTTGTGTTATGACTTGATTATTGTTCCTAATGCTCCTAGGCCTGAAAATAGGTGTACTGCACTCTCAGTTATGCTATTTAAAACCACCTTAGGCCTTTATCGGCCCATTAGGTCAACTAACGCTAAATTATGCGTAAAAACACTTATTTTTCTAGAAATTAAATCTAAGCTACTAAAACCAAAAATGCATTAAAATAACAAGATGACATAAAAATAAGTTCGTTAAGTGCAAAAAAGAGTCTAATTTGCGACAACAAATTGTAACAGGTCATTAACCATGCAACATTTCAACCAACCAACCACATAAAATTTAGTTTCTATACATCCTCAATATACAAATATCAACCAATTTCATACTTAAATAATTCATCAAAGAAAACGTAAAGAAGGGCAAAGTTGAGAATTTCTTAGTGACTCGTGAGGTAGCCTTTGTTGAAGATGATAACAACAAGAAAAGTGATAACAATACAACAAAAGGATGATATTTTTATACTTTTTAAAGTTCATAAAGATAAAATATATTGGGTACTTTAAAGAGAAATCAAAATAAAAAGAGAAATTTATGTATCTAATTGTAAGAAAATTAAAGCTACAATATAAATAAACTAAAATTTACTAACTAACTAAGCTAAAAAAAGGGAAAAAAACTAAAAACCTAACAGTGGTGAAAGGAATAAAAGAGAGAACCAAAAAGATTATTCCTTTATGTTTGGTATCAAGTATCCATTTAATGCAACCAATTTCACAACCCTAACATTTGACAAAATTACCCTTGTAGTATTTATCATCCCATCAAACATCAATGTCGTGACATCCAAGCTTTGGTGTCACGACATCCTAGACAATAGGCACAATCTTGGATTAGAGGTTTTTGGTCTTATGGCATAGCCTAACTGGTGTCTCAACATCCTCAACGTTGGCCCTATGCTCCTTCACTTCAACCATCAGTGTAACACCCCTAACCCATATCCGTCGCCAGAACAGGGTTACAAAGCATTACCAAAATTAATACAACAATTACAAACATTTTGTGTCATTTACTATTCATATCTGAAAACAATCATACCATCCCTTGAATGGACCCTCGTGGCCCAATTTAAGCTTTAGAAATAAGTCGGGACTAAACCAGAATCTTAGAGAATTTTTCCCAAAATTTAAAAATTTTTCTCATATACAGAGGTCACACGCCTATGTGAGTAGGCCATTTGGCTCACACGGCCGGATGACATGCCCATGTCTCAGGCCATGTGGGCATTCGATGTGAGATACACGGCCGTGTTCCAGCCTGTGTCTTTACTCGTGTAACTCTCTGACTTGCACCACACGGCCTACCACATGCCCGTGTGCTAGGCCGTGTGGTCAATTTAATTTTACAAATTAGGTGCAGGTTTCACACGAGCAAGACACGCACCCGTGTTTTGAATTCTTCGGTACACATATTCTGGCTCTGAATAATAAACAATCATCATACCCAATCTGAAATTCTGAATCAGGATTCAACTCGCACTGTTCTCGTTTAGTTTATAATTCACTACCTTCTTTCTGAGCTTCACAGATGTATTGCAAAAATGTCGGTTTAGCTTTTAACTCAGCTATAATTGAACCATTATCTGACAATAACAACCGGGTATTTATTTCTCGCAAAGCAAACAAAGACTTTCTGCTTAGAGCATCAGCAACTACATTAGCTTTTCTCGGATGATAGTCAATAATCAAATCATAATCTTTTAATAACTTAAGCCACCTGTGCTGCCCAATATTCAATTTTTTTACGTCATCAGATACTTCAAACTCTTATGATCTGTAAATATGTGCCATTTTTCACCAAATAGGTAATGCCGCTAAATTTTCAATGCAAACACAATGGCTGCCAATTTAAGATCATGTATCGGGTAGTTCTTTTCATGCAACTTTAATTGTCTAGAGGCATAGGCAATTACTTTTCCTTCTTGCATCAAAACACAGTCTAAACCATTCAACGATGCATCACTATAAATTACGAATTCTTTACCTGATTCAGGTTGAACTAATGCAAGTGCTTCAGTCAACAAGGCTTTCAATCTGTCAAAACTCTGCTGGCATTTATCAGACCACTCAAATTTCACATCTTTCTGCAACAATCGAGTCATTATAGAAGCTACCATTGAGAACCATTTAACAAACCTTCGATAATTTCCAGCTAGTCCTAGAAAAATTCTAACTCCAGACACATTATTTGGTGATTTCAAATTAACAATGAATAAAATTTTATTCGGATCTACTTTGATACCCTCTGTAGATACTATATGCCCGAGAAAACCAACTTCTCGTAGCTAAAATTCACATTTACTGAATTTGGTGTACAATTGTTCCTCACATAGAGTTTGCAATACAATTCTCAGATGATTGTGCTCATTTTCATCTCAGGAACAAACCAGAATATCATCAATAAATACCACTACAAACCTGTCTAAATATGGTCTAAAAATTCTATTCATTAAATCCATGAATACTGCAGGTGCATTTGTCAACCTGAACGGCATCACAAGAAATTCATAGTGTCCGTACCTGGTTCTAAAAGCTGTCTTTGGCACATCAGAATCTTTTACCTATAGCTGATAGTATCCAGAACGGAGATCTATTTTAGAAAATACAGTGGCACCTTTCAACTAATCAAATAGGCCATCAATTCGAGACAATTGATACTTGTTCTTAATTGTAACCTTGTTGAGTGTTTTGTAATCAATACACAGCCTCAACGATCCATCTTTCTTCTTTACAAACAAAACTGGTGCACCCTAAAGTGAATGACTAGGTCGAGCAAAACCCCTATCTATCAATTCTTGCAACTGTGCTTTCTATTCTTTTAATTTTGTTGGAGCCATTCGATAAGGTGCTATAGATATAGGAGTTTTTCCTGGAATAAGATCTATAGAAAATTCCACTTCTCTGACAGGTGATAATCTGGGTAATTCTTCCAGAAATTTATCAGGAAATTCACAAACAACCGGCATTGACTGAATCTTCGACTCAAATACTTTAGTGTCTAACACATAAGCAAAGTAAGCATCGTACCCTTTTCTGACATATTTTTGCGCTGATATAGCATAAATCACATTAGATAGCTCATCCAGTTTATCAGATTCAACATGGAGTGTAACGACCTAAAAGTCAATGAAGTCGAAAACGGTGGTTTCGAAATACTATTTCCTATGATAGGATTAGTGAATATTATTTATTAATATTTGCGAGGATATTACATTATTATATTGAATTTTGGTCGAATAATTTTAATTATTAGAAAGTTAGACAAGATACAAATGTATTAGTTCTAAAATTGATGGTTTTGGAAATTGAGGTATCGGGATCTCATTTCCCTAAACTGGACTCGTAAATATTTAATAAAAATGTTTGTAGAGTTATATTAGAAGTGAATTAAATTTTTGGTCATATAATTTTGAAGAAAGAGTATTTAATTAAAATAAAGGGACTAAATAAAATAAGTGATAAAAGTAAGAATTAATACTAAATTATAAGGTGAATCTATATTGAATGACTTATTAAATAAATAGACCATTGTTTTTATAGATTTTGGTAGTGGATGTTTATGAGGATATTATATTATTAAAGTGACAATTAGTAAATGAAGTGGGAGTAAATTAAATAAAAAATGAAATGAAAGACTTCAATTTTTATTTGTTATATCTTGCTTCCTTGTCTCTTTTGAATGAAGCTAGAGAGGAGAGGCCAGCTGCATGTAGTGGAAAACCATGAAATTTGTTTGCTTAGAAGTTAAAATTTTCAAGTAGAAGGTTAACTCTTCTAAACTCTCCCTTGCCCATAGCTTTTCGTTGACAAATTCTGGTTGCATTGTTGATTTGAGCTTGACTGAATATGTGGGAGAAGAGAAGAGTTTCTTTTCTAGATGTAAATGTTGCATGTCTAGTAGATGAAGAGTTTCTCACTTGTGTTAAAAGAATTTAGTGAATGCTTGTGTTGTTATACTCCAATTCTATAACTCTGGGGTTTATTGTATTTATCTAACAAGGTGGAAAAAGGCTGTAGCAGAAAAGGGAAGGAGCAAATTGAATAGGTAGAATCAGTGTTGGGAACCTTAGTGAGTTTTCCTTGAACTTTTATTCTCTTGTGTTTGATAATTGTTGAAACTGTTAAATCAATGTCTGAATTTTACCTTATTGGTATTGTTTATTGCTACCCTGTTTATACTGTGCGATTGTGGTATTGATGCTGTTTGAATATTACGTTGTTAATGATGTTCAGAGAGTGGTGTATTTATGTTGTTTTAAGGACTTTTTTGGTGTATTAATGCAACAGAAAAATTGTTGTTTAGTCGTCAATTAATGTTGTCTAAGTGACTGTATTTATGTTGTTTTAAGGACTATTTAGTGTATTAATGCAGTAGAAAATATACTTATTGGTGTATTAATGTAGCAGAAAAATTGTTGTTTAGACATCAATTAATGTTGCTAAGTGATTGTATTTATTTTGTTTTAAGGACTGCTGTTTGGTATATTAATGCAGCAGAAAAATATGTTGTTTTAAGAACTGTTGTTTGGTGTATTAATGCAGCAGAAGAATATATTGTTTTAAGGACTGTTGTTTGGTGTATTAATGCAGAAGAAAAATTGTTGTTTAAGCGTCAACTAATGCTGCCTAAGTGACTGTATTTATGCTATTTTAAGGACTATTTTTTGGTGTATTAATGCAGCAGAAAAATATGTTGTTTGGTGTATTAATGTGATAGAAAAATTATTGTTTAGACATCAATTAATGTTGTCTAATTGACTGTATTTATGTTGTTTTAAGGATTGATGTTTGGTGTATTAATCCAGTAGAAAAATATGATGTTTTAAGGATTGATGTTTGGTGTATTATTGTTTAGACGTCAATTAATGTTGTCTAAGTGACTGTAAATTTATGTTAATAATGGTTGAAGTTGTTAATGAACAAATTATAAATAAATGATATATAAATGAGCTATTTAAATGTTAAAAAATATTGTCTAAATGGATGAAGACTATGTTGTCCAAAACTGCTATTAATTGTTTTACAAGCTGAAATTTAAGGGGATTAAATGCTGAAATTAATTGTACATGAAGGGTAAAGTTTTTGTATCTGATGCTTCAATCCAAGCTGAGTGATGGTGTCTGAAAGTGCTCTGCGGTTTTAGGTAAGTTTGTAGTCCCAAAACTTGAACTTTATAAATTGTTAATTAAATTGAATGGAAGTTTATGGAGGTATAAGTTAACTCAATTGAATGGAGGTTTATGGAATGTGACATTATGAAATAAATTAATGTATGATTAGTAGATAATTAGAGTGGAAGTGTTATTAAATTATGAAATTTAATATTGAGTTGCAAATGAATAATTGACATCGTCGATTCGTTTGACTAGCGCTGGGCGCAACTTTTGTTCAGTTTAATTTTAGTTTATATTTAAGTGAAATATATGAACCTAATTGCATAATATTAGATTATATTGATGTGTGTAATTGAAAACGAAAATAACAAATTGATATTACGTCGACCATTGATTGAGAAACTCGGAGCCATTACTGCAAATTAGCTTTCTAAGTTCATTAATATGAATTCAATTATATTTCAAAGTGTTTATGAAGACTAAAGTTTAAATGATGTAAAATTGTTGATATTAAATTAATTGTTGATTGAACAAGAATTCTAAAAAAATTATGAAAATGATAATTTCTAATATCAATAGAGACAGGTTGCATTTGCACGTAAGACCATAACGAGGCTATGGAAATTATTCAAACATAAGACCATGGTTGGACCATGGTAGTGTTTACATGTAAGACCATAGCTTGGCTATGGCATTCTGATGATAAGACCATAACTGGGTTATAGCACTATGGACGTAAAGACCATGGTAGGGCCATGGCAATGCATATGTAATACCATATGTAATAGGCCCATTTCGCCTGGGCCCATACAAAAAAAACTAAAAAAACTAAATAAAAAGACACAAAATCAAAGTCCAAATACGGTCTTTATACAAATTATAGTCTAAATTATAATCAATTTTACAAATAAACTCATTACAAGCCCAAACCTAAATTAAACCTAACCCAATTAACCCAAATAACCCAAAATACCCCAGGCCCAAAACACCTATGGAATTTTCAGCAGAAACCCTAGGTCACCTACGCCGCAGCAACTTCCAGTAGCCTCCAGCACTACTGTTGTCTCCAGGCCAGCCCCACATACATCTTCACGCCTCATCCCACGTGTGTCACCACCTCCAGCTGGCTCTGTTTGTACCTGCAACAAACGAAAATCACAACAGCAAATGACAGCAAAGATAACCGAATAACAGCAATCGAATAGAGGGGAAAAAGGGAAAATTTGTAAATATTATATTTCATTTTTGGCTATAAAAAGCCATTGTAAACACCAATTTTGAAGGACGGATATTGAAAAAAAAAATCAAAATTGAAAAGGTGATTCGAGTTTTCAGTTTTTTTCTTTAGTTTTTAGATCTTGTTTTTTTGAATTTTTTTTTCTTCTTTTCTTTTCTCTTATATTTTGCATGAAGCGAATAAAGGAAAAGAGTACTTACCTCTGGCCTCTGATCGTGTCTCTTCTACGCATGGTCGGCCACCAAGCTTGATGGTGGTTCGGCAGTGTCTCAAAGTTGAAGCCCTAACATTAGGGATTTGATTTGCTGTTTGCGAAAATGGCAGATTGCCATTCAGTTTTTTTCTTTAATTTTGATTACAGAATGAAACATTGCCGTGTAGCAGGGTGAGATCCGCGCGTAAGCCCGATCCATGTGCTGGATCCGCGCTTTGGCACTTCGAATAGTCAAATTCGCGACTAGTCCTTCGCCTTCGCCAGACCTTTAAATTGATCCTTATTTACATTTTATTTCGTTTCAAATTTGTCATAGAATTTTCGTGTCCTTGCAATTTAGTCCGTGCCTAAAAGCCATGTTTTGGTATCTGGAATATTTTCAGTTTTGATCCCTGGACATTCGCGCGTATTGCGTTTTAGTCATTATTTCAATTTCAATAGTTTTTTATTTTATTAATTATCCTTCTAGTTTGGTTTTTATTTCAATTAAGTTTTTTTTTCATTTCAATTTGTATAATTCATTTTTTTCATCTCTTTTTTTTATACATTTTAAATTACTTTGATAAGTTATTTTGTTTTTATTATAAAATTATTATTTTAAAATCACCTTTTATATATCATATTGTTTTAAAATTGTATAATATTTAATTTAACTACCCTTATATATATTATTAATATATATAATTTATATTAAAATTGGTTTTATTCTATATACATTGTTAATTCTATGTTATTTTATATAATTTCTTTTAAATCTGTTTATTTGTATTTCCCTTTAAACTTATTATGTATATAGTTTATTCTTTAAAAGGCATGTTTTATTATTTCTTTGTTATTTAAGATCCTTACATGTATATATTGTTTTATTATATATTGGTTTGTTATTCTTTCATGTATATTGTTTATTCTTTATTTTATTATATCTCCATTATATATTGTTTACATTGATTTTTATTATTGCATGTATATTATCACCTTTAAATAGATATGTTTTCTTGTATGTTATTTGCTCCAAATTTCTTCTTTCACAATATTTATTTTAATATTCATTTACATATTCTTTGTTTTATTTTTATACATGTGAATCATTTCAAACCCTAGCATGCATTATTCATTTGTAACCTTAGTATCCATATTGCTTTGTATATTATGTGTTGCGTTTTATCTTTCATATTATTTTATATATTATTATCGTATATTATTTATTCATTCTTTTTTGTATTATTATATCAATTGTTATTCATCCATGTTTAGAAGTTTGGTTATATTTTTGTGGATTAATTATTGTTAGATTAATTGGTTTCTTTAGGTTATATTATCTTTATTCACCAAGTTTTATACTTTATGTGTACATGTTATCTCATATTTATTATTTCTTTTCTTTTTGGTTTATAAATGTTGCTTTGTAATTTCCAACTCTTTAAAATCAACTATTCCATTGTATTTCAAATAAAATTAATATGTTTTGAGTTTACAATTTTTTTTAAAAATCCTAAAATAAGGCAATGTTCAGTATTTAGAAATTCGAGAAATCGTGCCCTACCGTGCTGGGTTTCGATTTTTCGTTGGACTAAATATTTGGACACCCTTTTTGTAATTTTTGACCTAAGAACTTTTGGAAGTCAAAACTCAATCGTGTTCTCAAAAGTATAAAGGATCATGTCCTATCATGCTGGATGTGATGCTTTATACCTTTGAAACGAGAAAGTTTTGATGACCAATTTAAACCACTCAAATGTTTTAAAAGGAATCATATTTCAAATTTTTTGAAAAAAACCTAGACATAAGGACAGCACTTAATCAATCTGGTACTAGTTTTTGGGCGTAGTGAGGGTGCTAACCCTTCCTCATACATAACCGGCTCCCGAACACATTTTTAAATTTACGTGGGCCAAATTTGATTTAAATGAAACAAAATGTTTTCTTAGGTGATCCAATCCCTAAACAACAAGATTGGTGGCGACTCTACATTTGGTTTCAAAAAGTCGATTCCCATTTTTTTCAAATTAAAAAATGGTTTCGACAGCTTGGCGACTCTACTGGGGATTGAACAAGAGAGTTAAGCCATAAAATTTATTATTTTCTGTCCTTTTGTCTAAAGTTGAAAATTTAATTTGAAAATCATGATTCTTTTGTTGCATTTGTTTGTATGATTGTTGTAGTTTGAGTCATGTGGAGTATTCTTGCATTGCATTGCATTACATAACCGTAATAGTCATACCTCTTAAGTGGGAGTAAGAAACTATGCTTTCGTGAGGTTTTCACCTCCGCATAGGCTAGTGGATTACTTCCGGGATACATCTGTACCTATGATTTCGTGAGATTTTCATCTCCGCATGGTCATAGGGAAATGTATTCCCCTGAACCAAACTCGATCCATATGAGCCTATAATGGGTGAAGATTGAGGAATCTACTGGTTCGGGTACCCTTTCTCTAGAACCAAGCCACATGTAGTGAACCCTAAGCGTCCACCCTAGGTAGAACCTTGCCCAAATATAGTGATCACCCGAGTAGATACTTTATTTGTTATTTATTTCTTCTGTACTAACGTGTTTTGTTTTTGTTTTATTTATAACTACATTGCATTACATAATCATAGAAAGGAGGTGTTGATTCATATTTGATTACTAAATAGAGCAGTTTGTCATAAGAAAATGAATTTCTTGATAAAGTGGATTATAATACGGTTGCCTGAATATGGTCCAAGTACATACAATGAAAGAAGGCTAATAGTTCGTGGAGGAAAACAAGACCTTGTGTCATTGCCTGATGATTCAAGCCGATAAAGAATGTTTGAGAGCTGTCATGTCCCGACTTTTTTAAAGGAGCTAATCAACATCACGAGGATAATAAGTCATGGCCTGGATCAAGCAAAAAGGAGCTAGTGGAGGCATTTATTAGAAGCTTGTGAAATTTGACTTTCACAAAGAAAAGGGATTGGTGTCTTCACCTGGAATATGAAGGCAAGGCCGTATATGTAATCCATTTTATGTAAAGGAATTTGTTTTCTAGAAAAGTTGTTCTAATGGAATTGAATTCAAAATCAACACCTTTCTTTCCTTTGTATTCATCCCATGCATTTGCATTGCATTGCATCATTGCATCATTTGCATTAAATTTTCATAAAAGGGTCCCTAATTATTTGAAATTATTTCAGTTAATCTGGGAACTAATAAAAACCTACCAACCAAGCGTCGTTACGGTACCCGTGCTAAGACAAAAGATATGGACCAAAGATTGGAAAGACTTGAACAACTTCAAAGAGAGATGCAAGACCAGTTACAAATGCAAATGCAAGAGCAATTGGCAATGATTTGGCAAGATATGAGAGACCAAGTGCTAGAGTCTCAAAGGAATATGATGAATCAGTTGTCTCAATTGCTGACTAAAAGGCTAGAAAAAAGGAAAAGCTCCCCGATCAATGCTGGGGAGAATAATGAGGAGTCTCTCTACCCTCCAGGTTTCATCCCGACAAATGCTTAGACTTGTCTGCAAAGTGTACCTATTATCAGAACTCATCAATATCAGGCTGGTACCTCGGCACCAGTGGATTACCCAATAGGCTTAGGCTCCAATCCGGGGGGCAAACCAGCCAGTCTTGAAGTTCCTGATCTGGATGAAATGGAAAAAGCAAAGAGGGAATTGCCAAGATAAGTCGAGGATCGGTATAGGTGGTTGGAGGAAAAATTGAAGGCAATGGAGAATATTGACTTCTACTGTGGGATTTACGCCAAGGATCTGAGTTTGGTTCCCGATCTAGTACTCCCGCCAAAATTTAAGACTCTAGAGTTTGAAAAGTACAATGGGACTAGTTGTCACATCATAATGTTCTGTCGAAGGATGACAGGATATGTTAATAACAACCAATTATTAATCCATTGCTTCCAAGATAGTCTGATCGGGTCAGCAGCTAAATGGTACAATCAGTTAAGTCGTGCTAAAATCAATTCATGGAAGGACTTAGCACAAGATTTTATGAAGCAGTATAGCCATGTAACAGACATGGCACTCATCAGAATTACCTTGCAAAATATGGAAAAGATGCAAAATGAGAGCTTCAAGCAATATGCCCAAAGATGGAGAGAGGTAGCAACACAAGTCCAACCGCCTATTCTGGAAAATGAGACTACGATGCTTTTTATCGATACTTTGAAAGCCCCATTCATTGACTATATGTTAGGAAGTGCTACTCTGAGCTTTTCAGATATAGTAATGTCCGGTGAGATGATTGAAAGTGCAGTAAGAAATGGGAAGATAGATATCGGAGAAAGCGCTAAAAGGTCAACCCCGAAAAACAAGGAAAATAAAATGAACATCGTGAGCATGCCTTCTAAATTAGTCAACGTAGGCCAACCGAGGGCTATAACCACTAGTTATCAAAGAGAATTTGAATGACATATCAAAAGAGAGGTCCAGGGAATAAAAGTTTCCAAACCCTTATGTACTTGGGGGTGTTTTAAGCAATGGGACTGTGGAAGAGATCCCTATATTTTTAGAGCTGATCTAGAGTAATGTTCAAAATGTGCTTGTTGCTTTAAGCCTAGGGGAAATAAGAATCCTTTTGTGAAATAGGCTTGTGTCCAAAAAAATTTATTTCAATGAAATGCATTCTTTTTTAGTAAATATTCTTTCATTCTTTATATATTCTTTTGTTCTTTGGATTATTATTATTATTTTAAAAAATATGCTTTCGTTCTTCGTTCATGATCATACCATACAAATAATCATCCTTGGAATCATTTATTCTTTGGAAATTGCCTTTGTACCTACAATAGGTCCCTAGATATCAACGACATGAGCAACGCTGTAACTGACTCCCTTTTTGGGTGAGATATGTGTTTAAGCAAATCTCAGAACTTTGAAGATGACAGAGATTGTGACTTAATTCCTGATTTGTTAAGGACGGTAGAACAAGATGAAAAATGGATCATACTTTACGAAGGATCGATGGACATTGCGAGCAAGAGGCAAAGATCAAAGCTTGAGTCACCACAAAGACAAAACTAATTGTCATTGAGTTATCCCAAAAATTCAAAGATGTTATTGCATAATCATGTCAGGATATACTTGGGATACTAAGACTTGTAGACGCTAAAAAATGTCTATACAGTGCTAGAAGGACACATGTTAATGGTTTCATGGTAGCCACGCTAATCATGAGGTTTGAGTACTGTTGATCCATAATGAAAGGGAATTGCATTAGTTAGGCTATATTTAGGGACACAAGATTCATGTGCCTCATTCATTTCTTCACAGATTTTCTCTATGTGGGGCATGGATGGTATCAGGCCATTCTCGTCTAATATACATCGATTCATCTTTACAGTCATTGATTACTTCACGAAGAGGGTGAAGATCGCTTCATATGCCAATATTACAAGGGTCGATAGTCATCAAATCTAAAAAAAAAGGGTTGCTGACAAGTAATGTCAGAAATGATCACTTTTAAACTGCACAATGTCAAAAGTTTACAATCTGTTCAAAAATCAGATACCATATCACAGTGCAGCAAAGGCATCCAAAAAAAAAGGTACAAAAAAAAAGGAAAAGCAATAAAATAATAAAGCAAAGGTCATAGTGAAAGACGACCGAGTCTTGTAAGGATTGGTATAAAGAAGTTATCATTTACCATCTATGCTTATCGAACGTTGGCCAGGACCTTTGCTGGGGCAACACATTGCTTATTGGTTTATGGGATAGAAATGGTTTTAAAGACGAGATTCTTTATCTCCGAGTCTTGTCAGAGTTGAAGTTGGATAGGGCAGAATGGATCTAAGCTCGATATGATCAGTTGAATTCAAAGAGAGGAGATTCTGTCATAGTCCAATACACCAGAAATTAATGATATGAGAAAATTCCATGAAGGGAACTTGATATTGAAGAAAATCCTTCCTATACAAAAGGACTTCAAGGGAAGAAATATGCCAAATTAGGAGGGACCTTATGAAGTAAAGAGGGCCTGTTCTGGAGGAGCATTGATATTGACCAAGACGGATGGAAAATACAGTCAATGAGTATTCTACCTAAAAGGGGAGAGGCCAAGGTGAAAACCCGCAAAGGGCGCCTTGAGATCTTAAAAAAAGATCAAAATAAAAAAAATTAAAATAAAAAAGAGAGAAAAATAAAAAAAGAATCAATAAAAAAATTAAAAAATAAAAAAAAGAAAGAAAATGAGAGGCCAAGGCGAAAACCCGCAAAGGGCGCTTTGAGACCAAAGGGGATTTGAGTTGAAAACTCGAAAAGGGCGGCTCAAATTTGGATCAAAATGGGGCATACAGTAGTCTTGCTATGCCTGAATTAACAATGAAGGAAGTATGTTATGTCTTGGGGCATTGACAAAGTACTCTAGATCCCTTAAACACAGATTGAGCTCAGAATGGTCCTCAAGAAGTTGGTACAGAGAAGCTCAAGCTGCGATATCTGGGGCACCTAGCCTTCTGTTTTTACTCATTTTTTTGTTAATCTTTGATTACCTTATTCTTTTCAGGTCACGTCTCAATAAATTTCTTTCTTGGTTACATTTGTTTGTTTGTTTCGAGCTATGTTCTCAATTAATTCCTTTCTTGTTCATGATTATGAACTTTTTCAAGCATTTTGTATTGAAATAGCGATTTTTGGACTAATAATACTTTCATAAAGGAAGTTTCACATATTACTTTGGGAAGTTTCTAAATAATATAGGAGCCTGAAACAAGACTAGTGTTTAAAGCTCACCAAGCTTAAGGGTTGGAAATATTTAAGCCCAAATTGAGATTATCTCTTTGGAATTTCTGCCAAAAATATTGGTTGAATAAAAAGGAATTACATCAGTGATTATTCTCGAGAAAAGAAAAATGGTATTCTGTATTCATGCAGATATCAGGTATAAACAGCTATTCATTACACCCAGGGAATGGTGTAACAGATCAAAGCGATTGAAGATGATGCAAATCCTATATCTCTGAGTTGCCACAGGATGGATAGAAGAAATCAAATGGTTATTCCCCTGAAGTTGCAGTGGGAGATTCAAATTTTATGTCCTAGAAGTTAAAGTGTAAGGGACTCTGAAATTACAGCGGGGAAAGCTTGCTGAGCAAAATGTGATTGTTTCTTTAGGTTTTCTGTCAAGAATACCAACCGAACAAGAGGGCAACATAATAAATCAGTGATAGTGCCCTAGTGAACAACGAGCGATGATACCTTAAGCTTTTTTTAAAAAAAAGGATCATTTAAAAAAAATCATTTTCATTTTTGTATTCATATATCATGCATAACACATCTAGTTAGGAGCATTTGATTCATTTCAATCATAGCATCCTAATTATTTGACATCAGCATTACATCTAGTTAGGAGCATTTGATTCATTTTGATCATAGATCCTAATTATTTGACATCAGCATTACATCTAGTTAGGAGCATTTGATTCATTTTGATCATAGCATCCTAATTATTTGACATAAGCATTTTGATCATAGCATCCTACTTACAGTGGAATAGATCAAATATTACAAACCTTATCTTCCTAAAGTTGCAGTGGAGCAGGTTGAAGTGACAGGTCTTATTTCCCTGAAGTTGCAGTGGAGTAGACCAAAGACAGCAAATCTTATCTCCATGTATTGGCAATGGAACAGATTTAAGCCACTAGCCTTATCTTCCTGAAGTTGCAGTGGAGCAGGCTCAATATATAAGTCTTATCTTCCTAAGGTAGTAAGGAAGCAAACTGAAGGTTGAAGATCTTATCTCCCTAAGCAGTAGCAGAGCAGATCGAAGATGGTCAATCTTATCTCCATGTATCGGCAATGGAGCAGATTTTACCACTATCCTTATCTCTCTGAGGTAGCAAGAGAGCAGGTTGGTGATTGTCATCTTATCTTCCTAAGGTAGCAAGGAAGCAGACTGAAGATTGAAGATCTTATCTCCCTAAGCAGTAGCGGAACAGGTCGAGGATGGTGAATCTTATCTCCATGTATCGGTAATGGAGCATGTTTTAGCTACCAGCCTTATCTCTCTGAGGTAGCAAGAAAGCAGGTTGGCATTTGTAGTCTTATCTTCTTGAGGTAGCAATAAAACAGACTGAAAATTGAAGGTCTTATCTCTCTAAGCAGTAGCGGAGCAGATCAAAGATGGCGAATCTTATCTCCATGTATCGGCAATGGAGCAGGTTTTAGCCACCAGCCTTATCTCTCTGAGGTAGCAACAAAGCAGGTTGACGTTTGTAGTCTTATCTTCCTGAGCTAGCAAGGTAGCAGACTGAAGATTGAAGATCTTATCTCCCTAAGCAGTAGCAGAGCATATCGAAGATGGCGAATCTTATCTCTATGTATTGGCAATGGAGCAGATTTTAGCCACTAGCCTTATCTCTCTGAGGTAGCAAGAGAGCAGGTTGACAATTATAGTCTTATCTTCCTGAGGTAGCAAGGAAGCAGACTGAAGATTGAAGATCTATTTCCTTAAGCAGCTGTGGAGCAGATTGAGGATGGCAGATCTTATCTCCATGTATCAGCAATGGAACAGATTGGAGCCACCGGTCCTATTTCTCTAAAGTTACAGTCAAGATTCAGTAAAACCGGACAAAATTAGCCTTATTTGAAGTCTTTGCTCTACTCTTGTGACACGACAATAAGCAAAGAAGGGCAGCTGTAATAGGCCCATTTCGCCTGGGCCCATACAAAAAAAAACTAAATAAACTAAATAAAAAGACCCAAAATCAAAGTCCTAATACAGTCTTTATATAAATTATAGTCTAAATTATAATCCATTTTACAAATAAACTCATTACAAGCCCAAACCTAAATTAAACCTAACCCAGTTAACCCAAATAACCCAAAATACCCCAGGCCGAAAACACCTATGGAATTTTCGGCAGAAACCCTAGGTCACCTACGCCGCAGCAACTTCCAGCAGCCTCCTGCACTGCTGTTGTCTCCAAGCCAGCCCCACATACATCTTCATGCCTCATCCCACGTGTGTCACCACCTCCAGCTGGCTCCGTTTGTACCTGCAACAAACGAAAATCACAACAGCAAATGACAGCAAAGATAACCGAATAACAATAATCGAATAGTGGGGAAAAAGGGAAAATTTGTAAATATTATATTTCATTTTTGGCTATAAAAAGCCATTGCAAACACCAATTTTGAAGGACGGATATTGAAAAAAAAAATCAAAATTGAAAAGGTGATTCGAGTTTTCAGTTTTTTTTTCTTTAGTTTTTAGATCTCGTTTTTTTGAATTTTTTTCTTCTTTTCTTTTCTCTTATATTTTGCATAAAGTGAATAAAGGAAAAGAGTACTAACCTCTGGCCTCTGATCACGCCTCTTCTACGCATGGTCGGCCACCAAGCTTGATGGTGGTTCGGCAGTGTCTCAAAGTTGAAGCCCTAACATTAGGGATTTGATTTGCTGTTTGCGAAAATGGAATATTGCCATTCAGTTTTTTTCTTTAATTTTGATTACAGAATGAAACGGTGCCGTGTAGCAGGGTGAGATCTGCGCGTAAGCCCGATCCATGTGCTGGATCTACGCTTTGGCACTTCGAATGGTCAAATTCGCGACTAGCCCTTCTCCTTCGCGCAGACCTTTAAATTGATCCTTATTTACATTTTATTTCGTTTCAAATTTGTCATGGAATTTTCGTGTCCTTTCAATTTAGTCCGCGCCTAAAAGCCATGTTTTGGTATCTGGAATATTTTCAGTTTTGATCCCTAGACATTCGCGCGTATTGCGTTTTAGTCATTATTTCAATTTCAATAGTTTTTTATTTTATTAATTATCCCTCTAGTTTGGTTTTTATTTCAATTAAGTTTTTTTTTCATTTCAATTTGTATAATTCATTTTTTTCATCTCTTTTTTTTATACATTTTAAATTACTTTGATAAATTATTTTGTTTTTATTATAAAATTATTATTTTAAAATCACCTTTTATATATCATATTGTTTTAAAATTTTGTATAATATTTAATTTAACTACCCTTATATATATTATTAATATATATAATTTATATTAAAATTGGTTTTATTCTATATACATTGTTAATTCTATGTTATTTTATATAATTTCTTTTAAATCTGTTTATTTGTATTTCCCTTTAAACTTATTATGTATATAGTTTATTCTTTAAAAGGCATGTTTTATTATTTCTTTGTTATTTAAGATCCTTACATGTATATATTGTTTTATTATATATTGGTTTGTTATTCTTTCATGTATATTGTTTATTCTTTATTTTATTATATCTCTATTATATATTGTTTACATTGATTTTTATTATTGCATGTATATTATCACCTTTAAATAGATATGTTTTCTTGTATGTTATTTGCTCCAAATTTCTTCTTTCACAATATTTATTTTAATATTCATTTACATATTCTTTGTTTTACATGTGAATCATTTCAAACCCTAGCATGCATTATTCATTTGTAACCTTAGTATCCATATTGCTTTGTATATTATGTGTTGCGTTTTATCTTTCATATTATTTTATATATTATTATCGTATATTATTTATTCATTCTTTTTTGTATTATTATATCAATTGTTATTCATCCATGTTTAGAAGTTTGGTTATATTTTTGTAGATTAATTATTGTTAGATTAATTGGTTTCTTTAGGTTATATTATCTTTATTCACCAAGTTTTGTACTTTATGTGTACATGTTATCTCATATTTATTATTTCTTTTCTTTTTGGTTTATAAATGTTGCTTTGTAATTTCCAACTCTTTAAAATCAACTATTCCATTGTATTTTAAATAAAATTAATATGTTTTGAGTTTACAATTTTTTTTTCAAAATCCTAAAATAAGGCAATGATCAGTATTTAGAAATTCGGGAAATCGTGCTCTACCGTGCTGGGTTTCGATTTTTCGTTGGACTAAATATTTGGACACCCTTTTTGTAATTTTTGATCTAAGAACTTTTTGAAGTCAAAACTCAATCGTGTTCTCAAAAGTATAAAGGATCATGTCTTATCGTGCTGGATGTGATGCTTTATACCTTTGAAACGAGAAAGTTTTGATGACCAACTTAAACCACTCAAATGTTTTAAAAGGAATCATATTTCAAATTTTTTGAAAAAAACCTAGACATAAGGACAACACTTAATCAATCTGGTACTAGTTTTTGGGCGTAGTGAGGGTGCTAACCCTTACTTATACGTAACCGGCTCCCGAACCCATTTTTAAATTTACGTGGACTGAATTTGATTTAAATGAAACAAAATGTTTTCTTAGGTGATCCAATCACACCTAAACAAAATGATTGGTGGCGACTCCACATTTGGTTTCGAAAAGTCGATTCCCGTTTTTTCAAATTAAAAAATGGTTTTGACACCATAGTTGGACTATGGCACAAAGGAAACGTGTATCAAGGTTTCAATCGTCTTCAAAATATTCATAGATTATAGAAAAGGGATGGTTTCGACCATCGTTTAGCATATTTTGTGTGAGCTCTGATAAGGGTTCTGATTGACTTCACTACGAAAAATATGGAAAGGTATAATGTACCAATGATTAAAGTATTAATATTTATGAATATGAAATGTATGATTTAAGAGATGTTATGTTTGTGTTCTATATCTTACCATATGATGATATCGCTAAGTTATGTGTTTAATTATTAGCTTGTGGCTATGGTAAATGCTTAATATGAACCAAGGCATGTGTGTATGAAATTAATTGAAATGGTGACATCTTGTAATTATATGTTTAGATAGTAGGATGATGATATAATTTAATTTCAACATTCATGTATCATATCATGTCTTAAAACGTTTGGATTATAGAAATGTCACTGAGTTTTACTCAGTGTGCAGTTTTATTTTCCGTGTGCAGGTTAGGTACTCTCTTTGAATGCCAACTCAGCATCCAACAATAATCCCGATCTCAAGTGTGGTGATGTTTAATTTTGTAATGGCATGTACCTAGGATGTCTTTGGTTGTTAGTTGTTTTTTTGAATGTGATGTAAATTGAGTTATAAATATATGTTTATGTTTGAAGCTAAATATTAGTATGTGTTTTGACCAAAGGCTTGATGTGTATGAAACTTAAAGCTTGATGTCTTAAGTAGCTTTAGGTTAGGCTAAATTGAGTGATTTTGGCATACATTAAACTTTGATTTCGATGATGCATTGTTGATGTGTTTTGAAGATATAAAATGTGGTACCAATGAGGGTACATTGGTTAGGCACTTAGGATGATTGTTTTGGCATGTTTTGAGTATGTTTAATCGTAATTTGAATAGGTTAAATGATTGGTATTTGAATTGCTTAAAGCCAAAGTAAGCTTGAAATGGTAACTTTGTTGTTTAAGGTACATTTTAGGTCACACGACTAGAGACACAGCCGTGTGACCCCTATTCTTAATTTTTCTGAAATTTTCCTAGACTTTCCAAATGATTTCAAATTGGTCTTAATTTGTCTCTAAAGTATTTTTTTGGACCTCGTGGGCTCGATTTAAGGACGATATGTGTATGAAGGAATGATTTAAGTTACGTTTATGATTTTCAAATTGAATTAATTATAAATTTTTTAATTGTACAGAAATGCCCGTAACTCTAATCTATGATGGAGAGGGGTTTGGGTGTTACATGGAGTAATTCACCATTCTGACATTTCAACACACTGTATTTCTATTTACAATTCACCACTGCATCATGTTGAGTTAGCCAATCCATTTCCAAGATTACATCAAATTCATCAAAGGGCAGTAGCATCAAATCAGCCAAGAAACAATAACTCTTTACCATCAACGGACAGTTTTTACAAACTTTATCAACCATAACATACTGGCCCAGGGGTTTGAAACTTTAACCACAAATTCAGTGAATTCAATAGGTAAATTTTTAACAAACACTAAATTCATGCATATGTATGAGTGTGTTAAACCATGATCAATCAAAGCAGTAATATCAATGTCAAGAAGAGAAAATGTACCAATAATAACATTAGGTGTAGAAGCATCCTCTCTTGCATGTATAGCATATGTCCTTGTCGGTGCTCTAGCTTCATATTTTTCTGTTAAATCTTTTTTCACACCTCGACTATCACTAACATTGCCGGGGTGTTGGGGTGGTCTGCCTCTCGAGATAGGATTGCTTGGCCTAGAAGTCTGAACAGTATCTTTTACAGGGTTTTCTAGGCAGTCTCTAAAATAGTGATCACAAGAACCACATCTAAAACAAGCTCCACTTCTTATGCGGCATTCACCGGAATGCAATTTATTGCAATGTTTGCATCTTGGTTTAGGACTTCCAACACTCCCTACACTTGTAATGGATAGAGACAGAGATCTCGGATTAGAGCGTTGAGAGCCTCATTCTTTTCCAGAATACCCCATAGATGTAGTAAAATAATCATGGTACTTCTTTGATTTCTTTGAAGTAGATGATTGTGACTTGCCCATAAATCTCTTACCAGAAATCTGGGTTTCTTTCTCTGTTTGCTTCTTTTCGTTACTTAATTCTTTGGCTTTGTGTGCTTGATTAGCCAATACCACAAATTCCCTTAATTCTAGAATTCCAATCAATGACTTGATATCTTCATTTAAACCCTTTTTCAAAACATTTACACATATCAGCCTCAGTTGGAACCCATTCTCTAGCATATTTGCTCAATCTAACGAATTCTCATTCATATTCAGATACTGCCATACTTCCCTGTTTGAGCCCTAAAAATTATTTCTTTTTCAGATCAAGAAATCTCTGACTAATGTACTTTTATCTGAATTTCGTTTAGAAAACTCCCATGTAACATTTTCTCTTGGTACAACAAAAATCAGAGCATTCCACCATTGATAAGCCAAATCTTTTAACAATGATACATCAAATTTCATGCATACAGCTGGTGTACATGATAATTCATCTAAAACTCTGATGGTATTCTCTAACCAAAACTCAGCCCTTCCTAGGATCATCTTCTAAGAAGAGCCCCAAATTCTTACGCCCCATATTTATTGAGTTTTATCTACGGATGCTTACCAGCTTTTTAATGAGTTCAAGACCTTGTGGTATCTTAGGAACTAGTTGAGGAGCAAGAGGAGGAGGTTATTGTACAGCAGGATTTGTTCTTAAGAATTCTGTAAACGACTCATTCATCATTTGGAAAAAGGGTTCTTTTGCCTCCTCACCTCAGCCCTCAGATTCGGGCCTTCTACTACTAGATACAACTCTTTAAACAGAAGCTGGAGCATTACTCTCAACTTCTTCGGATTCAACTCTAGCTTGATTGGATAACATTACTATATGAAAAACACATTTAAAATGGTCAGGAGATATCACACTATCACAAATTATATAATGGCATGTGTAGCTAAACTCATACTTGGTATGTTAGTCTCGGCTAAACCGTAGTTCTGATACCAATAAATGTAACACCCCTAACTCGTATTCTTGCCAGAATAGGGTTACGAAGCATTACTAGAATTTACAAATCAATTACAAACATTTCGTGTCATTTACTATTCATATCTGAAAATAATTATACCGTCCCTTGAATGGACCCTCAAGGCCCAATTTAAGCTTTAGAAACAAGTTGGGACTAAACTGGGATATCAGAGAATTTTTACCAAAATTTAAAATTTTTTCGTATATACAGGGGTCACACGCCCATGTGAGTAGGCCGTGTGGCTCACACGGCCAGATGACATGCCCATGTCTCAGGCCGTATGGGCATTCGATATGAGGAACACGGCCGTGTTCTAGCCTGTGTCCTTACCCGTGTAACTCTCTAACTTGCACCATATGGCCTGCCACATGCCTGTGTGCTAGGCCGTATTGTCAATTTAGGTGTATCTCATACAACTGAGATACACGCCTATGTCTCTGCCCATATGCCCAATTCTGAGCATTTTGTTTCTTAATTTTAGGATGCAGGGGACATACGGCCAAACCACATGCCCATGTGTCGGGCCGTGTGTCACACACAGTAAAGACACACGCCCGTATGTCTACCCGTGTGGACAAAATAAAGCCATTTTCTAGCCTTATTTCTCCCCCAAATTTGTCAATAACCTACAACAATACTTGTACATATATACCAACCAATTTCAAGCATGAAACTAAGCAAACATCATTAATATGTATAGTATAATAGTACATACACTCATATAGTCAAACTTACCTTTTTGCAAGAATATATATATTTTACCCTAATTCAATCTAACCATATCTTATACATGTATGTATTAAACAGGATATAACTTTATATTATCATACCAAAATATACCATTACTAGTCATTCTAATGGCTAGATTACAAACATCCATTTACATATCATCATTGGTAAAATTAGCTTATACAAGTCATTATGTCAAAATAAGTTTTCTATTTATACCAAAACAAGCTGAAGGATAGTGTAATGATACTCTGACCGATCTCTAACCTATATAAATGAATTTAACATCAACTTAATCCATTTCATACTGAATTTAATTCAATTCACATCCTAGGAAAAATTACTATTTTGCCCCTATACTTTTCATAAATGACGATTTCGTCCCTAGGCTTGGAAAATGAAATTCATGCAATTTAATCCTTAATCCGAGCCTAACTGAAATTTTCATATAACTTTAACAACACATGTATTTCAAAAAATTCAGAACTTTTCCATAACTTTTACATCTTTACAGTTTAGTCCCTAAATCATAATTTCATCAAAATTCACTTCGTAAAAGTTGTTTATCTATCAACAACCTTTCAATTTCTACCATAAATTTAAAAATTTAAACATATTCATCCATTGAAAAACTTCTATATTTTAATAACTTTTCAAATTAATCCCCAAAATAGATAGATTAAACTATTAAACTATTCTGATCTCAAAAATATAAAAAAATTACTAAAAACGGGACAAGAATACTTACCCAATTAAGCCAAGTAAGCTTGTTTTCTCTTTCCTAGGGTTTCCATAGAAATTTTTGGGAAGATGATGAAAATAAGATGATATTTTCTATTTAATTTAATTATCATTTTTTAGTTTTTCCACTTTCCAATTTAGTCCTTGCCTTTTTCTAATTTTCCATGGATGATTCATCAAAAATATCTATTAGCTTTTCTTTAATGGTCTAATTACCATATAAGGACCTCAAATTTTGAATTACATAGCTATTTGGTACTTATAGCTACTAGAACTCAACTTTTGCATTTTATGCAATTTGGTCCTTTCCATAATTAAACACATAATCGGTAAAATTTTCTTATCAGAATTTTCATATGACATTCTTATCATAATGCAAACTATGCAATAATATTAAAATAAACTTTCTGTAACACCCCAAACCCGGCCTAGACGTTACGACCGAATCTGACGTGCCACATTGAAGCGTTCAAAACATATTATATTGTTGGTTTAAAAATCTTTACTTGGTGTGTTAAAAAGATACTTTTGTCATAGGTTAAAGTGAATGGAAGCTGTGCACCAGGTAGGAAACAAGAAAAAAGAGGAGGTGAGTCCATCGGACTGCTTAAGTACCAAGCTCTTTCGGATCCAATCCTAGACATGCACACCGCCATTGCCACACTCTAACATCGTGTATATTCTTAGGTTACTATTGTAATTATGTTCATTTTAAAATAAAACATATTTAACTTTGGAAAACGTCATCATAGCAAAAGCCTTGTTTGTAATCGTGTTACTTTGAAATCAATTTATGTTTTTGAAAACGAACCCTAGATCTAGCCCATTTTGATAGTTAATATAAATTAAGTCCATCATAACAAAATATAAATCAAACCCATATTAAAAAAATAATAGAAATGCCTTATTACATTTAAAACCCAAAACCAAAAAAAAAAAAGATAAATAGGACGCCTTGATTCATCATCGAAAGAAACCGAATTTGCAGACTTGCGTGGCCACTCCGAATCCCTCACAACTCCAAGCCCACTATGGTTGGGGATCACCTGCGTGGATGAAAAATAAAGGGGTGAGTTTTGGGAAACTCAGTGTGTAAGTTAACCCAACCATAGCCTATATCAGCTCAAACCATAGAAACAGAATAAGTTGGCCTTAGCCCAGAACAGGAATCAGAATAAGCCCATAGGCCCATAACAGCTCAGAACAGATATTACATGCTTATGCAAAAAACCCAACCCATATCCAACCACATGCACCCCCATACCAACCTTTCACCATGTGGGGAGACTACTCGACCCACCCAACCGCTACACGTCACAGAAATGTGCAACATGGCTGCCAGAACAGATAATGTGACAGAGTCACCAGAAACAGATAATCGTGGTAGAGCCACCAGAACAGATATACGTGGTAGAGCCACCAGATCAGATAATTTGTGGCATAGCCACCAGGACGCATCCTCCATAATATAACCCATGTCCCTATGCAACAGAGATGCAATCATGGCATACATCGTACAGATTCAGATCATCATGCTTTCCAGTCAAAACTAACCCTAGGGGTATAATGGTAATTTTTCCATGCATAGGGATATTTTAGTATTTTAACTATTTTAAGGTTTTCATGCATAATTCTACCATTTACGCACTATCAAAACACTTACCGCGCATACTTACCGAATTGGGCCAGTTAGCCCATTAACCCGATTTTGGCCCACTAAGCCCAAAATATCAATAATGCATGAAATTGCAAGTACTGCAGTTTTATCACTTAAGATTATCAAAAATATTAACCCACTTATCTTTCGAGCATTCGCACACTCACAAATTCCCAAAATACCGACTTTTCGGCATTTCAGCTTTTCGGCTTTTGCCGATCTAGTCTATGAGAGGGTGTCAGTTACACACCTGATTTATGACGATATGCTGACGAGATCCACACACGAACTGCCTACAATTAGATTACTAACATGTTAATCTAACTACTAAAAACGAACTATAACTAACCCCTTACCATATTCGGCCCAAAGCACCTTAGGCACTAGCGAACCTACCTTTGCCGAAATTAGCAATTGTATCTAGATTCAGTCGTTTCCCCTTGTCCAAGCCTCTGATCAGCAGCCTCTGAATCACACTATCATCATAATAAACAATGGTCACAACCCTTAGAGCCTTAAAGCCCAAACGACAGCCTCCCTAAGCCTTTAGGGATTTCGGCTTTTCTAAATCCCGAAATAAAGAATAGATTCGAAAACTTACCACCAGTTTCTTCAGCCAACGATTTCATTTAAGCTCTTATTTGATTCTGATATAGATCTAACCCTCAAAACCTAGCAGAATTCGATCTTTTAATGATCTAAGAATTCGGCTATGCCCCTAAAATATGGGGTTTTCGGCTTTTAGTAACAGTGAAGAAAAGATGAGGGTTTTGTAGTGGCTTTGTCGACAGAGGTTTGGGGTTCAAAAAAAGTAAGAGTTGATCGCAAAGGATGAAGAAAGAAGAAAAAGAAATCAATAGGTTGGCTAGGAGAATTCGACACAGACAATATGAACCTTCGGGTTTTCGGCTTTTGTGATATTCGGCTGTAAGGCTTAAAAATAAAAAGAATAAGGAAGTGGTGAAGAGTAAAGTGGTAGAAGGATTCAGCTATGGAGAAAAGAAGAGGAGAAGGTAGATGGAGAGAAGAAAGAAAAGAAAGGAGGAGGAGGAAGGATGGTCAGAGAAACGGCACGACACACCCAAATGTCGAAATTCCCACTACTACAATACCTAGCCGAATTTCCCATGCTAAAGTCCCTTGGCCGGCCACCTCTTACTCCTTGATCAGCTCCTAGATTTCCTCCCTTATATTTATCCTTACTCAATCCCCTTATCATCTTAAACTCTCCCTAACAGAGTTCCCCCTTGAGTTCCATCACCTCCCCTTTTTGTGCACAAAAATAAACACCTTATTTGCTTGTCTTGCTGCTCAAACCTGGGCTCTTTCTACACTTCTACACGCCACTTTTATAGCCTTCTCAGTGGCGCCACATGCCACTTTGCCACTTGCTTCCTTATGTCTTATTTTACCCAAATAATACTTAAGACGCTAGTCAACCAAAACCCCCTTTTCTCTTATGGATTAAATTAAATTGAACCCCGGGTTTAATCTTAAACTTGGGCCTTCTAGAGGCCCACTAACATACTTAGACCTACGCCAAGCAGTTAAAACACAAAAAATTCTAAAATTCACCACAATTCACAGAAATCCTGAAAATTGGGGCGTTACACTTTCTTTTCGGCTTAGATTTGTGGTCCCGAAACCACTGTTTCGATTTCACTAAAAATGGGTTATTACAATCAGCTTGGAGTCACGACCTCGAAGGCTTGGATTTGAGACATTGAGGCTCGGTGTCGTGACATCCTTGGTAGACTATTCCGGATTGGTTTTTCGTTGAAGTTTTGCTCCCTTAAGGTGATGAAGGGTCAGTGTCACAACGCACATGCATCACTATCGCGACACTAATAACAATTGATGTTTTACCTGAGATTTGACCATTGTCGTCTCCCTACCCAAACTCTAATTATCCATTAGATTCTCAATGGCATAATTTTTCCAATTTGGGTCTCCAAAGAATTAAAATGAAAAAAAAAACTATCATTAACACTAAAAACTAAAAATCAACAAAAAGCATTGAAAAGAATCGCAAATTGCTTGAGAACAAACTCATCAAGTATCCGACAGAGCCTAATTTGATATATCAAATTACAACATACAGTACACCAAAACAGACTTTTCGCGGCGTTTTTAGCGGCGTTTTCTTTTAAAACGCCGAAAAAATCGAATAGATGGAGTTTTAGCGGCGTAAACGCCGCAATAGGTCGAGCTTTAGCGGCGGTTTTTGAAAAAGTGCCGCTATAGGTCGGCCTTTAGCGGCGTTTTACCAAAACGCTGCTAAAAGGTTAATCAAAACGACGTCGTTTAATAAGAGCTTCATTGGCAGTAGCGGCGTTTTCCCAAAAACGCCACAATAGATCAAACCTTAGCGGCGTTTTTGACAAAACACCACTAAAATGTTAAGAAAAATGACGTCATTTTATATGAGCTTCATTGGGAAAACGCCGCAATAGATCAAGCGTTAGCGGCGTTTTTTGAAAAAACGCCACTAAAATGTTAAGAAAAACGACGTCATTTTATATGAGCTTCATTGGCAGTAGCGGCGTTTTCCCAAAAATGCCGTAATAGATCAAACGTTAGCGGCATTTTTGACAAAACGCCACTAAAATGTCAAGAAAAACGATGTCATTTTATATGAGCTTCATCGGCAGTAGCGGCGTTTTCCCAAAAACGCCACAATAGATCAAGCGTTAGCGACGTTTTTTGAAAAAATGCCACTAAAATGTTAATAAAAACGACGTCATTTTATATGAGCTTCATTGGTAGTAGCGGCGTTTTCCCAAAAACGCCGCAATAGATCAAACGTTAGCGGCGTTTTTGACAAAACGCCACTAAAATGTCAAGTAAAACGACGTCATTTTATATGAGCTTCATTGGCAGTAGCAGCATTTTCCCAAAAACGCCGCAATAGATCAAACGTTAGTGGCGTTTTTTGAAAAAACGCCACTAAAATGTTAAGAAAAATGATGTCATTTTATATGAGCTTCATTGGCAGTAGCGGCGTTTTTGGGAAAACGCCGCAATAGATCAAACGTTGGCGGCGTTTTTGACAAAACGCCACTAAAATGTCAAGTAAAACGACGTCATTTTATATGAGCTTCATTGGCAGTAGTGGCGTTTTCCCAAAAACGCCGCAATAGATCAAACGTTAGCGGCGTTTTTTACAAAACGCCACTAAGATGTCAAGGAAAACGACGTCATTTTATATGAGTTTCATTGGCAGTAGCGGCGTTTTCCCAAAAACGCCGCAATTGCTAAATATAATATCATATATTTTATATTTGTTTGAATTTATTTTTACTAGGGTTTAAATTATAGGTTTAACATTTTGTTAAAGCCCACTAATACTTGCAAATGATTAACCTAAGTCTATTTTAAGTCCAATCATATTATATTTTTAATTTTTGTAATAATTATGTCATTTTAATTTAATATTTTTTATTTATTTAATTTTTTTCTATAGTTATCTTAATATTATTTTAATGTTTATATTAGACTACTATTATACATTTAGTATAAATTTATTTTTTATAAATTATAAAATTACATAGTATATATATAAAATATTATGAAGTTGAAAACGGATTAGACCAAACTCAGGTATTAAATGTTTCAGTCTAACTTATTTTTTAAATGAATTTAAAATTTTCTATTTAAACTGATTTTTACATTTAATATTTTTATAAGTTTAGGGGTTATGGGTTTAAGGGTTATGATTTAGGGTTGATTATTTATGTTTTATGATTTAGGGTTTGAGGTTTATAATTTAAAAGGTTTGGGGTTTAGGGTTTAAGGGTTAATGGTTAGTGGTTAGTGGTTAGGATTAAGGGATATATATGGGTTTAAGCTGGTTTATGGGTTAGGTGTTAGGGGTTTATATGGGTTAAGAGGATAGAGGATAGGGGTTTAGTGTTTTAAAGTTTATTATTTGGGGTTTAGTGTTTAAGGTCTAAGATCTTAGTGTTTATCGATATTAAGGTTTAAGGGTTATGTGGATAGGGGTTAAGAGTTTAGGGGTTAAAGGTCAATGGTTTATGAATTATGTTTTGTGGTTTAGGGTTTAAGTGATAGAGGTTGGGCTTAGGGGTTATGGTTTATGATTTATACTTTAGGGGTTAAATAGGGTTTAGGGTCTAGTGTTTGGGGTTTAGGGTTTGGGGTTTATGGTTTAAGGTTTACGGTATAGGGTCAGGATCTTAGCACTGTTCAAGGATTTAGGGGTTATGCTATCAAGGTTTAAGGTTAGGGTTTTAGTTGGTAAGCAATAAGATTTTATTTTTAGTGTTTTATGGTTTAGGGTATAAGGTTTAGGGTCTGGGGCTTAGGGTTTAAGGTATAGGGTATAGGGTTTTAGGGTTTAGGGTTTAGGGTTTAATTTTGGAATTAAAAACTTTAAAAGTTAAAATTTAATATTTTAGTTACAAAGGTAAATAAAAAATTTAAAAAAAATGATAATCTCAGCAGGAAAATTTGAAATAAAAAAGCATAGAAAAATATTTGTTAAAAATGAAAAAAATATTAAAAATGAGCTATAGTGGCGTTTGTAATAAAAAACGCCACTAAAAGTTGACCTATATTGGCGTTTTAAATAAAAACGCCACAAATTTTTGAGTTTTAATAGGTTGAACGGCGTCGTTTTTTTTCATAGTCTTTATCCCCAAGTAAGCCCCGATACTTAGTATTTTTTTTTCCCAAAACAGAGTTTCCCCTATACACTCAGTTTCCCCAAATCAAACCCTAAGTTGCTTTCCTCCATATTTCACCGATTCAAGGCCTGAGCTTGGTGTTTCTTCTCAATCAATCTTCCTTTCTTTTTTTAACTCTCTTTCTCTCTCAAATCCTCGATTCCACTTCACTCTCCAGATCTCCCCAGGTAATATTCAAACCTTTCTTACGTTTTTTTTTCTATTATTCTTTAAATTTATCATCTTTTCAGTTTGCACTTCTTTCCCGTTTGTATTTCATCTTAAAATTTGAAATTGTTGTAGAAATTTATTTGATAAAAAAAACAGAGAGAGTAGTGTATGAATTAGAGAAGATAGTTATCGGTCAAACAGAACTTGGTTATCAAAATCATCTTTAATTAGAAAAGTCCTTCGAGAAGATGATTTAGATTTTCTACTTGGTTTTGGCTTTTTCAAATGAAATATAATTTAATACTTTTTGAGAAATGACAGTATGAACATTTGAAGTTAAGAATATGGGGACCAGACCAGACCAGACAGACCTATCTGGCATGAGAGAGAGAGAGAGAGGATGTAGGTCTAGCTTACTTATATGCTCTGCTTATTCAACCGTTACTTAGTGCTTTGATTACTTGTATCATATGGTTACCCTTTTTTCTCCTTTTAGGCTATTACTTGTATGGTTTACTTTATCATTATTACTAATTTAGCAAATTATCAGCATTATCCAGTGGAAAGATTATGAATTTCAATCAACGCATGTGCTTCATCCTAACCAATTCTAAGTCTTTGCAATTATTGCATGTGCATCATTGCTTGATTGATCACTAAAGTTACTTTTGGGTTCAAGAAACAAATATCATTTTGTTTTTGTTTTTGGAAAATAGAAAACATTAAGGATCCTTAATTTGTTTGGTTAAAAATTTTGAAATTTATTTTTGAAAATTTAAAATTTAAAATTAATAAAAATTATTTTCATTAAAAATGTTCTCATGAGATTGAAAAAGTTGAAAACAAGGTTTTTAAACTTTAAATTTAATTAATGAATCAGCCCTAATTCAAATTCATTTAAACTATTACGAATTTTGGGTACAAGAAAGCTTTTTCTTATCCTCATGAATCAGATAATGCTATGCTATTTCTTGTGCTTATATTACTTCTATTTACTTTATTTGTAAGAGCTATAACAATTCCTTGTAAGAGCTATTTACTCATTTGATTGTTTTGTCGACCAAAAATAGACTTCTGTTCTTCAAATGCAATGAGTAGGGAAGTCTCTCGATATTATTAGAGATCAATCCCAAGCATCTCCAAATAAACCCTCAAGAAAACATTTCCAATTCAATCAAGGTAAACATTGTCTTCCCTAACATTTATGTTTCTTTCAACATGTTTTTCCTTTTATGTTTTTAATGTTTATGATGAAAGATTCAACATCTCTTACAAGGCTTTGCTATTCCACATAGAATGTACACGTGTCACATATTTAATACCATGTTAGCTTGTTATTCCACATAATACTCACATACAAAAAATGCTAGTTAATGACTTTAACAATTATCATATATCTCGAGACTAAAATTTCAAAATTTAAAAAATACAAGAATTAAGAATGATCGAAATGGAAAGCATTGACCAAACTTATAACTTTACGCATAGTACAAGATTAACAACATAATTTAACTAAACAATTAACTATTACTATTTAGGTCTGACTGAAATTTTAAAATTTGAAAAATATAAGAACCAAAATACATGAAATTAAAAAATATATAAACTAAACTTAACCACAATAATAAAATTTAAACTTAAAAGTAAAAGCAAAAGCGGTTTCAAAATTAAAGGACAGCAATAAAGTTGTACTAAATAAATACTTTAATAAATTAAACTGCTAACATGAATAAAATTATTTTCCCTCAAAAAAACAAGAACAGAAATTGCTTTTATAAAAAACTTATAAAATTATCTAAATTTAATTCATCAAAATTAAGACGTATCTTTACAATTAAACAATTTCATGTAGTCTCGTGTTTATAGGTGAAGTTTGGTTTGAGTTAAGTTTAAGTATGATATTAATGTAATTTATGCTTGTTCGAATTTAATTTGACTTATATAATCAGTCTAAAATTTTACCTAAATCCGTTTATATTTATAAATAGTTAACTTAAACTCATTTTAGGCTTATTCATATTTTTTTTTGGATCTATCATCTTAATATAAGATATTTGTGTTACTTTTGTCCCATAAACTTTAAAAGTACTAATATTTAAGAAACATAAAATTGACAAAAACAACACCTTCGTTACATCCAAACAACAAATGTAAGAGGAGCCATGCTATCCAACTCAAGCATTGGTCCACATTCTATGCTGGCAATGCCCCTTTCAAGGGTCCACTTTCCCAATCAACTTGTCTCTTTGATGTAAAAAAAAAAAAAAAAAAAAAAAAAAAAACATAACATAACATTACCAAGGGTGGAAAACCAAAACCACGTTTGAATGAAACAACAAATTTACAGCCATTCAAGACAACAAACTTAATACTCAAATATATGGATGTCAACATGACAGACATAAAAATTTATGGCAATAATAATAATAATAATAATAATAATAATAATAATAATAATAATAATAAGCATATTCATAAAATAGTTGTCACCCATGTGTGTTGTGACTTCCCACACCAAGTTCTTTGGAACAGCATTGGTAAGAACCCTAGCTTGTAATGTCTGGTGATTTAAGTGTCTCAATTGTCATTGCATTAGCTTTCCAAAAGAAGCACAATTGTAAGCCAGATTGTGTTTCTTACACAACTCCTTAACAAATGGTGAAATTGTCCGTAAATGGCACCTAGGCAACCTTGGGAACAAATGATGCTCAACTTGGAATTGCAGCCCACCATAGAACCAATCCATCCAAGACGAACACAATATATTAAGCGTCCCGTCCGTTTGTTTCTCGAACCAATCATTCCCGTTTGGCAGGCCGACGTAAACACTCGACGAGAAATGGTTCAAACAGAACTGAACATGTTGGATACCGATCATAGCAAAACTTACAACCACAAACATTACTCTTTGGTGCCAATTAGGTAAGAAAGAGACAAGTAATGGATACCATGTCCAAAAAACGAGTATCCCAAAAATTTCTTGACCTTTGTTAGGGACTTTTCTTTTAGACAACAACAGGATGATAGATTGTGCAAATAGGTTGATCCTAGCAAAGCACATGACAGGGTAAAATGTCCAATGTTGGTAACTAACTAAAAGCCTTGTAAGAGAATCTTGTATTAAACTTTGACAACCAATGTAAACCCTCTTTTTATTTTGTATAAATGCCCCTTAAAGTCCTCCTGTACTTTTTGCAATTGAACAAATTAGTCCCTCTCAAGAAAAAAGCAGTTAATGGGGACCATGTACTCCATGTTAACAATTTTTACTCATACATATATGACACGTGTCTAACTATGATTAGTTAAACTTGAAAACATTTTAAATAAATTAATATATATAATATGAAAAATCTATAAAAATTTCTAAAATTTAATTATCGTAATATAAAACTTTCATATCTAAAAACCCTAAATTAAATTAAATTATTTCAATTGAATAAGTATGAATAAGTGGTTGTAATATAATTATAGGTATAATCATAAGTAATGCATTACTTAATGTCTATAAACTATAAACTATACAAATGAGACATAAACTTAATGAAAGAATTAAAGCTTTTATCCCTATCCCTATTGTTAAGAGAAATTCGTGAGCATCGATTAAAAAAACTAATCTCTATAAGATACAACAGACATAAACTTAATGTTAAAATTATAACTAAATCGATAATCCTACCTTAATGTTTATAAATTGCTATTATTAATGTGAGCAAAAATTCAATTGAAATCTATTAAGTTTTGTTGATGTTGAGTTCAAAGCTCAATCGAAATGAGTAAGTTGGTTACTTATTATTTATTAAAATTTATAATCAAAGCGCGGAATTCACTTATTATATATTATTTTCAATTTGTTTCAAATATTTATAATATAAAATGAACATATGACTTATCAATTTTAATTTATTTTAAACAAGAAAATTATTAATTTGACCAAAATCAAGTGGATTTGATTAAATTGGTTAAAACCAAAGCCGATGGATCAATTACTACTGAATGTTGATCAATAGGTTGATTATGTATAAAAAACCGAATTAACCAGTTTCATTTAACATTGGTAAATGTGAATAAATATTGTAGTGATTCCTTGCTCTTTCTGTAAAATCCGGTACATGAGTTTGTAATGGTCTTAATCTTTTAGGTCTTAAAGTTCACCTTATATTAATTGTTAATATAACTAAGTTTGCATCTTTGTAATTTTGATTTTGTTATTAAAATAAATTTAGTGATAACCAATAAGTGGTTGAGTGTGGACTTAGACATTGGACCAGACCTGATTCTTGTAGCTTAATTATTATTTGAAGTATGAATAAGTATGAATAAGTTTTTATATTTGGTTCAACTTAATTATTATTTTATTCAACTTAAGTATGAATAAGTATGAATTAATTTTATTACCATGTAGCTTGCTTGTCCATTAAAATTACAACAATAGTTGACCTTCTCTCCAACCTTATTTTAAATATTTTAAAGATTCAAAGTATATATATTTGGAAACACGACGGGTTGCCTTATATCGACTGTAAGATATAATGGATCCTCCCTAGGTGTAACAACGCATACGTATGATGAATCTTAAAAATTCAAAAATACTTGAAAAAGTTCTATCGAGCTCATTTACAATTGAATATTTATATAACCTTAATTTATTTCCAATTTACTTATAAAAATTAAACTACAATTCTTTTTGATATTATTATATTCAAATTACTATTTTTATATTAATAATGTTTGATTTTAATATTTAATATTTTTAAAGGTATTTGTATAAAAAAAGATTTCAAAAAGGTTCTATGGAGCTTATAAATAATTCTATCGACCTTAAAAAAGATTTAAAAATTTCAACTATTGAAGGGCCACTTATAAATAATTTTATCAATACAATAATATTGATCATTGTTTAAATATATTATAATATAAAAATTAAACTACGATTCTTTTTATATTATTATATTCAAATTACAATTGTTTTATATAAATAATGTTTGATTTTAATATTTAATAATTTTAAATGTCTTTAAAAGTTATAACTAATTTTTATCAAAATAGTATTAATATTGATCATTACTTAAATAAATTACATAACTTACATAACTCATATAACTTACATAATTTACATAACAACTTACATAACTCACATAAATTACATAATTTACATAACTCACATAACGTACATAACAACTTACATAACTTAACTAATACATGTAGTTTAATCTAATAATTTCCTTAAAAGCATATAGTTTAAAGTTCAAATTTCATAACTTACATAATCTACATAACTTACATAAAACATAAATATATATCATATCAAGACTTACATAATAAACAACTTACCCGTGTAACTTATTGCCAACTTTAGACTTCAACAACTACGAAATGGATAGGACTTGGATGAATTTCTCAAGGGCAAGCAACAAGTATCAAAATGGAGTGAAATTTTTTTTAGATTTTGCATTTCACAATTCAAGCCAAGAGAATATGATTCTTTGCCCGTGTAAGAAGTATGGCAATATCTATTGGCATTATCGTGAAGTTGTCTACGAACATCTAATTGTTGATGGCTTCATTCGGGGGTATAAAAAATGGATTTTCCATGGAGAGTGTACACCTAGTAGAGCCTCTTCGACGATTAATCTGGGTTATCCTTATAGTGGTTACCGTCAGTATGTTAGAGAAGATGACATGGAAGGTATGATGCGGGATGCATTTAATATGCGGAGTGAAGGTTTCCAATCATTTCCACCAAACTATGTTGCATCCGATGATTATAATATCGGTGGGAATACTTTTATGGAAACGAGAAGAAGTGTACCAGATGAACAACCGAATGAAGAAGCGGTGAAGTTCTACATGTTACTTGGTGAAATGAATGAAGAACTTTATGAGGGATCAAAATTTTCGAAAATATCATTCTATATTCGCCTTTTCCACTTAAAATGTTTGGGAGGGTGGACCGGAAACTCTTTAACAATGCTGTTAGAGCTTTTGAGAGAAATGTTCCCGTTTGCAAAAATCCCTCAATCATGTAAAGACATGAAGAGAGTGATAAAAGATTTGGGCCTTGGGTACAACAAAATCCATTGTTGCCCAAATGATTGCATGTTGTATTGGGGTGATCGGAGAAATCAACAGTCTTGTCATGTTTGCGGTAAATCTCGTTGGATGAATAGAGATGCAGAAGATGTTAATGAGGATGAATATGGGCCACAGTCAATAAGGAAGCCAAACAAGATTTTGCGATATTTCCAGCTAATCCCAAGGCTTCAAAGGCTATTCATGTCGTCAAAGACAGCCGAGTTTATGACGTGGCATCATGATCAACGATCAGATGATGGATTATTAAGGCATCCTGCAGATTCTTTAGCATGGAAATCATTTGACAATAAATTTCCAAGCTTTGCAAGTGATCCTCGGAGTGTAAGGCTCGGGTTAGCATCCGATGATTTAATCCTTTTAAAATCATGAGCACCTTGTACGAAGACTTGGCCCGTGGTCCTTGTTCCTTATAATTTGCCTCCATGGCTCTGCATGAAGCAATCTTCTTTGATATTATCTATGATTATCCCCGAGAGAAAGGCCCGGAAATGATATTGACATATATATGCAGCCACTTATTGAAGAGTTAAAACAATTATGGCGGGTGTTGAGACGTATGATGTATTGAGAAAGGAGAACTTTTACCTACGTCTTTGCTTTCTTTGTGGACAATTAATGATTTTCCGGCATTTTTGCGAATTTATCCGGTTGGAGTACGAGAGGGCGTTATGCTTGTCCTTGTTGTGCTGCTCAAACGTGTTCACAAAGTGGTTATATAATGGGAAAAAGTTACGCTATATGGGGCATCGCTTCGGTGGTTAGATGAAAATCATAGCTATAGATTTGAGAGGGCTTTATTTGTGCATCAAGAGTTGAAAAAGCTCCGAAGCGGACCATTGGATCTGAAATCTTATTCATGTTAAAAGATATGGATTTCAGTTACGGGAAGCTGAATCAACCATCTAACAGGCAAACAAGTAGACGATCGAGGGATGAATCGGATGATGAATCTAACGAGGAAGATGACCCTAATGAGGCGGACTTGTGGAAGAAAAGAAGTATTTTCTTTGATTTGCCTTATTGGGAGCATCACATATTACGCCACAATCTTGATGTGATGCATATTGAGAAGAATGTCTGCGAGAACATCATCCGGACAATTTTGAACGTCGATGGTAAATCAAAAGATAATCTTCAGAGTCGACTTGATTTAGTTCACATTGGAATTAGGCGTGATCTTCATCCTCAAGTAATTCCTAATGGAAAATATTGGTTGTCGCCTACAATTTTTGCAATGTCAAAGGAAGAGAAAGAAATGTTCTGCACAGTGTTAAAGGATATAAAGGTTCCGGATACATATGCATCAAATATATCTCGATGTGTAAGTCTTAAAGATCGAAGACTATATTCATTAAAATCACATGACTATCACATCTTGATGCAAGATCTACTTCCAGTTGCTTTACGATGCTGTATGTCAAAGAAGGTAACGTCCTGTATAATTGAACTGTCGAATATAATAAAAGCAATTTGTGGCAAAGTTCTGAATGTTGAAGAACTTGAAAAAGTACAAGATCGAGCCGCTTTGACATTATGCAATTTGGAGAAGATATTTCCACCTTCCTTCTTCACCATTATGGTGCACCTTGTCATTCATCTCCCTCGTGAAGCAATAATTGGTGGGCCGGTTTTCTATCGTTGGATGTATCTAATTGAAAGGTGCTAATTTATTTCGAAGACATTCACCTTTATACCTATAGTTACCAGTTTTGATAATGTTGTATATGGTGTTTAGGTTCCTAAGCAAATTGAAGTATTATTGCCGTAATAAGCGTTATCCAGAAGGATCAATTGCTGAAGGCTACTTGGCAGAGGAGTGTATGACATTCTGTTCTAGATATTTAGAAAATGTTGAAACAAGATTGAATAGACCAAGTAGAAATGCTGGACTAAATGATCCTAACTTGGCCGAAACTTATTTATTTCAAAGTTATGGAGAACCAATCGGCAAAGTTGAAATTGCAGAATTAGATGACCGATCTTGGATACAAGCACACATATATGTTCTTTTCCACCACGATGCACTTGAATAATTACGCAAGTAAGTTCTAGAATATGATAAATATTCATCTTTTTTTGATTTGTTTATTTTTTAACGAATTAAACATGTTTTTAACATAGTGAGTACAAACAAATCTTAAGATCTCGTTCACGCTTACGAAGATTACAACATCGCGAGATTAATAGGTTATTCGCAGAATCTTTTCATGAATGGTTAAGCCAAAGCGGTATGCAACTCAACATTTTATTGACAAATAATAATGTTTTCTCATAACATTTACAATTACTCAATTTACTTTTGATTCAATAGGTTTGGAGTGGGAATGTCGTTGCACGAAGTTAAATGGCTTTCCCAAGGTCCGAATCGAGTAGTAAAAAGATATAGTGGCTTTATCATGAATGGATTCAGATTTCATACCAAATATCGCGAGAGATTGAGGAGAACTCAAAATTGTGGAGTAGTTGTTAATTCTTTAATTACAAGTTACGCTAGTGCTAGGGATGATAATCTGTCGAGGGAAATGTGGAGTATTACGGACTTCTAACCGACATTATTGAGTTGGATTACTATGGAAAATGGAAAGTTGTATTATTTCGATGTGATTGGGCTGATGCTAATACTGCTCGCGGAATTAAAAATGACCAGTTTGGTTTTACAATGGTGAATTTCTCTCGATTAATTCACTTTGGAGAACATTTGATAGGCGAGCCGTATGTATTTTCTTCTCAAGTTAAACAAGTTTTTACTCGAAAGATCCAATTGATGAGGTTGGTACATTGTACTCGAAACACCCCTAGAGACTTGTTTGACATGGGGAATGAAAGTAGAGATGACATCGTTGAAAGATCAGAAACTTTGCCTTTTCCAGAACAAAACTTAAATGAAGATATCCCTAGTACTAGTACACAATTTCAATGGGTTCGTCAGGATGTGGACGAAGATATTTACGATTTATGATGTAGTAAGATTTTATGATTTTTTATTTATATGTAATGTTATAATTTTAACATTAGTCATGTTGTATAATTTAACTATTTTATATTTACTATTATTGTTATTTCTTACTAAAATTTTAACTATTTTATGTGTTGCAGGAAAAATGCCTAGAAGAAGATTAAGAGATTTTAGTATTGTACAGAATACTACAAATTCGTAGAAGAAGTAAATCTTGAACAATGAGACGGTTGTTGGATCTTCAAGCGTGCCAGAGACACTTGACGAGTCTGTGAAATTTCAAAGTAATGTTAAGTTTATTTTACAAATTGTATTAAATTTTATTACTGATTTATTTTTAAATTTCAAATAGTAATAATATATTATTTTTCAGCTGAAAATGGTGGGACGCAGAGAGTCGAGAGCGACGACGCTCCTATGATTTATATAACTTAAGTTACATCGAGCGTGTCAAAGTAACTAGAAACGACTATGGTCACTGTTGGACAAGAAGCTCAACTTTTAGCGGAGCTATTTGGGCATTATAGCACGAAATGCCAATATATTGCCCATCAACTACGAATCATGGCATAACATGCACGATAGCAATAAAAATCAAGCTCTATCTAATATTAAGGTAACAAACGTTAATGTAATTTATAATACTTTGGTTTAAGTTTCATTTATATTTACTTCCTAAACTTGTGTTTTTTAGGAGAAGTTTGCTTTAGAGGTCTCTGATGCCTATATCAAGAAGGCATTGGGTCAAAAATGGAGAGACCATAAAAGCATTTTGAAAAAATAATATTTTAAAAACCCATAAGCCTTGAAGAAAAATTGCAAAATGTCCCACCGGGAATGCTGAGGTACCAATGGGAAGATGCGGTTCGATTTTGGAATTCGAAGAAAGGAGAGGTATTATGTACTTGCAAACTCTTATAAATTTTTCGGTTTATAGTATTTACTATATACGTAATAATAATTTCATTATGTAGGACCGTGAGCGAGTTGGAACAAGCAGCAGGCAAAAACAAAAATTTATGCATACGGCAGGATCGAGAAGTTTTGCTTGTGTAGCTCAGGCCGCAATACTATGGATTTATTAATTCTATCAAGCATTAATGACTTTTTACTATTAAATAATATTTACTACTATATTGTAGGAAGCCTCGTCCGGTCAAAAAGTTGGACGCCTTCAGCTTTTTGACATTACGCACAGGAAAAAAGATGGAACTCCGATGACATCTGAGGCTGCAGAAATTATGGTATATTTACTTAATAAAATTTGATTCATTATAAATATTTATAATATTTAATTATAATGTTTTAATTCGTCGTTTTTATTACTTTAATTTAAATAATGTTATGTTGTATTCCTTTTTATTGTATATTTCGTTTCTAACTCTTTAACTGATTTATTAGGAGAAACTAAAAGATAAGAAGGCAGAGTATGAAGCGACTGCTTCGACTGATAGTTTTGTTAATTTTGAGTATATTGATAACAGAATTATTAATGAAGTTTTGGGTCCTGAAAGGTATGGTCGGGTTAGATTTCAAGGATCTGGTGTTAACCCCACCCAATATTTTGGATCCACCTTGCACCAATACATGCCTTCCGGGAGTCAAAGTCAAGCTGAAGTTCAGAGGCTAAAAGATCAGATAGTTCAGATACAAGCTAGCACAGATGAGCAAATTTCTCAACTTAGAGTGGAGGCAGCAGCGCGGGAGGCGGAGGCTGCAGCGAGGGAGGCAGAGCAGAACAGAAAATACAATGAACTCCAACTACAGCTTCAGTCTATGATGACTATGTTCCAGCAATTTCAAAATCCCCCATCTTAGACATTTGTTTTCTTGTAACTACATTATTATAAGAATATTTTGAATATTCATTTACAATTTATATAATATATTTTTCATATAATTTTGTATTATTTAAATTTGCGGGTTTTGGTTGGATTTCATGGTATATTTGCTGTTTTTGGTTGAATTTCTTGCAGGAGGGTTGGATATAAGTGCAAAAATGCATATTGCAAAACTGGGCAAATTAGCGGCGTTTTTTTTATAAAAGCGCCGCTAAAGGCTCGGGTCTATAAGTCATGTTCTTTAGCGGCGTTTTTCTAAAAGCGCCGCTAAAAGTCACTGTCTTTAGCGGCGTTTTTATATAAAAGTGCCGCTATAAGTCCTGTTCTTTAGCAGCGTTTTTCTAAAAAGCGCCGTTAAAAGTCCTCGTCTTTAGCGTCGTTTTTTTTAAAAAGCGTCGCTAAAAGTCCTGGTCTTTAGCGGCGTTTTTCTAAATGCGCCGCTAAAAGTCCTGGTCTTTAGTGGCGCAAAAACGCCGCTAAAGACCAGGACTTTTAGCGGCGTTTTTTTGAAAAAAACGCCGCTAATTTTACCGGCGTTACATATAGCGACGTTTTTTGCGGCGCTTTCTAAAAGTCTGTTTTCCTGTAGTGATATTAACTGAACCTACAGTGTAAGCTCGAATTCATTAAGCGATACTTGAGAAGGTGTAAGCTCAAATCTACTGAGCAGTTAGAGGGTAGTACCCTCGAAAGGTGTGTGCCTTAGATAATTTTCTAAATCCATGTTCTTCTATTGACTTAGTGAGCAGTGCCCTCAAAAGGGTATTTGCTTAAATAATTTGCTAAGTGCCTTAAGAGACTAGAAGCGATTCTTTTATTGACTTGACAAGCAATACCCCCGAAGAGTGTGCGCTCAAATAATTTGCTAGGTGCATTAAAAAGCTAGAAGCAATTCTTCTATTGACTTAGCAGGCCTAAAAGGTGGTGTCAAGTTTGGAAAGGTTAGAAGGCCTGGAAAATGTCAATTTTTATAACAATATATGATTATATCTTTTCTTTATATATTATCTCAAAAGGTGTAAAACTATTCACTTATTTGTTAGGGAGGCATTCATGGTGCAACATTTATCCTCATTTATCAGTGAGGTACACACGGAGTGACATGTATCCTTGCATGAATTGAAAAGAATATCAATAATTTTTATAATAATATAATTTTATCTCTTATTAAAGTATGCGTAAAAAAACTAGAAGGTGCTAAACGAAATACACATGACGTAATATTTTAATTAACTCTACGAGACTTAAGGGAAGTGTGTCAATAAATTTTTGTAATAATATTATTTATTCAATGTTTAGCATTTGGTGGGGTACGTAAAAATATGAATTTAAAATTATCTGGGCAAGGTGTGTACCAAAATTTTATCTGAATCCATACTGACGAATTATGGCAACAAATAAATAACTGCCAATTTAATACCGGCAATCTGTATCACCTTCGCGCGCGTCAATCAAATGTGAGGTAAGCACCAACACCTTTATACATATATACGCGACGTGGGGTAAAATAAATTGACGAGAGCTGAAGCATTTGACGAGGGGTTAATCATTTGTAGAATAAGCAGTGGCGAGGGGTTAATAAAATGAGTAATATATGCGATGGATATACCATGATCACTTGAGTACAAAAGACCAAAATTTAGAACAGGAACGCAGGGCCAAATCTAAAAATTTAACGACCAATTATAAATGGCAAGGAGTTGCCAAATTTTAAACCAAAGTGGTGTATCTATAGCCACTGCTCATGGAATAGCTAAGAATATATTATTTATAACTACTTATATTTACATATAAGTGCTCACAGGATTCACACCCCAGTTTGAAATTAGCTAATGGCGAGGGGTATTAACCCCTTCTTCTAATGATATAATAATATAATACACATACACCCCTCGGGAGGTTTACAACCTCTAAAGGTGTCGAGGGTTCATGAACCCTCGGGAGCTATACCCCTTTTTTTGCTCCTTTGTTTTTTTTTTTTATATATATATATGTAATATGTATACATGCATAAAATTGCCCTCGGGGGCTATACTAATACTTGGTTTTAATAAAATATATATGCATAAAATTGCCAAGGGGTTAAACTGTTCGGGGGCTATGCTTATACATTTTTTAATATAAAATACAAATATGCGATGGGACATGTATATTTTTAGCAAAATGGGCGAGGGGTTGGGGAGGTGCTAACTATGAAACTATAAATATATATTATATATTTAACGCCGCCAAACACATACAAATATATATATATTTTTACTACTCAATCAATCTAAAACGAATAAATATATAGATGGTGAGGGATTAGCAGGGTGTCAATTGCCAATTAAAAATATATTATATCCATGCAATGGTCGAAGGGATGGTGTAAAGCCCTTTTTTATAATAATATAATAATATAAATAATGCATATACACCCCTTGAGGGGTTTACAGCCCGAAATGTCGTTGCTAGTAAAAAAAATTGAAGAGGAGACGACTTTTCTGAAATTAGAAAATATGATGAGCATTTGAAATAGAAGATAGAGATAGCAAAATCGAGGTTGCAACTTAATGAGCATTCGAAAACCTAAGTTATTTGCGTCACATTAGGTAATCCTGAAAGACTTACAACTAACTGAAAGCAAAGGAAAAACATTTGCTTTGTATCTTGGAGAAAAGTTAAATTTTGCTTTGTTTTCAGCAACTGATTTGGTCTCCGCACGAGTTGAAGAAAAAGAGGGAAACTTAATTTGGCACCGCCCAGTACGGTCCGCACTACAGCAGCCTTGAACAAGTATTTTAGCCGTCATAAAGTTGTTTGTACACACCAACTCGATTCGTCACAACTTTAAATTCACGTTTGACAAGGATATATTTCGCACCACACCAACAATATATTCCTCACAAAATAATTATTAAATCAAAATTTATATACGAAAATAATAATTCATCAATGTCATTTGATATGTTGACAATACCTATTAAAAAATATTTTTTCCTTTTTCTCGAATATTCGTATTCTTAAACAAATATCTTATAAAATAAAGACTAGTGTCGCTTGATATAGTGATGACACTAAAAAAAAATATTTTTTTTTAAAAGTTGATAATTGGGTCATTATTGTAGAGACGATGCTGTCGGTTTATAAGGCGACATTGATAAACACAATAAAAAAACAGATCATTTTCATATATAAATTTTGATTTGAGTTATTTTTGTAAATAATTAATTACATGTAATTTGGTCAAATTGAAATCATAGGTGATACCGTTAGTAGTTAACACTACATATGAGTAACGGTTTTAATACAAGTGTTAATGAATTCAAACGAGTTTAATTTTTTTAATAAAAAAAAACTAATTAATTTTACTCTTAATAACTTAAGATCTAAAAGAAGAAGAAAGGATTAAGCATGCAAGAATGTAATACAAGTCGACATAGCCACTATTAAAAATCAATTAGGGATGCCGTGTTTCTGATTTAATTTTTATATCTTAATTTATATGAATAAAATAATATATTTAACAATTAAATTATTAAAATATTAATAAAAAATACAAGTAAATTTTGGACATTTCCCGCACCAGCAATTTCTAACGTGGTGCCATATTGAGGGGTTTCTGAAATCTGAACCCAATTTTATATCCAGAGCAGCGACACCTATCTAATTCTGCTTACTTCCACATGTATTTCAAAATATGAATTAATTGTAAATTTATTTTATTGTTTTACTCTAATTAAAAATATGTCACATTGGCATATTATTAGCCAACAAATACCAATGTCAGCATCTATTATTTTTTAAATAAAATTAAAATATAAATAATATAAAAAATTATATATCTGTGTACACTATATATGTATCTAAAATTTTGAAAATCATATTCCTACTTAATTTATCCTTATTATATTTATATTTTTATCGATAAAAACTTATACATTTGAAGATTTAAACTTAAGATGGAATAAATTTTAAACTTAAAAAAACAAAAAAAAAAAAACCCACCTTGATTGAAAAGTTATTTCAATTAATTTATATGAATTTATATTTTGATCAAATTTTATTTGATTTTTATATAACTTTTTAATAAATATATTTATTATTATTATAAAATAAAGAGATAAAGTAAAGAACAAAGAGAATGAGAAAACAAAGAGAGAGTATATTTTATTGATCAATCAGAATCATTTACAAAGCTTCTCCAAAATCTCTACTTATAGACATAAAAAATATAAATGAAGAAGAGATCTACTTCTAATTATTTTTAGAATTTAAAGTACATCAAAACTTATTTTGAAATTGATGGACATTCACTTAATAAGATATTCATAACACTCCCCATTGGATGTCCATTGATAGATAATATGTCTCACTAAAATAAAAACCCTGTAGGGAAAAAAATTCCTAGTGAAGGAAAAAGAGTACACGTATCTATAATATGCATAATATGTTGCCTCATTAAAAACCTTATCAGAAAAACTCAATGGGACAAAACTTTGGTTAAGGGAAAAAGAATACAACACGTATTTACTCCCCCTCATGAAAATATCACATACTTTCTCATATTCTACGTATTCAACTTCGAATACTAGTTTTTCAAATGACCATTTGAAAGTATTTGCTAAGCATTTATATCACCATTCTTTTAAAGGTCATGAGTGAGAGAAATTTTGGGTAAATATATTTTGATCTCTTTTGGAGCTTCAACAATAATCATAACAAACTTTAATCATGATTCTTTTATAAAAACACAAATAGGTATTTTGGATCATGTTATAATCCTCCTTCAACTATTATTCACTAAGTTAAATTTACCACATATGTTTAAATTATTTCAATTCATATAAATGAATAATTTCCCAAGAATTTTAATATTCTTCTAGCATCTTAAATCCTTCAAGGATTTTAATATAAACTTTACTATATAGTGGTTCATAAAAGGTTGTAACAATAACCATTAGATGCAAGTTAAATCTTTTATGAATTGTCAAAATAATATATTTAAAGGTTATTGCATTCACCACAAAAAAATATTATATCTTTTCATAATCAATGTAGGACTTAGCAAAAAACTTCATATTTTTATTCCCCTTTTGCAAAACTACTTCATTTGCACATTTACTAGCTTTATACCTTTAGATATTTGGACTACTGGTCCAAAAATTCCACGAATTTAATTGTACTTGAGTAATGTCTTTCTATTTTGATCAATTTATTTCATATCTATATTTATCAATAGATTTATTCAAGATCCTCATTTTATATCACTATTTCAATAATAATATTGCATGCAAAATCATTGTCGACCATTTTTATTATTCGATTCCACATTTTCTCGAATTGACATAACTTATTGAGATCTTTTATTTTCATTATTTTAAAATTCAGTTTTAGGTACTTGAATCTCTTCTATAGTTTTACTTATTAGTTATGTTTTGGGTCTCTTCTGGAATATATACGCACATACAAAAATTCAAAGATAATAAATATTTAGCTTTTGACTAAAAATCAATTGTAATGGAGAGTATTTATAACTTATTGGTTTGATGCGTACAACACATAAATCAACATAATCTCATGTCGAAATAGGATGTTTAGTTCTCATAAATAATGGTTTAGACATTAATAAAAGGCGTTCAATCAACAATTTCTCTAAACCATTATGCGCATAAATAACAAACTTTTACAAAAAAAATTTAAACTCTATCAATAAAAGACTGAGATATGTCTCATCAGTATTAGCAAGATGAATTGTCTTAATTACATGATCTGAAATTAATTATTTAAACAAGCAATCTTGCAAACAAGGGGTTGCAAGTTGATGAAACATATGTGATTATTTTGTAGATACATCTACCAAAATCATATAATATCAAAAACATCCGCATGGTGGATGAATGGACCCATATTCATTTTAGAAATGCAAGGCACTAAATCTCAACTTTAGCTAGTGAGTTTCTAATAATCAATTTTCATTGAGAACAAGTAACAAATGAGAATTCTTTAAATTAAAGAATCTTAGGTTCTTTAATGAATGTTCATATAAATTCTCAATTAATTTTTGAATCATATATGATCCAAAATGATCTAACTGGTCACGCCTAATAAATGCATCTGTATTAGTAAACTTTTGGTTTACTTTAATATGTGTTTCAATTATTCTAAATTGATACTTTTACTATCATTCATTTTACTTTGTATCCATATATAAGTACTACTGTGACATTTACTACTGGAAATTTTTAAATCAATGTGAAGTCTATAATGTCACTAAGTAAATAAATATAATTTCCAAATAATTTTATGCAATATTCGCTTCAGGGAATATACCAAAATCTTCAAATGCAGGGCATTTGGTCTAGTGGTATGATTCTTGCTTCAGATGCGAGAAGTCCCGAGTTTGATTCAAAATACTTTTAAAACCCTTTTAACAAGAGTTTTGCATAATCCGTTAACTACCAAGAATAACTGCCTAGGTCATGTGTAGAAACAAGTCTATATTAAATATATCAATAAATGTGACATCTCAAACATAAAAATATTACATAATAAAAAACTATCAATTTTTTTCATAATCATCATCATAAACATGCATGAAATTTAATTCAAAATCCAACTATTCAAGCTCATAGAACTTTTCTTTTACAATTGTTCATGTAATTTCTCTAAATAATTAACAAATGGAATAATATAAAAACATATGAACTTACTACATTTAACAATTCTTTGAACTAAATCAAATCTGAATAACCATAAAATTTATTGATTTGTTAACATAAATTTGCATACTAGATATATTTTAATCAAATGTATGATTTAATTATAAAATCTACTATAGTGACATAAATAAATCAGTTTATATTCATTTTCATGAACAAATGAGATGCTTAAAACAATATGTAACACATGTAATCAAAACTTAAAAAGAAGATCATCTCAAAATATTTAAATCATATATCAAGTTGATTTAATATTTAAAAATGTACTTTTTTTTAATTCTACGTTGAGTCTTGACGATAAGCAATAAGCGAATTAAACTTTAGTAGTAGACTTTGAATCCAATCAAAATCTATTAATAACAAACTTTGAGAGTGGATATTATTTTCCAAGTGTACAATAGGTACATAACTAATAACTCTTCATAAATAAATTGTCTCTTTTCTTCAAAAGTTTTTGGAAATTCTTGTTATTTTATTGCTTTCTTAATTTTTTTCACTTCTAGTGGTGAGAAAATTTATTACGACCATCCCCATGACTATTATTATACTCCAATTTACTACATCCATGTTAAAGTTTATGTCTTTCGAATTTATTACATATTGTTACATTCTCTTCAAGAAATGGTTAGGTTTTGTGGTTAAAAACTTTTGTTCAATCATAAGTAAAATTCTTTTTCATGATATTGCTACCTAGGAGCACATTTGAATCATGAAAAGTTGAATAAGCTCTCTCTTGCAAGGTTCTCATCAATAATATTTTTCCATGTAATTTTAATTGAGAACTTATTCTAAATATTGTAGAGTTATACTCACAGTTTAAAAAAAATTGCAACTTCAGGTGCATCCAACCATAACGAGTTTTAGATAGAATTACCATATTCTATTGCTTATAAATAGATCTTTCACAGTCAAATATTTTGCTTTCAACCCATTAATGGGGATGATGACAAAAGAATATCACAAAAATAATCACAACCAATTCAATTTAATAACAAGAGTAATCAATAACTCAATCTTCATTTTTTTTTCATCCTTTCAAAATAGATATTTATCTTTACTCACAATCTCAATATGATATCCATTATAAATATATTTTAAAACCAACGGATTAACCATTACAATATATTAATAAATTAGCTCTTCTAGAGCTTTCGACTAATTTTGTACTACCAAATATTGGAATAATATTGATTTTTATTTTCTTTTATGTTTGTGTTCACTTCAAGGAATGCAGTAGATTTACTAGGATAAACTTATGAACGTCCTAACAGATTCTTTATTTCATAATTACCATTGCAAAAATGTGCGGATTTCAAATCAAAATCTATGCTTGGATTTCAAATCAAAATCTATCTATTCATGTTGTCATAATTAGTTTCTAATTATAATAAACATGATATAATAAATAAATCATAGTAAAATATACCTAAAGATCTGAGTGATTAAAGGCTTTAATAATTACCCATAGTGCGCAGGCCTCAATTGAAGACTAAAATTGCATAGCTCTAGAAAGCAGTCGACAACAACTTGAGTAGCAGATTTGGAGTGACCGTATTATAAAATAAAAGAGAATTGTGCTGATAACATGTTATAAAATAAAGAGACAAAGTAAAGAATAAAGAGAATAGGAGAGCAAAGAGAAAGCGTATTTTATTGATAAATTAGAATAATGTACAAAGTTTCTCTAAAGTCTCTATTTATAGACATAAGAAATATAAATGAAGTAGAGATTTACTTCTAAATATTATTAGAATTTAAAGTATATCAAAACTTATCTTAATCTTAATGGAGATTCATTTAATAAGATATTCATAACAATTACATATTTTTTCCAACCCAACTCTCATAATCTAATATTTTTTCCAAGGGGATGCACAAAAATTATGGACTCATTAAAATATCATCACATTAATAATTAAATGGGATTAAGAAGTATATGTTATATATTTCTATTAAAAAAATGTATTCTTTTTCTCCCCAACTGAGTATTTTTACCCTTACATTTGAGTGACACTAAAGTTATTATTTTATATGAAATATATATAATTCGAATTTTTATAATATTTAAGAAATATTATGATTTTTTTATAAATTTATTTATTATTTAAAAATATATATTATTAACTATTTATTTTACAAATACAAAAAATTTAACTTATTATTCTTAATAATAATTTTTTATTCTCATCTCACCTACAATTACTTACACACACATACTTTATCTCACCCCTACAATAAATTAAAAAGTAATCACAGTAAAATTAATTTCCTTGCACATGCAAAAGTCAACCCACTTGACTACCATTACCCCAGTTTTGGGTCAATTTGCTCTGATGCCTAGCTAATGGCTCACTCCCACAACTCACCGCTCATTTTTATTAGGTTAAAATATATAAAAAAAATTACTTAAACTGTTTTAATTTCTTTTATAAAAAAAATAATTTATGTATCAACCATGTTTAAATAAAGTTTGAAGTGGAAGAAGAAGTAACACGTTAGACACATGATTAAATATAAATAGCATCTTTGGCATTATTATTAATTAATTGTTTTCTGAGATTAAATTATTGAAAGAATCTGATTTTGTAGGAAAAAAATATTCATTCAATCAATTGTGTGGCATAATAACTTAGATAAAACAGAGACTTATATCACATTAGGAAAGGAATTAAATTTATTCTAGGAAAGCCATAACTTAGGGCTTAATAATATAGAACTAACCTTTTTAATTTTAAACCATCTTCTAAATCCATTTTGTTTTCTTTCATTGGCATTGAGTATATCATGAAAAGCGTGCTTAATTAATATAATCTTCTGTAATTAAATAAAATAAAACAAAAGGATATATATATATATATATATATATTATGAAATGAAATGAAATTGGGTCAAAATTCAGGTGCTTTGCCCAATTTCCTAAGTAATCTGTTAGCAATATTATACGGCTGCTGACCGAATCACGTTTGAATTTTTGCTTTTAAGCCCCACAGCGTATGCCATTATCCAGCACACCCTCCTTTTCTTTTTCCTTTTTCTTCCCTTTTTAATTTATTCCTCCCATTTTCTTCTCCTTTTTTCCCTATATAAATCGGTGTCCTCATTCTAAATTTCCAGGTCCAGATTTCCTAGATTTTCGCTATGGAAGCTACTTATTCATCTTCTTCTTCTTCTTCTTCTTCGGCTTTACAAGGAACAGGAGGGTTCAAACTGATATCACAGGGACAACACCCTTTTCATGGATCGCTTCATTCGGTACGCAAGCCATTGGCAAAGCCCTGGAAAAAGCCGATTGCACCCTTGCCACCAACACCACCTAAAGTTTACCGGGTCGACCCCGTAAACTTCCGGGACTTGGTTCAAAAGCTCACCGGTGCACCTCAGTTCATGTCTCAATCCCATCAAACGCCGTCGTCGTCGGCTCAGCGTCTTCAAAGAATGGCACCTTCTCCTCTTAAAATCGCAGCATCGTCAGCGTCGGTGGAACAAGTTTCTTCACCATTGGATCTCGCTTCCGGATTCGATCATACTAAATCCCAAAACCAGCAATTTTCTGATAATGCATCGAATTCATCATTTGGTTTGAACTTGTCACCATCTTCTTATAACTGGTGTAATTTCTCTATTCTCAGTCCCGGAACCTTGTCCAGCTTGGACCTAAGCACTGTTCCATAAGTAAGTTTTTTTTTTTTTTTTTTTTTTTTTGAGAAGGAATAAATAAGAAAGATTAAAACTGCATTCTTTTGTTTGTAGAAGTTATATGTAACCCTAGAATAATTAATGATGTTGAGGAACTCTCCATCTGTCGATGATCATTACAGTGTACGCTAATAATAGCCATAACTGCAGTCATTAAATAATAAGCTTGCCCCACTTAAATAATATTAAATTTTGCCTAATCTCCCAAGAGCAGTGATCACCTTTTCAACCTTTTTTTTCTCTTTTCTTCTTTGATTCTTCTTTAAATTCTTTTGCTTTTTGTAGTTTGTTTGAAAGAGCTGTGTAGTTATAGCGGTGATAAGCATATGCTTATGCATATTAAGAGAGACCTTGTCATCAGAAAAAAGGGAAATTTGCTACACATACATTTTTCATTATGAAATAAAGATGGATCGATGTTATAAGCAAATTAATGAGAGCTAATTAGCTAATGAAGTTTTGGTTATGTTACGGTTTTGGGATTTTGAGTTTCATGATCGGAGTTCTACCTTATTTAGATTATATATGGATTTTATTCATATTTATTTTTACTTAAATTTTGTTATTTGTAATTTTATTTAGAGTTATTTTAATTTAAATTATAATTGTAATGATTGTTAATAATAATAATAATACAAAGAGCACAAAAATAATGGATGAGAATGAGGGGATTTTTATTTCATTTCTCTTCTTTTTCATCATCATTACAAGGAATATATATATATATATATATATATATATATATATAGGGAGATTAGACTCTTCATTTTCTAATACATAAATAGGCAAAGGGGTTACAAGGAGATGAAAGGTAAAGAGTTAAAGAAGATAAAAGATAAAAGATAAAAGGTTGATTATAATGAACATCGACTTAATAACATTCATAACGTTCCCCATTGGATGTTCATTGTATAAATGATATGTCTCATTAAAAATCTTACTAGAAAAAACCTTGTAAGATAAAAACCTAGTAAAGAAAAAAAGAGAGTATATAATCTTTTAATCCACAGTCAGAACTTTAAAAGAAAAATATAGTGCGAATTTATTCCTTCTCATGTAAGTATCATTTAAGATATTTGAAATGACACAATCCAATGTTGAAAATTAACTTCTCAAATGTAACGGTAGGGAATACCTAATTACTGAGACATTCAATATTATTTATTAATACTAAATCATCAACATATACAACAAATTTTGTTGATGTATATCAATATAACAATAAAATTCAGTTGCATTCACATACTTTAGATGTCACCAACAACTTCATAAAGCATAATGTATTGTATCATTCACTATCATCAATACAATGAGTGTATTGGACACATAAAGATTTGATACTTCAGGACAATTGTTTTATAACTTCATTGTATGATCATTTGTTCTTATTGAACGCTCGATCTTTAGTTCAAGACAAAAATTAAATTTTAGATATACTTTCATTATAAAGTTTATCTACCGAATAATTATTCCTCTTGAAAATTCTTTAGTAACTTTAATGATATTTGATACATTAATATCAACAATGATGATAATAACCTATATGTATAAATACATTAATTAATAAAAACTACTGAACAAAACCATATTCACATTTAATGATTTTCTTATGAAACTCGAGTTTTATGCTTTAGGCGTCAATATTATCAAATAATTTATACCGACTACATACAAATTCACTAGACATAAATAAATAATTTTATTTAATGTCAAACTATTGCATCCACAACAAATTAATCATTTTTCGTAACCAAAACCAAGTGTCTTGTGAAAGTTTGTGTTACAAATCAATTTTATTTATTATGACTTGTATTTTTTCGCTATTATGCTAACATGTACTCCACTTGACTTCACACCTTCCGGGTGTTTGGACTTCATGTCCGAGATGTATTTCATAAGTTATAATAAAATTATAATAAAAACGTTTATTTCTTTTGATGACTTGTTCTCATCTCAATGCTTCAAGTATATTTTCATTCAAAATCCTCACTTTTCCATAATATTTCCTTTTGTCAGCTCCATTATCTTTGGTTATGACATAACTAATTGAGATCTCATTAAATTCAAAATTTTAGGTGTCTAAACCTCTTCTGGGGTTTTATCAAAAGTTTTGTCTTGGGTCTCTTCATGAATACCCGCCTCATTTAGCATGTGACCATTTTCATTTCTTTCTAATTTCTTTCAAGTATTTTTCGTTTTATGGAATCAACTGGCTTATCATGCTTCTAGCATGCCCAAGATTTATTTTTATCACATGGAAAGCATAATTATATGCAGCTTTTTAGTTTTTATATGTATAAGCTAGTATATGTAATCTCTAAATGTCATCGTTAAACATGTCTGACAAATAATTTTATCCTTCAAACGTTGTGCACATAATATTAGTGAGGATCACAAAAAGTGATGACATAATAATTTAACCAACTTGTCTCCCTTTAATACTAACAAAATTTGCAACATGACAATACCTTTTCAAAATTATAAATATATCTCCTTTCGATTTTTAACATCTAATGAAAATTCTAATTTTTTTTCTTAACTTTATACTTGATGATTCATCTTAGTGCATTATGGTGGAACATAAAATAGATATTGCACATCCAAATATTCTTAGATGAAATCTATTAGCTTATGAATGAAAGTCAATTCTCATGAGACAAATATTTCTTACATGTTGACTTGATGCAGATAAAATTGCATGCTTATCGTAAAACTATTCTTATATTAATGGTTAAGCAATTAAATGGAGGCATAATTTTGTTAACCATTAATTATAGCATATATAGATATAAACAACTAAATCCCAGATAAAATTACAAAAATCAAGCTTGGGATATAATGCACTAGCATGGTTAGCACAAATTGCATACTATAGAGATTGTGCACAATCAAATTATTTCAAGAAATAATATCGAAAACTTCGGGTTGCACACATGTGATACATGAGTTCATATATCATTTGATTATTATCCAAAAATGCAACTGACCTCTACATTTAGCTGGTGTTAGTTCAATATTTTCTCCAAAGAACTAGTATTGATGACAATTATTAAAATTAACTTCTAATTTTTCAATCAAATCATATAAATTTTCATCAAATTATTTTGCATCATTATTGACTCGAGATGATCTAACCGGTCATACCAACACTTGAATTTCTTTTCACTATCTCATATGTCAATCATATATGTCTAATGTGTTCCTTCGAGGAATATTTTATAATACAAAAACACGAGTATCTCATGTCATTTCTATCTATGGTTTTAGTGTATAACACATAAATATTTCCTTCAACATATATTTTATTGATCTGAAAAATAATATTATGTTTTACAAAATTTTGCATCGCAAGGAGGTAAAGTATTAGCTCTTAAAGAGCTTTTTATAGTTTGATACAATATTAGCTCTTCAGGAGCATGCAATTATTTTATAATATAACATTAATAAATATTTAATTTATTTTAAATAATATACACTTTTGCATTTCTTTTTTGTAAGAGTATGCCCAAAGATCAATCACGAGATGGTTGTAATAACATACTTGGTTTATCATGTTTATTAATATAAGGCGTTGCCATTATTATTCCAGTTTCTTTTCTGTGTGCATAAATAAATTGTTTTATAATAATGTCCTGAGAATAAGATGATTATTCTCAAAAGATCCTTAGTCAAGTATTGTTGTTGGCTAGGACAATAATAATGCATTAAGACTAACATGTAGTTGATTGATGATAAAGAGTTGTCATTGATATGGAGTGTCAGAATCAATGCATGAATATGTGTGTTAGAGAACAACATATTGGACTGACCCGCTATGAGTATGTTTCTTGGATTATTATGTAATTGTCACAACATTACTCATAGTGATTAATATGTATATGATCCTCATACTTGAGATCATCTTTATCCCAACATCGTGAGTTGTATATTTTGATCTGATCAAACAAACACCGTAACTGGTTGTTCTATAAAGATTGATGTTGGATATACCACAATCTATGTTGAGGGATATAGTTGATCAATATAGGATAAGTCCCTCCTACATAATGATAGTAATATCTCAGGCCACTTGATTGAGTGAGGCTAGAAATGCATGGCCATGCTCAAATAAGTTGATATGAGATGTCATACTTATTTGTGTATCATAGTCTACTCAAGGTATCAAGAAACATGGGATGGACTATGCAAGTGTGACTATTCCATGACTTGTGTCCATTCCAAAGATATAGGACTTAAGGATTAATGCATGAAAGGTTAATCACAAAAGGTTATGTCGAATCATGACTTCTTGTAACTTAGGTAGCATTGATGCATTATTAGATGCCACTCATTGTTTGTAACATTATAATCATTCTAATATTACTGCTAACGTTACAAGAACCTATAGGGTCACACCCTATGGTTGAAATGAACGAGGTAAAACATAGTTGGTATATTGCTTGGTTGTCACATGAATTAAATTAGTTATAGAATTAATTTAATTGGGCAATCAAATTGTTGAACATACTATATATGTACAAGGATGTTGTACACATAATCAGAACATAATTTTATTGATATATGAATTTAGTTCGTATATAAGTTTAAATAAATATAGTTTACCGAAATATTTATTATAATTAATGTAATTATAATTTTTCAGTTAAACATTATTATATTTTTTTGAATGATAATTATTATGTTCGGATTAATTTTAATGAATTAAAATTCGTTATAAATATATACCAATTAAGAGGGAGTTATATATAACAAGGGTAAAAACCCTAAAAAGAATATATATATAAAACTAGCCCGAAAATATGCAAAGTGGTCTAGCAGCCGTTTAGCAAAATACTCTCTGAAAATAGTTTTCTAGGATTTCTACCGTTCATTGTCAATTGGGTGGACTACGTAGAGGCCGACATCGGAAAAGGTTGCGGCTTGGTTCGATAGTGGTTTAGCATTCCTGTTGCCTAGGCGTCTCTGTCTACTCAGATTAAAGTTTCGGTAATTTCGAAACCTTTTTATCACCCCGATTCGATTTCTCACACATGGATCCTTGGTTTGGATCGCCGATTTTTAATTTTTCGCTGCGCCTTGAGGCACCGGTGTTCCAACGATGGTATCGAGCCACTTATGTAATACGGACTCGGGCTTAAATACTTGGATGATGCAATTGTATGAGATGCATGTTTCAATTTTATTATGTTATTCTGTTTAAATCGTTTAAATAAAATCGATAATTGTTCCTTTCGATAAGTGATTAAATGTTAATCATGATGTTATGGCCTATTCGGTTTTATGTTTTTCTTTGTTAACTTTAAGAAATGCGTGATGAAGCGGGGTGGCATTTACAATTTCCGATATGTGATTCTTGGCGATGGAATAAGGGTTGTTCCGATATGAAACCTCAAGGATTAAAATCCTAAAAACACGATTCTGTTGATAAAAGTTATCAAATCGTGAGGTTTCATTTGACTGGGGTTCGCGGTTCGTACCGCGGGGCTCCGCCCCTACCTCTGGTCCATACCACGGGGGCTCCGCCCCCGCACCCTCGGGGATGGGGATCTGGCGGAAGCGGACATCATCTTCCAGTATGTTTTGTAATAAATAAACTTAATGGGCCATAAAAGGTTGAAAGGATATTTTATAATTCACTTAGTAAAACGTTGTATAAAGTATACTATTTTTCAAATGCACGGTGTTTGAAATGCATAGTTATAGCCCGATGACCCATTTGATAAAAGGTTGTAATTTTATAAATACGGCTTGCGTGTCGTGCCTTATTACTATTCTTCTGTATTTCTCTTCTCATCTTACTCACTCGTATGTAAAATGAGTTTCTGAATTTTGTAATTTGTAAAAGTTACTGTGGACTAGACGAGAAGGAAGATGGGCCGACCAGTGTGGATCGACATCTTGTGAAACGGCTTACACCTTTAGGTTCCCTTTTGGTTCTCCCATTGGCTTGGGTTGAACCACCATAGTTTATGGGCTATAACTATTGCCTTTATTTATTGCTTTACTTATTCATGTATGAGATGCTATGGATGTCTAAAGCATGCAAATTTGGAAATAATAAACCCCATTAATTGATGAGATCAATTAAAAGATTAAATGGACTAAAGTAGACCATAATTGGTGAGATGTAACACTCTAATAAAATCCCTCTATTAAAATATTAAGTCAACATAGCCTTCCAATTTATGCCCTCGTTAAGGCCTCGATCAATACTATGTAGGTTTTGCCAAAGTGAAGTACTAGTATTTATCTTGGTTAAACGCGAAGAATAAACAAGTGATATTCGCCGGTTAAAAATTGGTTAATGACTTAACTAGGTTACTCTAATAGGATTAGAAACCTAGAGGCAAGTAATTTGGATAAATCATAAGATGATTAGAACAAGAGTTGTTCACCAAATTGTAAGAGTTACATATGATGTAATTAGCAAGTGTTGCTTACCTAAATAACCATAATCTTGAGAGTAAAGCCAAAGCTGACTTAAGAGGAGGTGAAATATGGATCCTTAACCCACTAGAAATACTTTCAAGAAAGTCTTTCCGAAATTAATATATGAGGGTTATTAATTTTGAAATAAAATAGTGGGAACATCATTTAATAAAGTCCTTTTAATGATTGATATAAACTTGGTAAATTTATTCACACGCATATTTTATTGTTGTAGATATATTATGGCTGCAAACACTAATACACTCTCATTACGATCAGTCCTTGAGAAGGACAATTGAATGGTTTGAATTTTCTTGACTGGTTCCGTAACTTGAGGATTGTCCTCAAACAAGAACGGAAATTATATGTCATTGAAAAACCACTTCCTGATGAATCACCGGCTAATGCCTCGAGGGCTGATAAAGATGCTTACAAGAAGCATCTCGATGAAATGGTAGACGTTGGATGTCTTATGCTTGCCACTATGAATCCTGAGCTTCAAAAGCAACATGAGGATATGGTTGTTTATGATATGATCGAGCACCTGAAAGAACTATATCAAGGGCAAGCAAGGCAAGAGAGATTCGATATCTCTAATGCCCTATTCCAATGTAAGCTGGCTGAAGGAAGCCCAATAGAACCTAATGTTCTTAAGATGATTCGTTATATTGAAAGCCTATCTAAGCTTGGGTTTCCATTGAGCCAAGAGTTGGCCACTGATGTTATTCTGCAATCGTTGTCAGATAGTTACAGCCAGTTTGTCCTCAATTTCAATATGAATGAAATTTACAAGACTCGCCACGATTGCTCGGTATGTTACTAAGCTCAAGGCAACATGAAAAAGGTTGGACCCAAGCCTATACTGATGATCCGTAACAACAAGGGCAAGGGAAAGGCTAAAGTCCCGATAAAGCCCAAAGGCAAAGGTAAGCCCAATCTTGGAAAGGGAAAGGCTACACTGAAACCTAAAGGTGAGGTGTCTAAGGAAGAAAAAGCATTTTCATTGTGGTGTGATTGGACATTGGAAGCGGAGGCGCCTGTCTATCTTGAGGAAATCAAGAAGGCCAAAGCAAGCGGAACGTCCGCTTCGGTATTTATGTTATTGATATTAATTTATCAACTACTACTTCTTGGGTATTAGATACTGGTTGTGGTTCTCATATTTGTACTTCTGTACAGGGACTACAAAGGAGTAGGACTTTGGCTAGAGGAGATGTGGACCTACGAGTTGGAAATGGAGCAAGAGTTGCTGCATTAGCTGTGGGAACATATACTTTATCTTTGCTTAGTGAACTTGGTTTAATTTTAGAGGATTGTTATTTTGTGCCCAGTTTGACTAAAAACATTATTTCAATTTCTTGTTTAGACAAAATTGGTTTTGAGATAATAATTAAGAATAATTGTTGTTCCTTTTATCTCAATAATGTTTTCTATGATTTGGTACAATTGATTAATGGCCTCTATATTTTAGATCAAATGAATCCAATTTACAACATAAATACTAAAAGATCTAAAATAAATGACTCAAATCAAACTTATCTTTGGCATTGTCGTTTGGGCCACATAAGTGAGAAACGCATATCCAAACTCCATAAAGATGGTCTCTTAGATTCATTTGTTTTTGAACAAATTCAAGTATGTGAATATTGCTTATTAGGAAAAATGACTAAATCTCCTTTTACTGGTAAAAGTGAACGAGCTAGTGATTTATTGGGCTTAATACATTCAGCTGTATGTGGACCAATAAATACACAAGCTAGAGGTGGATTTCACTACTTCATTACTTTCACTGATGATTTCAGTAGATATGGGTATGTTTATCTCATGCGCCATAAATCTGAGGCCCTTGAAAAGTTCAAGGAATTCAAAAATGAAGTACAAAATCAACTAGGCAAAACTATTAAGACACTTCGATCTGATCGAGGTGGAGAGTATTTGAGCCTAAAATTTGATGATCTTTTGAAGGAATGTGAGATTCTCTCACAACTTACTCCTCCTGGTACTCCTCAATAGAATGGAGTTTCTGAGAGAAGAAATCGAACTCTATTAGACATAGTTCGATCCATGACGAGTCATGCTGATCTACCGACTTCCTTTTGAGGACATGCACTTGAAACAACTATTTTCACACTAAATCGTGCTCTATCTAAATCGGTTCAAAAGACGCCATATGAGATGTGGACTGGGAAACGTCCCAGTATGTCTTTTATGAAAATTTGGGGTTGCGAAACTTATGTTAAATGTTAGACGTCTACTAAGCTTGAACCCAAATCTGAAAGGTGTATCTTTGTGGGGTATCCGAAAGAAACCAAAGGATATTATTTTTTTAATCCCACTGAGAATAAAGTGTTTATTGCTCGGACTGGTGTCTTCCTAGAGAGAGAATTTGTTTCTAGAAAAGAAAGTAGGAGAAAGATTGAACTTGAAGAAATTCGAGAATCACAAGATACCACTAAACCAGAGATAGAACAACAGTAAATTCCACAAGAAATTGAGGAACAAGTAACTACTATAGAAACACAACCATCGCATAGATGTTTAAGAGAACGCCATGCACCTGAGATATATGGATTTCTCATTACAACGCATGGTGACATTCTTCTTATAGATCAAGATGAGCCTAGGACTTATCAAGAAGCGGTAGCAAGCCCAAACTCTGAGAAATGGCTTGAGGCCATGAGATCTGAGATGGATTCCATGTATGAAAACCAAGTTTGGATATTGGTTGACCCACCTGAAGGGGTTAAACCTATAGGGTGCAAGTGGGTTTTCAAAAAGAAAACCGACATGGATGGTAATGTACAAACATACAAGGGGCGATTAGTCGCTAAAGGTTTTCGCCAAATTCATGGTGTTGACTATGATGAAACCTTTTCTCCTGTAGCTATGTTTAAATCCATCAGGATCTTGCTCGCCATAGCTGCATTTCATGATTATGAAATCTGGCAGATGGATGTCAAAACAACTTTCCTTAATGGGAAACTTGAAGAGGATGTGTATATGACACAACCTGAAGGTTTTGTCGATCCAAAGGATGCTGAAAAGATATGTAAGTTACAAAGATCCATTTATGGATTAAAGCAAGCTTCTCGAAGTTGGAATCTTCGTTTTAACGATGTAATCAAAGAGTTTGGTTTTATCAAAAATGAAGATGAGCCATGTGTTTACAAGAAAGTTAGTGGGAAGACAATCACATTTTTGGTACTGTATGTGGATGACATACTTATCATGGGCAATGACATACCTACCTTACAGTCTATTAAGACTTGGTTAGGAAATTTTTTTCTATGAAGGACTTGGACGAAGCCACTTACATCTTAAGAGTCAAGATCTATAGAGATAGATCAAGACGATTACTAGGTCTAAGTCAAGGTACATATATAGATAAAGTATTAAAAAGGTTAAATATGGAAGAATCTAATAGAGGATTCCTACCTATGAGACATGGTATTTCACTCTCGAAGGAAATGTATCCTTCAACTCTACAAGAGAGAGAACACATGAGTAAAATTCCATATGCTTCTACTATTGGATCTATCATGTATGCCATGTTATGTACCTGTCCAGATGTCTCATATGCCTTAAGTATGACGAGCAGGTACCAAGTAAATCCCGCTAAAGGTCACTGGACCACAGTCAAGAATATCCTTAAGTACTTAAGAAGAACTAAGGATACGTTCCTAATATATGGAGGTGAGGAAGAGTTAAGTGTAAAAGGTTACACTGATGCCAGCTTCCAAACCGACAAGGATGATTCTCGATCGCAATCAGGTTTTGTGTTTTGCCTTAATGGTGGTGCTGTGAGCTGGAAGAGTTCAAAGCAAAGTATAGTAGCCGATTCTACAACAGAGGCTGAGTATATTACAGCTAGTGAGGCAGCAAAAGAAGCGGTTTGGATCAAGAAGTTCATTACTGAACTAGGGGTTGTGCCTAGCATATCAGATGCTATAGAACTCCGATGTGATAACAATAGAGCCATTGCACAAGCAAAAGAACCCAGATCTCACCAACGATCCAAACATATACTTAGGCACTACCATCTTATTCGAGAGATTATCGATCGAGGGGATGTAGAGATATGCAGAGTACCTATAGATGATAACATTGCTGATCCTCGACCAAGCCTCCGACATGTGCAGGAAGCATGATCGTCACACTAAGTCACTTGGTATTAGATATATAAGTGATTGTTCTTAGTGCTACTGGGAGATTGTAAGAGTATGCCCAAAGATCAATCACGAGATGGTTGTAATAACATACTTGGTTTATCATGTTTATTAATATAAGGCGTTGCCATTATTATTCTAGTTTCTTTTCTGTGTGCATAAATAAACTATTTTATAATAATGTCCTGAGAATAATATGATTATTCTCAAAAGATCTTTAGTCAAGTATTGTTGTTGGCTAGGACAATAATAATGCATTAAGACTAACATGTAGTTGATTGATGATAAAGAGTTGTCATTGATATTGAGTGTCAGAATCAATGAATGAATATGTGTGTTAGAGAACAACATATTGGACTGACCCGCTATGAGTATGTTTCTTGGATTATTATGTAATTGTCACAACATTACTCATAGTGATTAATATGTATATGATCTTCATACTTGAGATCATCTTTATCCCAACATCGTGAGTTGTATATTTTGATACAGTCAAACAAACACCGTGAATCTGGTTGTTCTATAAAGGCGATGTTGGATATACCACAATCTATGTTGAGGGATATAGTTGATCAAAATAGGATAAGTCCCTCCTACATAATGGGAGTAATATCTCAGGCCACTTGATTGAGTGAGGCTAGAAATGCATGGCCATGCTCAAATAAGTTGATATGAGATGTCATACTTATTTGTGTATCATAGTCTACTCAAGGTATCAAGAAACATGGGATAGACTATGCAAGTGTGACTATTCCATGACTTGTGTCCATTCCAAAGATATAGGACTTAAGGATTAATGCATGAAAGGTTAATCACAAAAGGTTATGTCGAATCATGACTTCTTGTAACTTAGGTAGCATTGATGCATTGCTAGATGCCACTCATTGTTTGTAACATTAGAATCGTTCTAATATTACTGCTAACGTTACAAGAACCTATAGGGTCACACCCTATGGTTGAAATGAACGAGGTAAAACATAGTTGGTATATTGCTTGGTTGTCACATAAATTAAATTAATTATAGAATTAATTTAATTGGGCAATCAAATTGTTGAACATACTATATATGTACAAGGATGTTGTACACATAATCAGAACATAATTTATTGATATATGAATTTAGTTCGTATATAAGTTTAAATAAATATAGTTTACCGAAATCTTTATTATAATTAATGTAATTATAATTTTTCGGTTAAACATTATTATATTTATTTGAATGATAATTATTATGTTCGGATTAATTTTAATGAATTAAAATTCGTTATAAATATATACCAATTAAGAGGGAGTTATATATAGCAAGGGTAAAAACCCTAAAAAGAATATATATATATAAAACTAGCCCGAAAATATGCAAAGTGGTCTAGCAGCCGTTTAGCAAAATACTTTCTGAAAATAGTTTTTTGGGATTTCTACCGTTCATTGTCAATCGGGTGGACTACGTAGAGGCCGACATCGGAAAAGGTTGCGGCTTGGTTCGATAGTGGTTTAGCATTCCTGTTGCCTAGGCATCGCTGTCTACTCAGATTGAAGTTTCGGTAATTTCGAAACCTTTTTATCACCCCGATTCGTTCCTTACACATGGATCCTTGGTTTGGATCGCCGGATTTTTAATTTTTCGCTGCGCCTTGGAGGCTTCGGTGTTCCAACATATATTATGTTGATCTGAAAAATAATATTATGTTTTACAAAATTTTGCATCGCAAGGAGGTAAAGTATTAGCTCTTAAAGAGCTTTTTATAGTTTGATACAATATTAGCTCTTCAGGAGCATGTAATTATTTTATTATATAACATTAATGAATATTTAATTTATTTTAAATAATATACACTTTTGCATTTCTTTTCAACATGAATGAGAAAAAAATTTGATCTTCAAAAACTTTATTTATTCATATAAAAATAAAATAAATAGGTATAAATAAAACATATATTAAACATAACAAATAATAAATTCATGTTACTAGTAAATCACTATGGTTAGATAATATTTATATATATATATATATATATATATATCATAACACAAAAAAAATACAAAATATTATAAGGTCAAATTAAAGTAACTTTACAACTATAAAAGTTTAAACATAAACATTTTCTAACATCCACCTCAATTGTGAAACTATCCAGACAAGGTGAATATCCTAAAGTTCATGACAAATAAATACTTTTACTCTCATTCCACAATAATCATATATTTTAAACAAAATTAAAATTAAATCAATCAATTCTATTAAAAATGAATCAATAAAAAGTAAAAACATTTACCTCCACATAAAAATCCCAATAACTAAATGCATGAAAAGTTTTAAAAATTCATAGAGTTACGGATAGAGAATTATATAAATTAAACTTCTTAATAGAAATCAAATCAAATTTCAAAAGAAGTTGATTAGACCGAATTAGGTTACCATAGATGAGAAGCTATGATAATAAACATACTTTGTAAAGAAGAGAAAAAGATCATCCCTAAGCAAATATCAAGTAGCCATTGATTCTAATGATTCTTAAACCAAACAATTAAATTTCAATGTTTGCATCTTAAGAAAATTTTGACACAAACTAAGAACATATTAATCATCCTTGTATGCATGGTCAACTTTAGCCTCATAGTAAAAATTTTCATCTTTTACCAAAAAATTATCCTCCGTTTCAACATTTTGGGATAACGAAACTTATCTCAATATTTTTTTTTAAATGAATGCTTTGATAAAGTTTTACTATATGCTAAAACATATGACAAGTACGTGACTAATGCAGTTTCATACCACATTGGTAGCATGAATTTTCAATAATCTTTGAATATTTTAACCACCATTTTCTTGTTTTTTCCTTATTATTCTTTTTCTAGTAGTTAGAAGTATCACCATTATAACCATCATGATAACAATTATTAGTACGTCTCCGACCTCATCCTCAATTACAACGAAAGCCACGATCTCTATATTTAAATTTTTCATAATTGTTATTTATTGTTACATTCACTTTAGGGAATGAAGCCTTTTTCACTAGAAGGCATGAGATTGTTTCAAAATACTTTTTAAAACCTTTTTTCACAATATTGTTGCTTTAGGAGCACATAAGATATTTCAATCATAACAAGCTTGTAATACCCTAAACCCAGCCTAAAAGTTTAGACCGAATCCCAGATACTACATTGATCACCGAAGTGATAGTAGAAAAATTATTTTACAAGTCAATTTATATGTCGGTTTATAATACTTAATCGTTTAAAACCAGTCAGTAAAATTACAATTGAGATAGTGTATATATATAAGCGGAATAAAAACGATTAAAACTTAACTTGAAATTTGTACCACAGCTTTGTAAATATCTTACAATTCAAAACCTAATAATCAAATAGATACTGAAAATGCAAACTGATAATAATTTATTTTCACCAAGACTGTCCGAGACCTTCGCACACTGAGTCCAACATCAAATTTTAGAAAAGGTACCTGAAAAGGAAACACTAAGAGGGGGTGAGCTACTCGAGCTCAGTATGAGTTCTAAAACGGTTAAAACAGATTTTAGAAAATAACACCAAATGGTAGTTCAAAACAAACATACCTATAGATGTAAGTAGAAACAGATACCAGACAAAGAACCAATGTCCCAACATGCAATCAGAACAGATCACACCAAGTCACACACAGACAGATAGAATACAATCAACTGATACTACAGACAAATCTCATAAATAGATGCAAATGAAGTGCAATTAGAAAATGAAAACCCACCCATCCAGCCAACACACCTCTTCGTCCCCCGATCACACCACAAAAGAGCTATTAAAACTCATCCAACCAATCAATCCAATTAGAACCTCGAAAGGCCCATCCAACCCTACACTCCACATATGTGGACTAAGCCATTTAGATAATAACATGCAGCAGAGCTGGCGTATGTGATGTACAGTGCAATGCAGTAATCCATTGTATAGTCCTGTTACAGTTATACTTCCAGATCAGATAATAGTACACAGCAAAGCTGACGCACACGCAGTATAGTGAAATAAACCGCCATACGAATATAATGCAGTAAAACTACCAGATCAGATCAGAATCAGACTCCCTTCTCTTCACAATCCCACCCAAAATCCTTTACTTTCATGCAAGTGTATGCATACACACAAATTCAAAGCACAGAGACACTTAGACAAACAGTCAGACAGAACAGATATGCAACACATCCTATAGAATAGGTTCAGAATCATACACCACGCACACAATCATCACAGATATCGAGTCTTAAGCACCCTCACTAAACTTAGCTAAGGGTCAGAGCACACATAAATACATTTTCGGATCAGAAATGCACTCAGAACTAATATAAGTGCCTAAGGACCACACGCCCGTGTGTTCTGGCCATGTGGAATTGCCTAGGCCGTGTGGGATGTTAAAACCCCGTGTAAAAAGAGGCACATGGCCGTGGGACTATGGCACGTACCCGTATGGACCAGGAACATGGCTGTGGGGACAAGTCGTGTAACTCTCTGTCCATTTACACTAAATTTGAGTATAGGGCTGACAAGGTCGTGTGAGGGTCTCACACGCTCGTGTGCCTACTAAACACGATCTTGTGTTCAAGACACACGCCCATATGAGATCCCTAAATCCCTAAATTAGCCACACGACCGTGTGGGATCCTTAATTCCCAAACTCACACGTCCGTGCCCAGAGGACACGGCCATGTAAAAATCGATAATTTTTCCCAAGTTGACCACACGGCCATGTGGCCAGGTCGTGTGGCACCAAATCTTGCCCGAAAACCCTAATCCCTAATTACACATGGTTGTGTGAACAAGCACACGCCCGTGTAGCCACCCTTATGGTCACAAAACCACCCTAAAATAGCCTGCAAAATGTGAATTTCACCCTCAAACACTCCCTAACCCCCATTAAGATCAACACATACTATAGTAATTCGAATTTGGTGTAATTTAGTATCCAATCCACATTACGATCGCCTCATAATCGAAACCCACACACAAATTTTCCCCAAATTAAATAATTCACAAATAGAGTTGAAGAGTTTCGAACCCACACCTGTTTTGATAATCGAAGATGTCTTGATGCCGACTCGATGACAAAGAAAAAACGAAGCTCTGCCGAAACCACCACACCACCGATTCAAAAAGAAAGAAGCCAAGGAAAGAAACAAAAGCCAAAAATAAGAGAGGAAATAAAACGTGAAGAGGAAAAGAAAAATAATAACCATAAAAATAAAAACAAAACTAAAATACAATAAATAATTAAAAATATTCACTTAAAACAAAACAAAATAAATTGCCTCTCCAAAAATGCACCCTCAAAGATTCAAACCCATATCCTTGAGGCAAACAACCAACTACCAGACCAGCAAGCTCATTCTAACACTTAAACGCGACACTAAACTCAATAGCATCACCAACTCACTGACCTTAACCACAAAACCCAAAACTTCTAGCCTCAAAATTTGGGGCGTTACAAAGCTTTAGATAGTATTATAATTTTCTAATGGTCAAATCATTCTTTCAAATTATTACGCAATTAAATAGTCAAGAGGATTTTTTGTAATTAGATATTCCACTTTTAATCCTTCATTTAGATCATGTTGGACAAAAACAATGGTTTTTTATTAAACCAAGCTTTATTTGATAAAAGATTTTAAAATAACAAATTAAAGTGTTTTTTAATATAAGTTAAAATTGACAAAATGATTTTTAAGTTTGAAGTCTAAGAAATAAAACTTTGAATATTTACATTAAACTCTTAGAAAATTTTGAAATAATTTTAAAATCAAGTGAAAATGATTTTGACCAATTCAAAATTATTTCAATCAAGTTAAAATTATTTTAACACATCAAAATGATTTTCAAACAAGTCAGAATTGTTCCAGGCCAAAAAGTATCAATACCATTTGCACAAGTATCGATATTTTTGAAATTATCGATACCCTTAGAAAAATCAAGACCGAACATGCATTCTGTTTTCAGGAACCCTAGAAATTATCGATACCATTTTCCGAGTATCGATACTTTTCTGAAAATAATCAATACCTTTCTTAAAAATGATATCAAAATAGCTTTCTATTTCTTTTAAACCCTAGAAAGTATCGATTCGGTATCGATACCTATTTCAAAAAGTATCAATAAATTTTTTTTGGCATCGATTAATAAATCCCAACGGTCACTAAATCAACATTTATTAAAAAAATCTATACCCTTTTATTTAGTATTGATACTTACAGTTGCAGGTGAAATAAATGTTCTAGTTTTATATCCCCAACGACCATATTCACTACACCAACAACTTCAACAGTTGGAAATCTATTAGGGGGTCTAAATACCATCCTCTGAAGAATTACAACATTAAGAAAAGTACTTTCAAGCAAAAATCATCAATTAAACAACCTTAGAGCTTAATACTTTCACATTCTTCTTATATACACTTATGAGCTTAATCTTTATTCTCTTTCTCAAGTGTTTTTTATTGTATTTGAGTTTCATTTTGCAAACAACTTAATATTGTAAGGATTGTTTCTTTGTTTGCTTATTTGTATCTCTTTGAGAGGATTTGTAACTTAAGATTTGGGGTAGACATCTTAAGGAGTTGTAAGGTTAAACCTTGTCTTCAAAGGTTGAACAAATTAGTGAATTTGGAAAAATCCTTAGTGATGTAAAGCTAAGGTAGTGGAGTAAGCAATTGGAACCACTCTAAATTGTTTGTGTTCATTGTTTCATTTTTTGTCTTTGCTTTCACCAAAATTTTTAAAGGCCAATTCTCCCCCTCTTGGCATTTTCGGTTTGTTCCATCGAGCTAATATTTTTGCTTTATTTATATACAAATTCAAATTCATTTATACTCACAAATCGTGTGTGGCTCTATTAGAAATAATCTAATAGGCAAGATAGTTATCATATCAATAACATATGTTATGAAAGATATACATATTTAAGCAAAAATATTCAAGTTGTTAATACTTCAATCTTATTCAAAGTCTTAGATCATAAATAAGCATACCATAGAATAAATAAAACATAAATTCAAACTTAAATATGAAAAAAAAAGTAGCATCATTTTTAACTTTTTTTTCATTAAGAATGTTGAAATCTCAAAATCTTTTAAGCACACATAAAAAATTATACACTTTAAAATTGTTGTAACGCCTTTAATTTTAGGGCTAGAAGTTATAAATTTGTGGTTAGGGTCAGAGAGAGGTGTACTATTGTGTTTAGTTGCACGTTTAAGTGGCAGAATAGGTCTGCTGGTTTGGTGGTTTATTGTGTATTAATTTGTCTCTAGGTTCTAGGTTCGACTCATTGTGTGTACTTTTTGGAGGAATATTTTTATTCTATTTTGTTTGTTTTGTTTTAATTTAAAATATATAATTATTTAATTTTTTTTCTTTTTTCCTGGACATTCTCCTCTTCTTTTTCTCTCTGTTTCTTTTTTTTGTTTCTCTTTTACTTTTTCTTTTAATTAATTCTTAAAAACAATTTTGCTGGCTGATTTCAAGAATTTTGTTCCTCCATCGTCGAGTCAGTGTCTAGGCATCTTTGATTGTGAATTAGATTTGGGTTCCTTATCTGTCTAATGTATTTGTGAATTCTCGTTTCGACTTTGTAAAAGTTGGCATTTTATGCGTGTGTTCGCAAATCGATTATTTACGATGTGGTATCACTATTTTATGCTTAGAATTTGTATGATTTGGTATAATTTCAAACTATCGAGGGCTGGGAAGTGTTTCATGGGTGAAAGCATATTTTTCGGGGCTGTTTTAGGGTGGTTTGTGACCACACGAGTGGCCACACGGGCGTGTGCTAATTTACATAGCCGTGTACAATTAGGAATTTGGATTTTCGGGCAAAATTTGGTGCCACACGGCCTGGCCCACGGCCATGTGGTCGATTTACACACGACCGTGTCCCCTGGGCAAACGGGTATGTGTGTTTGGGAACTAAAGATTTAATGTTTTGGCGCCACATGGTCGTGCAGCTAATTTGGGGATTTAGGGATCCCACATGGGCGTGTGTTTTGGACACATAGTCATGCCTGGTGGGCACACAGGCATATGAGACCCTCACATGGCCGTGTCTGCCTTGTACTCTATTTTTAGCACAATTGGACAGTGAGTTACACAGCCTATTCACACAACCGTGTCCCTGTTTCATACGGGCGTATGCCTCTACCACACAGTCGTGTGCCTCCCTCCACACGGGCGTTTTGACCCTCATATGGCCTAACTTTTCCCACACGGCCCTGTGATTCTAAGTCACTTATTTGGTTCTGTATATGTTTTTGATCTGAGAATGTGTCTATGTAACGCCCCCTTACCCGAGACCATCGCCGGAGTCGAGCACGAGGCATTACTAAACTTATTTGAGCACTTAAACAAATTCAAACAATTTATATCATACTTTCCAGACAAGCTGTCCAACTGCATCATAGTCGCTAAAAAAATCATATCTTGAGTTACAAAACTCGAAATCAAAATCCGTAAATTTTCCCTGAATCTAAACTCATATAAATACTTACTAAATTTTTTCTAGAATTTTTTGTTGGGCCAATTAGTACAGTTTATTAGTTAAAGTCTCCCCTGCTTCAGGGTTCAGCTACTTTGACCCTTGTGCACTACGAATAAAATTTATCCCTGTACAGAATTCAAATAACTACGCCGTTTATTTTTTTTTAAAATAGACTCAATAATGAATCCATACATATATAGTATGACTCCTAATTATTTTTTTAAAATTTCTAATGATTTTTACAAATCAGAATAGGGGAGCTTAAAATCAATCTGACCTTATCTCACAACAATTCAAATATCTCCTGATATGAAAGTCTTTTGCTTACACCGTTTCTTCTATGTGAAAGTAGATTCAATAAGCTTTAATTACATATTTTATTAAACCTTCAATTAGATTTTCATAATTTATGGTGAATTGTCAAAATCAACTACTGCTATTAACCAAAAACTGTTTTAGTACAAAATATTGTTAACTAGTTTATAACATTTTTACTTCAATTCATTTAAACTCTATACATGCCATATAAATCTTTAAACATAAAATAAAAGCTACCGGAATTGATCTGGATAGTGTGTCTTGTTGTGTTGATCCGATCTACCAACTTCACTTCACTTCAATCTATATAAAAATATTAAACACACACAAGTAAGCTTATTGAAGCTTAGTAAGTTCATAGGTTTAAAAGTAATGCTTACCAAACATAATATTTCCAAACAATACCAAAACATTCACAAAGTTTCCTGCCATTCACAACCACTGTTATAATACTTCACGTAGTTGATCTCAACATTAACAACTATTCAATCTCTTTCATTTGGTTCACTTCTCTTGTATTTTTTATTATCAAATTAGGAAACGGCTTACGAAATTGAGTACGTCGTCGTTCAGTGCCACGATTCATAACTCAGTATGATTTTTCCTCATTGAAATACCATACCTACATTTTACATCTCGGTATGGGAAATGCCATACCTACATTTCTTAACTCAGTATGGATTTGATAATACCATACCTACATTTCACAACTCGGTATGGATGATACCATACCTACATTTCACACTTTGCCATGGAACAACCATGGTCTTATTCGTCAATTCATCACATGTCACTATACGAACGTACTCAATTCCTGCGTTTTTCCTAATTTGCATTTTCCACATTTATTCTTTCATTAACGAAATTTTCACAATCCCACAACAAATTCATATATAATAACACATTATATCATTCAATCATTCACAAATAAACATTTAAATTCAACCATATGAACTTACCCGACTAATTTGTAGAAGATATTGAAATCTAGGGACTATTCCGCAACTTTTTCTTTTCCTCGTTCTTCTTTGGATTCTTGATCTATAATATAAAATATTTTCACTCATTAGCATTTATTTGATTTCTATTTCACTTCACAATTCATGCTCTTCAACTTTTGAAATTGCACTTTTACCCCAAAATTTTTAGTTTTAACAATTTAGTCCCTGCTCAATTCACCTATCAATTAAACCAAATTTTCTCAATTAACACTTTATTTTATCATTATAAACTATTTCAAAACCTTTTAAATTCTTAATTTCAACACCAACCTTCAATTTACAACTTTTTCACAATTAGGTCCTAAATACCATTTTCTATCAAAATCACTTAATAAAACCACCTTAGTATGAAATTAGAACTTAAATTTCATAATAATTCATCATAAAATTCCCTTACCCACCCAGGGTAACTTCCAATTTCACTCATAAAATCAAAAACTAATGAATTCTATAAGTGGACCTACTTGTAAAAGTCATAAAACATAAAAATTATCAAGAAAAAGCAAGAATTAAACTCACATGATATAAAAATATGAAAAAAAAGCTTTCCCCAGACCTCCTATGGCGTTTTGGCTGAGAAAATATGAAGAGATATCTAGATCTTTCAATTTTGTCCTTATTTTATATGTTAAAATTGTAAAATCTCCAATTTTGCCCTTATTTCCCTTATTTTTCTGCTGATTTTCTTGCCCTTGCCGTCCAGCCTATTCACTTTTAGGCTTAATTTCCCTTTAAATCCTCTTTCTTTTAACACTTGAGCTATTTAATCCTTTTAGCAAATTTTATTTTTATTACAATTTAGTCCTTTTTATTTAATTGACTACCCAAACGTTAAAATTTCTCAACCAAACTTTAATACTAGCTAAATGACACTTCATAAATATTTATAAAAATATTTATAGCTCGATTTTCAAATTCGAGGTCTCGATACCTCATTTTTGACCCGTTTGACCTAATAAATTCTTTTAATTCACCAATTCACAAATTCTTCTAAATTCTTACTTGACTCATAAATATTTAATTACTATCTTGTTCAATCTTACTTTTCAGATTTAGTGATCTCAATTCACCATTTCCGACACCACTGAAAATTAGGCCGTTATAGTCTATGTATGTTTCGACCATGGCTGAACTTTAGCGATGATGGCTAAGATTTCTAATCTGGGCTTCAGCTTATGTGTTATTTGTGGCTGAGGTGTGAGATGTTTGACTCTGAGTCCGGTTTGCTGGGTGTGTGTGCATATCTACTTCTGTTTGATTTTCTGTTGACGTGTTCAGTATTTTTGTAGGTTTGAATGCATACATGCACTTGCGTTAAGTATTTTGGGTTTGGTTGTGAAGAGAAGGAAAAATGTTTCTATTTTGATCTAGCATTTTAACTGCAAGCTTATTTGTACAATGGTTTACCGCACTGTATCGCACGTACGTCAGCTTTGCTGCGTACCATTATCTAATCTGGCAGTTTAAACTACATCATGACTGTACAGCGGACTACCGTATTACACTATACTGCATATACTCCAGCTTTGCTGTGTATTAATATCTGAGTGACATAGTCTATATACATGGTGTGTAGGGTTAGATGGGCCTTTCAAGGTCTTACGTGGTGTGTTTTGGTTGGATGAGCTTAATCAACTCTTATTGGGTGTGATCGGGGGACGGAGAGATGTGTTGGCTAAATGGATGGGTCTTTTTACTTGACTGCATTTCATACGCATCTGTTTGAGTGATCTGGGTGCAAGATTATCTGACTGTATTCTGTCTGACTGTGTGTAATTTGGTGTGCTTGAGTTGTTACGTTCTGTTGGGACGTTGGTTCCAAGTATGCTTTTTAATTTATTAAGTGTCTGTCAGTCGGTTGCTCTCTGGAATTGAGTTCTGTAATTTTGTTTTAAGTCTCGTTTTAAACTCACACTGAGCTCGTTTAGCTCACCCCCTTAGTGTTTCTTCTTGTAGGTACGCTCGATTTTGGTAGCTGTACTCTGTATGTGGAGGTCTCGGATAGTCTCTGTTGAAAATAATTTATCAGTTATCTTTTCAGCTTTTGTTTGGTTTACCATTTTGATCAGTAGGATTTTATAAAAACTGTGGTACAAGTTCTATTTGAAAATTACCGCTCGTACATTTTATTTCATTTATATATTAAGCTTAACTATAATTCTTTTATTTGAAAGCCCACGTTAAATTATTTTTGGTTTGTCAAACTTAAAATGTGGTAGTGGGAATTGAGACAATATGTTTTATAAACTTTTTCTACGATCACTTTGATGATCAATGTAACCCCCGAGATTCGGTCTAAACTTCTAGGCCGGGTTTAGGGTGTTATAATTGTTGCTTCAATAAGGACATACCTCTCAATTGCTTGTTCTCTAACAAAATATTGGATACTATCAAGCAAGCTCGTGCTGATAACGTATTATGAAATAATAATAATAATACAAAGAACACAACAATAATAGATGAGAATACAGGGGATTTCTATGACATTTCTCTTCTTTATCATCATCATTACAAGTAGTAAACTCCTATATAGAGAGATTAGACTCCTCATTTTCTAATATATAAATAGAAAAGGGGTTACAAGGAGATGAAAGGTGAAGAGTTAAGGAAGATGAAAGGTGAAAAGTTAATTATAATGAAAATCTACTTAATAGCATTCATAACAATAATTATTTTTTTAATTGATTTGGATGTTGTATAATTTTATAGTTGTCTATCTTTATGATTGTAATTTTTTTTTGTTCTAAAAATATTATTTTGATTATGTTTACATATTTTTACCATTGTTAAGTAAAGTTATATTCAAAAATAAATATTATCATGAGTAAGGGTTAAGAGGTTGTTCAAATTTAGATATATAATCTGAGGGTTAAAAGCTCGGAGCTTTCGCTCGTTGACACCAACAAGAAATCATCACCCCTTTCGTTGGTCAAATTAGCACCAATTATATATTCTATGTTACTCGCAGCAGCCCTTTTATTTTGCAGTTTGTAACAATCTACTTTGACTTAACCTAACTTTTTACAATAGCGACACCTCTTGTCTTACTTCCTTGATGCTACCAAAACAGAGGCTTGCCTATTTACCTTGCTATCCAAACCAAAATCATGTTCGAGTTTGTCTTTACTCAACAAATGACACTTCACATCCTCAAACGGGAGATTATCCCTACAATAAATCAATGTTTCCCTGAAAGATTTGTATGAAGTGGGTAAAGAGCACAATAATAGTATAGCCTAATCTTCATCGTCAATCTGAACCTCAAGGTTATTTAAATCATTCAAAAAAGTAATAAATTGACTGATGTGATCTCTAAGAAGCTCACCTTTGTTCATGCGAAACGTGAATAGACGTTTTAACACTAAACGATTGGCCAAATACTTAGTCGCATAAAGGGTTTCTAATCTTTTCCATAAGGCAAATGCGATTTTTTCCATCAATACCTCCTGCAATTCCCTATTTATGAGGCACAACTGGATTGCAGACAAGGCCTTTTCATCAAACTCTTCCCATTCTGATTGATCTAGATTCTTAAGCTTTTTCCTGATAATGACCTTTTTCAAGCTGGCATGAATAAGAATTGCCATCATCTGAACTTACCCCATATTGAAATTTGTGACACCATCGAACTTCTCAATGTCAAACCTTGTTGCTTCCATATCTGAATAGACTGATCTTGGGAAATCAAAATAGCTCTGATACCAATTTATTAAGGACAAATCCGGTTAAGCAGCAAATAAGTAAAATAACCAAGAAATTAAAAAAATCGAACACAAATATTTTACGTAGAAAAACCCTTTTGATGAGGATAAAAAATTACGAGTAAAGATAATTTTACTAAAACAGAAAAAGAACGAAAAATACAAAAGATGGAGATAAAACTAAACCCTGAAACTCGAAAAACGAAAACTCTTAAAACGTAAATACAAAATTCTCTGAAAGCTTGTAAAAGCTAATACCTAAATGTGTTATGGGTTTTGTCACTTTTTCTAAGGTTATAAAAAAATCTATTTATAGGCTAAATTCATAGGTCAAATAATAATAAAATAATTTACACTAATCAGACTTTGATTGAAACAAATAATTAAAGTTTAACTAGAAAAAGAAAATCGAAAAAAATTAGATGAAACATCGCCACGTGGCTTATCGGCTCATCACGACGTCATCTTTTACTTCGCCATTTAAAAGTTGTCGCGTCATCGGGACGAGGAGCTCCTCCTTGTTGTGACGTTGTAGTCTGATTGTGCCCAAATTTGACCGAAATGCAAGATATGCACGACAAATCTCAGCCAAATAATCAAAGAGCTCACTCTTCAAGTTGGATTTTACAAAAAAAAGAAAAAGAAAAAGAAAAAAAACTTCTCCTAATAACAATACACTCAGTAAAAAGAGAAATTGTGATGAATTTCTCGATTCTACAACAAAGTCGGGGAAGAGAGCTAACCATTTTATCAAATTTGAAGAAGAAACTTTATGAGCTTTATGTTAAGAATTAAAATATGGTCTAATTTATAAGATTACCACACAATATATCTATTTTAAACTTTGGGAATAAAATTCTATATTAATGAATATATATATATATATATATATTTACATTTTAATACATTCACTAATTATTTTATATTATTTCTTTAACTATTGGTTATTTTGCTTTATGTTTTGAAAGAAAATGTTAGCATTTTAATATTTTATATCAACTAATTGCTTTTTTAAAAATAAATATGTTAATATTTAGTTTAATCACCCAAAATGTAATATTTTACTTATGAAATATCATTAAAACTAAAAAATTATTAACTTGTAATGACTATTCATCTAAGTTTTACATTGTTAATCTTATAAACATTTTTTTTATTCTTTTGGAATAATATATATTGAAAAATATAAATTGTAGTAATTAGTATTATTTTGAGGTATACATATACATATATATATATATATATTTAATGCAATAATATTCTAATTAAATTCTAATAAAAATACATTATATTATTACCTTATATACCAGGATGTGTCCCACAAATCAAGTGAATAATTATAGTACACATTGATACCTGCACAACAAAAACTTATTTGTGAATTTAAAGCATTTTTAAAAAAAAAAACTTATTTTTAAAATAAAACATTTTTAATTTGACAAGCTTTTAAATTTTTTATTTTGAAATTTTTTTTAATTATTATATTGCTCTTAATAAGAAAATCTAAGAATTGATATATTTAAAAGGGAGATTTAAATTATTATATTTATGTCAGCAATCCACAATTCTAGAACCAAAAACTTATACATGATAATTTTAATAAATGGTCAACGACGACTAAAATGATTAGTTTTATAGTTTTTCCACACCTTCTATTTTACATATAAAATTCTTCTTCATTCTAATCGTTTAACATGCTAAGATTGCACTAAACTATACATATTAAAGATATAAAACATTCACATCATGAATTCTTTTTTAAATTTATTTTTATTTTAAGTTTATTTTAAATATTAATTTTTTTAATTTATATAAACTATCAAATTTTAAACATTAAAAATTTATATTATTTTGTTTTTACTTTCTTAATCATCAAATTTTATAATAAATAAATATAAAATATTAAAATTGATACATAAAGAAAAACCTATTGCCATCTTTTTTGGCCATCAAATATCAAACCTTAATTCCAGTTTCCAAAGTTACTTTTATCAATTCAGTAAGAAATTGATTTATACTTTTTTAAAATTTTAATTATTGTGATTTAAAAAAACCATTTCTCCCTTTCTTTTTTATTAACCATCATAATGGTTGTTTAATTTTATAAAAAGAAGTTATTTAGTTTTTAATTTTTATTTGTTATTTTTAGTTTTTAATTTTGTAATATTTGAGAAATCATCTTAAAAAGAATAAAAAATTTAACATTTATTATTTTTACTAACATGACATATATATGAATTGTCACATGAATATTACATAAACAATTAATTAATTTTTTAAAATTTAAAAAATTATTAAAATTTAACTATTATAACAAATAATTGTTATAAAAAGGAAAGGGAGAATATAGAATAAGAGGGAGGTGGTGTGGCGAACAAGCATTGGGGGTAAAGACTAGGGGTGAGCATTCGATTAAGTTAAAAAATTTTAAGTTAGTTGATTTAACGAATCCTAATTTAACAGCCGAACTCAATTTGAATTTTTTTCGAATCGAGTCAATAGATTTCAAGTCGAGTTAACAATCCTATTATTTATACTCAATGTTGAATTTACATGGACGAAATATTTAATTAGTAGACAAAGTATAAGATTATTTAACTACATAAACAATATTATGGTTTTGCTTTTAACTTAATGGATAAACATTTATCAAAACGACATAATTTTACCTTTACTTATTCAGATTTTCGAATAACTCGATTGCGTAATTCATATTCGAGTTAAATAAAAAATTTTGATTTTTTTATTCAAATTGATCCGAATAACTCGATTAACTCAAACAATTTAATTTAAAATTTGATTTTTTTTATCAAATTTTTTGAATCGAATCAGATTTTACTCATCGAAGAAAATATTTAGGGATGAAGAGTTTTTTAACCAAAATAATTTGTGGAAATTTAAAAAATGCAAAATCGATCTAATTGATGTATATTTTTAAATTTATGCTTAAGACTGATAAAATCAACTTTGGAAATTGAACTAGAGAGCTGACAAATTGGGAAATCTGTTTATACATTGCATTTTAAAAGAAGTATTAGTTTGATAATTAGTTAAAGGGTAAATTATAAAAATAGTTATTTTTATTTGTCTTATATTATATTTTAGTTATTTATATTTGAAATGTTACGTTTTAGTCACTTATGTTATTATTTTGTTACGAAGTTGTCATCCTACCATTAAGTTTCATTATCTCCCTAATGGCAGTCCTTAATGACAATCCAAATAGGTTTTAAATACCAACTTGAATGTCTTACGTGGGAGCCCAAATTAAATTTATTTAATTAAAAATATATTTTCATCTCAACAATTGAACATTCAAGTTAGTATTTAAAACCCATTTAGACTATCATGTAGGATTCTTGTTAGGAAGATTAATAGAGTTTAATAGTAGAGTGACTATTTCGTAACAAAATAATAACGTAAATAACTAAAACATAATATTTTAAATATAAATGACTAAAATATAATTTGAAGCAAATAAAAGTTACTACTTTTATAATTTATCTATAATTAAAAGATGTATTAGATTAGAAAAAATTAATAAAAAATTCAAAGCCAAATATAAAAATGAAGTGGGCACACTAATAAATAAAGTAGCTATGGTAAATATATATATATATATATATATATGAACTTCATTATTAAATAAAAGCCGTTAATTTTTTTCCCTCGTGAAAATTGTAAATGGGTGTGTACTGTATACTGTAGGTGCGTGGACACAGATTATTAAATGTTAGTGTACTTTAGGGGTGTGGAGAAGATAGGTGTTTTGACCATTTCAGTCATTTTTTTTAGTGTTGCAGGGGACATTTTGGGGAATTTGTTATGGGTGATGATTGCTTCTACAACTTTTAATTATTATTGTAAGCAGATTTAAAAATATCTGTCATTGGTGTTTTATAAAACTAATTAGATTCCCGTGTTTCACGACGGTAAGTCCAATTATCCACGTAGACTGAAAGTTTAAAGTGGTAGATAGGGTAAATTTTATTTATTCAAATTGAAAATTTAATTAACTTATCACTTGTTTTTTTTATGGAATTTAAGTATTTCTAAGTTGAGATGTCCTCATAGTATTTGAGGATTTATCTTTTAGATTTAAAATGCACATTGAATCACTTGAAAACTCAAGTTATGATTATATTTTAGTAAAGATTACGCGAGTAAAATTTATGGACGAGATTGTTACAAAAATTATGAGTTTCAAGATTTTAATTCGAATTTAAACCATATTGTGTTCGATTTTTAAGCTTAATTTTTATTATATATTAGCCTAATATTTTATTTATTAATTTTTATTAATTCATTATTTATTTATTCCGAATTTTATTTATATCTTCAAGTATTTTAAGTTATTGAGGAGTTTTATGTAAAAAAGGGAGTGTAGTTTAAAACTACCTTTTATTTAGATTAATTAGAGTTTCAATATACTTGAAATTTTTATTTGGATGTACTTAGTTAGCCTATATAAAGACCTCTTCAGCCAATTCTCTCTTTGAGTTAATAAAATTTTCTTTTAAAAGAGTTTTAACAATCTTTTCATATTGTGGAGATTATTTTCAAATTTTTCTTATCTAATTTTCTTTCTTGGAGGGAAAATTAGAGTTTTTTTGAAGGGGGTTTTAGATTCATCTAGTTTCCAAGGCTCCTTAAGACCTCTATACGCCACTTTCCATCTATTTTTAAAGGTAAGCAAAATCTAATTCGATTCAAAAAACTTGATAAAAAATTTAAATTTTGAATTAAATAGTTCGAGTTTTTGAGTTAATTGAGTTATTCGGATCAACTTGAATAAAAAATCAAAATTTTCGGTTTAACTCAAATATAAATTACATAATTCGAGTTATTCAAAAATTTAAATAAAAAAAAGACAAAACTACGTCGTTTTGATAAATCTTAAATTAATAATTTTAATCCATCAGCCTTACTTTCCTTCCCATCATTCCAAATCCCCCACCCCCCATTTTTCTTTTCTCTTTTACTCAAAAGCTTTGATTCTTTCCCCACGCTCGCCCCCCACTTTCACTTGTTTACCCATTGTTGGCTTCTTGTTTGGTCCCATGACCATGGTCCTACAGGCCACAACCACCATCAATTGTTTAAGGTGAGACTATAACTTTTTTTTTGGCTTTGTGCATATGAGTGAGTGAGTGTTTTCACGTTTGGTTCTGCAATGACTTTGTGCCGAGAACATGAGAGATTTCATTCTAGAACAATAAAACCTTGTATATTTTATGTTTCTCCTTAGTTCTCTGTTTGGTTCTCACGATATTTTAGTTTTTGCTATTAATCTAAAAACCTTTTCTTTGTAGAACAAACGTTAATTGTCAATACTTTAGGCTTCATTGTTTTCATGTTTTCCTTTGACTTTTCATTGCTTTTTCAGCAAACCACTTATGTCTTTATACATATCAAACTGCTTCATCAGGGAAGATGAGAATTGAAATTTGCAACATATCATAACATATAGCTTGACTTTTCAATATGAAAGCTCACCTTCAACTGGGTCTCTGCTCTGATTTTTTGAGTTTATTTATTTATTTTTCCATAGTTTGAAAATATATTTAACTAAAGCTTACAAATGTTGAGATTCTTTATCACACAGACTTCAACTTTTACTTACCAATTTAAGAAATATCCCTCCTTTTTTGTTTAGCACTTTGCGTGTAGATATACCTTTTTTATATTTACATATAATTTATTTACTTTAGATGATGCTTCAGAATGGTAAAAGATCCAACTTTAAACTTACTTGAATCATGTTGGCTTAGAGTCTTTTTTTTTTTCCTTGTTAATTACTATAAGAGATGCATGAACTGATCTTGAAAAAAGGAGAAAAAGTAATTTTTTGTTAGTTTGGCAATTTGCAATTTGCATGGCAATACCAAAATACCTATAAACTCTATTGTAAGCGGAGATATTATTGGATTTATAAACGGTTTGTTCCATCATTTTAAATTCTACAATAATTTTACAAGTTAAAAATGAATAATAAATGTAGAAATCCTAAAATTTTGGCAAATAATGCTATTGTAGCCTTCGTTTCTTATGAGTTATCATCCTTAATTCATTTTTAATTTTTTTTAATTATTAATAACGTTATATATATATATGTTGGAACGCCAGTGCCTCCAAGGCGCAACGGAAAAATAAAATAATTAAAAACATTCCGGCGATCCAAACTATGGATCCATGTGTAAGGAACGTATCGGGGTGATAAAAGGTTTCGAAATTACCAAAACTTCAATCTGAGTAGACAGCGACGCCTAGGCAACGGGAATCCTGAACTACTATCGAACCAAGCCGCAACCTTTCCGATGTCGGCCTCTACGTAGTCCACCCAGTTGACAATAAACGGTAGAAAAATCTCAGAAACTATTTCAGTGATTTTTATGCTTGACGGCTGCTAGACCCTTTAGCATAGTTTCGGGCTTATTTATATATTATCTCTTTAGGGTTTTTACCCTTGCCATATATAACACCCTTTTAATTGATATATTTTTTAATGAATATTAATTCATTAAAATTAATCTGAACATAATAGTCATCATTAAAATAAATATAATAATGTTTAATTGAAAATTATAATTACATTAATTATAATAAAGATTTCAGTAAACTATATTTATTTAAACTTATATACGAACCAAATTCATATACTAATGAAATTATGTTCTGATTATGTGTACAACATCCTTGTACGTATAGTATGTTCAACAATTTGATTGCCCAATTAAATTAATTCTATAATTAATTTAATTCATCTGACAATCAGAATACAATACCAACTATGTTTTACTCCGTTCATATAGGTTCTTGTAACGTTAGCAGTAATATTAGAACGATTCTAATGTTACAAACAATGAGTGGCATATAGCAATGCATCATTGCTACCTAAGTTACGAGAAGTCATGATTCGACATAACCTTTTGTGATTAACCTTTCATGCATTAATCCTTAAGTCCTATACCTTTGGAATGGACACAAGTCATGGAATAGTCACACTTGCATAGTCCATCCCATGTTTCTTGATACTTTAAGTGAACTATGATACACAAACAAGTATGACATCTCATATCAACTTATTTGAGCATGACCATGCATTTCTAGTCGAACTCAATCAAGTGGCCTAAGATATTACTCCCATTATGTAGGAGGGACTTATCCTATATTGATCAACCATATCCCTCTACATAGATTGTGGTATATCCAACATCAGTCTTTATAGAACAACCAGTTATGATGTTCGTTTGACTATATCAAAATATACAACTCACGATGTTGGGATAATGATGATCTCAAGTATGAGGATCGTATACATATTAATCACTATGAGTAATGTTGTGACAATTACATAATAATCCAAGAAACATACTCATAGCAGGTCAGTCCAATATGTTGTTCTCTAACACACATATTCATGCATTGATTTTGACACTCCATATCAATGACAACTCTTTATCATCAATCAACTACATGTTAGTCTTAATGCATTATTGTTGTCCTAGCCAACAATAATACTTGACTAAGGATCTTTTAAGAATAATCATATTATTCTCAGGACATTATTATAAAACAGTTTATTTATGTACACAGAAAATAAACTGAAATAATAATGGCAACGCCTTATATCAATAAACATGATAAATCAAGTATGTTATTACAACCATCTCGTGATTGATCTTTGGGCATACTCTTACAATATATTCATTTTTTCTCATGTTACATAGTTTGCCAATGATAGATATGAATTTTTGGTGTCTATTGAAAAAAAGGACACGATTATTGATTTGTTTATAGCTAAACTTTGTACATATAGTTGAATGAGGTATGTACAGGGGCGAACCTAGGAGGGGTTGGTTGGGGCCTTGGCCTCCCTAAAATAGAAAATTTCCTATTTAGGCCTCTTTAAGTCTTTAAAATTTTAAATTAATAAAGGTAAATTTGTATTTTGGCCCCCCTAAAAATATAAAAAAAATTGATTTAATCATTTAAAAATTATAAAGATATAGTCTATTAAAATGATAAAATTATATTTTTTGTACTGTAAAAATTACAATTTAATTTTTGCCCCCTAAAAAATGTTCCTGGTTTCGCGCCTAAGTATGTAACAACCCGTTTTATAGTGGTGTCAAAAATAATCATATTAAATTTTCATCTAGTAATTTTAATGTTTGGTTAATTAATTAAAGAAAAAAGACTAAATTAGAAATATTGTAAAAGTCATTTGTTAAGTTTTTAATAGTGAAATTGTTTATTAAAACATATCTAGATGGTCTAATAGGGTAATTTAACCATCTCTCAAGTAGTTGACAGTATATATGTATGGATTAATTAAAAAGTATGTTAATTAATGGCATAGTTATAATTTAAAGGAAAGAATAAACAAAATAAAAGGTTTGAAACTATTATATTTCTCATTCTCTTCTTTAACTCAAAATTGAAAATACCATTGCAAACCTAGGGGAAGCTTCAGCCTTGTCCATTTCTTAGCATGTAAGCTCATTTTCACATGTTTTTAGTAATTTTATGTTTTTGTAATCATTTTAGGTTAATCTAGTTAACTCTAGGGTTAATTTGTAAAACTGTTAAATGTTTTGCAAGATGTCATTGATGAGTTTGTTGTGTTTTTGAAGTTTAATGGTAGAATATTAAGCATAGTTGTTAAAAGAATTATTTTGTAAAATAATTTTGTATAATTTTTAAGTTTAGGGATTTAATTGAAAATAATAAAAACATGACATGTTTTTATTGTAAAATTTTAGATGACAAAGACTGATTTGGGATGGTTATGAATTAGGTTCAATGGGTATAAGGTTTAATTGTGAAAATAAAGATATTTTGATCTTAAGGATCAAATTGAATAAAATGTAAAAGTTTGGAGCAAATTTGAAAAATTGTAAATAGGAATATTATATAAACTTGAAGCTAATAAATTAAAATAAACTATTTTATAGATCAAGAACAAGTAGATAATCTTGGAAAAGAGAAAGTTGCTGACTAGTCACTAAAACTTTTACTATCTTTGCAATCTAGCCTTATGTAACACCTTAAACACAGCCTAGGCGTTATAGTCGAATCTAGTGATGTCACAAGGAATGGGTTTTGAAAACAGTGTTGTTTTGATAAATCATCCAATTTCGATATCTCGTGTTCGTCATGATTATATTGAAAACGTTTATTTAATTAATTTGTTTACCGAACACTTACTATAACGGAAGTTTAATAAACGTGATAAATTTTAGAAACCTGATTTGTTATTTTAAGAAAGAACCTCTATTGCATAAAAGCCATCGATTTCATAAAATAATTTATCAAGGCATGCAAATTATTAACAAACCAAAAATCAACAGTTAAAAACCATAAAGTCCAGAAAGTCCAAGAAATTACATACTCTCAGAATAAAAACCAAAATCGTAAATAAAACCATAAATTAATAACTTTAGACAGTTTACGGTCGAGTGGTCACTGCTGAGTCCCTGCCTCACCGATCCACCTGAGTCTGTGGATTACCTGACAGAACAGACAATAGATGTGAGTTTACATAGACTCAGTGTGTAACTCAACATAAGTAAGCATGTAAATATACAGAGTCATAGCCACAGTCAGAAACATATACAGATTCAGATTACAAAAATAGATATGCTAAAAATCCTACCCGCATCCTCTACACACCAACTCCGTCCATCCCATCACACCATGTGGGGTTAAAAACACCCACACATCCTTACACACCGTATCGTGCCATTAAGACACATATCAGATAATATGCAGCCGAGCTACCAGATTATAGGCGATTAACTCCGAATAGAATACTTCATTCTCATATACAAATCTCACCCCAGTCACCGATACAGTATTATCAGATACAGTTTGTAGATACAGAAACATCATGCTAGACATGCTCGCACACAGATATCATATGTATATAAATAACAAAATAATCAGACATGCTTATTAGTGTCCTACTTAGAGCAACTATCAGGATATCATAACACAGAATCTAGGGTTTGGTTAGCCCTTACCGACCCTATGGTAGGCTCATAGTCAATCGAAATGACCCGTGTGACCTTAGGGAAAATTTTAGAAAAATGGGCCTACATGCTTATATGGCTTGCCCGTGTGGGTCCAAACGCCCGTGTGGCCCACACGGTCACACTTAAGCCACCACACGGTTGTGTGCTATGCACGACCATGCCTTCATCGACTACACGACTGTGTCTCGCACATGGCCATCCACACGGCCGACCATACGCCTATATGGCGTCGACAGTGGCCATTTTTGACTTTTTTTGGAACCTCGTTTTTCGCATTTTTGGAACACACCTGGTATGGGTTTGATGCAAAAACACTTCCGTAGCGAACAACACCTAATAACAACAACAAAAATACCCACGATTACTTAAATCCTCCGAATCCAACCGAAATACCTTTTGACCATAACTCAGAAACACAACAGGAACTACTCTCCAATGATTCAAAAAAAAACTTACCTTCTGTAACAACAACCACGAGATTTTCCTACACCACCGAAGGGTCTTGATTTTCCTGAAGAACACCTACCAACACGGCTTACTGAATTAACTCGACACACTAAAAAGAAACAAAAATATAGAAGGAACTTTCAAAACACCAACACAAACCCTTACCTTCAAAAATAAATGGCAGAACCGAGAAGAGAAACACCACGATTGGATGAGGAAAAAATTCGATAGGAAAAATAAGCATAGAAACGTCAGAGAGGAGGAAGAAGAGAGAGAAAGAAAGAAAAATAATAAAAACAAAAATAGAACAATTATTAGGAAAACATCCCACTAACTGCACAATCCCACTAAATCTCACCCACTAACCATCTCAGATTCCCAACTCCATCAAACCACTGTGAGCTTACTAGAACAAAAATTAACACTCTTACCCACACAAGGATTCGAATACAAAACCTTCAGGTACACTAACACTCACTCAACCACTAGACCAGCAGGCCCATTCTGATATGAATTTATAGGCAATTAGATATAAGCCCACTGAACAAAGGTAAGGCTTAGATAAAAAATAACAAAATTAACAAATCTGGACTTGAACCTAAGACCTCGTACACACACCCAGAACACTTAGCCACTGAAGTAAATATATACTTCTGTAAGATATTTACAGAAATAGGAATAAATTATTTAGGGCATTACAACTCTACCCTCTAAAAGAAATTTCGACCTCGAAATTTACCTGATTAGAACAAATGAGGATACTGTTGAAGCATCGAGTCCTCAGATTCCCACGTGGCCTCCTTAGTGATATGATTTCGCCACAGAACCTTTACCAATGGTATAGACTTCCTTTTTAGAACCTTAACATCTCACTTTAGAATCTAAACTGTTTCCTCCTTAGAAGTCAAATCCGGTTTAACCTCGATCACCTCAACAAAGACAACATGAGATGGATCAGACCGATACTGCCTTAACATCGAAACGTGAAACACATTGTGGATATGATTCAACTCTAGAGGTAGTTCCAACTAATAAGCGACCGGTCCTATACGCTTCAGAATCTGATATGGCCCTATAAACTTAGGGCTTAACTTTCCCTTACGACCGAATCTTAGAACCTTCTTCTACAAGAAAACCTTAAGAAAAATGAAGTCCCCCATAGAGTACTCAATATCACGTCTTTTTAGATCTGTATAAGATTTTTGTCTATTAGAAATCGCTTTCAGACGATCTCGAATCAGTCTAACCTTATCCTCGGTCTCAAAAACCAACTCAGGACCCAAAACCTGACGTTCACCCAACTCAGTCTAACATAGTGGGGTACGAAACTTATAACCATACAGAGCCTCGTAATGTGCCATCTAGATGCTAGACTGGAAACTGTTATTATAGACGAACTCAGCTAGCAGCAGATAATCTTCCCAACTACCTTAGAAATCTATCACACAGCTCCGAAGCATATCCTCTAATATCTGAATCACCCTCTCAGATTAACTATCGATCTGAGGATGGAACGCAGTACTGAAATCAAATCTCGAACCCAAAACTTCGTGAAACTTCTTTTAGAATGAAAAAGTAAAGCGAGGATCTCCATCAGGAATAATCGACACAGGAACCCCCATACAGTCTTACAATCTCAGAAATATAGAGTTTCGTCAAATTCTGCAGAGAAAAACCCATCCGAACCGGAATAAAATGAGCGAAATTGGTCAACCGATCTACAATGACCCAAACAGAATCCTTCTTAGTGGGTGTCAAGAGCAACCCACTAACGAAGTCCATCGCCACTCTTTCTCATTTTCGTAAGGGAATCTTAATTTGCTATAACAAACCCGAAGGCAACTGGTACTCAGCCTTAACTTGCTAGCATGTCAGGCAACGAGCAATGAAATCTGTAACCTTATGCTTCAAACTCGGCCACCAGTACAGTTCACGGAGATCTCGATACACTTTATTACCACCGGGATGCATAGCATAAGGGCTATTATCTCCTTCAGAATCGACTGCCTCCAATCAGAGTTATTTGGCACACAAATCTGACCTAAAAAACACAGAACACCATCATTATTCAGCCCAAAATCTGAAGTACTACCACTCTCAATCTGACGAAACCGCAAACCTAAAGACTCATCCTCCAACTGTTTATCTCGAAATTGATCAATCTAAGTTGGCTTAACTTGCAACTCGGCTAATAGAATCCTATTATCAAACAGACTAAGTTGAGCGAACATCGCTCTCAAATCTGCCATCGCCCTACGACTTAGAGCATCAGCCACCACATTAGCCTTACCAAGATGATACTTTATCATGCAATCATAATATTTGAGCAGCTCAATCCATCGATGCTGCCTAAGATTAACTCCTTCTAGGTAAGGAGGTACTTGAGACTCTTGTAATCAATGTAGATGATACCCCTCTCACTATACAGATAATGCCTTCAGATTTTCAACGCAAAAACCACCACAGCCAATTCAAGATCATGCGTCAGATAATTCCCTTCATATGTCTTAAGCTGATGAGATGCATAAGCCACAACTTTTTCATCTTGCATCAATACACATCCCAAACTGACGTGCAACGCATCACTGTACACCACAAACTCTTTTTCAAATTCAGGCTATATCAGAACTGGAGCCTGAGTCAGAACAGACTTGAGCTTCTCGAAGCTTGATTGTTTTGTATTGGTCCAGACAAAAGGAACTCCCTTACGTAGAAGCTTAGTCAACAGAGCTGCAATCAAAGAGAATCCTTTGACAAACCGCCGATAATAACCCACCAAACCCAAGAAACTACAGATTTTAGATATGTTCTTAGGCTGTTTCCAATCAAGCACCACCTTGATCTTTCTAGAATCAACTCAAATCCCCTTAGCAGAAACCATGTACCCCAAAAAAGTTATCTCACACAGCCAGAACTCGCACTTACTCAACTTAGCGTAGAGCTATTTTTCAAGGAAAATCTGAAGCTCTACTTTGAGAGGCTCATCATGCTCATCCTCGCTCTTAGAGTAAACTAGAATGTCATTGATAAAAACCACGACAAACTGGTCCAGATAAGGCTAAAAGACTTGGTTCACCAGATCCATAAATGAAGCCAGAGCATTCGTCAGACCAAATGACATAACTAGGAACTTGTAATGCCCATAACGAGTCCTAAACGCAGTCTCGTGAACATCTACTTCCCTAACTCTCAATTGGTGATACCCAAAACAACAGTCAATCTTCGAAAACATTGAATCCCCTCAGAACTGATCAAACAAATCGTCAATCTTTGGAAGTGGATACTTGTTCTTCACAGTCAGTTTATTCAGTTGCCAATAGTCAATGCACATCCTCATGGTGCCATCATTTTTCTTCACAAACAGAACCGGTGCCCCACATGGAGACACACTAGAGCTGATGAAACCATGATCCAGAAGTTCTTGAAGTTGAGTCTCAAGCTCTGTAAGCTCCTTTGGTGCCATTTAGTAAGGAGCGATGGACACCAGAGCTGTACCCAGAAGAAGTTCAATTCTAAACTCAATACAGTAACCTCACTAGAAGTGCCCCAACGGGCTCAGTACAGTAACCTCACTAGAAGTGCTCTCAACAGAAATCCCCAAGTTTCCAGAAATAGAACTAGCTACATAAGAGTGTGTAGAACCTATGTCTATCAAAGCAGTATAAGGTACATAAAAAATTAGAAACGTATTGGTGATAACATCTGGAGCATCTCTATCTTCTCGGCGTCGAGTAGCATAAGCCAACGCAGGCTGCCTCGCCTTAGTCTTACCAGCACCCCTACCCAGTGTTCTCTGCTCACGACCCATACCATTACCACTTCTGGCCTGTCAACGACCCCTAGGTGGCTGCTGAATTGCCGTATGAGACAATCTCCATACAATTGGATCCTAGTAGGAGCAACAAGAGCCCCCACTTTAACTGGCCTATCAGGTTTGGCCTTTTTCTTAGGCATTTGATCAGAACTAAAGGGCTCCGAAACCCTCTTGTTCTTTCCTCTCTCTCAGTCCCTATTCTGGCTCTCCACGCGTTTAACATCTTCGACGATTTTCGCTTTCTCAACTAGAACCGTAAACTCTCGCTCTCTGCGTGGAGTAATCAGTACCCTCAAATTATCCCTTAATTCATCCTCAAATCGAACACACCTCTCATACTCAAACGCCACCATGCCACGAGCGTAGCAGCTCAATCTTAGAAACTCAGTCTCATACTCGGCCATAGATCTATCGCCTTACATGAGATTCATGAACTCACGCCTACGAGTATAAACATAGCTCGCCCCCACGTACTTACTCTAGAAGGTGCTCTTAAAGAAATCACAGTTTAGACGATCAAGCTAAGTACCTTCCTCAACCGTCAACCACCACTGATATGACTCATCCTAAAATAAAGAGACTGTACCCTTAAATTTCTACTCCACAGTACAGTCTAAATCATTCATGATCCTCTCAGTGGCCTCCAACCAATACTCGGCCACATTAGGAGCGACTCTAGTAACATCTTTAAACAGCTCAGACCATTGGATTGGAGTCGTTCAATTACCGACCCATGGCCCTCAGAACCAAAATAGAATCCAGAACCCTCTCCAAGATCCTCAACATGACTTGGGACAGTATGCTGTCCCCAGCCGAATGGGTTTCAAACCCAGTCTTAGTAGCAGGCGAAATTAATGTCTCACTCGGATCTAAATTTGGCATAATATACAGATATCAAAACTCAGCTCAAGCCTCCTTCGGCCTCTACCACGGCCACGAATACCATGTCTACGAGTTCCATGAGTGCTCATCGTAAATTTTGAAATTTTATCTATATTATAAAGTTTTATGTATCAGTTCTAGTATTTATTAGCAAATATTTTATGTAAAAATTATCAGAAGTTCAGAGATGTTTTCAGAGGTTTCAGTCTTCTAACTATTTCAGTACTGTTTTAAAAAATACTATCTACAGTGTTTCAAAACAGTTTTATCTAAGTATAGAGATACTTACAGGATCGGTGCTGGAGACTCGGTGTACCACATACTTTTTCAAGTTATTCAAATTTCTTAAAAACCAATTCTTTTGAAACAAAACTTTGGAACCCAAAATTCACAGTCTGAGTTTTGCAACTTGTCTCTAATACCACTAAATGTAACACCCCAAACCTGGCCTAGACGTTATAGTCGAATTTGGTGATGTCATAAAGAATGGGTTTTGAAAATGGTGTTGTTTTGATAAATCATCCAATTTTGATTTAATTAATTTGTTTATCAAACACTTACTACAGTAGAATTTTAATAAACATGATAAATTTTAGAAACCCGATTTGTTATTTTTAGAAATAACCTCTTTTGCGTAAAAACTGTTGATTTCATAAAATAATTTATCAAGGCATGCAAATTATTAACAAACCAGAAATCAACAATTAAAAACCAAAAAGTCTAGAGGGTCCCAGAAATTACAAACTCTTAGAATAAAAACTAGAATCGTAAATAAAACAATAAATTAATAACTTTAGACAGTTTACGGTCGAGTGGTCACTGCTGAGTCCCTGCCGCACCAATTTGCCTAAGTTTGTGGATTACTTGGCAGAATAGACAACAGATGTAAGTTTACGTAAACTCAATGTGTAACCCAACAAAAGCAAGCATGCAAACGTACAAAGTCATAGCCACAGTTAGAAACAGATACAGATATAGATTCAGATTCAGATTCAGATTACAGAAATAGATATGCCAAAAATCCTACCCTCATCCTCTACACACCAACTCCGTCCATCCCATCACACCATGTGAGGTTAAAAACACCCACACATCCTTAAACACCCACACATCCTTACACACCGTATCGTGCCATTAAGACACATATCAGATAATATGCAGCCGAGCTACCAGATTATAGGCGGTTAACTCCGAACAGAATACTTCCTTCTCATATGCAAATCTCACGATCAGAGAGATACAGATTATCGATCTGATTTGTAGATACAGAAACATCATGCTAGACATGCTCGCACACAGATATCATATGTATATAAATAACAAAATAATCAGACATGCTTATTAGTGTCCTACTTAGAGCAACTATCAAGATATCATAACACAGAATCTAGGGTTTGGTTAGCCCTTACCGACCCTATGGTAGGCCCATAGTCAATCGAAATGACCCGTGTGACCTGAAGGAAAATTTTAGAAAAATGGGCCCACATGCCCATAAGGCTTGCCCGTGTGGGCCTACATGCCCATGTGGCTTACCCATGTGGGCCTATACGTTCAGATTGGCCTTGCCCAAGTGGCCCACATGGCCTGGCCCAAAATCCACACGCTCATGTGACATGCCCGTGTAGCCCACATGGCCTGGCATAAAATCCACACGCCCGTGTGGCCGACACACCTACCTTGGCCTAACTTGTGTGGCCCATACGGCCACACTCAAGCTACCACACGATCGTGTACTATGCATGACCATACCTTCGTCGACTACATGACCGTGTCTCGCACATGGCCATCCACACGGCCAGTCACACGCCCGTATGGCGTCGACAGTTGTCATTTTTGGCTTTCTTCGAAACCTTATTTTTCGTGTTTCGGGAATACACTTGGTACGAATTTGATGCAAAAAAACTCTCGTAGTGAACAACACCTAATAACAACAGCAAAAATACCCACAATTACTTGAATCCTCTAAATCCAACTGAAACACCTTTTGACCATAACTCAGAAACACAACAGGAACTAATCTCCAATGATTTAAAAAAAACTTACCTTCTGTAATAACAATCACAAGATTTCCCTACACCACCGATAGGTCTTAATTTTTCTGAAGAACACCTACCAACACGATTTACCGGATTTACTCGACACATTAAAAAGAAATAAAAATACAGAAGAAACTGTCAAAACACCAATACAAACCCTTACGTTCAAAAACGAATGGCAGAACCGAAAAGAGAAACACCACGATTGGAAGAGGCAAAAATACGATAGGAAAAATGAGCACAAAAATGTCAGAGAGGAGGAAGAAGAGAGAGAAAGAAAAAAATAAAAACAAAAATAGAATAATTATTAGGAAAACATCCCACTAACTGCACAATCCCACTAAATCTCCCCCACTAACCACCTCAGACTCCCAACTCCAGCAAACCACTGTCACTTGAACCCAAGACCTCGTACACACACCTAGAACACTTAGCCACTAAAGCAGATACACATTTGTGTAAGATATTTACAGAAATAGGAATAAATTATTCAGGGCATTACACTCTAGAAAATTCATACGATTTAGTTAGTATAATTTGAAATGTTATATTGATTGTGAATTGTGGTTGTTGAATACTTTTGGTATAATTGCATTGTTATGAACTGTTAAGAGTTGAGAAAGTAATTGATTGAACATTGTTAATATGATGATATATTTTAAGCATGGATGAACGTAGGATAGGGTATAATTGGCATGCCAATAGCTTATATTGCGCCCTGTACGGGATTGACTTGTGATGAGATGATGATTCATGATTTGCTAATTTACACTGAATATACCGGAGTTCAAAATTTGTTATGAACTATCATATTATATTTACAATGATATTGGCATGTTACCGAGGGAAGATGTAAAGCCTACTGGCTTGGCACTTAGTGCCTAGGCGTGTTTCCAGAGGGATGTTAGCCTATAGGCTAGGAACTTGGTGCCAAGGCGCGTTCTCGGTTGTTTTAGCTCATTTGAGCTTTCTGGTGTGTTTTGGATGGTTAATCGCATATTTGTATCCGTTATACCATTCATCGGACAAATTTTTGGTGATAGATGACTTCTTGTTGAATTATATAAATGTTTGCATTATTTTCTGATATTATCGTGACTTGATATCGAATAATCTCGTGTAATTGAATGAATTATGCAGCTCGTATATGTATATAAAAACTCACTTATTAAATAATTGTGGTTGACATGATTACTGTTTATTAATCATTATAATGTATAATTGCTATATTTATATGATAAGTTTTATCGTTTTAACTGTTGAACTTACTAAGCTCTATTGAAGCTTACTTATGTCATTTTCCCATTTCTTTGTAGATAATGTTTTGTGAGATCATACGATTGGATCAACCTGAATATCACTAATGGTTGTAAAACTAACTCAAAATTTGACTAAGGCAAGCGCACCTATCGAACAACAGTATAGTTATGGTGAGACTGGAAATATCGTATCCACGAGGACTAAAAGTACTAGTAATTACTATCTTTCTATTATCTAGCCTAAAAATTAAAGGATGTTTTTAAACTAAAACTAATTATCTAATTAACTAAAATTACGACAGAGATTTAAGTTGGAAAATACCTTAGGAAAATCGATGGAGAAGACAATACCCAAGGAAGAATTCTTCTAGACTTCACTTATTATCTTTTAATTAGATGATTTATTCACTTAACTTATTCCGTAGAAATCCCTGATTTATGTTAATATCTCTCTTGAGACTAAAAACAACTGACTCTAGGTTGATTAATCGAAATCTCTTTCTAATTAAAACCCCTATTGTCGTATTAACTCGATCTATGGATTCCCTTTTTAGATTTAACTCTAATCCTGCAGATTTATGTCGTCCTATCTCTAGGATTACATGCAACTCCGCTTAATTATGAATGATCTACTCTTAAACAGGGACTTTTCCTCCACTGAATAAGCACATCAAAAACCTAAATTGATATTCTAGAATATTAAAGCAAGGGTTAAACTCACAATTAAGAATAAGAACAAGTATTTATCATATAAATCAAAGAGTAATAAAATTCGTCCTGGGTTTCATCTCCCTTAGATATTTAGAGAGTTTAGTTCATAATAATAATGGAAAGCATCTCAAAGTTTAGAAAATAACAAAACATAAAGAAACCCAAAGAACTTCTAGGAAATTGGATGGAGATCTTCAGTTTTGATGTAGATCCTGCCTCTGAGGTGATTCTGATGGCTATCCTTCAGTATTTCTTACCTTCTACTCTGTGTGTCCCCTCTGATCCTTTTCTAGGGTGTTTAAATAAGCTTTAGAATGCTTTCCAACCCTCCAAAGTGGCCTTTTCCGAGTAGAATTAGACTTCGGCTCGATAGGGACACGGCCGTGTGCCATGCCCGTGTGAAGGTGCTTCAGGCCGTGTGCAATTCTAACTTAGTTTAATGTCGACACGGCCATGACACATGGGCGTGTGGTCTACCCGTGTGTCACACACGAGCGTGTGAATAACCCGTGTGGAAGTGCATAAGCCGTGTGAAATGCTAATTTAGGCCTAATTTGTCCATTTTTGGCCCGTTCCTCGCTCTTTTTGTTATCCTAAGCTCTTTTGAGTATAAAAAATAAAATTAAAGGATTAGGAGCATCAAATTCAATAAAACCAAGGAAAAATCATCCATAAATTTGGCAAACATGGGGGTAAAAATATGTATATATTATGGTTTATCAATCATACTATCCAGATATCTGTCGATAGATTTTGACATGTTTACTTTTGGGTTATATGATATGTAATAGGTGTCTTGTATGTGTTTTGGATCATTATTACTTGTGATACATATTATACTTGGACGATGTTATGTAAACTTGATTTTGGCTCACTTGTATATATGTCATTGGCTTTTGGCTTGTAAAGATTCATATGTATATGTTTTGGCCATTTTGGTTTAAGCTACTTGTGAATGAATATGTTATGGTAGAAGTAGGTATGAATGGTATGGATTAATTGTAAGTTTAGTGTGTGTTCGAAGCAAGTACTTGTGAAATTTGAATGTAAACTGGATGGAGTATGAAATGTGGTGCCATTGAGAGCATATTGGTTAGGCATTTAGGTTGAATGTTTTGCTTGTTTGAGTGTGTTTTGAAGGCATACAAATGTTTGATTTTGGTTTGGCTTGGCACTTAAGAAATGGGTAGTGTTTTGGCTTGTTTTAGAAGTCATTTTAGGTGCACACGGCCTGGGACACAGGCTATCATACGACCGTGTGTCGTACATGGTCTCCTCACATGGTCGTGTGTCATTTTGATTTTAAGTATAAGGCTTTCCACATGGCATCAGACTGTTACATAGCTTAGAGACACGACCGTGTGACCTTATTTCGAATCCCACATAGTCTAGCACACGGTCTGCGACATGGCTATGTGACCTTATTTTGATTTGCACACGTGCAGGCACACGAGCTGTGACACGGTCATTTGACCTAAATTTTGCATTGTACACAGTTTGACCACATTGCCATGTTTCTGAGCCATATGGTCTGGGCTCTGCCATATGGCCATGTGACCCCTTTTTCTAAAATTTTCAAAAATTTCTATTGTTTTCAAAATTAGTCCCTAATTGTTTCCAAACTACTTTTAAGGTTTGGTAAGCTCGATATAAGGCCTGCAATTGTATATATACTATGTTTAATGTGTGGATTCAATATTGATGTTTAAATAAATAATTGAATGGTTTTATAGTTATTTGATTTGATATGTGCCATAATACTCCCTAACCCTAATTTGGTGACAGAGACAGGGTAGGGGTGTCACAAGGTATCTAAGTAAAGCCCAAAATAAGTGTTATGGCTTCTTTCATCTTTCATCTTTGATTATTGATTTATTTTTATATTATTTATTGTAAACTTTGTTTCTTTTGATTATTATTTATGTGAACCACAAAACTTCAAGTTTCAAGTAAGAGTTTTAAGAATTTGGCTTTTTTTTCCCTCAATTTTTCTTGAATTTTTGTTAAGTTTACTTAATTATAAGTTTTGTTATTATATTCTATAAGTTAAATTAGTATATTTTATAAGTTACTCTTTTGTTTTTGTTTTAGGTTAATTTTGATTGCTTTAATTTGAATTATTGATGGGTATTTGTGTGAAACATATCTATGAGTATAAAACTTTGATGGAATTATGACCCTTGACCATTTTGTAATTTTAATTGGTTATATTTATTATTATAGATGAATGACTCAATGTCATCGCAAAATTCTCAAAGCAAAAAACCATTATAAGAAGCTACACCTACTTTTTCTACTAAAGTTGTCCGCACAATAAAGAAGGGAAATACTCCAAAAATGGCCAAACTAAGGGCACCTTGTTGGCAACATTTTAACAAATACTCAACAAAAGATGGGGAGAATAGATATAAGTGAAATTATTACGATGCCACTTACACAATGGAAGCTGGGGATTCTACCACCAATCTAAATAACCATTTGAAGAATTGCTTAAGAAAATCCCGAGGTAAAACCTCTGATCTTGAGAAAGAAGAACTTGTATTTGCAAAATCTAGCCAAGAAAATTTAGATTTGTCAACTTGGATGTTTAATCAAGATGATATTAGAAATGCATTGATTCATATGATTATTGTGGATGAATTACCTTTTAAATTTATGGAAGGGGAGGGTTTTAAGTTCCTTATTTCTATAGCATGCCTAAGGTTTCATCTTTCATCTTGTTGGAAAATTAGAAAGGGTCATCTTGATTTGTTTAATTCCATGAAGAATAAATTAAAGCAATTTTTTCAAAAAGAGACAAGTAGAATTTGTTTGAAAACAGACACTTAGTCTTCATTGCAAAGGATATCTTACATGGTTCTAATAGCTCATTGGATAGATGATGAGTGGAAGTTACAAAACATAATTATAAACTTTTGCAAAGGATATCTTTGCTATAACTGTTGATAACGTATCTTCTAATAATATTGTTGTTGATTATTTGAGAAAGAAGTTGGTTCATCGAAAAGCTTGTTGCGAATGGTAAATATATACATATGAGATGTGCGACACACATTATTAATCTCATTGTCCAAGAAGGGGTTATGGACACTTCTAACTCTGTGCATCGAGTTAGAGGAGCTGTGAGATATATTAGAGCATCACCACCAAGGTTGTCTAAATTCAATTGTCGGGCAGAAGAAGAAATGGTAGGTACTAGGGCTCATTTATGTCTTGATGTGCCTACTAGATGGAATTCAACCTATATGATTTTAAATATGGCTAAAAAATATGAATGTCTGTTTGAAACTTATGTTCATAATGGTCATAACTTTTTTCTAGACCTTAGTGTTGGATATAGAGTCCCGACATGTGATGATTGGAAAAATGTTCAAAGAGTTACAAAAGTGTTTGAGCCTTTTCATGAACTTACATTGAAGGTGTCTGGATATTACATGTCACCTTTAATTCTTTTTTTAAAATAGTCACAGATGTGCATTGTCTTCTCAATGGGTCGAAACATTGTGGGGATTTAGACATAATGTCTATGGCTTCAAATATGAATGACAAGTACAAGAAGTATTGGGGTTATTCAAAAGTGATGAAATTGCTTATTTATTTTGCATTTGGAGTCAACTTGTTTTTTCATACTATTGCAGATGACATTATAAGGATGGTCAATAGATAATTGCATTGTTTGTTTGATGAATATTCTGTAATTGTTGAGGGAAACTATAACAGCCAAATTTTTAGTGGTGCCAGAAATAGTGGTTCGAGACCACTAAGTCTGACAAATGAGTTCGAATATTATATTATTTATTATTTACGAGTCAAGTGTGATTTTAGAAAGATTTTTGATTTGATGGTTTGTGTTTTAGAAGAAACTAGTAGGAAAAGAGGTCTTGAAAACGAGGTATCATGACCTCGATTTTATAAACCAAGCCGTAAATATTTTTATAAATATTTACAGAATGTTATTGAGTTAGTATTAAAGTTTCATTAGAAAATTTTAACGTTTTGATAGTTAATTAATTAAAAATGACTAAATTGAAAAAGGTGTAAAACTTGCTAATTAAAGAAATAGTGATTAAATAGCCTAAGTGGTGAATAAGGAAGGACCGAAAAGGCAATTAGACATTTATTAGAAGGTTGAAATGGCATGTGCAGAGAAAAATCTTGAAATTGGATGAATTAGGGGTAAAATGGTTGTAACTCCCCAAAATTTTAATTTTTGATTTCGTGTATGTGTGACATGCAATTGAGTATCTACTTCAGTGGTTAAGTGTTCTGGAGGTGTGTGTGAGGTCCCAAGTTCAAGCCTTACTTGGGCAAATTTTAGTATTTTTATAAATAAAGCCTTAACCTTGTGCAAAGGGCTTAAGTTCAATTTTTGGTAAGTTTATATTAGAATGGGCCTGCTGGTCTGGTGGTTAAGTGGAGTGTTGGAGGTCCTGTGTTCAATTCTCTGTGATGGCGTGGAGATAGTATTTTTGCTCCAATTTTGGCTAAAAGTTGTGTTGGGGCAAAATTCTGAGTAGTTGCGTTTTAGTGGGTTAATAGGGAGTGATTTTAGGAGATAATTTGGGAGAGGTTATTAGAAAATAATCTAATTATCTTTTTGTTGTAAAAATAATAATAATAGAGTTTCGGTTTTCGCTCCAATTCCCCAAACTTTTCCTGACGTTTTCTTCTTCGTTTTTTTTCTCTCTTTTGCCGATTGTTTCCTCTAGTTGCTGCTGAAATTTCCATTATTTTTCCCTTTCCATTTTTTTCTCTTTTTTCAAATTGATTTGGTTGTTCATCATTGGTTGCACGTGTTCAGTAAGTAACAGTTTTGTTTATTGTTAATCATTCTTGGTTAATCTCTAAAAGAGGGATTCCTTTTTGGTGTTTAGAAGTTAATAAAGGGGGCTAGTGGTTTTGAATCGACGTTGTGATTGTGCGAAGTCATGGTTACTCAAGTGAGGTAAGGGTTTTGTTAGGTTTTTAGTCGAGTTTCTTCCGAAATCGGTTGATTAAAAATAAAATAAGTGATTAATCTGGAGATATGTTGGTCGATTTTTAGGTTCTGGAGGCTTAAGAGTGCTTACGCATAAAAAACGATACCAGGTGTGTACCCGAAACACAAAAAGGGGTTCGGCGAAAAGCCAGAATTGCTTGCTGTCGAGAAATAAGAGAAATAAGAGAAAATGATGTGAAAAAATTGTAGAGAAAGGAAATAAGGGTGTTATAAACTTGGAAATCAACATTTTACACTAAAATAGTTTTGAACAGTAGCAATAGTCTAATTTTCAAAAAAATCATCAAAAATAATGGAAATTTAGTTAAAGGTTGAATAAAATGTGAAATTAAATTTTATTGAGTCTATTTTGGGTTCCCCTGTTCTAACTTTGGAAAATCATAAAAAATTGTAAAAAAAAATAATTAGGGGCTTAAATTTATATTTTTAAATCCTTAATGAGTCTATTTTCAAGAAAAACAAATGGAAACTTCATCCAAATTCCGTACTAAGAGATAACTAATTTTTAGTAAGGAAAGGTTGAAGCTATCAAATAGTAGAATAAGGATAAATTTGAAGATTTTACTGTACTTATTTGATAAACTATAAATTCTGAAAATTTTATGGTAGAAAGATATTTGAGTCTAGTTTCAAAAACATCAAGCGGCATTTAATTTGGAATTCTGTAGCTCAAGATATAAATAATTTAGTGACAATGACTCAAGTAGATAACTCTGAATGAATATATAAGTAAATAATGAAAACATATATGAATATTTAGCTAGCATGGGTTACATTAAAAATGTATCACATGGCCAAGGCCAATTTGGGCCGAGTGGGCACACGGGCAGATCACATGGGCGTGTGAACCCATTTTTACCGAAATGTTTCTAAGGTTGTACGGGTCGTCCAAGTCGATTGTGAACCTACTGTAAGGTTGATAAGCGCTACTTAGACCCTTAAATGTGTGAAATTGACAGAATGATATCTGTGCTGAGCATGTTAATATTGAACTGAATATATGTACTGAAATTGCATAATAGCATTTCATCCATTGTATGTTGCATTGCATTAGGTTGGGGGTTGTTATTCAGAGGAAGTGTACTAAAAGGCTTTAAGCCTAATTTACTGGTAGTTCAGCTGCAAACTACTGTTTTGTGCCACATTTGGTACTACTTGGAGTGTAGTGATAGGTGGGTTATTATATCCCCACATGGAGTGTAGGGTTGGACGAAGATGGTGTGTAGAGGCTGGATGGGTAGGATTTTGCTCTTTGCATAATCATTATCGCGCATCGTCATCGTGATAAGCTAAGGCCCTACTGCATTTTTTACACTGTACTGAGATGGGCTAATGCCCAAACTGTCACAGATACCGAAAAGGGCTTAGGCCCAAGATTGTTCAACTATGCACTGTGAATACTGATTGTTTGTTTATTTCTGCGGGATTACACAATGAGTTTACGTAAACTCACCCTTTTTGTTTAATGTGCAAAAGTAATCCCCAAACTTAAACAGATCGATGCGACGGAGAACTCAGCGGTGACCACAATAATTTTTGGATTTCATGGTTTTCAATTTATGATTTATAATTTAATTATTATTTATTATTTGGGTTGTAATTTAAGGACCCTTTGGAACTTTGGTTTTAAATTTGGGTATTTATTTATTTATTTATTTTACTTTATAGATTTATACCTGCTGGTGGTAAGAAATTTGGTTTTCAAAAAGTTAAAGTATTTTCTAAACGCATGATCACTTAGATTGTTTTATTAAAGCTTCCGCAACGAGGGATGTTTCAAAAAAATGTTTTAAATGAATAAAGACGACTTCCTAAGTTCTAACAATAGTTTACTAAAGATAATAACATGGAATGTTTTCATCGTAACAACGAGGTTTTAAAAACACTATCGTGTGATATTGTCAGATACGGCCGTAACGTCTAGGCCGAGTTTGGGGTGTAATGTAACGTCTCAAATTTCTGTAATTTCGGCTTTTGCGATTGCTGAATATGGAAATATTGAAACTCTTATTTTGATTCTTTTTAGTATAGATATTTGTGGTTTGGGATTATGCCTGAGATCCCGAGTTCGAGTCATGAGTGTGGCTTTAAATTTACTGTTAAATCGTGCGGACGTTTGAGTTGGACTAAAACACTAAAGGGAGTAGGGTTTATCAGTTGTTTTTCTTTTTTCTTTTTGCTTTCTCTGCCCTTTTTTTCCCAAAACCCCTTGCTGTCGAAAATTCTCCTATCTTTTTCCCCCTCTCCTTCGTTTTCTTCTTTTTTGATAAGCTTAGGTGTTTTGCTAGTGGTTCTGTCGATTCGGTAAGTATCGCTTTACTAAGTTGCGTGATTTTCTTTGGAGATCGTTTAAGAGGGTTTTTGTTTGCTGTTTAGAGGATATTCAAGGTTCTATGGGTCATTAATCGAGGTTCTAAGCGGTTAGGAATCACCGTATTCATTAAAGGTAAGTAGATCTCTCTTTTGGGATTTGGCAGTTCTTAAGGAAGTCGATTTAAGTGACTGATATTGGGCTCGATATTGTCAATTTTAGGCTTTGGAGTGCTCGTGGTTGGATTAGTAGTGAAAACGAACCAGGTGTGTACTCCGATTACGCAGAAAATGAGTTTCAAGGAAAGCCAAAACGCAGGTTGTCAACATTACACATACGTGTAGACTGCCCGTGTGGTAGCCTACGTCTTGAGACACGGGCGTGTGACTGATGAGCCAGGCCGTGCGTGCACCACACGGGCGTGTGAGCTGGCGAGGCCGTGTGCGAGGCACGGGCTCAACCATTAAGGCCGTGTAGGCTACACGGACGTGTGGGTCACACGGGTCAAACACACGGGCGTGTGGTATTTTAGGCCAGGCTGTATGATCCACACAAGCAAAGTCAATTTGAGCCGAGTGGGCCACACGGGCGTACGGGTCCACACGGGCAGGGTACACGGGCGTGTGAGCCCAATTTTATTGAAATGTTCTGCAAGGTTGAACGGGTCGCCTAAGTCGACTGTGACCTGACTGTAGGGGCAGTAAGCGTTACTCAGTCCCCATATTTTGATTGATTACTAAAGAGTATGTTAATATAAACTTGCGTATTTGTCTGATTATGTATATCTGCTCTGATGTGATGTTGATATGATCTGATATCTGCATAATACATGCCATGATATTTATGATGCATTGCATTGGGTTGGGATTGTTGTGAAGAGAAGGAAGTCTGAGAGGCGATCAGCCTGTTATCTGGCAACGATGCTGTATATGTATATGTCTACTATGTACTGTTTTACGGTACCAGTTGGTATGTAGGGTTGGATGGGTTGATTAAATCCCCATACTTAGTGTGTAGGGTTGGGTGGGTCGATTCTATCTTCACATGGTGTGTTGGGTTGGACGGAGATGGTGTGCATGGTTGGTGGACATGTTTTCTAATATCTGATCTGTTATGCATGTGATATCTGTATGGCTAAGGCCGAAATATCTGTATTCTGTTATCTGTTTGTATGCATACTGTTTGTGGGGATGTACACACTGAGTTTGCGAACCCTTTTCTTTATTTTGTTTTTCAGGTAATCCTCAGCAGTAGATGGATCGGTGCGGTGGGGAGCTCGATGGTGACCGCTAGTAGACATTTAATGGTTTTATGAGTAACACTTATTTTACCTGTTTTACTTTAAAAGTTTTTTTTAGAGTTGATTATGTATTCGGACTCGAACTGTTTCTGGGTTTATTTTGAGATTTTAAGTTGTTAAGTTTGTTGATTTTTAAACGGTGACATAATAAATACGTTTTAAAAACTTAACCTATGAGCTCGTATAAATGTTTTCCAAATGATGTTTTAGCTTCCGCATTAATGGAATGTTTTCACATAATATTCGGAATATAGATTTCACTACTTAAGTAAAGATAACAAATTGGACGATTTTAACTTGCTAAGGGTTTTCTAAAAAGCACTCACATGTGATGCTGCCAAATTCGGCCATAGCATCTAAGCCGGGTTTGAGGGTATTACATGTAACATTTAGTGGTATCAGAGCCAGATTACAAAACTTGGTTATGGATTATGGGTTTTATAAAAAAAAATGGGCTTTCGAAAAATTGATTGATTTCTAAATTATTTGAAATGTTTTTTCTGAGTAAGTGGTACATCGAGTCTCCGGCGCCGATCCTGTAAGTATTCTGAACTGTGATTTGTTTTAAACTGAAACTGTTATGGATAGTATATTCTGAAACTACTATAGGTAGTAAACTGTACTGAAAACACTCTAGTTAGTGTATACTAAAAATTGTAGAGAAACTAAAAACTGTAGTGAGATTGCGATTTATGAAACGAACAAACTCTGAATAATCGATACTGTTTTACATAAAACATTTGTTAATAAACACTGAAACTGTAACTGATTCATAAAACTGTTAATACAAATAAACGTGATTAGACAATGAGCGCACGAGGTATCCGCGAATGGGGTACTAGAGGCCGAGGAAGAGGTCATAGAAGAGCTCGAGCTGAGTCCTCTTCACTGTGTAGCATACTGAATTTAGATACGAGTGAGACGCCAGTGCCACCTGCTACTGAGACTGGGTCTCAAAATCATATGGCTAGGGACGACGCATAGTCCCAGGCTATGCTAATGATTTTGGAGAGGGTCGCTGGGCCCAATACTGGATCTGGGGGCCGAGGGTCGATTACGGAATGACTCCAGTCCAGTGGAGCTGAGCTCTTTAGAGGTGTCAATGGAGTTGCCCCTAATGTGGCCGAGTACTAGATTGAGGCCACAGAGAGGATCATGGATGACTTAGACTGTCTCCTAGAGCAGAAATTAAAGGGTGCAGTCTCACTGTTGAGGGATGGGACTTATCATTGATGGCTCACTGTTAAAGAGGGTACTCAGCCCGAACGTCTGATCTGGGAGTTCTTTAAGGCTGCCTTCTAGGGGAAATATGTGGGGGCGAGCTACGTGGATACCCGTAGGAGGGAATTTCTAAATCTGACTTAGGGAGATCGATTAATGGCTGAGTATGAGGCCGAGTTCCTACGACTGAGCCCCTATGCGTGAGGTATGGTGGCCTCTGAGTATGAGCGATGTATTCATTTTTAGGATGGGCTCAGAGATAATTTGAGAGTCCTAATAGCTCTGCTGAGAGAGCTTGATTTTTCTACACTGGTGGAGAAGGCGAAGATCGCCAAGGAGGTCAAGCACGCTGAGTGCCAGAACCATGACCGCGAGAGGGGTAAGAACAAGAGGGATTCAGAGCCCTCGAGTTCTGCACAGAGCCCTAAAAAAAGGGCCAGAGCTTATGGGCCGGTTAGAGCTGGGCCCCCTGTTACTGTTACTGGACTGCAGCCATGTACTGATTGTGGTAAACGCCATCAGGGCGAGTGTTGGAGAAGGTCTGGGGCGTGCTTGCGGTGTGGGTCATTGGAGCACCGTATTAGGGAGTGTCCGCTGAGGGCCGATCAAATGCAAGCACCGAATACTGGTACGGCACAGCCATAGAGGGTAGTGCAGCAACCATCGAAGGGCTGTGGACAAGCCAGAAGTGGTAATGGTATGGGTCATAGGCAGAGGGCACCAAGCAGAAGTGCTAGACAGGCTGAGGCGAGACAGCCGGCCCTAGTTTATGCTGCTCATCGTCGAGAGGATGGAGATGCCCCAAACATCATCATGAGTACATTCTTTATTCTTGATGTACCGTATATTGCCTTGATAGACATAGGGTCTACACACTCATACATAGCTAGCAATATATCTGAAAACTTAGGAATTTTAGTTGAGAGCACTACGAGTGAGGTTACGGTACTGAGTCCGTTAGGGCAATCTATTAGAGTTAGCATTTATGTGCTTCTGTTTACAATGTACTCAAATCCATAAGAAGTTTTTTTTTTGATAAGGATTGGTAAGTGTCACATAGAATTAATGTGGAGGAATTAAAGTTATTATTGATATTGAACTCAAATAAGTAAATTCTTCAATTAAAGTTGTGATTGGCAGGAAATGTTCGTGAAATGATTTACCTAAATGAATTATTATTATAGTATGTTCAGTAAGATTTATATTTAAAGCCAACGAACTTACTAAACTCTATTAAGCTTACTTGAGTCATTTAATCTTCTTTGTAGATTTTCAAGAAGTTCGAAGGATCGTATCAACACATCGGGTCACACTATCCAGTTGCTTTAGTAGATTTTGTTATATACTTTATGGTTTATATGGCATGTATAGGGTTGGATTAAAAAAGAGCTAAATTTGAAGTATGGTTGTGAATGATATATATATATGTTTGTATGATTTTATTACTAGTAGATTTTGGTAAATCAATGAAAGAAGTTATTTTGGTAAGTTTAGGCGATTGAGTTTTGAGATAATATATATTATGTTTAAAACATGATTTTTGGCTTGTGTAGATTGTTTGATTGGGGTTATTTGATGTATTAAATTGCTGTGTATAGGTTGATATTTAAAAAAGTGAGAAAAATAGCCTTAAAATGGCCTATTTTTGCCCACACGGGCATGTGTCTTAGCCGTGTGTGACACACGGCCTAGCACATGGGCATGTAGTTTGGCCATGTGCCCCTGGACTTTAAAATTTCAAAACAGAATGCCCAGGTTTTTACACATGACCTAGCATACGGGTGTGTGATTGGCCGTGTGACTTAAGTCAGAGAGTTATACGGGTAAGGACACAGGTTGGGACACGGTCGTATGCCTTCCATTGTATGTCCACACGGCTTAAGACACGGGCGTGTCTCCTAGCCGTGTGAGTCACACGGCCAGCCACACAGGCGTGTGTCCCTTGCTCCTAAGAAAACTTTTAAAATTTTGGAAAAAATTTCTTGAGTATCCGATTTAGTCCCGATCCACTTCTAAGGTGTACATTGGGCCTCGAGGGCCCATCTAAGGAACAATATAAGTGTTATATGACTAATTCTTGACATGAATAATAAAAGTTGTAAAATGTTTGTAATTAATCCGTAAAATCCAGTAATGTTTCATAATAATGTTTCGGCAACGGATAAGGGTTAGGGGTGTTATAAAAACCATCACATGAAAATTGAAGTTGAATTTAATTTTCCTACTAGAGCTCCAAGTTCAAGTGAAAATGAAATAGATCAAGTAAAACCGAAAATAAGCCTAGTCATACAACAATATATGTGTTGGCTTGGAAAGCAAATCTGAGTTGGATAAATATTTAAAAGAAGATTGTGAAAATATTTCAGATTCATTTGATTTGTTATTGTAGTGGAAAGTTAATAGTCCAATATTCTCAATTGTTTCGTAAATGGCTCGAGATGTGTTATCTGTTCCTATCTTAATCGTTGCATCTAAAAAAGCTTTCAACACGAGCGGATGTGTTCTAGATAATTTTAGAAGTTCTTTGACTCTTTTTATGGTTAAGGCTTTGGTTTGCACACAAGATTGGCTTTGAAGATCACAAGATCCTATCAACCTTGAGGAGTATGTGGAGGAACTTCAAAATATAGATGATGGTAAGGGATTGGACTTTAATCCAAAAAGTTAATATCTTATTTTATTTATTTATAAATATTCTCATAATTTAACTAAAATTTCCCTTTTTTGATCTTTATTAAAATTGTCAAAGTTATCAGAATTTAAAGATGGTAACATACTTAACTACAACTCACAAAATTTAATGTTTATTTTAATTTGTCTAGTAAAGATTTTCATAATTTAAAAATACATTTTTATTTTTGTTACATAAATTTTGGTACTATCTACAATGTTTGAAGAAGATGAAGCTTGAAGATAGTTTGATTTTAACTTTTTGGAATAGATATTTTGTTAATTCTTATGGAAACTTCAACCTTGCATTTGCTTTGATTTGGTCAAAACAATTGGTTAAACTCTTTATTTTTTTGTGTAAGAAGCTTGAATCTATTTTGTCAAATTCGACTCTTGGAGCATCACGCCATCTACATCATACTTTTCGTGTATCATTTTGTTATATCATATTTTGTGTAATAGTGCATGTATCCCTATATCATACTTTTGGTATATCATTTTGTTATCTTGTATATAAGATAGTTCTTGACGCATAATGCATAATTATGCACCTTGTAAATATAGTTATGCGTATGGTGTAATAGCTTATGTAGTTGACTCGAATTATGGCCACAATGATCATCTTGCAATGTTATGTATAGTTATTTTGCATGCCTAAAATAGTTCTTTACATGTAATTATTAACTAAATTATATTTTTTATGTAGTTAAATAATATTGTTCTTCGTCTACTAGTTAAATAATCGCAACATTAAGTATAAATAATAGGATTTGTTAACTTGACTCGACTTAAAAAAATTTTATTCAATTCGACTTGATTCAAAAAAATATCAAATTGAGTTCAATTGTTAAAATAAGTTTCGTTAACTTGATTAACTCGAAATTTTGTTACTCAATTTGACTCAATCAAATACTCACCCCTATCTATCTTGTTTCGTTTCTTTGTTATTCTATTTTGTTCTTGTTTAATTGTTTCTATTGTTTAATTTGGATTCCTTGTTATTTTTCTATCTTGTTTTAATTCTTGCCCTTTTAATTTTTAGATCTAACTTGGATTTGTTTGCATTTCAGGTCGTGAAAAACTCCAAGTTTTCTTTCATTCCTCTAGAGCCCTAGGACAAATTCACGGCTTAGATAAACTTGCAATCTTGTTCTGCACGCGTTCCATATCAAAGAGGTAAATTAAAAAGTTTTAGAAAAGTTTAATCAACAAGAGGCCTTTAAATTATGCTTTTTGTTTGAGTTAGGTATTCAAACTTTTTTTTAGTTGAATAAGATATCTAAATTTTATTTCGTAATCAAAATCGACCCATACTGTTACTTTTATTAAAAAAATCGTTCTAGTCAATCAAAAAGAGCCATGTCACCACTTCACTAGAATTAAGTTAAATAAAAAATTATATTAATGTTAAATAAAAACAAATATATATTAATAAAGTTTATGTACTTGATTAGACAAAAAAAATTTAAATACCTAACTCAAACAAATGACATAATTATCGTGTGAACTTTCAAGCTAAAATAATCAATCAAACAAACTTTGAGCTTACTATTTCGATATTTTTTTTACATACACTTGTGAGCTTTACTTCTATTCTTTTGCTCGCGTGTATTTCATTGGATTTGAGTTTAATTTGGAAACACTTTGATCTTGTAAGAATTATTTATTTGTTTACTTATTTGTATTTCCTTAAGAGGGTTTGTGTCTTAAAATTTTGGGTAAAAATCTTAAGGGATTTGTATGGTTAAACCTTATCCTAAAAGGTTATCAAATTAGTGAATTTGAGAAAATCTTTAGTTATAGAAAGCTAAGGTAGTGGAGTAGGGAATTGGGGCGAAAAAACTATAAATTATCATGTTCATCTTTCAATTTTCTTTCTAACTTTCTCAAAAAAAAATTATACGGCAATTCACCCTCTCTTGGCAACTTTTATTTGATTTATCGAGCTAACAATTGATATCAAAGCTATCTCTAAAAGACGGTCTAACAACCAAGAGAAGATCCTTAAGGAGCTCAAATCTCATCTCTTCAAACCACACAAGATGACATCTTCTTCCAGCTCCATTATGGTTGGTGAGTCTTAATCTATCTCCAAAACTCTTTATTTCAATGATGCAAATTATTCATATTGGAAGACTAGAATGACGTTGTTCATCCAAGCCAACAATCTTGCCGTATAGGACATCATCATGGATGGTCCATCCATTCCTCAAAAGTAAGAAAGAGATAAATCAGTTCCAAAGAGCAATAATGAATGGAATGAGGAAGATAGGAGAAACATTTAACTCAACACAGAGGCTATGCACACTCTCTTTTATGCACTTGGTTCAAATGAATATAGTAGAGTTTCTGTATGTTCCAATGCTAAGGAAATTTGAGATAAATTGGGGGTTACTCATAAGGGTACCGATCAAGTTAAGAAATCAAAGGTATGAATTCTCACTCTCAATTATAAGACTTTCATGATGAAGCCCAATAGGGACATCAAAGCTATGTCCGATAAATTCACTATCATCAACAACAAACTCAAATCATATGGGAAGACCTATCCCAATGAAGATGTAGTTTGGAAGATGCTTAGAATCTTGTCTATGTCTTGGGTTGCAAAAGTTAAAGCTATAGAGGAAGCTAAAAACTTCGCGAATCTTTCATTAGATGAGCTAATTGGTCCCTTGCTCACTCATGAAATGAGACTCAAATGAGTGAATAAAGGAGAAGAAAAAGTTTGAACAGAAAAAGGTTGGTGTTGCTCTTAAGTTCACAACAGAATAGAGTAATTCTAATGAATATGTGGATGAGGATGAAGACATGGCCATGTTTGCAAGAATAAGGAAGAATATTTCAAAAGAAGGAAGGACTCAAAATTGAATCAACCAAGGAGAAAGATCCTATCATTTGTTATGAGTGCAAGAAACTGGGACACATCAAGTTTGATTGTCCTCAATGGAAAAAGAAAGGGTCTAGCAAACAAAAACACAAGGCCAATATTGCTATTTGCAGTGATGATGGTTCATCTGATTAAGAAAATCAAGAAATAGTTAACCTATGTCTCATGGCAATCAATGATTCTAAGGTAACTTTTAACTTATCTATTTCAAATTCTTATTCTTTTGATGAGTTACAAAATAATTGGGTTTGGAATTTGAAGTCATGAATTCAAAACATAAGAAAAATATTTCAAAATTGAAAAATGAAAATGGCTTGCTTTCCTAAACCAATCATGAACTCAAAGAGAAAGTAAACAAAATGTAAGAAATTATTAATGGATTTGGAGAGAAGAATTTAGATTTGCATAATTAACTTTCTAAATTTCATGATAATCATGAAAAGCAACTTGAGTTGCTTAAGAGTGAAAAGGCTCACTCTAATGAAGTTTTTGAAAAAGGAAAAATTCAAAACAAAATTTTGTTAAAAGTAGTTTTAATTTCTATAAGCATAGAGGTCCCCAAAACTTTTACAAAAGAAAAATTTATTAAAAGTGTATGGGTCCTAAAAGACTCATAACTTTTCAAGATAGGAACTTGATTTCAAAATGGATTCCTAAAGGGATAAAAATTATAGGAACTAATACTTATAAATGATGTGTCGTTGAGAGCACCAAAAATATTCTATTCCCTATAAAATAGTAAAAATAACAGTAAAGGGGAAGTAGGGTCGAATCCTCAGGGATCGAATTGTACGAATGCTCATTTCTTGAAATCCTGAACAATTTCTTGGCCAAGAAAACCTGCGTTCCTAAAAAATAATAAAAAATAGAATTAAGAATCTGGAAAAACAAAAACAGAATTTAAAGTGAATTAAAATTGCGAATTAAATAAATTGCAGAAATTAAAATGAGGAATATAAAAATAGATAGAGTTGGGAAAAGAGAAAGTTTCTTATGTGGCAAGTTTCCAGCCTCTGGTTGTCTCGTTCCGCCTTGGGTTTAATCCTTGGCTTTTAAGTAACCCTTCTTCTGCAGAATAAGCCAGTTATAGTGCAAGAGAACGCCTACGACCACCAGTTCCAAGGATTTAGACTTAAATTTAGGCGGAACCTGACTCTAGCCAATAATCGCTTTTGTGGGACTATCTTCTGCTAGATCATCACTTTCCAACGGTGAATACCACACCATTTTGTCTCTTGGATTCGCCAACCTCTGACGCAGGAAGCCAACGAACCGACTGTGCAACCTTCCCAAAAAGTACAAAGCGGTCGTTCCTTGCACAAGTTGAAAAGATCACCTACTAAGGGACATGACAGAAGCGTCAGCCCCGTAATGCGAAGAAGCGATGAATACCTTGTTGAGAAGGCTAAGCGCGGATTCTAAGCCTCATGAACCTTTTTGGAGAATTTCGACAACCTTCGGCTAGATTGGTTTAGTGGCTCATGATTTTTGGGAAAGAAATATATAAAATAGATATGAGATTTTTACTGAAGAAAATATGGATAGAACAAAAAAACAGAGTTTTTGGGAGAGGGAGTGATTACAGAAAAAAAAAAGATGTCTAATATGTGCCACTCCATCCCCTATTTATAGTACTAGAAAACCTAGTCTATTCCTAATGATATTCTAAAAGATAAATACAAATAATTAAAGATAATTAAAGATAAATAAAGATAAATGAAAATAAATCCTAAAATTAAATCTAAATAAAAATCCTTAATAACTATCCTAATATAATTGAAATTAAAATAGAGTCTTGTGCTATAAAATCTCTTCTTTTGCATTTTAGTCCTTGGGTCTTCCATGTTTGCATTTTTGGCACCACTTCTCTCTTTCTTTGCATGTTGGCCCATTATATCTTCAAATTCACACTTTTTACCTTTAAATTTACTTTTTCCTTCAATTTATTCCCTAAAAGATAAAAGCCATAAATAGCCCAAATTAGTAGAATCATACTCAAAATATATATGCAATTAACACATAAAAATATGACGTTCTAGAGTATTATCAAACTCCCCCCTACTTAGCCCATGCTTGCCCTCAAGTATAGTTCGTGTTCACTGTGAAAATTAAATCCTGTCATTAAAGAAATACTACTCCAAAGTTTGATAACAATTAGTCAAAATGCATATGGAAAATAAAGAGAACCCTTAGCTTGCTTTACGTAAAATTGAAAAAGTGTTCCAATTAACACACACAAAATTAAGATCGACTTGGGTTATTTCATGAAAATTAGGTACTTTACCAAACCTATCAAGACACCTTATTTATTTCTCCCTTTAGTCCCCAAATTTTATTAATGCATCTTTTTTTCTTTTTTTTTCCTCTTTTTTTTAATTCTATTTATTTATTTTTACTTAAGAATATATTGAACCTTTTGACGCAAAAAGAGATGACAGCCAAGCACCCCACCCCGGTTACTCAGCCCAAAAGACTCCTAATTTTTATTTTTCTTAAGAACATATCGAACCTTTTGACGTGAAGTGAGATGACAGCCAAGCACCTCACCCCGATTACTCAGCCCAACAGATTCTTAAAATTAATTCTGGCTAGCGGAGTTTTACCTAACATGTCACACAACCTTTTGACGCGAAATAGGATGACAACCCAAGCACCCTACCCCGGTTACTCAGCTAGTCACGTCTTAAGCTGCATTCATAACCACGGAAACATTATTATTAAACGAAATTTTAATTTTGGAGGACTTAGGAGCAACAATCAAGTGTCAAAAATAAGTTTCAGCAACCACCTTAATAGTCATGAACATATTTTGAGTATGCAATTGTATTAAGTGTCCTCTTGTAATTAGACTTAATCAAATTTACCAAAATCAAGATAGGGTTAACTCCATTACTCATAATTATTTAAACTAAAAGAAATAAAATAGTGGAGATGAAATCTATCAAGCAAAATCATAATTAACTCAGTAGATAAGAATCATGCATGTGGGTCAAACAGTGGGCAAGTCGTGGTCAAATTCTTGGGCATGAAAAGAGGCAAAATATTCTTTAAAAAAAATTATATGGGCAACAACAACTAAATCAACATCTAAAACGACAGAAATAATGAGGAATGCCTCCCCCTACTTAAAACACATAGTCCTCAATATCGAATAAATAAAATAGGAGAAAAAGGTATAGAGCAACTCCCCGTGTAATTAATATCGTTCGCATATGATTGCAATAAGATCCGCTAGTTGCTATTTGGCTGCAGGGTTGTCTCTCCCTATCTTTGTTTCGGTTACCTAAAAGAAGAGGATTTTATTAATATCTAAAAATAATAAATAATAAAATAATAAGATAAAATAAAATAAAAATTGGGTTGCCTCCCAATAAGCGCTTGTTTAACGTCACTAGCTTGACGCCTCAACTAGTATTGGGGCTGTTCCAGCTGAATTCTTTCGTTCGTATGGGTTTGAAAATTCTCCTTTTTTATCACATCCACCATATTTGGGTTTAATCGTCCTTGCACCTCTTTCCTTGGTTTCATATTTTCCTTCAAAAGGTTGATCCCTTTTAAGTCGACAATGGTCTCATCATTCTCCAAAAATATGCATTTGGGATGCTCGGGAAGTGGTTTTAATTTCAGATCTGGTGCCTGCACAATAGAAGGTAGAAGTTTAGTATTCATGGGAGCCAATAATTTATTAACAGATTCAAAATCATCAAACATCATTTTAGATATATCTCCATAAGATGACTCAAAAGTTTTTTCTACTGATGAGTCAATTATGTCGACACGGTTTACGCCCAAGACTTCACTTGGGTGACTAATAGTGCCATAAACGTTAAACTTTACGATCTCCCCGTCAAACTCCATCGTGAGGGTTCCGCTTCGTACGTCAATCTTAGTATTCGTAGTACTAAGGAAAGGTCGCCCCAACAAGATGTCTGAAGACCGAGGAGAGTTATCCTTCTCTATTTTTATCACATAAAAATCTGCATGGAAGATAAGCCTATTGACTTTGACTTTGACTAATACGTCCTCAAGGACTCCTTCGGGATGTACAATGGACCTGTCTGCCAACTGAATGGTAACACCTGTCTTTGTCAAAAAAACCCGCAGTAAGTGATTCATAAATAGAAAAAGGCATGACATTTATGGAGGCCCCTAAATCACACATAGCCTTCTTAATTCCTAAATGGCCTATTTTGCATGGTATTGCAAACATCCCCCTATCTTTACATTTCGCTGGTATTTTCCACTGTAACACTGCAGATACATTCTCACCAACACTTACCTTTTCATTACCTGTTAATTTTAGTTTGTTGGTGCAAAGTTCTTTAAGGAACTTGGCATACCGCAAAATTTGTCTTATGGCATCCAACAATGGTGTATTGATCTTGACATTCCAGAATGTTTCGAGGATCTCCTTGTCTTCTTTACTTTTTCGACATTGATTTAATCGTCCTGGAAATAGAGGTTGGATTTTCGACAGTGGGGGTTTCACTTGGACCTGTTCATCTTTTTCAGGATTTTTCTTGGTGATTTCTTGGTCAAGATTCCTATCAGGAATTGGTTCCAGTACCTTTCCACTTCGCAACGTCACTGAATTTGCATGTTGTCTTAGATTAGGTTCTGTTTGTGACGACAGATCCCCTTGAGAGTTCAATTTCTCAATTGATATGGTCAACTCCCTTATAGATGCCTCAGTTTTCTGTTGGAAATCCTTCATCTCTCTTTGGAAATTAAGAGTTTGCTGTTGAAAATCAAGGACATTAGCTGCTAATTTATTGACCATGGTTTCTAAAAAACTACCTGAATATTGAGATTGTTTTGGAAACCGATTTTGGTTTGATTGGTTAAATCGTGGGTCGGCCCCATAACTTAAGTTAGGGTGATCCCTCCATCCTGGGTTGTAGGTATTAGCGTAAGGGTCGTATCGCCTTTATGGTGGCCCAAGAAAATTTCCCACAGCATCTAAATGAGCCATAGTATCATCATTCAAACTGGTACATGCATCAGTTATATGTTCAGGGGTAGCACATATTCCCCATAATCGGGCTGTCCTTACTTTTTCTGCAACAAGAGAATTCAAAATATTAGCAATTCTATCAACCTTATCTTCTAAGGTCAAATTACTTAGCTGGTGAACCCTTCTAGGGGGTTCAGGATTGACTCAAAATTGCTGAGTATTTGCAGTCATTGTGGAGGTCAAGTCCCTTGCTTGTTGGGGAGTCATGTTAACTAACGCTCCTCCACTAGCGGTGTCTACCATATTCATCTCCATGGGTTTTCAGGCCTTCATAAAAATATTGGAGAAGAGACTGTTCCGTTACACCGTGTTGTGAGCAACTTGCACACAACTTCTTAAATCGCTCCCAATAGTCCTACAGAGACTCTGTGTCTTTTTGCCTTATTCCCATGATCTTTCTTCTTAACTCAGCTGCATGCGGCGCTGGGAAAAACCTGTTGAGAAACAAATGAGACAAATCAGCCTGTCGTTACAAATCCAGGAGGTAAATAAAATAACCATTCCCTAGTAGAATCTTCTAAGGAAAAAGGAAAAGCACGCAATTTAATTTGGTACTCAGTTACCCCCTGAGGTTTCATACTAAGGCAAACCATATGGAATTCTTTCAAAATGCTTGTGGGGATTTTCGTTCTGTAACCCCTGAAAAGTTGGCAGTAGCTGGATCAAGCCTGACTTCAGTTCAAAATCAGTATCCATAGTAGGATACACGATGCATAGTGGTGGTTGTTCTGTCGACACTTCGACCAGTTGCCGGATTGTTTGAGTCATAGGTTGTGGTGCTAGATTAGGGTTTTCGTTAACCCTAGTGTTAAGCACTTCTTCTAGCGAATTGACTTCTACTTTTTCACTTTCAAATGTTTGAGTAGGATTTTCGTTAACCCTAGACTCTGCTTCGTCGTCGATTCTGATTTCTGGCGGTGGGTTACTTTGAGTCCCAACCACCGCTGACTGCTTTTTTTTTAGCTTTGTTTCCTTGCGATTAGCTCTTGCAATCTTTTCAATCTCCGAATCAAATGCAAGAGTTCCTGGAGCAGATCTGGTCATAAGAAACAAAAATAAGATTAGTACGTTACCGATCCCCAGCAACGGTGCTAAAATTTGATGTGTCGTTGAGAGCACCAAAAATATCTTATTCCCTATAAAATAGTAAAAATAATAGTAAAGGGGAAGTAGGGTCGAATCCTCAGGGATCGGATTGTACGAATGCTCGTTTCTTGAAATCCTGAACAATTTCTTGGCCAAGAAAACCTGCGTTCCTGAAAAATAAAAAAAATAGAATTAAGAATCTGGAAAAATAAAAACAGAATTTAAAGTGAATTAAAATTGCAAATTAAATAAATTGCAGAAATTAAAATGAGGAATATAAAAATAGGTAGAGTTGGGAAAGGAGAAAGTTTCTGATATGACAAGTTTCCAGCCTCCGGTTGTCTCGTTCCTCCTTGGGTTCAATCATTAGCTTTTAATTAACCCTTTTCGAGCAGGATAAGCCAATTATAGTGGAAGAGGACGCCTACGACCACCAGTTCCAAGGATTTAGACTTAAATTAGGCGGAACCTGACTCTAGCCAATAATCACTTTTGTAGGACTATCTTCTGCTAGATCATCACTTCCCAAGGGTGAATACCACACTGTTTTGTCTCTTGGATTCGCCAACCTCTGACGTAGAAAGCCAACGAACCAACTGTGCAACCTTCCCAAAACGTACAAAGCGGCCATTCCTTGCACAAGTTGAAAAGATCACCTATTAAGGGACATGGACGGAAGCGTCAACCCCGTAATGCGGAGAAGCGATGAATACCTTGTTGAGAAGGCTAAGCGCGGATTCTAAGCCTCATGAACCTTTTTGGAGAATTTCGACAACCTTGAGCTATATTGGTTTAGTGGCTCATGATTTTTGGGAAAGAAATAAATAAAATAGATATGGGATTTTTATTGAAGAAAATATGGATAGAACAAAAAAACAGAGTTTTTGGGAGAGGGAGTGATTACTGAAAAAAAAATGTCTAATATGTGTCACTCCATCCCCTATTTATAGTACTAGAAAACCTAGTCTATTCCTAATGATATTCTAAAAGATAAATACAAATAATTAAAGATAATTAAAGATAAATGAAAATAAATCCTAAAATTAAATCTAAATAAAAATCCTTAGTAATTATCCTAATATAATTGAAATTAAAATAGAGTTTTGTGCTATAAAATCTCTTCTTTTGCATTTTAGTCCTTGAGTCTTCCATGTTTGCATTTTTTGCACCACTTCTCTCTTTCTTCGCATGTTGGCCCATTATATCTTCAAATTCACATTTTTTGCCTTTAAATTTACTTTTGCCTTCAATTTAGTCTCTAAAAGATAAAAGACCATAAATAGCCCAAATTAGTAGAATCATACTCAAAATATATATGCAATTAGCACATAAAAATATGACGTTCTAGAGTATTATCAATAAACCCAAAAGAATTTAGGTGCCAAAAATCAAAGTTTATTTCTATGTTTGTAGGAAAATGAGCATTGCTTTGAGGTGGACTATACAAGGAAAATCTTATGGTACCTTGATAATGTATGCTTAAGACACACGACTGTTGATAAGATTCACTTTACCAATTTGAAGTCAAAAAGCAGAAGAGAATTTACATTTGGTGACAACTCCACAAAAAAAAGTTGAAGAAATAGGCTCTATTGGTAAAAACTTTTCAATTATTATTAAGAATGTCTTATATGTCAACGATTTTAAGCATAATCTTCTACGTATTAGTCAATTATGTGATAAAGGTTTCAATGTCATATTCGAGTCTAAAGGTTGTAAAGTTATTGAAATTGCTTCTAATAAGATTGTACTTGTAGGACATAGGATAGAATATATATATGGTGCATTTAGATGATTTGCATTATTCTAATATATGCATTGATGCTAAAAATGAAAATAGTTCTTTATTATGGCATAGAAAACTAGGACATGCTAGCATGAACATATTGCATAAACTAGCTAAAAATGACTTAGTAAGAGGTTTGCCTAAATTTAATTTTGAACTAGATAAAGTTTATGGTGCATATGTTAAGGGTAAACATAAAAGAGTTTCCTTCAAACCTATTAATATTGTATCAACTAGTAGAGCTCTTCAACTAATTCACATATACTTATTTTGTCTTATTAAGACAACTAGTTTGGGTGGAAAACAATATGCTTTTGTGTTTGTTGATGACTATTCTAGATTTACTTGAATTCTTTTCTTAAGTACTAAAGATGAAATTTTAGAAAAATTCATCACATTTTCAAAAATGAACCAAAATGAAAAAGGTTACTCTATCACTAATGTTAGAAGTGACCATGGAACCGAATTTCAAAATCTTGGTTTGAAAATTTTTACAACTCAAATGGAATTAGCCATAATTTTTTTGCACCTAGAACCCCTTAACAAAATGGAGTTGTTGAGAAAAAAAATAGAACTTTAGAAGAAATGGCTAAAACTATGCTTTGTGAAAATAATTTTACCAAAATTTTTTGGAGGGAAACCACAAACACCACTTGCTATGTTGTAAATAGAGTGATGATTAGGTCTATTTTAAAGAAAACTCCATATGAACTTGTCAAAAATAAAAAGTCTAACAATAGTTATTTTCATCCTTTTGGATGCAAATGTTTTGTTTTAAACAATGACAAAGATAATCTTGGTAAATTTGATGCAAAAAGTGAAAAAGGAATTTTTCTTGGTTATTCTTTAAGTTTTAAAGATTATCGAGTCTTTAACAAAAGAACTTTAGTAGTATAAGAGTCTATACATATTTTTTATGACTTTAATCCTCCTCCTGAAAAGGATTCTTGTGTTGATGATAATGCAAAATTTTTTAATAACAATGATAAAGAGGATCAATCATCCAATGAAAAAATTTAAGAACAAACGCAAGATGCTCTAGAAGAACTTTCAATTGAGGAAAGAGAAATCATTCTTCCAAAAGAGTTCAACTATGTGAAGGATGGTATGATTTTGGGAGATCCATCCCAATGGGTAATTACTAGATATTCTCTTAGAAATACTTGTAATTATGTTGTATTTATCTCATGCATTGAGCCTAAAAATATCAAAGAAGCATTAAATGATAAATATTGATATTGTCTATACAAGAAGAGTTAAATACATTTGAGAGAAGTAAAGTATGGACCTTAGTTGATAAACCTAGTGATAAATCTACTGTAAGTACAAAATGAGTTTTTAGGAACAAACTAGATGAGAGTGGTAACTTAGTGAGGAACAAGGCTAGACTTGTTGCTCAAGGTTACACTCAAGAGGAAGGAATAAATTATGATGAAACTTATACTCTCGTAGCTAGGATGGAAACCATTAGAATGCTTTTATCTTTTGCATGCTTTAATGATTTCAAATTATATCAAATGGATGTAAAAAGTGATTTTCTAAATAGCTTTATGAATGAAGAAATGTATGTTGAACAACCACTCAGTTTTAAAGATCCAAAATTTCCCAACCATGTTTTCAAATTTTCAAAAGCTTTATATGGTTTGAAACAAGCTCTTAGAGCTTGGTATGAAAGATTATCACATTTTCTTATTGAAAAAGGTTTTTGTAAAAGGAATGTTGACACAACACTTTTTGTAACATCCTGATTTTGGGCCTAGTCGGAACAGTGGTTTCGAGACCACAAATTCGATGAGAAATTTTTTATTTTTATTATATTTTTATGGTATACGATTTCACGGAATGATTTCGTGAAAATTTCGTTCGAAAATTTTGATGTTTGGGCACTCAATTTGGTCAAAAGGACTAAATTATAAAAAGTCTAAAAGTTAAGTTCTACATGTTAGAAGTGTCTAATTGTTATGATTTTTTAAATTAAAGGTCCTTAAATGGTAATTATACCATTTTGAAGTTTGTGGACAAAAATGGACATGGTATGATAGGTTTTTAAAAGTTTTTCATTAAAGGTATTTTAGTAAATTGGTAATTAAATGAATTAAAAAGCCAAAAATAAGCCAAATTTGCTCATCTTCTTCCTCATGGCTGAATGTCTCATGAAAAACACCATGGTTAGGGTTTTCAAGCTCTCCAAGCTCATTTGTAAGGGATCCCAAACCCTGTTTTTAATGTTCTTTACATTTTTGAAGTCCAGGTAACATGATCTACTCATTTCTACCATTATTTTGAGCTAGGATTTATGTTTAAAAATTTACCCATCAGTAATATGCATTCATTTTGATCTCTAATGGTATAAAATGAGTGTTGGGTGTTAGATAAACAACTTTTGCTAAGCGATTTTACGTGAAAACGAGTAAAACATCATAATCGGTAAAAATACCTAATGTTCATAAGTACATGTTAGAGTGAGAATTTGATATTTCCATATAAGAAAAAATGATCAGCATGTCATAAAACGTAAGAAAATAGGATGAAATTTAATTTTCGAGCCTTGGGGAAAAAGTGCAAATATGCAAAAGTTTAGGGGTCAAAATGCAAATTTGTAAAAATATGATTTTTAGACCCATATGAATAGTGTGACTAATTAGTAGGCTAAATGTGATATTATAGATCAAGGAAATCGAGATTCAGGCTTAAATCGAAAAAATACAAGGTTATGGACTAAAATGATAAATTGTCGTTTTTGGATCCGAGGTAAGTTCGTGTGTTAATAATAATGCAATACCATGCATGAATTGTAATTCTCTATTGATATGGCATAAATTTTATGATTTAATATGTTTAAGAGAAGTTGATGGATGGTGTGTATGATATGGAAAAATGTAATGCTTGTTGTGTCATGTGAAATTGAATGGCAATTTATTGTTACATGAATTGGGTGTTAAATTACTATTACATGGGTTGTATGAATTGCTACACGGTTGTACTTGACGAGAATTTGACAAGTAAGTTCGGATAGCCTAAAGTAAACTCATAATATGCCTAATTGTGTGATTTATGAATGTATGATAATTGCATTTGACGATGGCATAAAAATACATGAAATACATTCTTAACAATGATATGTTGAAAAATGTATCGGTTGGAGTTGGAAAGGAAGTTCGATGGATGAACCATGTTGCATGAGATATTGAGATCCTGCATGTGTTCCAGAAAGGATTTAGCCTGGACGGGTAATCCGTTGATCTCAAGTATGAAAAGGATCTGGCCCGGACGGGTGTTCCTTGAATGATCGAGCCTCTCAAAGAATATATGTGCATTGAGGATTTAGCCGAACGGGTAATCCGATTAGGGTCTGAATTTAGCCTGGACTGACAATTCAGATCTGAGCTCATTAAGGGTGTTTATCGCTATAAGGGATTTAGCCTGGACTGGTACTCCCGACATCACCTTATGAGTTTATATTATGGGGGATTTAGCCTGGACTGGTAATCCCGCCATAAGATGTGAGGTTCGCGAGAGTGCATACCTGAAATTATCATTCTTATAAATTGACGGTTAATAGATAATCTATCAAGATTTCCTAGAAACTCAACGGGATTAACATGAGATATATGTACAAGTGAAAGGATGTATGATGAGCTCTTACAAGACAAATTTACGTGGTGCATTGTCATGAGACTAATTTGATGATTGAGTGCATGTGATAGGGAATTATCCTATACTTGGAATGTATGACTAAGTGTGCCCATGAAAAATAATAACTTTTATATTGAGCTCCATTGTGAAAATTGAGTAAGGGATCCATGAAATGGTAAGTTCATGATAGCTGGAAATGATCTTATGATAGTGATCATTATATTGTATCAAACCAGATTTGGATAGCAGCATTGGTCTGAATTTTAAAATCCACTAAAAATAGTAGAAATTGAGTTAGAAGCTTAATAAAATATGAAATTAAATATTAATGAGTCTAGTTTCACATAAAGGAAACAGTGAAAGAAAAGAATTATGTATCATGAGATATTTGAATTCTTGTGAGACAGAGTTGGAGTGATTCCAGACTCCCCTGTCTCAACTTTGGAAAATCATTAGAAATTTTAAAAAAATAATTATGATTTAAAATTAATATGACTGAAATATTTAATGAGTCTATTTTCAGGAGAAAGAGACAAGAACATTATCCAAGTCTCGTACTAGGAGATGAATAAATTTTAGTGAAGAAAGGTCGAAGCTGTCAAACAGCGAAAAAGGGGATACTTTGAATAATAAACTGTACTTATTGGCTATACCAAAAATTCTGAAAATTTTATGATAAGAAGAGATATGAGTCTAGTTTTTAGGAAAATTAACATATCTTAATTTGGAGTTCCGTAGATCTAGATATAAATAATTTAACAACTGTGACTCGAGAAAACAGCTTAGCTGGAATTTGAATAAATAGAAAGAATATGAAAATAGCATGTTATCGCATTGCTTATTATTTTCATGCGAGCTTACTAAGTGAAAAGCTTACTCCCTCCTTTCCATTTCTTTTAGTTTTGTTAGGTCTGCTCAAGGTTGGAGATCGTCGAAGGCAGCATCGCACTATCGAGCCATTATCCTTGGAGTATTGGCAAGTGTACGTGAAATGTTTTAATGTGAGTGGCATGTATAGGGACTAAGTTTTTTTATGATGACTATTGTTGTGATTAGCCAAAGGTATTGGTTTATATTAATCGTTGATTATAGCCATGAGATGTGGCTTATAATGATTTTGGCTTGTAAGCCTATTTATTCATGATATGTGTTAATGTCTTGCGATGTAGCTAGACTAGTTTATCATGAGTAGGTGGAACTAATGCATAATAATGAGCTAATGATGGATGCCATTGAAATCGTGTATGTGTATGCATGTAAAGATGACAAAAAGGCTTGGAAATTAGCCTAAGTCTTAACCACACGGGTAGAGACACGGCTGTGTGTCTCAGCCGTGTGAAGGACACAGCCTCTGGCCACGGGCGTGTGCCTGGGCCATGTGCCCTTAAACGGTTACTGACGTCATAAATAGAGAGTTACACGAGCTGAGGACACGGGCGTGTCCCAAGTCATACGGGCATGTTACTCTCCAAAGCTAGAAAATTGTTAAGTTTCCCAAAGATTATCGAATGTTTTCGATTTTATCCTGAACCGTCCTAATGTACGTTTTTGTAACACCCCAAACCTGACCCAGAAGTTATGGCCGGATCCGACGTGTCACATTGAAGTTTTTAAGAAAACCCATGCCTCTTTCAACGTCCTTCTTAGTGTTTTAAAAAATAGTCTTTGCTAAGTTAATAAAGTGAATGGAAGCTGTGCACCAGGTAAGTATCCGAAACAGAGGAGGTGAGCCTAGAAGGCTGCTTAAGTACCAAGCTCTTGATTGGATCCAATCCTAGACATGCCTACAACCATTGCCACACTTTGGTGCTAGGTTATGTTTTGAGAAAAACGAGTTGGAATTCATTTAAGTAGATATTTTTTATAAACCGATTAATTGTATCGTTACGTTATTTTGAAAACAATTATCATTTTGGAAACACGCCTAGGTCTAACTCATATTGTTATCGAAAAATATAGGGTATAAGATAAAATAATCCCGAAAAATAATTAAAACGGCCTTATTACAACCCAAAACCAAATAATAATATTAATAAGATAAAACTTATAAAGAAATAAATCGGCTACTTATTGCAATTAAAAGAAACAGAAGCAGTAAATGATGAGTGTGGCCATCTCCGAGTCCTCGCACTCCAAACCATCTAAGCTTAGGGATTACTGCACAATTAGAAACGGGGTGAGTTTACGAAAAACTCGGTGTGTAATCCCAATAACAAACAAATAGTAAATAACACAGTATCAAGACAATCGGGCCAAAGCCCTATTTAGTCTTGACATATCTTTGGGCCAAGCCTTTCGCTTAATTTAGCATCGGGGCGAAGCCTTTTCATTAATCATATCACTAGACCAAAGCCTTTTCATAAATCTTATCACCGGGCCAAGCCTTTTCATAAATCATATCATCGGGCCGAAGCCTTTATCAGAAACGGTATGGCCCTCGTGCCCATTTCAATATCACATGTAATGTCAATGAATGTATGCAAGCCCATTTGGGAGACTACTCGACCCACCATCCGCTACTTCACCCGTACCAACCAAGCTCTCCATGTGGGGAATAACTCAACCCACCCAACCAAACTCTCCACTGGCAGCATAGCTTCTTTATCATATAACTGGAGGCCTTGCCTCTTTTTAATAACTGGGGCATAAGCCCTTTTCGGTAAACTGGGGCATAAGCCCTTTTCCGATGGCGGGGTAGAGCCCTTTTAGCACTTCCTCCATCAATATAACCCATATCCCATGCAATATGTCATGTATGCAGAATGTCATGCCCATATTTGAATCAAACAATCACAGTCAAGTCATTCATATCACCAACATATATTCACAATCAAATCCGTCAACCACACAGTCTAAGTCAGTCACTTGCCCACAAGGGCAAAACAGTCATTTTCCATATTATAAGGGTATTTTCATAATTTTACCAAAAATCAGGGTTTTCCATGTTCATTACATTTGTCAATATTTCTGAGTGTTTAAACAATGATCTTTAACCCACTTATCAAATTCGGGCTTTTGGGCCCAAAACCCCTAATGGGCCCTACGAATGCTGATTTTGCCCACTAAGCCTGCTTAACCCAAATTTTACAATAATACTAACCGTGTTAACATGCAACTTTTCCAAATTCCATTTTCTATCAATTTTACCCAAATGGGCCCAAAAGCCCATTTGGCCCAATTCTAGCCCATTGAGGCCCAACTTACCATCGTGCACAAAATTGAGTTCTTACTCGTTCCATCGATCCAAACACCGACCTTATCGTATTTATCGCATCTATACCCACACGCAACATTACAAGTTCCTGAAATACCGGTATTTTAGCATTTCGGCTTCTTAGTAGATATTAATTTAAGCTACTACGAGGGTTAGTACACACCTGTTATGGGTTGAAGTTGAAACGTTTCCATAATCAATCACCTACGATAACCACCACCTGTCACTCAAACTTAACTAATCCAATATCAATATATGTAAATCCTAAGCACATCAGTCATACGGAACATAAGGGCATATTCGTCATTTTACCATACAAGGGTATTACGGTCACTTTACCCTACAGGGGCCTTACGGTCTTTTTACCTATTAGGGGTATTTTAGTCATTTCATCCTACAAGGGTGTTTTGATAAATCTACAAACTAAGGGTATTTCAGTAATTTTGTAAACCAATGGTATTTCTATAATTTTTAGAAAGTCAAGGGTATTTCTGTAATTTTGTAAATCAGGGGTATTTTGGTAATTTTACAAATTGAGGGTATTTATGTAATTTCACAAACTAGTGGTATTTCGGTAATTTTACAAGCTAGGGGTATTTTGGTAATTTTACAAACTAGGGGTATTTTGGTAATTCTATCCTACGTATTTCAGTAATTTCACAATCGAGGGTAAAACGGTAATTTTGTAAATTGAGGGTAAAATGGTAATTTTTTAAATTGAGGGTAAAACGATAATTCTATAAATCGAGGGTACTTTGGTAATTTTACAAGTCGAGGGCATTTCAATAATTGGTAAACTAAAGTATTCTAAACAGGGATAACAATACAAATGGCCCTAAAGCCCATTCTCGGCCCAAATGGACCCACACGCTCGTGTGACCCTTTTAGCCCAAATCTAGCCACGAATATGAGATTCACCTAGCCTAGTCCAATATTTACTACACAATCAAACAACTTATCCAATTAGGCCCGTAGGCCCATTGGGCCCACATAGCCCCTTTCGGCCCATCGCGGCCCAAAGTAGCCATCCTACTGACTAGAGTAGTGAAAATACACACACTGATAGGAGATCGGAGTTAATCCACGCTCCGAGCACTCTTAGCCGACGCCCAACCCCAAACGAGCACGCCATACAAATGAAAGGGATCACTAAGAAAGGTACCTTTACTCTCCTCATGGTTCCTCTATTTAAAGCCGACTTCACAACCACTCTTATGTTAGCTTCCCGATGTGGGATCCTCTCAACATCGAGTTTAAATTCAACACCAACTCTTGTCGCCCCTCGTTAGCAAAATAAATGCTCATTGCTTGCCCCGGGATTCGAACCCATGCCTCCCTCGATGCTCCACACGCTACTTGCCACTAAGCCACAAGGCTTTTTGTGTCATGTTTTATCCCCAATTAATTATAAGGTCTAAAGGCCAAAGTCCAGGTTCCCTTAAAAAAGAAACCAAAATAAATTGCAAGAGCTAAGGCTTGAACCCAGGCTCCCATACAACCTTAATGACGCCACAATCACTAGACTACAAGCTTCCTTGTGTCATTTATTTAACACAATAATTTAAAAGCCCTCATCCAAGCATCCAGGTTTTTTTTTGTTCACTTAATACCAAAATTTTTGCTAAAGCCCAGGTTTGAACCCAAGATTTCTCTAACACTTCTCAGGGCCATTAACCACCAAAGCAGACATTTAATTGTGTCATTTCATTGCACAATTAAATACCTATATACAACCTCCTTACGGACCCGCACTCAAGGCCCAACACTTCTAGGCCCAAATTCGAGGTGTTACAGTTTTAGGCCTCGAAGGCCTGTATAAGGGACGATATGCATGTGATTGAAAAGTTTTAATTTTGGGAAAAATTTGATGACCCGGTTTTGTATGTTTGTGAATGTTTAAGTCCGGTAACGCCTCGAACCCTGTCCCGGCGTTGGATACGGGTGAGAGGTGTTACACTTTTTATTAAAAGAAAAGATAGATTTATTAGTAGTTCAAATTTATGTTGATATTATTTTTTGTTCTATTAATAATCTTCTTTGTCAAGAATTTTTTAAGCTAATGCAATGTGAGTTTGAGATGAACATGATGGGAAAACTAAATTTCTTTTTGGTGTTACAAATCAAGCAGAGAAATGATAACATCTTCATTAATCAAGTTAAGTACACAAAGGAAATGCTCAAGAAGTTTGGGATGGACACTATCAAACCACAAGCTACTCCCTTGAGTCCTTCTACAAAGCTTGACAAAGATGAGGAAGGTAAATGTGTAGATTTAAAATTATATAGGTCAATGATTGGTTCTTTGTTTTATCTTATCGCAAGTAGACTCGACATTATGTTTATTGTATGCTTGTGTGCTAAATATCAATCTTGTCCTAAGAAATCACATTTATAAGCCCTGAGAGAATCTTTAGATACCTTAGAGACACTTCTAACTTTGGCCTTTGGTATCCTAGAGACTCATCCTTTAGCTTGTATGCATTCTTGGATACGGATTTTGGAGGTTGCAAATTAGATAAGAAGAGCACCTTTGGTATTTGTTAAATCCTAGACAACATACTAATATAATGGTTTTCAAATAAACAAAATAGTGATGCTTTGTCCACCACTGAATCAGAATATATTTCTACCAGTAGTTGTTGTGCTCAAGTTTTATGGATGAAACAACAACTTAAAGACTATGGAATTGATATAGATACCATTCCTATCAAGTGTGACAATACTAGTGTTATTTGTCTCACTAAAAATCTCATCCAACATTCTAGGACTAAACATATTGAAATTAGACATCATTTCATTAGAGATTATGTCCAAATGGGTGAAATAGTTCTAGAGTACATATACATCTTAAACCAATTAGTTGACATTTTTACAAAACCATTAAACAAAGAGGGATTTTGGATACTTAGGAGTGAGCTAGGTCTAACCACCTTGCCTTGACTTTGTGTTGAAACTTTCGATGTTCTTTGATTATTTTTGTTCCAAAAAGCTTGTTAAGTAAAGATTTCATGGCTCTTGTATGCATAAAGATAGTGGGAGTCTAAGAAGATATTTGATCTATTTTGACCTTATTTATCTAGAATGACTTACTCTTGTGATATTTTTTAACTTATTAAATTAGTCTTATTCTTAGTAATTTAGTCATTTTCCTTACATCTAAGTTTGCTTTATGAATTCTATGCATCATGCTTACATTTTGCATTTCCATGCATATGAAACATTTAGGGATGTTCTTAGAGTAATTTTAGGACCCTTAGAACCTTTAAAGACTCAAAAATCTCAGTTTTGTAATTTTCACTGCACTTGGAAAATAGAATCGTAATTTGGTATCTATACTTTTATAAAAATATCAATACTCATCTGAAATTATCAATACCATGGGGTGTTTTAAGGTACCTGCACTAGTTTCTAAAACATATTTTCAAAATCTAAAATTTTTTTCTTCCCTCCACCTAAAATCTCTCAACTCCTCTCCAAAATTTCTTCATTTTCTCGACAAATCTTGGCCTTTCAACACCTTTAAACATCTTTTCCTCAAGATTTGTTCAACATTGCTTGGAGATTTTGACTATTTCAACATTTTTGAGGTAAAAACCTAAAACCTTTAACTTGTTAATTTTATAAAATGTAGGTTGAAATAGTGTTTGTTGATGGTTTATTGGGTTGTTTTGAACATCATATATTGTGTTTTTACAGAAGGTTACCTATTTTTAAAAGTTTTCTTAAAATTTTTACCTAAAACCCTTGCCCACCAAGTGTTTGTTAAAATTCCCTAAAGAGTTTTTCTTTTAAATCTTAGTGTTTCTAAGTGTCTAATTAGTTAGAGTGACCCCTAAGAAAAAGCCAAGAATTGATGCATCGCCTTCTAACTCGTCTAGGGCGGTAAAGTCCTCTTTTAGTGAGTGTTTTCAATCCTCAAACTCTCGATCTCGTTTTAATGAAAAAATTTATTCGAAAAAGGTTTGGGAGTCTAGAAAAATAGATGTTGGCATGCTTGAAGCAATAAATTTCATTTATCTATCTAATTTTCAAGGTTGAGGTTGGATGAATTTTTTGAAAATTTCTTCATCGACATTTTATAACATTGTTCGAGCTTTTTATTCAAATGCCAAGCTTGAACATGACAAGTTCAATGATCTTGTTGTTGCCATCACCTCCTTTTTAATGAACACGCCCATTTGCATTACTATCAAAGAGTTTGGCGATTTCTTACACTTGCTTTCCGGGGGTAACTCTAATGAAAAGGCCCCTTTTTTAATCAAGCTCTTTTCATTTAGTCCAGTTTAGCCTCTGAACTTTCTTTCAATGATCAAGTCTTCCATCTTATCCTTACTTGAAATTTACATCATATTATGAAACATGCCAAGTTTTGAAACACCGATTATTGGTGGCTCGACTTTATCCAAAATAATAGGCATCCCGACCTTACTCTTATCATGTTTAATGATATTACTAAGGCTATCGAGAGAGGGTTGAATACAAATATCACCCTTCCTCATGACATATATTTGTCATATATCTTTAGATTGTTAGGAATTAGCAACCTTGGAGACTCCCCTATTATGTCCAATCAACCCATAAGTTACGGGGCACTTCACCATGCTAGCTATCACTATGATGCTATTTTCGATGAGTGGATCAAGGGAGGTAATTCGACTGTCAATGATGATGATGATGATGATGATAGCATGTTTGAACACGTTCTTTCACCCAAGCATGCTCTTCCACAGGCTTTTTCTTTACATGCTGCACAACCCTCTTCTGAAGTTAATAATGTCATCTTCGATGCTATCCATTCTTTGAATAATGATGTTCAAAGTCTTAGGGAAGATGTCAACACTCGCCTATCGACTTTGGAGGCACAAATGACGTCTCTCTTATCTCATTTCCCTTTGACTCCTCATTTTCCCCTAGTGATGATTAGAGTAGATTTAAGTCATTCATTTCATACTCCTACCTTTTGCACCTAGTTTCTTTATTATTGCCTATGTCTATATTTAATTGCACTTTATTGATTTATGGGTATTTTTAGATACATTGATGTTTAGTTCTCTATCTATTCACTTTTTATATTTCTATTATGATTGACTAACCTCTTTTCTCCTTAAGCTTTATTTGTCTTTTGATATAACAAAAAGAGGGAGAAAAAAAGGTAAATTGATTAATTGTTTGTTTATGCTAACTCATGCAAATATGCAAATTTTGTCACCAATTTCCTTAAAGTAAAAAATAAATGCCAAATTTTATTTTGGCCTTTTATTCAAAATGACTTTTATTAAGGGGAGCAAATTATTCAAAAACAAATTTACCAAATGTTTTGTTATATAATAATAATAAAAAAGAGATTGTTAAACCAAGCTTTATTTGATAAAATGTTTTGATATAAAAAATTGAAGTGCTTTTGAATAAAAGTTAAAATTGAACAAAATTGACAAAATGATTTGTTTAAAATTGAAGTCTAAGAGATAAAATTTTGAATATCTACTTTAAACTATTAGAAAATTTTTGAAACAACTTTAAAATAAAGTTAAAATAAGCTTTACTTCTATTCTTTTGCTCAAGTGCATTTCATTGTATTTGAGCTTAATTTACAAACACTTTGATCTCGTAAGGATTATTTCTTTGTTTGCTTATTTGTATTTCCTTAAGAGGATTTGTGTCTTAAGATTTTGGACAAAAATCTTAAGGGAGTTGTAAGGTTAAACCTTATCCTCAAAGGTTATCAAATTAGTGAATTTGGAAAAATCCTTAGTTGTAGAAAGTTAAGCTAGTGGAGTAGGCAATTGAGGCCGAACCACTATAAATTATCATATCCATTTTTCAATTTTCTTTCTAGCTTTCTCAAAAAAAAAATTATAAGCCAATTCACCCCCTCATAGCAATTTCAGTTTGATTTATCGAGCTAACACTTAATAAGACCACATACACTCATGCATACAACCCATCACACACTCAAGCTCATGCAGATGCTGTACGAGGATCAGACATATATGTTCAATAGTTACTTCAAAAAACATGCATCGTCAATGAAACATCAACTATAATAAAAAAACTTTCTGAAATGACTTGTAGGAGTCGAGGCTAAGGACTCACTTGAGAACTCACCTTTACTTCAACTCAGAGTTTTTGTTCTGATAATCCTACCCAAACTAGTAGCAACTGCTTAAAAGATTATGGAATTTCCATTAAAATTCCATTTACAGACAGTTTACTAACATCACAATTACAGACGACCCCTATGTAGGGCCTCCTATTCACACCCTAATGTTTTTATGCCTCTTAACATCTTTACTCTTTCAAAATCATAACATGCAAAGCTATCAAACTTGCCAGGAGATTGAAACAACCACTGACTAACCCAAAGACCTTAACTTTCAATTTAACGGAAAAGAAGAGGATATTTAGTCTTAAAAAGAACCAAAGCATAGAACAGAAGGAAGAAAAAATCATCTAAATGTTCCCTTCTCACCATATATATATACTTAGTTCCTTTTAGTGGATTTTGACATGTGTCAAATGCATATAGAAATTGTCCCTTAATTGCCCTACAAAAACTGGGAAAAATATAAAAGAGAGTCTGGTGTAGATGTGGTTTGACCAGTCAATCCATTCAGTTGACCACCAACCCATGACGTTACAGAACCCACTTTGCACGACATTCGAGTAAACCAGGAGTACCATTCCTTGGCGGTAACCCTCATAAGGTGTGCTCTCTGGTTGGCATACTCTTCTTCAATTGGAAAACATCCCGAGATGGAAACCTCAAATTCTATGCGGGCAGATACATTATACGTCAGGATTTAACTTGTCAAAATTTTAAGAAGTGGCGGACTATAGTACAATAGTGCGCCAAAAAAGGTAACTTTCACATCTATTCTACTTTCTCTCAGATACATCAATTTTGAGGTGGGACATGAAAGTAACTATTTATCAAAATTCATTGTAAAGAAATCTTTATGAAGATGCATTGGAACTAACCTTTTCCATACAACTTGAACCATTGGGAATGTTCTTAGGACATGGCCAATATTCTCCATTTTATGGCCATAGATATAACACGACCCATCATCCTTTAAGCCCCTTTTGCATCTTTCTTCATTGGTAAGCAAATGGCCTTGCATGCATAACCAAAGGAATTGCCTTATCCTTTACGGAGCCCAGATTCTCCAAATCAGTTTCCATTTTGCATTCATTTCATTCCAAGAATCCTGCTTGAGGGATTTATACCCCCTAGTTATTGTGTAATTACCCGATGCAATAGCCTTCCACATGCAAATGTCTCATCCTTCGGTTTCCAACTGTGGTCGTGATTCAACTAGCAAATGAAAAATCTCATGCGACAATTCACCAATAAATAAAGGCCAATTCCACTCTCCATTTAATGTCACCATCCGGTATACAGAAACCTCCAAGAACGTTGGACTTAGTTGTGTACAATAATAAATTAAAAGTCCTAAGTCCTTAAACCAAGTATCCGTCCAAAATTTGATCCCTACCATTACCTATTGTCTAAGTCGTATTTTTCTCGTAAATTCTAATAGATACTCCACATTGATCTCTAGACATAACTACAATGCCCACTTGAGATTTTATTCGACAAACTATCAAACACCTTGTACTTTGATCGCATCACTTTCACCCAGAATGCGTCAATATTATTAATAAAGTTCATCCCCAATTTAATAAGGACTGCCTTATTTTGACTATGAATATGTCTAAACCCAAGCCCTCTTCTTTCAATCAGCATACAACATTTATCTCAACCAACTAAAGATATCTTTCCATCCAAACCTGAAGCACCCCATAAAAAATTCCTCATAATCTTCCCAATCTCTAAACACATCCCTTTTGGAAAAGGATCGATTGCATGAAGTAGCTTATATAATTAATTATATTCAGTTTTTTTTTATGAGTTTTGTATGATGATTTAAATATATTTAGTATTCATAAAGCCCTTTGATTTACTTGTAATATATGCAGTTTATCATTAAAAGAGTAATTGAATGTAAGCGCATTTTATTAACTGTGCCTCCCGCTGCGCCGGGCTTTTAAATTTTTTTATTTTTTATTTTTTATAATTTTTATTTAAAATAAACTATAATTATTTTGTTGTTAGTCTCTTTATTATGCTCAAATTTAGGATTAAATCTCTATACTTTAATTTTGACATAATTTAGTCCTTTTATTTATAATACCATTAATTATTTCAAATAGCTAACACATTTAACTAGCCGATTAAAATAATGTCGTGTATTTTTTTTTAAAAATCATCCCTTCTAATTAAATCATGACTTAATCACCTTCTAACTAATCGTATTAACATAAACTTTTTTTTTTTTGAAAGAGTATATTTAAAGAAAAATCCACTTCAACATTTTAACTGAAATTATTAAATGTGTTATAATTTGGAGTAACAAAATCATTGCTTAATCACCTTCTAACTAATCATACTAACATACGTATTGTTAGAATTAAGTGACCCGAATCCTTATTTAAATAAAATAAAAGAAGAATCCATATACAATTACACTTCTTTTATTTTATTTTTAGAATAAGGTTTTTTAAACCTTATTAAATTCTATCTATTTGATATTGATCAGAATAAGGTGTTTCAATCTTACTAGAATATGGCTTTATAAGCCTATAAATAGACATAGTCTACTCCTCTTGTATTAATTCGAATTCGACATAGTGAATTTTCTTCTCCTCTGCCCGTGGTTTTTTTTTCTCGAAAGGATTTCCACGTAAAATTTGTGTGTTCTTTATTTTATTTTATTTTATTTTATTTTCACAAATTGGTATCAGAGCTTCTGAGTTTTTCATCTCGATCACGGTAATGGCGTCTTTGAAGTATGAAATTTCGCTGTTGGATCGTAACACTAGATTTACGTTGTGGCAGATTAAGATCAAGCAGTTCTTGCACAGATGGATCTGAAGGATGCCTTGCTAGGGATAGATAAGATGCCTTCAACTTTAACAGATGAAGAGAAGAAGCGTAAAGATCGAAAGGCGTTAACACAATTACATCTGCATTTGTCCAACGAAATTTTACAGGATATGATGAAAGAAAAGACCATCGCTGCATTATGGAAGAGGCTAGAACAAATATGTATGTCGAAAACTCTAACAAGCAGGTTGCATATGAAGCAGCATCTTTATGCTCATCGTTTGGAGGAAGGTGCGTCTGTACACGAACACTTAATAGTGTTTAAAGAAATTCTCTCAAACTTGGAGGCCATGGAGGTTCAATATGATAAGGAAGATCTAGGGTTGGTTCTACTTTGTTCGTTGCCCCCGTCTTATTCAACCTTTAGAGACACGATTTTATATAGTCGCGAGTCTCTCATAGTTGATGAGGTTTATGATTCTTTGACCACGTATGATAAGATGAAGCATCTTGTGGTTAAACCCGACTCTCAGGGAGAGTCTCATTGCTCGTGGGAGACAAGATCGGAATACTGATAATGATCGTGGAAGGATACAGGAACGAAATCCTTGCGGTAAATCTAAGAGTAGATCGAAGTCTTCAAATAGAGGCAAAACTTGTAACTTCTACAAGAAGAAAGGGCACATTAAATCTGAGTTCTATAAGCTACAGAACAAGATTAAAAGGGAGGCTGCAAATCAAAAGGGAAAACAACCAGAAAATTTTGGTGAAGCTGATGTTGTAGAAGACTACAGCGATGGTGAACTTCTAGTCACTTCTGTCAATGATCCTAAAGTACACGAACACTTAATAGTGTTTAAAGAAATTCTCTCAAACTTGGAGGCCATGGAGGTTCAATATGATAAGGAAGATCTAGGGTTGGTTCTACTTTGTTCGTTGCCCCCATCTTATTCAACCTTTAGAGACACGATTTTATATAGTCGCGAGTCTCCCATAGTTGATGAGGTTTATGATTCTTTGACCACGTATGATAAGATGAAGCATCTTGTGGTTAAACCCGACTCTCAGGGAGAGTCTCATTGCTCGTGGGAGACAAGATCGGAATACTGATAATGATCGTGGAAGGATACAGGAATGAAATCCTCGCGGTAAATCTAAGAGTAGATCGAAGTCTTCAAACAGAGGCAAAACTTGTAACTTCTGCAAGAAGAAGGGCACATTAAATTTGAGTTCTATAAGCTACAGAACAAGATTAAAAGGGAGGCTGCAAATCAAAAGGGAAAACAACCAGAAAATTTCGGTGAAGCTGATGTTGTAGAAGACTACAGCAATGGTGAACTTCTAGTCACTTCTGTCAATGATCCTAAAGTAAGCGAAGAGTGGATACTTGATTCAGGCTACACCTTTCACATGAGTCCCAATCGGAATTGGTTTATAACTTACGAAACAGTGTCTGAATGTGTTATTTTGATGGGAAATAATGCTTCGTGTAAAATCACAGGTGTTGGAACAATTAAAGTTAAGATGTTTGATGGAGTTGTCAGAACACTTAGTGACGTGTGAAATGTTCCAGAATTGAAGAGAAATTTAATTTCGTTGAGTACTCTTGATTCAAAAGGGTACAGATACACAGCTGAAAGTAGGGTTTTAAAGATTTCCAAAGGTTCCCTTGTTGTGATGAAAGGGCAAAGAAAGACTGCCAAGTTATATATTTTGCAGTGGTTCTATCACATTATCGTGATGCAAATTTGTCACTTCCTCTTCCTTGTTAGATGATGATATTACTAAACTTTGGCATATGCGCCTAGGGCATATGAGTGAGAATGGCATGGTAGAATTGAGCAAAAGAGGACTTCTTGATGGACAAGGAATTTGCAAACTAAATTTCTATGAGCACTGTGTTTTTGGGAAGCAAAAGAGAGTTCGATTCACCAGAGTAATCCATAACACGAAGGGAACGTTGGAGTATATTCATTCTGATTTGTGGGAGGCATCTAGAGTGCCTTCGAAAGGTGGAGCTCATTATATGCTAATATTTATTGATGATTTTTCCAGAAAAGTTTGGGCGTTCTTCCTGAAGTAGAAAAGTGATGTGTTTTCCGCATTTAAGTCTTGGAAAATTATGATTGAAAAATAAACAGGAAAACAAATAAAATACCTCCGCACAGACAATAGCTTAGAGTTCTGTTATGATGAGTTTAATAAATTGTACAAGTCAGAAGGGATCGTGAGACACTTGACAGTTCATCATACTCCAAAACAAAACGGCATTGCAGAACGAATGAACATAATGATCATGGAAAAAGTTCGATGTATGTTGTCAAATGCCAACTTACCGAAGTCATTTTGGGCAGAAGCAGCCTCTACTGCATATTTTTTTGATCAACCGATCTCCATCCGTTGTCATTGAGAAAAAGACTCCACAAGAGGTATGGTCTGGTAATCCTGCTAATTATTCTGATTTAAAGATCTTTGGGTGTCCTGCATATGCTCATGTTGATAATGGAAAATTGGAACCGAGATCCATTAAATGTGTTTTTCTTGATTATAAAGCTGGTGTAAAAGGGTATAAGTTATGGTGTCCTGAAAATAGAAAAGTTGTGATTAGCAGAGATATTGTTTTTGATGAAACTGCTATGTTATCTAACTTATCTCTTAAAGACTCTTCCAATAAAGAAAATTGGAAGCAGGTGGAGCATCAGATTAATATAGAGTCAACTCCTCAAGCTAGTACAAAAAATTGAGAATAGAGTTGCTTCTTCACCACAATACTCTATCGCCAAAAATAAAACTAGAAGAGAAATTAAACCTCCAAATAAGTATGCCGAGGCTAATCTAGTTGCTTATGATTTAAATGTGGCTGAAGATATAGATGCGAATCAAGAGCCATCTAATTATTCTAAGGCGGTTAGCTGTGAAGACTCAGAAAAGTGGATGTTTGCTATGCAAGAGGAGATGGAATCACTCCACAAAAACAGAATATGGGATCTTTTGAAACTTCCTAAAGGTAAAAATGTTGTTCGTTGTAAATGGGTGTTTAAAAAGAAATAAGGGACTCCAAGAGTTGAAGAACCCAGATATAAAGCAAGGCTTGTTGGAAAGGGTTATAGTCAAATTCCAGGAGTGGACTTCACAGATATGTTCTCCCCAGTTGTTAAGCATAGTTCGATTCGAGCTTTGCTTGGTATTGTGGCCATGCATGATTTGGAGCTTGAGCAATTAGATATAAAAACTACATTTTTGCATGAAGAACTTGAGGAAGACATTTACATGTAACAACCAGAGGGTTTTACAGTCTTAGAAAAAGAGGACTATGTTTGCTTGCTGAAAAAGTCTCTTTACGGTTTGAAACAGTCACCAAGACAGTGGTACAAGAGGTTTGATTCCTTTATGACTTCTCATGATTTCAAAAGAAGTAGTTTTGATAGCTGTGTTTACTTTAAGAAAAACAGTGATGGCATGTTGATAGCAGCAAAAGATAAAAGAGAGATAAGAAAGGTCAAAGCTCAACTAAGTAAAGAATTTGAGATGAAAGATTTAGGACCAGCAAAAAAGATACTTGGAATGGAGATTCTCAGAGATAGAAAAGCAAGTAAATTGTACCTAAGTCAAAAGGGGTACATTGAGAAAGTTCTTTACAGGTTCAATATGCAGAGTACTAAGCCTGTTAGCACTCCTTTAGCAGCCCATTTCAGACTTTCATCGATTTTGTCTCCACAAACAGATAATGAGATTGAGTACATGTCACATGTTCCATACTCTAGTGCAGTGGGATCTCTCATGTATGCTATGGTTTGTTCACGTCCAGATTTATCATATGCAGTTAGCGCAGTTAGCAGATACATGGCGAATCCGGGTAAAGAACACTGGAAAGCAATTCAGTGGGTTTTAAGATACTTATGAGGTACTACTGATGTTTGCTTACAGTTTGGAAGAACTAGAGATGGAGTCATTGGGTATGTTGATGCTGATTTTGCTGGAGACCTTGATAGAAGAAGATCTCTGACAGTTTATGTCTTTACAATCGGAGGTTGTGCAATTAGTTGGAAAGCCACTTTGCAAACTACAGTCGCTTTGTCTACCACTGAAGCTAAGTACATGGCGATTACTGAGGCTTGTAAAGAAGCTATTTGGTTGAAGGGACTCTTTAGTGAACTCAATGAAGACCTTCAAATCAGCACAATATTTTGTGACAGTCAGAGTGTCATCTTTCTTACAAAAGATCAAATGTTTCATGAGAGAACAAAACACATTGATGTTCGATATCATTTTGTTCGTGATATTATTGCTCGTGGTGATATCATTATGAGCAAAATTAGTACTCATGAAAATCCTGCAGATATGATGACTAAGTCACTTCCTATAACCAAGTTTGAGCATTGCTTAAACTTGGTTGGTGTTCATTGTTAAAGTTAAACCCTTAAGGGGTTTTATGGAAGAGGTGGAGAACTTGTTCGTTGAGAGTTCGCGACGAAGAACTTGTTCATTGAGAATTCGTGTCAAGGTGGAGATTGTTAGAATTAAGTGACCTGAATCCTTATTTAAATAAAATACAGTGGTAAAATAAAATAAAAGAAGAATCAATATAGAATTACACTTCTATTATTTTATTTTTAGAATAAAGTTTTTTAAACCTTATTAAATTCCATCTATTTGATACTGATTAGAATAAGGTGTTTCAGTCTTACTATAATATGGCTTTATAAGCCTATAAATAGACATAGTCTACTCCTCTTGTATTAATTCGAATTCGACATAGTAAATTTTCTTCTCCTCTACCCGTGGTTTTTTCCCGAAAGGGTTTCCACGTAAAATTTGTGTATTCTTTATTTTATTTTATTTTCACACGTATTATTTTTGTTGGAATAAATATATTTAAGAAAAAACTCACTTCAACATTTTAATTGAAATTATTAACCATATTAATTATTCGGACTAACTAATTATATTATAAAAATAGATGAAATTTATTTCAAATCAAATTATAGTGACAATCTCAAATACGACTATAATAAAAAGACCAAAACCACAATTTAAAATTATAAAATTAAAGAAAAAAATTATGTCAAATTAAATTATAAGCAAAAATCTCAAATCTAAATATAATAAAAAGACCAAAACCATAATTTGACATTAATTTTCTTACAATTCTCTTTTCTCTTCTATTTTTTTGTCCTCGCAAGGCCAGAATCCCTCTCTTCTCTCCCCAATGTCCCCACCCAACAAAATAAATAAAGACTAAACTATAAAAATAGTCATTTTTGTTTGCCTCAGATTGCATTTTAATCACTTATATTTGAAACGTTACGTTTTTGTCACATTTATCGTTTTGTTATGGAGTAATCACTCTACCGTTAAGCTTCGTTACCTCCCTAACAGCAATCCTATGTGGCAACCTAAATGAGTTTTAAATGCCAACTTGGATGTCCAACTGGAATGAGAACAGTTTTTTTAGTCAAAATGGAAAAGAAAACTAAAAGAAAGAGGAGATGAACGGTTTTTCTTTTCCAGTTCAAGGTGTAATTAATATAAATTTTTTAATTAATTAAATTTATTTAATTAAAAACCTATTCTCGTCCCAGTTGGAATACAAGTTCGCATTTAAAACCCATTTGGACTGCTACGTAGGATTGTCGTTAGGGAGGTAACGGAGCTTAATGACAGAGTGACCACTTCGTAACAAAACAATAACGTAAGTAACTAAAATATAATATGAGGCAAACAAAAGTGACTATTTTTATAGTTTACCCATAAATAAATAAAAATGATAGGCAGCAAATGTTGTGCCAAACACTTCTATGGTGCTTATCTTCAATAAAATATGTATTTGGTTCTCATACTTTCCGTTCGGTTGATTATTTGTTTAGTCAAATTATGGAGTAAAAATTTGAAAATTAAAATATACTCTAAGTTTCTATACACTTTGTACTTTTAAAATTTAGTATTTACTTTTATTTTCAGGAATTTAGTCCCTCTACTTTTTGAATTTAAAATTTAAAGTCTAGTTGTTATCACTGATTAAATTCTTCTATTCAATTTACTTGAGTGACATTTTAAATTTTAAAAAAAAAAATTACTTGATAGTCATGTAACAGTAAAAATAATGTTAAAAATACTGATTAGGATTTTTTCTTAAAAAAAATCATTCAAACTCGTCATTATAAAATAAGTTTTTTATTGTAGTGTTCTTAATAAAAATTGATGTCAACATTTTTATTGAAATAATTAATAATGTTTAACTATTTAGGCTAAATAATGACATTACAAAGAAAGGAACAAAATTATATAATAAAAAAATCATATATATCAAATCTCAAAGTTTTAGCATAGCATAGGAACCAAAATTGAAATTTGACCATCATCTATAAATCTTCATTTTTTATCCTTGAAATATGAAATATAATAAATAAAATATCAAGTTAAACAAATATAATAGATAATGAAGAGTAGTTTGGATCAGTTGGAAAATACTTAATTAAACAAATATAATTACATAACATTCAGAAAAATTTGCAAACCTAAATATAAGTATAAAATAAGAGTGAAAGGTAAAACAGAACTTTGATTATGTAATTACATGCTATGGCACAGAGTCAAAATACAAAGCCTACTTGAACAGGACGCCTTTTGAAAATCCAAATGATTCCAAACAAAAATCTGTATGCAGTTACTTGCATCAGTTGTCTATGCTTTGTATACACTTGCACATTTAATTTACTAACAAATCCACTACTACTATTGATCCCAATAGTTCCTTAATTGTGACAAATGTAGGAGAAGCTCATCTCTGCCAAGACCAGTGACACTGCTGGTCATGATCCATGCCGGATGTTGCTTATAGTTTTCTCTAATCAGTTCTTGGAAGTCCCTGATGTTCTCATCAGGCCTTTTTCCTTTGCTTGCCTTCAATTTGTCACACTTTGTGAACACAAAAGTCATTGGTATCTGAAATTACGAAAAGGAAAATGAAGTCATGAGTCAGAAATAGCTAAATCTAAAAGCCAGGGGACAATAAACAAGAGAAATTGAGATTGTCATAAGGATAAAGCTAACATTGTTGCGTCCGAGCCAGTTAGCGCAGTCCAGATCAATCCTTTGGGGTGGGACACTTGCATCAATAAGAAGTAGCACAGCAACCAGAGTGTCTCTGTTTAGAAAATAGCCTTTAGTGAATGAAGACCAATCTGTTCGAGCAGCACCGGAGGCTCTAGCAAATCTGCAAATATATGAACCTTTCAAGGATTATATTCTATGTCAAGGAGTCATCCTACACACACCAAAATCTTATTGAAAGCATAACTGGTATACTAATTAATTCCGGCATGTAAACAGAGGCGTCCATCAACCAGATTAGGCATTGACTTTTCAAGTATTCTTACCCTATCTGAGTGAAGATGTGGTACAGATTAAGCATAAACTTTAGTGACATGAAGGAACTTCAAGTGCAGGGTTGGCTAACCAACAAGAAAGCAATTTCACTATTACATCTATTAACTGATTGATTTAGTTCTCATCAACATTGCAAAATGAGGACTAAACAGAGGAGGAGGGAACAATTCATTAGATTGGCATATTTGATATGCAGAATGTTTGAAAGAGTAACGACACCAGTTCATAGGGTAAACTCAAAGCCCCAACTAAAAACTTCAAAAACTTATGCCTAAAGTGCAGGGAACTGCATAAGCCAACTATCTGCAATCCTCAACTAAATTGTGTGTACCAAACTACAATACTACCATAACTGCATTTATTAAAGTGATACTGAAGAGTGAAAGGACTTGAACAGAAAACATGCTGATAACTTGCAGTGTTATCTTGCTACTGGGTTCAAATTCATTGCTCTGGTTGTCGGCCGGCTGGAAGAAGATTACCAGAATATTAAAATTATATGGTAACCTAATACTGACTTACTCAAATAGTACTTATAAATCATACTATAATCTGATTATTGATTTAATGTATGTGAAAATTAGAAATAAAATCCTCATTCCTGGATAGACAGCCAAACTGTAAATATATTCAGTACAGCTAATTTGCCTTTTGCGTATACAAGTCCATGCCTCTTTCTTTTGCAGATGAAAATGTTACCCAACAACAAGCAGCCATAATAAAAGAGCATGCAAACGTAAATAAGAACATCCCCCCCACCTCTATTTTAATACATGCTTACATTAATGTAATCTAACTTGTACTATAGAACTGCCGATTGAGCTTAGCTCATTTGGCATTGTGCATGCTTAAGTGTGTTTTATCCTCCAATTTAAAGGTTGTATAAAGGAAACTAATATAAAAGAACTACAATAAAATAGTTACGTGATTGCTTGTTAATAATAATAAAAATGTTCATCCAACAGAATCAACTCTGAAAATTTTAGCATGATACATTGGAAATTCAATCCTTTTTCTGTCTTACCAACTAATTTAAATCCTTAAACATGAATTGAAGGAGACAAATATTGAAGCAGATAATTAAAAGAAGAAATCAAACGTACCCATAACCAGGCAAATCCACTATATACCAACTTTTATTCACCAAGAAATGATTAATAAGCTGTGTCTTCCCTGCATATTCAACAATCCGACAACAATGATAATAACAAAAATAAAAAATAAACTCACAAATGGGGATGTAAAAGAAAGAAGAATTTTAAACTTTAAGGAGAAAAAAATTGAAAAAAATACCGACCTGGTTTCTTAGAAGTAAGAGCAACTTCTTTTTTCCGAACCAAGGCATTAATAAGTGAAGATTTGCCCACATTAGACCGACCCAAGATTGCAAACTCGGGTCGGTCATCTTTGGGACAATCCTTAGCCCGACCGCTACTCTTCACAAACTCCACTTCTTTAATCTGAGAATGACCCGCATAAGGTCCGACTACGATGTTGGAACCCGGCAATATCATTTCATCCGTTACGTCTTCCGGGTCGACCCCGGGTGGCACGAACAACACCGTCTTCGCAAACAGCGCCCGTTCGGACATCGGTTGCTTGGCGGCCCTTGAAGCTGACACGTCGGGTTTTGATTCGGGGCGCTTATGGGTTGAGTGAGCGATGGTTTTGTTGAAAGAGAAAAGGAAAGATGCTGATTTGGGAGGTGGAGAAGGAGGAGACAGAAACGACGTGAGATTGAGAGACAAGAGACGATTTCGAAGGAGCATTTTTTTTATTGGGAAGGATTGATTAACAACTGTTGAAGTAAGTAGCTTTATTTTTTGAGCCTCTCTAAGACTCTAACTTACATGAGCTTAAGCAGCTGGAGTTTTTGTTTGTTTGCCGAGAAAATTGAAAGAAAGAGAAGAGAAACTAGAGGGGCTGGCCTCGGGCCTAAACTTTAAATAATTATATTTTTTCTGGGTTTTCTATTTTGAACTTGGGCTTGAGGGTGAAAACGAAGCTGTTTCAGAAAGAGTTTGCCACTAGTATTCCTATTTGGGTTATCTAACAAAATGTTCCCATATCAACAAAATTCTATATTGGTCCCTAAGCTTTACAATGTTCTGATTAAAGTAGTTAGAACTGTACAGGTGGAGATACTCTTTTTCTACTCATACCGGAATATATTAGTATCGGTTTGTTTCGATGTTTTTTTCCAAATTTATTATTATTTTATATATATTTATAAATATCAAATATGATATTAAATAAATCCTAAATATAAAATATTCTCCAATAAAATTCAAAAATACAATCAATCATTAAATAAACTCAAAATTATTCTATAGCTTAATCAGAAAGACTATCTCAATACTATGCATGTAATATATAATCATTCAACAAATCCAAAATAAATAATAAAAAATTAATTTTATATTTTAAATTTCAATTTTTGTATTAATCAATACACCGTATTTCGATTAGTACATCATATTCCAACTGTTAAGGACAAAATCAATTGGTACAATTGATACTGATAGAAAGTTGCATTGGAATGAAATCTAAGTTTTGTTGTTTTAGTTTATTACCAGAACAGAGCATTCCGACCAATACAGATGATACCAGAATGAAATTGGTTACCTTGGTTCTCATTAAATTCTCAAAATACCAATATTATATTAGTTATATCCTTCTATCAACCTACTCACCAATTTAAGCATTAAATAGAGTTCATATTTAACATGGAGCATATTTAAATGACATAGATCACATTATAAGTAATGTAGCATAATTAACATAAATCTATCATGTTTAAAAAAGTAATATTAAAAAAACTTAAAAAAATTATTATTTTTTAAAACACATCAAATCTAAGTGATTTATGCAATAGATAGATATATATTTGTAATTTTTCACGTGTTTTAAATTAGCATTTAATGTTTAAACTAACATAAAATAAAAAGCTTAATTGGTACAATATTTGCAACACCCTATACCCGGTTCGATCACTGAACCCGAGTTACAGGATGCTACCACAGAAAACACGTCGCATTGGGTTAGTAGAATCGGGTTAGTAAATTAGGAATTAGTAAATCAGAAACCATAATTAGGTTAGATAATTAAAAAACTAGGGATAGTTAAATAAAATATTAAAATAATTAGAATTAAAAAATTTAGGTTAAGAAATTAAAATTAAATGTTCGAGAATTAATTTGGTTAAAACAAATTCTAAAAACGAGACTTGATTTGAAAATAATTTTGAAATTGGCTTTAATTGAAAACCAAGGACTAATTTGGAAAAAGAAGAAAATTGTAGGTGGTCAAAAGGGCAAATGTCCAATTTTTAAAATTTGGTTGGCTGTTTAAAATTTTGCCAAACACCAATTCTTTTTTTTCTCTTGAAATTAGTTCATCCTTTTTTATTTCTAAGCTTTCCAAACACAAAATCTCCTTTCAATTTCAAAGAATACTTATGATTTCATCCTCAATTTTTCTAAAAGTTCTTTACATGTTCAAACTCAAATTAGCTTCGTAGCTTGTCGATTTTGCAAAATTGAAGTAACATTCTGACTTTTCATGATTAAATTAGGTGTGTTAGCTTTTTAAATTGAGTTTTAATCAATTAATTCACGATTTCAATATATCTTTTGATTTTAAGTTGATTTCGAGCTTGAAAATGATAGATTTCATTTTATTGAGTTAAAGTATTGTTTAAAAGCTCTTTTCAATTTATTTTGATCTTATTAGAAGGTTTTCAATCCTAATTTAACAAATATTTAAGTAATTTTGAAATATTTGAATGATCTATTCACTTTAAAGCTCTATTGATTTAATTTTTCCAGAAAAATGAGATCCACGAAATTCGACTAAATTTAAGGTTTAAATATGAAATTAGATGATATTTAGGAAGATTATGATCAAAATTAAGGTTTAGAAACAAGATTTGGGTGGTGAAATCGTAATTTTGGCAAAACTAACTAAGTTTTTTTATATAGAGATCTAGAGGCTGTGATCTGTGATTTTAAAGTTATTTAATCTTGTTGTTACTATTTATAATGCTTTTGTATTATGTTTAATGTGTATGTAAAGTGCCAACTCATTTGGGAGCCTCAACAAACAAGGACAAAGGCAAACAAAAGCTCACTTTAGCTTATTATGGAAGCTAATTGCTAAGGTAATTGATCTTGTGTGCTATAGCTAATGCACAAAACAGTGAGTTAAAGGGGGCTTAGATGACTAAATCATCTAATATAAGTCCTTGAAGTAAGTGTTCTTACTTAACCTTTGCTATTCTATGAACAAGCTCACTTATGTTATAATATGCTAAAGTGTGTAATATGCATATTTGTGTTGGATATATGAATGAATATGCCTTGTGGATAGCTGGTATTACACACACATCTCTGGTATAAAAGTAAATTTGGCTCAATGAGCAAAGTGTTAGCACTTGTAATATGTGAACTTGTGTAAGTGTTTGGCCAGGGTAAAGCATGATATGTGTAGTGTGTATAAACCAGAAAATAAATGTGTGAAATGGATATATTAGCCTTGTGAACCTTTGAAAACATTGAATATAGTTGGCATGCTATAGGATTTGAGTACTCATTTATATGTTTTCTTATTGGGACATGTGGAGGGATAAGGAAAAGCATTACTCCATTCATGGGACATATTGGTGTGTTGGAGAGTGTTAGCTTTATGCTACACTTACTTAAGACATGTAGACTCTTTGGAGTGATGGTGTGATAAAGATTCGAGTATCTAATGAGATCCATTGTTATGCATTTTCATCTTCACAAGTTGCCAATATATCAATATGATATGATGCTTCATGATGCTATGTGATAAGTATATTTAGCATGCTTGCTTTAACTCTTAGGTTTGTGATTTATTGTAGTATTTAGAGTACTCACTGAGCTTGGTTAAGCTCACATTCTTTATGTCTATTTTTGCAAAAAAATTGCTTGTGTGGAGTGGTGAAGTGGGCAAGCTTGAGATCCAAAGGTAAAGGCATCTTGGTTAAACATATGAAATGATCTTGGTTAATAAGGGATAACAATGTGAGTTTATATTGAAGAATTAGACTTTAGATTTATTTTGGTTTGGTTTGTAAATGGACTTTCCATGGACTATTTAAGGACTTTTATAACTGTTTTGTGGACGTTTTAATTGCTTGGATGATTGCATGAAGTATGTTAGATGAATGTTTAGTTAAATTGTTGAATAACATGCATGTGATTTGTTGATTTGTGGTTAACATGGCTTAAATGATATGTTTAGGGCTTGGATAGATGCAAAATGGCCAAATGGAAAGGAATGCACCTTTATTGTACTTTAAATTGTCTTATATGCAATTTTTTTATGTTGAGTAAATTGGTTTGAGACTTTAGAAAAGCGTGTTAGCTTAGGTGATTGATTTGGATGCCAAAGTAGTTAATGTATGAACTTAAGTGTTTGAGCATGATTAATATGATTTAAGTATGCTATATGATATGTTAGAATAGGAAAAATGGCATGAAACCATAAATTGGTATGTACATTTGAGTATCAAAGTGTTATATGTAAGTGTTGAATTTTTTCTACAATTCTTCCAGTCGATGTCACGACAAGCCCTATAGGATGTCACGACAAGGGCTCGATGTCATGACGTGAAAAGCACGTAGTCGTGACAAGGTTTTCAGAGTGTTCTGGGAATATTTTAAAATTGTTTCAAATTAGTCCTAATTTTTACACAATAAAATTAGAGGCCTTAAACATCATGAAATGCTTTGAAATTTTACATGACATGGATTTAAACCTTGAATTTCAATATGTTAACTTCAATTTATTAAAATGGTTTATCTAGATATTTTATAAAATTTACGTTTTAGTCCTTAAAATTTGGTTTTGAAACTGAGTTTTAAATGTCGTTATAAGCTAAAACTTTCACAAGTGGTTTAAAATAAAATTCTAAAGACACTTGTTGGATTAATTTTATGATTTATGTGTTTTTCACCAATGACATGCAAAATGACAATTTTACCCATGTTCTTAAATTGTTAATTTTTGTTAATCGAAGCATGATTTAGCCTTGCATGACTAGAAATACTTGATTAAACATGATGTGATAGTTGGTTTTCTGGTGTGTTTGGATAACCAATAAGAAGAATCAATTAAGTGGTTAATGTGATGTTTTGGATTCAGGCCAGTCCTTTCGGCTGGGTTTGGGGCACCACAAAACAGATATCATCACATGCAATTCTGACTTCAAAATTAATTTCTCATTTCATAATTTATGCAAAGAATGATTAACAAACTAATTTGGGTCCTAATCAAGCTGACGTTGTAACGCCCCCTACCCGAGACCGTCGCTGGATTCGAATACGAGGTGTTAACAAACTTAATTCATTACTTAAACAGCTCAAACAATTTAATTTTAGAAATTCAAGACAAGCTGGCTAACTATGTCACAATCGCTTAAAAATTTATATCTCAAGTTCTGAAACTCAAAATCCAATTTCGTAAATTTTCTCTGAAACTAGACTCATATATCTATTTACTAATTTTTTTCTAGAATTTTTGGCTAGGCCAATTAGTACAGTTTATTAGTTAAAGTCTCCCCTGTTTTAGGGTTCGACTACTCTGACCTCTGTGTATTACAAATCAGATATCTCTCTGTACAGAATTTCAATGACTATGAAGTTTGTTTCTCTTAAAACTAGACTCAATAAGAAATCTGTACATATAAATTATGACTTCTAATTATTTTTATACAATTTATGGTGAATTTCCAAAATCAGAACAGGGGATCTAGAAATCGCTCTGGCCCTGTTTCACAAAAATTTAAACATCTCATAAAATATAACTCATATACCTGTTTTGTTTCTTCCATATGAAAATAGACTCATAATTCTTCAATTCCATGTTTTATTCATCATCTAATTATATCTCTACTATTTTTAATTATTTTTCAAATTCACGTCACTACTGCTGTCTGAATCTATTTTATGGTAAATTTTACCTATTTCATGGTTTTCATGGATTAACTAGCAATTTGACATACATAACACCAAATATGATCATAATTAGCCATTCCAATGGCTAATCATTACCAAGCATTTTTATACTACTCAATAACCATATCATAAGACCATATATACAAAATGATTATAATGCTATACATGCCATACTCAAAATATACAAGCCATTATGCCAAGATGGTATACGGATAGTGTGAGCGTGCCTCCGACCGTTCCCAATTTCCGAGCTGGCTTGTCAACACTACAAGGAATGAAAAGGAGGGAGTAAGCATAAATGCTTAGTAAGTTCACATACAAATAGCAAGTAACATAACCATAGAAGCAAACATAAAACATCATTTGCATAATCATCACCAAGACATTCATATCATATTTTCATTTATCATCTTACCATATTGTTGTTATATCGATTTTTCAACCCGAGAGTTAAGTACATACCTGTTCAAAGTATCCATTTCACAACACTTACCAATACGTCCCTTTCATCTTGAGTATTCCTCCATTTGAGTAGAACTTTACCCGTTGAACACATCGGAATATAATTCGGATACATGGAAAGTTTGCACATAAGTGCCACATATGTAGCCAAGCTACTATGTAACCCGCCCATAAGCGAACTCGGACTCAACTCAACGAGCTCGGGCGTTCGCATCCATAAGTGAACTCGGACTCAACTCAACGAGCTCGGATGCCTAGTTACATTTCACGAACTCAGACTCAACTCAACGAGTTCGGACATTCGCATCCATAAGTGAACTCGGACTCAACTCAACGAGTTCGGATGCCCAAATATCCCAGTGACATGTCACTTGTATCCTAATCCATTCCTAAGGTTCAACGGGACCTTTTTCCCAATCATGTGTCTCAACCATCTTCTACGGAATACCGATACCGATACTTGGTAGTATTTCACATTTTCCAAGTATATCACATAATTTGACATATTATCAAACAATTATCACGAGTATAATATTTCATAATAATTATCATATCATTTAAATAATATAAAAACATTTAAAATAATAACTATGTTACCAACATTTACATGTGAACTTACCTAGTATGCGAAAATGGCTACTTTTACCATTTTGTCCACAACTTGGTATTTTCCCCATTTTAGCCCGAATTTCAGTTTTCCTTGCTCTATCATTTAAAATATAGTCTAATTAGGACTCACATTATTCAAATTGACCCAAAATCATATTTTGGAAAAATTACAATTTTGCCCCTAAACTTTTGCATATTTACACTTTTGCCCCAAAGCTCGTAAATTAAACTTCAGCCTATTTTCTTATGTTTTATGACATGCTGATCATTTTTCCCTTCTATGGCAACATCAAATTCTCACTCTAACATGTACTTATGACTATTAGGTATTTTTACCGATTAAGCCCTTTTGCTCGTTTTCACTTAAAACCGAGTAGCACAAGTTGTCTAACATAATTTAAAACCTCATATTCTATCATAAAACACCAAAATACACAAATTTCACCTATGGGTATTTTTCCAAATATAAACTCTAGGTTAAATTATTGCTAGCATAAGCTAAATCGAGCTAATAGGGACTCCAAAAACGTAAAGAACTTGAAAACGGGGCTAGAATGGACTTACAATCGAGCTTGGAAGCTTGAAAACCCTAGCCATGGTTTCTCCTTGCTATATTCGGCCATAGGGTTGAAGATGAGCAAAATTGGCTTTTAATTTTGTATTTTAATTCATTTTACCCCTAAATGACCAAAATGCCCTTACTACTAAACTTTCCAAAAATTCCATCCATGTCCAATTTTTGTCCATAGAATTAGAAATTGGTAAAATTCTATTTAAAACCTCCTAATTAATATTTCAAAACAATTTCATACTAGAAACTTCTAGAATGCAAGTTTTGCAAATTATTCGATTTAGTCCCTAATTTCAATTTAAGCACTTTATGCATAAAATTTCTTCACGAAAATTTCACACAATCATGCAATCATATCATAGACCTCAAAATAATCATAAAATAATTATTTCTATCTCGGATTTTGTGGTCACGAAACCACTATTCCGATTAGGCCCCAATTCGGGATATTACAAACGTAAACTCTAAAATCAACCTGGAAATAATCAATGACTAATTTGAAACATTTCAAAAAAGAATGGGCAAAAGTGTACAACAGGGGTCACATGGTCATGTGAAAGGTTGTGCCCGTGTGTGCATATGTCACACAACTGTGTGTTTAGGCCATGTAACTAATTGTGATCATGTGATTCAAATATTACTAAACCTACAGTATCCACATGGGTGTACGACCAACCTGTGTGAGGCACACGCCCGCATGCTAAGTCGTATGGGACAAATATGTGCCATTTTAAGTGTTCATCATATATCTAGCAAGCCTATGATCCATATACTACATAAATGGCAACACAACCTATACAAAAACTAATCAACCATCATATCAAACATGCAACTAACCATTCTTAACGCCATTCATTCATAAGACATAGGTTTTTCTTTTTTACAAGCTTAATGACCTAAGCAATCAACATTTAAATAATAAGTCTTATTCATCCATGATATTATTTTCAATTCATCTCAAAACATATCATATATAAATATTTCCTAGTCTTCTAACCAATATGCCTCAATAGCACATTTTCATAACAAGATTATACAAGCATGATAAATCATTCAAATAGGTTTGTACCATTCCTTACCATTTATGTAACACCCTCAACCCATATCCCTCGTCGGAACCGGGTTACGGAGCATTACCAAACATTTCGGTACAAATACAAACATTAAATAATTATTTAACATTCACATCATAATTTAATCATATCGCCCCTTATTTAATATTCACTTAAATAACAACTTAAACATATTCTTCCTTAATCACAATATAACATACATATATTTATGCATAAAGTAACCAATGTCATCATTAACATTGTTTACAATTATTTTGTAAAATGGCATACATGACATCCTAGGTACATGCCATTACCAAAAGAAATGTTCATCACCATAATGAGTTTGGGATTGACTTTGGATGCTGATTCAACGATCTGACTTTAACTTAACCTGCGCACAGGAACAAACCGTACGCTGAGTAAAAACTCAATGCTATTTCTATAATCCGAATATTTAAAAAATTAATAATAAAATATGTATAATAAAATGTTAAAAACAATTGAACATTTAAAACCATACAATACTCAATTTTCATTGATTGCTATATATAATAGTTTTTCCATAATTTATTCACATATCATTTAAATAATGGTACTATCCATTCCACATTCAATTCATGAATATATAACTCATGTATTCCATGTATTTACAACATATTTCACATTCTATTTTCAGTTTACTATCTCATATTCTTAGCCCAAAGTAGACTTTATAGAACACACCGAATATAAGGAACAAATACAGAGGTTTATTATTATGCACTAATGAACAAAGAGCACTAAAATGCTATACAGAGAGCACGAATATGCTAAACAGAGAGCACTAATGTGCTAGTAATTGGAGAGCACTAACGCGCTAATTATCAGAGAGTGCGCTAGAGTTCCTTAATGGCATGCCACTAATATCCTAGTAGTTCTAAATTCTGTCTACTTGGGCATTAAAACTGAATTTCATACATATAAAAAAAATAATCCAATTATCATATTTGCACAATTCCACATTTCCTTATATATTCATAATATATATATTCCAAATTAATTCAACCAATATAATTTCATCACATACCAAAATAATCCATTTCAATTGTAAAACACAATAATTCTCTCCTCAATCACTTACCATAGCATTTAATCAAAATATAACAATTAATAATTAGATTCGAATTATAGAAATACAAACCAGAAATTCTGAGCTATTCCTCGTCGACTATATTTTTTTCCTTTTTAGTCGAGAATTCCGGTATGACACTAGCTACGGAATTAAAACAATTAAAAATCATCAATACAACACAATTCAATCTCACGTTAAATATTTTAATTTTTACTCAATATTTACCTAAATTTCAATTTAATCCCTGAACCGAGACTAACTTTTATTCTCAAAACTAATTCCATATTTTTATTCCATTCCCACTTTAAACTAATTTAACTCTCTAATTTCACCATAAATCCCTAACTTTGAAATATTCTCAATTTAGTCCCTATTACTCAAAACTTATAATTTACTTTACAATTAAATCATTTACCCAATTCTAAATTGAAATTTTATCAATTTAACCCCAATTCATCAATTAATTCAACATAAACTATATCCAAAAATCCACCAACTTTCAAATTTTCAACATAAATCCAATAGTATATTGTTCTAGGTTTCTAAAAACTCAAAAATTACGAGAAAAAAGATTAAATTAACTTACCAAATTAACTTTGAACCTTGAAACCCCAAATTTTTCTTTTTCTTTCTTTCTTTCTCCCCTGTTTCTTCTCTATTTCGTTTCAATTTCATTCTGTTTCTTATGTTTCTTTACCTATTTATATAATATATATATAATATATAATAATATTCTTATTTATTAAGTAAACATATATATATTAATCATAAAAATCTTTGATATTTTTATATGTATGTCGCTTCAACTATAAAGAATGGCATAATTGCCTTTTTAGTCCCTTTAGCTTTTCTTTAATCTATAATTAAACTTTCACCTCTATTGTAATTTAATCATTTTACTTAATTATTTTTAATTCAAGAAAATTTCACTTAACCAAAACCTAATTAACTACACAACTAACTTCGTAAATATTTATTAAAAATATTTACGAATCTGATTTACCGGAACGGAGTCCCGGGAATGCACTTTTTTTTTCAATTGGTCCTTTTTAATCAATTAACAATCAAAACGTTAAAATTTCTTAACGAAACTTTAATACCACCCTAAAGACACTCTGTAAATATTTATAAAAATATTTACGACTCGATTTATAGAACCGAGGTCCTGACACCTCATTTTCTAAAACTATTTAACCGAATAAATCTTTATAAAATACAAATTACTAATTCAAAAATCTTTCTAAAATCATATTTGACCCATAAATATTAAATACTAATATTTACGAACTTACTTGCCAGATTTGGTGGCCCTAAAACCACTATTTCTGGCACCACTAAAAATTGAGCTGTTACAACTCTCCCCTCCTTTCGAAATTTCATCTTCGAAATTTCTCACCTGATAAAAATCATCAAATCGAGGTTTTCTATTTTCTTCTCAATGATAAACCATATATAAGTTCATCATAACTCATTTTGATTCAGAACTCGTGTCAGAAGTCACATCAGAACTTGATATTATACCAAATTTAACTGAACGGCCATGATATTCTCATGTCACAACTTTATCATAAGCAACACAATTACCGCTAAATTCAAAATGATAGTCTAACGAATCATAACTGAGAAACCCGAATTATCAAATTTTAACTGATACTTCTGACATATTTGTATCTGTAACTTTTAGCTAATATCTGTTTCCATTTTCTTGGAAAGTGTCCAACAATATCATTTTACACCAGTGTGATAAGTTCAACAATCGGAACGATTTTAACCCATAATAACATTTCCCGATTAAAACTGACCTGATAGATATATTTCTGTATCAAATCTTCTAGAATCTAAATTTCTCATTCTGGTTGTCTGTCAATTTACCCATGAATGCACAAAATTTATTCCCAGACCTGAGGATAGACTTAAATACGTATAACTCAATTATCTTTTCGATAAATAACTTACTCTGATTAAACCAACTGAGTCAATTTTATCTATCAGATAATAATATTTCAGAATAATCCCTTCTTCTTGTTGTCAATACAATCCAGATATACCATATATACCATATATCATAATTCTCTAGGAATACCAACCGAAAATTACCACAAACTGCATTAACTCAAACGAATTATGACATCCCGTTATTGACTTGTTGACATAATTCGGGATTACCTGAGAAATGAAAACCAAGATACAAGTTTTAGCTCAATCTTCCTCCATCTACACTTTTGTCGATGTCAACCCTTGTCACGAGAACTAGAAAGGAATTATATATAATAAAGATATTTCAATTATGATTATTGAAGCTTTAAACTATACCGAAGTCACAACCATCAGATAGACTAAAAACCATAGTGCTATAATAGAACCGACGTTTCAACCGTATAGATAGAACAATATCTCAACATCAATAGTGCACTCCAAAATAGATGAAGAAAACCGAAAGTAGTCCCAATAACAACTAGTGCAGTAATACAACTTCTATAATCTGAGATCCATATCACTGAGCTCCCATGATCGATCTAGGATTTATAATAGTAATAAATGTAATTACCTCTGGCCAATGAATATCTTTTACTGATGAACCATGGTTATTAGATAAGATTAGACCATAGGAATGACAAGAAAACTGAGATAATGAAATCCAAGATGTGAAGCTATACTGAATTTCTAAGAATAAAAACCATATTGAATTATAAAGAGATCGATTATATCCCAGAGAAAATCCAGAAAAAGAATATCGCTCATACGCACTAGAAATAGTTGTGATAAAGACAATGTAAATTGCATTTATATATTTCAGAACATCAACCAGTAGAAGTAGAAAATAACTTTATATGAGTCTGGTCATCAAGTCTTCTATCTAACATAATAGATTAGAAAACCAAAGAAAGATAGAGGAAATCAACCAAACTAATAATAATTCTATCTAACATTATGATTAGCTAACATTATCTTACGATAAGAATCACATCTGAAGATGAATTATTATATATACCTCTGAGAATAAACAAACATATAGAATATCCAGAAGAGATCACCATAAGATACTCGACTATAACAGCTGCATTCAAATATCTTTGCAATTTCGACACTATCCCACTGACTACTACAATCATCAATGATCCCGCATTATCCCAATCACTGAAGAAATCAATTCAGAAGAAATTCCAGTTAACCCGTTCTTTAAATACCATACCTGAATAAGTTGATTACTCGTGAATAACTTCTTCCTTAATAGTGACATTGCGTATCCTGAATAATTTTCAGAAAAATTTGATATCTCTTCTAGAACTCTTTTTACTTGCTAACCCATCCTCAGCTCTGACCGCATTATTATTCATTAAGTTATTGAACTCTTCAGTTTCACACTTGTAAGTTCAATGAATATAAATCTTGTAAATTCCATTGTACAGGTGAGGGGGTGAAGGTCGTAAAGCCTCAAAATTAACTTACCAAATTACAAGAAAAATGATTAAATTGACTTACCAAATTAACTTTGAACCTTGAAACCCTAAATTTTCCTTTTCTTTTTCTTTCTTTCTTTCTCCCCTGTTTCTTCTTTGTTTCGATTCAATTTTATTCTGTTTATTATGTTACTTTACCTATTTATATAATATATATAATATATAATATAATATAATATAATATAATATAATATTCTTATTTATTAAGTAAACATATATATATTAATCATAAAAATCTTTGATATTTTTATATGTATGCGGCCTCAACTATAAAGAATGGCATAATTGCCTTTTTAGTCCCTTTAGCTTTTCTTTAATCTATAATTGAACTTTCACCTCTATTGTAATTTAATCCTTTTACCTAATTATTTTTAATTCAAGCAAATTTCACTTAACCAAAACCTAATTAACTATACAACTAACTTTGTAAATATTTATTAAAAAAAATTTACGAATCCAATTTACCGGAATGGAGTCCCGAGAGTGCACTTTTTTTAATTGGTCCTTTTTAATCAATTAACAATCGAAACGTTAAAATTTCTTAACAAAACTTTAATACCACCCTAAAGACACTCCGTAAATATTTATAAAAATATTTACAACTCGATTTATAGAATCGAGGTCCCGACACCTCATTTTCTAAAACTATTTAACCGAATAAATCTTTATAAAACACAAATTACTAATTCAAAAATCTTTCTAAAATCATATTTGACCCATAAATATTAAATAATAATATTTACGAACTTACTTACCCGATTTGGTGGCCCTGAAACCACTGTTTCTGACACCACTGAAAATCGGGCTATTACAATTCTTGCATTTCAAACATACCATTTAACATGTATTATTATCACATATTTGAACATTTTATACCATTTTCATTAGTCTACCATTGTACCTGTAATGACTCGAAGTTTATGGTTATCGAAAAGTGTATTTTCGGGTCTCCGTTTTTAGAAAAAGAATTCGTAAATATTTATTAAAAATATTTACGAAGTTAATTGAGTGGTTAATTAGAGTTTAATTAGGTGAATTTAGCTTAAATTAAGGGTAATTAGGAAAAATGACTAAATTGAATAAGGGGTAAAATTTGAATTATAGATTAATAGAAAGTAAAAAGAACCAAAATGGAAAATATGCCATTTAGCATAAGTTGAGGCGGCATATGAAGTAAAAATCTAAGATTTTTACTTAGATTTTAAGTATAATATATATATATATATATTAGTAATAAATTATATTAAATTGATTTAGAATAATTATTTCATAAGATTTTTATAGGATAAATAAATTAAAATTTTGACAAGTGGATGGTGATGATAATATACAAATGTAACAATGTATATATGAACAATTGTAATGTATGTATTTGTGTATTAAATAGATATTTATTATATTTATTATTTAATTAATTAATATTATATTATTATATTAATGAATAAATTAATAAGTTGACAAATGTAAGGTGACAGTAAAATACAAGTGTAATAAATCATATACATACAATTGTAATATACTTATTTATTTACTTATTATTTAAGAAATAATAATATTTATTAAGTTAATATAATAAAATAATAAAAAAAGTAAAATAAAATGAAGCAAAACAAAGCATAAAGGAACATCATTCGAAAACAGAGAAAGGAAAGAAGAAAAGAAAAGAAAAGGGAGAAATAGGAATTTTAAAGCTTGGAACTTAAATAGGTAAGTCAATTAAGTCCTTTTCTTTTAATTTTGATATTTTTGAAGTTTTAAAACAAAGTTTTGATAAAATTAAGTTAATATTTTGGAAGTTCATAGGTTTTCAAATATAGTTCATGTTGAACAAAAATATGAATTAGGGGTTTAATTGATAGAAATTTTAGTTAGAATTGATTAAAGGATTAAATTGTAAAAGAAGCTATTAGTTTTACATAGTAGGAACTAAATTGTAAGAAGTTTTAGATTAGAGTTTTATGATGAAATTTAGATAGTTATGTCTAAGTTTGGTTGAAAATTGAGTAGAAACAATGTATGAATTGAGATAAAAAAAATAAGTGAATTTAGTTAAGATTAAAATCGAAATTAAAGTAGAAAATGAATAGAAATTGAATAAGAAATTTAAATATCAAATATAAATTACTATTGTATTAATGATTATGAAAATTATTTTAATTTCCGTAGCTAACGTTGTTCCAGAAAACCTTGGCTAAGGAAGGAAAAGGCAAAGTTAACGAGGGTTAGCTCGAAAATTACGGTTTGTATTTCTATAATCCGAACTTAATATTTAATTGTTGAAATTATTATTTAATATGTATGGTAAGTGCATTGAAATGATTATTTGAATTGGAGTGAACATTGGTTGGAATTGAAAAGTGAATTTAATTTTTAATTGTCGTATTTTGATTAAATGTTATGGTAAATAATTAAGGTGAGAATTATTTGTATTGAATTTTACAATTGAAATGGATTGATTTGGTATGTGATAAATTTATTGAACTTATATGGATATATGTGATTGATGTGGAAATTGAATATTAAATGTATGTTATATTGAAAATTAAATTGATTGGGAATGTGATGAAATTAATATGAATATGTGATTATTGTGAAATTTGAATATTTGTTATTGAAAAGTAATGTGAATTGTATTGAATTGAGAATATATGTGATTAATTAAAATGTGTATTGGTTAAAAAAAATTGAAAGTGAATTACAAACCCTATTAACAGTATTCAGGCTAAGTCGGATATAGTTGGCATGTTATATGATTGAAAGTGTTCAGGGATACTTCGACCTTGAGTCGATGAGGCACTATAAGTGTCGTACTGTACTTCGACTTCGAGTCGATGAGGCACCATGTGTGTCGTATTGCTATTGTTACTTAGGTTTAATCCGATGAGGTGCGAGTGCAGTCATCATATCTTTGTTTTCTTGGCAAATCGATGAGGCAATCGAGTGCCGCAGTACTAGTGTGTTGGTTGGATCCGTGTATCCGTCAATGTCCAAGTCATGTTAATAGGGGTGAATGAAGGTATTGAATGACTAACTGTTACTAAATAATTGTTTGTTACTGAATAACTTATTGCTATTGAAAAATTGATTATTACTGAATGATATTGATAAATTGATTGATATTGAAAAATATTGACTGATATTGATCTTGGAATAAAACGGATTACTGATTGAAATGTGAATTGTTGAATATTATTTATCGATATTGAATAGTGAACTGAAACATGATTAAAACACATGAATTATGTAACTCAGCGTATGGTTTGTTTCCGTGCGCAGAATAGGTTAAAGTCAGACCGTTGAATCAGCATCCCAGGCCGATCTTGAACTCAACGTGATGAAGTATATTAATTATTGGTAATGACATGTACCTAAAAAGTCTATGTGTGTCATTTTGGATTGTCAATGTAAGGATGAAATAAGTAAATTTAGATTTGGTAATAGTATATGGTGGGAATTGGCTTATTTGGTAAGAATTTGAACTATTTGATCATGTATGTGAAATACTTAAAAAGATTTATCATATAAGTACATAAAATATCTAATTTGACATGTTTTGAGTAGGTTTGAATGAGATTTAAAGTAATTGATTGAATGGTTATTGGAATATTTGGTATATTAAGTTGCAGGGCTGGTAAATTTGTTGTTTAAGGCTCATTTTGAGTCTACACGGCCTAGCACACAGACGTGTGGACTGGCCATGTGAAAACTGCACCTTAATACTTTCAAGTCAGAGAGTTACACGGGCTCTCAACACGACCGTGTGACCTAGCGACATGGCCGTGTGATCTAATGACTCGGCCATATGAGTCACACGGGCAATCCACACAGGTGTGTGGGCACTGTTCATAAGGAAAATTTTGAAATTTTGAGAAAAAAATTTTCTTAGTGATTTTAAATTAGACCCGAATTGATTTTATTGTGCATACTGGGCTTCAAGGGCCCATTAAAGGGACGATATGTTAAATTCATGATAAGTGTAAACAATTATTTTAATTAATGACCGTAATTGAACTGTATTGACTAGTACTGCTTCGTAATCCTGTTCCGGGGACGGATAAGGGTTAGGGGGTGTTATAGTACCTCATTTAATTTTCAACTGACATTCACATCTATACTTTTCTTCACATTGATCACCTAGCAAACATCTTTCAAGTGTTATCCACAAGCTAGAACCATATTAGCACCATTCAATATAGCACAACCACTTAGCAAGACTTATAAACATACCATCTTATGATCATGAATAAGTGTTATACACATATCATAAGCATTATCAACTAAGATGACACTTATACATATTAAGCCTATATAATGCCACAAAATCAAATCTTGAGCGATTAAAGGTCTACCGAGACAGAAGTTGGATGGTGTGAGCTTTAAGTTGATCCAATCTTCACGTTCCGCAAAAGACAACTACAAGACAGGAAAAACATAACCAGTTAAGAATTAAATATTCTTAGTAAGACCATAGGTGTTAAAACATTAATTTACCTCATTTCATAAGTAAATCTATCCAAATAACAATTTTAACTAAGTTTCTTGTCACAACACACCACAACTGTAAGGTGAGTATTTTATATCTATTCATATAATCATCAATTCGTTCGTATCATTCAATTCAATATCATTTCATCAAAGCTATCAAGCGAAATGCAACATTTATTCAATCAAAACAGGTGAATACAAATAATTGTATGATCTCATTCATTTCAATCACTATACCAAGTCAGACAATACTCTTTCATCAAAGAATCATTAGCCCGATGAATAATAGTAAAAGAGTTCGGATACACAGGTTATAGTATCAAGATACACCGAGGTGATAAACAGGGCACGAAAGTGCACATAGGAGCACCGAAGTGTAAACATGGCACTAGAGTACATAACCGGGTACAAATGTGCAATCAGGGCATCGTAATGCAAACAGGAGCATGAATATGCTATTAGAAGCACCGTAGTGCTAACAAGAGCATCGTAGTACTATCAGGAGCACTGTAGTGCTAACATGAGCATCGTAGTACTATCAAGATTCAGACATTCATGTTATCACAACACTTTCATTAACTAGAACATGTATCATAATCATCTCAATGTTGTGCAATACTTGACACATGGTTTAATTCTCACATACACATCTAATTACCTTTCAATTGAGTCCAAACTCAAAATTTATATCAATGTCATTTCATTCAAGATTCATTAAGTATATACAAGTATTTATAACACAATTATTCCACATTTATCAATTATCATATTCAATTTATTAGTCAATTTTCTCAGTTCTATACGATTTAAACTACATCTCACCATTTGTATCAAATCACAATTAGTCCAAATTATTATCTATCATATACAAATTCATAATTAAATTATCTAACAATTTAAATAACAATTTAATTACAATCATACCATATGAACTTACCAGGGCAAACAATAAAAGCAGAAGTGTCAGGGATTAATCTGTAATTTTCCCTTTTCTTCGATTATCTACTAGTTCTTGATCTATACAATAATTAAGTTCAAAATATCAATTCTTATATTTTATAATACTCAAATACATGCATATGAACTTTTAATTTCATTTTATACAATTTTCCTGAACTTCAACATTTTATTCAATTTAGTCTCTAAAACTGAAACTATTATATCTTTCACAAATAAGCTCCATTTTCAATTTGATCATTCTTTAATCCTATAGAAACAATATTTACAAAAAATTATATATCAAATCTACACTATTTTTATTTTAGTCTCTAAACTCAAAACTAACCAAATTCACTTTACAAATAAATGCTATTTTATTGCAAAACTTTAAAATCTACCATTTAACATTCAAAAAGCTTAAAAGTCATCAATAGAAACTCTTAAAACCTTTAACAGTCTTACGATTTAACACCCAAGCTAATTAGATTGAACTATAATAATTTCAAAAATATAAAATTTAAGAAAAATAGAGCTCAAGAATACTAACATGCATGGATGGAAGCTTTGCCGAACCTTAGAAATTAAAAAATGGTGTTTCTTGATTGCTTGTTTGAAGAATTGGTGGTAAGGGTAAAAATAAAGACGGTCACTCTTTTGTTTAATACTCTAACATATATTATTCTTAATTTATTAAAAAAATTAACTTATAAAACACCAATTAACCGTCCAACCAAATAAAGAATGGTCTTATTGCCATTTAAACCCTTGTACAATTACTTTTTACCTCATTTAACTAATAAAAATCATTAGCAATTGACTTTTATGATTTTTACAATTTGATCTTTATATCTTAATTAACTATTAAATCATTAAAATTTTCATATAAAATCTCAATTCATTTATATAATAATTTCGTAAATATCTAATAATAATATTTACAGACTCAATTTATAGAAACGAGATCTCGATCCTTCATTTTCTAAAATCATTGGTTTTTGATATGCACTACTTCTACTATAATTAATTATTCTATTAGCAAAACTTTTCGTATAGGTATTAACTATAATATTATATTTAATCCATAAATATTAAATAATAATATTTTAGGTAGGATGATTTCTAGTGCAATTAACCCATTTCTATTTCCTCCCCTTTTCGTCCTCTCCAAACTGAACTTCAGACTTTAATAACAAGATAGAGCAGAAACGGGAAGAAATAATAATGTTGTGGTTATCTAGATCTATTTTCAATTCGCTGAAACTCGACGAAGACGATGATGACCGTACAGATGCTACACCGAATCCACAATCTGAACCCGACCTTGACCCTGATCAACCCTTTCCCTCCCATTCCCATCCTTCGTCAGATCTGAACACTTCTCGTGGCGTTAAAGAAGACATCTCCGAGCTTACCAAAATCGTAACCCGCCAATTCTGGGGCGTTACCTCTTTCCTTGCCCCGCCTCCTCTAGGGTCATCGAACCAACAACTCGATCACATTGAGGATGAACAAATCCCTCCGACCACCATCCGATGGTTGGGATGAGGCATCTGATGAAGCATTGATAGCGAGAATACATAGCGATTTATCGGAGATTGGCGGGAAGTTCAAGACCGAAATCTCAAAACTGTCTAAAAATATTGCCGTCTTGGAGTTCGCTAAGATGGCTTCGAATTTTCTTCAGTTGGGATCTGACGAAGAGAACCTTGAAAAATACGAGAGCGAAAACATTGTCGGTGTGACGTAAGATGTTGTTGCCTTCGCTAAGGATATCGCGATGCATCCAAGAACTTGGCTCAATTTTCCCGTACCTGATAATGATGATTTTGATGGTAATTTACTTTCCAATTTGGCGGACTGATGTGTTTTAATAAAAAAGAAAGCCCATATTTTGTTCATTCATTGGTAAATTCCCTCTGTTTCTCTTTTTATTTGGAGATTTCTTTCTGTGAATTGGGATTTTATTTGATTGATTTTGATTATTGATTATTCCTGTGCATATTGATTATCTAGTATAAAATGTTGTAATTCTTCTGGCCCTTTCTGGTTTCCATTGAAGGATCGCCCAATTGCTTTATGCTTTGTAGTTGCTCAATCAGGTTAAGTTTGTAATCTCTATTAGATTTAGCTGAAAACCTCCGTATAGGAAGGTTTGGCTATTTATACTGTCATGTGTATAAGCCTGCCTGCTTTAGGGTGCTCTGTGTAGTTGGATGGCTGATTGGTGTTAAAGCAATTATCAGAACTACTCATCAGTCTTACGTGAGACCTTTCTGTATAATCTTTTATTAATGATTTATGAATTTCTTCTTTGCTCTATGCAGCTAATTTTTAATTCTGAATTAGGAAACTTTAGAGTATAAGGTAGTACTTCTTTTGGTCATATTGTGTTATACCGTCTTCTACTTCTTGGTGACACTCATGCCTTCTTTTTAGATGACTCTTGGTTAAATTAACGTCTTTTATTCTATTTAGCTGCCTTGTATGGCTAATATATATGTGCGCACGCACTAGTACGGAAACTTCTGGCTCTTAACCCTTGAGAAATTGGCTAAATATTTTGATGTCTTGTATGAAGTTGCATTTAATGGCATATCTCAGCACCATTTCATTCCCTCTATATTAACTAAGGGTTACCAACTTCCATAAGGGCTGGTCTGTCCTTAATTATGCTTATCAGTGTTTTAGGTATGAATCTGGCTGATTACAAGTATCCTTGTATGTTTTTTCTTTTCTAAATTTCAGATTTTGACATGTCTGATGCACAACAAGAACATGCTTTAGCCATTGAGCGTCTTGCACTAAGATTGGCTGCACTTAGGATTGAAATTTGCCCAGGATATATGAGTGAGGGTTGCTTTTGGAAGATCTATTTTATACTTCTACATCCCCAACTCAATGAACATGATGCGGAACTTTTGTCTACTCCCCAAGTAAGTTCGTCAGTTTTCTTGTTTTCATTGGTTGACCACCAATTTTTGTTTTTCCAATGTAATGTAGGGTATGTTGTCAAGGTGTCACTTCAAGAATCCATTTACCAAGTTTTGGGAATGAGAAAAAAACATATAGTTACAGTTAAAAGATGCAAAAGAAATTCTTAATGAGATAGGAAATTAGAAACTCATCTAGTTTTCAACAATGCCTTTTCTAGACTATAACATCATTTTCACTCATTCTCTCTCATGAGAAAAAAGTGCTAGTATATCAAATATTTTGCTTTGCCAATCTGTTCTGCTAGTAGCCCTGACATTTTCTTGCAGTGACCATCTTTGTGTAAACACATTTTTTTACTCTTATACTCATCATTTCCTTCATTATTCTTTTGTGATTCAACTTTTTTGACTCTGTTCCTCATTCCCTTTCTACAATTTTAACTGTTTAATGGTTTACAAGCAGGTAGTTGCAGCTAGATAGATGTTAATGCCAGGGTTACAGTATCGAGCGAAGGTGAAGGTGGTAGAAGATCATTCTGAAAGAGACACATCAAAAATAATAGCTGATTTACCACGTGAAGAGTCTCTTTCATTGCCTTGTTCAAGTCAATCAAAGGCAGTGCTACTCAAGGCAACTAGAAGTAAAGAAGGCGATACTACTATAGTTGTTGAAATTGAAACAGAGAAGCATCCAGTTCAGAGTGGTGAGATGCAGGTTGTTGACAAGTCTGTCATTGAAGAAGAGCCGGAAAAAGTGATTAATCATCAACATTCAACATCTGGTTCATCTAGAGTTTTTATTAAGAAACTTGAAGATGATGCTAATGACTGGTTAGATGAGGAAACTTCAAAGGCATTTGGCAGAAGTGCTACCACAATCCTACTTGGAAATGATGAGGATGTTTCATTCAGTGACCTTGAGGATGATGATGACGATAGTGTGCCAATAAGTTATAAGCAAGTGACATCTGGTTGTGATTCTTTAACAAAAGACTCAAGAGATTGGGTTCAACTTAGCAGGAGCTCTACAGACTCGGTTAAAGATGTTAGCTGTGTTGGTGATAAACATCTTGGGTCTGAGCGGGTAAGTGCTTGTAAACCTGAAACCAAGGAATCAAATGACTGGCTTGATATTGAAGAGATCATGTGAACCCTAAACCGTTGGGCTATTTGAAATTTAGATTCTTCATGGTTATATGTGTATGGTTCCATTAGTCCAAGCTAAGGCTCTAGAAACTATGTTTTGTACATAAAACCCAGTTAAAATTGGATAATTATATGCTCATGTGATTTCCACGTGGATTTGTATCTAATGAATTATGTAATTGCTGTTTGATCACAGAAAAATTTAGAGCTATAGTAATTGAAGTTGTTATGTATCTTTGTGGAGCGATGCATAATGGCTTAGCTAAAAACTACAATATGCTTATCAGGAAATTATTTGATGCAGGCTTGGGACAGGTTTGTTTTGTAGGAAAAGCTAACGCTCTGCTCTACTTTGAATTTTCATAGAAGAATTGCTTTGGGGAAAGAATCAATGTAAGCAATTGTTGATTTATTCCAAAAGATGAAGAAATTTATGTACAGACAATGACATAGTTACAGAATGAAATGGTAGTTTGGTCCTTTAATGACTGAAATTGGATGTAAGTCGCTCAAGCTGAGACCACAAGAGATTTCCTAATGAAAATCTGGGTCTTTCTTCCATTTCACCGCTACTTCTGCTGATACTTAATGAAGAATTGGGGGACTTGTTTACAACCAAAACAGATCCCCCAATCTGTTGTCTCACCAATTCCACCGTCCTTGGATTTGCATCATTCCCTGAAGCATCTGTAACATAAAAACATCCGCTTGCTCTTTCCCCATGTGTTCCTATCTCTGTTCGTGTTATTGATAGCCCATTTTCTCGGAACACCCTCGTTAAATACCACAGCAACCCCATCTTGTTTTCAGTACATATATTCAGCCTTACCCCCTGTGTCAATGGCATCACATAAAAGGATTATATTACTTTTGTACCACTTCATCTGTCAGTATCTAACATATTTCAAAACATGGGAAACTGAACCAAAAACTTAAATATTTTTATGTAACTAACATGGGAAACTCTTCATTCAATTGCCACAACCAAACATTGTGCAAGTTTATGACTTTCAGTTTCCGATGCCAAACTGCAACCGTCCTGCCTCCTTATAAAATATTCCTGGAAGTTGAAAAAATAAATAATTTTAAAACTAAATGGACAAGGATAACATTGCGAGACATTTGCAAGAATTTCCAAGTTAACTTACCTGATTAGCCATAGAGCCTTTTAAGTTGACGGCTGCATGGAATACAACATATTGCATGTCGGTTAAGGCACAAACTGTATCAAACAATAGCTTGTTTCTGTCCCTACTCCTCACATTCACCACCGAGTACCCTTTTTCCTTGCAAGTCTCAACCGTCACATGAGTCTTCTTACACCCATTCCAGTGCCTACAGCTGCCATCACATCCCTGACATGGTTCGTAGTCTTTGTCGGCGTACATCATCTGGTGGAGTCACCATTCTGTATGTGTCCGATCGGCTGCCGGCGCGGTTAACAGTACACTCATCTTATCTCCATTCTCATGATGGCCCTCAACTACACTCTCTAGCTTCTCCTGTACTAGAGCTAGCCGTTTTTGAACCATGATAGGCCCTCCTTTGAGTCCATCTTCCACTTGAATTATGCAGGCCATGCGGTCGTTATGAGTCCACGCGACGACTATCATAATATAGCATCCCAATTCGTATAGGCTGCAGATATATCAGACATGAGGCCAAGTCGGTCCCTTCCAGTTATCTCCAAAGCCGTATGCTCTGTTGAGATATGGCATGGCCTCAACTTCTTTTTGTGACATGTTAGTAATTCTTTTGGAACCCTTCCTCTGATCCTAGTATCACAAAGTTCCTGTCAATTATCATTTCCTTTTCCCATTAGAAAACAAATCAAAACCACCCATACCATAATAAATCAAAACTTTGCTACTCCATTTATATATAATATCAGAAAAAAATATAGGGAATAAAGACCTGTTGAATGTAAAGATTAAAAGTCTCATCAATGATTTTCTTCCCAAGCTGGTCTCTCACATGGAACACTACAAGCCATGCAACCCCAAAAAGGGAAAAACAAATGAATTAAGGGGACTGAAAATTACTGTTAGATACTTTATGGTGGATGGTATGTGGGGAGGAGAATTGAGCCACTAACCATCCATGAGCCATCCACCGTCGGAGCAAATGTAAGATTTGGATATAACAAGGTCGAGATCAGTCAAAACTTGGACCATTTCTAGTAAAATCCCATGCCTGTTTGCACTATCCACCTGTGAACGATGACATATATAAAGAAGAAGGGTTGGTTTCCCATGTTATATTCTTGCTTTTCAGATGGCTATATACCCTTTAAAAGCCTCTTTAGAAGAGAACTGCATACACCCCAAAAATATCACACAAATACCCTTTTATATATAAACTAAACATCATGTATCAATAGTTTAGTTTATTCTGAACCTTGACAACTGTGCAGTGCTGGCATGTGTCATTATCGATACAAACTCTGCAAAACACCAAACTGGCGAATTAAATCAAGCCAGGTTTCGTTTTTATTTATCAAACAGAACAAGTAACTAATATAATTAATTCATTTTGTTTGCAATACCTTGGAGCATTGATTCGTTCAATAAGGGACTCAAACTCAGGGTCAATATAAGGCTGATAAACAATCTCCATCTTCTTGTTCAAATAATGAAAAGAAGGCCTTTCAAGTTTTGCTTCCTTTGGAGACTAAAGCCTTAGGAACCATGAAAAAGATATGCATCAACGTGATCTATATACATGTCAATAATTGAAATTGCGTGGCAAAACAAATGTATACGATAGAGGAAGTTATAAGCAAGCAGCGGCATCCAACTTGCTTTTTTTTTTAATATAATAGATATGGAACAAAGGATATGATTGCAAACGACAACTGTTTTTTACGCTGATATGAAAATTTCTGCATGTTTGGCTTCGTTTAATTTCTTCATTGGAAAGGATAAGAGAGAAGAAAATTAAATAAAAAATCTCTTTGGATCTAATCCAAATAGGATTTGGGGGTCATCTAGATAAAACCAAAAAACGATTTCTATTGACTTCTGGGTATTCTCATTGCATACATAAATGCAAAAACAATTTAAAAAATATTGAATTTTCTATAAAACCCTCCATTCCCCAAGTGTTTTCAAACACGAAACTTAAATGGAAGAAACCTATAAAGAGATGAAAAAAGAATTAAAAAAAAAGGCAAAGAAACTAAAGATAACTTTGTATAGGAAGAGATGGGTTTGAACTGTAGAAGGCAAATCTTCTGGAAACAAGGAAATCAAATAACAGTCCCTGCGATTTTGCTAACTATAGGAAGGTTTTTATGGGTAACAATGGTGTAAAACTGAAACAAATGGAGAGTCTAACCAAAATAAAGAACGTTGATCCAATTTCGTGTTTTCTTCGTTAGCTGGTTAAGTGTGCAATGAAAAAAAAAAAGTTGTAGTTGATGCAAGGAACATGGGAGGTGTTTACATAAGTGAATGAATGGGAAAAGAGCTTTATATGGAAAATTTGGTTAGTTTCCTTTTTACGTAGTAGGAAAATGTATGAGTGTTGAGTCGATGAGGATTTAGCCACGTACGAGGTTGTAACATACGTGTCACTTCTGGGTTAGGGCAGCTCTAGCTCTCCCAATCATCGCCACCTGGCTCCAAACCTTTTTTGGCTCTTTACCCACTCAGGATTAGGTGTCGATGACGTGGTGTCTCATGGTGGGTTGTTTCGTAAATTAAAAATTTTCTAATTTTGGTTGGTTGATGAGGAGTTTATAAGGCTGAGCTGGTTTCAAGTGATCTGCATTTAGGCTAATGACTATTTATTCTTTCCCTAAAATTGCTCAAAATAGTTTTAAGGAAATATTACTGTTTTTTTCCACATTTTCCCCATTTTTATTTAATTTGGATTTTTCGGATTCTCTTTTCATTTATTATTATAAATGCATTTATAGCCCCTCCCCAAAATTAAAAAAAAATTAATTTAGTTCTTTTTAACTTTTGGTTAAATAGAAAATTCATAATTTTAGTCTTTTAATTATATCGTAATTTTTTATATCATGTTTTATAATATATATATATTATAATTACATATACTAATTGTCATCATTAGTCGGTCCTTGGACAAGTAAAAATAAAAAATAAATACTATATAATGTAATTAAATATTTAGTAGGTCAAAATATATCAATATGTTTTTTAGGTTATTTGAACAAAATTTATAAAATGAGATTTAATTATATATTAAAATATATATATGTCTAAAATTTAAAATATCATTAATGTATAAAAATAACTTATTAAATTTAAATAAATAAAATTTAAAATATTCACATCTTAGCCCAAGACCATGACATATGCACACTTGTCTTTATTTCCGTTTCCATTAAAATATTTCATTCACTTATGATTATTAATATTTAGTCCCATTTTAGCATTTAGCCATTTAAACTCTAAAGTAAAGACGGTTCTTTAAGTACTTACCTTTGAAAGAGAAAGGTCATGAAATTTTCTCTACTTTATTAGTCTAAGACTTCTCTTACTCAAAGTTTTACCACCCACTTATTAACTCTTTGTTTTTCACTTTCTCACACTAACTCAAGCCATAAAAAATATGATAATGATGATGATGGAACCAAGTTTAGAAATGGGGATTCTACAGGATTTTTGCAAGAAAATAAGGTGAATAGGGAAGATTTTTTTGTGGGATTTGAGAAAGAGAATGAAGAAGTGAAAAGAGAAATTCTTCATTGATTTTCTAACACAAATCATTATAATTCCTTTAAAATTCCATTATTTGTCTTATATTTAAAATTTTTTTAAAATTTCATTATAACAAGTCCTAGAGTAGTATCACTTACTATGCGAAAAAAATCAAAGCATTAGAAATGATATTATGAACGCATTGGAACCGAATTATGTTAGAATAAAGTATAAATACTAAATCTTAAACTTAAACATAGTAGAGGGACTAAACTATAATTTTAACTATACTCTGAATTTGTAAGGGCCTTCTCCCCATGACAAGTGTTGAACTTTACCTATTATAAGACAATAGTCAAATCTTTATTATGCTTAAATTAAAATTTAGTCTTTATATTTTAATTGGACATAATTTAATTTTCCACTTTTAAAATTGTCATCAGTTCAAATGATTTTCGATTTAATAAAAAAATTGATATATATATATATATATATTTTAAAAATGTTTGAATTAAATTGATTATGTATTTACCCGAAAGGAAGCATGATGGAAAAGTAGTGAGGTGTAAATTTGAGGTTTATCCAATTTTATTTTTCACAAGATGCGTGTGAATTATAAACTAAAACAAGCTCAAAACTGTGAGCGTGTAGGCCCATTGGACTACAATCGCAAAGCCCCGCCTTTTATTATTTTTATCATTATTATTATTATTAGTTTGGTGACATACCTTAAATTTTCTGGTGGTCGTTGAAACTTAAGAACTTCAAAAACCTGATAATGAATGCTTGAATTTGCTCATCATTCCTCTCTTTCCCTTTTTTTTTTTTTTTTTTTTGCATAAATAAATATTATATGCAAATCAAATATTATCCCTGCGCCAGACTGCTCTATTATTCTGCAACTGCTTTGACGTCTTTGCCTTCTACAATATAGTTTAAGTTTGATCTTGTTTCTGTTTTTATCTCTTCCTTTTCATGTTCTTTGTACCTGTAATAATCATTTGCCGTAGACTGAAAAAAAAAATGCTTATTTTCTTTTATATATGTGGGCTAGAAGACTTCATTTGAGTTTGAGGTGAGTTTTCTTGGCTTTTTTCGAAGAGTTTTGTCTTAGCAACTTATGGAGCTGCAATTGGCTTTAAAGGGTTTGGAATTTTCCCAGAAGAAGAAGAAACGGGTTGCTTTAATGGCGGCTTTTGGTTTAACCAGTTATGGTTTCTATAGAGTTTATCACTTTCCTGCTATAGCTCAAAAGCGAAACAGAATTTTAAAGCTTTTAGGAGCTTTGATTTCCATTACTGAAGCCGTCTCTGATTGTGCTGAAACAATAGGAGTTGTTTCTAATGATTTGAATGGTTTTCTCCATTCAGAATTAGACCAAATTCCTAATAGTTTGAAACAAGTTTCGAAAATCACCAGGTCCAATGAATTTTCACAGTCCATAGCAAGGGTTACACAAGGCCTGACTGTGGGAATTTTACGTGGTTATCAATCGGAGGCAAGAAGTGGTGATACCTTAAATGCCAAATCTCGTTCAATGGATCAAGTTATGGATAAGCTTTTTACTGAAGCTGGTGCTTGTTTTGCTTCCGCTGTTGTTGGAAGCCTTGCTAGGAATTTGGTCATGGCAGCATGTAAAGAACTGCAATCTGAAGGAGATTCGAACTCAAATTCGACTCCGTGCTGGCTGAATTTGGTGTATGGTGATGAGTTTAGGGAGCTGATTGGTGATTGTATTCAAGTTTTTGTTAGCTCTATGGTGGGCGTTTATCTTGAAAAGACTAAAGATGTCAACACTTTTGATGAGTTCTTTGCAGGGTTGACTAACCCCAACCATGCAACACAACTGAGGAACTTGTTGGTCACTACTTCTAATGGTGCAATGGAGGCTCTTGTCAAAACATCTCATCAAGTTTTGACAAATTCTAATGGTTCAAAGGACTCACCTGATGATGTCAATGATGATGATGATGATGATGATGATGATGATGATGATGATGGGTGGGTTAGAAAAGTGTCATCAACTTTATCAGAGCCAAGAAATAAGAAATTTGTTGTTGATATGAGTGGAAGGATTGCATTCGAAACAGTTGGAGCATTCCTTGAAGCTTTGTTGGAGATAGTATGTCAAGGCATGAAAAAATGTGTCAAGGTTGCTCAAGAAGCTGTCGTTGAAGGTAGTCTTGAGATAGTGAGATATGTTAGTGCAAAGTCTTCAGTTGTTGCCACCATATGTCTGTCTCTGTGCTTGCACATTCTTGGTGGTGTTTGGATCTTGGTGCCAGCACAAGTTGTTTCACCAAGTCATGTCATCCTATAGTTTTCACCAACGCCTCCATGTGTTCATTTCTTCGCTCTATGTTAAGTTGCTTCCATGAATAAAATACATGTTGGAATTTGTAATAATTAATCTTCAGCTTCATTGCTTGTACGTATTTGGCATTTATAAAATCTTTGTATTTACAAGTATTTTAAGCCTATGGAGTCGATTCAATTTAGTTTTCATTCTCGAAGAAGAGTAATAGCTGTTTAGCTCATGCCTAATCTGCAACAATTGTATAGTAAGCTTCAACGTGGTGCTTCTACTATGGCCTACAACTCTACTACTCTAGTGCTGATGAAGTGCCTTTAATGGCTCACATTTACTTCTGCAACCAGAAAGAAGCATTTTAATGCATGCCATACGTCGACTGCAAATTTGCTGCATTTCATTGAATGTTGCCAGCAGAACAGTACTAACTGGTATAAATGCAAACCATCTTTTGTTCTTTTTTCCTTTTTGAAATTTACTCTTACATGTATTGCCGGTTAACTTTAGTTGCTTATTTGCATCATGCACATATTCATATTGGATACACACTCAACACTTAGTGCAGCTTGGATTAATTTAAGGGGAGATGACCCTTTTTTTGGGGTTCCAGGTTGAGCCAAAGGATGGCCATTGCTTCTTTTGCGTGAGTGTATTTGGATGCATGCACTTGTTTAGATAAGTATTTGATAAACTTTATCAGCAGGGAGAGAAGAGGGGGGACACAAATAAGTAAAAGAATATTCTAACCGTGAGTAGATCTTTACCTTCGCAGTATGGCGGCAAGAGGTCACCTGTTTTGTAGTTACTCGGTGCCAACATCATCTTAATTTGCTTCTTTCAAGACTCTTCCTTCATTTGTGGCAAACGAATATTAAGAAAACGACAAACATGAACAAAGCTTTATAAATGGCCTATATCTCAAGACAGTTTCTCCTACATGCTAAGCACTATTTTTGGTCGGATTCGGACACTTTGAGTAGTTGACTACTACGTCAAGAAAATGGTACAAACGAACATGCAAACTTGTAGGGGATTGGAAAAAACCCAACTGATAAAAACAATAAATAAATAAAAATAAGGACCCAAATCACCTTTGGGAAGGAGAGAAGCTTGCTGCTTCTAAAAATTTCATTCTACCTCATTTCAATTTAGGGTTTTACCTTCCTTCATCATCTTCTTCAGTTCTTATTCTAGCTGACCACAAATTTGTACTATAATATCTGAAAATGGCAGGATTAGAGTATGTAAGTCTTTTCTGAATCATTTCCTTGCATGAAAGAAGAATGAAGTTTCAAAACCCAGTAAGGGTCCTAATAATGCCCAGTATTAGAGGGCCATACCAACAATCTGAGCCCATTTTAGCTTAATCAACCGTCCCGATTCTCAAACTCCTTGTCAATTAGGTTACTCTTGAAACCGCTTCTTATCTAGTGGCAAGTTTGAAAGCTAAATTCTAGCACATATAAGACACTTTTGAGAATGTTATCATTTGTATTCTGTACCCAGCTTGCACTCATGTCACATAGGTTTAAACCCTGCAAGTCGCTTCAAATCATCTTTTTAAGCACTCAATAAAAAAAAATCTTATTATATGATGCTCCTACACTCTCTCTTCAGACCCTCAAGCTCTTAAGACACTTAAAAGATAAACCAATAAATTAATAATAAATAAAAATATAATGACGAAATTAGGATCAAACATTGGCAGTTGAAATATAAATTAAAATCACAGTTTGTGGTTGCCTTATTGGCTCTAACAAATACTTTATTAACCAGTTCAGCAACTGCCATCTCAACAAGTGACAGATCAGCCAAGGAGGAGTAGACGTGAGCGGAAACATCCTCAGGCCCATGTTGATTATCTTCAGTTGTTACAACCGTTTTTACTTGGTTAATAAAAGTGGGAAAATGGCAACTGGGAGGGAATCAATCTGTTAAGTTGTTACAACCGTTTTCCTTTTTTTTTTTTTTTTTTTGCTAAAGAGGTATATAAACTCTTTTAACTTTCACGAAAAAAAAAAAACAATTCAGCCTCAAATACATTCAATTAAGCCCTCAAACTCTCAAATAGCATCAATTTAATCTTTTGATCAATGTTTTTCATTTTTAACTATTACAGTGGTGATGTGACAGTTAACAGTGTTGACATGGCGCTCCATGTCAACAATAGTTGCTGACATTACTAACTACTATGTTAGCAAAATAAAAAATTTTAAAAAATAGTTTTTAATTTTTTAAAAATTTTTTGAAAAAGAAATAATTTTTGTAAAAAAATACATTTAAAAATATTCTAAAAATTAATAAAAAATAAAAAATAATAAAAACATTTAAAAGTTAAAAGTTTAGAATGAATATGGACATAAGATTATCCAAATTCAATAAAAAACTAGATGATATTTTGTTGAGATTCAACGATTTTTTTTAAATTATATAAAGTTTAAAAGATACTTAAAATATTTGCCATTAAAAACTTGATATATGTGTATGAATGTTTTTAAGATATGTAAAAAAATAAAAAATAAAAAATAGTAAATAAACATATAAATAGATTATAATTTTATTAATGTAGATGTAAATTAAGTTTTTTAAAATGTGAATATATAAATAGGAAAAGTTTTATTTATATATTAAGGATAAAATTAGTGTGTGTGGATTGTGTCACTTTTCAAACAGACAATGGTGGCACCTCTCAAGTGATACTGATATGTGTATTAGTTTAAAAATTTTGGCTATTTTTGGTCATGGGAACTTTTACCTTTGGATATGTTCATGTAAAACACATTTACTTTTTCATCTTACCATTGTTTCAATTATGTGATTCTCATCAATAAGTACTCCACGAATTATGGATGTGCGACTTGGGCTCTTATTAAAATAATTTTTATATATTTCAAAAGACATTGATACACATATTGAAGGAAATTTTTTTTATATTTTTAAACTTTATATAATTTAGAATAATCATCTTCAATGAATCTGGACTAACATACATCCCGATTCATTCTATATTTTAAATTTTAAATGGTTTTTTTATTACTTTTTAATTTTAATAATGTTTTTAAAAATTTATAAAATTTTAACAAATAAGATTTGAAATGAATGAAGTTCAACAACCATTTATTAAGGTTCTTTTAATTTTTATTTTTATTTTTATTTTTAAAGCTTTTAAATTTATTTTTGAGTGTGTGGCACCGTGACTGAGATGAAGCGTCAGTTTACCAGCACCATTAATTGATAGTTTAAAAAAATTAATTTAATTAATTCCTTTTGCGAAAATTCAAAAGCTGATATACCCTTAAACCAAGGTTTGAAACTTGCTATTGGTGTAAGAAGTGTTAATTGTATTTGTGTTTTTTCTTTTGTAAAATAACTATAGAAGTTTAAATTAAGAAAGAAAATACAATTTTAAAAATATATAAAATTTAAATAATATGTACAAAAATATAGACCACTGGTTCTTCATATAAATTAAATAAAATTTATTTTTTTTATCACTATTGGTCATTGTCTCGACATAAAATACAATACTTGTAGAGTTTGGTGTTTATTTTGAATTGACAAATTTTTTTCATGAAATAATGTTTGTAAATTGAAATTGGAACTCATTTTTGTCTTGCAGCGTAAAACTTAAAAATAAAGGTTTTATTTTATTTGAAGTTTCTAGAATAAAAGTGAATAAATATAACTGCTTTTTTAGTCAAAAGAATAAGTTGTTGGAAAATATGGACATTACGTGTATAATAAAGGTAATTACATGTTGTTAATTATTATCATGATAGGTTATGATCTAATTTAGTTATAATTTTATTGGGCTTTAATTATTAAATAAAGTATGGGTCAAATATGTGTACATACTCTACTAATTGAGTTCTAATCAAATTCTAATTATCAAATTCTAATTAGTATGGGCTAATTAGAATTTGATTAGAACTAATATGCTAAGGTTATAAATATTAGAGTTATGGTCCTCAAATTACACAACATTAGGAAAGAGAGAGCAAATATTCTATGAATTTCTTGTGTGCTAATTTGGAAGATCAAATCCCCAAGATCTGGTAAAACTTCAAGGAATTAATCTAGTTTTGTTCTTGATTTGTTCTTGATGATTTGATACGATAGATCCTGGTTTATTAAGTTTTATTTCAGATTTATTTTACAAATTCTAACAACTGGCATCCGAACTTCGTTATGTTGAATCATTGAAAATGAATTGATTCATTATTATTTTTGGATTGATTCATTTTTCTTTTTAAATTTTATGGATTTAATATTTTAATTATATATTATGTTGAATATTTGAGATTCCTAATAAATTTTTGAGTTTTGATTCTTTAAATAAAGTTTTAAGGTTTTATAAATATAATCTAGTTTAATATTTGCATATGTTATTTGAAAGATAAAGGTTTATTTATTTATTTATAATCAATTGATAAAAAATTGATTTGTGAGATTTCTTTATCTTATTTTCCCACAATTATTTTATAAAATTTGGTTAAAGTTATTATTAAATTAAAGTTACAGACTTATAACTTTTTGCAATTGAAAATTTCAATTGGGTTGTATAATTGGTTTTGAAAGTTAATTCACTTGATAATCAAATAAATAAATGTTGGTAAGATATTTTTTCCACACTATTTATTTTAAATTTTTTTTTTGTGGTTGAATATATATGAAATTATTATTTTTTATCTTTATTCATGATGAATTATATTCACCGTTGAATTTAATTTATATATACGAAAAATTATTTTTGGTTTATGTTATAATTATTTTATATAAGTCTTAGTCCTTATGGAACCCGGCTAAAATTAAAATATTTGAGATTTTTTTTAATATGGTGGCTATGAATTTTCATAAGTAGTTGTGCATATCGTTGTGCATATAAAGGCTTTTATATAATTTGATATTCTTTTTATATTTAGTGGTTATGGATTTTTTTTTAAATATTTGTGCGTATAAATTTTTTTTTATGATAATGTCTTTAGTTATGAATATAAATTTGAGTTTACATGAAATATGTAAGGCAAACCAATATTATTTTTATATTATTATAATTGTGTATATATATTTTATGCATATCAAAGATTTTGAGGATTAATGCATGATTATAGTTTGTGTGAATAGGTGTTTATAACCATTATTCAATAAGATATCTTTTATAGTTTTATTGGTGAAATTAAGTTGTGATGGATATCGTTGAAGTTTTTTTTTTTTATCGTTATATATTCAATTTTATGGGTGTTTTGGTACAAGTTCATGTCAACTATATACATATCTAAATATTTTGGTTTTAAGTTTGGTTCTATAATCTTAGGTTTTGGCATCTTATGGTTCCAAATATTTGGTCAAATTATGATGATATGGTTTATTGTATGAATTGTGCGATATGCCAACCATTATGATTTTCTTTTTGAGATTTATTGGCTTGAAAATATTTTTTAAGTATTCATGTGAATATCTGTTTAATTATAAATACAACTTTAGATTTACATGATAAATTCATGGTAAGTTTTTCTATTTAATTATAAATACATGTATATGCGTGAATTACTTTGGTGTTTTTATCCATGCCAAAATTATGAATACATGTGCTTGTTAATTATTTGGCTTTGAATCACTACATTATTTATGTTTGGTTTTGTAACAAAAAAAGAAGAAGAAATAGTCAAAAATTAAGGTTTTCAATTTTTTATTACATTATTAAGACAATCTTATTTTGAGTTATTTCAGAGTCTATAAAGCAATAAAAAAACAGTTTTGATATTTTATTATTGGGGAAATTTTAAATTTGAATATTGGTATATTTATTTATATTTTAAAATAACTTAATTGAAGCAATAAGTGACCAAAGTAATTTTTTTTGTATAAATCATTTTGTTTTAAAATATAAAAGGTTATGTGCATGTAATTTAAGTTATGTTAATATTGATGGACTGAAAGAAAGGTTAATAATATAAGAGGAGCAACTATGGTAATAAAACATGTGATACATATAGTCAATAAATTGACTATTTCTTTCATAATACTTTTAAAAGTGAATATAATTTATTGTTATAAATATATTTAAAAGAAAAAGTTAGAAATAATAAGTAAATAAAATGGAATTTAATTTAATTGATGTAAGAAGGGAGTAGTGTTTTATTTGGTGGGTGAATCCATTTTTAAAATTACAAATTTAATTAAATCTAAAAAATTATGAATACAAAAGTTGTAAAAGAAATACATATTAAAAGAGAAAAAAATAGAAAAATCAACAAATTGTCTGTAAACATTAAAAAATTTAATAAGTAGGGACACATTGAGGGAAATAGTTGGTAGGCTATTCACATTGGCACAAAACCACCACTACTATCTTTAAAATAACCCCAACGTGGTAAATCAAATCTGAAAAGCTGGGAAAGGGGTCAAATCTCACTATTTTCCTTCCTTTTTCTTTTTCTACCCTTCATTAAACCCATTCATTATATGAGTAAAGAACAAGTGGTGGATGAGACTAAAGAGGAAAGTAGAGAATAAGACACGACACTGCTTTCGGTTGCCTTTCTCTTTTTTTTCTTAACATAGAAGAAAATTTAATCCTAACGAAATGTGCATGTGTTCTGAAACAGCTAAGATAAGAAATAGTGATCAGTGTGGAGGAAGAGATGGGAAATCCTTTTCGATAGACTCCATTAAGGAACACTTACTTATCAGGTCACACATTTTGACCTCTAGAATCATTTGATAATGCATCAAGTGGTCCCAACATTATTATGTTCCTTCTTTTGGCTCTATCAATTCTCCCTATCTTTTTCTCTTCTTAAAACTAAGAAATTCATTATTATATATATATATATATATAAATATATATATATCAGCTAGAAGCTCAAAGACTGTGCAAGAAGGAACAAGGAAGCTTCAATTAAAGCTGATGAAGAGCAAGGCTTCATATAAGGGGATGGATGCTTTTTTCTTTATTTACTGTAAAGGAATACTTTTTATTTTTTTTATAAATAAATAAGGTGAAATGATTTGTTATACATATAGCATTACAACCCAGATTCCAAAACTTAAAAAAGGAGAAAATGGAAGAAATGTGGTTGTGATGACAAAGTCCCACTATAATCAAGGAAGAATCAAACACAGACAAAAGTATAAAAACGTAACCGGTTTATACGTATTATAGGACAAATTGATTAACGAAGAAGCATAAAGGCTTATAACTAAGAAACAAGAAGAATAAGAAAAAGTCAAGGCTTTTGTTTCTGAGTATAGATATAGTCAAGATGAGCAGCAAGAGTTCTTCTCATCAAACACTCATCTTCTCCAATTCCTTCACACCTATCTTCACTCTGCTCTATCTCATCAGTTGTAGTGGTGCCCTATAATAATAATATATCAACAAAAACCCCAAATCATCAAATGTAAAATCACGAAAAAGAAAATGAAAGGGAGATTGAAACCAGTCAAATTAATTTAAGTAACCTGAGATTGGGTTTTTGCAGGGGAGTCGTTAGGGAAAGCTGGGCCAGAGCGGGCGGCAAAGCTGAAGGATAGAGTGGAAACGAGGAGGAGGGTTAAGATGAAAAGGGAGGCAAGTTTAGCCATCTTTTAAATTGCTTCACTAAATTAAAGAGATAATTAAGAAGTTGGGAAGACAAAGAGATGGGGAGAGTGGGGGTTTGGTGATGTCGAATATATATAGAGAAGAAGGGATAAAAGCGTGTGGACTGAAGAGGAGACTCCTGCTAATTAATATTAAAAAATAGATGAATTAAGAAACAGAATGTTGTCAAAATGGGAAAGCCCCCAAACCAACAGCTCATAATTTTATGGCTTTCACTTCCTTATGTTAGTGTCCTATTTATGAAATAAACTTAAGCTTCCACTAATAACTACAATCTTTTTATTTTATAGTTTATAATAATTAATTTTACTGTTATCCATCACCTTTAATCAAACCTCAAGAGTGAGGTGATATGGTAGGTTTGAACATGGAAGGGATGATTCCTTTTTATTATTATTATTATTATTATTATTATTATTATTATTTTTATCTGGGAAGTTAGATTATTCCAACTTTTTCCCTTCTTCCCTGTTTACGGCTGCTGATTTATTCTTCCGAGGTAACATCTCCCCCATATGTGCTTAACATTTGGCTTCTTTCTATTTCAATCATTTAATCTAATTAATTTTATATTTTATATTTCAGTAAAATTTTGAAAATTAAAATATATTAAGTAAAATTTTTAGAATTAAATCGATGATTGAACTATTCAGATTCTTGAATTGAATAAATTATTAAAAAATAAAAAAATATTTAAAAATTAAAAATCAGTTCAATTGTTTTTTAGTTTAGCTCAACTAGTTCATAGTTTACAAGTCAATTGGTCTGATGTCTCTCTCCGAACCGATACCACGACTAGTTCAAACAACCATGATTCTAAGCCTCTATATTTTGTACATTCGAAATTTAGCACTCCTATTTTTATTTTAAGAACTTAATTTCTCTACCTTTTGGATTTATAAATCTACTTTCAAATTATATATAACTACCTAAAATTTTAATTAAAAAGTTAACGATATTAATTATTTAAACTAATTAATTACATTATAAAAATATAAAAACTAAATTATATTAGAAAATAAAGTATAAAGATTAAATATCAAATTTAAACATATTAGAAAGACCAAAATTAAAAATTAATCACTTTTATAAAATGTAAAGAAAGAAAAGAAAAGAAGAAGAAGAAGCATGGTTAGTATGTGCCATGCGTGAATATGAGAAACATCCTTTGGACTTTATTTTAATACATAGAAATATATAGAAATAGATTGTTGAATTTTTAATTTGTTCAGATTTTAAATTAATATTTAAATTTTAAAATGTTTAGTTATTAAAAGTATTGATATTGCATTAATTTGACTTTTTCGTCAACTATGTTATCAATTTAGGCACATTTTTTTTAATTTAATATGAAACATATTTAAAACATTTGATTATAATATAAACAGATGTATATCTATTATATTAGCAATTTGAGTTTGACTTGTTAAAAATAGTGTTAATCTTGAGAGTTTTGCTCAATTTCGCCCAATTAGTTTGTGTTTGGTCATTTACAAGTTAACTATGAAGATCATAGCCAATCGATTTAAATTGATTTTTTTTTTTCAAATTAATTGCTCAAGAAGAAACGGGGTTTATAGCAGGTAGAAGTATTGTGGAAATATCATTATAGCATAGGAAATTATACACTCTATGAAAGGGAAACGAAGTAACGAGCAATGGATGACAATTAAGATTGATTTGGAGAAGGCTATAACAGAGTGCAATGGGAGTTTATCGATGCATCGACTCAAGCTGTAGGTATTCCAAACTATCTCAGAAATGTAATTATGTCTGCAATCTCTAACTCTACCGTGCAGGTGTTTTGGAATGGAGTACCCATACAAAAATTTAGGCTTGCCAGAGGAATTCGGCAGTGTTACCCTTTGTCTCCTTATCTCATTGCGTTGTACATGGAGTGGCTTGGTCACATTATTCACTCTATTGGTTCTATAGGCACGTGGTTCCCTATCTGGTTATCCCGCTCAAGACCAGCCTTATCTCATCTCTTCTTTGTAGATGGCTTAGTTGTTTTTAGGAAAGCAGATGTCCACCATGTTAGATTACTTAAGGATATTTTAGAGACTTTTTGCGCTTTTTCTGGGCACATGATTAATGTTAAGAAGATGAATATTTTCTTTTCAAGTGCAGTTAGGGAGGATTTGGGAAGGGTAATCAGTGGCATGCTTGGTTTCAAAAAAGTGGAGGATATGAGATACTATTTAGGGGTACCTCTGTTTCATGAAAGAGTCACTAACAGTACTCTGAGGTTTGTAGTGGAAAAGGTTTGGGACAGATTACAAAGTTGGGAGGTTAGAGAAATTTCGCTAGCAGGTAGAGTTACGTTGGCACAAGCAGTCCTATTATCAATTCCTGTGTATTTTATGCAGTCCATGATGATTCCCAAAGGAATCTGTGAAGAGATTGAACGCATGGTCAGATATTTCATTTGGGGTTCTTCTAATGGATGGAAGAAGATGTCTCTTGTTAGTTGGGATTTAGTGTGCCAACCACATTGTTGTGGTGGCCTAGGACTTAGGCAATTGAGAGATTAAAATACCTCATTTTTACTAAAACTTGGTTATAATATAGTTGCAAAGGATAACGCCTTATGGGTCCGTATTTTTCAATCTAAATATAACATAAAGAATATACTCTCGGATAATATTGCAAGGAGTAAAAGCTCTTTTCTTTGGAAATAACTCTCTAAAGTTTGACCCTACTATGGGATAATTTAACATGGTCAGTACGAGATGAAAATAGTATTCATTATTGGGAAGACCTTTGGATTCCGGGAACAGGTCCTTTAATCAAGTAGATTCCTTTTTAGGCTAATATTACTTCGGGTTCTTTTCTTAGCGACATGGTAACAGATGAAGGTATGTGGAATTTAGACCTTTTTCGAATTTGACTATCGAAGAATGTCATTAAAAATATTTTGAGTATTCTTCCTCTCCATCCTTCTACGGGGTCAGATAGAATCATTTGGACGCATAATCCAACAGGGTCTTTCTCAGTGAAAAGTGCATATTGGATGATACGGGAAAGATCTTGGTCCCCTAGAAATACAGAGTGGAATTTGGCATGGAAGTTTTAAGGGCCCCAAAAGGTAAGGTTTTTCTTGTGGTTAGTGCTCAAACAACGATTGCTTACTAATATTGAGCGTGTGAGAAAAGGTGTTGGTCATGATAGCTCTTGTCTTCTTTGTGGATATCTTACATGTGCTTAGGGACTGTTCAGCTGCAAAAGATGTTTGGTCATAGATCATTCTGGTAAATCACCATGATGCGCTTTTCTCAGCCAATCTCCAAGTCTGGTTTGTTTCTAATTTGCAGAATAGTTCGATTCTAAATATAAGAGGGGTTATCTGGTCTTTTTTTTTTGTGCATGACGCATATGGAAAAACAAAAAAATTTTCATTTTCCAATATGCATCTTGGAGCTCTTTTGATATTGTTAAAGTCTCGTACAATTGGGCAAAACAATACATGTTAGTTCATAAGGATACTCAAATTAGTCACCATGAAGATAGTCTTTGTAAGGAAATTGGGTCTATTTAAATACGGATGGAGCGGTAAAATCGAACTCAGGATTAGGTGGTGCTGGGGGAGTGTTGCGGAATGAAGCTAGGGAGTGGATTATTGGGTATAACAGGCATGTGGGGAAATAGTTGGTCTTTGATGTTGAATTATAGGGTATACTGTATGGTTTGGGCCTTCTCTAACGGCAAGGATACAACAAGGTTGTGATTCATTTTGATAGTTTACAGGTGATTAAATGTATCCTGTCGAAACCCATTTTTTTTATTTTGAGAGCAATGGGGATCGACTTTAAAAACCGAGTGTGGAGTCGCCACCAATATTTTTATTTAGGTTTGATTGGATCACCTAATAAGACATTTTAAATCAATTTCGATTTACATAAATTCAAAAACGGGTTCGGGAGTTGGTTACGCATGAGGAAGGGTTAGCACCCTCATAACGCCCAAAAATTGGTACCAAATTGATTTGATGCTGTCCTTCTATCAAAAGTTCTTTAAAAAAAATATTTTCTGAAGTATATAAAAATGTTTGAATAGCTCAAATTAGCTATAAAAAATTTCTCATTCGAAGATATGCGGTTTTAGTACCCGAGACGGTTGGATACGATCCCTTATACCTTTAAGATACGATCGATTTTCAAATTTTTTTAAACTTATACATTAAAAGTATAAAAGGTTATCTAAATATTTGGTTCATTGGAAAAGTCATACCCAGTACGATTGAGCACAATTTTTCCGAATTCCCCAAATATTAGATATTGCCTTATTTCAAAAACTTTAAATAATTGAAATTTCGAAATTTGCTTAAAAAATGTTTATTCATTTTAAAATTGATGAAATATTTAATGCATTATAAAAAATAATAAATATGAAATAATATACTCAAAATACAATAAACCTTGCTTAATATGTCTAACAATCATTCTAGGTATAATGTAACAAAAAAATCTTTAAGCATGGATAATGAATAATAAAAAATAATATACATGGTCATAACACAAAATAAAATGATGTACAATAATATGTATGAAACAAAACGAAGAATTAATGGTCATATAATATATCTAAGTTGACATATTTGCATAAAAGTTAGGATATATGTTTATTGAAATAGTTATTATAAATTTCAAAGTTCAAATCAAATCATGCATAAAATATTTAAAACACAAATTTATTCAAAAAAATTGATAATTCACAAGATAATTTAAATAATATATTAAATATGAAGGAATAACAATATATGATATAAAATAATATACAAAGTCAATTTATGAAACCTTTACATGCAAATAAACATTGGGTATAATTATTAATAAAAAAATAAAATTAATAATGTATAAAAAAAGAAGTAAATATACATGCTATATAAGTAACAAATATATATATATATATATATAAACATAAGGATAATATGAAGTACAATAAATTACATGATTTAAAAGGGTTCTTAAAAAATATTATAAACATAAATAAATTTAGAGAAAAATATATATACATAAAAAAAATATTAATATGAAATCGATAACGTGGACTATAATAAAAAATAATTTAATATGAGTTATTTACATATGAATAAATTTTAGAAACAATTGTATGCTAAGATAACATGGAATTAAAATATGAATTATAAGATTAAATTAATTTTATCATAAATTATATATGCAATAGATTTTAAAAAAATAATTACGTATACAAGTAGATTTAAAAAAAAATTATATGTATAAAATAACATAGGATTAATAATATGTAAGGTGAAAACTTGATATAAATAAATACATATACAAGAATAATAATATAAAACAATGTTCGATTTCAATAAAATACTTAAAAGAAATAAATTACATTTAGAGTTAAAAGAATATATATCAACATATCAACATATCAACATATAAAATATATATATGTATATATATACACGTAAAATTCACCAACAATATAATAACTATGTATAAAATTATTTTTAGATCAACATCAATTAAAATTTTAAAGCAAATGTATATTAACATAACAAAACCATTTCAAGAAGCAATTATACAAATGAAAGAAATAACAAATTAAAGTAATACTTAGAAAAATGATGCTAAGATAAATTTAAAAAACAAATACTAAAATTTTGCATAAATACGAGTAAACATATACACTAAACAAAAGTTGGTTGAAACGAATAATAAGATTAAGAGGTCAATTTGTAAACGAAAGGAAAAAAAAATTTAAAATGAAACATGTACCAATGATCAAGGACCTAAGGCATAAATATTTCAAGCTTCAAAACGCAGCATTCAAATAAGGACTAAACTGTGACAATGTGTAAATCTCAGGGAAAATATAAAACAAATAAAACGTGATTGAGACTTAATTAAAGATTGGCGCAAAAGGGGAGGGACCAAATGCGAAATTCGCCCATAGTAGCTAATTGGCCTCTAAAGACTAAACGGTGACGTCTTTATTTTGTCATTAAACCCTAAAAAATTGTTTGAATGGCACTCTGCCGTTTTCTACAGCAATTGAAGCAAAATCCTTCCCTATATCTATCTTCATTTGGCCGATTAAGAAGCCAAATCCCTAGCCTCTCATGATTTTCCCTCAACCGATTCTAACGCCCCTCTTTTAAGCACCGATCTACCTCTATCAATGGTGACGAGTAGATTCGGGTTTCAAGGGATGACCATCTAGGCCACGAGGTTCCATCTACACTCCGATTTCAACGAAGAAGACGGAGTCTCTTAGCACATTCGCAAGGTAAATCTCTTGCTTTCTCTTTATTTTCAAATGCATGTAAACTCTAATGAAAGATTAATGGAATCGAAAGAGAAAAAGAAGAAAAAATATTTGAATACCTTTTCAATTTTTTTGATTGCTGTTTTTAATATTCGTGTACATATTTGGGGAAAGAAGATCCCCTTCCATGTACATTCAGTGGCTTTTTATAGCCTAAAAACAAGAATAAAATAAGAAAAAATCAAATTGCTTTGCTGTAAATTGCTGCGTATTCTGCTAATCCGCTTCTTCTCCCAGATTCGACTGTAGGGAGGAAAGCCACTCGTGGGGAAGCTGCGATGCGTGCGAGCAGTAGTTTGGTGACTTGGGATTTCCAGAGTCTTCCCCCATCCGGGCTGTTTGGGCTAATTTCGAGATTGGGCCTACTAAGGTATTAGTTTATTTGGGCTAGAATTTAAATTTAATGTTTGGGTCAGATATTAATTTAGTTAATTGGGTCATGGGCTAATGGACTTTTATTATATTGGTTTATTATTGTTTTTTAATTTTTGGTTTTTTGGTTTTCTAACGGGCCCGGGCAAAATGGACCTATTACAGCTGCCCCTCTTTGCTCATTGTCGTGTAACGAGAATAGAGCAAAGACTTCAAATAGGGCCAATTTTGCCCGGTTTTGCTGAATCTTGACTAGGGAAATAGGACTGGTGACCTAAATCTGCTCCATTGCCAATACATAGAGATAAGATTCGTCATCCTCAATCTGCTCCGCAACTTTTTTAGAGAAATAGATCTTCAATCTCCAGTCTGCTTCTTTGCTACCTCAGGAAGACAAGACCAAAATCACCAACCTGCTCTCTTGCTACCTTAGAGAGTTAAGGCTAGTGCCTAAAATCTGTTCCACTATTGGTTAGGGAGATAAGATCTTCAATCTTTAGTCCGCTTTCCTCGGAAAGATAAGACTCAATCTTCAACCTGCTTTCTTGCTACCTCAGAGAGATAAAGTTTGGGGGTTAAATCTGCTCCATTGTCGATACATAGAGATAAGTTTTGCCTTTTCCAATCTTCAATCTTCAGTCTGCTTCCTTGCTACCTCAGGAAGATAAGACTTCAATCTTCAACCTGCTCTCTTGCTACCTCAGAGAGATAAGGCCTTGAGGCTTAAATCTGCTCCATTGCTGGTACATGGAGATAAGATTCGCCTCTTCCAACCTTCAATCTTCAGTCTGCTTCCTTGCTACCTCAGGAAGATAAGACTTCAATCTTCAACCTGCTCTCTTGCTACCTCAGAGAGATAAGGCTTGGGACTTAAATCTACTCCATTGCCGATACATGGAGATAAGATTTGCCATTTCCAATCTTTAATCTTCAGTCTACTTTCTTGCTGCCTCAGAAAGATAAGACTCATTCTTCAGCCTGCCCTCTTGCTACCTCAGAAAGATAAGGTTGGTGGTAAAATCTGCTCCATTGCCGATACATGGAGATAAGATTCACCATCTTCGATCTACTCCGCTACTGCTTAGGGAGATAAAATCTTCAATCTTTAGTCTGCTCCATTGCAACCTCAGGGAGATAAAGCTTGTTATGATCTACTCTACTGCAACCTCAGAGAGATAAGATCTGTTTATTTATAACTTTCATCTGTTCCACTGCAACTTCAGGGAAATAAGATTTGCTATCTTCAGTCTGTTCCACTGCAACTTCAGGGAGACAAGACCTGTCACTTCAACCTGCTCCACTGCAATTTCAGGGAGATATGGTTTGTTATGATCTACTTTACTGCAATTGACACTTCAACCTGCTCCACTGCAACTTCAGGGAGATAAGGTTAGTAATCTTCGAGCTATTCCGCTGCAACTTCAGTGATATAAGATCTGACTTCACTGATGTTACTATACTGTCCTCTCGGACCTATCCTGTAGACTCGGTTTCATGTATCATGTTTATGCCAAATAATTAGGATGTTATGATCAAAATCAAATGCTTCTAACTAGATATGATGCTTATGTCAAATAATTAGGATGCTATGATCAACATGAATCAAATGCACCTAACTAAATGTGATGCTTATGTCAAATAATTAGGATGCTATGATTGAAATGAATCAAATGCTTCTAACTGGATGTGTTATGCTGATGTCAAATAATTAGGATGCTATGATCGAAATGAGTCAAATGCATCTAACTAAATGTGTTATGAATGATATATGAATGTAAAAAAAATGATCTTTTTTCAATGATCTCTCTTTTCTTTTTCTTTTTTCTTTTTTTTTATTAAAAATGCTTAAGGTATTATCGCTCGTTGTTCATCAGAGCATTATCACTGATTTATTATACTGCCATCCTGTTCGACTGGTATTCTTGACAAAAAACCCAAAGAAACAATCACATTTTGCCTAGCAAGCTTGCCCCGCTGTAATTTCAGAGTCCCTTACACTGTAATTCCTGGGACATAAAGTTTGAACTTCCGCTGCAACCTCAGGGGAATAAACATTTGATTTCCTCTATCCATCCTGTGACAACTCAGAGGTATAGGATTTTCAATCAATTTGATCTGTTATACCATTCCCTAAGTATAATGAACAGACATATATGTCTGATATCTACATGAATACAGAATACCATTTTCTTTTTTCAAGAACAATCCTGTTGCTCATTCTTTGCCGAGATTATAACACCAATTAATATCTTTGACAGAAAATCCAAGGAGATAATCTCAACTTGGGCTTAAATATTTCCAAAGCTTAAGCATGGTGAGTTTTAAACAATAGTCCCGTTTCAGGCTCTTGTATTATTTAGAAACTCTCCAAAGTAATACGTGAAACTTCCTTTATGAAAGTATTATTAGTCCAAAAATCATTATTTCAATGCAAAATGCTAGAAAAAGATTATAACTATGGACAAGAAAGAAATTAATTGAGAACATTTCTCGAATCAAATAAACAAATGCAACCAAGAAAGTAACTTATTGGACGTGACCTGAAAAGAATAAAGTAATCAAAGATAAAAAAAAAAGAGAGGTTAAAATGGAAAGCTAGGTGCCCCAGGTATCGCAGCTTGAGCTTCTTTGTACCAACTTCTTGAGGACCATTCTAAGCTCAATCTGTGTTTAGGGGATCCGAAGTACTTTGTCAATGCCCCAAAACGTAACATACTTCTTTCATTGTTAATTCAGGCATAGCAAGACTATTGTATGCCCCACTTTGTTCAAAATTTGAGCCGCCCTTTTCAGGTTTTCAACTCAAATCCCCTTTGGTCTCAAAGTGCCCTTTGCGGGTTTTCGCCCTGGCCTCTCCTTTTCTTTCTTCTTTTTTTTTTTATTTCTTTTTATTTTATTTTTTTAAAAAAATCTTCTTCTTCTTCTTGTTTTTGCTTTTTTATTTTTTTATTTCGATCTTTTTTTTTAAAAGGTCTCAAGGCGCTCTTTGCGGGTTTTCACCTTGGCCTCTCCCATTTTAGGTAGAATACTTTCTGAATGCATTTTGAATTCCCCGATTTGGGCAAACCCTGCTGTTCAATATCAACGCTCCTCTAAAACAAACCTTCTTTGCATAAGATCACTCTTAGTTTGGCATATTTATTCCTTTGAAGTCCTTTTGTATATGAAGGATCTTCTTCAATATCAAGCTCCCCTCATGAAATTCTCGAGGATAAACCTTTCTGTCATAAACCCGCATTATCTGACTGTGACGGATATCCTTTAAATTTGACTAATCATATCAGGATTGAACCCATTCTGATTCATCCAACTTTTACTCTGCCAAGACTCGAGGAAATGGAATCTTGTTTTCAAAAACTGTTTCAGTCCTATGAATCGATGCGTTACCCCAGTGAAGGTTCCGGCCCACGTTCGATAAACATAGAGGGTAAATGATAACTTCTTTATGCCAATCCTTACAAGACTTAGTCATTTTTCACTATGACCTTTGTTTTATGGCTTTACTGCTTTCCCTTTTCTTTTTCTATTTTTGAACTTTTGTTTTTCTTTTTGGATGCCTTTCTTTGCACGATAATATGGTGCCTGATCTTTGAATAGAGTGTAAACTTTTCACATTGTGCAGTTGTATTTGAAATGATCCGTTCTGACATTACTTGTCAGTAACCCTTTTTTTTTTTTGAAATTTGATGACTATCAACCTTGTAATATTGACATATGAAACGACCTTCACCCTCCTTATGAAGTAATCAATGACTGCCAAGATGAATCGATGTGAATTAAACGAGAATGGCCTGATAACATCCATGCCCCATATAAAGAAAATCTTGTGAAGAAATGAATGAGACTCGTCTTCCTAAATACAACTTAACTAATGCAATCCCCTTCCATGGTGGATCAATAATACCCAAATCCCATGATTAGTGTGGCTACCATGAAACCATTAACATGTACCCTTCTAACACCGTATAGACATTTTGTATCGTTCCCAGATCTTGACATGATCATACAAAAACATCTTTGAATTCTTGGAATAACTCAATGATGATTAATTTTGTCTTTATGGTGACTCAGGTTTCGATCTTTGCCTCTTGCTCACAATGTCCACTGACCCTTTGTAGAGTAGAATATGTTTTTCATCCTGTTCTACTGTCCTTAACAAATCAGGAAATAAATCACAATCTCTGTCATCTTTAAAGTTCTAAGATCCACTTAAACACATATCTCACCCCAAAAGGGAGTTAGTTACAGCGTTGCTCATGTCATTGATATCTAGGGACCTATAGTAGGTACAAAGGCAAATTCCAAAGAATAAATGATTCTAAGGATAATTATTTGTATGATATGATCATGAATGAAGAATGAAGGGATATTTACAAAGAAAATAGTCCAAAGAACAAAATAATATATAAAGAATGAAAGAATATTTATTCAAAAAGAATACATTTCATTGAAATAAAAATTTTGGACACAAGCCTATTTCACAAAAGGATTCTTATTGCCCCTAGGCTTAAGGCAACAAGCGTGTTTTGAATATTACTCTAAATCAGCTCTAAAAATACAGGGATCTCTTTTACAGTCCCATTGCTTAAAACACCTCAAATACATAAGGGCTTGGAAATTTTTATTCCCTGGACCTCTCTTTGGATATGTCATTCAAATTCTCTTTGATAATTAGTGGTTATAACCTTTGGCTGGCCTATGTTGACCAATTTGGATGGCATGCTCACGATGTTCATTTCCTCATTTCTCGCGGGTTGACCTTTTGGCGCTTTCTCCCATATCTATCTTCCCATTTGTTATCGCATCTTCAATTATCTCACCAAACATTACTATATCTGAAAAGCTCAGAATAGCGCTTCCCAACATATGATTAATGAACGAGGCTTCCAAAGTATTGATGAAAAGCATCGTGGTCTTCTTTTCCAGAAGAGGCGGTTGGATTTGTGTTGCTACCTCTCTCCATTTTTGGGCATATTGCCTGAAACTCTCATTTTGCTTCTTTTCCATATTTTGCAGGGTAATTCTGTCAAGTGCCATGTCTGTTACATGACTATACTGCTTCATGAAGGCTTGTGCTAAGTCTTTCCATGATTTGATTTTAGCTCGACTCAATTGATTGTACCATTTAGCTGCTGACCCGATCAGACTGTCTTGGAAGCAATGGATTAACAGTTGGTCATAATCAACATATCCTGTCATCTTTCGACAGAACACTGTGATGTGAGCTTCAGGACAACTAGTCCCATTGTACTTTTCAAACTCTGGAGTTTTAAATTTTGGCGGGAGTACTAAATCAGGGACCAAACTCAGATCCTTAGCGTCAATCCCACAGTAGAAGTCAACATTCTCCATTACTTTCAATTTTTCCTCCAACCACCTATACCGATCCTCAAGTTGTCTTGGCAATCCCTTCTTTGTTTTTTCCATTTCACCCAAATTAGGAACTTCAGGATTGGTTAGGTTGCCCCGGATTGGAGCACGAGCCTATTGGGTAATCCATCAGTGCGTAAATACTGGCCGATATTGCTGATTTTTTATAACGGTACATCTTGCGGATATGTGCGAACATTTTTCGGGGTGAAATCCGGAGGGTAGAGAGGCTTTTCATTGTCCTTCCTAGTATTGATCATGGAACTTTTCCTTTCTTCAAGCCCCTTTGTCAGCAATTGGGACAACTGATTCGTTATATTCCTTTGAGACTCTAGCACCTGGTCTCTCATCTCCTGCCGAATCTTCGCTAGTCACTCTTGCATCTGTATTTGTAACTGGTCTTGCATCTCTCTTTGAAGTTGTTCAAGTCTTTCCAATCTTTGGTCCATATCTTTTGTCTTAGCACGGGTACCGTAACGACGCTTGGTTGGTAAGTTTTTATTGGTCCCCAGATTAACTGAAATGATTTCAACCTATTAGGGACCCTTTTATGAAAATCTAATGCAAATGATGCAATGATGCAATGTAATGCAAATGCATGAGATGAATGCAAAAGAAAGAGAGGTGTTGATTTTGAATTTAATTCCATTAGAACAGCTTTTCTAGAAAACAAATCCCTTTACATAAAACGGATTACATATATGGCCTTGCTTTCATATTCCAGGCAAAGACACCGATCCCTTTTCTTTGAGAAATCCAAATCTTGCAAGCCTCCAATAAATGCCTCCACTAGCTCTTCTTTGCTTGATCTAGGCCACGACTCATTATCCTCACAACATTGATTAGCTCCGTTAAGAAAATCGAGATGCGACGACTCTCAAACAATCTTTATCGGCTTGAATCTTCAGGTAAAGACTTGTTTTTCTCCACAAACTGTTAGCCTTCTTCCGTCAATTCAGACAACCGTATTATAATCCACTTTATCAGGAAATTCGTTTTCTTATGACAAACTGTTCTATTTAGCAATCAAATATGAATCAACACCTCCTTTCTATGATGATGTAATACAATGCAATTATAAACAAAACAAAAAAAAAACACGTTAGTACAAGTGAGATAAATATCAAATAAAGTACCTATTCAGGTGACCACTAAATTTGGGCAAGGTTTTACTTAAGGTGGATTCTCAAGGTTCACTATATGTAGCTCGGTTCTAGAGAAAGGGTACCTGAACCAGCAAATTCCTCAATTCTCACCCATTATAGGCTCATATGAATCGAGTTCGGTTCAGGGGAATACATTTTCCTATGACCATGCGGAGATGAAAATCTCACGAAATCATAGGTACGAATATATCCCGGAAGCAATCCACTAGCCCATACGGAGGTGAAAACCTCATGAAAGCATAGTTTCTTACTCCCACTTAACAGGTATAACCACAGCGGTCATGCAATGCAATGCCATATTATTCTACAAGACTCGAACCAAAACAATTATGCAAACAAATGCAATTAAAAGAATCATGATTTTCAAAACAAATTTTCAATTCTTTGACAAAAGGACAACAAATAATCAATTTTATGGCCTGACTCTCTTTGTTCAATCCCTAGTGGAGTCGCCAAGCTGTCGAAACCCATTTTTTTTTTATTTTGAGAGCAATGGGGATCGACTTTAAAAACCGAGTGTGGAGTCGCCACCAATCTTTTTATTTAGGTTTGATTGGATCACCTAATAAGACATTTTAAATCAATTTCGATTTACATAAATTCAAAAATGGGTTCGGGAGTCGGTTACGCATGAGGAAGGGTTAGCACCCTCATAACGCCCAAAAAGTGGTACCAAATTGATTTGATGCTGTCCTTCTATCAAAAGTTCTTTAAAAAAAATATTTTCTGAAGTATATAAAAATGTTTGAATAGCTCAAATTAGCTATCAAAAATTTCTCATTCCGAAGATATACGGTTTCGTACCCAGTAGGGTTGGATACGATCCCTTATACCTTTAAGATACGATCGATTTTCAAATTTTTTTTAAACTTATACATTAAAAGTATAAAATGTTATCTAAATATTTGGTTCATTGGAAAAGTCATACCCAGTACGATTGAGCACAATTTTTCCGAATTCCCCAAATATTAGATATTGCCTTATTTCAAAAACTTTAAATAATTGAAATTTCGAAATTTGCTTAAAAAATGTTTATTCATTTTAAAATTGATGAAATATTTAATGCATTATAAAAATAATAAATATGAAATAATATACTCAAAATACAATAAACCTTGCTTAATATGTCTAACAATCATTCTAGGTATAATGTAACAAAAAAATCTTTAAGCATGGATAATGAATAATAAAAATAATATACATGGTCATAAACACAAAATAAAATGATGTACAATAATATGTATGAAACAAAACGAAGAATTAATGGTCATATAATATATCTAAGTTGACATATTTGCATAAAAGTTAGGATATATGTTTATTGAAATAGTTATTATAAATTTCAAAGTTCAAATCAAATCATGCATAAAATATTTAAAACACAAATTTATTCAAAAAAATTGATAATTCACAAGATAATTTAAATAATATATTAAATATGAAGGAATAACAATATATGATATAAAATAATATACAAAGTCAATTTATGAAACCTTTACATGCAAATAAACATTGGGTATAATTATTAATAAAAAAAATAAAATTAATAATGTATAAAAAAAGAAGTAAATATACATGCTATATAAGTAACAAATATATATATATATATATATATATATAAAAACATAAGGATAATATGAAGTACAATAAATTACATGATTTAAAAGGGTTCTTAAAAAATATTATACACATAAATAAATTTAAAGAAAAATATATATATATAAAAAAAATATTAATATGAAATCGATAACGTGGACTATAATAAAAAATAATTTAATATGAGTTATTTACATATGAATAAATTTTAGAAACAATTGTATGCTAAGATAACATGGAATTAAAATGTGAATTATAAGATTAAATTAATTTTATCATAAATTATATATGCAATAGATTTTAAAAAAATAATTACGTATACAAGTAGATTTAAAAAAAATTATATGTATAAAATAACATAGGATTAATAATATGTAAGGTGAAAACTTGATATAAATAAATACATATACAAGAATAATAATATAAAACAATGTTCGATTTCAATAAAATACTTAAAAGAAATAAATTACATTTAGAGTTAAAAGAATATATATCAACATATCAACATATCAACATATAAAATATATATATGTATATATATACACGTAAAATTCACCAACAATATAATAACTATGTATAAAATTATTTTTAGATCAACATCAATTAAAATTTTAAAGCAAATGCATATTAACATAACAAAACCATTTCAAGAAGCAATTATACAAATGAAAGAAATAACAAATTAAAGTAATACTTAGAAAAATGATGCTAAGATAAATTTAAAAAACAAATACTAAAATTTTGCATAAATACGAGTAAACATATACACTAAACAAAAGTTGGTTGAAACAAATAATAAGATTAAGAGGTCAATTTGTAAACGAAAGGAAAAAAAAAATTTAAAATGAAACATGTACCAATGATCAAGGACCTAAGGCATAAATATTTCAAGCTTCAAAACGCAGCATTCAAATAAGGACTAAAGCGTGACAAATGTGTAAATCTCGGGAAAATATAAAACAAATAAAACGTGATTGAGACTTAATTAAAGATTGGCGCAAAAGGGGAGGGACCAAATGCGCAATTCGCCCATAGTAGCTAATTGGCCTCTAAAGACTAAACGGTGACGTCTTTATTTTGTCATTAAACCCTAAAAAATTGTTTGAATGGCACTCTGCCGTTTTCTACAGCAATTGAAGCAAAATCCTTCCCTATATCTATCTTCATTTGGCCGATTAAGAAGCCAAATCCCTAGCCTCTCATGATTTTCCCTCAACCGATTCTAACGCTCTCTTAAGCACCGATCTACCTCTATCAATGGTGTGACGAGTAGATTCGGGTTTCAAGGATGACCATCTAGGCCACGAGGTTCCATCTACACTCTGATTTCAACGAAGAAGACGGAGTCTCTTAGCACATTCGCAAGGTAAATCTCTTGCTTTCTCTTTATTTTCAAATGCATGTAAACTCTAATGAAAGATTAATGGAATCGAAAGAGAAAAAGAAGAAAAAATATTTGAATACCTTTTCAATTTTTTTGATTGCTGTTTTTAATATTCGTGTATATATTTGGGGAAAGAAGATCCCCTTCCATGTACATTCAGTGGCTTTTTATAGCCTAAAAACAAGAATAAAATAAGAAAAAATCAAATTGCTTTGCTATAAATTGCTGCGTATTCTGCTAATCCGCTTCTTCTCGCAGATTCGACTGTAGGGAGGAAAGCCACTCGTGGGGAAGCTGCGATGCGTGCGAGCAGTAGTTTGGTGACTTGGGATTTCCAGAGTCTTCCCCCATCCGGGCTGTTTGGGCTAATTTTGGGATTGGGCCTACTAAGGTATTAGTTTATTTGGGATAGAATTTAAATTTAATGTTTGGGTCAGATATTAATTTAGTTAATTGGGTCATGGGCTAATGGACTTTTATTATATTGGTTTATTATTGTTTTTTAATTTTTGATTTTTTGGTTTTCTAACGGGCCCGGGCAAAATGGACCTATTACATATCCAAGATAGTGTATTGTGGAATCAAACTCTACTTTGATTAGATGGATTCATCAAATTTTGTCGCATGTAGGGCATTGAAGTCCAAGACATGTTTCTAGAGAAAATAACCAAGTTGCTAATTGCTTAACCAAAATGGCTCTTAGCAGAAATGATAGATTTATGACAGTCCGCCAAGGGAGGCTTTAGAAGTTCTACATTTGATGACAGTAGATGGTATTTGTGATCAGTTCATTTTAGTGTCATTTTTAATCTTTTTACCAAAAAAAATTTGAGAATAAAGACATATATATTTATAGTTTCATCCACACAATATAAATACACTCCACTTTAAATTTGAATAGATATTTAATACTTTATCTATGGCTAAATTGATAAAAAAATATCTAACTGATACTACATTTTAGAAAATTTCTTTAAAAAGTATTTTAGAGAATCAATTAGAGTATTTTAAAATTTATAAATCAATTTAAAGCCTACACCACATTAATTTTGATTTAATATATGAATTTTGATTTTAATATAAATGTTAATTTATATATATATGAATTTTTTATTGTAGTTCAAATGTATACAAGAATTTTAATTTTGATTTAACTATACGCATTTAAAGAAATAAACATATCAATTTAAATATATATATTAGATAAATATAATTATTTTTATAGGCAATATGTAGATGTAAAATAGTTCTACATTGATATTTGTATTAGTGATTTGTGAAAATTGAATAAGTGAAAACTTCATATATAAAATTACACAAAATCAAAGTTTATTTATAACATTATGCATTAAATCAAAATTAATGTATAATTTTGAGATTTATTACTTTTATATTGATTCTATCACACTGTGAAAGAAAAAAATTATATTAAAATTATATCTATAAAAAAAATTCAACAGGATGTATTAAAGTATTTGCAAAATAATTATTATTTAGGCATGAATTCAATCCTTAAACATCACAAATTTTTTTGTTTTATTTAAGTATTTTATATAAAAATAATATAAGATGAAAACACTATTATATTAATATTCAATACTCTATTAAAAAGAAATTTTTAAGTAATTTCATTGATTGAAAGTTGAATCGTGATATTAACTCAATCAAATATATATAATAGATATTAAGCATAATGATTTTTTTTAGCCTTCCAACTTTACAAAAAAAAATTATCTTAGCTATTCATTTAATTTTTCGCTACTTTTAGCCCTTAGATTTGCATTTTTGTCAAATCATTCAAAAATGGATGAAAAAAATTAACAATTATTAACTTTGTTGACGTAAAATATAAATGAATTGTCATGTGGATAATTTGTCAACATTTAATTAATTTTTTAAAATTTTATACTTTTTTAATTTTTAAAAATAATCTTTATATATTTTTTTGAATTTTTAAAATTTTAAAAGTTAATTAAATGCTGACATCATGTCAATAAAATTAAAAAGATATTAATTTTTAGGTGATTTGATAAAAAATAAAAATAAAAAATAAAAAAAATTAAAGAGAGGAAGAAAATGATTTTTGTTCACAAAATTAGAGGGTCAGATATTCATAAGCATGGATAACGGCACCAACTTGAATGAGGCAGGTCGGAAATCTTAAATATTGTAGTCGCAAGGTGCTGAATTATTCTTTAATGTCCCTTTTCTCTTCATGGATGGAATGTCGTTCCAATTTCCTACTATCTTTTTAGTTAATAAATCAATATCATTTGACATGCGTTCACAATATAGAAGACCTTAGGGAAAGTGGAGCCGAGTGGGATAATAATAATAATAAATTTAGGTTTAGAAAATCTTTTTATTATTTGAAATCATATATAATAACTATAAACCATAATTAAATTTTAATGAAATTATTTTATATATTAAATTGTGTTTGAATTGGTTGAATTTTGAATACAAAAGTTTTAGAATTATTTAATGGAGTGATTTTAAAACTCGTGGCTAATATCTATCATTTAATGGGTTTACATAATACAATAGATTAATTACTGAATTCGTTCTGATAGATACTTCGAGAAAGAAAAAAATCCTTCTATATATCTCCATTATGTGATGATTATTTTATTTGAATTGTAAAAAAATATTAATATTGAAACTAAAAAATAAAAGAGGAGAGATATGCTGAATATATTAAAGAAATGGTAATGGTCTGAAAACTCAGCCATTGACGTGAGAAAAAATTGGCTGATCAATGAAAGTGGCATGAAAAGCGATAGGTAATTGAGGACTTTTAGCATGCCATTCATTCTTTCACTCGTTTAAAGGGTGGCTATTGATGTTTGACCATTATGAACACTTCATGCTTTTCACAAGTGCTAAGCTTTTATTGTTAGGTCGTGATTTTCATTTTCAGCTACTATTTCTTCGTATTTTTTCTTAAAAACAAGATAAAAAGTGTCTAGAAAATTAATTTAATAATTAGAAGTTGATGCATGGCATGTCACCTGCAAAAGTCTGTTAACGTGTCATGCTACATTCACATATATTTACAATATATATATTTGTGTGTGTGTGTGCAGGTTCTGATTGAATCTAGACAGTGAAATTTCTAAACTAATATGATCCTAGACATCCATTTGTGCTCACGGAATCTTGATCTCCATCAAACTCCAACAATTTGGTCATGCTCCACCTCTATCCGATAACAATATTGAGTCCTAGAAGGGGACGCATCATAGAATAGAACCAGTAACTTCATGCAAATGGTGTGTAACAATGGCAAACCAAAACATCTTAACAAGACAATGGCATCAAAATAGCCGATTCACACACAATCAACTCAAAAACAAAGCTACAAGCAAAAAGCATGAGAGCTGCAAATTTTAAGCACATTAGTAGAATTTAATTTCACATAAAAAAAAAATACTTAGCATCATATATACTCACCATCGATCCCATAGACATTGCACCAAAATCCAATGTTGTCTGTGTATCTGTCAGGATGTGTGATGGTACCATGTGTAATTCCAAACAGTAAAGATTTTGTTATGAAATCAAAAGCTCTTATTGCAGAACTCTTTATGAATATTTAAGAATTTGTTGACAATTAAGATTGATACAAGTTCATCAATGCTTAAGTTGCTCACTGACATTTTCATAGACATCCCTAGCTAGCATAGGACCTAACATTGTATTCTAAGAACAATACAATAAGCTGTTTGAGACTATTTTTACAGTTGATAATCGCCATGTTTAAACCAAAACCACAACCTATAAGAGTTTCATCAATCTTGGTAGTGGCTAGACAAATTCATGTAAACCACGAATTCTACGTTTAGGAAGAGGTGGGAGATTAGACAATCTCACCAAATTATCATTACTGACATCACAAGATTTCTTGCAGGAAAAAGTTATCTTCTTCTTCCTTGATAATTCGGAGCTACCAGTGCTTTCCTTAGCTTCACTTGACAAGTGCTTCATATTTCCCCCAGATTTGGTGCACTCTTTATAGGCCAGAAGAAAAGGGTCCTCTTGCCACCACTTCAAGCCGCCTTTCCCGGAAGGGCTCCCCTTCAGTTGTACAGATAACGGAGGAGGAGGTGGAACTTTCTTTTCATGAACCAAAATGCAGGACGAGCCACTAGGATCAGAAACATAATTTTTTTGGTTCAAGTCATATAACTCTAAACCAATGGGGCAGACTTGATCATAATGGTTGACCTTGGGCTCGGACTTGGAGACCCCTGGCTTGTCCTCCCAAGAAAAGGGTATACTTCCTTCCATAGCTCATTTTGTCTGTATTAAAATGAAGCATTTGCTTGTTGTTTTGCTTGTATTTTATACATTGGAAATGATGGTTTTTGGAGAATAAATTTGTCACACAATCCACACATTGTAACTGCAAAGACAAGAATCCCTAAAGAGAGGAAGCCAATGAAACGTGAATATTCAGCAGCATTTTGCTTTTGAATGAATTTAACAAAAGAAAAAAAAATGGTGAAAGTTGGTTGAAATGTGCAAAATTCCAATTTTGTGTTACTAAAGAGCGTGTTTGTTAATTTAACAGTGACAAAACCCCAATGTTTCAATCTTGGAGTAGTTTAGGCTGCTAATAATTATAGAAATTGAAAAGTGTTAGTTTTAATTATCATTGAGTTGGTACTTTTAATTATAAACTCTTAAAGAAATACTTAACTCAGTTAGGTGATAATTTATTCAAAACTTAAAACTCCCTTCTCCCAATGAAAAAGATAACTTAATAATCAACAACCAAAACACAGTAATAAATTAGTGAGTAGAGTGGTAAGAAAAGTAATTAAACAGATTTTGATCAGTGTCATTATGATTGAAAAGGAACATATTTATGTATATAATCATAGCATATTAGCCACGAGAAGATGGGATTTGGCCAAATATTTTTCTTTTACAAACTTAGGCTGAGAGACAAAATTACAAAACTTTAGAACCAAATCTTCTATGGTAAAATAAATGTGATTAAAATGTTGGGTTGACGGTCAAAATTAAGGAAAACAAATGATTGGATTATAAGGTGAAAAAAAGTAGCCCAAGAAAATAGATATTTTGTATCATCTGTTGTGGTTTTAAATTTAATATGAAAAATCTATTTTCCATTTTTGGTAAGTTAGAAAAGAATAAAAAATATGGATGAATATTATGAGACTTGAAAATATACTCCTTCTTGATGTTAGGTATCAATAAAGGAGGAGATACGAAAAAAGATGTGTAGTTGATGGAGGTCAATTTATCTAATCTTAGTGGAGAGTTAAAGAATGTAAGTGAATAAGGAGATTGAGGATACAAACATGTAAATTGAGGATGACATAGAGGCTTGATTGCTTGAGGGTCAATCCCTCTTTTATTGCGTCGGAGGTATATATCGAGGAAGTTTTATATGTGAGGATAGTAACATGACGAGCTTGCTACCAATTAAGTCGACATTATGAGATACACAAAAAAAAAAAAATGTTTGCGATGAGACATCCTATTTTTTTTAACCATAATGCAGAGCATTCGGGTGTGGGGTTTGGTGGCCTAAACACTTTGTTAAAGTGTCTTCAAACAAAATTCTTTGTTTTGATTCATTGAACCTGTATGTGGGAGTTGCCTTAGGAGATAGTTGGACCTCACCAGAGGATTTTGCAGTATCTTCATGTAATTTGTTAAATTCTCAGGGAAATTTGCAGAATTCAATGCTTGCATTTGGGTATTATCTCAAGTTTTCTTCCCTCCACAATATGGATGATTACAATTTTCTTGGTGGCCTCTTCTTAAAGTTGTTTCAAGGCTAGACAAAAATGGCCTGGAAAAATCAAACAGGTTTTTTATTCCCCCATTCTTTTGCCAAAAAGCAAATGTATTTATGTTATCTAATAAAATCCCATTTGGAAAATCAGTCTAGCTGAGAAGATTAGCCATCAACTCAAAGATGGTCAATATACTGATGCAACTGATACATAGAGTACTCGACTTGAGTCTGTAATTGGCGCCAACAACAATTCAGTGGTATGCTAATTTTACACTTCTTTTTATCACAATTGACCACAAAATTATTTTTTTTCTCCCCCTAATTATGAGTAAATTTGCAGGATTTCTACAATTTTCTTTTGGGTTTAGAGATGAGACTTGTAGCTTTAACAACAGCATTTTCCAATGGAGCTTTTTCAGTCGATAGATACTTAAGATATTGCTTAGCTAAATATTGTGATGACCATAAGGTAAGGATCGGTTACGTTTTTACTTTGACAAGAGTCGCAAATTGGTGTAATGTCTAAAGAATTCTTTTTCAGAATCATAGCAAGAAATCGTTGAAGTAAGAGGTTGGAGCGGTTCATTGTGAAGACGACTGAAGCTGGATACTTTCAGTCGTTTGCTGTTAAATTCAACCAAGGTGAAAAATATGGAACTAAGGTAGAAAACAAGTTATAATATGATATGTTTATCGAATTAACTTATTTATTTGAAACCTATTCTTGCAGTGATCGGACGCCAAGGGACTCGAGCATTGATGGCGCCAGCGTTGATAATGATGCAACTCAAAGAAAACAACATAGACAACTTGAAAGACAAACAATTTGTTCATAGTCTAGTTCACATGCTATAGCCTATATATGCAAAAGCCCCAAAACGTAGATATACTTGCATCAAATGTGTCAAGAAGCTCGTACAATATCCTAAGATTGTAAAGTGGTTCCTATCGGACTTTGTGTATCGCTTACCTTTACGCTCTTGTTCATGCATTATGGTGCTAAAAGTATTAGAATTTTAAATTATCATAGTTGGCAAGTAACTTACCTTTCAACTAGATAACTTGAGGATTTGGATATTATAAAATAAATCTAACCTATTTAAACATAATCTTATGTTTATGCTAATTACTTTAAATAGTAAAAGTAAATTACTATTAAATAGAATAAAACAAAATTATTAGTATAGAACATTCAATAAATATTAAATATTGAGTCATCTTAATGTAGATATTTAAATTAAAATTTAAAATCTAAATGTAAATATGGTTTTTGCCAGCACTTTAAAATGCTTTCAAAAGTATTTTATATATAAAAGGGGTTAAAATTATTGGTGAAATTTTTGTCGGCAAATGTTAACACTTTATTCGCACTTATGGTTAACCCATTGGAAACTTTTTATCGGCACTTTCTTAGTTGGCAGTTAAAAAGTTGTCTAGAAAGTTAATACTGACGGTTTATTTTACTTTTACCGGCACTTATAAATACCGGTAAAAGTGAGTTTTTTGTAGTGAAAGAGTCATGTTCTGAACAGAAGAATGGGAGTTGAGCGGAAACCTTCCTTAGAAGGTAGGTGGCTAGCTCATAAGGATGTCTAACCAAGACCTTTTCAGGGGAAAATGAGAGGTTAGTTGGAACCAGGGCTTCTAAGATAGTAGTCCCTTTGGTGACTAGCGGGTCAACATTGAGTAGAGGGGTGCTTTTTGGGTGGTTTGTTGTGTTGCCACATGTCCAGAGCTAGAGGGATTATAACAATAGTCCCCCCTTAAGTTAAGAGACATGTTACAAAATGTTTTGCCTTGAGACAAACTGTGCTTTTACTTTCCATAAGAAGTGTAACAACGAACGGTTAGGGATGTAGGTGCAACTTACCGCGAAAAGTGAAGAGTCGTAAAACCTTCTAGAATGTTTGCCATAAATATCATCTAGAAACTGTTTATGGGGAACGAAGACAATGATGAGTAGTACCTTGCAGTGACATGTTGGGTCGCTATTGGCATTTAAAATGGATGATGAAATGATACATTTCAAAAGAACTTCTATACATTCCTTGTTTGTTCTTCCTTGAAACTATTTTTGCTTTTGTGATTTTCGAAATTCCTTTTTACTTTTTATTCTTCAATTGTGCTTTTGCTTTCTGAGTCTTTTGTGTCTTAGGTTTTTGCTAAAATTGTGCCACAATTCTTGTTGTTAGGATATTTTGTTGCAGTTTTTTAGTGTGATAACTTATTATTCACTTTTTTGTGAAAACTATGGCTAAAGGTAGAGGTAGATGTAGTAACCTTCTAGCCAGAGACAGTGGTAGTTCTAGTGTTGCTCCATCGAAGAGGCTGATGAAAGAGCGGAATGTCATAATTAGGCAACCGAAAAGGAAAAATGATGAACTAATGGCAAGCCTTTTTTACCTGTGCCAAGCCACTCAATTAGAGATGCAAAGGTTGTTAAGATGTCGTGGGTCATCTAACAAGCATTATAAATAAGAGTTCAACGTTTCGAAGGGGCCTTATCACTTGAGCAAAGTATTTTGACTTGATTATAATGGTGGTAAACCTAGCTTTTACTTTCCGCTACACTTACTCGAGGCCAGGTTCACATTGCCTGTAACACCCTATACTCGGCCTACACGTTAGGACCAAGTCTGGAAGCTACATCAAACCGTTAGAAAAATCCAACCTTAATTGTCTAAAGTTAAATGTGAAAATCATTTATATAAACAAACCAACGTAGAACTCCAATTTAAAAATTGGAATCCAAACTAAACACATAAAAGCATAATTCTAAATAAAATGTTAAGTAAAAGGAAAAGAGATAACAAAGCTCCTATCATGCTGACCCGCCTAAGTCTGTGGTTTACCTAAAATTCAGACAAACAATTCAAATGAGTTTATAACTCTCTGTGTGTGTGTGACTTATATTCAATAGTAATTAGTAATATACAGACGTAATTTCACTTTCCATAGATCAACCATTTCTCAGAAACAGAGAATACCAGGTACAACCATTTCTCAGAAACAGAGAATACCAGGTACAGATACAGAACATATCAGATATGGATTAGATTCTTACCCTCATCCACTACACACCATCTCCGTCCATCTCGACACACCATATAGGGCATCAAATACCCATGCATCCCTATACACCACGTAGTGATTGTATGTTACTATTCAGAATAATTGCAACCTAGCTACTAGATCAGAATACAATAAAATAAATCAGAAATGTTTGTGGCTTAACCACCAGAGTTGGCAGATTATTAAATTGCTCACACTTTTTTCTTTATTTAGTTTCAATCTCGATTTATATGCAGATTTAACGATACCATATATAAGAACATAATAATATAATTTCAGATCGTGCTCATGTAATGCTATCACACTTACTTATCAGATCACAAAATAATGTATATATTTATATTAAGATAACAGATTATTTAGTAACAGATTGTCAGATAATAGTTTCAATGTATAAATTAGGTCATACAGACCCTACGATAAGCCTACGTTCTATTCGAACGAAGATTACAGCCCTAGGGAAAATTCTTTATTTTTTGCTCACACGCCTGCATGGATTGACACGACCTAAGTGGCTGGCTCATGTGGCCCACACAGCCTAGCACACGCCCATGTGACCCTCTTAATATCACCCACGACTTGGCACACGACTGTGTAGCACAAAATAGTGAGTTACACGGTCTAACACACGGTCAAACACACTCTCGTGTGACTCAAAGCTCGAATTACCTCCCACACGGCCTGGACACACGCCCTTGTCTCTGGCCTGTGTGTCTTTAAATCCAAAACAGTGTATTACACGATCGTGTAACCCACACGGCCGTGTGGCATTAACAGTCATGTTTTTTTACGTTCGCAAATCGTAAAAAATCGATTTTCGTTACACACCTGGTATAGTTTCGATGTAGGAACAATGCAAAAGAATCTCGATACCTAAAACGACCATTCAATAACCAATTAAACAACCTAATCGACAAAATTCACACGATTTAGCACTTAACTAACTATGTCAAAAGCTTCAACGTAAAACCTCCAGACGAAGCTAACACTTATCGACGAGTCAATAGCAATTGCTCGAATTAGCGCGTTAGAGATTGTTACCTTCAATATCTACGCCTAAAAAGAAAATCAAACGAACACTTAGTAGAGAATTCAAGCAAATCAAATAGAAACCAACTTCGACAGAAACTGACAAAAGTGAACGTTTAACAGAAATTCTACAATAAAATTCACACAATTAACCTTTCAGACGACAACAATGAAATGCGTACTTTCCTGAGTACACAACAGCAAATATTTAATGGCAAAATTCAACGATTGAGAAAAGAGAAAAGAAAAGAAAAAAAGGGAAAATGAAATAAGGAAAAGAAGAAAAAAAAGAAATAATGTAAAAAAATAAAGTACAGGAAACTATTTAAATTTTTTAAAACAAACTAATTCCACGGAAAAGCAAAAACATATCCCCATTTCGTTTACGCAGAGACTCGAACACAAGATCAAAAAGTATACAGAAACTTAACTATCAAACTAGTAAGCTCATTCTTGACACAGATTAACGCAGAAATAAACTTAAGTCAAATGTTTAAAGTTAAGGGTCAAGTTAAACAAAATAACAAAATTTCCAAAAGTGAGGTTTGAAAATTTAACCTCCAGCACACAAACATAACACTTAGCCACATATACAAAGATTTAATTATATCAGAATTTAACAAGCAACACTCAAATTTTTGAGGCTTTACAACTCACTCCACCTAAAAGAAATTTCGACCTCGAAATTTACCTGATTCAAACAGATAAAGGTATTACTGATGGATTGAGTCATCAGGTTCCCAAGTGGCTTCGTCAATACCATGAGTTCGCCATAGAACCTTAACTAGAAGGACAGTTTTCTTCCTCAAGACCTTGATATCTTGATCTAGAATTTGAACAGGTTCTTCCTCAAAAGTTAGATCCGATCGGACTTCAATCACCTCCTCAAGAACAATGTGAGATGGATCAAACTGATACCGTCTCAACATGGAGAGGTGGAACACATCGTGAATTTGATCCAGCTCAGGAGGTAGTTCTAACTGATAAGCAACAGGTTCGCTACGTTTCAGAATACGGTAAAATCTAATGAACCTCGGGCTCAACTTACCCTTATGTCCGAACCGAAGAACTTTTTTCACAAAAAAACTTTTCGAAATACCTAATCCCCTACAGAATACTTAATATCTCATCTATTCAAATCTGCATACAATTTCTATTGATCAGAAGCTACCATAAGATAGTTTCGAATCAATCTAACCTTATTTTTAATTTTAGATACTAGCTCAAGACCCAAAACCCGATGTTCACCGAACTTAATCCAACATAGAGGGGTACGACACTTACGACCATATAAAGCCTCGTAATGTGCCATCTGAATGCTAGTCTGAAAGTTGTTATTATACGCAAACTCAGCTAGCGATAGATATTCCTCCTAACTGCCCTGGAAATCGATTACACAATTTACAACATAGCTTCCAAAATTTGAATAACTTGCTCAGACAGTCCATCGGTCTGAAGATGGTATGCAGTACTGAAATTCAATTAAGTACAATCTTATGATTTTCAGAATTGAGAAGTAAAACGTGGATCTCTGTTAGAAATGATTGAAACTGAAACTCCGTACAATCTTACGATTTTAGAGACATACAACTTAGCCAATTTCTGAAGCAAATAATCAGTATAGATTGGAAGAAAGTGAGTAAACTTAGTCAATCGATCCACGATGACCCAAATTGAATCTTTCTTAATGGGTGTCAAAGGCAGTCCACTAACGAAGTCCATAGTTACACGCTCCCACTTCCAAAGGGGAATTTTAACCAGCTGTAGCAGACCTGAAGGTAGGGTGCTCAGCCTTAACCTTCTGACACGTCAGACAATAAGAAACAAAAGTAGTTACCTCCCGTTTTAACTGGGCCACCAATAAAACTCATGGAGATCTCTGTACATCTTATTCCTACTGGGGTGCATTGTATAAGGGTTATTATGTACTTCTCGCAAAATCGACTGCCTCAACTCCATATCTTTAGGCACGCAAATTCGACCCTTGAAACATAAAACTCCATTGTTATTTAATTTAAAATCGAAAGTCCCACTATCCTTGACTTGACGAAAATGAGAAACCAGAAACTTATCATTCAACTGTTTAGCTCAAATATGATCAACCTAGGTTGGCTTAGCCTCTAACTCAGTCAGAAGACTATCATCGTCAAACAAACTTAAACGGGCAAAAATTGCTCTTAGATCAGTAATCGCTCTACAACTAAGAGCATTGGGCACAACATTGACCTTACCAGGATGATACTCTATCGTATAGTCACTGTCCTTACACAACTCGACCCATCTACATTTCTTAAGGTTCAACTCCTTCTGTGTTAGGAAATACTTGAGGCTTATATGGTCGATTTAGATGATACACTTGTCACCATACAAATAGTGCCTCTAGATTTTCAGAGCAAAAACAACTGCAGCCAACTCAAGGTCGAACGTGGGATAGTTGCGCTCGTGTGACTTAAGCTGCCGAGACGTATAAGCCACAACCTTACTATCTTGCATTAAAACGTAACCTAATCCAATGTGTGAAGTATCCCTATACACGACAAACTTTCTACCAAATTCAGGCTGTACCTTAATAAATGCTTGAGTCAGAACGGACTTGAGCTTTTCAAAGCTCGCTTGTTGCGCACTAGACTACACAAAAGGTATGTTTTTACACAACAACTTAGTTAAATGAGTTGCAATAAACGAGAACCCCTCAACAAACCTCTGGTAATAACCTGTCAAATGAAGGAATCTTTAGATCTCAAACACATTCTTCGATTGTTTCCACTCGACCACAGCCTCAAATTTCTTAAGATCAACTCGAATCCCTTCAACAGACACAAAATGGCCCAGAAAAATAACCTCTTGCAACCAAAACTCACACTTGCTAAACTAAGCATACAACTGTTTCTCGCAGACTATCTGTAGAACTATGCGAAGATGCTTATCATGTTCATTCTCAGTATTGGAATAAATCAAAATATTATCAATGGAGACTATGAAAAACTAATCCAAATATGGTTGAAATACCCAATTCATCAAATCTATAAACATAACCAGAATATTCGTCAAACCAAAGGTTATGACCAAGAACTCGTAATGCCCATAACTAGTCCTGAAAATAGTCTTATACACATCAGTCTCCTTAACCTTGAACTGATGGTATCCAGAACAGAGATTGATTTTGGAGAATACAGATGCCCCACGGAACTGGTCGAGCAGATAGTCAATCCTGAAAAGTGGATACTTGTTCTTTACTATCAACTTATTCAACTGACGATAATCTATACACATTCTCATCGTGCCATCTTTTTTCTTGACAAACAAAATCGGTGCTCCCCATAGGGACACACTCGGTCTGATGAACCCTTAATCGAGAAGTTTCTAAAGCTGATCATTTAGCTTTAAAAGTTTATTCAGGGTCATACGATACGGAGCAATGGACACAGGAGTAGTACCCTGTAACAGTTCAATACCGAACTTGACCTCCATATCCGAAGGTATCCCTGACAAGTCTTCGAGGAACACATCTAGAAATTTCCTTACAGTATAAATGCCTTTAATAGAGAGCTTTACAGAATCAGAATAAGACATAAAGGCTAGGTACACTTTGTAACCTTTCTGAACTAACTTTTCAACTATAAGAGTGGATATTACATTAGAGAAATAATCTCAACGCTCATCGATCATAACAATCTCAGTATTCTCATATGATATTAGAGCAACCCTCTTAGAGGCACAATTTAGACTGGCTCGATGTTTCATGAGCCAGTCCATTCCTAAAATCAAATCAAACTCTCTAAACAGAAATTCTATTAGATTAATCGAGAACACCATACCCTGAATTTCTAACAAAACTTGTTTATACACTTTATCAACTCGAACTGACTGACCTAAGAGACTAATCACAGAAATCTCCCTAGCAGTACTGTCAGCAGATATGCCCAAATTCACAGAAATATTACTAGCTATATACGAGTGAGTAAAACCAATATCTAACAGAGCAAAATACAGAATAAAATGGATAAAAAATGTACCTGCTATAACATCGACAACGTCCTTGCACACATGGTGCCTCGCCGCATACGCAAGGGCAGGCTATCATGCCTCAGTATAACCCACACCTCTACACGGTGCTCTCTGACCTCGACCAAAACTGTTAGCACCTTTGACAATGCCACAATCCCTAGGTGGCTGTTAAGTTGCTCTTGGCAGCTGAATGAGACTGGAGCAGGAGCCTGTGCAGAAGCTTGCACTTGATCAAATTATTGAGGATAGTTCCGAACACGATGCTCGATCGACTTATACCAAAGACAAGCCCCTAACTTCCTTCAACACTCGCTCGAATGACATCTCTCACAGTCGCTATAGTTCTTAATGTTAGTTGGTGCAGCTGGACTCTTAGTCCTCGGAAGCCTATCAAATTTTGCCTGTTTCTTAGGGAACTGAACAGAACTAGAGGGACCCAAATCCCTCTTAAGCTTACTCTGACCTCTCTCTCGGTCTCTCCTCTCGCGCTTAGTGTGCTTCACTTCCTTGACCATTTTTACCTTGTCAACAAAGACTACAAAAACCTGCTCCCTCTAAAAAGCTATCAAAACTCTCACGTCAAACCTTAATCCCTACTCGAGCTGGATACTCCTCTCATAATTGTTCGGAACCAGACCACGAGCATACCTGCTCAATCTCAGAAACTTAGCCTCATACTCAGCCACAAACCTTTCGCCTTGAACTAAACTTATAACCTTGTGTCTACGAGCCTTTACATAACTCGCCCCCACATACTTCTTCTAGAAGGCTCTCTTGAAGAAATCTCACACAACCTGTTCAGGTTGGACGCCCTACTCAACTGTCAATCACTACTGGTAAACCTTATCTCGAAGCAAAGATACGACACCCCTTAGTTTCTGTGCGAAAGTGTAGTTAATGTCGTTTATAATATGCTCGGTGACCTTTAACCAATACTCGACCACTGTAGGGGCAACTCTAGTGACATTCCTGAACAATTTAGCAACATTTGACTTGAGTCACCAGTATCCGACCCTCGACCCCTGGATTCAGAATGGGTCCTAGTGACCTCTCTAAAACACGCAACATAGCTTGGGACAGTACGTCATCCTCGGCTTTCAAATCTGAGACCTAATCTCAATACTAGGAGTACCAATGATCTCGCTGGTCTCCAAATTGGGCATACTGCCCATAGAGGATGACTCCGCTCAAGCTCTTCTTCGGCATCCACGACGTCCACTGAATCACATCCATGACTATTATGTAAACTCATAATATCAACTTATCTACAATGCCAGAAGTTCACAGATCAGTCCAGAATTCTCATTAGATATCTTATTTCATAGTTCATATCACAGTCTCTAAATAGAACTACAAGTTCAGTCATTACAATATTTTCTAGCTAAATAATATAGTTATAGTAGAAGTACTTATAGGTTTAGCGCCGGAGGCTCGATCTTTTATAAAATCAGTTTCTAGAGTTACTTAAATAAAATTTCCTTTGAAACACATTTTAACAAAAATAGGAGCCTAGAAACACAACCCAAGTTTTGTGAACTTGAATCTGATACCACTAAATTTAACATCTGTACTGGGCCTAGACATTAAGACCATATCTGCAGGCTACATCAAACCATTAGAAAAATCCAACCTTAATTGTCTAAAGTTAAATGTCGAAATCATTTATATAAACAAACCAACGTAGAACTCCAATCTACAAATTGGAATTTGAACTAAACACATTAAAGCATAAGTCTAAATAAAACATTAAGTAAAAAGAAATGAGATGATTGAGCTCCTATCATGCCGACCAGCCTAAGTTTGTGGGTTACCTGAAATTTAGACAAACAATCTAAATGAGTTTATAACTTAGTGTGTGTGTAACTTATATTCAATAGCAATTAGTAATATACAGACGTAGTTTCACTTTTTATAGATCAACCATTTCTCAAAAACAAATATAGAAACATAAATAGAGAATATAAGGTACAGATACAGAACAAATAAGATACAGATGCACATTCCTACCCCTATTTGCTACACGCCATCTCCGTCCATGCCACACCATATAGGGCATCAAGTACCCATCCATCTCTACACACTGCATAGTGATTAGACCTGTTCATGGGTCAGGCCACCTAGCCTAGCCCAAATGCCCGCCCAAAATGTGGGAGGGTTTAGGCAACAATATAGGCCCGAAAAATGAGATTGGACAAAAAAAAATAAAGCCCGTTTAAAAAATAGGCCGAGCGTTGGGTAAGGTATTTTTGGCTCGGGTCTGGCCCGAATTCACTAAAGGACAAAAAAAAGTTTATTTTTTTATTTTAATGTTATTTTCTTATTGTTTTATCCCTATTTTGCTACCATTTTACTATTAAATTGCTACTATTTTATTGTTATTGTTTGGATATTGTATAAAACTTATTTTATTGTTAATTTTGTTATTATTTTAAAGGCATTTGTTAATTTTGTTATTAATTTAGAGGCATTTGCTTGTTAAGTTGCATCTATCTTGGTGTTATTTAAGTATACATATTTTTTAAATTTTATTTTTAATTTGTTGAGAAATATTTATTTTGATGTTTTTAATATTTTTAATGATTATATATATTTAAAAATTATATTAAAAAATATAAAATTAACACGGGAGGGCTAGGTCGAGCTCGGGCTTTAGCATTTTTATTCAGGTTACGTTTGTGCAAAATTTTAGGTCCATTTTTCGGTTTGGGCCCAGTCTTAGCAAATGGGCCTAAATTTTTAGTTGAACCCAACCTATGAACACCTCTAGTAGTGATTGTATGTCACGTATCAGAATAATTGCAACCTAGCTACCAGATCAGAATGCAATAAATCGCCAAAATAAAAAATGTTTGTGGCTTAGCCACTAGAGTTGGCAGATTATTAAACTGCTCACGCTTCTTTCTTTATTCAGTCCTGATCCCGATGCAGATGTAGATTTAACAGATACCATATATAAGTACATAATAATACAATTTCAGATCGTGCTCATTTAATTTCACTTACTTATAAAATCACAGAACAAATGTATATATTTATACCAGAATAACAGATTATTCAGCAATAGATTGTCAGATAACAGTTTCAATGTCTAAATCATATCATACGGACCCTACGGTAGGCTAACATTGGATTTGAATGACGATTACGGTCTTAGGAAAAAATCTTGATTTTTGGCCCACACATTCGTGTGGATTCACATGGCTTGAGTGGCTGGCTCGTATGACCCGTACGACCTAGCACACGCTCGTGTGGCTTTCTTAATGTCACACATGGCCTGTCACACTACCGTGTGGCTCAAACCAGTAAGTTACATAGTCTAACACACGACCAAACGCACGTTCGTGTGACTCAAAGCTCTAATTATCTCTCATATGACCTGGACACACGCTCATGTCTCTGCCCGTGTGTCCCTGAATCTAAAATAGTGAGTTACATGGCCTGGCATAGGATCATGTGACATTGACATATATATTTTCCAACGTTCGCAAATTGCAGAAAATCAGTTTTCGTTACACACCTGGTATAGTTTCGATGTAGGAACAATGCAAACGTATCCTAAAACCTAAGACAACCATTAAATAACCAATGAAATAATCTAATCGACAAAATTTGCACAATTTAGCACTTAACTAACTATGTCGAAAGCTTCGACCTAAAACCTCCAAATGAAACTAACGCTTATCGACGAGTCAACAACAATTACTCAAATTAGCTCTTTTGAGATTGTTTCTTTTGATATCTATGCCTAAAAATAAAATCAAGCAAACGATTAACAGAGAATTCAAGCAAATCAAATAGAAACTAACTTCGATAGAAACAGACAAAAGTGAACGTTTAACAGAAATTCTATAATAAAACTCACGCAATTAACCTTTTAGGCAACAACAATGAAATGTGCACTTCCCCGAGCACATAGCAGTAAAAATTTAACAGCAAACTTCAACGATTTAGAAAACAGAAAAAAAAAAAAGAAAAGAAAAGAAAAGAAAAGAAAGGAAAGGAAAATGAAAGAAAGAAACGAAGAAAAAGAAAGAAATAACGTAAAAGAAAAAATAAAGTTCAAGAAACCATTTAATTTTTTAAAACAAACTAATTCTGCAAAGTAGCAAAAACATATCCCCTTTTCGCTTATGCAAAGACTCAAACACAAGATCAAGAAATATATAGAAATTAACCATTGAACCAACAAGCTTATTCTTAACACAAATTAACACAGAAATAAACTTAAGTCAAATTTTCAAGGATAAGGGTCAAGTCAAACAAAATAACAAAATTTCCAAAAGTAAGGTTTGAACCCCTGACCTCCAACACACAAACAGAGCACTTAGCCATAGATATAGAGATTTAATTATATTAGAATTTAACAAGCAACACTTAAAATTTTGAGGCGTTACATTGCATTTATTTAACTTTATATGGGCGTTACTCAATGGGTACGGTGTGGCACCTAGGTAACTATTGTGTGCTTCATGGTGGGTGATAGTAGGGTATTTCATTTTGTGTTGAAGGAGGAGCATCTTACCCTCCGTGCATGTTTTCAAGTACATGTATTATTTGAAGGAGGCGGATAGCGATAAGCTGCCAGGACTTTTTTTCCATATTTATCCATGGGAGAACCCTCCGAAAACGAAGAACTTGTTTTTCAATGGTGTGGTCAAGTTTAATTTCGATCTCAACAAGTACATTCTTATTGTATTTTCTATTAAACTATTAATATTTAACCAAATATTATTAAAAAATAACTCTTGTATTGATTATCTATAAATAGGAATTATGTTTTGAGCTATTCACACACATTATTCTACGTCATTATTCTGTCAAAAAATAAGGTAAATATATTTTATAGAATAAAATTTATTTTCTGGGAAAAACGCATAATTTTGGTTATAGGAAAAATTAACTTTCCTACTGAAAATTAATAATTTTTTTTCATTCTGTGCTATTGGTTCAATAAACTTTTAAGTCCACATTCAAAGCAGTTCATGGTTCAAGAATAACGAAGAATATCGTTCGATAGAAAGTTGGGGTCGTTTTTAAACCGCCTCGTATAAAGCACATGTGTAGTTTTGATTAAGTTAATTACTATAAATATCATAATGTCTCGATTTCTAAAAAAAAATTAAACTTCTGTTGTGCTTAAAAACATTATATTTTTTAAACCGATTTTTTCAACATGGATTAAGGTAATATGATAGAAGATAAACAATCCACCACTTGCTTTTGTGTATATCTTGAGGGAAATTTAATTTCTTAGAGATCAAAGAAACAAGAAGTTGTCTCAAAAGCAACTACAAAAGTTGAATACAGAAGATTAACTAATACTATTCAAGAAGTGTTGAGGATAAAGGTTTTTTTTACTTAATAGAAAATGCTTTCAACATTTAAACTAGCTTTCTAGTGCGATAATATTAGTACAATAGCTCTAACTTCAGATGGAATCATTAAGGTTAGAATAAAACAACTTGAGGTCGATATGCATTCCATATCGAAGAAAAAGTGGTGGCAAGATATGAAGTTGTTAATTTTTCACCCGCATGTTATCAGATAGCAAATTTCTTACAAGTTCAACATTTTTTTAATTTTATGAACACATACTTTTTATGTTTATATATAAACTTTAAGAAAAAAACATAATAAATATCTTATTGATAAATAATTAATGCATACTTCTCTCTTTTTTCTCCTTTCTCTTATTCTTTTACCATATTATTTTACTTTCATAACAAAAATAATATTTTAACAATAAAAATAAATTTTAAAAAATATTAGTTTATAAATTGAAGTAATTTTATTTTCAATAAACTTTATTGAAGTTATATATATTAATTTTTTCATTTTAATTAATTTTTCATCATTAAAACTTTTTCAAATAATAACTAATTTATTTTAAATGAAAATAATTTAAAGAACTCATCTAAAATTTTTTAGTTAATGTAAAATATAATTGAATTAGAATTGAATTTTATAGTACTTCACTATAACTCTATTTCTTAATAAATAATAAAAAATTGAATAGAAATAATTAAACAATATATGGTTAATAATAACATAGAAATAATTAAACAATATATGATTAATAATAACATAAGAATTTTCTAAATAAATAAATTTTAAAGGATTTATTTTATTTTATTTTTTTGGTAGAGAGGAAAATAGGCCAAGCATAAATATAAGAAAAAAAAAACCAATTACTACTTGATTTCACAAGAATACTTGAACGAATATCTTCTTCTAATAAGGACTTGATCTTGGATGACGGTTCTTCAAGAAACACTAAATGATCAATATCATTACTAATCATCTTGGCACTTTATTATTTGTTCTACGTGTACTCCTAAAATTTATTGTAATACCCCTCACCTGTATCCAACGTCGAGACAGGACTCGAGGCATTACCGGACTTAAACAGTCATGAACATACAAAATCGGGTCACCAAATTTCGCCCAAAATTAAAACTTTTTGAACACATGCATAACGTCTCTTATACAGGCCTTCGAGGCCTATAATATACATTAGGGCGATTCGGGACAAAACTGAAAACATTCGGTAAACTTTGGGCGACTTAACAATTTTCTAGCTTTGGAGAGTCACACGCCCGTGTGGCTCTGGACACGCCCGTGTCCTCAGCTTGTGTAACTCTCTGACTTAATCCTTAACATTCTGTTAAAGACACACAACCAAGACACACGCCCGTGTGGCCTGCCCATGTAGTCAAAACTTAGGCTAATTTCCTAATTTTTTTGTCATCTTTACAAGTACACACATACATGGTTTCTATGGCATTCCTCAATAGTTCGTTATTATGCATTTGTTCCTCCTACTCGTGATAAAATAGTCTAGCCACATTATTACACATTCATGTGACCTTGTCATCTTATTAATCATTTATACCATTATACTATGTTTACTAGCTTATAAATTAAACATCCATGTTCAGGGCACTAACAACTTATTACCATATCACACATTTATTCCATGGTCATGACCACCTCGAATGGTCTTAAGGCATTCACCATGTACATATGCCATATACTTCTTAAACATAGTGAATAAGCATAATCTCATACCCACATTGTAGACACTCAATTTTGCCCGGGCCCAAAAATAAGTCTAAAAACAAAAATAATAAACCCAAAAAAAAACGAAGTCCAAGTTCAGTCCAGAATTACAAATATATTTTAGCCCGATCGGAATGGCCCATTACTTGAAAAGATTTAAGGTCCATCTACAAGCTTGACTCATATGGAAATATAATCTTTAATGATATACAATCTTAGACATGATATGCAATCTTAGATATGATACAATCTTAGATATGATTGCAATCTTAGATATGATATGCAATCTTAGATATGATACAATCTTAGATATAATTGCAATCTTAGATATGATATGCAATCTTAGAAGATATGATTTTGTAATCTTAGAGATTTAATTTGTAGATACCTTTTAATTTTAACCGTTGATGTAATTGATCTGTACCGTTGGATTTGAGGAGGTTCAACTATAAATAGAGGCCTCTCCCTTCATTGTAAAGACACTGGAGTTTTGGGAAACAATAAAATTTTTAGAGCTTTCACTCAAATTCTCTCTCCTCTTACGTTCTTATTTTCTACGGTTTGTTCTTATTTTATTCTTTGTTCATCTTCGTTTTCAACCCGTTTTATTTTGATTTAATCCATGTTTCTGATTTTTTTATATATTTTAATTTTTAATAATTTTAGTATCATATCAAACTATTTCATTTTTTAATAATTTTTTTTAGTATTACTCTTAGTAAATTATTTTTTAAAATTTTACTCAAATCATTATTTTAAAAAATATATTTCATTTAATTGTTATATTTTATCCAAAAGTTTTTCTAAAATGAGGCAATGTTTTTCGTATTTAGGAATTCGGGAAATAGTGCCCTAACATACTGGGTTGCGATTTCCTGTTTGTCTAAATGTCTAAAGTATCCTTCTAAATAGATTTTGTAAATCACGAGATGATTTTAGTTATGAGAGTTTAAGAATATCGTGTCCTATCATGTTGGATGTGATGTTTGTATTCTTTCAGAGCTAAGGAATCTCGATTTTTCAACTTAAATAATTCTGGTTTTAAAAAAGGGATCCTATTTTTAAATCCTTTCAAATTTTTGACATTAAGACAGAAAACTATTCAATTTGGTACCAATTTTGGGCGTTGCGAGGGTGCTAATCCTTTATAAATGCACGTAACCGACTCCCAAACCTGTTTTCTTAATTTTCGTAGACCAAAACGTTTTATAAGGTGATCCAATCACACCTAAAAAAGGTTGGTGGCGAATCCTGTTTTCATTTTTCAAAAGTCGATCCCCGTTTTTTGAACAATCCTTTAAAAAATGGTTTCGACACACATCACAAGACATTTACACATATCATGGATAAATAGGCTTCCAAGCCAAATTCATTATAAGCCACATCTTATGGCTACATACAACAAATCATTATAAGCCAATACATTAGGCTAATCACAACTACATCGATCATAGAAAAACTAAGTCCTTATACATGCCACTCACTTGAAAACGTATAACATCTACATGTCAATACTCCAAGGGTAAAGACACGATAGTGTGATGCTGCCTTCGACGATCTCCAACCCGCGCTGACCTATCAAAACTAAAAGAAATGGAAATAAGGGAGTAAGCTTTACGCTTAGTAAGTCCATATGAAAATAATAAGCATTAATATAACATGTTTCCTTAAGTAAAACAACTATAGTTACACTTTTATTCATATTCTGGTCAAGCTGTGTACTCGAGTCATAGTCGATAAATTATTTATAACTCAAGCTACGGAACTCCAAATTAAGATCTGTTAATTTTTCCTAAAACTAGACTTGTATATCTTCTTACCATAAAATTTCCAGAATTTTTGGTCTATCCTATAAGTATAGTTTATTATTCAAAATATCCCCTATTTTGCTATTTGACAGCTTCGACCTTTCTTCACTAAAATTTATTTATCTCATAGTACGAGACTCGGATAATGTTCCCGTCTCTTTATCTTGAAAATATACTCATTAAGGATTTCATTCATATGAATTTTAACTCTTAATTATTTTTTTACAATTTTTAGTTATTTTCCAAAGTTGAGACAGGGGAGTCTGGAATCACTCCGACTCTGTCTCACAAGAATTTATATATCTCATACTACAAAATTCTTTTGCTTACACCGTTTCCTTTATGTGAAACTAGTCTCATTAAGATTTAATTTAACATTTAGTTCAGTCTCTAACTCAATTTTCACTATTTTTAGTGGATTTTAAAAGTTAGACTAATGCTGCTATACCAAATCTGTCTTAGTGCAACAAGATAATAACCATCACAAATTTGTCATAGAAATTATTCTAAAAAATATCATTAATTCATTTGCATTCATTTGAACTATCGTCACAAGTCTATTTCATTTCACATGTCAAACACGTGCTCATGGGTTTTGAGTACTTACCTGTGCTATCATTTAGCACTGCACTCGTCCAAACATGACAATTCATACGCATCATAGTAATATTATATAACATACATGATGTATCATGGCAAGAACCTTTTATTTCATTTTTCATATTAATCTCGTTGAATTTCTCGGAATCTCGATGGATATCCCATTCACTGTCAATTCATACAAGTGATCATTTCGTGTGCGCACTCCTGCGTGTAACACCCCTAACCCGTATCCGTCGTCGAAACAGGGTTTCGGAGCATTACTAGAATTTACGGATCACCTAAAAAAATTTCAATTAAATGTTTACCGATTCAATGCATCATATAAATAAATATATTACCATTCAATCAACAGCTTGGCACTTGTATAAGCATTAAACAACAACATTGTTAGTATACTAGTACATATTTCATATAAACTCAACATTGATATACTTATTTTCTTGACATGTCACACTTGAGTTTAATAATTGTCTTTACTTATATAATTTCCTTGTATCAACATATCAAAGATAATCATATATGTACATGTCACGAGACATATTATTCTCTTACTGTTTCTTCATAAGCATATATCATTCATTTCGTTATATCAATATTTTATGCACCATAATTTCCATATATCTTTTGTATATTTATTTCGGTAATAGTTCATATTAAAATTAACATAAATTAAATTCCATGTACCTATACTTATTTCATTTATCTATCTTTTTAATTATTTCATTCAACTATTTTGTACATATATTTCCATATGACCAATTCTTGTAAACATTTCACAGAACTATTTCATATAATCATTCATCATCTGATACATATTACCTGAATATCAATTGTTCAACTGATGTCATGGCATCTCCCATCCACGATCTTATTTATCTTCGACATGATGCCATAGTGTCTTTCAACTATGGTCTTACTCATTTTCTGTCAGGTCGCCATGGTATCTTTCAACCATGGTCTTGTTCATTTCATGTTACATTGCCATGGTATCTTTCAACCATGGTCTTATTCATTCCCGTCATGTTGCCATGGTATCTTTCAACCATGGTCTTATTCTTTTCATGTCACGTTGCCATGGTATCTTTCAACCATGGTCTTACACATTTTATATCCTGTTGCCATGGTATCATCTTTCAACCATGGTCTTATTCTTTTCATGTCACGTTGCCATGGTATCATCTTTCAACCATGGTCTTACACATTTTATATCATGTTGCCATGGTATCTTTCAACCATGGTCTTACACATTTTATATCCTGTTGCCATGGTATCTTTCAACCATGGTCTTACACATTTCATATCATGTTGCCATGGTATCTTTCAACCATGGTCTTACACATTTTATATCCTGTTGCCATGGTATCTTTCAACCATGGTCTTACACATTTCATATCATGTTGCCATGGTATCTTTCAATCATGGTCTTACACATTTCATTTCAGAAAGCACACTCCCGCGAACCTCATCCTTACACCGGGATTACCAGTCCAGGCTAAATCCCCTGTAATATAAACTCATAGAGTATTGTCGGGATTACCAGTCCAGGCTAAATCCCCTGCAACGACAATTACTCTAATGAGCTTGGATCTGAATTACCAGTCCAGGCTAAATTCATACCCTAATTCGGATTACCCATCCGGGTTAAATCCATTTTCCACATATTCTTCGGGAGGGCTATATCAAGATAGGATCACCCGTCTGGGCTAGATCATTTTTACCGTCAATTCCTTTTCAGAGATCCATCGAATTTTCCTTTCATTCAACCGGGATTCCTTCCCCTTTCATCAAATATGTCAATGTTTCATAAATTTTCATATAATGAACATTCAAATCATATTCATATCAAAAACATACATTTCATGCATTTAAAAATATAATTCAAGTTACACAAACTTACCTCATTGCTTGTTTGTGTTTATAATTTCATTAATCCGATATATTTTCTTTTCCACGATCAAGTCTCTTATTTGAGTCGTCTGGATATTTATAAATAAATTTGATCATTATTTTCATTCATTTCATATTCTAATGTATTTAATTAATGCTCTAGGTAAAATTACTATTTTGCCCTTAAACTTTTATTTAATGACGATTTCATCCTTAGGGTCAGGAAAATAAAATTATTGCAATTTAATCCTTATTTCTAGCTATTATTCTTATACATATTGATAACAGCCCATGAATTCTATAAAATATCAGAATTTTTCATAATTTCAACACTTTTCAATTTAATCCCTAAAACATGTTTTTCCCCGATCTTGAACTAAATTAATAATTTCATTAAATTTTGTAATTTAAATAATAAAATAATTCATTTCATGCAATTTGGTCATTTTTGACATTTTTACAAAATTACCCATAAAGTTTTACTTTTATTCAATTTAGTCCCTAAGTCTAAAACATGCAAATTAGCCATGCTAGATGAATATTCATACATATTTTACTCCTCCTCCTCTCCATTCCACATCCTTAAATTTATATAATATGCTTATAAGTAACATTATCAACAATTTCACTATTTACTTATATGTATATTCAAAGCTGTCCATTTGAGTCATAGTCACTAAATTATTTATATCTTAAGCTACAAAACCCCAAATTAAGATCCGTTAATTTTTATGAAACTAGACTCACACATATTCTTACCATAAAATTTTTAGAATTTTCGGTTTAGCCAATTAGTACAGTTTATTCATTAAAGTCACCCATGTTCTGCTGTTTGACAGTTCCGACCCTTCTTCACTAAAAATTAATTATCTCCTTATACAGAATTCAAATAATGTTATCGTTTATTTCTCTTGAAAGTAGACTCATTCACAATTCTAAGAATATAAGTTTAATTCCCTAATTGTTTTTCTCCAAATTTTTATGATTTTCCAAAGTTAGAATAGGGGAATCCAAATTCATTCTAACCTTGTCTCACAAAATTCATTATATCTCATGATTTACAAATCCATTGATTACATCATTTCTTCTATGAGAAACTAGACTCAATAAAATTTAATTTAATATTTTGTTCATCTTCTAATTCGATTTCTAAAATTTATGGTGATTTTTCAAAGTTAGTCCACTGCTGCTGTCCAATTTTGTTTTAGTGCAAGCTGTTTATTACCATTTTCCCTAACTTTTAATAAATAACAATTTCGTCCCTACTCAATTAGCCTCTCAATTGAGCTGATTTTTCTTAATTAACACTTTATTCTATCACTTTAAACTACTTTAAAACTTTTGGAAATCATAATTTCAGCACTAGAATTTAATTCCAAACATTTTCACAATTAGGTCCTAAAATCAATTTCCATCAATTTTACTTGATAAAATTATCATATATCAAAATTAAAGCTTCAATTCTATGTTTATTCATCATATTCTTCTAGAACTCATCCATAATATCTTTAAAAATTAGCCATGAAATAAAAAACTAATGAAATAGTAAGTTGGACTCAATTGTAAAAGTCTAAACACGTTGAAATTTCAAGGAGAAAGCAAGAATTAAACTTACATGTAGCTAGAGAATGAAAATCAGCTTGAACCCTCTTCCATGGCTATTTTTCAGCTGATGAAAACAAAGAAAAACGAAGAGAATTCTAGATATTCCAATTTGGTCCCATTTTTATTTAGTTTATTTTGGCAATTTTCCAATGTTGCTCTCATTTCACCATTTTTCTGATTTTTCTCAGCTATTGCCACCCAAAATATCTCCTTTGGGCTTATTTGCACTTTAGGTCCTTCCTCATTTAACAATTGAGTTATTTAATCCTTTTAGCAACTTTTACACATTTTTCAATTTAGTCCTTTTTATTTAATTAACCACCTAAACGTTAAAATTTTCTGATGAAATTTTAATACTACCTTATTGATACTCCATAAATATTTATAAAAATATTTACGGCTCGATTTATAAAATTGAGATCTCAATAATTGTTTTCTTCAATTTCTTGACTTAATAAATCTTTATAAAACACAAATTACTAATTTAAAAATCTCTCAAAAATCACAATTGGCTCATAATTATTAAATAAATAAATTACGAGCTTATTTTTTTGAATTTAGTGGTCTCGAACCACTATTCCGGACATCATCAAAAGTCGGCTATTACACCGCGAACCTCACATCTTACGGCAGGATTACCAGTCCAGGCTAAATCCCCCGTAATATAAACTCATAAGGTGATGTCGAGATTACCAGTCCAGGCTAAATCCCTTATAACGACAAACACCCTTAATGAGCTCAGATCTGAATTACTAGTCCAGGCTAAATTCAGACCCTAATCGGATTACCTGTCCGGGCTAAATTCTTATTGCACGCATATTCTTCGGGAGGCTCGATCACTCAAGGAACACCAGTCCAGGCTAGATCCTTTTTATACTTGAGATCTTCGGATTACCAGTCTAGGCTAAATCCTTTTCTACAACACATGCAAGATCTCAAGTCTCATGTAAATTATGGTTTATCCATCGAATTTCCCTTTTTATTCAACCGAGATTTTCTCTTTCCATCAAGTATATCATTATGTATAGCTACTCATGCAATGTACATCCAATTCAACACATTTCCATGTTTATTTAGACATTAGTCCATAAAATAAACATGGTATTGCATATAATTATAATTTGGCATTTGTTACCATATATAATCTTCATATCAACTAAATAAATATTCATCACACAATGTCAACACATCATTTTAAGTTCAAGTATGAACAATAATAATATCATTGCATTATCATTGACATATGAACTTACCTTGGTTTCGAGTACGACTATTTATTTCGAGTTTGTGCTTAACCTTGTTCAACCTCGTTCTAAGCCCGAATCTTATTTTTCCTTGATCTATAATATCATATTTAGCCTACTAATTAGTCACATCATTCATAGGGGTCCAAAAATCATATTTTTACAAATTTTCATTTTGACTCCTAAAATTTTGTATATTTACACTTTTGCCCCAATGCTCGAAAATTAAACTTCATCCTATTTTCTTATGTTTAATGACATGCTGGTCATTTTTTATAACTATGACATCCCCGAATTTTCACTAAATCACCCATTTATGACCAATTTTACAACTTTTACAAAACGATCCTTTCGGACGTTTTCATCGAAAACCGCTTAGTAAAAGTTGTTTATTAGACACCCAACACTCATTTTCTACCATTAGACATCAAAATACAAGCATGTCATTCATGGGTAAATTTTTAAACACAAACCCTAGCTCAAAATAATGGTAGAAATAGCTAGAACGTGTTACCGGGATTTCAAAAATGTAAAGAACATTAAAAACGGGGCTCGAAATCACTTACTATTGAGCTTGGAAGCTTGGCCAAACCCTAACCATGGCTTCTCTTGGTAAATTTTGCTGAAGCAAGAAGAAAGGGACACATTTGGGTTTTAAAATTTGTCTTTTAATGCATTTTACCCCTAAATGACCAAAATGTCCTTTTTGCCTTTCTTTGAAATTTTATCCATCCAAGGCCATTTTTCTAAAAAAAGTTATAAAATGGTCTAATTACCATTTAAGGACCTCCCATTTAAAATTTCATAACAATTAGACACCTCTAACATGTAGAACTCAACTTTTGCACTTTTTACAATTTAGTCCTTTTGACCAAATTGAGTGCCCAAACGTCGAAATTTTCGAACGAAATTTTCACGAAATTATTCCGTGAAATCACATACCATAAAAATATAATAAAAATAAATTTTATTACGTCGAATTTGTGGTCCCGAAACCACTGTTCTGACTAAGCCCTAATTCGGGATGTTACATTTACTCTCCCATCTTTAAGGCACAAGTCATTAATCATCTGAATTTCAACAACATTGCTAACCACTGCAAGTCTAGTTTGAAGAATTTCAATAAGCAAATCGTTTTCACTCTTTAATTCAAATTGTCTAAATCCTTTACGCCGGGCTAGTCTCAGACCTTCAAGAATAGTTTTGGCTTCAATTTGGAAAATATATGTTATACATATTGTCATCTTGAAACTAAAAAACCAAGCACCGCTTGGCTTTCTTGTCAGTTTGCCGATTGCTGCTCCTAAACTGTATTTTGATAATGATTATCAACATTGATTTTGGTCCATCTAACAGTTGGTTTTTGCCAACAATTTATCGTCATAGATTTGCATACCCATCTTCTAATTGCTACTCCTGATTGCAAGGATTTAGTCTAAACAATAGCTGATGAAATAATATCTCTGCCATTCTTGTTCGCCTTGTTAAAGATGACATCGTTCCTGCCTTTCCAAATAAACCAACAAACAATCTAGAAAAAAAACCTCCTATTGGCCACAATTAAAAGCACAATTTCAAGCACAATTACCTTCGTTCTCTAAGTTCCAAGTGATCCATTTTTCAAGGGAAAAACTGAAAAAACATCTCCAAAATTTCATAGGGACAACTACTTTCCAAATTAATTGTGCAAAAGAACAGTCCCTAACAGTATACAAAGTAGATTCTAAAATAGCACCATATTGTTCGCAAAAAGGAAAATGAGTCATACCTCGTCTAGCACGCTCCTCGTTTGTCAATAATTGGCCACGAATAAACAACCACAAAAACATCCTAACTTGTTGAGGTGCCATAGTTTTCCATAGTAACTTGTAATTTCTAGAAAATCCTGATTTTTTTTCAATAAAGAGATGTTTGTAAGACTCCGCGATAAAGAACTTCCCTGTTGATGTTCATTTCCAGGAAATAAAGTCCGTCCCAGTAGCACTAGAAGGCACATTATGGGCAAGAATATGTGTTACAATTTCTCTGGGTAGAATTGAAAATAGCCACTGCATGTTCCAAATTCCATCCGAGAGGGCCACATTACATACTAAAATAGTTTCATCCGAGTCTCCGAATCCAAGATAGAACTGTCAAAGAGGACCAAGTTCTTGCACCCCATCATCATTCCAAAAGTTAACAAGATGTCCATCCCGGATAATCCAGATTATGCCTTCCTTGACCTTATCCCAAATGTGCATTAATGATCTCCATAAGTAAGATGAATTACTACGTCAAATATCATCAGGCATCAAACTATGGACGCTATATTTTTTTCTTAAAATTCTGACCCAAAACGCAAATGTATTAGCAATCAGATTAAACCAAGCTTCGTAAGGAACAACTTATTTTGGACTTGCAAGCTTCGTATTTCCAGACCACCATTGTCTTTAAATTTACAACGAACGTTCCAGTTGACTAGAGATGGTTTTTTATTAGAATTAGAAGATCCCCACAAAAAAACACGAGCCAAATTTTCAATTTCATTACAAATAGTAATAAGAATTCTTGCAATTGGCATGAAATAATTAGGGATGGACAACAACATAGATTTTACCAATGTAAGTCGACCTGCCAATGATAACTTGCGTGCATCCTACCTAGAAAGTCGGGCTCTGCCTTTGTCAAGTATGAAATGAACCCCCACTCTTTCATGGAAAAAAGGCATTTTAAGGTATCTTCCCAAATCAGTGACCCATGTGAAGCCCAGTTTAGTGCATACTTTTCTAGCTTCCTCGTCTTTAACATTTGATGAGAAGAAAACTTGTGTCTTTTGCTTGTTTACACGATAACCAACAAAATGACAAAAGGTGTTTAAGACACGCTTGAGACAATCGACTCCTGAATCATTGGCTCTACAAAATAGTAGTAAATCATCTGTAAAAAAAAAGGTGTGACACACCTGGCCCCCTTCGAGAGATCATAATTGGTTCTCATTGCTTCTGATCAACTGTTACTTCAAGTAGGTGGTCTTACCGTTCCATACACAGCATAAAAATGTATGGTGAAAATGGATCACCCTGTCAGACACCTCTTGTTGGAGTTAACGAATTAGAAATAGATCCGTTCCAAAAAAGTTGTATTGAAACAGATGAAACACATAGCATAATTGCTTATATCAGCGTCTCCAATAAGCCTACGTTAGATAATGTATCCTGAAGAAAATCCCGTCGAACCTTGCCGTAAGCTTTTTTCAAGTTCAACATTTACCGCCATCCAACCCTTCATACTCTTGGTTTGTTTCATCATATGAATTGCTTCTTGAGCTATGATGATATTATTTGAAATGTCCCGTGAGGCAATGAAACTTGACTAATTTTGTCAAACCAAATCTTGCATAATTATTCGAAAATGGATCACGATTGTCTTTGTAATTATTTTGTACAAAACAGTGCATAAACTGATGGGTTGGTATTAACTTATTGAATGGATTTTATTTGATTTTCATCGAACTTTAAGAGATAAGAGAATATTTTTCAAATTATAGGGGGTGAGTGTAGTTTTTGTAAAACATTACCTTTAAAAACAAAATGTGCATATCTAAACTCATAAAGTAATTTGAGTTGTTATATATATTTGATTTTAATAAGTAATTAATTTATATCATATTTTAAATTTTCTATCATAATTATATTAAAATATTATTATTTTATAATATTCGACATGTTAATAATTTATATTACGTAAAATTTAAATATGTTTGTATTACTTTTATTTTTATCTTTCCTTTTATTTAGAAGTGTTAATGGGTGGGCTTATGCATGACATTACTTCATACTTGTTTAAGTCTTGCTAAACTTGAAATATAGGCCTAAAATTTCACTCATATATGCTTATATTTGTGAATTGCTCACCCAACCCTATTTTAGACTACCCGTATAATTTTTAAAATTTTTCTTAAAAGTATTTATATTATTTTTAATTTGACCTTTAATAATTTTATATTTTTTTATTTTATTAAAATTATATATATAAGTATCTTAACATTTTTTAATGTTTCAATTAAAAAAATTATTTTTTAATGTTTACATTTAATATTATATATAACTATAGATTTAATTTTTATGTGTTACGGTCGATTGAGTCTTAACTCGATTGGTATGGGTATTGTAGCCAATGCAGGAGGACGTGAGTTCGAGTGCGTTGAACTGTATTATCTTCCTATTTATGTGTTGGGGAGGGGCTATGAGTAGTTTTAGGCATTGTCTCAAAAAGAGCAGATATGACCAAAACCTATAATGAGATTATTCAAAAAAAATTATGTGTTATAAATTTATAATATATACATATAACATATTATAAACAAGTCGATTGAGCCTTAACTCAATTGGTATGAGCATTGTTGCCAATGTAGGAGGACGTATGTTTGAGTGCGTTGAAGCGCATTAACCTCTTATTTATAGGTTGGAGAGGAACTATTAGTAGTTCTAAGTATTGTGTCAAAAAACTATAATAAAATTGTTCAAAAAAAAAAATTTATGGGCAAAGGGTCGAGCCAAGTTCGAGCCCTGAATATTCAAAATTTTTTAACTCATATTTATGAATAGTTAATATAAATTCATTTTTAGGCTTAATATTTTTATTCAAACAATTACAAATTTTAAATGAAGTTTTAAACTTAACCCATGAATATGGCTAAAAAAACATAATCATGTTAAAATACTTAGATATCGTTATTAATAAGGCATGGGTCAAATCGAAAAAAATAGGCATGGGTGAAGCTTAAGATTTGGTTATATAAACATAAATTGGGCTTTTGGCCTATAATTTCAAACCTGAAAAATGAAGGATTATATCGTCATTTACCACAAAACCCTAAAAATCCTGAAAACTAGGGTTTCGCATTTATAAAATGCCATTGCAACTCTTCTCCCTTGCCTACCTTTCAAGTCGTCTTCTCCGTTCTGCGACTTGTCTGTCAATATTTTCTTTTTATTTCGATTATAATTTTAGTTCATAGCGTGTTGTGAAATTAGGGAAATCATGAGGTATCCACGTTTCTCGGTTATGATTTTAACTCTTTTTTTTTTATTTTCTTAAATTCTTTTGATTCAACGACCAAAGAGCTTTGTGACTACAGCGCTTGTTCGTGCCTTAATGAGCTTAATTATCTTTTTTTTTACTAAGATTTATTTGGTTTCTTTTTTTAAGAGAGGGAAAAATGGAGGAAGCGATGATTATAAAAAATAATTCCTCGTTCTGATAGCTCGAAATGGGCATGACAGACCTCTTATTACACCCATAGAATCTGAGCTTCTCTACTCTCTTATATATATATACAGATTTTAGTGTTGTTTTTTTTTTGTCGTATTAAGCTAATGTTTCTTTGTTTTTCTTTTAATTGCTATATTGAAATTTGAAAGCTGAGATTAGCATCCAAATTTTTATCCCCACCTTGTAGTTTCCCCGTTTAAAAGACTGCTGTTTGGCCGATAATCTCAATCTTACATAGGGGGTAAAAAAGCAATGTAGTTCTGAAATATATTTATATTTTAAGATTTACGTATTTCTTATTCTTTTTTTTTTTTTTTAAAATGTTTGATTTTAGAAATTCTTTATTGAACAAAATTTTAAACATGCCTTTGTTTTATTGGTGGAACAGTGTGAATGGATGGTTAAAAGGGAATGGCGGCTAGGGTTTATTTTGTGGAAGGTGAAGGAATAGAGGGGAAGAAAATGGAGAATCAAAGACTTAAAAATATATTAAAAAAAAGAAAGGGAAAATTGCAAGAGAAAAAAGAAGGGAAATGATTTATTCAATCCTTTTTGGCAAGTTGGCTCTTATTTTGATGGAATAAATGTATTATTGTTGGTTGCTGATTTGGGTAATTAAAAAAGATTTCATATTATTCTTGAAAAACCCTCATTTTAAAGATAAATGTTAGTGTCTAAAATAAAATTTTTTAAAATTAAAGGACCAAAATAAGAATACAAGCATAATTGAGTGAATCATTTGTACAATTTATCCTAAATATTAATTAAATAAAAAAGCATTCTGAAATGCATAAAAGTATAGTTTTACCTATATACAAGGGCGTAGATGGGCAACACCAGATTGCAAGTTCTGGAACTGGCACTCCTTTGTAATTGCAGGACATATGGGGGAAGACATCGACGCCAGCCATACTTTTGGTCGGCGACAGCGTCCCGGCCATTTCTTTCCATTCCTTCCAAGCCACCTTGGCTCAGGGTCAGTGCTACTGGTGGAAAGAGCTTCACCCCACTACTGATTTTTTCTTAAGGTTTCATTCATAAGCCTAAAATATGCTTTTTTTTTTTACTTTGGTATTTAAATTTACTAAACTTTTTTCCATTTTAATATCTCAACTTTACTTTTAATACTTAAAAGCTATCAACATCGATGACATGCAAATGATGTGTCAAAAAATCATCAAAATATTTTACAAATTGGAAAATTTATTAAAAATTAGCAAAAAAAATTTAAAATTTAAAATTTATTTAAAATTATAAAATTATAAAAATTATTTAAAATATTAAAAAAGTTGTAAAAATTCTTAAAAAATTGTAACAAATTGTTAAAAACTATAAAAAATTGTAATTTTTCTAAAATGTAGAAAAATATTAAAAATTTAAAAAATTTGTGAAAAATCGTTATTTAAAAAAATGATTAAACATTGTAAAAATGATAAGAACTATAAACATTATTAAAGAATTGTAAAAAAAAAACTATTATAATAAAGAGTACAATATTATTAAAAAAAAGGAAAAAGGAAGGTTCCTTCTGTACTCATCGGTTGGCAATGACAAATTTCGCCCATTATTTTAGGCCTCACTGGCTAATTGAAAATTTTTCAATAAAATGTTTGGAAATTTTTTGGCAAATGGGCTAAATTTTGACTTAGAAAACAAGCGTAGAACATAGTTTTAAGAAAAACTGTAAAATTATTATAATTTTTTCAATTTATATAATTTTCACAATTTTTAAATAAATTTTAAAATCTTTAATCATTTTTTAAAAATAATTAATGATTTCCACAATTTTTTACATTTTAAAAAATGGGATAATGGCAAAAAATTCTTCTCTACTTAAAAAAATTTTCAATGTGGTACTTCTATTTTTAATTTGTCCAATTTAGTACTTCAACTATTTTTTCGTCTAATTTTGTCAAATTTCAACACTTGGGCCAACGAATGGGTGTTGCATGACAAGGTGGGCTAGGTCTAAATTGGTAGACGGCCAAGAAAGATTTTTTTTTATCCTATGTGATGCACAAATTTAATTGTATGTATCAATTAAAATATAATATACTAATTTCTTAAAAAATATTTATATATATATTATAATTTTTTATTTAAATTAAAAATATTTATATATATTACTAATTTCTTATTCTATGTGTTGCACGAATTTAATTGTATGTATTAATTAAAATATATTATACTAAATTCTTAAAAAAATTATTGAGAAATTAAAACAAAATAATTTAAGTGTTAAATTTTTATAATTTTTAGGTCAAATATTAACAAACTACTAATATTTTTATATTATTTTAATATTGTTCTACTAATGTTTGTTATGTTTTTAAGCTTTATATCTAAGAGAGAGAGAGATAATGTATCCTAAATTATAAAAAAAAAATTCTTTACTTTCTAAAATTATATTTTAAGATTTTTTTTGTAATTATTAAATTTATTAATTTATAACATATTTATGTAAGGGTAAACTATCAAAATAATTACTTTTGTTTGTCTCATGTTGCATTTTAGTTATTTATGTTTAAAATGTTACGTTTTAGTCACTTATGTTATCATGTTGTAATATTTTAGTCACTGAGTCGTTAATTGTCGTTAACAGTATAAAATAAGATTATGTGGCACGTTAAATCGTCATTTCAAATGAAAATTTTAGGTTAAATTCTACAATTGGTCACTATATTTTTTTTTATCATTTTGAGCAATTTAAAATTTTTTTCTTTTATGTTTTTTTAATTTCTTTTTTTCTTTATTCTCCGTTCTCTTCTGTTTCTCCCCCTGTTTTCTTTCCTTCTTCATTTCTTTTAATGTAGTTTTTCAATGCTTTCCATTTCTTAAAACTAGTCCACAAGCTCGCTTCACTCAAAAAAAATAAATTATTAAAAAAATATATATGAACTAGTTCTAACAAATGAAAAATATAGAAAAACTACGTTAAAATAAATGGATAATGGAGGAAAATAGAGAGAGAAGCAAAAGAGAATGAAAAAAAAAAGAAAGTTAAAAAAAAAGTTAAAAGAACATAGAAGAAAAAAATTAAATTTCTCAAAACAAAAAAAATATGGGGACCGATTATATAAATTAACCTAAAATTTTTGTTTAAAATGATGATTTAGCGTGCCACATCAGCTTATCGTTACACCGTTAACGACAATTAACGACTCAGTGACTAAAATGTTACAACGTGATAACGTAAGTAACTAAAACATAACATTTCAAACATAAGTGATTAAAATGTAACTTGAAATAAATAAAAGTAACTATTTTAATAGTTTACTCATTTATGTAATTAGTTTAAAAATGATAATTTATTTTTAAAATTTGATTTAAAGAAGTTTTTTTAATAATTTAATTCCATTTTATTAAAACATAATTATTTATACTAATTCATTAAACAATTAAATAGTCTTTTTACCCATGCCATGTAGGAATTGATTGTATGTAGTAATTAAAATATATTAAATTATTTTCATAATTATTATAAATTAATTAATAATTAATGGAAAAGTAAAGTAAACTTTATAGTTTTAAGGTTAAATTTTGTAATTAGTCCACGTATTTTACAAAAGTTGTGGATTTAATCTCAGTACTTTTATTTGGTCATTTTTAGTCTTTTTGCTTTCTAAATTTTAAAATTTCAGTCCTTACCAAACAATAATTGTTTAATTCATTAAGTTAAGTTTTGCTATTTCTAAAATCTGATGCGACAAATATATTATCATATGTGCAATGTCATGTCAACTTTTTTTTTCCATACATTACTCACTAAAAATCTGGTTAATGAATTAACGACTGTCATTTGCATTAAGGCTGAAATTTCAGAATTCAAAAAGTATAGGGACTTAGAACAACCCAATTGGAAAAAGTAAACTAAATCTATAACAATACGCATAATACATGACTAGTAATTGAATTTAACCAAATAAAATTAATTACTACTATTTTGGTCAGGTCTAAAATTCCAAATTTTGAAAAATACAAGGATTTAAATTGACTAATTCGAAAAGTATAGGGAATAAAATTAATCAAGTAAAAAGTACAAGGACTAAATCTATAACTTTCACAAATTAGATGGACTAATAGTAGGATTTAACCTAATTTTTTGATGGGTCAACTAAATCAATTGTCCCTAAACTTTGTTTAAATTTAAATTTTGGTTACCCAATTTTCAAAAGTTATGTAATAGTCACTAATGCTATTAAATTGTTACATTTTTGCCACTCGGTTATTAGTTTTCGTTAAATAAGAAATGTTGCACCTTAATTCAAAGGGTTAATAGATAATTTGGTCCCTAAGCTATAATTAAAAAATCATTTTAATATTTTAAGATATTTCTTAACAATAATGGTAAAAAATGTTTTTAAAAAAATTTCAGGATTGGGTTTGAACATTGAAGAACAATAGATAGAGATTCTTCTTGGTGAAACCTCAACTGCTTAGCAATGAAATCTTTGATCATTCATTGAAACTCTTCTTTGCTCAACTCGTATTCTGGAACTAATTCCTCGTCAATGTTTTTAACTTTTCGGCATTTTTCTGTCTCTGATCGTCGTAGTTCCTTCATCACTTCCTCCTCGCTCTTTCTTATCACCAACTTCTTCGATTTTACTCTTATACACTCTCGAATTATCCATTTTAGACTCAAAGTCCAATTCTGGCTCCGTCTCCATTTCTTTGTTGTTTAGGATATCTCTATTCGCTTTAGAGATGATCTCCTTATCTTAATACACAACCTATTTTTGGGACCAGGATTTGGAGCAATTCTTAGTGTTTTTTATTATCTCATTGTAAATTTTGGAATCAACATTGCTAACTAGAGAAGAAGTTTTTTTTAAATAACTTAATTCCATTTTATTAAAACATAATTATTTATACTAATTCATTCAATAGTTAAATATTTTTTTAACTAGAGAAGAAGTTTTTTTTACTGTTCCAACTTTTAAAAGTGATGTAATAGCCACTAATGTTATTAAATTATTACATTTTTGTCACTCAACAATTAATTTCTATTAAAAAAATTAGTGTTGCACCATAGTTCAAAGGGTTAATAGCCAATTTGGTCCCTGAGCTATAGTTAAAAAACCATTTTGATATTAAAAAATAACAATAATGGTAAAAAAGTTTTTAAAAGAAATCAGGTTTGGGTTTGAACTTAGCAATGAAATATTTGATTGTTCATTGGAACTCTTCATTGCTCAACTCATCTTCTGAAACTAATCCTTCATCAAAGTTTTCAACTTTCTAACACTTTTCTGTCTCCAATCATCAAAGTTCCTTCATCACTTTCTCCTCACTCTTTCTTATCACCAACTTCTCCGACTTACTCCTATACACACTCAGATTATTCATCTCAGAGTCAGAGTCAGATTCTGGCTCTATCACCATTTCTTCGCTGTTTAGAGTATCTATGTTCGCTTGAGAGGTGATCTCCTTGTCTTGATACACAACCTCTTCTTGGGACTTGGATTTGGAGGAGTTCTCATCGTTTTTGATAATTTCATTGTAGATTTTGGAATCAACATTATTAACGGCGGAGATGATTTATTTTTTTAAATAGTTTAATTTCATTTTATTAAAAAAATAATTATTTATATGAATTCATTCAATTTTTACCCCTGTGATGCATGAATTGATTGTATGTAGTTATTTTTTTAAATGCATGAATTCATTCAACAGTACCTATAGATGGAATCTGCCTTTGCCTGTGGGTGCACAACAAAACTTATTTATGCAGATAAACTGCCAGACTTCTTCCGATCATATCATCCCAACCCATACAATGCAATGCGGCTTGTTGAATACAAATATAATATAATAGTATTTAATTTACCAACACATGGCAAATCAACAAAGTCAAACTTTTTCATGTATTTGGATTTTAGTATCATAGGGCATGTTATTCATACAATCGAAAGTATAGATACAGTAGTAACATATACTATTCATAATTCATGCAATTATTCATAAATATAAATATATACTGTAATAATTTGATCAATCATGAATTCTACCATATTTCTTATCATAAAGGATCTAATTGCATAATTTAGTTCACTAAAAATAGTTTGGAACCTATTCAAGGACTAATCTAATCAAAACATAAAATTTTGGACTGTGTGGAGGGGGTAAACAATCGTGTCACTAAACCACGTGAGAGACTATGGCTGTGTGGTGTTCAAAAAATCAACTTACAGGGGAGGCACGATTGTGTGGCAGGCCGTCTAGGGGATCCTAGGTCATGTGAGAAGCAAAAATCTAGGGTTTTAGGGGGCATGGCTGTGAAGGTGGTCGTGTGGTCCACACTGGCAGCCCACATGCCCATGTGACTGGCCGTGTGGTCTAACCTAGGCTTGGTTTTGCCTCGATTTTCTTGTAAAAGAACACACATCTGTTATTGGAAGATTGAGCGATGTCCCTCTCATTCAATCTGGTCCATAATACTTGAATCAAGTCCTTAACGACATTTATACAAGAATTAGAGATTATTTTCAAAATTTTTGGGAAATCTTGTAAAAGACTCGTAACCAGGTTTGGAAGATTAGCGAAGAACAATGAAATCTCAGATTGTATGGGTTCTACTGAATCAAAACAAAGGTACTTACTGATCTTTGGATGAGAGTTTGATGATTATCGATACCAGATGGTTTAATCGGGACTTGATTTTGATTTGAGATTCAAGAGATTAATTTCTAGCAAAGAAAGTGAATAATTGTAAAGGAAAAGATGAATAAGAAAAAGGGGGAAAATAATAGGGAGAAAGAGATCAAATTTTAGTTTTGATTTGGAAAAAGAAACTAGTTTTCAAGTATAATTAGGAAAAATGGCTGAATCTTTTAGGGCTTCAAAACTCAACGGGCTGCTAGGTAAATTCCCCTAGCTGCCGAAAAAAAAAAATGGAAGGGTTATTGGTGTGATTTGAACCTAGGTAGCAAAAGGGAAAGCAAAGCCTTACTATTTAAATTACTACCCAATCTTGCCTTATTTCTACCACATTTAATACATATACTAGTTTGAATTGGTTCCTTAGTTGCTGAAAAATAAATAGACGAAAATGAAAAGAATGAGGTTTGAAGATAAGATTTCTCAGAGATTTCTCTAGCTGTATAACCATTAAGAGTAAGTAATTTTTTAATAGATTAATAAATTTCTAACCCTATAAATTTGGGGGTGTTACACCATAAGTCAATTTTGATTTTAATTTATATGAAAAAACAATAAAAAAGGTCATCAACTAAAATTTAAAAGCAAATAAAAAAAAAATTAGATGCATGAGTAATAAATGGGGGTCAAAGGGTTAATAAACGGTATAAAATTAAATTTATGAGAAACAAAAATAATAAATTAAATAAATTATTTGATATTCATTAACAATCAACACGTGTTAAAAAAAATCATAATAATTTATAAGTTTACTACCAATTTTGTATTTAAATATTTTACTATTATATATCATTTATATTAATTACGCCTTTAATAGATATTAAACTTGGTAAATGTTGTTCTCTTCCAGATTTAATTGGTCAAACTGTTTTTGTCAATAATGGAAACTACACATGAGCATAAATTCTGCTGATATAGGCAGCAATTCCACGCCTATCCTCAATGAGTTGTTCCTCGATCACATCCGGCACATCGACGAAAATACTAAGCCCTGGGGCCGCATACAGTTTCATCTTTGCCAAAGCATCCGCTGCCCTGTTAGCTTCACGATTAACATACTTGAAGGTGACTATCCAAGATCGAGTTTGGAGTGTCCTAATGCGCCTCACCTGTGCCTCCTCATCTTCCCCATTCGGTCGTTTAAGAATTAAACTAATGAGCATCAAGTTATCACTTTCGGCTTCCACTCGTCTAAACCCCATATTACAAGCTAGTTCTAAACCATTCAGCCCGAAGAATAGTACAAATACTAAGCTGTCGACAGTTACCCCTTTTCCACCTTCCATTACAATCTCAAATTAATCCCCCAGCGGCCTTTTTGCCATCCGATTCAAGAAAAGAAGCATCCACGTTTAACTTGATCCATCCCACCTCCTGCCTGCACCAGGATAGTTGTCGTTGTAAAGACAAAAGAGCAGCCTCCTTTTGCATATTGGCATGCATAATATGTTTAGACCAAGTCTTTAGTGTTCGTACAAGCATTGCGAAAAACAAAATCATTCCTATTTTTTTCAGATTCTCCAACAGACCACTGGAAATAAGATCTCCGAATTACTAACCTGAGTATTGATAGCACCATGGTTACACAGAGTACTTACCAACCAACATTCAAGAGAATGGGAGAAGAACCAAGTGTGAAGATGGGGGGAGAGATGAGACTTCTCCAAACTGTTTTAGCGATCCAACAGTCTCTAATAGCATGTATATTCGACTCCACAACCTGCCCGAACACCAGACAACAACTATCATCTAACATAACTCGCTTACATCTACCTTCGTTTGTGAGAAGTCGATTATTCGCAAGTAACCATGCAAATTGCTTAACCCTCTAAGGAGTTTCCCTTTTCCAAATTAGCTTCCACTTATCATCTCTTGGGCACCAGCTGGGACTCACAATGTGGTCATGCGCCTTACCTATAGAAAACTTGCCACCAGCTGTCCACCTCCAGGCTAGTCGATCATAACCATCATCATCTGATGGCGGTTTTATAGCAGCTATCTTCAAGACAACTTACCTAGGAAGAACATTCGCAAACTCTCCCCACAGGCCACAACCAATGACCATCTTCCGTAACCATGACTCGTACCATCACATCCGTGAGATTCAAAGTACTAGAAGAGACATAGTTACAAAGGGGATTTAAAGCCGGGATCCAAGGGTCATACCAAAAGCTCACGGTCCACCCACTACCAAGGGACTAGTACACACCATCAATCACCTCCTTCCAAATATTCGACAAAGCCCTCCAAAGCTCGAGAAATATTCGAAGGCCATTCACCAAGAACACCATATTTATTTCGGAGGACCCGAACCCACATCGTATCAACATTTGCAGTAATACTAAAAACCAATTTAAGTAAAAAGGCTTTATTTTGGACAGCAGTTTTCCACAAACCTAGCCCTCATCACCAAGCTCCACACAACATTTGTCACAACTAACCAAAGCAGGTTTATGCGTGGTGTTAGAAGAGCCCCAAATAAAGCCTCTCACCAATTTTCAATTTCCTTGCCAACACTTATAGGTAGACAAGTCATTAGAATATGAAAAATATTAAACTTTTTAATGATATTATATATGTAAAAAAAAACAAAGTAGTTCCCATTTTAAATTGATTGCTAGTAATTTTGAGGATATGGGTCGAAGTTTTGCATTATGATAGCAATTGTCTTTTAACTTAGTGTTATTAATGAATGTTGACCTCATTATTGAAAATAATTGTATGTAATACATGTGATTTGTAAAAAAGAAAAAGAAACAAGTACAATTAATGGGTAATTGTGTAATTTCAAGTATTAATAATTTTTAATATATATGTGAAAATTAAGTGGATAAAATTTTAAAAAAATGTTAAATGTGGAAATTAAGTGGATATTTTCAAATATGCAATCTAGAATTACCATTTTTACAAATAAGAATCTCCTTCGTTACTTGATTTTATCTGATCTTTTTTTACACAATACCTAAAATTACTTGTAGTTCCTCCTCAACCCATAGGAGGATAATGTATTTCAGTGCACTTTAACCCATGTTTTCCTGTATTAGCAATAATGTCCATGACAATTAAATTAAGATTCAATCAGCATGTTTTATTATTATTTTTTTCGCTAAAAGTTGATGTAATGAATTAAAAATAATTTGTAGGATGAATAAAAAAGTTCTAGTATTCAGTAATTAACTAATTTTCTTTTCATGATTTGTTTATAAATATAAATTCAATAATCTAATAACTGGAGACCGGTATATAAAAAAAAATCAAAGGTTGAAAAATACATAATTTAAACATAGAAAATCAAAGCTAATGAGAAAAATGCAACTGTAAAAGGTTATATGTTGCAAATTTATCTTCTTTGATAAAAAAAAGTATATATAAGATTGAATAAAAAATGTGAGTAAGTAAATTAGGATTAAAATATCATGAATCTAATTTACTCTTCTGGAATGTGTTTATTGACTACACACAAATACTATTTATAGGTGCATAAGTAGGAAGAAAAAAAGGAGAGCATTGAATAGTAATTTATTTTATTATGTTTAAAATTCACCAAAAACATTAATTTTTGTATACATTTATTAATTTTAAAAAAAATGAAATGCTAAAAAATTCTATGAATATGTCAAAAAACTTTGTTGAGGGCGGCTAAGGTAACAAATTGAATGAAGATTGCAACACAAAAAGAGTTCGTTTTAAGGATTTGGAATTAGAAACTGATAGTAATATTGCTGTAGACTTGCCTCCAACACCGTTGGTATCTTGGAAAGATAAAGTTCTAGGGAGGAAAAACAACTCGATTTTTAATAGTGTCGAAAATAGTGGTTCAATGTCACTAAATCCGGCAAGTAAGTTTATAATTATTAAATAATAATATTTACGAGTCAAATATGAATTTTAAAAAGGTTTTTGAATTGATAATTTGTGTTTTATAATAATAATTTAGGTCAATTGGTTTTAGAAAATGAGGTATCAAGACCTCGTTTTTATAAAATGAGTCGTAAATATTTTTATAAATATTTACGGAGTGGCATTAAGGTGGTAATAAATTTTGGTTAAAATTTTTTTACGTTTCGATAGTTAATTAATTAAAAAGGACTAAATTAAAAAAATGTATAAAACTTACTAATTATAATAATTAAGTGATTAAATGGCATGGTTAATAAATAAAGAAGGACCTAAATAGCAATTATGCTTAAATGAAAAGGATGAGGCGGCATAAGAGAAGAAAATAATAAAATAAAACCATTTAATGGCAAAATGGTAATTAAAGTGAAATTAAAACACCCAAATTGAATTTTAAAATGATTTCTAGACATTTCTTCTTCAATTTCGGTTCAAACAGACATGGGGAGAGCACCTTGAGCTGGTTTTGCATATTTGCTTTATGTGAGTCCAATTCTTACCCCTTTTTTATAATTTTTATGTTTTTGAGATTGTTACAATTAGGTCCAATTAAATCTTACCTTAATTTTTTATTTATTTATTTTTATTTTAAAGATTTTGGATGTTTCCATTGATGAATCTATATGATTTTTGATGTTTAATGATGAAATTGAGATATTAGCTCTTACGAGCTTCTGTTTAACTCATATGAGTTTCCGTTCAGCTCTTTTAAACTTCTGTTCAACTCTTATGAGTTTCTGTTCAGTTCTTATGAGATTCCGTTTAACTCATATGAGTTTTCGTTCAGCTCTTACGAGCTTCTATTCAACCCTTATGGGTTTCTGTTTAGCCCTCATGAGCTTTTGTTTAACTTTTGAGCTTCTGTTAACAATGTACTCAAATCCATACGTCGTTCTTCGAAAGGTAAAATATCGGGAGTTGTCATGAATGATATATGTGTATGAAGAAATGGTAAGAGAATGATATGTATTATGATATGTATATATATCAATATCTTGATATGTTGATACATGGAAATTATGTAAGTTGAGACGAGTAATAAACTCAAGTGCAACATGTTGAGATAGTAAAGTTATTGATGTTAAAGTTATATGAAATATGTTCATGTACGCTAACAAGTGTTGTTGTTTGATGCTTAGGTAAGTGCCAAGCTATTGGTTGAATGATAATATGTTTAATTATAAGATGCACTGAAATGGTAAGTGCTCAAATGAAAGTATACTTGTACTCATGAAATAGTGGTAAGTTTTAAGTTATGCAATTTCTTATGAAATGGCTTATTATGTTATTAATTTGAAAAGGGCTATGTTTGCATGCATTAGCTTGTGGCTACGGTGGTATGATATGCTTATGACTTGGTGTTATGCATTTAGAATGGGTGTAATAAGTAAAGAAATACAAATGAGAATAAAGAAATTTAGAAGAGTATTAAGTTGTTTAAAACTCTACTATACTTGGGATAATATGTATAAGTGATGCTATGGATTTACTCATTTTGTGAGCTGCTGAATATGGTTTCTTAAATTATGTGGTATTAGTAAATGTTTATTCTTCATAAGTGTAAATTTTATAATGAAATGGATTGGTTTGATTAAAGTTTATACGAGCTTACTAAGCATTCATTGCTTACGTAGTTTTCCTTTATTTTTCAGATTATCGGAAGCTCGATTAGGTTGGAAGCTTGTTGGAGTTATATCACACTATCCATTGGTTCTATCAGTACTTTCGAATGTTTTGATTTTGGTTATAATGGCATGTATAGGAATTTTGTTTAGTGTTGACCTATATGTAATTTGTTGAGAATAGCCACTTATTTTGGCTTGTTTTGTATGGCTAATTACGGCTTGTTGATATGTATAATGTTGATTTTATGTTGACACAAAATTAGGTGAGAAATGTGGCTTGAAAATAGCCTATTTCGTCCAGACGGGCGGAGACACAAGCGTGTGTCTCAGCCATGTCTGACATACGGCCTCACGCACGGGCGTGTGGTTTGGCCATGTGTCCCTTGCATCTTGTAAATTGCAAAATAGAATACCCAAAATTTTCCACACGGCTTAGCACACGAGCGTGTGGACTTGGCCGTGTGACCCCTGCACCTATTTAATGCAAGTCAGTATACTTACACGGCCTAGCACACGGGTGTGTAGCTTGGCCGTATGACCCAAGTTAGAGAGCACCCTAATTAGAACATGGCCTGGGACATGGCCGTGTGTCTCTATTTCGAATGTCCACATGGCCTGGGACACGGGCGTGTCCCTTGATCTTGTGAGACACACGGCCAGGCCACACGGGCGTGTGTCACCTGCTCATTTGAAAAATTTTGATATTTTCCAAAAAATTTGCTGAGTACTCGGTTTAGTCCCAACTTGTTTCTAATGTATATTTTGGGCCTCGAGGGCTCATATAAGGGACAATATGATTGATTATGATTAGTTTTTGATATAAATGTTAAATGATATTAAATGTCTGTATTTGATCTATAAATTTCGGTGATGCTTGTAACGCTCGGGTTTGTGCAAGTGTATACAGTCGTTATCAAGTAATAAGTAAGTATCGAGTTATCGTCTCTATAGGGATTGTATTCATGCTAAGTCACTCAATTATAAAAATATTATTAACAACTTGGTAAATAGAAATGCAATTTGATTTGGAAGTATTAATTAAAATTATGCAAAATTAATCTAGATGCAATGATCCCTAATGTGATTCATCTTAACATGCAACTATATGAATGAAATAGATTTTAGCAGAATTAACCCAATAAACAACAATTATAACATAAATAAACTAGGACAATTACTTTAATTAAAATCAAATTATTATTAACATGCTTATCAATATTCAGAAAAACATTCCATGGCAACTCGATCTTTCATGAGTTTGAAAACCACATTAGGTCCTTTCGGACTCCTTTACTTAGTAAATACACATTTTACTGATCCTTATTTACTAAGGGTTTCTTAATATTTGTGCGAGGTAACAAGGACGTGTTAGGTTTGAAACAATTTAATCACAGAAATCTAAAAACTATGCAGATAACAGAGCCTGGTTAGGGTTGTTATGTAACCTACAATTTAATCGGGTTAGGATCTAAATTGAGCATGCACATTTCAATTATGTGTCCATTATCCGTCGTTTGGTTAGGATCACTCAACTAATTTAGGTGCATTCCAATCACGTATGAACAAAATACAGACTTGATTTTAATTGAAAATATGATCGATTGAGGCACAAACATTATAAGCATGAATCAAATAATTATTATTTAATTAAAGCAATCATCCTAACTTAAATAAAATTAAGCTATCATTGTTGTAAACAAGAACAGTGAACACATAGCAAACATTTTCGAATTAAATTAAAGAAAAGAAAGATTAAACCCAAATCAAAGTGGCTGTCACCCAAGACTCTGACTGACGAGGGCTCCTTCGTTCCTTCGCTTTGCTCCTTTGCTGATGGCTCTCCAAGGTGGCTAACCAAGGGCTCTTTAAGAGGATAATTTGCTAAAAATCCTTATGCAAAGATGATGATAGGCATGAGGGGAAAGAAAGCAAAGAGAGTTGAGAGAGGAGGGAATGACGAATGAGTGAGGGATAATGGATAAGTGAGAAATGGGGTCTTATTTATAGGTGAGGCAAGGGAGCTAGTTTGCTAAAAATAGGAGTGTCCATCATTTGACCTTCATCCAAGGGTGGCCGACCATGATCTGTGGAATTGTGGCTGATTTTTTCTTGATTTAAGTGCCACAACATCATCAGGATCAGGACTCGGTCAATTGCAAATCTCTGATGTCTTCAACTCTTCAAGGACCTTGTGTAATTAATCCTCCATTTGGATGGTTTTGTAATCAACATAAAGCTCTTAGACCTGTCCAACAATAGTAGATAATTTAGAGGACCAAAAAAATATAATTTAACCACTTTAATTAATCAATTTGCTTAATTAATTAAAACCCAATTTATTAATGAAATATATTAAAATAAATTATTAAATATAACTTTATATTTTATTATTTAATTTAATCATGCATGACTCACTTTATAGCTTGAAAATATAATATGCTCAAATTAATATAAAAGAAGCCATTTTCTGCATGAAAACTATATAATAAAGCATAAAATCACATTTTAATAATTTCTATGTCCCAATTTCATATTTTCATATATTTCATTAACTTATTAAACAATTACTTGGTTTTAACAACAAATTTAAGTAAAAAGGTGATGAATTATATAGGAAAAATCCTATATATTTTTCAGTTTACAATGCTCTGTAACCCTGTATTGGCGACGAATATAGGTTAGGGGTGTTATAAAGGGGATCTCCTATTTCTAATTATGAAGAGGACCTTAAATTCTTGGAGGGAGACATCACGAAGACTACTATTAATGGTGTCCCGATGATTAATTTTTTTGAGAGGATTTAGAATAACCTATTAAGGAACATGACGACCACAGTGGTGGTGAAATTGCTGGGTTGAAATTTAGCATACTCCACCCTTCACAACCGGATCTTCAGTCTTTGGAAACCTTCACACTAATTCCATCTCATGGATATTGAGAACTATTATTTTCTTGTCAAATTCCAAAGGAAGGAAGACTATGAAATGGTTCTCATCCAGGGTCTCTAGATAGTCTTTGGACAATACCTCACGGTTCAACCGTGGTCTCCAAATTTCAATCCCCTTCAGCCTTTCCTAAATACTATAATGGCTTGGGTTTTTTTTTCTTGGGTTGTCAGGTGTTTTATACAAAAGACGAATGTTGAAAGAGATTAGCAGTTTAATTGGTAAGGTCGCTAAGTTTGATTTCAAAATGGACTGTGGGTCAATGAGGCATTTTGCCCAAATGGCAGTGTTTATCAATTTAGATAAGCCACTAGTCCCTCACATTTTGGTTAACAACATGGTACAATGAGTCGAATACGAATCGTTACCAGTGGTTTGCTTCTCCTGTGGACATTATGGCCACATGCGAGATCTCTGTCCCTACAATGAATCAGCGGCAGACGATGACAAGGTTAAAGTTACAACTAATATGGTCTTACCTGTGAAAGAGAAATCGGTGGAGTCTTCAGAATCATTGGGGCCTTGGATGCTCGTAGAGCATAAATCTCTCTATAATTCAAGAGCAAATAGAAGTCTGTCTGTAAATATCCCGATTAAAGAGGGGGTTGGATCTCAATTTACTACCCTTTTGTCTTTAAGGGAAGATAAAGCCATGAATGAAGGTATGATTGCAGATTTGTTGGGTGTAAAATTCAAGAAAGGAGAGTTTCTAAAAAATAGGGAAAGGGATACTGTTATAGGGATTCTACTTAAAACTAGGAAGTCGACTGATCAGGGGAAGCCTTCCTCAAGCAAAAAGAAAAATTCAATTGTTAATGAACCTGGGCTCAATGGAGTGGGCGATAAGGAAAAGAGCAACGGGCCTGGGCTAGCAGTTAGTGGAAACCAACTAAAGGCCATCAACGAACAAATATGTATGAATTCTAACCTAATTGGAATTAATTTTAATTCTATTTTTTAAAACTCACATCAATAGATGCAAGTTAATGCAGTGGTAGGCTTAACCCCAATGAAAAATTCCATAGAATTAAAGTGAAGGGAACAATTCTTGTAACTCCTTCAAATTCATCTAGGGTAGATGCTTCAATTACCAATCTAGACGCGAGGGAGGTTGTGACCCATTCAGGCATTAGTACACATCTAAATCCAACACTTAAGGGTACGGCAGAGTCGTTGGTTAATATTAACTCTAATGTTCTTGATCCTGGAAAGCATTCAATTGTAACATTCAAGGAAAATGACATTCCCAAATCTTTTAAGCCAATGACAAATGGTATTTTGGTTGATGGTGGTAACTTTCCTTTAGACTCTATAGGGCGGGTCTCGGGGGGTAAAGGCATTTTTAACCGAGATGGCAATCAATTAACAAAATTATTTGGGATCGTAGAGGCCGTTTTAAAAATTTTCATAATGCAAGGGTCTTTCAGATTCAATGAGCTCTATGGTGAAGCTTATCAGTTCCTAAATCGAAAATAATCCAAATATGGAGGCAAAGAACTGTGATGAGAGACATAGAGCTGACTCCTGATCAACATGGTTGAAAAATGTATGTTTTATTTTTCCTTTATTCTAATAAATTTAACCATATTTTCCTGGAATTGTCAGGGATGTGCTAGTAGCAACTTTCCATGTATTTTCTCTAAGTATAATAGGGAATTCAAGCCTGATATTGTGGGTCTTTTTGAAATGAGAGTAAGTGGTGTTAAAGCTAATATCTAGACTTAGATTTCAATTTTCTCATCGCGTGGAGGCTATTAGTTTCTCTTGGGGTATTTGGGTTGGATAGAATGAGTCGATATGTGTTGAGATTATCCGGAACCATCCCCAATTTGTATTAATCCAGGTTTCTAATAGTGCTTTTCATTGGCATGTTTTTATTTCTTTCGTATATGGAAGTCCTGATAGTAAAAAACGAAGGCACATTTGGGATGAACTGAAGAAAACCATCCTAAGCATTGAGTCTCCTTGGATGGCAATAGGAGATTTTAATGCTATTCTTCCACCTAGTGAAAAGAAAGGTGGTTGTAACAATGAGAGAAGATGTTCCTTTTTTTTGGGATTTTATGGACTCGGTAGAATTAAATGATTTGGGTTTCAGAGGCTCTCCCTTTATGTGGTACAAAGGTGGAGTCTTTGAGCGTTTCGATAGAGCTATGGGTAACGATATTTGGGTTGCTTCTTTTCCAAATTGTGCATGACCCATCTTTCAAGACTCAAATATGATCACAAACCTCTTTTATTATTTATTAGGCTTTCTTTTCGCACTCCTTAGGGATGGCCCTTGCGCTGTTCTAGTAGGTTGGATTGAACACCCAGACTTTGCCAAATTTGTTCAAGACAAGTGGAGTTTTAATGGTAGTTTGTTGTCTCACCTTCTCATTTTATAGATCATCTCAAAAGCTGGAACAGGGATGTTTATGGTTATACCGGGCTTCGTAAAAAAATATTAATTCAGAAACTCACCAGCATTCAAAAGGCTCAAGATCATTCTCACTCCGACTACTTATTATAGCTAGAAATAAAAATTCGAGAGGAATTGGATAACGTTCTTCTCCAACGGCGAGATGTTACTGGCTTATTTTAAGTGATTTGAATACTAGTTTTTTTTCATAGATACACTCTTTAGAGAAGGAAACAAAATTGGATCATGGCATTGAAGAAAGATATGGGAGAGTTGATCTTTAATGAGGAGGATTTACAACACGAGGTGCTTAGATTTTTTAAAAACTTTTATGGAAAGGATTTAGGACTGATGAGGAGTTTACCTTCTAGTTCGTTCCTACTCCTTAAGGAAGAAAAAATTCAGCTTGGAACAAACTGGTCTCTAATAAGGACATAAGATCTACTTTGCTTGATATCAGCCCTTTAAAAGCTCCGGGTAGCGACGATTTTCATGCCCTTTTCTTTTAGAGTCAATGAGACCATGTTGGTATGCCCTTTTCTTTTAGAGTCAATTAGACCGTGTTGGTGCTTTTGTCCCTCTCATTTCCATTCTTTTAGAGTTAATGAGACCGGGTAGCGACAGATCTTATGGAATGGAACTCCAACACAGAAGTTTCGACTAGTTAGAGGTGTACATCAAATATGTCTTTTATCTCCTTCTTTATTTATCTTGTGTATGAAATCGCTTAGACATATCATCCTCACTGACGTCAACTCTGAGCAATGGGTTCCTATTCGTCTTTCTCGCTCAAGTCCCTCTCATTCTCATCCTTTCTTTGTTGATGATTTGATTCAATTTGTTCAAGCAGAGAAGAGGCAAGCTAAGGTTCTAAAAGAAGTGTTGGGTAGTTTCGTGACTATTTTGGGCATTGGATTAATGCTGTCACATCCCAAAAAACCAGGTTAGTAGAAATTCAATTAATGAACCGAGAATGGTCACGTTTAAATTATTTTAGATGACCTTAGCACATTTGATAATAAATAAATATCAATTATAGTGATTGAGTAGTGGAAGAGCTATCCTTGATGATTTGAGTTCGAATCCCTTCCCTCCCGTTAATTTCTATTTGGTGCAAATTCATTTTAAACCCTTAGCAAAGGTCACCTCATGCTTTTAAATATTTTTATTAGTTAAGAGCTTAATTAGTTTCTTAAAGGTCCTATGTTCAATTCCTCAAACTGCCAAATTTTTATTTAATTATTTTGACAACTTTAGCTAGTGTGAACACTCTTTGCCATCCAACCTAGTTACCATGCATAGGAAAAGATTCTTTTCTTGTGTGTGAGTCAACCTTCCCTAATTAAGCCCCCTTTTCACTCCCATGACCCATTTTTTGCTCATTTGTCCCTTCAACATACCATTATCTTTACCCTTACCTTTTGTTATGTTCGTTGAGCCTGGACAAGATGAAAAACACCCTTTTATTCCATCTTTTCATTCTTTTCTTTTTCATTGCCATTCCCCTCCTTTGCTCCTCTCTTTTCTCCCCTCCTCTCCTTTTGCACCACCTTGAACCACCATTATTTTGATTTTGGCCTCCTTTCATCCACCGTTAGAAATCGCCTTAGCAAAACGTCTTTGAGTCTTGTTTTAAGTAAAACCAAAATTTAGTTGATATCGTTTAGCTTTAGAAAAAAACTCAAGTATTGAGAGTGTTTTAGGAAATTATTGTAATTCAATTAAAACATTGCAGTTGAAAAATTTCTATATCTAAAACTCATTTGTCGTTATGAAAACATTGATTAACATATATCTTGTAAAATATCAGTTTCGTGAGTAGATTGTGTCGTGTAATGGAAACTTAGTATTAGCTTTTTATTATTTTCTATAAAAATCTATAACATCCCTTACCCGTATTCGACGTTGGAACAGGGTACGAGGCATTATCGTACTTAAACACAAACAAACATTCAAAACTGAGACCTGAATTTCCACCTAAATTTAAAAATTTTTGCATACATTCATATCGTCCCTAATATGGGCCTGCGAGGCCCAAAACATACAATGGAAGTGGTTTGGGACTAAACCGAGAACTTTCAAAAATTTTTAAAACACTTAGAAATTTTTTCATCAAATCAGGGGTCACATGCCCGTGTGGCTTTGGGACACACTCGTGTTGGCAGGCCGTGTGCTCACACACGCCCGTGTCCCTAACCCATCTAACTCTCTGTTTATGATGTCATCAACATTTAAAAGTCACATGGCCAAGTCACAAGCCCGTGTGCTTAGGCCGTGTGGGTGATTTAATTTTCATAATTTTTCATAAAATAGGTGCAGACTTCACATGCCCACGTCCCTGGGCCGTGTCCTTCACACGGCTAAAACACATAGCCGAGACACACGGCCGTGTCTCTACCCGTGTGGCTAATTCGAAGCTAAAATTCGAGATGCAGGGGACATAGGGCCAGATCACACACCCACAGAGCTAGCCGTGTGTCACAGACGACCCAGACACACGCCCTTGTGTCTACCCTTGTGGGAAAAAATAAGGTTATTTACCAAGCCATTTTGCCACCCTTACTTGCACCAATCTACACAACAACAAGCAACACAAATCCAAGTATATACATACAACCAATTTAGCCACAACCAAGTCATCCACACATCAATTACATGTTATTTTCTATCACATACAACATCTCATACATATCATTTTAAACCATGCAAAATCCACATTCATGAAAGACATCTACATATTCATATATACTTAACCAATATTATCCAATTTCAATGGCCATTTACAAAATGAATCGTCAATAATTATAAGCCAACACATTTGGCCAAATCGAATATGACACATAACAAAAAGACCAAGTCCCTATACATGCCATAACTCAAAATAATGTAATCATAAGTACCCAAAATGATAATTTGATAGCGTGAATAGATCTTCGACCGTCTTCGATCCCTGAGTTGGCTTGGTAACACTACAAGACAAGGGAAAAAGAAAGGGGAGTAAGCTTTAAAGCTTAGTAAGTTCCTTTGCAAATAATAGGCATCAAACACACTTTAGCATGAATTTAACATAAAGTGAACTAACATAAATATCATTGTAAAATTTCATAATCAAACTTAACATAGATGTTATTAAAACCTTAACATCATAACTTACTCAATCATGCCACACCGAGGGTTCATCACATATCAAACTCATTAAGTATGGGTTTTATGTAAATACATGTACCCACTTGCAACTTACCATAATCTTTCACAACATACCATAGTCTTTCACAACTTAAACATTGCTGTTAAGTTTCTCGTTGAACCACTTGGAATACTAAAGGATACTCGGGATATCTCACACACATAGTACCATACCAATGCCATATCCCATATATGGTCTTACATGGGACCTCATATCGATGCCAATAACCCAACTATGGTCTTACATGAAGTCTCATGTCAATGCCATATCCCAGATATGGTCTTACACGTAATCTCAATTAACCCTAATGTCATGACAGTTGTATCCTAACTATTCCTAAGGTTCAACCAGGATTTTCTCGCTTGTCGAACTTTGTCGAATTCATTCAAAGAGAAAATCTCAAATCATACAATTATTACACAATTAAAGCATAAATAATAATGCATTATTTACATACGAACTTACCTCGGTACAAAAATAGTAGAAAATGATTTAATCGTCAAACACCTTATTCTTCCCTCAATTAAGGTCCGAACTTCGTTTTTCTTGATCTATAATAGAAAATTTAACTTGTTTAATATTCACATTACTTAAATCAGTCCAAACATCACATTATGTCAAAATTACCTTTTTTCCCTTAAAGTTTCACATTTTTACAAATTAGTCCATAGGCTCGTAAAATGAAATGTATTCAATTTCTTTGTTACCCAAGCCTAGCCGAACCATATACATGCTCATATCAGCCCAAATTTTTCATCAAATCAGATTTTTGCTACCCATTTTACATCTTTTTATAAATAGGTCCTTTTTATACATTTTCACTAAAAATCACTTAGTAAAGGTTGTTTATCACGCCTTAAACTTACAATATATTCCATCAAGAATCAAAATACATGCATGTCACACATGGATAAATTTGTAAACATGAACCCTACTTCAAAACAATGGTAGAAATAGAAAGATCGGGTGATAACAACTTCAAAAACGTAAAGAGCATTAAAAACGGGGCTAGGATGTACTTACAATCAAGCTTGAAAGTTGAAGAAAACCCTAGCTATGGTGTCTCCAAATTTTCGGCCAAGTGGTGGAGAAAATGGAAAAAAATTTGTTTTATTTCCCCTTTTTATTCTTTTATTTACCAAATAACCAAAATGCCCTTTTTGCCAAACTTTAAAACTTTATCTCACTATGTTCATTTTTGTCCACTAACTTAACAAATGGTCTAATTATCATATAAAGACCTCTAATTTAAAATCTCATAGCAATTGGACGCCTTTAACATGTAGAACTCAACTTTTGCACTTTTTACAATTTAGTCATTTTTACTAAATTGAGTGCTCAAACGTCAAAATTTTCAAACGAAATTTTCACAAAATAATTTTGTGAAATTGTGGACCATAAAAATCAAATAAAATTAAATTTTTCTACGTCAAATTTATGGTCCCGAAACCATTGTTCCGACTAGCCCTAAAATTGGATGTTACAAAATCCATCTTAAGTTGTTCATTTCGCAAGTCCTTTATATGATAGTTTTTAAAACATAAACCATGTAAAAAAATACGAATCCAAATTTTAAAATCCAAAAAAAAAAAACCAAAATCCAAATCTAAAGTAATAAAACAAATCTCAGAATATTAAATACCAATAAACATAAAGGTTTTTGAAAAATGATCGAAAATGCCTTCGTAGCCAAGCCCATTCTAACCTCACTTATCAGAAAAATTAAAATTTAAAGGTGTGAGCTTAAAAAGCCTAGTGTGGGTTACCGATAATAACAATAACATAATTTAACTCATAACAACATCAATTTAAGCAGACCATAACATGCTAAATATTCATTCACAAAATTAGATATGTCAAAATGCACAATGACGATATCAATGCAACGCTTTTTAGAAAACAATGTAGAATTTTAGAAAAAAGATCCTACCCAACTCCGCTATACACCATAAAGAGTTTTCCAGAACTCATCCATCCAATAACACACCAATAATGTTGACTAGCCACCAAATAGTACAGTTGAGTTGCCAGAAATAGAATAATGTGGTCAAACCACCAGATATTGTAGATTTACTACCAAACACAAAATATTGTGGACAAGCCACCAGATAATGCAAATTTACTGCTAGATACTTTCTCTGTACATATTTTCCCAACCCCATGCATGTGATATGGCATACAGAATAGATTTTCAGTCAGCATGCTTTACATGCGAATCAAAATATCAAAATATGGCATGCTTAACATGTGGAGGAAGATTCTACACTAAAATGCACAAGATAACGAAGATTCTACACTAAAATGCACAAAATAATGAGTTAGAAAGATAAGATAAGATAATAAGTGATCTTTTAATAAATAATAATCAAAATTGAGAGAAGAGATGCGTTTCGAAAAAAAGAAAAGCAAAGAAGAAAAATGGAGAATTTTGGTGGTGGCTGACGGCGGTGCGGCGGTGAATGAGAGGTAATGGTGTGGTGGACGTACGACGACCTTGCGTGGTGGTGGAGTGGAGGAGAAATAAGGAAAAAAGAGACTTCTAAGGTGGTAAAAAGGAAGAAAATGAGATAAAATGGAGGAGCAAAGTTGTGGTACGGCTAAATGAGAGGAGGTGAGAAAAAAAGAGAAAATAAAAATGAAATGGGGAATGTCTGGGTTCAATGGTCGGCCAAGGTAAGGTAAAGGAGAGGTTTTGGCAAGTTGAGGGACAATGGCACCAAAAATGGATCATAGGAGTGAAAATGAGAGAACTTTAGGAAGTTTGATCGTGTAATCAAGGAAAGAATCTTCCCTTGAATGGCAATATGTGTTGGATGACAAGAGTGTTTACACTAGCTCAAAATTGCCAACAAAATTTAATTAAAAGATATGCTTTTAGGGTCTTAAACTTGGAACATTATGGAAACAACTAACACACCTAACCAATAGATTATTAATTCCCTTATGACATAAACTAGCACACATAAATAAATAAAATCTAAGGCGTGACAGCTTTACCCTCATTGAAATGAATTTCATCCTTGAAATTTTCTTGATTTGAAAAACTGAAGGTAATGACGATGCATCGATTCTTCAGGTTCCCAAGCAGCTTTGCTAGCACCATGATTCCGCCATAGGAATTTCACAAGAGGAATCTACTTCTTCCTTAATTTCTTAACCTCATGGTCCAAAATCTGTACCGGCTCTTCTTCGTAAGTTAAATCAGGTCTCACCTTGACCTCATCAATCGAAATCACGTCAGATGGATTAGAACAATATCTCTTCAACATAGAAACATGAAAGACATCATGGATGCGGTCCAATTCCAGAGGTAACTCTAACTAGTAAGCCACTGGTCCAACCTTCTCAAAAATGCTATATGGTCCAATGAACCTCGGGCTCAACTTGCCCTTATGTTCAAACATCAATACCTTCTTCCATGATGAAACCTTCTGGAAGACTTAATCCTCAACACTAAACTTAATAGCTCTCTATCTCAAGTTGGCGTAAGACTTTTGTTGATCAGATGCTGCTCTTAATCTTGAATCAGCTTTACCACAGCCTCAGTTTCTTGCACCAAATTTGGACCGAATACCTTATTTTCCCTCAATTCTATCCAACATAGAGGTATACGACATTTACAACTATACAGTTCTTCATAAGGAGCCATTTTGATGCTCAACTAAAAACTATTATTGTACGCAAACTCAGCCAATGACAAGTGTTTCTCCCAATTGCCACTAAAGGTAATCACACAACCCCTTAATATGTCTTTCAAACTCTGTATAACCTGCTTCAGTTGCCTATTAGCCTGTGGGTGAAAAGATGTACTAAAGTTCAATCGAGTCCTCAAAGCCTTGTGCAACCTTTTCAAAAATTAAGATGTAAACCAGGGTCCCAATTGGAAATAATGGACAATGGTATGCCATGAAGTCTTAATATCTAAAATGTACAACCTCGCCAACCTATGTAGAGAATAGTCAGTACGGACAGGAAGAATAGGCTGACTTGGTCAACCAATCTACTATACCTAGACTAAATCTTTCTTAGTAGACGTCAAATGCAACCTACTAACAAAATTCATATTCACACGCTCCCATTTCCATTGAAGGGTTTGAATAGGCTATAACAAATCCAAAAGAAATTGATGCTTAGCCTTAGCTTGCTGGTACGTCAAACACTTACTCACATACTCGGTCACATCCTGCTTAAGCCTTGGCTACCAATACAACTCTCTCAAGTCTTAGTTCATCTTATTCCCTCCAGCATGCATAGCATATGGGCTACTATGCGCTTCCTGAAGTATAGATTGTTTCAACTCTCGATCATTGGGCACACAGTATCTCCCACAAAAGCACAGAACTTCAATAGAATTAAGGATAAATTTGGCAGTCCTACCATCATCAACCTGTTTAAAATGAGGTGTAAGAGACTCATTAGCATATTGCTTCGATCGAATCTCATCCACTAAGGTAGGCCTCACTTCCAATTTCGCAAGTAAACCTTTATCATCAATCAAACTCAAATTTGCTCAAATCGGTCATTGACTTCCTATGTAGTGCATCGATAACAGCATTTGCCTTTCTCGGATGATACCCAATGGTACAATCGTAGTTCCTTGGTAGTTCTATACCTCATTTGTCTCAAGTTCAACTCCTTTTGGGTATGGAGATACTTAAGATTCTTATGAACCGTGTAAATAATACACTTCTTACCATAAAGGTAGTGCCTCCAAATCCTGAGGGCAAAAACTACAGCAGCAAGTTCGAGATCATGGGTTGGATAGTTACACTCATGAGGCTTAAGTTGTCTTGAGGCGTAAGCCACAACCTTATTGTCTTACACCAAAACACATCCAAGACCGGTATGAGATGCATCGCTAGACACCACATAATCCTTCCTAGACTTTGGCTAAATCAGAGCAGGCGCTTGAGTCAATACGGACTAAAACTTATCAAAAATTACTTGCCACTCTTAAGTCCACTTAAAAGGCGCGCTTTTCCTCAACAGCTTGCTCAACGAAGTTGCAATCAATAAAAACTCTTCCAAAAACCTTCTATAATAACCGACTAAACCTAAGAAACTTTGAATCTCACTGACATTCTTAGATTGTTTCGAGTCCAAGATTGCCTTTATTTTCTTTAGGTCCACACGAATACCTCAACCGATACCACGTGTCTAAAAAACATCACTTCGTGTAGCCAAAACTCGCACTCACTCAGTTTGGCATACAATTGTTTCTGAACACTGCCGGAGCGTTTGTGAACTAAAGGGTATCACAAGGAACTTGTAGTGGCCATACTGAGTCCTAAAAGTGGTCTTAGTAATGGCTGTCTCTTTCACTTTCAACTGATAGTAACTGAACCTCAAGTCAATCTTGGAGAACGCTTTCGCACCCCTAAACTGATCAAATAGGTTATCGATCCTTGGTAAAAGGTATCGATTCTTTACGGTCAACTTGTTCAGTTGCCAATAATCGATGCATAATATCATGGACTCATCCTTCTTCTTAACAAAAAAGAAATTGGAGCTCCCCGTAGCGACACATTTGGTCAAATAAACCCTCGGTCTAGATGTTCTTATAGTTCCATGTAACACCCTTGACCCGTATCCATCGCCGGAAAAGGGTTACGGAGCATTCCTAGAGATTACATATCAAATAAATAGACATTTCATATAATATAACATTCATTTCAGAAACTAATCAAAATCAAACATATTGTCTCTTATATGAGCCCTCGAGGCCCAAATTACGTTTTAAAAACAAGTCGGGACTAAATCGGGTATTAAAAGAATTTTTCAGAAAACATTAAAATTTTCAAAGCTGCAGGGGACACACATCCGTGTGGCCAGGCCGTGTGTCCCACACGGTTAGGAGACACATCCGTGTCTCAGGCCGTGTGGACATTCGAAATAGGGACTCACGACCGTGTCCCAACCCGTGTCCGTGCCCGTATAACTCTCCGACTTGGGCTACACGACAAAGGCACAAGCCCGTGTACTAGGCCGTGTATGCATATTGACTTGTGCAATTTAAATTATACAGGGGATAAACGGCCGTGTCACTTGGCTGTGTGTCACACACGGTTGAGACACGTTCATGTCTCTGCCCATGTGAACAAAAATAGGCCAAATTCTAAGCCACATTTTTTACCCAAATTGATACCAACCTAGCCTAAAAAATTTACACATCAATAAGCCAGAACAAGGCATTCAACACAAGCTAAAATAAAGCCTTATACATGTAATACTACCATATACAACCAATACACTCATAAGCACCTCTAATGATAACTTAAAAATAAGTCCACTAATATCCAAACTTACCTATTTTATTTAACTAACTAAGTACAGAAACTCGTAAGAACTAAATAGAAACTCATAAGATTTGAACAGAAAGTAAAACACGAGAGTTCGCAACAAATGCTAAACCTCGATTTACTTGGGAAAAATGTCGTTTTCTCCTTCCAATACCATCAAACACCAAAATACAAATGTACTCAAGTCTTGCATTCCATTCAAACCGAAATCCAATTCAATATTATAATTCCAACAATAATTCAATTCCAACAATAGAATAAATAAATAATACCATTCATCAATTTGTACAAAATATTAAATTTTAACCATACGAACTTACCTGGATTGAATTGTAATAATTGTAGAAGTTTAGGGACAATTTCGCTATTTTTTTATTTTTCACGAGTATCTACAGGATCTTAATCTAAAATATAAAATTATTGACTTATTAGCATATATTCCATTTCCAATTCATTTTACAATTAATACCCTTTTATTTTTTAAATTTACACAATTACCCCCAACTTTTACAATTTTTGCAATTTAATTCCTTAATTAGTTAATCTATCAAATTAACTAATTTTCTCTATCAATAATCTATCCAAATATTACAGCCCCTAATAAATCCAAAATTTACTATCAAACCCTAATATTTTCACCTTTTCACAATTTAATCCTAAAATCAATATTTAACAAAATCACTTTATAAAATCATCATACAACAAAATCAAGGCTCTAAATCCATGTTATTTATCAAAAACATCCAATATTCATCAATAGAAACTTCTAAAACATAAAATCAAAAACTAAGGTAAGGTTTAGTTGGACCTAACTATAACAATCTCAAAAACATAAAAATGACAATAAACGGGTAAAAATTGAACTCACATGAAGCCAAAATATGAACAACCGACTTAAACTCTTTCTCCTATGGCTGTTTTGGCTTGATTTGAAAAGGAATTGTCTAGAAAACAATCCAAATTGAATTTTTTTTATTTTTAAGTTAACGAAAATTATAATTTTGCCATTGAATGGCTTTATTTTATTATTTTTTTCTCTTATGCCGCCTCATCCATTTAATTTAGGTTTATTTATTTCTTAAGTCCTTCCCTGTTTATTAATTAAACCATTTAATCACTTAATTCTTATACTTAGCAAGTTTTGCACCTTTTTCAATTTAGTCCTTTTTAATTAATTAGCTATCGAAACGTTAAAATTTTTCAACAAAACTTTAATACTACCTTAATGACACTCCGTAAATATTTATAAAAATATTTACAGCTCATTTTATAGAAACGAGGTCTCGAGACCTCACTTTCTAAAACCACTTGACCTAATAAATCATTATAAAACACAAATTACCAATTCAAAGACCATTTTTTTAGAAACCATATTTAATTCGTAAATATTAGATAATAATATTTACGAACTTACTCACCAAATTTGGTGGCCTCGAAACCATTGCTTCCGACACCACTAAAAAATTGGGTTGTTACAACTCTCCATTCTTAGGAAATTTCGTCCTCGAAAATTGTTACCTTAAAATAAATTTTGATATTGTAATCTCATTGATTCTTCAGTTTCCAAAGTAGCTTCTTTTGCACCATGTCGATGCCACAAGACTTTTACTAATGGTACTTATTTATTCCATAGTTGTTTAACTTTTCAGGCTAAGATTCTCATCGGTTCTTTCGAATAAGTCAAATGTGTCTGTAGCTCAATCTCATTATGAGTAATCACATTTGAACGATTAGATATGTACTGTCTCGGCATCGATACGTGGAAAACATTATGGATTTTCTCAAGTTCAGGAGGCAAAGCTAATCTATAAGCTACAGGCCCAATTCTTTCAACAATTTCATACGGTCTGATAAATCTCAGACTCAACTTTCCCTTCCTACCAAACCGTAACACTTTCTTCCACGAAGAGACTTTTAAGAATACCCGATCACCAACTTTTCTTTTCAGATCCGCATACAATTTCTGACGATCAGATACAGTTTTCAAACTATCTCAAATTATCCAAACTTTATCCTCAATTTCTCGGATCAAATCAACTCCTACCATTTTGGATTCACTCAACTCAGACCAATACAACAGCATTTTACATTTTCTCCCGTAGAGAACTTCAAATGGTGTCATTTTTATACTGGATTGATAATTGTTATTGTATGCAAATTCAGTTAACGGTAGATACTTTTCCCAACTACCTTCAAATTCGAGTATATAACTTCTCAAAATATCTTTTAAAATATGAATCACTCGTTCTAATTGCCCGTCAGTTTCAGGATGAAATGTTGAGCTGAAATTAAGCTTAGTGCCTAGAGCCTCATGAAGTTTCCTCCAAAATCTCGAATCTCGATCTGAAATAATGGATGTTGGAACTTTGTGTAATCTCACAATCTTAGATATATATAGTTCCGCTAATTTTTCAAGTGTAACGTCTGTCTGATTGAAATAAAATGTGTCGATTTAGTCAATCTGTCAACAATCACCCAAATTGAATCTTTCTTTCTTGGAGTTACAGGTAAACCTGATACGAAATCCATTATCACTCGCTCCTATTTCTATTTAGGAATCATAACAAGTTGTAGTAAACTTGTTGGTTCCTGATGTTCTGCTTTCACTTGCTGACAAATCAAACATTTAACTACAAGTTCACAAATTTCCCGTTTCATACCCGACCACTAGTACATCTGTTTCAAATCACAATAGATCTTTGTGTTGCCCGAAAGAATAGAGTACGTGCTATTGTGAGCTTTAGAAAGAATATCATTTTTCAAATCTAAATTATTTGGAACACAAATTCTATTGCGATAATGCAATATACCATTATCATCAACAATGTACTCTAAACTCAAATTATTCTAAACCATCCATCGTTTCAACACCAACTTCAAATCGTCATCTTGCAATTCTCAAATTCATTGTAGAAACATGGGGTTTCATTTTCAATTCCGCTAATACAAAACCATCTTCATTAGGAGTTAAATGAGCATTCAACGCTCGAAGTGCAAAAAATGACGACTTTCGACTAAGTGCATCCGCAACTACATTGGCCTTTCCCAGATGGTAATCAATAACTAGATCGTAATCTTTCAGTAATTCTAACCCCCATCTCTGTCTCAAATTCAATTCTTTCTAAGTCATCAAATACTTTAATTTTTTTTATCTGTAAACACGTGATATATCTTGCCGTATAAATAATGTCTCTAAATCTTCAAAGCGAATACAATTGTGGCCAACTCGAAATCATGTGTAGGATAATTTTTCTAATGCGACTTTAATTGTCGAGAAGCATAGGTTACTACCTTTCCTGACTACATTAGTAGACAACCCAAACCATTGAGGGATGCATCACTATAAACAACATACACGACTCCAGATTCAGGCTGAGTTAAGACTAGGGCTTCCGTCAACATTTTCTTCAACTGATCAAAACGCTGTTGGCACTTATCGGACCAAACAAACTCAACATTTTTCTGTAATAATTTGGTCATCGGCGAAGCAACAATCGAATTTTTTTTAACAAAACGTCGATAGTAACCTGCTAGACCCAGAAAACTTTGCACTTTTGAGACAATTTTCAGAGTTTTCCAATTTATCACAGTGGAAACTTTACTCGGATCGACTCTAATCCACCAGCTTATACTATGTGACCTAAAACTCGAACCTCACGAAGCCAAAATTCACATTTACTAAATTTTGCATACAACTACTTTTCTCTGAAAGTTTGTAGTACGATCCTCAGATGTTGTGCATGCTTAGATTATGTCTTGGAATAGATCAATATATCATCTATAAACACAACAACAAATTTATCCAAATGAGGTTGAAAAATCCGATTCATTAAATCCACAAAAGTAGCAGGGGTATTAGTTAAACCAAATGGCAATACCAGAAACTCGTAATGACCATAATGAGTTCTAAAAGTAGTCTTTGGCACATCACAGTCTTTAACCTTCAATTGATAATACCCGAATATGAGATTTATCTTCGAGAACACTGCAACACCTTTCAATTGATCAAACAAATTGTCAATATGTGGCAAAGGGTATTTATTTTTAATTGTAACTCTGTTCAACTGTCTGTAGTCTGTACATAATCTCAAAGAACCGTTTTTCTTTTGCACAAACAAAATAGGTGCACCCCAAGGAGACATGCTCGGTCTAATAAACCCTCGGTCCAATAACTCTTGCAACTATGCTTTCAATTCTTTTAGTTTAGCTGGTGCCATATGATATGGTGATGTTGATGTCAGAGTAGCTCTAAGAATCAAATAAATCACGAACTCAACTTCACGATCAGGAGGTGAACCTGACAACTCTTCAGGAAATACATCAACGAACTCACTAACAACCGGTGACTGATCTAGCTTTTATTCTGAATCTCGGGTATCAAGGATATATGCTAAAAATGTTTCATTACCTTTTCATATCAATCTTTGAGTAGAAAATGCCAAAATAATTCTAACATCTTTCGGATTCTCAGACTCAACTGAAATCATATCTCCTGTCTGACATTTCAAATTGATCCGTTTCTGTCTACAGTTTAGCACAACATCATGCAAAGATAACCAATCTATGCCCAGGATTACATCAAATTCCTGAAAGGGTAACAACATCAAATCAGCAGGAAATTCATAACCCCTAACTTTCAGTGGACAATTACGACAGACTAAATTAACTATCACACTTTGACCTAGTGGATTAGTAACTTGAATATCATAATCAATAGACTCAACAAGTAACTTCTTTTTCGTTACTAATGCAGTGCAAATATAAGAATGAGTTTACCCAGGGTCAATCAATACATACACAGTAACGTCAAAGAGATAAAATGTACTAGTGATCACATCTGAAACAGTAGCTTTCTCTCTAACTTGAATGGCGTAAGTACGAGCAGGTGCTTTAGCCTCTGACCAGACAACAGTTTCTTTCATTCCCGAACGAGTAGTCTTTGTGACACTATTCTAGCCCGAACATCTACTTTTCTATAATAGGTTGTTTCTTCCTCTTTTGGTAATTTAGGACAATTACGAATAAAATGGCAAGTTGATCCACATCTTTAATAGGCTCCCATTTTACCTCTACACTCACCGAAGTGATATTTCTCGCAATATATACATTTGGGCTTCGAAGTATTTTGTACACTACCCATTCTATCAGTCAGTCTAGTAGATACTTTGAAATCACGTTGAATTGTTTTATTTCTATTCGAACGTTTAGGCACTGAGGTAGCTTGGCTAAAATCATCTTTAGTCTTTTTTGCCAGTGATACCGAAAATGACTTGGATGAACCTCTCTTGTGAAATTCTCGATTTCGCCTATCCCGTTGTATCTTACGATTGTACACTTCTTCCATTTTTGTGCACGATCAGACTGGACAACAAATTCTCATATTTTATTACCTCCGATCATTGTTCGAATTTCATCATTCAGACCATCTTCAAATCGGATACATATTTCTTTTTCAGCAGGCACAATTTCTCGAGCATATTTATTGATATATACAAATTCTCCCTCATATTCAACTACTAATCTATTTCCTTGACGTAACTCAAGAAATTCTCTCTTTTTTTTGTCCAAATACCTTTTTTCGACATATTTCTTTTTAAACTCAGTCTGGAAAAATTCCTAGGAAATTTTCTCCTTTGGTACCACAGCTACTATTGTCGACCACCAACTATATACTTCTACTTTTAATAATGAAACAACACATCTAAGAAAATCATCAAGAGAGCAAGCCATTTCTTCAAAAACGCTTATTATATTTTAAAGCCAATACTCAACTTTACCCGAATCATCCTCTCATCTACCCCGAAATTCTTCAGCACCAAACTTTCTAAGTTTCTCAATCGGAGTACGTTTTTTAGATTCAATCGGAGTAAGGGGTGAAGGTTGCTGAGCTGGATTTCTTTCTTACATAAACTCACTGAAGCACTGGTTCATATACTCAAAGAACATATTTTTAAGTTCGCGTTCTTGAACTGAAGAGATTGAGACACTACTACTCATCCCATGTTCAGAAGTCGGTACTTTACTGTTAACCTCATCATTGTTAGCAAGTTCAGATCTATCTAACATCTTTACAATCTATAAGAAAACAAAGGTTAGATCGGATCATACACATCCCACTATCACAGATTTATATGGAATGTAGTTATAGACATTTCACATGCTACATTCAATACAAGAATCGACTAAATTGTAACTCTGATACCAATAAATGTAATACCTTTAACCTGTATCCATCGCCAGAACAGGGTTACGGAGCATTACTAGAGCTTACAAATTAAATAAACAGACATTTCATATAATATAACATTCATGTAAGAAACTAATCAAAATCAAACATATTGTCCCTTATATGAGCCCTCGATGCCCAAATTACGTGTTAAAAACAAGTCAGGACTAAATCAGGCACTTAAAATTTTTTTAGAAAACATTAAAATTTTCAAAGTTGCAGGGGACACACGGTTGTGTGGCTAGGCCGTGTGTCTCACACGGTCAAAAGACATGCCCGTGTCTCAGGTCGTGTAGGCATTCGAATTAAGGATGCATTGCCGTGTCCCAGCCTGTGTCTGTGCCCATATAACTTTCTGACTTGGGCCACACGGCCAAGCCACACGCCCGTGTGCTAGGCCGTGTATGCATACTGACCTGTGCAATTTAAATGACACAGGGGACACACGGCTGTGTCACTTGGCCATGTGTCACACGGTTGAGACACACTGCCATGTAGATGAAAAAAGGTAATTTTCTAAGCCACATTTCTCACCCAAATTGATACCAACCTAGCCTCAACAATTTACACATCAATAAGCGATAACAAGACATTCAACACAAGCTAAAATCAAGCCTTATACATGTAATACTACCATATACAACAAATGTACTCCTAATTACCTCTAATGACAACTTAAAAATTAGTCCACCAATATCCAAACTTACCTATTCAGTTTACCTAACTAAGTTACCAAAGTTCATTTTAACTCAATTATATATATCACTTATACTAACATCACACTCATACTTTAAATTCATATTAATATGTATGTTGGTTATATGAACAATATATTATTCATAACATTTACGTAAGCTAAATTTTGTCCAAAATCGAACAAAAGCCTATACATGCCATATAAATCGTATTTATTGTTTCAAAAACTACCGAGATAAACTAGATAGTGTGACTTGAGTGCTGATCCGATCGTCCAACCTTCTAAAAATCTACCAAGACATTAAACAATACAAATAAGCTCAATGAAGCTTAGTAAGTTCGAGGGTTTAAACAAAAATCTTACCGAACCTACTATAATAAGTCAAATAAATAAAATCATTCATGTCAATTCCCTATCATTCACTGACAATTTCCTATCATTCATAACTTCTATTAATAAATACATCCATTTTCAAATCAATATAAAATGAATAACATGTCTTTCAAATTCATTAAATAAATCACCTTACTGAAATTTTTCCATTCGAAAAACGACTTATGGATAAAAGTACATCGTTAACAGAAGCTCACAAGAGCTAGTCTTCCTAAATACACCAACAGAAGCTCGTAAGAGCTGAACAGAAGCTCATAAGAGTTGAACAGAAGCTTGAAAGTTGAACAGAAGCTCGAAAGCTTAACAAAAACTCATAAGAGTTAAAGCTAAACAGAAAGTAAAATATGAGAGTTCGCAACAAATGCTGAACCCTAGTTTACTTGGGAAAAATGTCGTTGTCTCCTTCCAATACCATCATACACCAAAATATAAATGTACTCAAATCCCGCGTTCCTTTCAAATCGAAATCCAATTCAATATTATAATTCCAATAATAGAATAAATAAATAATATCATTCATCAATTTATACAAAATTTTAAATTTTAACCGTACGAACTTACCTAGATTGAATTGTAATAATTGCAGAAGTTTAGGGACTATTCCGTTATTTTTTTCCTTTTTCACGAGTATCTACGGGATCTTGATCTAAAATATAAAATTAATCACTTATTAACATATATTCCAATCCCAATTCATTTTACAATTAATACCCTTTCATTTTTCAAATTCACATAGTTACCCCAAACTTTTACAATTTTTACATTTTAATTCCTTAATTAGTTAATCTATCAAATTAACTAATTTTCTCAATCAATAATATATCCAAATATTCTAGGCTTTCATACAGCCCCTAATAAACCAAAAATTCACTATCAAACCCTAATATTTTAATATTTTCAATATTTAATCCTAAAATCAATATTTAACAAAATCACTTTATAAAATCATCATACAACAAAATCAAGGCTCTAAATACATGTTATTCATAAAAAACATCCAATATTCCTCAATGGCTACTTTCAATTTTTTTTTAATAAAATAAAAAACTAAGGTAAAGTTTAGTTAGACCTAATTGTAACAATCTCAAAAACATAAAAATTACAATAAACGGGTAAGAATTGAACTCACATGAAGCCAGAATACGAAAAACCAGCTTAAACTCACATGAAGCCAAAATACGAAGAACCAACTTAAACTCTTTCTCCTATGGATATTTTGGCCGAATTTGAAGAGGAATTGTCTAGAAAACTGTCCAAATTCAATTTGTTTTATTTTTAATTTAACCAAAATTACAATTTTACCATTAAATGGACACCGCTTGTGCACTTTATTAACAGAAATAGATTGTCCTAAGGGACTAAGGACAACTACATTACTAACAATATTCTCTACTTCAATACCCAGTTTATCAACCATTAAACATGAAACATATGAATAGATTGATCCAATGTCAATCAAAGCAAAATATGGTACGGTATTAACTGTAAATGATATCAGTGGCATCATGGTCTTCTCTACATCTAGCTACGTACACCAATGTAAGCTGCTTGGCATCATCTCGGTCAACACCCTGACCGTGGGCTTTCTGCTTCTACCCTACATTACCACATCTATTCGTATCTTGAGCTCTTAGAGGCTGCTATCCCACTCTCTGATTCTGAACACAATTCTGATCTGATGCTTGTATCTGCTCGTTACGAAGTGGACAATCCTTGATCTTGTGCTTTAAAGATCCATATCTTAGGTATGTGCCCAAACTCCTCTAGCTTTCTCCTGGATGCCTCTTACCACAAGTGGCACAATATTAGGCTCTCCCTCGATCAGCAATAGTAACATTTTTCCTAGGTCGATCGTCTCAAGCTCACTTATTAGGTCGTGGAGCCTAAACAGTAGGACTAACATCTCCCTTTGCAGGGACTCTAGCTCTATCCCTCAATTCATGTTCCAAACGCTTCACTTCCTCCACCATTTTGGTTTTCTCCACTAACACATTGAAACCCTTTGGCCACTTGCATCATTAACTCATATGTTAACCCATTCTCAAATTTATCACACTTATCTTGCTCAGTCACAACCATCCCTTGGGTGTAGTGACTTAACCGTAGAAATTTGGCATCATACTCGGCCACAGATCTATCCTTTTGCTTGAGCTCAATGAACTCCAATCGATGGGCTTCAACGTATCGCTTACCCATATACTTATTCTAGGAAGCCTTCAAAAAATACTCACAATTCTGTCTCTCAGCCTAGGTACCCCTTGTAACAGCTTGCCACTAGCGGTAAGCTTCATCCCTCAGTAGCGAATCCGTACCTTTCAGTTTCTGCTAAGGGGTACACTCCATGTTGTCCAAAATCCTTTCTATAACATCTAGCCAATACTCTACCACGATAGGGGTCGGCCCAACAACACCCTTGAATAACTTGACTTTGTTAGTTTGGAGCATCTCAATAATGGTCTCGCGATTTCTAGATCCACTTTGGGTCCCAGCAACAAGCTGTAGCACCCTAAGCATGGCCTATGACACAGCATCGTCAGTAGGCACCTGATGTTCCTCCTCCATAGTTTGCATGTTCTCGACCTGATTAGCCATTGGCTGGGGTTCGGTTACGGGCTCAGGTGTGCATACTCGGGACACAGACGAATCTATTTGGGTCCCTAGACTCGGCTCTCCACAAACTCTCATATCCGTAGTACGAACGCCTTGAGTACTCATATTTTTGTTATCGAATTCTTAAGTTTTATGTAGTTTTATTTGACAATTAGAAATGAGCTTTAATTACCAATCCAGAATGTTCGAGTTCTAAAGTTTCATCATTAGAGTATCAGTATCTATAGTTTTCAGAGTCTAGAGTTTCAAGGTGTAGTTTTTAGAATCTATGGTTTCAGAATCTACAGTATACTACAGTCTCATATCAAAACTTATGACTAATTTAGTATTGCTTTTGAAAAGTGCTTTTGAAAAATGCTCTGGAAAAGTGCTTTTGAAAAGTGTTTTTGTGAAGTTTGGTTTAGAATTTAAGTGTTTAGTATTACTGTCAAACAGTGCTTTTGAGAAATAAAAGGTACATTTTAGACATGGTATTATATAGTAACAAATATATATTTAAATAATGTTCAACTTAGTTAATATTATGATATTTTAGCAAGAATATAAAAAATAATTTATTATAACTTATTGTTAATATTTTAATATATAATATTAATTTTAAATATTTTTAAGTAATTAATATTAATTATTTATTAAATTTAATTAGAATATATAAACAATATTTTAAATATTTAAATATAATCATTAAATATTTGTAATTAGATATTAACACATTTGTATTATTTTATCTTAAAATGTTATTTGAATATATAACCCATATTAGATATTAACATAACATAGAAAACATAAACCTAACAAATTAAAATATTACATGCATTTGGATTAAAGTTTCAAAAAGGGGTAATATTTATATACCAAATATAAATGCTAAAAATTTTACATTAGCATTTACAATTTAAAGTAAATTCATTAAACTAGAAGCTATAGCATCTCTTGTTAATTCCATTTCAAAATCACTTGAATTTTTTGATTCACAACCACCATTGTAACACCCCTCACCCGTATCCAACGACGGGACAGGGCTCGAGGTGTTACCGGACTTAAACGTTCACAAACATACAAAATCGGGTCACCAAATTTTGCCCAAAATTAAAACTTTTCAAACACATGCATATCGTCCCTTATACAGGCCTTCGAGACCTAAAACATATATTGTGGCGGTTCGGGACAAAACCGAAAACATTCGATAAACTTTGGGCAACTTAACAATTTTCTAGCTTTGGAGAGTCACACGCCCGTGTAGCTTAGGGTCGTGTGGTCACACATGCCCGTGTGGCTTGGGACACGCCCGTGTCCTCAGCCTGTGTAACTCTCTGTTTATGACATCAGCAACCGTTTAAGAGCACACGGTCAAGGCACACGCCCGTGGCCAGAGGCCGTGTCCTCCACACGGCTGTGTCTTTACCCGTGTGGTCAAGACTTAGACTAATTTACAAGCCTTTTTGTCATCTTTACATGCACACACATACACGATTTCAATGACATTCATCATTAGCTCGTTATTATGCATTAGTTCCACCTACTCATGTTAAACTAGTCTAGCTACATCACAAAACATTAACACATATCATGGATAAATAGGCTTGCAAGTCAAAATCATTATAAGCCACATCACATGGCTATAATCAACAAGTAAATATAAGCCAATACCTTTGGCTAATCACAACAATAATCATCATATAAAAACTGAGTCCCTATACATGCCACTCACAAGAAAACATTTAACATACACATGCCAATACTTCAAGGATAATGGCTCGATAGTGTGATGCTGCCTCCGACGATCTCTAACCCCGAGCTGACCTGACAAAACTAAAAGAAATGGAAGGAGGGAGTAAGTTTTACGCTTAGTAAGCTTGCATGAAAATAATAAGTAATGCGATAACATGCTATTTTCATATTCTTTCTATTTATTCAAATTCCAGCTAAGTTATTTTCCTGAGTTATAGTCATTAAATTATTTATATCCAGAGCTATGGAACTTCAAATTAAGATCCGTTAATTTTCCCAAAAACTAGACTCATATCCCCTCTTACCATAAAAGTTTCAGAATTTTTTCTCTAGCCAATAAGTACAGTTTATTCTTTAAACTCTCCTCTATTTTGCTGTCTGACCGCTTCAACCTCTATCTACTAAAAATCAAATATCTCATAGTACGAGACTTGGATAATGTTCCCATATCTTTCTCTTGAAAATAGACTCATTAAGGATTTCAGTATATGAATTTTAACTCATAATTATTTTTTTACAATTTCTAATGATTTTCCAAAGCTGAGACAGGGGAGTTGAGAATCACTCCGACTCTGTCTCACAATAATTCATATATCTCATAATACAAAATCCTTTGCTTACACTGTTTCATTTATGTTAAACTAGACTTATTAAGATTTAATTTCATATTTTATTAAGATTCTAATTCAATTCCCACTATTTTTAGTGAATTTTCAAAGTCGGACCGATCCTGCTGTCCAAATCTGTTTTGGTACAATATAATGATCACTATCATAAGATCATTTCCAACTATCATGAACTTACCATTTTATGGATCCCTTACTCATTTTTCACAATGGAGCTCAATATAAAAGTTATTATTTCTCATGGGCACACTTAGTTATACATTTCAAGTATAGGATAATTCCCTATCACATGCACTCAATCATCAAATTAGTCTCATGACAATGCACCATGTAAATTTGTCTTAGAAGAGCTCATAATTCAATATTGCCTTTTGTACATATATCCCATCTTAATCCCATTGAGTTTCTAGGAAATCTTGATGGATTATCCATTTACCGTCAATTCATAAGAATGATCATTTCAGGTATGCACTCTCGAGAACCTCACATTTTACGGCGGGATTACCAGTCCAGGCTAAATCCCTTATAGCGACAAACACCCTTAATGAGCTCGGATCTGAATTGTCAGTCCAGGCTAAATTCATACCCTAGTTGGATTACCCATCCAGGCTAAATCCATAATGTACAAATATTCTTCGAGAGGCTAGATCACTCAAGGAACACCCGTCCGGGCTAGATCCTTTCTATATTTGAGATCAACGGATTACCCGTCCGGCTAAATCCTTTCTGCAACACATGCAGGATCTCAAGTCACGTAAGCCATGGTTTATCCATCGAATTTCCCTTTTTACTTCAACCGGGACATTTATTATCATATAATCATTATTGACATATTTCATGGATTTTCATGCCATCATTATAACTAAATATCATGCATTCATAACACATGCAATTAGGCATATTAATAGTTTATTTTAAGTTATTCAAACTTACTTGTCGAAATCTCATCAGGTACAACCACGTAGCAACTCATACAACCCATGTAATATTAATTTAAAATTCAATTCAGGTAACAATAATTTGCCATTCGATTTCACATGACACAACAAACATCACATTTTCCATATCATACACACCATCCATCAACTTCTCCTAAACATATTGAATCATACAATTTATGCCATATCAATAGAGAATTAAAATTCAAGCATGGTATTGCATTATTATTAACACACGAACTTACCTCGATCCAGAAACAGCAATTTACCATTTTAGTCCATAACCTTGTATTTTCCCGATTTAAGCCCGAATCTCGATTTCCTTGATTTATAATATCACATTTAGCCTACTAATTAGTCACACTATTCATATGGGTCTAAAAATTATATTTTTATAAATTTTAATTTTGACCCCTAAACTTCTGCATATTTGCACTTTTGCCCCAATGCTCGTAAAATGATTTTTACTCAATTTCCTTACATTTTAAGCCTAGCTGAATCATTTTCATAACTATGACAGCCCCCAATTTCCACTAAATCACCCTTTTATGACCAATTTTACAACTTTTATGACCAATTTTACAACTTTTACAAAACGGTACTTTCGGACGTTTTCATCGAAAACCGCTTAGTAAAAGTCATTTATTTAACACCCAACACTCATTTTCTACAATTAGACATCAAAATACAAGCATGTCATTCATGGGTAAATTTTTAAACATAAACCCTAGCACAAATAAATGGTAGAAATAGCTAGAACATGTTATTGGAGCTTCAAAAATGCAAAGAACATTAAAAATGGGTCTCGGGATCACTTACAAATGAGCTTAGAAGCTTGAACCAAACCCTAGCCATGACTTCCATGGGGTTTTTGGCTGGTACATGGAGAAGATGACCAAATTTTGGCTATTTTGGCCTTTTAATTCTTTTAATTATTAGTTTACCAAAATGCCCCTAACTTAAAAATATTTTATTACACTCATTTCATGTCTATTTTTGTCCAACAATTAACTAATGGTCTAATTACAATTTAAGGATCTCCCATTTAAAATTTCATAACATTTAGACACCTCTAACATGTAGAACTCAACTTTTACACTTTTTACAATTTAATCCTTTTGACTAAATTGAGTGCCCAAACATCGAAATTTTTGAACGAAATTTTCACAAAATCATTCAGTGAAATCATAGACCATAAAAATATAATAAAAATTAATTTTCTTACGTCAGATTTGTCGCCCCGAAACCACTGTTCCGACTATGCCCTAATTCGGGATGTTACAACCACCACCATCATCATCATCACTCTCTCCATCATGTACATTTTCGGAATCAATAATATTCTTATATGCCTTGTTAATATTTTTATATTCCATAAAATCTGCATTATTTCGACCGACATATTTTCAGATAAAATTGTGTATCGGCATTATAGTAACAACGGTCATCATTTGCTTTTCAAAACTATAACTTGGCTTTTCTGCCATAAAAATGTCTTACAGAAATGAAATTCCAGGGTTTTCAGAGTTTACATGACTTATCACTAGAAGAAAATAAAGATACATAACGTTTCCAACTATTTGTTGGAACAGGAAAATATCTTCCAGAATTTGTTAAAAAATCAATGAAATCATAATAGTTGGTGGATCTCACAACTCACATGGAGTCAAATTTTTAATGAGTTCATATTATTCCCTAAAGTTTTATGAAGGCATGTTTAAGAACACCAAGTTTTTTAACATTTAAACAATTATTATCATCTCCAATAAGTTACTAACATAAATGTAGCAGCAACTAAACAACATTATAATTGCAAATAACAACTGCTCAATTCTGAAATACAATTGATTTTTCATCTTAAAACAAAACTAGAAGAAACTTCAATCAACTTCAACTAACAAGTCACTCTCTTTACAAAACACATATCTAGTATCTATTCCAAAATCCACCTGCAAGCAACATAATAGCATTTTAGAAACCTCATGTGCAATGCACCCAACTTTTTGAAATATAACATTATTATTATGTTCGTTAAAGAAACCTATAGCTGAATGAATGAACCAGAGATTATACCTAAAAAATCATTCATCGCTATAACAAATACAATTATTTCAATAGTTAGTGAGAGTCTTACTACTAAACTTGCAAGTTACTAGAATTTCTTTTCTAACTAGGCTAAATTTCGACATATAAGGCAACCCAAGTTAACACAAAATGATATTTTCACCAAAAAGGAATGCTAACTAACCTCATAAGCATTTATATCTGAGAAAAGAACTTGCAAAAGCATAGGAATTCTTTTAGATTGTATTAGAAGAATAACTAAATACAAAAATGGCAGCATTTTGACAGGCATCACTTAGCATGAGATTTTTCAAAAACTCCTGAATTCATTTACCTTCTTTCCAGGCTCCACTTTTCCTACTTCAGCACAGACTGAAAGTATCTGAAGTTGAAATCATAAAATTAATTAAGGCATCTCAAGCATTCATTTGAAAAGGGGAAAAAGGTGTTTAACAGATTGTCAGCGTACCTCCCCCATCAAGTGTTAGTAATAGTGCCCTAGGCCTATTGTATAGACGCTTTATTTTGATTAAATGAATTTATTATTATAATTTGTATGTTTAATATATAATAATATCCTTGAATAATTTTATTCTAAATGTCCCTAATCGGTCGTTGTTGTGGGACAAACAATGAATTAAGATCAGAATGGAATATGATAGATATTCATGTGATGAAAATGTGTTTGAGAAACAAATCATATTCATATGTATTTTTTGAGAATGAATATTGGACCGACTCAATTTGAGATTAATACATGGATCAAAGTCATAAATTATATCTCTAAACAATTGTGCCATTAAATCCTTAGACCTGAAATCACTATAGCTCTCAACATGAGGAATTTTATGTTTTGACATAATCAAATGTTGTCTTTAACAGGACAATTATAAAATTTATGCTTGAATATAATTACAATCATGTAATGAGATGTGAGTGATTAAGACGGAATTTGTCCCTCTTATTATAAGAGAGATATCGTTAGGCCCCTCGATGATTGAGGCTGAAAAATGCATGGTCGTGCTCAAATGAACTGATGGAGATCAATTTCATTCGTTTTGTCAGTCTAATAAGGCATCGAGAAATTAAAGATAGAATGATATAAGGTTGGCTTTATCCATGCCTTATACTCTATCTAGATGTCATGAGACAAAAGGATTATGTCACGAGCTATATTTAGGTTGTCTCGGATCATGAGCGTTCATTTAACTTTTATAGTCGTAATGTCTTGCTAGAGGCCACTTATGACTTGTAGGACCAAATATGATTTAGGCCTACTGCCAACGTTAATTGAACCTATATGGTCGCACATTAAGAATGAACAAGAATGGTTAAGTTTATCACTCTTTTTAAGTAATTTAAATTGATAATATTATTTTAAATTATGAGTAATAATTAGTTATTATTTTGATTCGAATTTAATTTTGGAAATTTAAATTCGTAGTCAAAAACAAATAGTAATTTTGTTACTATTTCCTGTTAAATTCGAAAATAATAGTAAATGAGATAAAAAGGGAGTTTGATATATTCCTTATCAGATAAGAAAATAGAATTTAATTATTACTTAAAAGATTTTTAGATAAATAATAATTGAAACATAATTTAATTATTATTTAAAAGAGTTTTAAATAAAAGATAATTAAATAGAATTTAAATTATTATTTAAAAGAGTTTTTAAAATTCAAGATAAAATTTGATATTCTTATCAGAAAAGGAAAGAGATTATAAATTATTTAAAAGAGTTTTAAATATATATACAACCTGAAATCCAATTTTACCTAACCCTATATATATGTGATATATGTACACTTCTCGAGTAACACAAGTTTTTGGATATCAGCCGTTTGAGAGAATAAATCAAAAACATTTTGAGAAAATAAAGTTGGAACTAGCATTCTATTCGACCGTTCGTCGTTTGTTCGAGTGTGGATACTTGTAGAGGGTGGTCGTCTTCCAACAAGGCAGCACCTTGGAAGATCCGATTCAAATCAAGCGTTAGTATTTGGAAATTTAACGAAGGTAATTTTCGTTATTTTCTTTTTGATTTGTACGTATTGCATGAGATCCTTGGTATTTTATGAGATATCAATTTTTTCTCGCTGCGTTATGTTCATATGAGATTCGAATTCTATCCCGTATCCCAACAGTGGTATAAGACCATCTTGCTTTACGTATTTATCGTGTTTGCGCTATGTTTGAATTGCATGATGTTGTTCTATGTAGTGTTGCCTATTACTTGGTGCATATTATGACCTTTTAGGTTTACGTGATTGACATTATTTTGTTATTATTTTATAAGGGGTTGTAATTTTTAAATATGGTCTGCATGTCATTTTGTTTTATTGTAATTTTATTTCTCTAGTAGAAGTAAATTTTATTGTAATATAACAAGAAGATATTGTAAGCCCCTTTGGAGTCATGCCATCCGACCATGATGATGGAGGAGGTAGATGACTATACACTAGTTGGTGGTCAAAGCGATACCATGGAGATGCTTATTACCTTGGGTTAACTTTTGATTTTCATATTTTAATGCATATATGTGATGCTATGAGTGTGGAATGCCTTGGATGATATCAATTAGTATGTGATACTCATATTTTGTTAAAACATATATACTAAATATTAAAATCAACAAAAATGCCTTACATAAAATTTTAAGCTTATATGTCATCCATTTTAGAATACTTCTCAAAACTTTTATCACTTTAATATGGGTTCTACCAAAGTAGGAGTACATTAGGTTATATTAGCGAGACATTACCCATCTTGTCTTATACAAAACAAGGTAACTTTTCTTATTCCCTTTTTTGATTTGTATGTATTGCTACATGAGATCCTTGGTAGTTTATGGGATATCAATTTTTTTCCGTCGAGTTATGTTCGTATGAGATTTGAACTCTATCTTGTATCCAACATCAAGTACCTGTCAAACTTGACAACTGATTTGGGTAACAAAACTCCACCAGCTGATTTATGTGGTATAAAAATTACAATTCATTTTCTCGAAAATTGGCAACAGTAGGGGGACAGAATAAAAGATATTCATCACATGAGACTAGCACAAACTAGATAATCTCTCAAAGGGAACCTAATGATTTACAAATTTATACACCACGGCCTAGAAATGTAAATTCAGCCACCAATAGGTCATCATGTTGATATACTTCTATGCTTAAAGTGGTTCACTAAGTTAATGCCAAAAGTTAACAAGATACAAACTCACTTAATGAAACTACTTAACAATCTAAATATAGAAAAATGAAACCAACATCAATTAAGAATAACAAATTGATGTAACTCAATCTTCATATAAACTCAGAGAATAAGGAATGGAAGTGAAAAATAACAAAGATAAAAAATAAAAATAAAAACCCTTCAACATCATCATTTCCCTTTGAAGGCAAAAGTTTGTCATAAGAAAAGTCAGAAAAAAAGAAATGAGCTCTATCTCGTTAAAAAAAAAATCAAACAATCAATTGCTATAAGATTTTTTTTTTCTTATTTCATCATAAACCAGAGATTGAAATATTCCAATCAAATATCAAGAGCTAAAAAACATGACTCTTTCTCAAGCCAAAACAGTAACAGAAAACAACTAAACTAAGCATAAGGAACAATTAAAGAGAAGAAGAGAACAACTAAAACAGTCGCAAAAGCAAAGAAGCTCACTAATGGAAAAATTAAAAAGGAACAACCTGAAATGGAAAAAAAATGAAAAAATTAAATTAAATTAAAATGAGAATATGATATTAGGGGAGTAGAAAGAAAGAGAGAGAGAAGCAGCAACAACCTTGAAGAAATTGGAAGAATTGAAGAAAATAAAAGAGAAGAGAACCAGAGAAAAAAAAATTTCAAAGAGAAAATGAAGAAAAAATTGGGACTTTACCGTGTGTTTTGGGAAAAGACAAATGGAGGATAAAAATGTAAATAGCTTGCCAAAAACACTTTTGGCTTAGGAAAAGTTAATTTTTTTAGCTTTTCCATCTGAAGTAAAGTACTTTTTTTAAGTTGAAAGTTTCACTCAACTAGTGTTTGTTTAGCAATGCTTTGGAGTGAAAACTACTTTTTGAGGGAAAAGTCCTTCTCAAAAGCACAGTTGAACCGGCCCTTAGTAAGGCAGAAGTACTTATCTAGGCCAACTTCAGAGTCTCAGTATTTTTAGAACAAAATAAAAAATTTTAACTAAAATATGGATTTTTCCTAAAATACCCCTTTTCATGAATATGCATATATATTTTTAAAATAAACCAGAGCCCGAGTTTTTAAACCGGGCTTTGATACCGCTAAATGTAACCCCCTGAATCCAATATAGACATTATGACTGAATCTCAAAGATCACATTAGTCATGACAATAGGGTAGAAAAATATTTAGAAGTTTTTCTCTTTTAAAAACTGCTTTCGCAAAACATCTTTGAGTCTTGTTTTAAGAAAAAAAAAACAAAATTTAGTTGATATCTTTTAATTTTAGAAAAAAAAACTCAAGTATTGAGAGTGTTTTAGGAAAACTTCATAATTCAATTAAAACATCACAACGGACAAATTTCTATATCTAAAACTCATTTTTCATTTTGAAAACACTGATTAATATACATCTTGTAAAATATCAGTTTTGTGAGCAAATTGTGTCGTGTAATGAAAACTTAGTATTGAATTTTTGAAAACATCGTTATTGAGGTTTTTTTTATTTTATATAAAATCCATCTTAAGTTGTTAATTTCACAAATCCTTTATATGATAGTTTTTAAAACATAAATCATGTAGAAAAATCCCAATCCAAAATCCAAAGTCCAAAAAAACCAAAGTCCAAATCTAAAGTAATAAAACAAATCCCAGAATATCAAATACCAATAAATATAAAGTTTTTTGAAAAATGACTGAGGGCGCTTCTGTAACTGAGCCCATCCTAACCTTGAATATTTGAAAAATTAGAATTTAAAGGGGTGAGCTTAAAAAGCCTAGTATGTGTTACCAATAATAACAGTAACTAAATTTAACTCATAACAACATCCATTTAAACAAATCATAACATGCCAAATATTCCTTCACAAAATCAGAAATGTTAGAATGCACAATAATGATGCCAATGTAACGCTTTTTCAGATTACTGTCCAGATTTTTAGAAAATAGATCCTACCCAACTCTGCTACACACCATAAAGAGTTCCCCAAAACTCATCCATCCAATAACACAATAATAATGTGGACTAGCCACCAGATAGTGCAGTCGAGCTGCCAAAAACATAATAATGTGGTCGAACTGGTAGATATTGCAGATTTATTGCCAGATACAGAATATTGTGGACAAGCCACTAGATAATGCATATTTACTATTAGATACTTCCTCCGTACATATTTTCCCAACCCCATGCATGTTATAAGGGATACATAACATATTTTTAGTAGGCATGCTTTACATGAGAATTAGAATATCGGAATATGACATGCTTAACATGCGAATCAGATCTCGTATATATTTTATCACAATGGCATGGTTAACATGCAAATCAGAACTAGAAATATGACATGCTTAACATACTAATCAGAATATCAGAATAGTAACATATTTTCATGTGAATCAGAGCATCGATAATCATATTTTCACATCATTTACACATACATAATCCAATAGCCTTAAATCACATGTCATGAGTAATGGAAATCACATGATTACATACTTTACAGAAATTTCCAAATCACAATCATTATCACAGATATGAAGTTTCAAGAACTTACTTGGTATCCTCTTTTATTGAATCTTAATTCAATAATTAAGAACACTTTTGTGTTCACCTAATATTTCTTTATTCAAGAATATATTAACAATAATATTTTATTATTGATTAAATTATTTTTATAAGTATTATCATCAACCATCATTACTAAAAGTAAATCCCCACACCTTGTAAATTCGATTGCACAAATCCTGATTCCAATTCGACAGGGGAGAGTTCAATTCTTGAGTAACTACGATTTTGACCAAATACTCGTGTTAGTACGGATTTAATAAATAAATAAACAACCCTTTATTAAAAACAATTGTGATTCAGTGAGACTTATGCAATTGATCCTCAAATCGCACACTTTAACAAATGGAATTCGATTTTGGGATTTTCGAATGGCACTTCATGAAAGTATGGTAAACAAAGTGTTAGTAAAATCCTAATTGAAATAAAATATGAAAGAAAGTAATGAACCAAAGGATCTTCCATACTTACAAAATAACGGAACAAAAAAGGTTCGACAATATTTCCCGAAAAGCCTACTAAAAATAAGGATTTAACACTAAAACGCACAGAATAACGAGTTAGAAAGATAAGATAAGATAAGAAGTGATCTTTAAATAAATAAAAATTAGATTTGAGGGATTATAGAGATGAGTTTCGAAAAGATAAGAAATGAAGAAAAATAGAGAATTTTGGTGGTGGCCGACGGCGCGACAGCGCAACGGCGATAATAAGGGTGTTTAGTCGGTTAACTGACTAGTTAATCGATCTGAAATAACATTAACTGAATTAACCGACCTTTCAAAATTTTTAACCATTAACCGAACCGAATTTTTTTCAAAAAAATTAACCGAACCAAAATTTTTCGGTTAATTCGGTCGGTTAACCGAATTAACCAAAAATTATATTTTTTTTGGTTAAAAATTAACCGAATTAACCTAATTAACCGAATTAATTGAATTAACCGAATTGAATCACTACATAATTAAAAACATTACATAAGTCTTGAAATTAACACATAATTGAAATGTAAGTCTTTAATATTCTCCATATGTATCCATTTCTTCTCTCCAAAATATCTCCATTTGCATGAAACCTACAAAAAAAAATGTGCAAAAATTTAGCATATAATAGAAATATACGCATTTAAAAAGATCGAATAATATAAACAAACGAATATGCTATAAGTTAACAAGAATAAGATAGTAAGCATACCCTTCAACTCACGAAAGCTCATGAATTTAGGGTAGGCTTTGATGTATTCCAAGAAATGCCTAAACATTGAATAAATTAAATAAGTAGGAGTGATATGGTAAAAAAATTGAAACCATTAAAATAAAACAATAAATATACCATTTTCAATCTTGTCAAGCTCTTGGATTTGTTCTTCAATCTTTTTTATGTCTTCTTGTGATGATGATTTTCGAATCCAATCTTGAGTACACACAAGAGCTTGTACAATTTTAGGAGTTAAAGAACTCCTATATTGATCAAGCACACGTCCTCGGTGCTAAATGCAGACTCTGAAGCAACCGTAGAAACTGGTATAGCTAACACATCTCTGGCCATTTTTGAAAGAGTGGGAAATCTAGGGCTGTTCACTTTCCACCACAATAAAATATCAAAATCTTCAACAAATTCCTCATTAGCCTCAGCTAGATATTTATCCAACTCAGATGTTTTATCCTCACCTCAAATTTCCAACTCACGCTTTTTATACAAAGCTTGCATTCGCCTATTAATTTTTTGTTGTGGTTCACCGAGAGAATTGGCTACAAGTACTATGAAGTGGAGCCTTATACTCATCAAACAATTCATATGAAGATTCCTTCAATTTTTGCATCATTTCACAAGCTTTTTTAGAACTAGACATTTCACTAAGTGCAAATTCAAGATACTTTAGTTTTTGTCTAAGATTTAAAACACAAGCAACAAACATAAGCAAATTCATCTTATCAATATCACCCCAATACTTATCAAACTTCTTTTTCATCTTGATGACCATAACATTGAAATCAACATTACTATTTAACTGAGCATCTCGTAAAAGATTATCAATTTCAGAAAGCTCATCAAAAAAATTATTGGACGTGACATATGGTGACTTCATAAAAGTGTTCCAAGAAATTCCTCAAGTTTCTAACATTATCCCAATCATCCATACTAGGCCAACCCTCTCCCCTTTGAAGTTCAGCCCTAAAGTTTGTATCTTGCTCCTCAAATCTCTCAAAAGCTCTCTCAAAGTTCTGAGCAGTGTCTAACATTAAGTAGGTCGAGTTCCACCTAGTACAAACATCAAGACACAACATCTTCTTGCACTCTATCTTTTCCATCACAACACACTCCTTAAACTTTTGTAATCTAGCTGGAGATTACCTCACATATCTAATAGCCACCCTAACACGTTCAACAGATTTATTCATTTCCTTTAAGCCTTCAACAACAATCAAATTCAAAATGTGTGTCATGCATCTCATATGAAGATATTTACCATTCTAAACTAAACCCCCTCGAGGGTTAAATTTCTTTCTCAATAACCAATAGTAACATCATTTGAACTTGTATTATCAACAGTAACAGTAAACAACTTATCAATCCCCTAATTCAACAAGCATTTCTCAATCACCATCCCAATGGACTCACCCTTATGACTAGAAATTGGACAAAATTTTAAAATCTTTTTATTCAATTTCCAATCGTTATCAATAAAGTGAGCAGTGATACACAAATAATTAACTCTTTGCAAAGAAGTCCATGTGTCAGTAGTTAAGCAAACTCTAGAACAAGAACTTCTCAAAAGTTGTTTTATCTTGACCCTTTTATTTAAATACAATTGATAAACATCTCTAGTCATAGTATTTCGTGAAGGAATGTGAAACCTAGGACATGCCACAAACATAAATTTCTTAAAGCATTCACTTTCAACAAACTTGAAAGGTTTAAAGCCTTCACTTTCAACAAACTTGAAAGGTAATTCATCAATCACAATCATTTGTGCTAATCCTTTCCTACATACTTCTTGATCAAATCTCCAAGTTGAAACATGCCCTTCCCCCCTTCAATTCCCTTTCTAGGTAAAACTAGTTGTCCTTGACTAGTGTCAACAACATTGCTAGATTTTTCTTACATGAACCAATATGATATTTCAATGACCTTGTACAATTTTTTTTCATATCACAACAAAATTCCTTTTGACAATAATTACATTTAGCCTTACTTGCACCCTCACTATTAATAATCTTAGTGAAGTGAGACCAAACTTCTGACCTTTGAGGAGTGGCTTTTCTTTTCCCAGTAGTCCCCTTTGCTTGGCTTGAAGCTCCAACTCCCGAATTTTTAGAATCTATCGAAGTAGGGAGTCTAATAATACCCTCAATAGATGTTGGTTCGGTGGACATTCTGCAAGAAAAAAATTATATAATAAATTAAAATACATTTATAATATTAAACATATTTTGATGTTGAGTTTTAGAGAAATAAATTTTTCTTTTATCCATGTCTAATAACTTCTTGCAGGCAAGAAACCAATTTGTTAAAAAAATAGTTAATAGGATAAATGAGTACTGAGATATTAATAAACATAATAATTTTTTTTTTTACATCACATACATACAAATCTCAATGAATCAATTAATCTTAAAATAAATAAATTACAGCAATAAAAATAATCAAATAAATTATAGTTAATAGGATAATTTACCCTTTGACAACAAATAAAAATAAGTAAAAATTACAGTAATAAATCAATGAATCTTAAACTAAATAAATTTAATTAGAAGTTTGTAAATAAGGAAACAGTACCCATAATTTTTCCATGAACTTTGACTATAAGTATTATTGCCCATTTATTTCTAATTATATTAAGATTAGCCTCACAAAGGGAAATTTAATATTTTTGGAGTTTTCATACGAATGGCTATTTTCATGGAGTAGACTGCAGAGCTAAACTTTGAATGTTTTTAGGCATGTCCAATTGAAAAGAGGGAGCAACAATATTAAAAGAATCTATAAGAAATACCTATATTTGGGAAATTTTGAGGTGAGGGGAGGGATTTGGAGTTTTGAGGGAATTTCTAACATTGTTGATGTATAACTGATTCTCAGGAGAGGGAAGAGTTTGGTCGGTAAAGATGGGGAAAGTTAATAAATGAGTTAAAATATAGGGTGTTCATTAAAATAAGAATGCAATAGCCAACAGGCACAATTTTGAAGAGAAAAAATGGGAAGGGATTAATATTTTAGTTAATGCATATTTATATTTATAAATACAATAATAAAATTTTATTTTTTAGGTTTATACTTAATAAACTGTATATTGAATATTGATACTTGATTTTAAATTTTAAATACAAATATGATTAAATATCATTATAAAAATATTAAATAAGATAATAAAATACCTCAAAAATCAAGAAAACAAAGAGTTTTCTTACCTGGAGTCGAGTACAAGTAACAGAGTTGCTTCGATGACAACACCAATCACCAGCGGCCAGTCGTAGCTCCAGCCTCCAGCTATGATACTTTTGAAGGTTTTTCCATTTTGGAAGATTTTGAAGGTTTTGAGAGATTTCAAATTTTGAATTAGGGATTTGAAACTTTAAATGTTAGGGTTTTTTCTTTTCTGTCGACAGTATGAGTAGTAAGTGTCTATGTTTTAGTTTTATTAGCTTTTACTTTTAGATTTTTATTTTTATTTATTAAATTATTTGTAATTTTTATGACTGGGTTGGGTAATGAGGTTGGGTAATTGGGTTGGGTTGGGTTGGGTACTTGGGTTTAAATATATTAGATTGGGTTTTATGTTGGATTGGGTTTGGGTAAATAGTAGGTTATTTATATATTATAATTTTATTTATTAATTTTTTTTGGTTAACTGACCGGTTTTGAACCGAATTAACTGTTAACCAAAAATTAAAAAAATTATTAATCGACCTCCAACCGAAAAAATTTGATTAACCGACCGATTAACCGAATCCAGTCGGTTAACCAATTTTTTTCAATTTTACCCGAATTTTGCACACCCGTAGGCGATAGCAGTAACGGAGGAGAAGTGGTGGTGTGGTGGAGGTGTGATGGTCTTGCGTAGTGGTGGAGTGGAAGAGAAATGAGGAGAAAAGGGACTTTTAAGGTGGTAAAAATAAAGAAAATGAGAGAAAAATGGAAGAGCAATGTGGTGGTGCGGCTAAAGGAGATAAGAGAAAATGGGAGAAAATAAAAATGAAATGGGGAGTGTTTAGGTTCAATAGCCGACCAAGGTAAGGTAAGGGACAAGTTATGACAAGTTGAGGGGACAATGGCACTAAAAGTGGATCATGGGAGTGAAACAGAGAGAACTTTGGGAAGGTTGACCTTGTAATTAAGGATAGAATCTTCCCTTGAATGGCAATATGTGTTGGACGGTAAGAGTGTTCACACTAGCTCAAAATTGTCAAAAAAAAATTAATTAAAAGATGTAATTATAAGGGCTTGAACTTTTGACATTATGGAAACAACTAACACACTTAACCATTAGACCATTAATTCCCTTATGACATAAACTACCGCACATAAATAACTAAAATCTAGGGCGTGACACCACCACTCGAGTTAAACACCACCACTTCATCACCCATCCTCATCTTCTCTTCTTCTTTTTGTTCCATCGCTGCCCTTAATGCCACCCTCCACCATCGCAGCAACCATAATGGACCACCGTGTAACTCCTTTTTTTCTTATTCTTCTCTCTCCCCCTTTCTCCTCTTTTAAGTGAGTGGCCAAACCCATATTCTTTCTTTCTCTATTGTCGGACCACCACCGTTGTCGCCACTATAAAACCACCGTATGCGATGAAAATCCATTCTTTTTTCCTTCTTTATTTCGAATGTTCATTATTATTTTTATATAATAAAAAATTCTGCACTAAATATTTTGTTTAATACCTAATTCTAAACTCTATTTTTCTTGGGCTTATTTTCAAATAGTCCTCCTTTTAGATCATTCTTTCCCCTATGACTTTTAATCGTTACGATCTGTCGAACCTTCCGTTTCAACATAGTATGTATAAGAGTAAGGGTTGTGAAGAAATATTTTTCTTCTCCTTATTTTTCTTCCCTTGGCCGAATACTTTAGAAAGCCTTAGTAAATTATTTTCCTCGTGTATTAACATCTCTTATGTCATGTATTGTTGAAGGGCCGATCGACATCAACCCGAGAGACCACTAAACATTGGGATTTAAATCGCTTATCCAAGAGATTATTTTAAGGGTAAGTGATAATGGAAAAGCCGACACCACTATTGTATCAATCTTATTAACGATCGTTATTAACGTAAGATCACTATTGTTGATTGAATAGGTAATCTAATTGTTAGATCCACATGTGGGCGTTCTTAGAGATTTGTTGCACAATGGATCTACGATTAGGTGTATGTTTTAACACTAAACTAAATTAAGTATTTTTTATATTTATAAAAATGTTGTTATTTAAATAATGTTATTGATAAGGATACTTTATGTATCCATAAAGAGAGATAAACCATCGATATGGATTTTGTCAAGTAAGTATTTCCCAAAACCGTATATGTTGTGAAAAGCATGCAGTATGATATTGATGCTTATTATTGATTTGAAAAATATATACATCTCATTCTCATGTTATGTGATTATATGACATACGTAATGTTCGCATAAAAATAAATTGTGAAATTTTGGTACCATGTGTACATATGAGATTTGCATGTTAAACATGCCTATATGATTTGAGTAATTTTGGCCATATCACATGTACGAGTGGGATATGTAAAAGGTGGAAATATGTGGCAGTTTATCTGTATTAATGTGACACCGTTCACGATTTTGATTATGTGGTACTATATCTGTGATTTTGGTGGCTTGTCCACGATATTGATTATTGGCAGTTTATCTGCGATTTTGGTGACACTGTTCATAATTTGGTGTGTTGGATGGATGCGTTCTGGAGAACTCGATGGTGTGTAGCAGAGTTGGGTGGGATCATTTTCATAAAATCTGCATCATTTTACGACATGTGCATCATGCATAGTAAAAGTGTGAAATATTAAGTTATATGAAATTGATATGATTATTATGATTGTATAATGTATATGTTTATATGTATATGATTGTGTTTATGTTAATCTCACACTGAGCTTTATAGCTCACCCCTTTTAGTTTTCTGATTTTACAGATAACCCCAAGGTTAGGATTTGATGACGGGACTTGAAGGAGTTTCCCAGAAGTCTTTTTAAATTAAAGTAATTAAATTTTATTTTGATATTCTGGGTTTGTAATAAGTTTGAGAATGGACTGTGGCATGGGACTTTATTTTGAGGCATTACAAATGCATTTAAAACAAATATTTGTTTTTCAAAATGAGTGGATGATGAGTTTGTGGGGTGCTTATGTCATATCCTTGGGTTTTACAATGTTCAAAATCTTGGAAAATATTTGGGGGGTACCTTTCTTTCTCAAAAGAGTGAATAACAGTACTTTGTAGTTTGTGGTTGATAAGGTCTAGAGTAAACTGAAAAGTTGAGACAAGTTGTCACTTGTTGGAAGGGTCACTTTGGCCCGATCGGTCTTGATAGCGATTCCTAGCTATTTCATGCAATCAATGATTATTACCAAAGGGCTCTATGAGGAAATAAAACAAATGGCTAGATAGTTCATCTGGGGATCCTCTAATGGTGAGAAAAAATTGGCCTTGGTAAGTTAGGATACCATTTGTCAGCCTCGGGATCATGGTGGTTTGGGTTTCCAGAAACTGCAAGACCACAACATTTCTTTTATGATGAAATTGGGCTATAATGTTGTATTTGATTCTAAGGCCATTTGGGTGCAGGTTTTAAGGTCCAAGTATGGGATTTCACGGGGAATACCAAAAAATTTGTCACGGGGAAGAGGTTCTTTCTTATGGACAACCTTCACTAAAGCTTGGCCACTTATTCGAGAGACTTTGGTTTGGTCAGTAGGGGATGGTACTAACATTAGATGTTGGTGTGATCCATGGATCCTGAAACTGAGGTCGTTGGTTAATATGGTTCCTAGATGCTGCATCCTCGACAAGTTCCTTTTCTCTTAAAAATGCCTATGAAAAGCTTTGAGAAGGGTCGTGGAATCTGAAAGAACCGATGTGGCACATCCCTTTGAAATTCTAAGGACCTCAATGAGTTAGGTTCTTTATTTGGCTTGCTTTAAATTAACATCTGCTTACCAAAGTGGAACTTGTAAGGCGAGGACTATATCATGATTCAGCATGTGAAGTTTATGGTAATGGTTCTGAGGATGTACTTCATGCTACTAAGGATTGTCCTACATCAAGAAATATTTGGAATCACTTAATTCCATCTGAATGGCATACTAGGTTCTATGTAGGAAATTTGTACGAGTGACATATGTTAAACTTGGAAATTCAACATGGTTGGTGTTTGGGAGATGTAAACTAACGCTGTCTTTTTGGGATCACCATTTGGCGTATTTGGAACAATCACAATCTTCTCATTTTTTAAGGTGTTTCATGGAGTGTTAATGAATCTATTAAGGTGTCTTATAGTTGGGCAAAGGAATAGGTCTCTCCTACCAGGGGGAACTCGATTGAGCCATGAGGTAAGTTTTCTTCTTCATATTTAACTAACGATTGAGTCATTTCAAGTACAGATGGATCTGTCCAAAAAAAAAGTTGGTTTCACAGTGGCAGGGGGAATAATGTATGATCAAGGTGGAGAGTGGATTCTTGGTTTTTATAGACATTTGGGAAATTGTTCTGTTTTTATGCTAAGTCATGGAGAATTTTGGATGGTTTGATTATTTTAACTAAGAGGGGCTATGATAGTGTGTTAATTTAATCAGATTGTCTTGAGGTGATAACGACTATTCAGGAGAGGTCTTCAGAAGGGGTCTAATTCTGCTTTGGTTAGGAGAATTCATCAGATGCTATTGCGTTTCAAACAGTGGAGCATTAGACACATTCCTAGAGAGGAAAATCATAGAGTGGACCATTTGGTCAAATTTTTTTAGCATAGAACTAAAGATTTATGCTTGTTTGAGGCCTCCTCACTAGAGGGGTTAGGCTAGTTTGTGTGATTAGTTTGAAGGAAAATAAATTGAGTAATATTTTGGGTTAGGTAAAATACGAGAGGAATTTTGATTGATTAAGTAAAGGTATTAATTATATTTTAATACATTTTAAATTTGAAAATAATATACCTTAGTTTTTTTAAAAAAAATCAACGTAAGATTCAGAACATATTTAAATAGCTTAGTTTGATAGTCTTTTTTTTTTTAACCTTTTTAAAATTCAGTCAAAGACTTTAAATATTTTTTTAATTAATATAAATTTAGTTAAAGAAATTAATTTGTACATAGTTTATGGAAATAAAGTATTAATGTGTAAAAAATTGTAGTAAGTAATTAGTGTGTACAAAAATTTTATTAATTTTAATATTATTGAATAAAACATATAATTGTAATCAAATTATATTAATTAATCAATTGAAATTATAGGACTGTTAGCATAAATTTCATGTTAATTTTCAGGAATGCCACAGTCATTCATGTAAGTATGACACATAGGATTCTTACCATAAACTACATACTTATATTATTTTAATATATATTATTATATTACGTTGATTTGTAAATTTTAATCTCTTATATTGATATGATTAATAGAATATATATATATATATATATTATTTGGTGACAAGTAAAAAAAAAAAAAAAAAAAAAACTAGCTACATGGCCCTAAAACCTTCGACAGATATATTGTTAATTTATAAATTTATTATTAAAATATATTGCTCAATTATGTTGCATTTATTTATAAATTTTTCTTTCCAAATATATTGCATTTGATATTTTTTAGTTAATTATGTTGAATTGATTCATAAATTTTATTTTCACAAATCTATAATTAGGTATATTATTTCTATTTTTATATACAACAATATAATATTTTATTTAATCATTCTATTTTGATTGCAATGTAAGGATTTAAATGAAAATTAAACAATTATTCCCTAATGTGTCAATTAAAGAAAACTTCGCTTATTGCAATACTTTATAATTGTGTCGTTGTTTGTAATATGATTCATTGTATTTCATTATTTATTTTAAAATGTTTTAAGAAGCATTAAAAATATAATAAGTATAATTTTTAAGACATAATAATTGATCAATGTTTTTTTTTTTATGAAAAAACCAATCAGAAGGCCATTACAAAATATATAAGAAACTAGTGAATGTCATCAGTCATATGATTAAGATTTGCTTTGAGAATATTTTGTATTGAGTTTGGGGGTTTTGCAAATACCTATAACTCATTGCAATTGAAAATTACACTTTTGGCTAAAGAATCAACAGCATTAATGTTTCGAGGAATATGACGAAGTTGTATTTTCTAGTTGGGACACAGGAGTTGATGTACCAAATGCAACTTTGACATTTCACTGTTTGCAATGCTTCCAAATAACAACATTTCCACTATTAAAGCCTTATCACTTTCCACCTCCAATTGCCTAAAACCCAATTCCTATGCTAACTTGAGTCTTTTTAGAATAACTCTTACCTCAATTTTGATGATTGATTCCTTTTCAGTCCTCATAGCAAAGCTATATAACCAACTGGCACAATAATCTCTAAAAACTCCTTCGATCGAGGCAATGTTACTAGAGACCGAAACTCCACCATCAGTATTAAGCTTAACTCACCCTCTCTCCGGTGGCATCCAATATGTATCGAACACCTTCTGTATGCAAACCAGGTCACAAGATTTAGAGTTTATAATGCTTGTGGCCCACCTTTTACCTGTACAAATAACGACATAAATATTGTTATGACTATTGTTAAATATGAAGTTGTTGCGACTTTTCCATAACAACCAATACATAATTGCAAACAAAGTCAGCCATTCCTACTTCTTAAAAAAACAGCCCGTATGGGTTGTCAAGTTTTAATTTAGCCATTCATTTAGATTGGCTGAAAAAAATGCTCCTAGTGGCCCTCAAAACCACCACCTGCCAAACTACTTTCGAGAAATCACAATCTCGAATTGCATGTAAACTTAACTCAAAAGGATTTCCACATCGAGTACAATGTCCTTCATTAGACATGTGTTGCCGAACCATTCCCTATCTAAAAATAATTGATTCTGCCAAAGTAGCAACATGAAAACACGCACACATTTCGAAACCTTACACTTCCAAACCAAATCACAATTCAAGGACGGATCGACATTCCCAAAGTCGCCAGGTTCTTATAAGTTTCAACAGAGGAAAAAAAGTCTCTAGCTAACCATTTCCAAGCAACTTAGTTAGCCCCTACATCCAGACAAAGGGGTAATATAGTTGCAATTTGAAGTAGAACATGGTTAAGCAAAAGTAGGTTAAGTTGTGTCCAGTCCCACCTACCAAAAACGTCCATCATATCACACACTTTGAGAATTTCATCAGGTTGGCCAGGTCCTGCAAAGAAACATCGAAGTGGTCCAAGTTGTCTAAGCCACACATCATTCCAAAAGTTCACCAAATGACCATCTCTAATCGACTAGAAACTATTATCAATAACCTCTGGCCAAAATTTCGTGATGGACTTCCAAATGAATGAACAACAGCTTCTTGAAATCGATTGTGGCATCAACCCATGAGCATTATATTTGTTCCTCGACACTCTCACCCATAAGGCTTCCAGATTAGTGATAATGTTGAAACTAACCTTTAATAGAAAAACTCTATTCTGATTAGCAAAGCTCCTCAATCCAAGCCACCCATTATCCAATGGCCTGCAGCAAATAGTCCAATTCAACAAAGCAGGTTTCTGTGATTCCTCACTAAAACCCCAAATAAAATCTTGAATGATCTTTTCAATATTTCTACAGATAGAAAAAGGTAAACGAGTCGTGCACATGAAATATTTTGGTATGACTAAGAGGACAGATTTAGCGAACGTGATCCTTCCTACCAACGAGAGGTTTTTTTCTTTCTATCCACTGAGCTCACACCAAATCTTATCAATCACAAAGGCAAAGGTATCTAACATGACCCTCTGATGGAAAATTGACATGCCAAGATATTTTCCAAGATCATTCACCTTGAGACTCCAAGATCTCCACCAATTGCTCAAGTTACCTCATTCGGCATATTATTTGAAAAGAATATTTGATTTTTATTCCTATTGACCTTCTATCCAAAGAAGTTGTAGAAAGTATTGATGATCGTATTGACATATTCAACCTTACCCCTTTCTGCTTTACAAAACAAAATTAAAACGTAAGCAAAAAATAGATGAGAAAGAGTTGGACCTCATCTCAATAGAAGTGGCGAACTCCATGTCTTCCTTTCAACAACCTTTTCAATCACATGGCCAAATTGTTCCATGCATAACACGAATAAAAATGTGAAAGGGGATCCTCTTGTCATATTTCGCGGAAAGGATAAAATGGATTAGAAGCTTCCTCATTCCAAAGGACCTGCAAAGTCGAAGAAGATAAACAATTCATAATCACATTCACTAGTTCTAAAATAAATCCTGCATTTACCAAGGTCTCTTCCAAAAAGTCCCAGCGGATGCAATCATAGGCTTTTTCCAAGTCAAGCGGATGCAATCATAGGCTTTTTCCAAGTCAACTTTTAAATTCATCCAGTAGTTCTTCTCTTTGGTTGTCTTCATTGTATGAACAGCCTCTTGTGCTGCAATAATATTGTCTAAAATATTCCTTCCTGCTATGAAACTTGCCTGATTTTGTTTAACAATGTCAGCCATAATCGATCTAAGCTTATTAACAATAGTTTTGGTGATGATCTTGTATAAAAACGTATATAAGCTAATCTAATGAAATTGGGAAAGATTCTTAGGCCCCGAAACTTTTGGGATCAAAACAAACAAAGTCCAATTGATATTAGGATCTAGTCTCTACCCCTCAAGAACCCTTTGAACTAATGAACAAATAGACTCCCTAATAATTTCTCAATATGACTAGTAGAATTTCTCATGAAACCCATTATACTAAACACAGCTCTACGAATTTCCTCATCAGTAGGCACCATCAATAGTAACTATTAGTAATATTTTGATATCGTAGGGAATATGCCCCAACATGGAAAATTTCCCGTTACTCGAGTTCCAGCCATGTAGAGTTCATGGAAAAAGTTAACATGTATTTGTAGGATTTCATAATCAAAACACCAACCTCCATCACCAACTATCAGCCCATCAACCTTATTAAGTTTTCTCCTAGCTATCATACACTTATGGAAGTACTTAGTATTCCTATCTCCACTCGTAAGTCACTTAGCCCGAGATTTCTAAAACCAAATGTTCTCCTCATGTTTCAACAGATCATCAATTTCCCTTTGAAGCTTAGCCTCCCTCACATTCAAACGGGTCGATTGACGAAACTCCAATATCCTCTGAACACGTTAAAGTTCCACAATCAACTCTTTCTTCCTAGCGAAAATGTTACCATAAACTTTCATATTCTAAAATTGAACGAATAACTTAAATTGCTCTATGTTTGAAGCTACTGTAAGATTCCTTTTCCAGTGAGTGCGAACCAAATCCTTAAACTCTAAATCAATTAACCAGCTTGCTAAAAATAAAAAAAGGTTAATGATCAGAGTTATGAGAAGCATTGCTGGTACAACTAACAACGGTCGATGGTCTAATTTTAACCTATGAAGATGTCGAACAAAATAATTTAGAGCTATATCATCCCACCGTGTGTTGCATAAGACTCTATCAAGTCTCTGAAATAAATTTCCCCTGCTCTATGTAAATTGTGGACTAGAAAACCCCATATCTCAAAGTCCATTTTTGAACACAAACTCGTTAAAAAGCTTATAACCATAGTCCACTCTATTAGCACCTCATTTCCTATCCGAGTTGTCCAAAATTCTCCCCCTATTATCCAAGGCTCATTAACATTCATTGCAAGCAAATCCAAAACTTGCCACAAGTTACGTCTTTTAGCATATTAAAGGCTAGCATAAATCGTAAAACCAAGAAAGAATAATTCATTCACTTACTACAGACCCTTATGTGGATCACTTGAGGATGCAAATATAGACTCTCAATATCAACATTCATATTCCAGATTAACCAAATTCCTCCGGAAAAGACACTCATTTCAATTCTAAACGAATTTTGGTAACCCAACTTGCCAATTATCCCATCAATCCTTTGACCACTTATATGAGTTTCAAACAAACTAATTAAATCTAGGGAAAATTCCCTTTTATATTCTTTAAAAAAGTTATGAAATCTTGGATGGTTAATGCCCTAACAATTCCAAAAAACAATTTGCGAATTCATTAAAGATAAATAATTGTAAGAGAAATACAAATCAAGGTCCCTAATCAGTAGCTTGGTTCAACATTGAGACTTACCCCATGTAGCACCCCTAACCCGCATCCGTCGCCAGACTAGGGTTAAAGGCGTTACCGGATAATCGGAAATATTTTACAAACAATTCACATACATTATTCACCATCATAATCAAACATGATCATAATGTCCCTTATATAGGTCATCGAGACCTTAAACATGCACTAGAAAGGGGTCGGGACTAAACCGAGCTCATACAAAATTTTTCAAAATTTAAACATTTTTTTCAAAGTTGTACAGGTCGTACGCCCGTGTGAACAGGCCATGTGCCTCACACGGCTTTAGACACACCCGTGTGTCTAAGCCGTGTCAAAACAGGGCATACATACTAACTTATCCACACGGCCACAAGACACGCACGTGTGCCAGGCCGTGTGAAAATTAGGGAGGCTACTGACTTGAGTCACACGGCCAGTCACACGCCCGTATGTCTAGCCCGTGGTCGAAACAAACTTGGCCACACGTGTAACACCCCTAACCCGTATCCGTTACTAAAATAGGGTTACGAGGTATTACTAAACTTATACTCTAGCATTCATTTAAAACCAAGTCAAAAATTCGCATTCTAAATTAAAACTTTTCAAATTTTTATGATAAGGTCCCTAATATGGGCCTACGGGGCCCAATACATGCTTTAGAAGTGGCTCGGGACTAAATCAGAAACTTTAGAAATTTATCTTGAAGATAGGAGCACATGCCCGTGTGGCCCGGGACATGGCCGTGTAGCTAGCCTGTGGGGATCCCATGGCCGTGTGGCCAGCCCGTGTGAAATTTTGACTTGCATTTTTGTAAGTGTCAAAGGGGCACACGGCTTGGGCACACGCCCATGTGGCTAGGCCTTGTTGTAAACTGATTTTTCACCATTTTTAAGCTATTTTCACACGATTTTGACACACGACCATGCTTGAAACTCGTGTCCTTCACACAACCAAGACACACGGTCGTGTTTTTGGCCCGTGTACTATCCTGACTTCATATTTAAGGATGCAGGGGACACACGGTCATATCACACGCCCGTGGGCTTACTGTGTATCACACACGGCCTAGACACACGCCCGTGTGTCTATCCGTGTGGACGAAAATAGGCCATTTTAGGCCACTTTTCTCACCCTTTCATTCATTTCCTGCACTTAAACACAATTATACACTAATAGAATCCAACCAATCAATTATTTCAAGCCAAAACATGTATATTTCATTTTCAAACACAAAACATCACATTCAACTTACTTTGCATACTTAATCATTCCTACAATTACATTATCATATCAACCCCTATACATGTCATATAAATCAAAAAGTTGTTTAACAAAGTCTACCGGAATAAATCTGGATAGTGTGATCCTTGATGTAGATCTGATCCTCCGTATGTATATAAGTCAATCTACAAAACAAATAACATACACAAGTAAGCTTATAAAAGCTTAGTAAGCTCATAGGCATAAAAACATAAATTTTACCGAACAGTTTACACAATCATATATCTTTTAATTTAACTAATTTATCATATAAATCACAAATTCATTAATAAATTCATTTGAATAATTTCTATGTTGCTATTCACGGATTTAACTTCTTTGGGCCCATTTCTCATTTACTTCCATTGTCAAATTAGGGAACACTAATGGAATTGAGTACTACATTATCACATTGCCATGGTAAACCATGGACTTGCACATAGTCACATATCACACGCCGAAGCCATAGCCCTGCCATGGTCTTACACAGATCACATATCATACCGATGCCATATCCCAGATATGGTCTTATACGGAATTACATTATCACATCACACTGACGCCATAGCCCAGCTATGGTCTTTACGGGAACATGTATCACATTGCACCGATGCCATAGCCCAGTTATGGTCTTATACGGAAGCATATATCACATCTTTTCCGTCAATTCATCATGGTCATAAAATGAAAGCACTCAAAACCATTGTTCCAACTAATTTATATTTTTAGTTACACATTATTTAGTAATTAATACAATTTGGTAGTATTCATCTACAATAAGATACCATAGACATCATAAGATTTTCATAACAAAACATTGAACTTTTCCATATGAACTTACCTGGGCTAATTTGCAAAAGTCGTAGAAATTCAAGGACTATTCTTGTAATTTCTCCTTTCCAAGATTCACTTTTTTTTCTTGATCTATAATTATAAAATCATTCTCTCATTAGCATCTAATTCAATTCTATTCTACTTCACAATTTATGCCCTTAAATTTTTGAAATTACGCTATTACCCCAAATTTTTTAGTTTTTACAATTTAGTCCATGCTTAATTTATTCATCAATTGAGCTAATTCCTCTCAAATAACACTTTATCAAGACATTATAAACTAATTTAAAGCCTTTAACACTCAAAATTTCATCATAAAACCCTAATTCCAACAACTTTCACAATTAGATCCTAAAAATTGATTTCTATAAAAATCTCTTCATAAAATCATCATATAATAAAATTAAAATCTCAATTCCATGATAAATCATCATAAACTTTCAGCACTTATTCATGGAAACTTTCAAAATTACCCATGAAATCAAAAACTAATGACTTAAACAAGTGGACCTAGTTGTAAAAGTATCAAAAACACAAAAATTACAAGAAATAATCAAGAATTGAGCTTACATGTAGTAAAAATATGAGAGACCAGCTTAAAAGAACCCTTCAATGGTGTTTTTTCTGGACAAGATGAAGAAAAATGAAGAAAACTCTAGATTTACCTAATATATCATATTTTACAATTAAATTTTTACCCTATTTCCAATTTTGCCCCTTGTTCACACTTGATTTTTATTTTTCCTGCACACTCATGTTGTCAACCCATCTAATTTGGGTCTATTTACCTTTTAACTCCTTCTTTGATAATCTCTTAAGCTATTTAATCATATTTTATAATTTTTTACTTTATTCAATTTAATCCTTTTTCTTCAATTAACTATCAAAATGGTAAAATTTCTTAACGAAACTTTAATACTAACTTATTAACACTCTATAAATATTTTTGGAAATATTTATAGCTTTTTTTATAAATTTAAGGTCTCGATACCTCGTTTTTATCTCATTTAATCTATAAATTTCCTTTAATTCATAATTTCACTAATTCAAAAATATTTCTAAAACCACATTTAATTTTTACTTACTAATATCTAAACTCACATGTCAGATTTAGTGATATCAAATCATTATTCCGATATCACTAAAATTTGGGCTGTTACAACACGGCCTAGCAAACGCCCGTGTGGTCTGCCTAGCCTCATTTCAAAATTGCCCTCGAGCAACACGGTTGAGACACACGCCCGTGTCCCCGCCTGTGTAGGCAAAAATAGGCCATCTACAAGGCCAATTTGCCACCCATTAAGGGTCCTCCCTACTAACATCAAATAGGTGCCAATTGCACATCTAATTTCAACCATTTCACAATAAAAACATTCAACGTTCATTATCCTTATCAACCAATCTCATGTTCATAACACATACCAATTCATATCATTCCATAAGCCAAAAACATACCAAAACATATGATTTATAACCTTAATATATTCCATTCATTTTCATGCCAAATTCTTAACCAATTTTAAAATATGCACATACCAAAACTTACCAAATTGACCATTTCTTTTGGCCAACCAAAAGCACATCATAATAACACATTTGCATCACATATCATATATCAAAATCAAACCATAAGTTCAAACACAAACTAGCCATATCACATGGCATGTTATATACATTACAAAACATATCCAAATACTTCTAGCCTATACATGCCGTACTTCAATATACACAATTCCAAAAGGTACCGAAATAAGGTTCGATAGTGTGGTGATGATCCTCGATGATCCCTGAGCTCCTGGTAGCTACGATATCTATAAAACAATTGAGAAACACATAGAGTAAGCTTTCAAAAAGCTTAGTAAGCCATATACAAATAAACTTATCATCTAATTCATATAAGCATCATCAATTTGCATATATTTCATAGCCAAATACTATCACAAACCTCAATGTTCATATACATTTCACATATTCCAAATTCTTTAGCACATATAGCATATTTTCTCATACATTTGTCACATATCATCACTTGTTTACTAAGATACATATACTTACCTTTCAACATCAAATATGATATAAATTTCAAACATACCTAAATCGGATAAACATTTCATGTATTCATTCATTTCTCGGAATGCCCGTTCAACTGTTCGGAATCATAAGGATACTCGAATAACTCGAAAAGCTCGTACAATGCCAACGTCTCATACGTGATCTTACATGTAATCAAATATCGATGCCACTGTCCTAGACAGGGTCTTACATGAAATCAAGTATGATGCTAACATTCCAGACGTGGTCTTACACGTAAACCATAAGTCAACGCCAACGTCCCAGACGTGGTCTTACACGAAAACACATATGGGATCCTAGGTCATGACATATGTATCCTAACTATTCCTACGATTCGTACGAGGCTTTTTGGACGTCAGAACTTTGTCGATACTGTCTCAGATATCTCATTCTCAACACATATAATCATTCAACATTGTTCAAAAGCATACAATCAATAATAATTCAATTCAAAATACATTTATTTGTGTATCAACTTACATCGTACGGATTTCTATAGACGGAATCAGCTACTCCACGACTTTCGACTTTCCCCGATCTAATTTCATTTTCTTTAGTTCTTGATCTATATGAATTCAAATTTAACTCTTTTATTTACCAAATCATTCAAATCAATCCAAAAACACATATTTAGGGAATTTTACAAATTAGCCATCATATTTTCACATTTTGACAATTTATCCCCTAATCACAAAAATCACAAAATACAAAAAATTTCCATACACACTTACTTAGCCGAATATACATGGTGTACATATAAGCCCATATGTTTCATTTATTTCATATTTTAGGCCCTCAAAATTTCATTTTTACAATTTAGCCCAAATTACTCAAATTTATCAAAAATTCAAAGATAAAATATATTTATCTATCACATATCTTTCATTTTTCATCATTTAACAACACAAAGCTCACAATTTCATCAATAGCTTAACTCAAAATCATCCATAAAAATAGAAATTGAGACATGGGCTTAGTAAAACACAAAGTAACGATCACAAAAACGTAAAAATTATCAAAAAGGAATCAAAACACATACCTTAATCACCAAAATCAATAGCCGAACCCTAAAGCTCTTATTCTTTCTTTTTCTTTTTGATTTTAGGCAAAACAAGGTGAAAATGAATGAATTTTTGCTTTTTTTTATTTAAATAATCTTTATTACACAAATTACCTATTTAGCCTTGCTAAATTCATTTAAAATCCACTATCACATATCCAAATATGTCCATTCATTAAAACCATGGTATAATTGCATCATAAGGACCCCATATATATAAAGACATGGAAATTTGATACTTTAACAATTAGAACACATCTTTTACATTTTACGCGATTAAGTCCTTTTTGCAAATTAAGCACACAATTGATAAAATTTTCATACGGAATTTTCACACATACTAATTCACAAATAATAATCACTGAAAATAATATTCAAATATTTTTTTGACTCGGATTTGTGGTCCCGAAACTACTATTCTGACTAGGGTCTAAACCGGACTAATATACCTCATCTCTAAAAATCTCCACAGCCATGGATTCCACATCAAGTGAATCTCTCATACCTAATTCCCTTTCAATGCCTTCAAATATTTCTTTCATATCCATTATTACCTCCACTAAGGGCTGCTTTCAAATATCCAATTCCATATCTGGTGGTCGTGTGTGCTGGATTTCCTCCAATCTCGACTGTCGTTGACCTGTATTCTTGTCATCCATGTTCCATTCCCCAATTTTGAAAGCGATTTCACTTTCAAGGATTGGAGCATTGTTCTGTAACTAAACCAACTTGACAGCTTTTCTTTTGTTGATATCTAAAGACCCCATAATCTGAACAGGTTGAACCAAAAAATGGGTTAGAATCATCTTTAAGGCCCATTTTTGCACCATTATCAAATGGTTTTAACCTAGTCCTTGATGAAGAACCCATCATGTTATTAACTGGCTTTAAAACCCTTAGGGCCAATCTTGGCCCATTTGACATTACAACCCCTTTCCCTTTAGCTTTAATATTTGTCTTTTTTTGGAAACCTGATCTTTTAGCTACCCTTCCACTTCTATATTCACTTTCCTTACCCTTCTCATTATCCAAATCTTTCTCTGCATTGTCCTCTAAATTCGCCTCTCCTTGATTCTCGATAAGTACATCAAATCGAGAACCTCCACCATTATTGCCATGATTTTTGGTCACCTTGTCTACCATTGTTCTTACTTTCTGCTGTGGGCGACGTTCCACTAACATCCAAGGTCCGTACCTCTCTTCTTCCACCCTTCGCTGCAAGTTTTGGGTTTTCTACACTAGCTCATTCGTATACGTTCCCTCCATTGGTGTTGAAAACCAATCATTTGGGCACGAGTTTATACTATGGCCATAAAGTCCATAACAAAAATAGACATTAGGTAAAGACTCATATTCCACTCTATAACACCCCTAACTCGTATCCATCGTTGGAATAGAGTTTCGGAGCATTACCAAAACTTTCAGAACATTTTACAAATAATTTATGTAAATTACTATTCATTTACCAAGATCATTCAAATCGTCCTTTAATTGGGCCCTCAAGGCCCAATACGAGTGTTAGAATCAAGTTGGGACTTAATCAGAACCTCTAAGAATTTTTATCGAAATTTTAAAAATTTTCCCAGGTTCAAGGCTCACACGCCCTTATGGTCCAAGGGACACGCCCTTGTGACCCTGGGACACGCCCGTGCTTCAGACCTTGTTCAACCCCTTGTAACAATTTGACTTGTGCACATGGCCATGCCACATGCCCGTGTGCTAAGCCGTGTGGTTAATTAATTCAATTCGAAATTAAGTGCAGGTTTCACAAGGCCAAAACACACATTCGTGTTCTAGGCCGTGTAGCACACACGGTTGAGATACACGCCCATGTCTCTGCTCGTGTGGTCAATTTTGAGCATTCTGTTTCTCAAAATTAAGGTGTAGGGGACACACGGCCTAACTACACACCCATGTACCCAGCCGTGATTCACACATGATCTAGACACACGCCCGTGTGTCTGCCCGTGTGGATAAAATAAAGTCATTTCCTAGCCTTATTTGTCACCCAAATTTACCATTTTCCTGCACTAAAACATACCAAACACATTCCAACCATTTCAAGCATTCAAATTAAGAAGTTTCCATCATTCAACATGGCATATCCTTCCATGCATATATGTTTACAATCTTACCTTGGATTAACTTAGGCATTAACATCATTTGATCACATGTACTTAACATAACACATATGAATATATCATAATAATCTACTTAATCATGCCAAAATAAGTCATTACTAGCCATTCCAATGGCTAGGTTACAAAACATCATTATCAAGCCACTGATGGTCAAGTTGCCCTATACATGCCATTATACCAAAATGACTTTACTAAGTATACCCAAAATAACTAGTTGATAGTGTGACAATGCTCCAGTGATCTCCAACCTTCACGAGCTTCCGAGCACTATAAAATAGAAGAAAAATAAAATGGAGTAAGCATTACATGCTTAGTAAGTTCGTTTAAAGGAAACTAAACTTACCAATCTCGTTTATTAAATCTAAGCATACAATAACAAGTTTTCCATCCATTTGGCAAAATTGCCTAAACACATGCATCCAATCAAACATGTTAGTCACAAAGTTTACATATACATCAAGTAAGGACAAATGAGCTCATCATGCAATACTCTTTCAAGACATTATCATTTCATCTCATAATTCTCATGCCATGTCAAGAGTTTTATGTCTGTTGAATCATTAAAATTCCGATGAATACTCAAGTGGTACACTCAGAGTGTACGATTCAATAATCCGTCAATTCTTATTCGAGGGTACCTCTTAGGGCACTTAACCAAGGAACACGCTCTCGAGCCACATATCATATAACAAGATTACCAGTCCAGGCTAAATCCTTTATATACATATGCTCAAAGAGCTCAATTAGGATTACAAGTCTAGGCTAAACCCTAATCGTAACGTATACTCGAGAGGTATTATATCAGGATTACCCGTCTGGGCTAAATCCTTTCTAGAACAAGGTCAATAGGATTACTCGTCCGAGCTAAATCTCGTCTACAACAAATGCAGGACCTCATCCATTTCGAGAAAGCACATATATTCATCGAAATTCAATATTCAATCGGGACTTAAACCCATTTCAAGCATGTATTAAATTTTTCATTATAGCATTCAAGTAATGCATTTCAGTATAAGTCACATTGCATACAAGCACAACATTCAATTAAACATATTTACATGCTCGATTAAGTTACACGAACTTACCTCGACACTTGTTCGCGTAAATAATCTACTAATCCGAAACATTTTCTTTTCCTCGATCTAGCCTCAAATTTTTATTATCCGGATCTATATAAATGAATTTAATCATCAATTTATCTCATTTCATATTTATTTAGACTCAATTTACGTCCTAGGTAAAATTACCGTTTTGCCCCTAACTTTTCCATAAATTCCAATTTCATCTCGAGGCTTGGAAAATGAAACTTGTGCAATTTACTCCCTATTTCAAGCCTAACCAAAATCCCATCACAAAATTTACAGCACATGTATTCATAAAAATTCAGAATTTTTCATCAAATTTCACAACTTTACATTTTAGTCCTTAAATCATGTTTTCATCAAAAATCACTTTTTAAAAGTTGCTATCTATCAGCAACCTTTCATTTTCTACCATAAATCAAATTTTAAGCATATACATCCATGACCCATTTTCCATACTTTGATAACTTTTCAAAGTAATCCCCCAAATAGATAGATTAGACTATCCCGGTTTCAAAAATATCAAAATTACTAAAAATAGGACAAGGAAACTTACCCAATTATGCCTTGAAAGTTTCTTCTCTCTCTCCTAGGGTTTCCATATAATTTTGGGGTTGAAGATGACAAAAATAATATGATATTTCTTTTATCATCTTTTTAATTAATTAATTATTTTAATTTCCAATTTAGTCTATATTCTTTTCTAATTTTTCCATGGATGAGTCCCCAAAAATCTACATACTTTTCTTTAATGGTCTAATTACCATATAAGAACGTCTAGTTTTGAATTCCATAGTTATTTAATCCTTATAGCTACTAGAATTCAACTTTTGCATTTTATGTGATTTAGTCCTTCTCGTAATTAAACACTTAATCGATAAAATTTTCGTATCAAATTTTTCACACTATATATCTATCATAATACGGACCATATAATAAAAAAATTTATTTTTGGGTCAGATTTGTGGTCCCGAAACTATTGTTCCGATTTCACTGAAAAATGGGTTCTTACACACTCTCTGTGTTCGTCCATCAATCTTTATTTTTGATAACAAAGGCTTTTCGAGGTCTACATAAATGGCCATATGGGCAAATCGCTCTATTTTAAGCATGGACTGTGTTTCCATTAATTTTGATCATCGAACCAATCACTTGCCCAATAACCTTTAAAATAAAACTTGTGTAGTATCCCTCTGATAACCCAGGCAGCCAAACTATACAACTTAGGTATCAATCTCATTCTGCTCAGCCAAAAATCCTAGTGACCATGGTCTCATCGTCAAATACTGTCTAAAAGTCACCCATAGTCCCTTGGTGAGAATGTCATTATAGTCATCCTCATCATTGAAACAATCAGATAATAGTCATTCTCAAGATCCATAATTTGGAAGGATTTCTTAGTCCTCCATGGTAGAGTGACTTTATTCAACAGAGCATTAAAAGTAATTCTCCGACCTAAGAGCTTGACAATGACTGTCTTCGCCATTCTCCTAACTCTATCAAAGAAAGATTCAACTAACATTTTAAAATTTATATTTGAAAACAGATTCCCAAAAATGCATTGTTTATTTGCAAAGCTTAAATACTCATTTAACCTTTGCAATTGTCACTTTCTTTTAAATTGGTACTTACATTTTTTTTTGTCTAAAGTTGGTACCCAAATTTTCGTTCTGTCAAAGCTTTCGATACTTTTTTGTAACGATGTTAAGTTTGGGGCACGTGGCGCATTAGTATTAAGCCACATGTCAATAATGACATTATAATAATGTCATAATTATATTTTTTAATAAAATAAAAAACTAAAAATATATATTATAAATTATAAATATTTTATAAATAAAAATATATTATTTTTAAAAAAATTACAAAAACTGAATCCACTTATCTATTTTTCTATCTTGTTATCTTTTCTTTTCTTTTAAATCTGACTTCCATTAAGACAAAATTAATCTCAAATTGATTCATTGGAAAATTTCTTGTTGCATTCGAAACTCTCACAAATCTTAAATGCATGGCAGTTTCATTCATTACTTCCCATATCAAAGTTTGATTTATGTTGAAAAAATCCATTTGCCACCTTTTTAATTTTGTTTAATTGTACATTAATATAATAAGATTGATGATTCCTTGAATAATTTGAAAGGAAATAATGGTTTTAAACCAAATTTGCGTTCCATTTATTTTTGGTGTTTTACTTAGAAAGGTAACTTACCACATGTCTAATACAATTATGCCACACACGAATAATTTTCATAACTGCAACCTTATATTACTTTATAAATATTTAAAATAAAAACTTAATTTCATTTTTTTATCACAAAATTTCCGTTGATCAATGTAATTTAATGATGGCGTTTACCATATAAAAATATCTTTCATAATTACAACCTCACATTACTTTAGTATATATATTTATTGGCTGAATTGTCAGAAAAGGTCTATTATATTTTAAAATAATGGAAATATGTCACTTTTGTTAAAATTGACGGAAATGGGTCAGTTTTATTAAAATGAAACTAACTAGTGATGTTTTCGGGAGAAACTCAAAAAAACGTGTCCAGTTAGAAGCGATTTTTTACATCAATACTAAAATTGGCAACATTATTTTTTTAAAATTTTTCGTGCCACCTATTAATGTGAAAATAAAACTTACAAAACATTGTCTAGGAATAAGTTGTAAACATATTCATGAGTTTATATATCACAATTTAATGAAGCAATCCCACATTATCTAGGAACAATAAGAAAATAAGGGAAATGAGACTTTGGTTCTATATAAAGGCTTATTTTGTAAGTTTTATTTCCACATTAATAGAGCACCAAAAATTTAAAAAAAAAAAATTGGTGTTGTCATTTTTAGTTCTAATTTGGCAAAAACGCTTCTAGATTACTAGTTAGAGAGGAAAAGCGCTTTTAGCTGGACATATTTTTCTGAATTTTCCTTAAAAAGGATACCAACTAGACGCGTTTTAATAAAATTAACCTATTTCCGTCAATTTTAACAAAAGTGACCTATTTCTATTATTAAAAAAAAAAAGAGATTTTTTATAATTCAGTCATATTTATTCTACACTTAAGAAAACATTTTTATTAAACTTAAATCCTGATGATTGGAACAATTAATGATAATTAAATAAATGTAAATTTCTATCAATGTATGACATACAAAATTCCTAAGCTGGAAACCATGTAATGGAGTTAAATTAGTGGGATCGATAATTGTCCTTTTCAATATCATTTTAATTGCTAATAAGTCAATGTGTCTCACACCTTGCTTTATGAGGGCAAAACAAAAAGAGAATACTACAAATTAATCCATATTTCCAGGACCCTTGTTGTAGGAGACATGAATTCAAAAAGCTACTCTTGCATCAAAGGTGGGTTTTAAGAGTTTGGATTCTTTTGTAAAACCAACCCTCTCGCCAAACACCTTTTGCATCATTTCTGGATTAGTTTAGTTCACGTTGTTATTATAGAATCATTTGGTATATGGTTATTTTATTTATTTAGGATTGTTGCATCTAATTATTGATAAATATTAGGAGCAGTGCATATGGGAGAATTTAGATTCAAATACTATATACAAATATTATTGAGAGTGATAATCATAACTCAAAAAAATTAATTATTATATCATTTATAAAAAAATATTTATCTGCATATAAAAAATTCTTTGTATGACTAATGAGATTTTGACTTGTTGACTAAGGTTCAAGTTAAGAGTCCTTAGATATCAACTATAATTGTAATGGATAGATCTTCGTTCCACCATATGTATATGTCATGTGTGAATTTAGACTTATTCTTTTTTTTTTATTGATTTGATTATTTATTATAATCGATTAGGTATATATTTATATTTATATTTATATTTATATTTTAAGGTAAATATATTATATTTGTAATACTGAAAAAAATATATGCACTCTCATTGAGAATTATAGAGGTCTTAGGAATGTGGGTATTTTATGGTGATGAGTACTTTATTATTACGACTTTAAAAAGACAACAGAGTTTGGCTATGCTTTGTTTGTATATACCTAGAGAGCTTCCTCTATCTGTGATAGGAAATTACTTCTTTTTACCTTGTAAGCAGGGCTACGAACACCTCTAGTGTTTAGGGTAGTCTAGTGGCAGCCTATATAAAACACCATCTGAGTTATCAGAGACCAACAAATTACTAAATAAGATCTTTTCATAAATTTGAACACAGAAGGAGATGGTTTACTTGTCCATGTGTTTGCAGACTTGCAGTGACCAAAAAAAAGTAGGTCCAGAGAAAGAATCTAATGTCTGAATGTGACATTACCAATTAGCCTTTAGACAAATGACATCTCAATGAAGAAGAAACAGAGAGAGAGAAGAGAGATAATATAAAAGCAAAGTTAAAAGAGAGTAATGAGGTTAGGAAGTTGCAGGCGGCATTGGTTAATTGAAGGGAGGGGGGCAAACTTTATTGGTGAGAAGAGAGACCTCTCTCTGTGTCTCCATATCTCTCTTAAATCACAGTACTTACACACCCCCTAAAAGGAAAATGAGCCAATCACCTTTTAGCACCATTAGCAATACAATATTCCACAAAAATATTAACGTGCGATAGAATGTTAGAATTTGAGTAAAAAAATTTTAAGTTGATTAGTCTAATTTTATCATTTTAACTCGATTTTAAAAGAAAAATTTAAACTAAGTCGAGTAAAGTTAAATTCGAGTCGAGTTAAATCGAATAAAATTATTTAAGTCAAACTAAAAAAAATTTAAACGTGTTAAATTAAAATCTTGTTAAATATAACTAATTTCATGTTAGAGTACATAAATTTAAAACCATATAAATTTTAAAACTCTTTGAAAGCAAAATTAGAAAAAAAATATTTTAGTATGATAAACTTTAATCATTAATTTACTTATTTAGATCCTAAAAATTATTATTCTAGAATTTTTTTTTCATTTTTTATATATTCTTTAGATTTTTTAATATTTTTAATTTTTTAAAAATACAAGTTTTAGAATTTTTATAAATATTTTGATTTTTTTTTTGTAATTTTTGTTGAGAGAGTCTAATTTCCTCATTTTCAAAACTGACAAGGACTAAAAGTATATTTATATCAATCTGTTATTTGAATTATTTTAATCTAAATAACTTGAAATAATTAGATTGGATTAATTTAAATTTTTTTTAAAGTCAGATTCGAATTTTGCATAACCTAATGCTGAGAGCTCCGGTCACTCTCAGATTGGTCGCTAGCCATGGCATTACGTGCTCTGTCTGTGACCCTTTGCTTTGCATTTGCATGCTAGACATTTTTCAGTGATCCCATATGGATTTTGATTAGATTTATCTTTTGGACTCCCGAGAATTACCATAAATAATCTCCTCATATCTTGTTTCTTTCATGGTTTTTAATTGGTTTCAACTCTAATCTCATGGTTTTATCTCTTCCTCTTTTCCCTACAATGAAAACGACCACCACTCCCTGCTTTCCTGGGAAAGTAAAGCATCTCTAACACCCACAACATAAATAAATAAATAAATGCTTTCTTCTAGGAAAATTAGAGGGTTAGCTAAGAGATAAGCACAATAACTTTGTCGTAGAGGCTGCAAAAGAGTAATTGTGGTTTATTAATGATTAATTTAAAATACAATCAAAATACTCTACTCCTGGTTTTTTTTTTTTTTTTAATTCACTGTAAGCAACATATTGTTTTGCTTTGCGGCTGTTAATGAAAAAACATGCCTTCTTAAATAGAGTTTAATTTTAAGTTGACAGTTTCAGAAAAGTAGAAGTGTGATTTCAAAACCTGACAACTCTTTCTTTTGTTTGGGGTTCTTTATAAATGGCATGCCAAGTGATCAGACCGCTTTTTCCTTTTCTTTTTCTTTACAAGATTGTTGATGTTGAATTTGTTGAACTATGTGGAGTTGTGTGAAGCTGTTGATAAGTGTAACCCAGTCATCTTAGATTCCAAACGGATAACATCAATCATTCGGCCATTGTTTAAAGAAACCAGTACTTATCTATTTTGTACTAATTCACTTCATCTTACGCTAACAAGCTCCCACCTGGTTCCTGCTAATTTTAGATGCTATCAATATTTTTATTTACACTAGTTCTACAAATTACAGTTCCTTCCAACCTGACTTGTTGGTCATAGCATTTCTCTATAACATGAGATGCTTCTTGGTATGCATGTAGTGTTCCAGATTACTTAAAACTGGAGATACTGAAAAACATGCAATTATGCAAAGGTTGTGGAGTTAATCATGAAAGGTTAACAGGATTGATTGGGTTGCTTTACTATTAGAATATCTTAAAGAACGTGACTTGAAGATTTAAAACACAAGTTACTAACTTGAGAATAATCAAGTGTTATTTGATTTGAATCAAAGTCTCTGTAGGACAATATATTAGAATGATTAAAAGTAATGCATGCTTGAAGTATAGTATACCTAGTAGTTTTAAATATGAAAATTTTTTAAAAAAAATAGTAAATCAAGATGGTCATATAGTGAAGGTAAGTACTTCTAAAAAAACTCAAGACATAATTAATTATTCAAACTCTAGAAAATATTCAAGTATCTGAATATGAAGAATGATGAAAAAAAAATCTTAATAAGTTATGCCAATATAATAAAATATGGAAATATAGAAAATAGAAAGTTGTCGACAACTGTTGTGCATGCAATGTTATTGTTGAGATAATAAAAGAAAATGAGAATATTGAATAAATTTATCAAAAAAATATAGACATGGAATATATTGGCCGAAAATAAAAAGATGCAATTCAAGTAGGATTACAATTGTGAAGTTTGTGTATCAATAGTCCAAGCATCTAAAGGTGTAAAGCTAATGAGGTACAAATTATGAAAAGATAGAATATTTCTTTTGTGGTGGATACAATAACCTTTAGTATATTATTAAGTTTGGTAGTTTATGAAATCTTTGACATGTGTCTTATTATTGTTGTTTGAATCACTATATAGTGGAAGTTTATATTAAAATCCTTGAAGGATTTAGAATGTTGGAAGCATATAGAAATTCTTAAGAAATTGTTCGATACATTTGAATAAATATTTATATGAATTAAATTGATTTGAACATATGTGGTAAATTCGACTTAGTAAATAATAGTTGGAAGAATATAATAAAATGATCCAACATGCACATATATAGAAGGATCATGATCAAAATTTGCTATAATTGTTGTTGGAACTCCGAAAAAGATCAAAATATATTTTCCCAAAGTCTTCCTCACTTATGACTTCCGAAGAATGATGATATAAATGTTTAGCGAATTTGCTCAAGTAATCATTTGAAAAGCTAGCATGCAATACGTAGAATTTGAGGTATCATGTGATGTTGTCATGATGGAGAGTAAATATGCATTGTCCTCTTTTTTCACTTAACTAAGGTTTATCCCACTGAGTTTTTCTAATAATGTTTTTAATGAGGCACCATGTTATATGTGTTATGACAAGTGTACTATTTTTCCTTCACTGAGATTTTTTTTTACAGGATTTTTATTTTAGTAAGATTTTATCGAAGCTTATCATCTACCAATGGACATCTAAAGGGGAGTGTTATAAATATTTTATTATTAAATAGATATCCATCAAGATAAGTTTGATGTACTTTAGAACTATAATAGTCATTAGAAGTAAATTTTTTTTTTTTTCATTTATACTTCTTATGCCTATAAATATAGACTTTGAAAAAATATTATAAACATCCCTATTGACCAATAAAAATTCGTTCTCTTTTACTCTCTTATTTCTTGTTCTTTACTCTCTTTTTTATTTATTTCATAACAATACGAAAACTACTAAAAAATATCAATAAACTCGAAATAATATATAAAAATAAACTAATATTAATACATACCAATACCAAAATAAAAACCATACACTTACAGGTGGGATACTAACTGCCTTATTCTAGGCCCCTACATTAATATTTATAAGGAATTTATGGGTGCCATCGTTGAGCTAATGGATGCCATGTTGGCAAGATGATTTCGAGTCTTAAAACTCTACTACCAAAAATCGTTATTTTTTTCTACTATGAGATTAATTAAGGTCAATTTTACTATTAGATCTTATACTTGGTATAAGTTATAGATTTAGGGTTTATATTTTAATTTGATTATTTTTAGTTTTTGTACTTTTAAATATTTAAAATTTTAATCTTGATCAAATGGTAATTATTTAATTTATTAAATTATGTTTTGTTTAAAAGTTTAATGCATCAAACATATTATCACATATATAAAATCATGTTAGTTAATTATTTTTACATATTACTCATAAAAAAACCTTAATAAATTTAATATTTATTATTTATATTAGAATTAAAATTTTAACTCTAATTAAAATTAACCAATTTAAAATATATATAAATTAAAATTGATGAAATTAAAGTAAGTATAATAAATCTATAACTTTCATAGGAGATTTGACTATTAATCAATCACGCGATGTCCCCGTTGAGAGGGCAAAATGGTCCATAAAGGGTAAGAAGTAGGGGGGGGGGTGGAGTTGATCGAGACATTAAGAGGTAGGTAATTAAGAAGCCAAATACTTCCTAATGTAATAATGAAAAGGTTAATGTGATGAGAAGCCAATTAGAAGCAGACAAAGAAAAGAAAAGGAAGGGGCTTCCTTTCCTTCCTGGTTGCCACCCAAAAGCCAAAATGGGGTCAATTCAATTTATGACAAATTACTTGGTCACAGACAGTGAAAGGAAAAGCAAAATCTGGTGATTGCAGCTCAACACCAGAGGGCATCATCATCTTTGTTTAGTCAGTCCATGCAAATTGAAAAATGCCAATCCACTATTTCTACTAAAACTTTAACTTAATTTGGTCTCTCTTAGTGCTTTTTTTTTTTTTTTTTTTTTTAGGTGGATTTTCTCATCATTGCTACAATCAATAAAGATGGGAGATGGGGCATCTCTCCATCTCCAAACAAAATGCTCTCCCACTCTCTTTTCAAACCAAATCATTCTCTCTGGAAATTCTGTCTCCATTAACTTCACTATTCCCATGCAATTTTTTATTTCATGCAAAATTATATGTCTATAATATTATACCATGAAATTATTCAGGCACGTCAAATCAGTTTGAATAGAATTCCATTTTTAAAATTTTATCTAATGAAAATAACACTTTAAAATTTCTACCAGAAAAACCTTTGTTTTTATTTTTTAACAAATAAATATTTTATATGTAATGAGATTTAAATTTGAATCCCTTAACCAGTATTTATCTTAATAAATATTTATTTAATATCATCAATTAAATCGGTGGGAAGTCTCACTGATTTGATCGATAAGGCCAACCAAACTCCTTTTTTTTCTTTGAAAACCTTACCAAGCTTTTAGCATGATTCATGAATTTATTGTGAAACAAATGTCCTGGCACCGGTGCCGCCGACCACCACACTTACTAGTACCACTCTAGCTACTACAGTTTTCATATTTTAAGAGGAATTAGGATCTTCTTAGAAAATTATAAAAATACCCTAATAAAAACTTATCCTAATTATAAAGTGTTGCGTGATAGTTGTTTACCTTCATCCCTTAATTATATGGTTGGGGGTTTAATTTCTGCTTATGAAAATGGAATATATTTCATGACCAATCGTTTACCCCTTCAAATAACATTTACAACAAAGAGATTATGTTAAGTATGACTCCTATTTCAGTCAAATTTGAGAAATAATCTTCTAGTTAAACATTGTTTATTTAGATAATTTTAATATTATTTAACTTATGAAGTTAGCTTATAAATAGGCTCTTTTACAACCTTAGAAAAGATACCCAATAGATATTAGAACTCATAACACATTTAGAGGGGTTTAGTTTTTATGTCCATCTTTTATACTCTTCATTCTTTTGCCATTATAGTAAAATTATCTTTGCCCATGATTTTTATCCTCTTTAGAGGGGTTTTTCCACATTAAATTTGTGTGTTCAATTTCTCAATTTATTCCGTTATTTTTTTACTTGTTGCTTAATCGGGTCGATCCTAACAAGTAGTATCAGTGCTAGTTCAATTTTCATAGATTAGTTCATTCAAATATGGCAGCAACAAGGTTTGAAATTAAGAAGTTCAATAGTGAGACAAATTTCAATCTGTGGCAAGTTCGGATGATGACAATTCTAGTTCAAACTGGCTTGAAAAATTTTATTACCAGGGAAAAGCCTGAGAATCTAAATCAAACAGAATGGGAAGAGCTTTGTAATGACCCAAAATTCATGGGCATCGAAAAAGTGCAATATCGAGCCTCTATTTTAGTGAAATGGGTTCATAAATAATTATTAGAAATATTTATGAGTCTAGTAGTGTGTTTAATTAGATTTTAATTAAGTGAATTTAGCTTAATTAAGAGTAATTAGGAAAAATGACTAAATTGAATAAGGGGTAAAAGTTGAATTATAGATTAATAGAAAGTAAAAAGGACCAAAATGGAAAATATGCCATTTAGCATAAGTTGAGACGACATATTAAGTAAAAATCTAAGATTTTTACTTATATTTTAATTATAAAATATATATATTAGTAATAAATTATATTAAATTAATTTAAAATAATTAGATTTTTATATGATAAATATAATATGATTTTGACAAGTGGATGGTGATAAAAATATGCAAATGTAATAATAATATGTATACAATTGTAACAAAAATATTTAATTATTTTTTATTTAAGTAAATAGATATTTATTAAATTATTATAACTATAATTATTATTATTAATATTATCAAATAAATTGAATTATGACAAATGTTGGGTGGAGATAAAATACATGTGTAATAATATGTATAATACAATTGTAATACATGTATTGTTTATTAAAATAGATATTTATTATTTATTTATAAATAAATAATTATTATATAAGATTTTTATATGACAAACTAATTAAAAGGTGACAAATGTAATATAAATATTTGTTAATAAATAGATATATGTACACTTGTTATAAAATAATTTATTTACTTAATATTAAAATAATAGATAATTAGATTAAATTATATTATTGTTAATTAAATAATTAAATTATAAGATTGTTGTGTAAAAAATAAAATAAATGATGACAATTGTATGGTATATTGGTATTGATGGTGTTCATTTGTATATATATGATTACATACTATTTAGAATAAATATATTATAATATATGTTAAGTAAATAAATAAAATAAAGTGTATGTATATATATATATATATATAAAAGGTATAAAAGAAAAACAAAAGAAAAAAAGAAAGAACAGCAGAAGCCATTCGAAAACAAGAAGAAAGAAAAGGAAAATAAAAGAAAAGAAAAAGGGAAAATTAGGGTTTGAAGGTTTAAAGTTTTAATAGGTAAGCTAATTAAGTCCCTTTTACTTAATTTTGATGTTTTAGAAGCTTTAGAACAAGGTTTTGATGAAATTAAGTTGATACTTTGAAAGCTCATAGGTTTATAAGTATAGTTCATGTTGGACAAAGTATAGAATTAGGGATTTGATTGAAAGAATTTCAAGTTAGAATTGATAAAGGGATTAAATTGTGAAGTAAGCTATAAGTTTTGTGTTGCAGGGATTAAATTGAAAGAAGTTTTAAATTAGGGTTTTATTATGAACATTAGATAGTTAAGTAGAATATGGAAGGAAATTGAATGGAAATAGAGTGTGAATTAAATTAGAAAAGTAGATAAATCTATTAATCTAGTTAGGACTAAATTGGAACTAAAATATAAATTGGATAGAAATTCAATTATTATTATAAATTAATGTTGTAATTAATAGTGTAAATTATTATTATTTTTATAGCTAACAAGGAACTCAAGGCATCGGCACACAAAGGAAAGAAAAAGGTTATCGAGGAATAATCGAGTAAATCCGAGTTTGTATTACTATAATTCAAATCTATTTATTATTAATTGTTATATTTTAATTAAAATGCATGGCAAGTAAAATTAGGTAAGCAATTGAAATGATGATATCGATTTGAATGAAATTGATTCAAAAATGTTTATGGCTATTGAAATTGAATGTGAACAAATTGAAAATTAAAAGTGATTTGAATTAAGTAATTGAATTATGAATTATGTGAATATTTGAAAGTATATTGATTGGAAACTAAAAGTGATTTGAATTGAATCAAATTGAATTGAATGAAGAAAATATGTGAGTATTTGAAATGTATATTGATTGAAAAGTAATTAGTGATTTGAATTTGATTGGAAAATAAATTAAAAATATGAATTAAATAAAAGTGAATTAATTTATGAATATGTATGAATATGTGAATTGTGTATTGATTGAAAAGTGGTTTGAATTGAATCGAAATATGATTATATGTAATTATTTGAAATATGTATTGGTATTGAATTGTTTATTGATTAGAAAGTGAAAAAGTGAATCTAAATTGAATGAGAATTGAATTGAATGGTGAATGCGTATGTATAATTGAACTGTATATTGATTTGAATGTGAAATTGTAATTGAAAAATGATCTTGAATTAGAAATGAAAGTGAATTGAGAATTAAAGTACCCTATTAACAAGTCGGGCTGAGTCGGACATAATTGACATGCCATAGGATTTGGAAGAGTACAGGATATATCGACTTTGTCGATCAGGCACTTTATGTGTCGTATTAGGCACCTCGTGTGTCGTATTAGGCACCTCGTGTGTCGTTTCAGGCACTTATGTGTCGTATACTGATCAGGTATTATGTATCGTTTTAGGCACAATGTGCCGTACTGGTGTGTTTGGGTTGAAATCTATGTATCCATTAAAGTCTGGGTTTGTTAATAGGGTAAATAACTGAAATGAGAAAATTAAATAAATTTGATTGATTGTATTATTAAAAAAATATGAAAAAGAAATTATGAGTTGAATTGTGAATGGAATTAAGATGTAAGATTTGAAGCATGAACTTAAGGTTCATGAATTTGCTAAAATATCGAATTATCGATATTGAAATCAGTTGAATAAATGAAATGAGAAAATCGAATGAATTTGATCGATTGAACTATTGAAAGTATGAGAAAGTGAAATTATGAATTGAAATATGAATTGAAATTAAGGTATCGAAATAAGAAGTGAAAATATGATGAATAGGAAATAATGAAATAGTGTATGAGTTAATTGAATATAATCATATGAATTAATTATAATTATTTTTATTGAAAAATGTTGGTTTAAATAATTATTGTAAGACTAATGTTACTAAATAACTGATGATTACTGAATGATTATATTAAATTACTGATCAACTAATTGTTATTGATTGATTATGAATAAAAATGAATATTTTCTTGAGAATAAGTTATTGATTTGAGATATAGAAATAAAATTTATGAAATAATGATTTATGAAAAAGATTATTGATGAAATACATGAAATGGATATTGATGTCGTAAGAAGATATATAAATTAAAATGAAGAAAAGCTATTTAAAATACATATTATTAAATTAAAAATTAAAGTTTAAATGCATGAAAGATTTATTAAAGGTAAAATAGTGGTAAGATTTAATGTATATATTGTTTTACCTTAAGTATTTGAATTATAGTAATACCACTGGGTGTATACTTAGCGTACGGTTTGTTTTCGTACGCAGATTAGGTACAGGAATTTTTGAAGAGTTGAAATTTGAGATTTGCAAGCTTTCATCTCATCACATCTTCAAGCAACAACAGGGTATGCTTTAAAATTTTGAATAGAATGACATGTACTTAGGAAAAATATTAAGTATAATCCAAGTGTCCGTTTTTATGTTCTAATATATTAGTGATTAGCCAAGAATTACTTTGGCACCAAATGTAATATTCCTATATCAAGTTCCTTGAGTCGAACATGGTATAGGGGTGTTACAAGCTTGATGAAAAGGCCTTATCTGTAATGCAGTTGTGCCTCGCGAATACGGTATTGCAAGAGGTATTGATGGAGAAAACCTCATTCGCCTTGTGGAAAAGGTTAGAAACTCTTTATGCAACTAAGTCTCTAGCTAACCATTTAGTGTTGAAACAACATCTATTTACGTTTCGCATGAATAAAGGTGAGCTTCTTAGATATCAGATCAGTCAATTCATTACTTTTTTAAGTGATTTAAGGAATGTTGAGGTTCATATTGACGATGAAGATCAGGCTATGCTATTATTGTGCTCTTTACCTTCTTCATACAAGTCTTTCAAGGAGACCCTGATTTATGGTAGAGACAAAAGATGTGAAGGGTCATTTGTTGAGTAGAGAAAAACTCGACAATGAGTTTGGTTTGGATAGCAAGGGAGATAAGCAAGCTTCCGTTTTGGTAGCATCAAAGAAACGAGACAAAAGGTGTCACTATTGTAAAAAGTTAGGTCACACTAAAGCAGATTGTTATAAACTGCGAAATAAAAGAGTTGCTGAGAGTAACAAGAAAGATGTAACTGGTGCTAATTTGGCCGATGAAAGTGGTGATGATCTCTTATTAGTGTCAACGAGCGATAACTCTAAGCTCACGTACGAGTGGATCCTAGATTCGGGATGTTCTTTCCACATGTGTCCCAATAGAGAATGGTTTTCCATATATAGTTCGGTTGAAGGTGGAGTTGTGCGCATGGGAAACGATTCATCTAGTAAGGTAATTGGTATTGGTACTGTTAAAATTAGGATACACGATTGGATGATTAGGACACTCTAAAATGTCAAGTATGTACCTGATTTACAAAAGAATCTCATCTCATTGAGTATTTTAGACTTGAAAGAATACAGAATCAACATCGAGTCGAGCGACATTAAAGTATCTCGTGGAGTTCTCGTTTTGTTAAAAGGTAAAAAAACTGGTAATATTTATATTCTGGAAGGTTCTACAATGACCGGTGAAACCGGACGCCCCTTGTCCATTACAGAGTCAAAGTCAACTCGTTTAGAGCGAAGGCAACTTGGTCATAGGAGGGAAAAATGTATGACCGTTTCGTTGAAAAGAAGTTCTCTTTTGGATGCAGGTTTTGAAAAGTTAGGGCATTGTTTTCGTGAAAATCAAACCCGGGTTAGTTTTGATTTGGCAGTGTACAAGTCGAAGGCTAGAAGTCTTCCAGTTTTTAAGCACAAATTCGACTCAGTTAATTCCCTGCATGGTTCAAGATAGGCTCGTGGCGGGCTTTGGCAAAGATGGCATCGTGGAAATATGGTCAAGGTGGAGATTTGTTAAGTATGACTCCTATTTCAGTCAAATTTGAGAAATAATCTTCTAGTTAAACTCTGGTTATTTGTTTCAATCAAACACTAATTAGTTTAGACTATTTTATTATTATTTGACTTATGAATTTAGCCAATAAATAAGCTCTTTTACAACCTTAGAAAAGACACCCAATAGATATTAGAACTCATAACACATTTAGAGAATTTTGTGTTTACGATTTCAGGGTTCTTTATTTTCGAGTTTTCGGGATTTAGTTTTTATCTCCATCTTTTGTACTCTTCATTCTTTTGCCATTATAGTAAAATTATCTTTGCCCGTGATTTTTTATCCTCTTTGGAGGGGTTTTTTCACATTAAATTTGTGTGTTCAATTTCTTAATTTTATTCCGCTATTTTTTTACTTGTTACTTAATCGGGTCGATCCTAACAGGTTAATTACAATTGCACATGATGGATACCCTGACTACGACAAAAAAAAAAACTTATCCTAACCTATACTCAAAAAATATTATTTTTTAACTTTTATACAGTATATTTTAATATTATTTACTATATGTTATAATATTGTTTTTTAACTTCTATACATTATATTTTAATATTTAGTAGAATATGTGGAAGATTATCTCAACACTCACAAGATTAAGTTTGGTGTATATGTCAAATCATTACACTAATCCATGTCATGCATGTCAAGAAGTAGTACTATAAAATACATGTATAGTACCTCGACATTCATGGAAGTCGAGTTTAAGATTAAGAGGTTTGACTAGGATATTTATCTGGTTGTTGGCTCAACTCAATTAATTATAGTGAAACTTAACTCGCATGGCTGTTAACTTCCTATCTATAAATACATATTCGTTCTTCCTTTCTTCCTACCTAAAGTCTTCCTAAACCCTCCAACTCTTTCAAGTTCTTGAACTCTAAAAAAACTTATTATTTTTCACTTATTTTTAGGAAAAAAATGGTGGAACATGTATGTTTAATAATAGTGATTTTTGAAAATGGACCAAATTTATTATTTTTCAACTCAATTCTTTCTAATTTAATTTTTTAGAAATATTTTTATAATTTTTGAATTTTAGTAATAATTTTTTGTGATTGTTTAATAGTTGGTAGACCAAATTCTTTAGATCTAGCATAATTTACATTTCTCAAAGCTCAATCATTCTACCGAAGAACGCTTAAAGTAGTATACCAGTTTATATGTGACATTTACAATGACAAAGTTGAAAAGCATTCTAGATTTGGTTGTCACCTCGATGGAAAGATGAAGGCTAGAAACGTTTACATTTTATTTTCCATGCGAGGAAACAACTAGTATGCTTGAAAATGTCATTTTAATAATCGACCTTTCACCTTTCGCTCAATGAGGAGGTGGAAACCACAACTAGTGGCATCGATCCCGAGTACAAATGTAGTTGATTGTTGGGTGTCATGTCATCAAGGGAGAAACCAAATAATGATTTAGATGGGTACTAGGTGGAGTGCACATGGTTGGACAAACTTGTCAAACCAACCCTTTCAACATACACAATCTTGAAGGAGATGGATTGATACACCAGAGCTTAGATACTTTGAATGGTTGGAGGAATGTTGTTGCCAAACCATACCATTTTTCTTCCTCTATTCGAAGATTTTAAGGTGATCGATTTATTCAGCTCAAGTTCTTCTACTTTGACATATTTGTATAGGGTAATTTGTAGGGTGATTAGTGAATCGATTGGCAAAGTGAACATTTGTTGTTTTCTCTTGTAAACTTAGGCATGAATACACATATTGTGGTTAGCGCTCATCGTTTCCTAACCGTAAGATTTCCCTCTTACTAGAAGGTAATAATATCACATATTTAATTTCTTAATATGTATTTTAGTACAAATACTTAATCTCTCCTATTACACTTGAATATGGAACAAATTTAGGGGTTGTATGAACCATATGTGTTATAGGAAGGGCTTGACATGGTTGCATCAAGAAATCAATAGATGAGTTAGTGAAAAAGTATGTTGATGTTGCATTCGCATTCAAGGAAATCTAGTGTTCCAATTAATGAATATAAATGTATTTGTTTATTTTTGCAATTCTGGTGGATGTCATAGCTAGACAACACAATATTTGCCAACATAACAGAGACTATTCTTGAGTAGCGTGCGTCATTCAGAGAGTGAGTGCTCATAATTTGTTTTCACATCATGGACGACATTGCCCTAATTGGATGAAATGTAAGTTTGAGTTCATCTAAAAAAAATTCAAGGATCCCTAAAATGATAAGGGGCTTCGGATAATATATATGAAAAGGCAAGATTAACATTGGTCGAGAGATCATACAAAGTGGGTCCAACTTTGGGGGCCAGTGAGCTAAGCTAAGCATATTTGGGAAAATTATCTTGGATGGTAATTTTCGAGCCTCTAAGGTATATACATATACAATGGTTTAGGCAAGTCGATCACAAACAATTTTATTCGATGAAAGAGTATCTAGTTGTACGGAAACGATGCGTACCATCAAGTTGTCAATGAGCACATTAGCAAGATCGTTAAAAAATATAATATTAAGAATCAATATTTTAGATATTTTTAAAATTAAATATAAAAAAGCATGTTATTTGTAAGGGCTTTATATACATATATATATATATATATATATATATATATATATATATATATATAAATTGACTTACACTTTTTAAAAGATAAATTAATTTTTAATCAATTTTTAGAAGGAAAAAAAAGCTTATTTTTCATTGACGAATAAGTCATTTTCAATTAGTTAATCTATTTTATAGTAAAATAAATAAAGTAAAATGCATAAAACATTTTCATTACATATGTCATTTTTTGCTAAGCAAAAACACTCTTAATGTGTAATGTGATACAGAACATAGATTTAGTATAATTATACACATAAAACTTTAATTTAAATTCGACTGTACTAAAATTACTAAATTATAGATCCTTATATTATATATATATATATATATATATTTATGAAATGCTTATTTTCAATATTTAGAGAAACTTTTTCCTTAATTTTATAAAATACTTTAAACATATTTTCTTTAAATATGAAGTTTTAGAAAGTAAATCAAGTAAAATTAATGATGATAAATGAAAACAAGAATCATTGTACATATCTCTTCTATATAAATTGACCTTTAAAAATAAGTAAATATAATTAGGTTAAACTGATACACAAAATTGAGGTATAGAAAAGGTAAAGGGGGGAAAAGGAGTTTGAAGGACGGTTGCAAATTAATGCAGCAATTAAAGAGAAAAAGAAAGCATGCAAATGGCCAAAGAAGTCTTTAAACTTAAAAAAGATATTTACACCCAAATTTGGCTTATAAAATATTCTCCCACTGTTAGGGTTAACTCAGATATGATATACAAAGTGTTAATCCCGCAAAAAGCATGTTCTTTTAATGGCCCCATCATCTCAGGAATTTCAAACTTTTGCCTTACATCTCCTTTTTTACCTTTCATCACACCATTAAATTAAACCAAATATATATTACCATTTTCTTCTTCTTCTTCTTCTTCTTCTTCTTCTTTTTCTTTCATGTTCAAATCAATCACGACTTATTTCCTTATAATGGCTATTTATATTTGTAAATATACTTACTTCATTAACACAAATTGTGATTAAAATGATACTAGGAACTATGATTACAGTTTTAATCACAAAAAAAAAAGTGTGAAAATAATTAAAAGAATATCGAGATTATTTATACAGTTCGACCTTAGTTTATGTTTGCTAGACCTTACTTAAAGCAATGATCCATTATCTTTCTTATAGTACAACTAATGATTAAGTCCTAACACTAATCTAATACTCACCAATTTAGCAACTTCATTGTTATACAAAGACCATATCACTCTCCCGCTAAGCTTTCCCCTTGGAAGCTTTTGCAACTCAAGAGGCTCTCCTTATTGCTTATAGATATTGTTATACTATACGTCAATAATGGTAGTAGAAATGATCGCAAAGCAATAAGAAACAAAAATAAGAACACGCAAATTTGATGTGGAAAGCCCTTATCGAGAAAAATAACAAGCAAAGGAAGAGAAATTTACTAATGTTGAAAAAACAACAATACGAGAGGTTTTTTACTACACATTTTAAGGGTTAAGCAACCTTGTTATAATCCATATCTAACAGAAGAAGTATAGTTCTATACAAATTCAACTTGTGCAACATGGCCCTCGGTCTTTCGTCCCCACAAATCCCCCTATTTTGCCCTCTATTTTCTTTAACAAGTTACGGGATTCGAATCACACAACTCTAATAAAAATAATGTACACATACACATTCTTAACTCGAACAAATTTATGCTCTATCAAATTCTCAAAGTTTTAGTTTCTATTTAACCTAGACAAAACTTAAGTTTATATACTACTTAAGTTTATACTAAACTTTTGTTTACATAATAATTACAATCTAATCACTACTCTATAAAGAAGGCTAAAAATCAGTACGAGATACTACTTCCATAAGAGTTCCAATTTAATCAAATTCCTTCAAAGATAAAAAGTGATTTTACGTGATTCGCAAATAATCTATTTACTACAAGAATATCTTCAATTTCAACTTAAATGATATTCATATAATGAGTTTTACTCGTCTAAATATCTTCGAAATAAATAGACGTTTGAACCAAAAATATCACATTGCCTCCAAATTTGTCAACAATATTTATGTATTTTTTTCATTAATTCTCTAAAAATTATAGATAAACAAATGAAATGAAAGAAAAAGTATTGAATAATTTAAAATTTAAGATAATATTATTAAGAGGAGTTGGTCACAAATCTCAAGAAATTAATGTTGATAGACAATAAAGATATATTAATGATAAAAAAGAAAATTGAAAGGACTGGTCTTGCTATACTTTCACAATAGAGCTTCCCTCCATGTTTCATCACAGTGACCCACTCACTTTTTGTCATGTAAGAGAGGTGTTGAGTGTTGACTACATCCAACGACTTATATAAATCATTAAATAAATAAATAAATAAAAAGGATCCTGCCACGTCAATAATTCTGAAAGTTTTTATTCTGTTAGCCCGACATGGACTTTCGACATTGATGGCCTTGCTTTCTTTAGTCAATTTTTATATCCTACAACTTATTTCTTTTTATTTATACAAATGATTTTTAATAAATTTAAATTTTATTTTGAATTAATTATACTGATAATCATTCAAATATTATTATTTATTTTGATTATTTAATTATGAAAAATTATAAAACGATAGTTTAATTTTTTTTAATCATCAACTATTAAATTGTAAAGAAAAATATAATTTGGTAACTTTTAAAATTAGCATAATAGTAATTTTAACCCTCAAATAGTTATGTTTTGTGTCAATTTAGTTTTTGTTCTAAAAACTTAAACCTTCAATATCTATACATTGTGAATTTTTTTTTTTAAATTTGCCTCTTTGCTCCTCTCCAACCTATAAATAAGAAGATAATTTATTTTAGCGTACTCGAACCCACATCCTCCTACATTGACAACAATGCCTATGCCAATCGAGCTACATTGAGGGTTAATTTTAAAAGAATAAGAAAATATGAAAATTATTATCTTAGGTTTTTGGTATTTCCATTTTTTTTCATATTTTCAATCAAATTTTGTTGATTCTTCTTTTTTTAGCTTTTTAGGTGAAAAAAGTCACAAAAAAAAGAAAGAAAGAAAGAAAGCAAAACTACAAAATAGATCAAATTATACAATATGTAAATATTAAGGGTTAAAATTTTTTAGTATCAAGACTAAATTGACACAATATATAAATATTGAGTGTTAAAATTATTATTATGCTAATTTCAAAAGCTGCTACGCATTTTTCCCTTAGTCATCTAACGACTTGTAATAAAAAAAGATAAAATCGAATAATTAAGTGATTATTTTATAATTTTTTATAATTGGTGTATAAAAAAAAGTTATCAATAGTTATTACAACTAGCATAGTTTAACCTTTAAATTTTAGCATTTGAAACATTTTCTTTTTATGTAATTTAATTTTTTTTCTCTTCTATTTATCATCATCATCATCATCATCATGGTTGTTTAAACTTAAGGATTGTACACCCAAAAGGTACATGCATTAATTCGTTGAGTTAAAGTTTTGATATGGGCACATAAGGTTGATATTTAAGACTACCCAAAAGAGAAAAGAAAAGAAAAAGCAGGCTAAGACAAGGTGGGGTTGATTTTCTAACCCTTCTTTAAGGCTTGTCATTTTGTATTATGCTTGATTTGATTTCTTTTAGCAAGTGTTTTCTTTCTTTTTTTTTCAATTTTAAAGCAAGCCATTTTTGAAATTTATAATATATTTAGTAAAATATTTGTTAAAAAATATATAAAATTTAAATGAGTTTTTACTGATATAAAATTAAATGTTTAAAATTCATTATAATACAGATTCAAATTTTATCATTATTGATTTTAAATAAAAATATAAAAAGAATAATACAACATATTTTGTATATATAAACTAATTAACTCATATTAATTTAATAAAAAATATTATATATAATATAAATATAGTTATAAAAATCAGTTTTTTTAACATTAAAAAAATAAAAACACTTTTTTTTATTTTAATCTCAAAGTCTTAAAATTTGTATAAATTATTTTAAATACAACCATAAAAGGACAAAAATAAATAAATAACAAAGGATTTATGGGACATTGGTTTTTTCACTTCAACTCTATGAATTATGTATGGCAGCTCATTTAAGAAGCTATTTTTGTCATTCATTTTTGGTGTTTATAACCTTGTAGACATGCTTCTTACATCTCTTGTAAAGTGATCTAAAAGGCTAGTCCTTTAGGAGACACCATTACTTTCCCATTATGAAGGTTAATATTGAGGTGTACCAAATAAAAATACTACTATTGTACTTAGAGCTTAAATTTATGTCATGTAATCGATAAGGTTAAATTGAAATTTTAATATTTGTAAAAAAAAATGTGTCCTAAAATTATGGTCTTTTTTGTATTAAAAAGACAAGAGATGCTCACTTATTTAGTTTTTCAAGTTAAGTGGTACATGAAATCAGTGTATTTAATGTGTCGATGGATACATCCTTTTCGCCTTTTAATAATATTGGAATAATAAAAAAATAAATAATTTTGATCATAAATCCTATAAGGAAGCTTGAAAGACCAAAAACATACATACCCTAAACCATCTTTGCTTCATGGGGGAAATAACATTTAATGTTATGTAAGTGGAAGATTCTAACCTTTTAAGACTAATGCTTAATCGCGGCAAGTATTTAAGTAGATATTAAACCGACATGAAAGAAAAGAGACGGTGTTGATATTCTGATTGGAGAACAGGTAACTGTGGTATATCCACATGGAAAAATAAGGATCCATTGGCTCGTAAGTAGCGCTACTACTGCTACAAGCATCTTGTCTTTGGGTGCAGCAGCTTCTGGTTGGGGCTAGTCTTTTCCCAATCTTTCTAAATGAATCTTTGAATTTTCAATGTGTGTTGGGGGAGGGGTCTTTAAAAAGAAAAAGGGTAAGTGGAAGCAAGAAGGAGCGTAGGGTAAAGCAAAAGAAGAGGTCTTTCTCATACACAGATCCCTATGGATGCAGGAAGGATGCCCAGCATAGCTTGCTGGAACTCATTCTTTTTGTTTAGTTTAAAGGAACTTACTAGCTTTGTTTCTCTTTAGAAATCCTTTTTCAGTGAGAAAGAGAGAGAGTCATGCATAGAAATAGAATTGATTCAGTTGCAGGAGCTTTGGATTTGTTTTAGATAAGTTGCTAGATTTGATCCATCACTTCTGCAGCTAAAAGCCAAAAATCCCTCTTGTTTGTGTGTGTCTGTTTTTTCTTCTTTTTTTCTTTTGCAAAAATGGAGTGAAGCATTGAGATGTTTGGTTTATGATTAGTTCGTTTGTTTCCCAATGATTGAGTTGCCCTGCGCCAAGATAAACTTGCCTAGAATCTTTACTAGGTTTGAAAGAATCATCATAGTTAAAAGATGAAGTCCATGAGCAATGATGATAACAACAACAACAACAATAACAGTAGTAACTGGTTAGGTTTTTCACTATCTTCTCACATGAAAATGGAGGTTAGCAATCAAGGCCCTAATAGTAATCACAAAACACAGTCAGCTGCTTCTGGTGTTACAACAGCGGTTCCATCAAGCTTTTTCCCATCTCCACCATCTCATCTTAATTATGGACTTTATTATGGAGTTGAAGGAGAAAATGGGGGCTTGTATTCTCACTTTCCTGTGATGCCACTGAAGTCTGATGGGTCTCTTTGTTTAATGGAAGCTCTTGGCAGGTCCCAGTCACAAGGTTAGGCTCAAACTTCTACTTGTATATTCTTTTCTTTTGGAGTTTGTTTTATGCTTTGGGGGAAATAGTAGTTTATATTTTTTCTGGACTTTTCTGTCTTTGACTTTTGGTGTGAAGCAATGGTTCCTACTTCAACTCCTAAACTGGAGGATTTCTTTGGGGGTGCAACCATGGGGACCCATCACTATGAAAGCAGTGACAGAGAAACTATGGCTCTTAGCTTGGACAGCATGTATTACCATCAAAATCCCAATCAAGACCACAACTCTCAGAACTGCCTAGACCACCTGCAACATTCCTCGAGGCAGCAGCACCACCAACACCAAGTTCAGGTCCAACAATACCAATACTACTCAGGATACAGAAACCAAGAAATGTTGCTAGCAGAAGAAGCTGCTCAAGAAACCCATGTTACTGATTGCAATCTTCAGCTCCCAACAATGGCAGATGATGGAAGCGCTGCTATGAAGCAATGGGCTTCAAGAAACTACTCCACTGAGCATTCTGCGATAAATCAGAAGATGATAGGGTGCATGGGTGATAATGGAGCTGACTCTGGCTCTATTGGTGCCATGGCATATGGAGATTTACAGTCTTTGAGCTTGTCCATGAGCCCTGGCTCACAATCAAGCAGTGTTGCTGGTTCACAGCAAATCTCACCTTCTGCAACTGACTATGCAGCAATGGAAACCAAGAAAAGAGGGCCAGAGAAAGTAGATCAGAAGCAAATTGCCCACAGGAAATCCATTGATACTTTCGGGCAAAGAACCTCTCAATATAGAGGCGTTACAAGGTTAAAAGTTTTTTCCTGCATCTTTAATATCTTCTTATTCAACATTCTTCTGTCTCCTATGCTTTCCTACAAAACCCTTTTTCTTTCTTTACATATTAAAGTTTCTATTTGGCTCTTTCTTGTAATCTATTCCTTTAATCCTGTTTTTATTAGTTCTCTAAAGCATTTCCCTTTTATGTTACTTAGACATAGATGGACGGGAAGATATGAAGCTCATCTATGGGACAATAGTTGCAAGAAGGAAGGGCAAAGCAGGAAAGGAAGACAAGGTTAGTGTGGAACAATAATATACCCTCTAATTTTGGTATTTTTTGTTCTTGACCGGACTCATTTTTGTTTTCTCTTTTTCATGCATGACTTGGGGATTCCGATTCTAATCAAATGATTATTTTCAGTTTATTTGGGTAAGCCCTTCTGGCATTATTAATCATTAATTATTATCTTATGTTTATTCTTGTAATGTGTTGAATAACAAATCATTTCCAAAATCTTTGTTTTAGGGGGTTATGATATGGAAGAGAAAGCTGCAAGAGCTTATGATTTAGCTGCACTCAAGTATTGGGGACCCTCCACTCACATCAACTTCCCAGTAATTAGCTAATTTTCTAGTTACTCTTTTTTTTTTCTTCTTCTTTTTCAAATAGGGAATGTGAACTCTTTTTTGGTACTGAAATGTAATTATGATACTTTGTTTGGTAGTTGGAAAATTACCAAAAAGAACTTGAGGAAATGAAGAACATGACTAGACAGGAGTATGTTGCTCATTTGAGAAGGTTGTTGATCTTTGTCCCCTTCTTCTTTCACTGCAGTGCATGGATCACCATGATCTATGATATTTTTTTTAATGATTATAAAATTATACAATATGCAGGAAAAGCAGTGGATTCTCAAGGGGAGCTTCAATGTACAGAGGAGTGACAAGGTCTTCTTATGTACTTCCAGTTATAGAAGCTGTTGAGCTTCAGCTCCACATCATTTCAGCTCCTTTTATCTCATTTTTTTTTTCTGTTCTGAAATTTTAAGCAGACATCACCAGCATGGAAGATGGCAAGCTCGGATAGGCAGAGTTGCTGGGAACAAGGACCTTTATCTTGGAACATTTAGTGAGTTTATTTCGGCCATTTTCATTTAATCATATATCATTGAATTTTAGAGTGTGTTTTTATTGACTTTAGAAACGCCAATTCGTTGGCTCTTTCGGCTCTTTTCCTAAAACAAAAAGCAAAAGCAAAGTGAAAAGAATAAGGCTGTTTTGTCCACAATCATGCACGAGAAGAAAGCTGATTATAATTCTAGATTGTCTTCTTTTGTACTATACGTAACAAGGTTAATTCAAGCTTTTTTTCCCCTCCATTTCAGGCACTCAGGAAGAAGCAGCCGAGGCTTATGACATAGCGGCTATCAAATTCCGTGGTGCGAATGCCGTGACAAATTTCGACATAACGAGGTACGATGTGGAACGAATCATGGCAAGCAGCACCCTCCTTGCAGGAGACCTGGCACGGCGAAACAAAGACATAGGACCTGCAAATGAGGCCATCAACCACAATCTTTTAGCTCATAACAGCTACGGTGAAACCAACATTTCACCAAAGAACAACGGGTCTCAAGCAGACTGGAAAATCGTCCTTCACCAGTCCCCTGAACAGCAGATGGAGATGAAACAGGCAAATATGATTGAGAACTATAAGAGACAGGATTTCTCATTGGCCCCAGACAATCTGGTTGGGACGGACACAATCAACTCAGGCCAGAGGGAAGTGGATGATTCGAACAAAATGGGGTTTTCCAATGCTTCTTCACTGTTGACTAGTTTGAGCAGCTCAACACAAGGTAGCAGCGGCAGCCTAGATAGAAATAGCCTACCATTGCCGTTGGCCATGCCTGCTCCACCGACCAAGTTGTTCACTAGTTCAACAAACTCTCTGAATTCTTGGATTCCTTCAGCTCAGCTAAGGCCTGCACTCACTGTGCCAACTGTGCCAGTATTTACTGCCTGGACAGATGCTTAGATTAGACGTTTTGGTATAGTAGCCAATTTTTTTTTTTTGCATGAAAAAAAATCAGGAAAAAAAGGCTGTTTGTTCTTTTGTGAGTTTTTTTCCCTTGGTGAAAGCAATTAAGAACTTAATGGAGGTTTATGTGATAACTGTTGTGAAAAAAGAACAAAGTTTTAAACTTAAATCATATCCTCTTTAACCTTTCTTAGTATCTTGAAATGAAAATTGATTGAAGGAAAATACTTTAAAGACAATATGATTGAAGTCTATGAAATGATTTTTGCAATATTGGGGGGTGAACTGATGACCCTATAGTCATAATTAGATTCACCTTTTACTGGTCTTCTTTAAGTACAAAAACAGCTCAGTATTTGTCCCAATAATGCAAAGCTGGTCTTTCAGCTTTGGGGTCTTTGACCATAATATCTTTCATCTAAAAAAACACCCTTAAGTTCTCCATATCCATAACACCATCATTGCCAGTACCCCTTTTTTTGTAAATCTCAGCTTTCTCCAAAGGCAAAAGAAGAAAAAGAAGGGTCCAAGGGAAATGGATTCCCCGCCCTTGTATGATTCAAGGGCACATAATTATTTCAAATTTTCTCTGTTATTTTGGTGGAAAGTGAATGAATTAACCTTTTTTAATGGTCTTCCTTTAGAATCCCACTAACTGTAAGGCCTAATGATGCAGGGGAAGAAGGGAGGGAGTTTTTTAAAAGACATTCCATGTCCAATTGTGGGTTTCCCATGACCAGTCTAAGGTTAGGTTGAATCAATCATGTTTTTTTTTTTTTTTTTGGTTTGCAACTCGTGGGATATGATTTCTTCCCTTCATGCACATGTGCATAATCAAAGCACTTCCATGCAAAGACAATAATGATATATTTCTAAAAAAAAAAAAATAGAAGGTTTCAATTTCATACCACCAGAGTTAATGGTTCAGCTCAAAGTTATCAAAGTGCAGTAGCTTAAGAAGTTTGCATTTGTTAAAATCTACTGACAAGTAGTAGCAGCATTAAACGAAACAGTGGCTAAAACCCGGAAAGGACAGTGATCATTAATTTTTGGTGCTGACCAACAGTGCAAAAAGCATTGTAGATGATTGAACACTGCTTTTCTGCTAACAATGAGCCTTGTAATTCAATTTCATGAATGATTGCAAGAGCTTACATTCTGGGTTTTCTCTGTGTTTAGGATAATAAAATGCTTTTTATACAACCATAAGAGCCAGAGATGTGTGTTAAGTAAGCAACTTGGCACCTTCAAACATGGAGGTTAAGAGACTAAGAATAGTATAACTTTTTTTCTTTTTTACAACTCAGCTGGAGTAAATCAGTAACATGAATATGTATGACCAATAAAACAAACATTGGGGTTCAAATAGCATAAAGAACTTGATTGACATTGGAAATCCATTGTTTTCATTGATAAACTGCATACGACAGGCATATCTTTTGATAATGAAAAGCTTGATTGGAGAAGATTGATTTTGATTCTAAGTAGCAGCTTTGTCCAAAGTATAGGATTACAGTGAAAATACACACCCTCCCTTGGTGTGGATAACAGTGTTTTCCCTGTTTTGGATTTTAATGCTTTAATTAATGAAAATAATAAAACATAGATTGGATATGAGTGGCCTATCTCTCAACCTCTTCCATGAAAGAGAGCACATGGATATCTCTTTTTTTTTTTTTTTTTTTTTCTTTTCACAATTATATTTTTATGTTATTTTAATTTCTTAACTCTAAATTCGGAGAAAATAGTCAGAATTATACAATTTGTGTAAAATGTTCCATGTTTTCATTTTTAAAAAGATTTATAATGGTAAAATAAAATACTTTTTGTAAAGAAAAATCAACTTTATAAGATGTCAAACGATTGATATAACTTGTTCATCTTTCTTACAAAAGAAATCAATTATTTATCCCCATCTTTCAATTCCACCGAATACTCAAAGCTGGAAACAAACAAATTTATTGATTTTTATTTCTTTTTTTGGTTTGGACAATAAAATCTTTTTGAGATAAGTGGTGGTAGCAAAATTGCGGAAGAAATAATGACACATCACTTTATTCATCATCAAATGCAAGGGTGGGTGGACTTGAAATTTTTGCTTTCAACCTCAAATTCGTGTGGAAATTATGCTGCATATAGACAAAAATCTTTTGACTAAACTTCTCCCTTGTTTCTTTACAAAATACAAATTCAATTATCTAAACTTTAATTCATTTTAATTATATAATCATCTTTAAAAAACCATATTTGATTTAGTAATATTATTATTGCACTATATAGAAGAATATGAGTTTGAGTGTACTTAAGAATATATATATATATATATATATATATTTGTAAATTTTATATACTTTTATTTAGGGGTAATATAATTTTTGACTTTTGAACTTAGCAGTTAAGTCTACTTTAGTATTTGTACCTATTTTTGTTCACTTTTGTGCCTAAACTCGATAACCAAATCCATTTTGATCTCTTAACCTAGATTCCGTTAAGATTTCATAATATAACTAATGTTCTTGGAATAGGACTGGATTCATCGATCAGGCTGGTTAGACTGAGAACCAATTGGTATCCTGTTTGAAGAAAAGGATTGAATCAATTGAATCAGAAGCTACTCAAAACCAGTAAAAATCAAAAACCAAGACAAAAACCAATAGTTGAATAAGTTGTACCGGTTAAATATTATATAATTATTCTTGGTCTAACAATTGAACCAATCAAACCGATTGAATCGAGAACCAGTGATCTGATTAGTTCAATCACTGGCCCGATTATTAGAACACTCTATTTGACACTTTAAGATTGTACCACATTACCACCTAAAAGTTTATACATTTTTTTTAAATTTTCAATTGATGATGTAGCACAATCTCAAAGTGTTACGTCGTCAAACTTTTATATGTTTTAAGTTTTAGGACTAAAATGAATTTAGTTGCCAAATTTAGGTACTAAAGTAGATAAAGAAAGTATAAGTACCAAAATAGACTTAATTATCAAATTTAAGGACCAAAAATTATATTATCCCTTTTACATATAATCATTTCTTTGTTTATATATATATATATATTTATATATATATTGGTTTCTCAAAAAGATATTTTAACTAGAGCGAGCTCAGTGACTCCAATTGATTAATTTTATGCGTTTTGTAGGTCCATCAAAAGGGTAAATAATGACGACAAGTTTTAAAACTATTCCATACCCAAAACAGAGATTGCCTTCAACCATTAATAAAGATAGAAAAAACTTTTATCATTTTATATATAATCTCTCGATTTGTTTATAAAACTTTAGAAATGTTACCATTGTTTAACAATCTCAAATTTTTTTAAGGAAAAAAAGTTAAATTAGAATTTTAATTGTCATAACATAAAAAATATTTTATTAATTAAAAAACTAATTCATAAGTTTGTTTTTTTTAAACCAATATAAAGTTGAAAGGCAACATTTTTCAAAATATATAATATTTATATTTTTCTATTGAAAGTTATTTCAAAGTATATAACATTATATATTTTAATTTGTAATTGTTATATTTTAAATATTAAAATGTAGTTTATATATTCAAATTAAATTTTATAAATAATTTATATTAATTACTTAAAAATATTTAAAAATAAGATTTTATATATCAAAATAATAATAAGTTACAATAAAATATTTTTAGTATTTTATTAAAATATCATAATATTAATAAATTTAAATCTATTACCATATTTAAGTTTTTTTATTGAATTAATGTCACCCTCAACATAGTAATTAACTCTCAAGAATTTACCAAAAGTCCCTCATTTTCAATAAGTAATAGATATTATCTTGAGATGATTTTCTTTTCATATAAAATCTAGAAAAGTACTTCAGCATAATGAATTCGAACCCAAAACATTGTGATTTGTAGTTTTTTTAAGATTAAAACATTTCAACCAAAGACATTTTTTTATTTTCATTTATATATTAGTATATTTAAGTGATTTACTGAGTTGGTGCCACTCCCAACTAGGTCACCAACTCAGTAATGAATTTACCAAAAGTCCCCCATCTCTAATAAGTAATAGATATTATCTTGAGAGTAATTTTATCTTTTCATATAAAATCTAAAAAAAAAAAATTGCATATAATGGGATTTGAATCCAAAACATTATGATTTTTTATTTTTTATTTTTTTTAATTTGCTGCATACATTTATTTTCAATGTCATTGTGGATATGATAAAATTTAGTATCATTTAAATGTATATATTTTACTTTACAACATCAAGTTTAAAATAAACATTTTATTTTCTCTAAAGCAATAATGTTAAATATTTAATTTTTAAATCAAAATTTTCAAAAGCAATTTTTTACTACACTTTCCAAGTTAAATTAGCCCTAAATCCATCAATTACAAAGAAAAACCACACGCACACAAATTCAAAACTTACGATGGAAAATGAATTAGGAATGTCATGTTGGCCAACAATTGTGGAATTTTGTTTATTCTCACTGTTAGATTAGGCCTCCTCAACCAAGGAATTGGGAGGAATGGCTTCAAGATAATGTTACCTCAAAGGAGTGAGCCCACCATCTACTGATGCTCTGGTTCATTGTTTTTATTTTCACCCTATGGGAAATCTGGTTGTGTCGTAATGCATTATTTTTTTTTCAAAACCTAGACCTTTACAGGGGTTTGTGCAATGAGTAATCCTTGGTGCGGGGGAATTTTCTGCTCTCTCCCCACTTTCAAAGAAGCTTTGTCTATCAGGTTTTGTTCTAATGCTATGGAAACCCCTTCTATCAGGGTGTTTCAAATTAAATTCGGATGAACCATCTTTGCGGAACTTGAGGAAAGCAAGTGCAAGCACGTTTACTCATTATTATCAAGTCTATTAGGTGATTGGTTCTTTCTGTCATATCCCTAACGTGACTAGTGTAGAACCAAAACTTTGGGCACTACGAGATGGACTAATATTAGCTAAAGATCATAACATTGAAAATCTTGAGATTGAAGTTGACACTACATCTATGTTACATTTCATGAAAGCCCCTTCACAATCTAACTTATTATTATCTCATTTAATTGTTAAGTGCAGGATGCTCGTCCATTCTATGAGTTCTAGCTCTATGATGCACATTTTTCAAGGAAGGGAACAAATGTGCAGATGCGTTGACCCATTTGAGAAATAGTTATCAACCTTAAGTTTCTCATAGTGTAGCCTCATTTAATGAGTTATTATGTATGTGTTCTAATCTACCTAGTTGTATTTATCATTTATTGTTAGAAAACTCAAGGGCATCTTATGTATTACACTTTAATCTAAGGATAAAGTACATCAATAGTCACTCAACTAGATCTCAATGACAAAACAGTCACTCAACTTTCAACTCAATCACTAAAATTTCAAAAAATAACAAATCAGTCACCACTAATCAATTTTCGTTACAGATATAACAAATATGCCATTTTCTATTACAGACATAATGGAGCTACCATTTTACATCCTTCTCTCCCCCTCCCTTCTCATCTCACTCCCCCTACCACTATTCTCTCATCCCTTTCCTTCTTCCCCACCATCCCTCACCTACTTCGATTCTCTCCTTCTCCTCATCGTCCCTTCCCCTACTCTGACTCTCTCCCTCTTCCCCACCATCCTTCACCTTACTCCTCTTCTCTCCCTCTCTCCCACCATCCATTTCCCTCCACTAACCCTCTCATAAATCAAAAATAGTTTACAGTCCCTTTCCCTCTACTTTGTAATCGTTTACAGCCTCTTCTCCATGCTCAATCCTGGAAAATAAACTTGTTTAGCAACAAATGAAGCCTTGAATCCCATTACATTCACAAAAAAATCCATCAAAGTTTTAATTCTACCCTCAAAAGCTGCCATTATCGAGGGATGATTCTTAAAAGCATCTAAAATCTCTTCCCCAGACCAACCATATTTCTTATAAACATCAAAATTTGTCTCCCAAGTGGATTTGCTCATTGAACCCAAAATAATAACAGTTAAACTAAAAGTAAACCTTTCAGGACTGAACCCCATTTGCTTTACTTTCTCTACAATCCCTTTGAATTGAATTGGAGAATAAAATAATATCTTAGAAACCCAACAAAATCCTTTAACTATGTTAAGCTCAGGCACTCCATTTTGTCTCAAAATAAAAAAGGGTTAACTTTACCATATTTGTCAAAATTTGAAGAAAGCTATGGTTTTTCAAATTTTCATGTGAAAGAAAGGCATTTTTTTTTCAGTTTTTAAAATGGGTTTTTGTTTACCTACGTGGATGTGGAGGTCACTTCTAGCATTGTTGTTTCTACAAAATTTGTTAAAGCTATCATTTTGATAAGCAAAAAAAGAAGATGATGAGAGAAAAAGAGAAACTTATTGGTAGTGGTGCGAGAAGAGGAATGGAGCAAATGCAATTGTAGCTACCACAATCTAGGCATTGATTGCTGAAACTACTCCACTGCTCATTCTTCAAAAATGGGTCTTTGATGGGATTCTGCTTGGAGGTTCAGATTGAGATTTTTGGTTGGGAAGAAAATGACCCATGGTTTTGGGAGATAAAATCAAAAGGCTTGAAGGGTAGGTGGGTTAGTAGAGGAAAAATGACAATGAGGAAGAAGGAGAGAATCAAAGTAGGGGGAGGGATGACGATAAGGGAAGGGGAGAGAAGAATGTAAAATGGAAACTTTATTATGTCAGTAATGGAAAATGATAGCTCCGTTACGTCTGTAACGGAAAATGGCTAGTGGTGATTGATTTGTTATTTTTTGAAAGTTTAGCAACTGAGTTAAAAGTTAAGTAATTGTTGATATACTTTACCCTTAATCTAATAGTTGAATAATAATCGTTACTTTTCTTGCTAAAAAGAAAGAATTGGGCCAAAAAAGTAAGTAAAAAGCTTTGGGCCTGTAACACCCTGAAAATTTCTATAGTAAGATATTATCCTTAATATAGTAAAATAAAGAAATAAAGTGACAAGAAGAGGAAAAAGATTGAGTTATGTCACTGGAAAGTATATTATGACATATTGATTCAAGAAAGGACTAAATTGTAAAAGTGAGAAAAGTTTTGTGGCCCAAGAGTAAATACTCAAAATTTAAGGGATTAAAGTATAAATATGAAAAAGTTGAAGGAATAATAGTGAAAATATTTTAAGGGTGGAATGATTTAGAAACCAAGAAAAATTGATGAATTAGGACCAAATTGAATAGGTGAAGAATTATGAGGGACTAAATTATAATTTTACAAAATTTAAATGATGACTAAATGATGAAATTTTAAAAGATCATAAAGGGAAAAATGGTCAATTGGAAAGAAAGAGAATTCTAGAATGCAATAATGATGCTAGAGATATTTTAATATTTTATAATTATTTAATTAGATAAATATTATTTTATTAATATTCTAATAAGATATTTTATTATTATTTTATTAGTATATAAAGAAAGAAAGATGAGGAATTCTCTTCCATCTTTCCCATGCAAAACCAACGTGAGAAGAAGAAGAAGAAGAAAAGAAGTTTTCATTTCTTTACAATTTGGTCCTTCTACCAAAAATTCACTATTTTTACCCAAAAATCAAAAGAATTTCCATAGCTACCAAGAGAGAAAAATGTTAAGGAGACTATGGGAAGTTAGAATATAAAATTGGATTCAAGAAATGGAAGCTTAAGGAGAGAGAAAATCAAGATGAAGATTGAAATCAACAGAACAAGGTAAGAACATCATGATTTCAATATATTTTTAAGTTTGATATTATTGAAAAAGTATGAGATTGATGTTAATGTAGAGTTTCCTTATATATGGTTCTATGTTCTTGATATATTAGTGAAGAGAAATAAGAGAAAGTGATAAGAAATATTGTAGAGAAAGGAAATAAGGGTGTTATAAACTTAATAATTAATATTTTGCACTAAAACAGTTTTGGGCAGCAGTAGTAGTCTAAATTTCAAAAATCACCAAAAATTGTAAAAATTGAATTAGAGAATTAATAAAATATTAAATTAAAGCTTATTAAGTCTAGTTTTTTATGAAGAAACCGTGTAAGCAATGGAATTGTGAATCATGAGATATAACAAATTTAGTGAGATAATGTCAGAATGATTTTGGGTTCCCCTATTTTGACTTTGGAAAATCATAAAAAATTGGAGAAAAATAATTAGGTTCTTAAAGTTATATGTTTAAAATCCTGAATGAGTCTATTTTTATTAGAAACAAACAAGAATATCATCTGAATCTTGTACAATGAGATAATTAATTTTTAGTAAAGAAGGGTCAGAACTGTCAGATAGCAGAATAAGGGTGAATTTAAAGAATAACTGTACTTATTGGCTAAACCAAAAATTCTAAAAATTTTATAGTAAGAAGATAAGTAAGTCTAGTTTCATGGAAAATTAGAAGATCTTAATTTCGAGTTCTGTAGCTCAAGATATAAATAATTTAGTGAATATGACGCAAATGGACAGTTTTGAATATACATATAAGTAAATAGTGAAATTATTGATAATGTTACTTGTAGCATGTTATATAAATTAAGGATGTGGAATAGAGAGGAAGAGGAGGAGAATAAATATATGAATTTTCAGCTAGTAAGGGTTTTGTTGGGTTTTTCACACAGGAAGAAAAATAGAACCAAGTTATCCGGATGAAATATGAAGCTCTTGTTGAAGCTAGAGCAACAAAGTAATAATTCCGAATAAAGTATGAAGTAAGTTTGAGATTCAAGGACTTGAGAGTTGCAACCAAACGAACAGAAGCAAAAGGGATGAAAAATTGAGAGAAGTATTTCATCCAGATAACATACATACTGCTGTTTGTTGCCACCTTTAATAGGTTTACATTTAAAATGGATAATTTGTATGTTTTAGACTCAGGGACTAAATTGAATAAAAGAAGAACTGTAGGGGCAATTTTGTAAAAATGTCAAAAATGTCAAAAATGACCAAAATGAAGGAAATGAATTGTTTTATTAATTAAATTAATAAATTGAATGAAATTATTAATTTGGATCAAGATTGGGTGAAAATCGGGGAAAATGAAAGTTTACTAAAATTCCCCTAAAATTTTGATATTTCTGCAATTTCGCCAGATAAGTTCGTGTAACTTGAATTATATTCTTAAATACTTGAAATATATGTTATTTATGTGAATATGATTTAAATATCCCTTGTATGAAAACTGATGAAACATTGATATATTTGATAAAAAAGGGAAAGAAATCCCGATTGAATGAAAGGAAAATTCGATGGATCTCTGAAAAGGAATTGACGGTAAAAAGGATCTAGCCCAAATGGGTGATCCTATCCTGATATAGCCCTCCCGAAGAATTTGTGTAAAATGGATTTAGCCCGGACGGGTAATCCGAATTAGGGTCTGAATTTAGCCTGGACTGGTAATTTAGATCCAAGCTCATTAGAGTAATTGTCATTGTAAGGGATTTAGCCTGGACTGGTAATCTTGACAATACTCTATGAGTTTATATTACAGGGGATTTAGCCTGGATTGGTAATCCAGCTGTAAGGATGATGTTTGCGGAAGTGTGCTTTCTGAAATGAAATGTGTAAGACCATGGTTGAAAGATTCCATGGCAACATGATATGAAATGTGTAAGACTATCGTTGAAAGATACCATGGCAATGTGACATGAAATGAATAAAACCATGGTTGAAAGATACCATGGCAACATGATATGAAATGTGTAAGACCATGGTTGAAAGATACCATGGCAACGTGACATGAAATGAATAAGACCATGGTTGAAAGATACCATGGCAACATGACGAGAAATGAATAAAACCATGGTTGAAAGATACCATGGCAACATGACAGAAAATGAGTAAGACCATAGTTGAAAGACACTATGGCATCATGTCGAAGATAAATAAGACCGTGGATGGGAGACGCTATGACATCTGTTAAACAATTGATATTCAAGTAATATGTATCAGATGATGAATGGTTATATGAATTGGTTGTACAAAATGGTTGTGTGAAATGTTTACAAGAATTGGTCATATGGAAATATATGTTTGTATGAAATAATTAAGAAGATAGATAAATGAAATAAGTATAGGTACATGGAATTTAATTTATGTTAAGTTTAATATGAACTATTACCGAAATAAATATACATAAGATATATGGAAATGATGGTGCATGAAATATTGATATAACAAAATGAATGATATATGCTTATGAAGAAACGGTAAGAAAATAATATATTTCATGACATGTACATATATAATTATCTTTGATATGTTGATACAAGGAAATTATGTAAGTTGAGACTATTATTAAACTCAAGTGTGATATGTCGAGAAAATAGGTATATCAATGTTGAAATTATATGAAATATCTACAAGTATACTAACAATGTTGTTGTTTGATACTTAGACAAGTGCCAAGCTATTGATTGAACGGTAATATGTTTATTTATGTGATGCATTGAATCGATAAGTATTTAATTAATTTTTTTGTTAAATAATATGTAAATCCTAATAATGCCTCGAAACCCTGTTCCGGCAACGGATACGGGTTAGGGGTGTTACAGGGCCATAACTTATTTACATATATACAATAAGGTAAACGAATGCATGGTTATTTGGTGTTCGTTAATATAAAAACTTAACACTTTTAAAAACTGCAATTATCTCTAGTAAATTATATGGGCTTCCATCGAAGATACATATGGGATGGTTTCTTTTAGGGTTTTTTTTTCTAAATCTGAAAGTTATATATTAATTTTAATTTAAAGTGAAATTTTATATATAAATTTTGATTTTGTGTAAATTTATATATATCATTTTGATTTAATGCAATTCTTGTAACAGCCCGATTTTGGGCCTAGTTAGAACAGTGGTTTTGGAACCACTATTCCGAGGCTAGAGAAATTATTTTTAATGATATTTTATGTGTTATAGCATGATTATATGAGTGCATGAAAATTTTGGTGAAATAATTTTAGCGATTTCATGCCTAATTGCGAAAAGGGACTAAATCACGTAAAGGGCAAAAGTCTTATTTTATTAGATAGATATACCAAATAGCTAGAGAACCAAAATTGAGGGTCTTTAAAGTGAAAATAGGCCTTTAAATAAGTGATGGCCGGCCTTGATATAAGGAATTAAAATAGTCAAAATGGTTAGGTGAATTTTGGTAACCAAATTGACTAGAAATAAAATAAAATAAACAAAGAATGATATCATCTCTTTCTCATCTTCTTCTTCACCGAAATTTTCAGCAAAAGTAGGGGTTTTGAAGCTTTAAAATTTCAGCCAAGCTATCTTCTTGCAAGTAAGTGATTTAGATGCCTATTTTTGATAATTTTTGTACTTTTGGAACCCTTGTAGCATGAACTAGCTAACGGGGGGATTATTTTGCAAAATAGTTGAAAGTCTAGGGTTTTTCCATGTGAATATTTATGTTGTTTGCTGAATTTTTATGGAAGAAAATGAGTCTTGGTTGTGTAATAAACAACTTTTGTGAAAGGATTTTCATGAAAACACCTAATATGGACCATTTTGTAAAGATGGCAAAATGAGTGATAAGTATGAGTAGTAATGAGAATTGTGGGCTACTCCTAGTATAAAAAGAATTCGGCTAAGCTTGGGTAGTGAGAAAATTTGATAAGAATCGATTTACGAGCCTAAGGGCGAACTTGTAACTTCTGTAAAGTCTAAGGGCAAAACGATCATTTTTCCAAATTGTTAATTATAGAATGGTTTAATTAATGTAATGATTAAATGAGTGAATTTCATCATGTTAGATCAAGAAAAATCGAGATTTGACTTAAATCAGAAAGTACGAGGTTATGGGCTAAAATGGAATAATTGGCCGAAATTTACATTCGAGGTAAGTCCATGTGACTAAATAAGCATGTTATCCATATTATTGTTAATATACTTGAAATCTATTTTGCTATAATTGTATTGAATTATATGTTGATGGAGTTATGTATGAGAAAGTGATGCCAAAAGTTAATGACACTCATGTGATGATAGAATACATTAGAAATTTGATGGAATATGATATTCCATTGAAACGAGTAAGTTGCACGTAAATGATGCAAATATAATGTTATCATGTATTGTACAATTAGTATGGTCTGAATTTTTGACTTGTGTTGTGAATGTAAATTATGAAAATTTACGTAGCAATAACTCCCGGTTGAACCTTAGGAATAGATTGGGATATTTATGCCATGACATTGGGTGATATGTGTGCTAGTGTAAGACATGTCTGGGACATGCATCGGCCACATTATGAGATCCAGTGTAAGACATGTTTGGGACATGCACCGGTATTGGGACGAGAGCTAGTGTAAGACATGTTTGGGACATACATCGGCCTCGAGATATACAAGCTAGTGTAAGACCTGTCTGGGACATGGCGTCAGCTTGTTTTGTGTCAGTGTAAGACCTATCTGGGACATGGCATCGACACCAATAGATGAGAGCCAATGTAAGACTTATCTGGGCACGGCATCGGCCTCGATATATGAAAGTTAGTGTAAGACCTGTTTGGGACATGGCATCGATTTTGATGTGCTACCTAGTGTAAGACCATGTTTAAGACATGGCGTCGGCATCTTATCCCATGTTTAGGGCTATTGAATATCCTGTAGTATTATAAATGGTTCAACGGAAGATGTATGGTTTATATCGAAATGATAGAGCTTATGGCTATGTTGTGAGTGGTACAGGTACTTACATGAAATTGATGAGATGTAAATTCAATTCATGTTGTATGATTAATAAGGAATAAATATGAGTAAGTAAATAAGCATGTTGAGTAACACAGGTATGTATGCCAAACTCATGAGAAATGATTTCGGTTTATAATGCACATTTGGTGAAGATATAAATATGTAATTCATACCAATGTGGTGAAAATGAATTAATAAGGTGTGATAAACTTAGTATCATTAATTTACACTAAAATAGTTTTGGACAGCAAGAGTAGTTCAACTTTGAAAATCCACCAAAAATTGTGGAAATTAAGTTAGAGGCTGAATAAAATATTAAATTAAAGCTTAATGAGTCTAGTTTCACATAAAAGAAATGATGTAAGCAAAGGAGTTTCGTATTATGAAATATTTAAATTTTTGTTAGACAGAGTTAGAAGGATTTTGAAATCTCCTGTTCTAATTTGAGAAAATTATTGAAAGTTGTACAAAATTAGTTATGGGTTATAATTTATATTCTTAGAATTCTTAATTAGTATATTTTCAAGATAAATAGATGGGAATGTCATCCGAGTCCCGTATTATGAGATAATTAATTTTCAGTGAAGAGGGGTTAGAACTATCAGATAGCGAAAAATGGGTAACTTTAAGGAATAAACTGTACTTATTGGCTAGACCAAAAATTCTAAAAATTTTATGGTAAAAAGATATGTGAGCTTAGTTTCAGATGAAATTAAAAGATCTTAATTTGGAGTTTTGTAGCTCCAGATATAAATAATTTAGTAACTATGACTTGAGAAAATAGCTTGATTGGAACATAAGTAAAAATGCAAATGGAGTTGTATTACCTTGAGTAGAAAGTTGATAAATTGGTTATTATTTTCATACGGTCTTACTAAGCTATAAAGCTTACTCCCTCATTTTCATTTATTTAGTGTTGTCAGGTTAGCTCGGGGTTGGAGATCGTCAGAGACAACATCACACTATCAAGCCATCACCTTTGGAATAAGGAAGCATATATTAGAAATTTCAAGTGAGTGGCATGTATAGGGATCTAGTTTATTGACATGTACTATTATGCTTCGGCCAAATGTATTGGCTTATATTGAGTTATATGTATATAGCCATGAGATGTGGCTCATATTGATTATGGCTTGTAAACCTAGCTATGCTTGTCATATCTAATGTTTATGATGTGATTATGTTTGTTTGCCATGCATGGTTAATAACATGACATGTGTGTGTTGGGTGTATGCTCTATGACCAAACGAGGTGGTCATAGCCATGTAGTAATTGCACGTTATAAAGACAACATGATAATGGTTGAACATGAATGCTTGATGGATAAGTTGGTAACCATAGTATAATGGTAAAAGTGGTCATCAAAATGACAAGTCTTATAAACGTGAATTAAGGAATCTAGGCTTGGTATTGCATGAGTAGATGCATTGCTTGCAAGAGGACATGTTAATGTTATGAATATGTCTTAATAAAGAGTGTTTAATCACTAAAATGATGTCATGATTTGTGGTTTTAATATGTATAAGGTTGTAAGGGTTTATGGGTAACATGAAGGTTTGGAAAATAGCCCAAGTGTTGACTACACGGGACGAGATACGGTCGTGTGCCTCAACCGTGTGGGAGAACACGTACACGGGTGTGTGGCTTGGTCGTGTGGTTCAAATTATTTGCTGAAGTCATAGTTAGAGAGTTACACGGCCTGTGGACATAGGCGTGTCGAAGGCACACGGGCGTGTCCATGTGTCTACATGGGCGTGTGACCTTGTTTCATGGAAAAAAATTTTCTAAGTTTCCCAAAACTTTCTAAGGTTCTTGGTTTAGTCCCGAATTATTCCCGATGTATGTTTTGGGCTTCATAGACCCAAATAAGGGACGACATGCATGTGATTGAAAAGTTTTGAATTAAAAGAAATTTTATGGCCAAGTTTTTGCATGTATGTCTATGTTTAAGTCCAGTAATGCCTCGTACCTTATCCCGGTGTCAGACACGGGTAAGGTGTGTTACAATCCTCATAAATTATTAACACAATATTGATATATTATTTTATGTTTATATATTGTAGACACAAATAATTATATTTAATCAATATAAAATAAATTAGTGTATTTATTTCTTTAAATATATACGATTGAATCAAAATTAAAGTTTCATGTATACATTTGAGCCACAATCAAAATTTCATGTGTAATTGCATCAAATCAAAGTTGTAGCGCCCTAATCGTGGCCTAGACGTTACGGTCAGATTGTGAGGGATACTTCGTACGTGAAAACAATAATGCTTATCTTTGGTGAAAAGCTCATCCCAACTTAAGGAAAAATAGAATTGATTAACACATTGAAAACATTTCTATTCTGAAAAACCCATAAGTACTATGATGAAAACCCCGTTTTATTAGCTTTATTAAAATAAATACATTTTACTTAAATTGTTTGTGTGATAACATGTCGTAACGACTTAGTTAAAAACTTTGCAGCGGAAAACAGTATAGCAATTCGGTCTTATACGACCTTAGTTTATTTTTGGTCATGTTTTCTTGATTAAAATACCGCTTAAAATTAAGATTTTTTCAAAACAAATACCAAAATAATTTTTAAAGTCCCAAACAGAATTAAATTTCCAAAAGCCCGAAAAGCCCATAAAAAGTCCAAAACATACTTAAACACAATGTGCAAACCAAGCACCAAAGTCGCCGTCCAAACCTAAGTTTGAGGATCACCTGAAATGGAACAAGACAAACGAGTGAACTAGAAGCCTAGTATGTTTCTTGGTCCACAAACAAAATTTACTTATGGGATTTGCATATACAAATAATCAAATCAAAATTTTGTATTATATAACATATCAGAGAATATAATATAACATATTGGAGCATGTCATATGACATATCGGAGCATATCATATAACATATAAGAACATATCCTACTCTCATCCGCTACACACCATCTCCGTCCAACCAATCACACCAATTAGGATAATAAGAGTCAATCCATCCAATCACAACGATATGTGGCGATATTGTAACAACCTGATTTAGTCCCTAGTCGGAATAGTGGTTTTGAGACTACAAATCCAAGTTAAAAAATATTTTAATATTATTTTCCATGCTTATAATAAGTGAATTTATATCTGTGAAAATTTTGTGAATTAATTTAATCATTTGTGTGCTCAATTTGATAAAAGGACCTAATCGCATAAAAGGTGAAAGTTGACTGCTGCTTGTAAAATTGCCTATTTGTTTTGATTAATTAAAGGTGAGGTCCTTATGATGAAATAAATCCAAATATATGATAGTGGAAGACATGGTTTGGCAATTTGGTAATTAGAAATAATTTTAATGGATGGTTAGGTAATTTATGTATTAAATGAATATTAATAAAAAAACAAAAGCATAAAATAAAGCCATTGTTCATCCATACTTGCCGAAATTGAAAGAAAAGAAAAGAAAAAGTCTAAGCTAGTGTTCGGCTATTGTTTCCTTTTATTAAGGTATGATTTCGACTAAGTTTTTGATAATTTCTACGTTTTTGTGATCGTTGCTTAGAGTTTTATATGGCCCATGCCTAAATTTCTGATTTTGTTGATGATTTTGAGTTATGCCATTGATGAAACTATGGGTATTGTAACGTTAGTTAATGAATATGAAAGCTTGATGATAGACAAATATATTTTGTATTTGGATTTTTGATAGATTTGAGTATTTTGGGCTAAATTGAGAAATTCATAAATTGAGGGACTAAAATGTGAAATAAATGAAATATGTGGGCCTATATGATTTATATTAAAATTCGGCTAAGCATGGGTACATGGAAATTTTGATTATTTTTGTGTTTTGTGAAATAGGGACTAAATTGCGGAAAATGTGAAATGTTAGGGGCAAAAGTGTAATTAGCCCATTTATGTGTTTTTGGATGAATTTGAGTAAATATGTGATTAAATAAATTAAATTTTTATTGAATTAGATAAAGAAAAGAAGAAATTAGATTTGGATCGGGAAAGTCGAAAATTGTTGAATAGTCGTTCTAGTTCGTTCGTGCTAGTACGAGGTAAGTCATAAGTAACTAAAAGTTGTTAATTGAAATATATATGAATTATATATGCTGAATTGATTTGAAAATAAATATTTGTGTCGGATAGTAATCCAAATGTATGTATTGTGAATAAGTTATATATATGTTATTATGATATTGAATTGTTTGAGAAGCAAAATATATGAATACGAGAAAGTTTCGATAACGTGACGATGTTCGAAAAGCCCAATACGAATCCTATGAATAGTAGAGGATATATATATCATGACATGGAATTTCGAGATATGATTTCGTGTAAGACCACGTCTGGGACGTTGGCATTGATATGTGATTCCGATATATGTGTGCGAGTAAGACCACGTTTAATACGTTGGCATTGATATGTGATTCCGATATATGTGTGTGAGTAAGACCACGTTTAATACATTGGCATTGTTATGTGATTCCGATATATGTGTGTGTGTAAGACCACGTTTAATACATTGGCATCGATATATGTGGTTATGAGTAAGACCATGTCTGGGAAAGTGGCATCGATATGTGATAGCATGTAAGACCACGTCTGGGACGTTGGCATTGTACGATATGTGTGATTATCCGAGTATCTTATACAATTTCGAATGGTTCAACGGGCAACGTTAAGTTGTGAATGAAGGTGTATGACAGACTAAAGTGATCAGGTATGTAATAGCTTATTACTTATTCGAAATAAGGTAAGTTAGTATTTGATATGCAATGTAATTTATTACATGATGTTAATGTAAATGTAAGTGTATTTGTGAAGTATATTCGGCTACATGATAAGTATAAGTATGAGATATTAAAGTTTGATTCAAGAATATATGTTTATGAGTATGTATATAATTGATTATAGAGTGGTACTATGGTTTTGAAATTGTTTGTTATCTTGATAATAGATATAGCATATTTGGCCAAAGGTTATATATAGTGATGTTATATTTGTGATTTATGTGCAAACATATATAAATGATTATGTACGGCCTTAAGGATATAAAATAACAATATTTATGGAATAATCCATGAATATATGTGTATGAGTTTATGTATATTCAGTTAAATAATGACATTATTACTTTGAGTTTGAATGATATTTTGATATTGGACGTATGTATATTTGGCAAAGTGAAAGTATATGTATTATATGAATCTGTAAGTTTGAAATTAAATGTGATTATGATAGTATGAATTGGTTTGGTAATTGAATTGATATTGTTATTGAGTTATATATTTGCTTATGGCTTACTAAGCTTTTAAAGCTTACTCTGTGTGTTTTTCCTATGTTTATAGAGTTTCAGAGACTTGCTCGAGTTGGAAGTCGTAGGAGACCTCATCACACTATCCAGTTTTCGCTTCGGTAAATGAATGTTTTGAAATTTGGTTATGTGGCATGTATAGGATTGTTTTATATATATATTTGGTTTTGAAATTTGTATATATATTAAAAGCCATGCGAAAATGGCTTGCTTATTATGCTTAAGGTTGGTTTTATATGTTCTTAATTAAAATGTTTGATAAGCTTGGTTTTGGGTAATTCGGTATTGGTAATTTTAGGATGTATATGTGGATGATTTGGCCATGGATATGCATAGATAAAATTATATGTGAATTGGCATTAAATGATATTTGCTTATGTTTGAACATGATAGAAGTTTATTGATATGTTTATTACATGGTATTTATGTAACACCCCTTGCCCGTATTCGGCACCGGGACGGGGCTCGAGGCGCTATCGGTTTTAAACCTTTATAAACTTACTAAATCGAGTTATCGACCTTTGCCCAAAATTTAAAACCTTTCAAACAGGTACACCTCGTCCCTTCCAAGGCCTTTGAGGCCTAAGTCATAGTTGGGGGCAGTTCGGGACAGAACCGGGAACTTTCAATAGACTTTGGCCATCAGAGAAAATTTTCCTATATTTTGAAGTGCAACACGTCTGTGTGGTGGGGTCGTGTGGTCATACACGCCCGTGTGGCTTGGGACATGCCTGTGCTCTCAGCCCGTGTGCAACACTAACTTCAACCTCATCATTCTGTTAAAAGCACACGACCAAGACACACGCCCGTGTGCTTAGCCTGTGTCCTATACTGACTTAAAATTTTAAGTGTAGGGGACACACGAGTACACCACACACCTATGGGGGTGAAACATGTGTCACACACGGCCTAGACACACGCCCGTGTGTCTACCCATGTGGACCTTATTAGGCTATTTTTCAAGTCTTAGGTCACCCTCTACCAACCAATTACACTTATAGATTACTTTAGTGCATGTTAAGGCCAAAATGGTACATTTATAAATATAAAACTTTGTTTAACCTCATTGCATGTAAACCTCATGTCATTGGTTCCATACATGCTAAGTTAATTCTCATCTTGCATTTAATGATTTTCATGTCTACTTGACATGTTTAAGGTTGGCTCGTTTTTATAACTCATTGCCAATTATACCCAAACCATCATATATGAACATAAACATGCATAGAACCGTAGGTTGGCCTACATCAAAATAAGCCTAATTTCCATGGCCATATACCAAAAAGATAAATATAACTTTACATGTCTTCATTTTGGCAAATCAAATGACACATATAACAAAATACTCAAAAGCTCTATACATGCCATTGGACAAAACATAAGAGTCTATATATCAAAAGCTGGTGAGTCCTCGAGCTCTGTAAGACAGGGAAAAGAGAGGGGTAAGCATTTACATGCTTAGTAAGCTCGAATAACTGGAAAGTAAACTTACCGACTATTTAGCATACATCCTTATTAGATAATGAAATCAACAAATATGAAAGTGGTTTCCCTATCACATGCACTCAATCAATGAGTTAGTCATATAACAAAACATCATGTAATACATATATTAGCTGAGCTCATCATTCAACATGTCATTTGAACATATATCTCGTGTTAGTCCCGTTAAGTTTTTAGGAACTCTCGATGGATTATCCAATCACTGTCAATTCATACGAATGATCATTTCATGTACGCACTCCCGCGAACCTCACATCATACGGCGGGATTACCAGTCCAAGATAAATCCCTCGTATCGTAAACTCATAAGGTGACGTCAGGATTACCAGTCCAGGCTAAATCCCTTATAACGACAAACACCCTTAATGAGCTCGGATCTAAATTACCAATCCAGGCTAAATTCAAACCCTAGTCGGATTACCCGTCCGGGCTAAATCCATAATACACACATATTCTTCGGGAGGCTTGATCACTCAAGGAACACCCGTCCGGGCTAGATCCTTTTCATACTTGAGATCATCAGATTAACCGTCCGGGCTAAATCCTTTCTGCAACACATGCAGGATCTCAAGTCATATAATTTATGGTTTATCCATCGAATTCCCTTTTTAACCTCAACCGAGACATTTTTCCAACAAATCATTATCAAAGATGCATTCTCTGCATTTTCATCCCATCAACAATGCAATCATCATTCACTCATAAATCATACAATTATGCATATTATGAGTGTACTTTAAGTTATCCGAACTTACCTGGTACTCGTTTTAGTGTTGTGTTTTGGTTATTTCGAAACCTTTCGCTTTCCTCGGTCGACCTCTGGAATTTGTTTCTCGGGGTCTATAATAATAAAATTAAATCATTAACATATCACATTGTACTTTTCAGGTCTAAATTCCACCCCTGGTCTAAATGACTATTTTGACCCTAACCTTTCACATTTTTAGGATTTAATCCCTAAGCTCATATAATGAAACACATGCAATTTCTATCTTACCCACGCCTAGCCGAACACTTTTCCCTCTTATGGCATCCCACATTTTTCACTATTTTCACATTTCTACCACATATTTAACAATTTTTGCAAAAAAGTCCTTTTAGGGGTTTTTCACGAAAATCACCTAAGAAAAGATGTTTAACACACCTCCAAATTTCATACCCCTCCATAAATCATCAAAATACAAGTAACTCATGCATGAGTAAATTTTTAAACATGAACCCTAGCATGAAATATGGGTAGAAATGGAGAGAGTAAGCTACCGGGATTTTTAAAATACAAAGAGCATTAAAAACAGGGCTTGGGAGCACTTACTATTGAGCTTGAAAATGTTGAAAATCCTAGCTATGGAGTCCCTTGAAGTTTCGGCAGCATGGAGAAAAAAATGAACTGATTTTGGTTCATTTTTCCCATTTTATTTCATTAAAATGCCAAATGACCAAAATGCCCTTAAGCACTTTCTTTAAAATTTCATCCATGCAAGCCTATTTTTGTCCAAAAACTTAGAAATTGGGTAAATTGTTCTCTAAGACCTTTTAATTTATAATCTAAAGCAATTTCATACAAATTTCTTCTAGAATCCAAGTTTTGCAATTTATTCAATTTAGTCCCTAATTTCCAATTGGACACCTTACTCAAAGAATTTCTTCATGAATTCTTAACACATGCATATTCTCATATTTTAGACCTCATAATAATCATAAAATAAATATTTTGATGTCGGATCTGTGGTCCCAAATCCACTACTCCGACTAGGCCCTATTTTTGGATGTTATATTTCTCCCCCCTTTACGGACTTTCGTCCTCGAAAGTCTTACCAGTAAACAGGTTTGGATATTGGTTTCTCATGGTTGCTTCTGGCTCCCATGTAGCCTCTTCCACACCATGTCGATGCCATAAAACTTTTACTAAAGCCACATTTTTATTTCTCAACTGTTTAACCTCACGGGCCAAAATCTTGACCAGTTCCTCTCCATAGGTCATGTCAGGTCTAATATCAATCTCTGCTGGTGAAATCACATGAGAAGGGTCTGATCGATATCACCTTAACATGAATACATGGAACACATCATGAATCTTTTCCAATTTGAGTGGCAACGCCAAACGATAGGTTAATGGTACAACTCTTTCAGTGATCTCGTACGATCCAATAAATCGTGGACTCAATTTGCCTTTCCGACCAAATCTCAACACTTTTTTCCATGGAGACACTTTCAAGAATACTTTATCTCTAACTTGGAATTCAATCTCTTTTCTTTTCAAGTCAACATATGACTTTTTCCTATCCGATGCTGCTTTTAAACAGTCTCGTATCACTTTAACTTTTTCTTCAGTTTCCTTAATCAGGTCAACCCCATGAATTTGACTTTCCTTGAGTTCCGTCCAATGCAATGGAGTTCGACACTTTCTGCCATACAAGGCCTCATAAGGTGCCATCTTCAAACTCGTTTGAAAACTGTTGTTGTAGGCAAATTCTACCAATGGCAAGTACTTTTCCCAGCTACCCTGAAATTCAAGGATGCAATATCGCAACATATCCTCAAAAATCTGAATCATCCGCTTAGATTGACCATCGGTCAGTGGGTGAAAAGCCGTACTGAAACTTAATTTTGTACCCAGGGCTTCTTGTAACTTCTTCCAGAATCTCGAAGTGAACCTCGGGTCTCTGTCAGAAATAATCGACAACGGTACCCTTGTAATCTCACAATTTCAGATATGTACAAGTCAGCCAATCTATCAAGAGAGTAGTTTGTTCTTACTGGAATGAAATGAGCCAAATTTGTCAACTTATCCACCACAACCTATATAGTGTCTTTCCTTTTCGGAGTCAATGGTAATCCTGTCACAAAGTCCATGGTAACTTTGTCTCACTTCTATTCGGGGACCATTACAGGTTGTAACAAACTTGAAGGCACTTGATGTTTAGCTTTAACTTGCTGACATATCAGGCACTTCGATACAAATTTGAAAATGTCTCTTTTCATGCCGTTCCACCAGTACATTTTCTTCAAATCATTGTACATCTTGGTACTTCCCGGATGAATAGACAAACAATTGTTATGCACTTCTTGCAAGATTTTCTAAATAATCTTATCATCTTTAGGTACACAGACTCTATCTTTGAACATCAAACATCCATCAGGACTAATCCGATAATTTGATTCAATGTCCGACTCACATCGAGTTCTTTTAGCCTGCAGGTCTCTATAATTAGTTTGGGCATTGTAGATTTCCTGCAGAAATGTCAGCCTAGCCTCCAACTTTGCCAAGACCGAACCATCATCAAGCAATGTTAATAAGCGTCCATGGCTCTCAATGCAAACAAAGATTTTCTACTTAACGCATCGGCAACCATATTCGCCTTTCCCGGGTGATAGTCAATGATCAGATCATAGTCTTTAATTAGTTCCAACCACCTTTGTTGTCTCAAGTTCAACTCTTTTTGAGTCATCAAATACTTCAAACTCTTATGGTTTGTGAATATATGACAAGTCTCACCATATAAATAATGTCTTCAGATTTTCAAGACAAAGACAATGGCGGCGAGCTCTAAATCGTGTGTCGAATAGTTCTTCTCGTAAGGCTTCAACTGTCATGAAGTGTAAGCTATCACCTTGCCATCTTGCATGAGTACACAACCCAGTCCGTTCAAGGATGCATCAGTGTAGACCACAAACTCTTTTCCCGGCTCAGGTAATACTAAAACAGGAGCTTCTGTCAGTAATGTCTTTACCTTCTCGAAACTCTGTTGACACTTTTTTGTCCATTCAAACTTAATGTCTTTCTGTAGGAACCTCATCATTGAAGTTGCTATCATGGAGAATCCTTACACAAATCTTCGGTAGTAACGTGCTAAGCCCAAAAAGTTTCTAACCTCGGATACATTTTTAGGTCGTTTCCATTCAATAATAGCAGAGATTTTACTCGGATCAACTCGGATGCCTTTACCCAAAACAACATGATCCAAAAATCCAACTTCTTGGAGCCAAAATTCACTCTTGCTAAACTTAGCATACAGTTGTTTTTCCCGTAAGGTCTGCAACACAGTTCTCAAGTGCTTCACATGCTCTGCCTCATGTTTAGAATAATTCAAGATGTCTTCAATAAATACAACGACAAACTTATCCAAGTATGGCCGAAAGATCCTATTCATTAGGTCCAAGAATATGGCCGGTGCATTCGTCAATCCAAATGGCATAAAAAGAAATTCATAGTGGCCGTGTCTTGTTCTAAAAGTTATCTTTGGAACGTTCGATTCCTTAACACGTAACTGATAGTAGCCAGACCTCAAGTCTATCTTAGAGAACACAGTGGCTCCTCTTATCTAGTCGAATAGATCATTGATCCTTGGCAAAGGATACTTATTCTTGATAGTTACCTTGTTCAGTTTTCGGTAATCTATACATAATCTCATTGAACCATCTTTCTTCTTTACTAACAATACGGGGGCATCCCAAGATGAAAAGCTCGGCCTAGCAAAACCTTTATCCGTTAGTTCTTGCAACTGTACTTTTAATTCTTCTAGCTCGGTTAGCACCATTTTGTACAGGGCAATAGAGATGGAAGTTGTCCTTGGCACCAATTCAATACTGAACTCTATCTCTCTCTCAGGAGGCAATCTGGGTAATTCTTCTGGGAATACATCTGGATATTCATAGACTATAGGCATAGTCTCAATCTTCAACTCCGTTTCCCTCGTGTTAAGCACAAAAGCAAGGTAGGCTTCATACCCTTTTCTCATATATTTCTGAGTAACCATTGTCGCGATTACAGTTGGCGACGTGCCCAAATCTCTTAAATTAACCCGTAGAATTTGGCCATCTGGGCATTTCAATTTAATATACTTGCTACCGCAATTTACAGTTACATCATGCAAGGCTAACCAATCCATACTGAGTATCACATCAAACTCATCAAAAGGTAACAACATAAGCTTAGCCGGAAAACATTGACCATGAATCATCAAAGGACAATTCTTACAGACTTTATCAACAAAAATTGATTTACCTAGTGGGTTCGACACTCTAACAAAAAATTTCGTAGGTTCAACGGGTATGTTCATACTAGACACCAATCTCATACAAATGTATGAATGCGTCGACCCCGGGTCAATTAAGGCAATAACACATGTATTGAAAAGATAAAAAGTACTCGTAAAAACGTCAGGAGCAGAGGATTCCTCTCGAGCGCGTATTGCATACATCCTTGCCAGGGCTCGAGCCTCTAATTTTGCAGTGTCTTTGGCTACAACTTGACTGCCACTAGCACTTCCAGGGTATCTAGGAGGTCTACCTCGTGCCATGGGAGCACTCGACTTCGGGGTTATTTCCACTTCTTTTTCGATTCGTTCTGGGCAATTTCTGAGAAAGTGGTCAAGAGAACCACATCTGAAACATGCACCACTCTTTATTCGGCACTCTCCGAAGTGAAATTTGTTGCAACTCTTGCACTTCAGCTTTTGGTCATCTACACTCCCCACACTAGTCACCATTGGGAAGGAAGACTTCTGATTTCATCGTTTAGCGCCTCTCGTTCTACCCGAATATCCTACAGATGAAGTGGAGTGTTCATGTTGGCTCCTTGATTTCTTTGTGGAAAATGGAAGCGTCTTACCGCTAGATCTCTTTCTCATAACTCAAGCCTCTCTCTTTGCTTACTTTCTTTCATTATTAAGTTCCTCGGCCTTTTTGGCCCGATCAGCTAATGCGGCAAACTCTCGTATTTCAAGGATCCCAATCAACATCCTCATTCAACCTTCCTCAAAGCGTTTACACATTTCCGATTCGGTTTGAACCCACTCAATTGCATACTGACATAACCTTACAAACTCCCTTTTGTATTCTGCCATAGTCTTATTTCCTTGTTTGAGTTCCAGGAACTCCTTTCGCTTTGAGACTAAGAACCTTTGACTGATATACTTCTTCCTAAACTCTGCTTGGAAGAATTCCCAAGTGATATTTTTCTTTGGCACCACCGAAGATACGGTCTTTCACTAATGGTACGCAGTGTCCTTCAAGAGAGATACGACACACTTTAAGCAGTCCTCAAGTGTGCACGATAATTCATCTGATACCCTTGTAGTATTCTTGAGCCAGAACTCGACTTTTTCAGTATCATCCTCACTTTTAAATCTAAATTCCTCGGCCCCATACATTCTAAGCTTATCCACGGGGCCTTACCAATTCTTATCGGTGCTATACCTCGTGGCAAATCCTCGTCAAGTTGGTTAGGAGGCGAGGGCGGTCATGGTATGTTGGGGGGATTCCTTAGATAATCCCCAAACCATTCATCCATCATATTAAAGAAAGCGGCTTGGGCCTCTTCCTGGCCTTCAGACATAACCTTTCTACTACTACTAGATACAGCTCGTTGTACAGAAGCTAGAGCATGGCTTCCGGCTCTCTCGGACTCATCTTGTGCATGATTGAAAGACATTTACTATATTCAAAAGAATTTAAACAGTTAAGAGATATCACACTATCAACGTTCGTATAATGGCATGTATAGCGAACCTCAATACTCTCTACGATAGTCCTAAAACCAACTAAACTGCAGCTCTGATACCACTAAATGTAAAACCCCTCACCCGTATCCGGCACCGAGACGGGGCTCGAGGCGCTACCGATTTTAAACCTTTATAAACTTACTAAATCGAGTCATCGACTTTTGCCCAAAATTTAAAACCTTTCAAACAAGTACACCTCATCCCTTACAAGGCCTTAGAAGCCTAAGTCATAGCTGGGGGCGATTCGGGACATAACTGGAAACTTTCAATAGACTTTGGGCATCATAGAAAATTTTCCCATATTTTGAAGTGTGACACTCTCGTGTGGTGGGGCCGTGTGGTCATACACGCCCGTGTGGCTTGGGACACGCCCGTCCTCTCAGCCCGTGTGCAACACTGACTTCAACCTCATCCTTCTATTAAAAGCACACGGACAAGACACACGCCCGTGTGCTTAGCCCGTGTCCTATACTGACTTAAAATTTTAAGTGCAGGGGACACACGGCTATACCACACACCCATGGGGGTGAGCCGTGTGTCACACACGGCCTAGACACACACTCATATGTCTACCCATGTGGACCTTATTAGGCTATTTTTCAAGTCTTAGGTCACCCTCTGCCAACCAATTACACTTATAGATTACTTTAGTGCATGTTAAGGCCAAAATGGTACATTTATAAATATAAAACTTTGATTAACCTCATTGCATGTAAACCTCATGTCATTGGTTCCATACATGCTAAGTTAATTCTCATCTTGCATTTAAAGATTTCCATGTCTGCTTGACATGTTTAAGGTTGGCTCATTTTTATAACTCATTGCCAATTATACCCAAACCATCATATATGAACATAAACATGCATAGAACCGTAGGTCATTGCCTACTTCAAAATAAGCCGAATTTCCATGGCCATATACTAAAAAGATAAATATAACTTTACATGCCTTCATTTTGGCAAATCAAATGACACATATAACAAAATACTCAAAAGCTCTATACATGCCATTGGACAAAACATAAGAGTCTATATACCAAAAACTGGTCTAGTTGATAGTGTGTAGACTCTCCAACCGTCTTCCAATCTTTACGAGTCCTCGAGCTCTGTAAGATAGGGAAAAGAGAGGGGTAAGCATTTAAATGCTTAGTAATCTCGAATAACTGAAAAGTAAACTTACCGACTATTTAGCATACATCCTTATTAGATAATGAAACCAACAAATATGAAAGTGGTTTCCCTATCACATGCACTCAATCAATGAGTTAGTCATATAACAAAACATCATGTAATACATATATTAGATGAGCTCATCATTCAACATGTCATTTGAACATATATCTCGTCTTAGTCCCGTTGAGTTTTTAGGAACTCTCAATGAATTATCCAATCACCGTCAATTCATACGAATGATCATTTCATTTACGCACTCCCGCGAACCTCACATCATACGGCGGGATTACCAGTCCAGGCTAAATCCCCCGTATCGTAAACTCATAAGGTGATGTCGGGATTACTAGTCCAGGCTAAATCCCTTATTACGACAAACACCCTTAATGAGCTCAAATCTGAATTACCAGTCTAGGCTAAATTCAGACCCTAACCGGATTACTCGTTTGGGCTAAATCCATAATGCACACATAGTCTTCGGGAGGCTCGATCACTCAAGGAACACCCGTCCGGGCTAGATCTTCTTCATACTTGAGATCATCGAATTACCCGTCCGAGCTAAATCCTTTCTGCAACACATGCAGGATCTCAAGTCACATATAATTCATGGTTTATCCATCGAATTCCCTTTTTAACCTCAACCGAGACATTTTTCCAACAAATCATTATCAAAGATACATTATGTACATTTTCATGCCATCAACAATGCAATCATCATGCACTCATAAATCATACAATTATGCATATTATGAGTTTACTTTAAGTTATCCGAACTTACTTGGTACTCGTTTCGATGTTGTGTTTTGGTTATTCCGAAACCTTTCGCTTTCCTTAGTCGACCTCTAGAATTTGTTCCTCGAGGTCTATCATAATAAAATTAAACCATTAACATATCATATTGTACTTTTAAGGTCTAAATTCCACCCCTGGTCCAAATGACCATTTCTACCACATATTTAACAACTTTTCCAAAAAGGTCCCTTTAGGGGTTTTTCAATAAAATCACCTAGGAAAAGATGTTTAACACACCTCCAAGTTTCATACCCCTCCATAAATCATCAAAATACAAGTAACTCATGCATGGGTAAATTTTTAAACATGAACCCTAGCATGAAATATGGGTAGAAATGGAGAGAGTAAGCTACCAAGATTTCAAAAATACAAAGAACATTAAAAACGGGGCTTGGGAGCACTTACTATTGAGCTTGAAAAGGTTGAAAACCCTAGCTATGGAGTCCCTTGAAGTTTTGGCAACATGGAGAAGAAAATGAGCTGATTTTGGTTTATTTTTCCCATTTTATTTCATTAAAATGCCAAATGACCAAAATGCCCTTAAGCCCTTTCTTTAAAATTTCATCCATGCAAGCCCATTTTTGTCTAAAAACTTTGAAATTGGGAAAATTGTTCTCTAATACCTTTTAATTTATAATCTAAAGCAATTTCATACAAATTGCTTCTAGAAGCCAAGTTTTGCAATTTATTCAACTTAGTCCCTAATTTCTAATTGGGCGCACCTTACTCAAAGAATTTCTTCATAAATTTTTAACAAATGCATATTCTCATATTCTAGACCTCATAATGCTCATAAAATAAATATTTTGATGTCAGATCTATTGTCCCGAAACCACTATTTCGACTAGGCCCTATTTTCGGATGTTACAATTTAAATTTGTGTTTTGGATATATGTATATGTTTGGTTAATGACTTATTCTTGTGAAGTACAAACCTGTCACTTGAGATGGGTATAATCAACTTTGTGATTCGGCGCTTGCACATATATAAATATTTTTGTATATGATGTATTGATATGAGTTAAATATTATTTCAAGATATATATGTATATATAGATGGTGGTGTTTGGTTATGCGTTTTGATTATGGAGTAAATGATGGATTTGTATTGTGTTATATTATGTAATGTATAAGTTAGAAAAATGCATGTCATTTATATGTGGTGTATTGGTATATGTTTAGGGTTGAAAATAATGTTATATATGGCTATATGAATTCGTTATTTGAAAATCAATGAATATGTACAAGTAAATTTTGCTAGCCAAATAGTTAAGGGATGAATATGGTTTTTGTATCGGTTTCAAATGGTACATTATTTGGATGCCTTGGTTAATTTATTTGAGTGGTTTACTTAGTTAAGTTGATGATATATTCGACATATGTTAAATGGATTATTTCTTAAATGTATGAGTGATATTTAAATATTTTATTTATACATACCAATTTTATAATGGATTATATTATTTATATGAAATGAAATTATGTATGTGTGTTTGTTTTAAAGTATACGTATATGTTTGGTATGTGAAATCAAACATACTTGGTTATGAGGTTAAAATTTGATTTCCATGATTATTTGGTTGTATTGATTGAATAAAATAAATAATAAATAAAAAAATAAATTATAGAATTAAAGTATGCTAGTTTGGTTAAAAATTTTACTAGATGATTTACTTTGAAATGAAAGTTTGTTCTAAGTCGTATTATGATTGGTAATGCCTCGTAACCCCATTCCGGCGACATATATGGGTTAGGGGTGTTTCATTTGGTTGATTTTAGAGCTATGGTTTAGTTGGTTCTAGGACTACCATAGCGTATGTGAGTCTAGCTATACATGCCACATTTAACCTGCGATAGTGTGATATCTCCCGACTCTGACAAAAATTGTTTTAATGAGACACATAAGTTTTCTAACCGGGCTAATTCTAATAGTACGAAATGTGTACTCAAATGTTTAAATGAAAATGTGTTGATTATGAGTTGAAATTCATAAAGGTATGGATCAAAGAGTATGATATTTTTGTTATCAATAAATGTTATAATTATATGAGCATATGAGATATGACATTTGAGTATGATTTACTATCTGAAATGCTTCGATTATGAATTAGTAATTTGAGTTGGCATATGAACAATGTGTTAAGAACAAGAGTGATTAAAAACAAAAGTTTATTAAATAATTTGAGAATGTGAAATTAGTAATGAATTGGTTATTTGTGATAGTATGTGTTTTGTGCATTTATGTGTATGTTAAATTTGAGGCTTTACTACCCTCACCCCCTTATCAGTGAAATATTAAAATGAAATCTGTAAGATTTGGTTGAATAAGTTCATGAGTGTGGAGTTACAAAAGTCCGTGTTTGAAAGATTAATAATGTGGTCAGATAAGAGAATGAATCAACAAATGGAGATAGTATTAAAAGAGATATTGGATAGTTCTGAAGACTATTTAGATAGTGCAAATACACTGATACAGAAGAAGTTAACTTCGATTAAATGATCTATTCAAGTCAGTTATCTAAGGAAAGTATTAACTGGAAGCTTCTCCGGATTGATTTCTGCTATTGATGGGATAATATGAACTTAATGATAATAGAATTAGACAGTGGATTAATATTTGAATTGTATTCATGGCTGAGTGCAGTGGTTATAGTCGGGCAGTTACTATGATTTCTTCTGGGTATTCTATATGTATATTTATCCTCAGAAGTATATATAACTGTTAAATTTCAGAAAAAATTCTTATCGTATGAGAACATTTGTTAAACTTGCTTATAGACGAAAGTATCATTGGGCTGTTTGGGTTATGTATGACATTGCTATGTCTTTCTCTGGAATTTTTTCTCTTATGTAGATATGAAAATTGATAGTAAAACTCTGTATGATGCTAATATTTTGTTTCTACTGGCTATTGATTTGTTGAATATACGTGAAGATTATATTGCTTCTGTTATTGTAGATATCAGTATTTATGAATGGCGTCGTTCTTTCTGGAAAATTTCTGGATATCATTGGAATTGTTATCATTATATATGGGTTGTAATTTTTAGAAATCTTGTGTAGCTTCATACGTTGAAACTTCACTATTCTGGTTTTCTTATGATGCTATATGGGATATCTATTTGATGAAAATGGTTATATCTGTTATAATCATAATTTCTGTTCTAAAAATTTAGGAAGTACTGCAGTACTGTTATTAGAGTTATAAAAGTTGTGCTTCTACATTGGTTGTTGTTCAAAACATATTTTTTTTTTCTTCTAGGTTCAGATACTTTATTAACAGCCGGGATATTATCTATTGTTACGGGTAAAACGTCTGTCTTTTTATGATATTATGATTTCTATTTGATGATTGTGGCTTCTGTATAATGATATGACTGGGTTATCTTTTTTAATGAGAAGAAAAGATTTCTTCAAAAAGACTGGTTTAGTGGTTTAGTCTGATTTGAATTATTTGATTGAAGAGTCAATTGGGTTATATGTGTTTGAATCTACCTATTGGACTGGAAATAAACTTTGAATGCACATGTACGAACTGAGGAATAATTTGAAAATGAATTCATATTCTTGAAGACTTGATGCAGAATTATACTTATTGGAACAATTCTATCTGGGAAATGTTGTGGTAAATCAAAGTTAGTTCGATTGTTGAAGTTTCTTTTGCACGAATATATTGTTAACTGAAACATCAGCTCTGATTCAGTCTAGTTGAGGAAAATGCTTATGAATTTCAGTCATGCATCAATGAATAGTTTGAAGTGTATTCTAATAATAGAGTGTACAGAGATATCTTGTGATTCCATACAATTAAAGCTACATGAAAAAGAGTTATGTGACATATTTAATGATTACAAGAGTTTAAAATGTTTTATAATGCAGAGCAAAATCCAAACTTGGCATAGCAAAGCTAGCTTGAATTGTCGAAAAAAAAGAACTTTTGAGTCTGTGAGTAAATCATATTATCTGAGGGAAATGATTTTAGTTACAAATGATCTGAATAAGAAACTTTGATGTGCTCTACGAGCGATGAATACGTGATTGATCTTATCAGGGAATGATTATATGTTAGCTGAATTAGAAGTTAAATTGATGTTTATTAAGTGATTTCGTGAAACTTAGAAATGTGTTATCAAATTTTGATCTATAAAGGATTCAACGTAAATGGGTTTCTAATTTAGAACTTCATATATAGAATCATAATTGGTTATTGCTTCGAGATAGAATGTCTATACTAAAAGGCTTTGAAATTATATAACCATTGTTACAGGTGGCTCACAGTGTTAGTTAATATGCTCATATAAGCGTAACAAGATGTATGATAATCTGAGAAAGTGGTAGTGATGAATGAGTATAAAACATGATATTTCTGACTTTGCGTTCAAATGTCGGAGCTATCTGAGTAGTAACGAAAAAAATTTAATGAACTTTGCATCGGGATTATTCTTATCATTGAAAAAGATAAAGTGGTTAGAGTGGTTCGAATTATTAATATCTGTCTGAAAAAATCTCTCGGTACTTATGAATTTTCTCTTTTGATAAAACAACTGAATTATCTGTTTCAGATGTGATAAGTCTACACTTGGTACCAGTCATTATTGTTTCAGATTGAGATCTAAAATTTATATTGTGATTCTGAGAGAAATTACAATAATCTGTGAGTATGAGATTGCATTGAAATTAGGAAATGCAATACAAATTCTCGAAATATTTATTTGTCACTGTATTTTAGAGTTTCAAAGTAACTAAGAAAAATCATTGTTGTCTAATAAGTTATTATGTGATTATATAAACGATATTGTATAAGGTATCGTATGGCTATAGTTACTGCACTCTATTGTTTCAGGACTAAACTTTGTGAGAAAATAATTCACGGGATTAATGCTATCAGAATAATAAAGCAGAAAATGAAAGTAATTCAATACAGTTATAAACAGTTTTGGCTTAATATGAGGTATAGCGGAAGACAGATTAGAATTTTAGCTGTGAGAGTTAATAGATAAGAAATTGGTAGCCCTGTGAGAATTTGAAATATGCTATGTGGAAGCAAATCTTTAATCTACTTTCTGGTAAGATTTTCGAGGACGAAAATTCCTAAGGGGGAAAGTTGTAACAACCTGATTTAGTCCCTAGTCAGAATAGTGGTTTCGAGACCACAAATCCGAGTCAAAAAAATATTTTCATATTATTTTTCATGCTTATAATATGTGAATTTATATCTGTGAAAATTTCGTGAATTAATTTAATCATTTGTGTGCTCAATTTGATAAAAGGACCTAATCGCGTAAAAGGCGAAAGTTGACTGCTACTTGTAAAAGTGCCTATTTGTTTTGATAAATTAAAGGTGAGGTCCTTATGATGAAATAAATCCAAATATAAGATAGTGGAAGACATGGTTTGGTAATTTGGTAATTAGAAATAATTTTAATGGATGAATAGGTAATTTATGTATTTACTGAATATTAATAAAAAAACAAAAGCATAAAATAAAGCCATTGTTCATCCATACTTGCCGAAATTGAAAGAAAAGAAAAGAAAAAGTCTAAGCTAGTGTTCGGCTATTGTTTCCTTTGATTAAGGTATGGTTTTGACTCGGTTTTTGATAATTTCTACGTTTTTGTGATCGTTGCTTAAAGTTTTATAAAGCTCATGCCTAAATTTCTGATTTTGTTGATGATTTTAAGTTATGCCATTGATGAAATTGTGGGAATTGTAATGTTAGTTAATGAATATGAAAGCTTGATGATAGACAAATATATTTTGTATTTGGATTTTTGATAGATTTGAGTATTTTGGGCTAAATTGAGAAATTTGTAAATTGAGGGACTAAAATGTGAAATAAACGAAATATATGGGCTTATATGATTTATATAAAAATTCGGCTAAGCATGGGTACATGGAAATTTTGATTATTTTTGTGTTTTGTGAAATACGGACTAAATTGCGAAAAATGTGAAATGTCAGGGGCAAAAGTGTAATTAGCCTATTTATGTGTTTTTGGATGAATTTGAGTAAATATGTGATTAAATAAATTAAATTTGTATTGAATTAGATCAAGAAAAGAAGAAATCAGATTTGGATCGGGAAAGTCGAAAATTGTTGAATAGTCGTTCCGGTCCGTTTTGTGCTAGTACGAGGTAAGTCATAAGTAACTAAATGTTGTTAATTGAAATATATATGAATTATATATGCTGAATTGATTTGAAAATAAATATATGTTTTTGCCGAATAGTAATCCAAATGTATGTATTGTGAATAAGTTATATATATATGTTATTATGATATTGAATTGTTTGAGAAGCAAAATATATGAATACGAGAAAGTTCCGATAACATGAAAATGTTCAAAAATCCCAATACGAATCCTATGAATAGTAGAGGATATATATCATGACATGGAATTTCGAGATGTGATTTCGTGTAAGACCACGTCTGGGACGTTAACATCGATATGTGATTCTGATATATGTGTGCGAGTAAGACCACGTTTAATATGTTGGCATCGATATGTGATTCTGATATATGTGTGCGAGTAAGACCATGTTTAATATGTTGGCATTGTTATGTGATTCCGATATATGTGTGCGTGTAAGACCATGTCTAATACGTTGGCATCGATATATGTAGTTATGAGTAAGACCATGTCTGGGACAGTGGCATCGATATGTGATAGCATGTAAGACCACGTCTGGGACGTTGGCATTGTACGATATGTGTGATTATCCGATTATCTTATTCAATTCCGAATGGTTCAACGGGCAACGTTAAGTTGTGAATGAAGGTGTATGACAGACTAAAGTGATTAGGTATGTAATAGCTTATTACTTATTCGAAATAAGGTAAGTTAGTATTTGATATGCAATGCAATTTATTACATGATGTTAATGTAAATGTAAGTGTATTGGTGAAGTATATTCGGCTACATGATAAGTATAAGTATGAGATATTAAAGTTTGATTCAAGAATATATGTTTATGAGTGTGTATATAATTGATTATAGAGTGGTACTATGGTTTTGAAATTGTTTGTTATCTTGATAATAGATATAGTATATTCGGCCAAAGGTTATATATAGTGATGTTATATTTGTGATTATGTGCAAACATATATAAATGATTATGTACGGCCTTAAGGATATAAAATAACAATATTTATGGAATGATCCATGAATATATATGTATATGAGTTTATGTATATTCAGTTAAATAATGACATTATGACTTTGAGTTTGAATGATATTTTGATATTGGACGTATGTATATTTGGCAAAGTGAAAGTATATGTATTATATGAATCTGTAAGTTTGAAATTAAATGTGATTATGATAGTATGAATTGGTTTGGTAATTGAATTGATATTGTTATGAGTTATATATTTGCTTATGGCTTACTAAGCTTTTAAAGCTTACTCTGTGTGTTTTTCCTATGTTTATAGAGTTTCGGAGACTTGCTCGAGTTGGAAGTCGTAGGAGACCTCATCACACTATCCAGTTTTCGCTTCGGTAAATGAATGTTTTGAAATTTGGTTATGTGGCATGTATAGGCTTGTTTTATATATATTTGGTTTTGAAATTTGTATATATATTTAAAGCCATGCGAAAATGGCTTGTTTATTATGCTTAAGGTTGGTTTTATATGTTCTTATTTAAAATGTTTGATAAGCTTGGTTTTGGGTAATTCGGTATTGGTAATTTTAGGATGTATATGTGGATGATTTGGCCATGGTTAAGCATAGATAAAAGTATATGTGAATTGGCATTAAATGGTATTTGCTTATGTTTGAACATGGTAGAAGTTTATTGATATGTTTATTACATGGTATTTAAATTTGTATTTTGGATAAATGTATATGTTTGGTTAATGACTTATTCTTGTGAAATATAAACCTGTCACATGATATGGGTATAATCAACTTTGTGATTCGGCACTTGCACATATATAAATATTTTTGTATATGATGTATTGATATGAGTTAAATATTATTTCAAGATATATATGTATATATAGATGGTGGTGTTTGGTTATGTGTTTCGATTATGGAGTAAATGATGGATATGTATTGTGTTATATTATGTAATGTATAAGTTAGTAAAATGCATGTCATTTATATGTGGTGTATTGGTATATGTTTAGGGTCCAAAATAATGTTATATATGGCTATATGAACTTGTTAGTTATTTGAAAATCAATGAATATGTACAAGTAAATTTTGTTAGCCAAATAGTTAAGGGATGAATATGGTTTTTGTATCGGTTTCAAATGGAACATTATTTGGATGCCTTGGTTAATTTATTTGAGTGGTTTACTTAGTTAAGTTGATGACATATTCGACATATGTTAAATGGATTATTTCTTAAATGTATGAGTGATATTTAAATATTTTATTTATACATACCAATTTTATAATGGAGTATATTATTTATATGAAATGAAATTATGTATGTGTGTTTGTTTTAAAGTATACATATATGTTTGGTATGTGAAATGAAACATACTTGGTTATGAGTTTAAAATTTGATTTCCATGATTATTAGGTTGTATTGATTGAATAAAATAAATAATAAAAAAATTGATTATAGAATTAAAGTATGCTAGCTTGGTAAAAAAATTTAGTAGATGATTTACTTTGAAATGAAAGTCTGTTCTAAGTCATACTATGATTGGTAATGTCTCGTAACCCCATTTCAGTGATAGATACGAGTTAGAGGTGTTACAGACATGCCACTTATAAATATGCAGCTGAGCTGCCAGATTGAAATTTGCAGTCTAGCCGCCATAATTGCAGTCATAATAACCAGATTACACTTCCTTCATCATATCATAACCCACCCCCAATGCAACTGCATAACATAATAGTATAGATACATATATCATATATTGCATGTGATGCATACCTACACATATATTTTACGGAACATAACTCAGCACAAGATTTTTACAAAACAAAACTCAGCATAATATGCTTACTTATCATAGTTGGTATGATTACACTTACCTATGTGTATGCACTAAAACTTATGCTTTTCTTGGCCTATATTATGCTCACGGAACTAATGTATCGAGTCCCTTAATCAGGCTTTAAAATTGATCGTGTAATCACACACAGCCGTATGCTCCACACGGCCTACCACGTGGTCATGTGACATACACGGTCTATCACACGGCTGTGTGATGCTGGGCAGCTTTGAAAACAACCCTTGTTTTTTAATTTTTTCAAGTTTCAGTAAAAGTTTCAGATTTGTTTCACACATACTATTGCTTATTTGATTGACCACACAACTAAGAACTCACAATACATATATTCAACCATCAAATCATACCAACTAATCATAAAAAAACCTATTCAACATAGCATCTTTTTATCAAAATTTTAGCCCCTCAATGTGAGATTCAAGTACTTACCACTTGAAAAATAGTGTCCAAAACACAAGAACATTTAATACCTCTGAGAACGAAGATTTAACATTAACGCAACCCTATATTGTTCCAAAGAACGAACTAAGAATAGAGCTTCAGAAAAAGTAATTAAAGGGAAAATTACACTGCAAACAACTTGCAATCCAATAGCAACAATATGCACAAAATAAAAGGCAATACTCAAGAGTTATCAAAAATAAGAAAAAGAATTCAAGGAAGAAGAGAGAAAAAAAAAAGAAAATCAGTCGGATAGGATAAAGAAAGAAAAACAACGTACAAAAGGGGGTGAGGGTTGGACGGTTGCAAGTGGAGAAAAAGTAGGGATTTTGATCATTTATGGAAAATAAATTAAAATAAAATAAAATATTCTAATAATAACCCCACCCACCAGATTTTTTAGAATTTGAATTGAACTCTAGAACCCATAATAACAAGGAGCAAAAATATTCCATATTTGTAGAATACAAGATTTGAACACAAGACTTAGAGGTAAGCTAAAACCATTGAACCAACAAGCTCATTCTTACCATAATATTGCGAAAACAAAAGATATGCCCTAAGGCTCAAGTTGAGCATACTTCAAAAATAAATAAGAAAATCTCACAACATCGAGATCAAACTCAAGACCTAAGCAAACATCCAAGGCACTTAACCAACACACCAAATCAAATTATTTAACAAATTTGCATAATTTAAATCTAATAAATTTGGGCCGTTACAAAAGTTCATGTATCAAATTGCACATTGAATCAAAGTTAATGTATAATTTTGAGATTTGTGTTTTTTGTTTTTGAAAGTGACATGGTTGGTCTTAGCTTTACAAATTACAACAAAATTATTGAATAATGTTTCAAAATATAGGTCTGATTGTTAACATTTTTAATTTTTTTTGTTAAATTTATTGGTGTGATATTTTGAAATAAAAAAAGTATTCATTTGGTAGTAATGTAACTAAAAAGATGATGTAATGAATCTGAATTTAGTAAAATGGTTTTAACAATGTTAATAGTTGAAATTAAATTTTAAAATCTAAAAGTAGAAGAACTAAATTCCTAAAAACGAAAGTAAAAGGACAAAATTTCAAAATTACCAAAAATAAAGGGACTTATGGCATATTTTAACGTAAATTTAGAAATGAATAAAGAATGAGAGAGACGAGAATGTAAGGCAAATTGTTCATCCATGAACAAATTAAACTCTTTTGGTGTGAAAGCAAGCAAAGAAATAGACAAATCTATTTTAGTTTGGAACCAATTTTAAGAAACCCAACCCAGCCATGCATGTATAGTTGTAATCAAATTGATTGGGCCTCTCATTTGATTTCCACTAAATGTAATTTTAGACCATTGGGGTCCCTACAAGTAGCTTACTTATTTCACCTCCAACCTAACACTTCTTTTTTAATAATGGAATTAGATAAATTCTTTCATCACTTCACTCTGACACCTAACCTTTTCTTTCCTCTTCTCCTACTTTTTTTTTTTGTTTTCAAGTATGTGAGTAACTATTTTCAAACATCAAACTTTAATAATTGTAATAGGGAATAAGATTACTAGGGGTTCAACCTTTTACAATTAAAATTGATATAACCACTCACGTTGTTTATAAACATAAATTTACTTTTGAGTTTACCTTAAAGAGGTCCATTAGCTTATGTCTAACATGATTGCACAAAATATGGTTAGAAGTTATGTATTATTTGTATATTTACATTAAATAAATTATGTTGAAACATCAACATTGAGAGGAGAAGAATTCCCGAGTTCTTTGGAGCTCGAAGCATTGGACTAGAACCTGAAATAACCTTTGATTCCACAAACAGTTTCCTCATTAGGCTTTACAATAGAGAAATTATCTAAAGACACATGAATATCCCTTTTTTTTAAAAGTATCTACAAGAGTGAGCCCAATAATTAATCTTTCACATCTTGTAATCCCGTTAAGGATAGGGATGGATCCAAAGGGCACAAGGGCTGTCGCCCCCTTGAAATTTTTAGATTTCTGAATTTTATATATAAATTATCATGTATTCTAGATTTAGTGTTCACATTGTATAAAATTTTCCCCCTTGACCAAATTTTATTTCATATAATTCGCCCCCTTAAGTCTTAAAGTTATACTTTATATTAACAAAGTATTTTTCAGCCATGAAAATTGTGAAGGCAAGCTTCACAATAGAATGAAGGATGATTTTCTTTCAACTTACTTAGTGGCATACATCGAAAAGGAGATAACTCTAGAATTTTCTATAGTTTCTATCATTGATGAGGTTTTATTTATGTTTTGTATTCAATATTCTTCTGAGTGTCTTTTATAATTATGAACTAAATCCCTTGAATACCTAAGGGGAATGAAACCTAAGATGGATCTTGTTATTATTTTCTGAATTATATGATAAATACTTGATTTGTTCTTAATTATGTGTTCTTAATCCTTGTTTTAATATTTCAAGATATTAATTCAAGTATTAATGTGCTTATTCAGAGGAGCAAAAGTCCCTGTCTAAGAGTAGATCTAGCATAATAAAGCGAAGTTGCATGCAATCCTAGACATAGGACGACATAAATCTGTCGGATTAGGGTCAAACCTAATAAGGGAATCCATAGATAGAGTTAATGCAACACTAGGGGTTTTAATTAGAAAGAGATTTAAATTAATCAACCTAGGGTTAGACGTTGTTAGTCTCGAGACAGATAATAATATAAATTAGGGATTTCTACAGATCAAGTCAAGTGAATAAATCGTCTAATTCAGAGTCGAATAATAGTGAAGTCTCGGTGGTTTTTCCTTGGGTATTGTCTTAATCAATCGAATTTTCCAAAAGTATTTTCCCCAATTTTCTTTCTGTGAATTCTTAGTTAGTTAATTTGTTTAGATAAAACAAACCCCTTTATTTTTAGGTTAGATAATAAGAAAAGAGTTAATACTAGTACTTTTAGCTCCTTTGGGTTCAACATCCCGATCTTGCTAGAACTATACTACTGTTCGATAGGTACACTTGCCTTCGTCGTGATAATAGTTAGTCTTCAAGAATGGTCAAATATAAATTTATTAAAACTTATCACGAATCAACACGATCAAGTTTTTGGCACCATTGTCGGGGAGCTAAGATATTAGGAACGCTTGACTTTTATTACGTTAGCCATTTTTACTTTTATTGCAATTTACTTCTTATTTTAGTTTAGCTTATCTTTACTAATTCTTCTTTTTCTTTATTTCTGGCAGGTTTTCTATAGTTTATGACTAGAAGGAATCCGTCAGGACCATTACTTTTTGATAATGAGATCGATCGCACAGTTCACAGAAACCAAAGAGAAATAAAGCGAAACCTAAGGTACACAGCGGAAGAGCAAGAGGACGACATTCACACCACAATCGAGGAGATGGCTGAAAATCAGGAAAATTCGCTACCTCCTGCGATTGCTGCTGATCCAGTAAATCAGAATCCTGCTCCATGCACTATGTATGATTATGCTAAACCTAATTTAATAGGAACTAAGTCAAGTATAGTTAGACTTGCTATTGCTGCAAATAATTTTGAACTGAAACCTAACACAATTCAAATGATACAACAGTTTGTTCAGTTTGATGGTTTGCAGGATGAGGATCCAAACAATCACTTGGCGAATTTTCTGGAGTTTTGCGATACTTTTAAAATTAATGGCATTTCTGACGACACCATACGCCTTCGGTTGTTTCCTTTTTCATTGAGGAACAAAGCTAAACAGTGGTTGAATTCGTTACCACGAAGGTCAATCACTACTTGGGACCAAATGACCGAAAATTTTTTACTTAAATATTTTTTGCCGGCTAAAACGACTAATTGAGGAATGATATCTCTTCTTTTATGCAGATGGATCTAAAAACACTCTATGATGCATAGGAGAGATACAAGGATCTTTTGAGTAGGTGCCCTCACCATGGTTACCACTTTGGCTATAGGTTTAGACGTTTTACAATGGTGTGAACCCCTCAACGAGGCAACTCATTGACGCGGCCGCCGGTGGAACATTGAACAAAAAAACACCTGAAGAGGCTTACGAATTTATCAAAGAGATGTCACTAAATAACTATCAGTGGCAAGTGATGAGAACAAAGCCGACGAAAGCTGCTGGTGTTTTCAACCTCGACGCGGTTACTTTGCTCTTTAACCAGGTAGAACTCTTAAATAGAAAGATTGATGGTTTATATGGTTCTACTCAGGTACATCCAGTGGTGAGGTGTGATTCAAGTGGAGGAGGAGTACGCGCAGATTATCCATCCATCAACCCTAGCACCGAGGAGGAACAAGTTCAATATATGGGTAATAACAATTCTAGATCTCAAAATAACCTATACAGTAACACGTATAATGCAGGTTGGAGGAACCATCCCAACTTCTCGTGGGGTGGTCAAGGAAATCAAAAGCCACAACATCCCTCAGGTTTTCAACAACCACCTTACCAACAGGAAATGAAGTCGAACCTTGAGGAGATGCTAACAAAATTTATCTCGGTGTCGGAAACTCGTTTCCAGAATACTGAGATAGCTCTTAAAAATCAGCAAGCGTCCATTTAGGGGCTCGAGAACTAATAGGCCAGTTGGCAAGGATGATTTCCAAATGACCACAAGGTAGCTTGCCGAGTAATACAGAAACTAACCCAAAGGAGCAGATTAACGCAATTACTGTCCAAGATGAGGAAGTGTTAGTGGAACCTGAACTAGAACCAAGGCAAGGAATTGTGGTAACCAAAGGTAAGACCACAGTGAGCGGAAACAAATAAGTACAAAGTACAAACCTCGAGTGTCATACCCCAATGCGATAAGGAAAGACCACACAGACAAATAATTCGATAAATTCCTTAAATTATTAAAAAAACTACATATTAACTTACCGTTTATTGAAGCTCTTTCATAGATGCCAAACGCAGTTAAATTTCTAAAGGAGCTTCTAGCAAATAAATGAAAATTGGATGAAGCGCCGCATGTGGAGTTGAACGCAGTGTGCTCAGCCATACTACAGAATAAGCTGACCAACAAATTGGAAGATCCAGAAACACATCCGAAAAGCATATATGAGCCATGTTCAAGTAATAACAAAGGACCCATCTATGAAGAACGAAGGCGACGAGTCGAGGAACTAGATGAATGGCGAACATAGAAATCGAGAATACACGATAAACCGAAACTCCGAAATGACGAACCCAATGCTTCACCAAATCAACTTAAGGTTGGAGACAACGTACTACTAGATGCCGCAGACCCTCGCATTACCACCTCTGAACCTAATAGAGAAACCCCTCTTACAGTACTTAGCATTTTCCCATACGGCAAAGTCGAGGTAATCCATCCCAACTTCGGTACGTTCAAGGTAAATAGTACTCGTCTCAAACTTTATTTTGATAAATTTGATAGCAGGAATGAGAAGTGTAAACTTCTCGAACCACCATGACCACGTAACAGAAAGGTAAGTTGAGCTTAGACTATAAATAAGCGCTTCTCGAGAGGCAACCCGAGCACTAACGGTGTTAACTTCTTTAAATTTTAGTTTTTAACATTTAATTCACTAACAGAGTCACTGAACACAGGTTTTCCAGAACCACACGGCCAAGCACACGGGCGTGCCTTAGGCCTTGCCCATACCATGGAAGGCAACACGATCGTGCGAAACGGCCTTGTAAAAACAAGGTAAATTTTTTTCCCCAACACGAGAGTCGATAAGTTGCCACGGCCATGCGACATGGCCGTGGATGAATCTGTCAAAATAACACGGGCGTGCGACACGCCCATGTCTAGAGGCCATGGTTGAAACTAAGAAAACAACACAGGCGTGCGACATGTCCGTGCTCACTACCCGTGGTCAAAACTGACAAAATAACACGGACGTGAATATATATACACGGGCGTGGGAGAATCGAATGAAGCAGGAATCGGGTGTGCGACACGACCGTGTGCCCCAACACGCCCAAAGAACACGAGCATAGGTCGAATACTAGACTCGCCCAAAAATCAGAATCATGAAACACACACGCCCGTGTGCCCCAATATCCATATAAACCACCTACTATTCATCTTTTTCTTCTCAAACACCATAACCCTAACTGCCGCCCTTCCACCGCCGTCGCCCTCCCAACTCTGACAAACCTCCCAAAATCCACCCTTTCTCTTCTCTTCCTACTCCATACATATCAAAATCTTCCCTTTTCCTCTTTTCCTTACATATTTCTCTACTTTTTCTCTCTTCCCCACTCACCCCACGCCCACTGTCGCCGTCACCGCCGCTTACTGACGCTGCACCTCTCCTCTATCAAACACCACCATCATTTATCAGTCGTTTGTTTTACTTTTACCCCATTACTTTTACTTCTTGTCTTGATTTCTTGGTTTCTATTTCTAATTTGCATGCATATTATCTATGTTTAGTAACTTCAAATGATAAAGGTCTATTTAGCCATTGTGTTTCATTAATATTTACTTTTTCTTGATTAACCCACATGATTAGGATTATTAATAGTGTTTTCGTCTGTCATTTTTGTGGTCTTTTAGCATTTTCTTGGTTTGGCCTTAGCATTATTTACATCTTATATTTAGCCATTGATTGATATGCAATATCACCACATTTCGTTTTTAGCATGATTGAATTTGTGTCCATACGAGCAAGTTATTTTTTTTAGGATTACTAAGGTTTTGCTTACAAATCTAGGACTTATTATTGATTAGTTAATCTTTTATCCACAGGCACACCATGTCAAATCCACGCAGTAAGAAAACCGTCGTCCCCACTTTGAAAAAGCAGAAAGGAACAGCATCCTCCTCAGGTCCTACCGCCGAGATACGGCACCCATTTCTACAGTTTCCCGTGGGACCCCAAGAGGAACTATTTCATATACTACGGGCCTGACCCCTAGGTGCGGGCCGCTGCATTGATTGGGCCACACAAGAGCAAATCCAACTCGCTGACGCGGTTCGAGCTCGGGGCTTTTCTTTGAAATCGTTGAGCCAACTTATCTCGAGCTCACCTTAGAACTCTACTCGACCTTCTACATTTAAACAGTTATGACAGAGTTTGATGATCTCGGAACGGTTCAGTTCTGTCTCGGCAGTTTAGTTCCCTAGTTGAGCTTCCCTGATTTCGGTATCGCTTTGGGACTATATACGGAGGAGTTCATGGACGATAATGACTTCGACAACCTCAATCGTCATATCCATTATTCTCCTTCAAATTGTTGGAAGGACCTAGTCCCTGCATCGGCCACTTACGATCCTAGTCGCTCCAAGGCGTCAACTCTCACCCCATCACTGATGTACCTACACGCCATCTTAGCCCACACCCTGATAGGGCGGCGAGAGAGTACCGGCGTCGTCAACACTAACGACGCCTACTTTTTATGGAGCATGGCGAATGGGCACGTCTTCGACCTTGCTTATTTAATTGCCCTCGCCATTCGCCATCAGACAGAGTGGTATAGGAAGGGAGTCATTTCCATCGGCCCTTATGTGACTCGCCTGGCATACTATTTCGGCCTCCTCAACACAGTGGCACAATCATCCTCCCTAACTCTCATCGGCTAGATGTCCCCACAAGGCATCTCGAGTATGCTACATATGAGGATGATCGAGAAATGATGTGGAACCGACCCTCCCTAGTACTGCCTGGTCCAGTACGCCGAGGAGGAGGACCCAGAGGACATTACTGATGATGTCCCTCCACGTCATGAGGACCCACCGTCTCAGCCACCACCCATCCTTCGTCCAGTTTATGCGGTAGCTTCATACTCTGACATCTCTGAGTGCCTTACTAGATTTGAGCAGCTTTTTCAGCACTTTGATCACATTGATGCTACTCTACATCATATTTGTCAGCACATTCGCATCTCATCGCCACCACCACCTCGCAAACCATCCGGCGATGACGATTTAAAAAGAGCTCCAAAGTTCACATTCACTTAGAAATTACAACTCCATTGGAAAAGGTTCTCAACGACTGCCATGTCCTACCCGATCACCACGATAACCTCTTCACTGGACATTGTGGTTGTGGAACCCAACCTTACCACCACCAGAGTATCCTCCTCCAATCTCATCATTGTCTTGGCTGATTATTCTCCATTCAAGAAGTTTCACCTCTCTCCCTATCTTATGATTTTATATTTTTCCGTATATCTATCATTGTACATTGAGGACAATGTACATCTTAAGTGTGGGGGGGTTATTTATATCATTATTAGAAAAATCCTTGAATTTTGTCTTATTCTCATGTGATCTTCTCATTTCATTATTAGAATGAATTTTGGTTAATTTATGATTTTTTATTGATATGTCTTAAATTAAAACATAGGCATCCATGCATTGATTGTTTAAACTTTAAGGAATTAGAGAATCAAGCATGCTAAGTTGACTTTTGAGAATTAAAAAAAAAATTTAGGTTGCTTCCCCAACTTTAGGTATTATCTCGAGTTAAAATTTACAAGGTTTAAACATCAAAAAGCCATAATTTTTGTGAGATCTTGAGCCTTTAAGAGAATCTATTATTTCTTTCATGCTCAATTTTATTATTGCTTTGAGTGCGTCAATCTTGATTTGTTATTCTAGAACGTGCTTGATTATGCATGTCAAGACCACACCATTTGATTTGATATGTAAAGATGATAAAGGCACTTAGGTTTAACCCATTCACTCCATAAAAGCCTACCTTCATAATTAACCCTTAGTGAACCCTCTTGAGCTTAATAACTCATTCATTGATTTACCCTCTATATTAACCCATAACCCATTATTGTTGAAATCCCCTAAATTAATTTGATCCATATTTTTGTCGAGATTTGATTTGAATAAATTGCTTAGCTAAGTTTTATCTTTGATAGTTAGTCCATATTATTTCACTTGTTCTTAAAAAAAATTACAATTCACATATTTATATTAGTAGTAATTCTTTGTTTTTTTAGCTTAAGTGTTTAACTCCATATTCTGAGAAGAAGCTCACATGTATTCAATTGATGATTAGTTGTTTTTCTAGTTAGGTAATTTTTCAATTCAATCTCGATTCTAACATTTTCTTTCAGATTGTGACCGCACCCCCTAACCAAAGCCACGTTACAACCCTTGAAAGACCTTTTGATTGATGTATCATCTCAATATATAATGGTGGAGATTTGATTTTCATGCAAGCCTATGGTAATAACTTTTCATATTAACTATTGAGTGCCTAAACTTATTGTCCTTAAAACACCTTGAGTGATTTGAGTGAATCTCTAGTGAGGATGTGAAACTTTATGATATTTTGAATCAATGGTAATTACCTAGATCATGGGACACACCTATGTTCTCGTGATAAAATACGCAACTTGGAATGTTTGAAACTTTGATGTTCTTTCAGTTGAATTCTCAATGTATGATTAATTATGGATTATTTTGAGATATAATTAATAAGAATTATAAGTTGAGAAGAATTGATTTTGATTGTGAGTTGAGGATTTTGCTTGAGGACAAGCAAATGCTTAAGTGTGGGGGTATTTGATAAACCGTAATTTATACATATTTTTATCCCATGTTTAGCACATTTATGGATGAATTCTCCTTAGAATTGGCGAATTTGATGCTCAGAATCCTTTAATTTCATGTTTTATACTTAGGTGAGCATAGGAGAGTAAAAAGAGCGAGAAACAGGCTGAAAACAAAGAAAATTGGCCAACGTGGGAAATCAACACAGCCTGGACTTCCTCACACGAGTAGACCACACGCCCGTGCCCTTCTAGCAGAATTGAGCACGACTTACACGGGTAGACCACACGGCCGTGTCTATTCAACAGACTCTAACATAGTTTGGAGCAATCGAATACGGACGTGTCCCTGTCAAGCCCAAGTTGAGTTCTATTCGAAAAAGGCCACTCTTGAGGGTTCTAAGGCATTCTAAAGCCTATTTAAACACCAGAGAGGAGGATGAAAAAGGACACACAAAGGAAGAAGCAAGAATTTACTCGAAGAAAGTTGATTGATCCATCTCAAAAGCCTGATTCTCCTTCACGACTGAAGATCTCCCTTCAATTTCCCTTCAATTTCCCTTCAGGAGTTTTGGGTTTTCTTTATGTTTTGTATTCAATATTCTTCTGAGATGTTGTCTTTTATAATTATGAACTAAATCCCCGGAATACCTAAGGGGAATGAAACCTAAGATGGATCTTGTTATTATTTTCTGAATTATATTGTAAATACTTGATTTGTTCTTAGTTATGTGTTCTTAATCCTTTTTTTAATATTTCGGGATATTAATTAAAGTATTGATGTGCTTATTCAGAGGAGCAAAAGTCTCTATCTAAGAGTAGATCTAGCATAATTAAGCGGAGTTGCGTGCAATCCTAGACATAGGACGACATAAATCTGCCGAATTAGGGTCAAACCTAATAAGGGAATCTATAGATCGAGTTAATGTAACACTAGGGGTTTTAATTAGAAAGAGATTTCAATTAATCAACCTAGGGTTAGACGTTGTTAGTCTCGAGACAGATAATGATATAAATTAGGGATTTCTACGGATCAAGTCAAGTGAATAAATCATCTATTTTAGAGTCGAATAACAAGTGAAGTCTCGGTGGATTTTTCTTTGGGTATTGTCTTAATCAATCGAATTTTCCAAAAGTATTTTCCCCAATTTTATTTCTGTGAATTCTTAGTTAGTTAATTTGTTTAGATAAAACAAACCCCTTTATTTTATGCTAGATAATAAGAAAAGAGTTAATACTAGTACTTTTAGCTCATTTTGGTTCGACATCCCGGTCTTGCTAAAACTATACTACTGTTCGATAGGTATACTTGCCTTCGTCGTGATAATAGTTAGTCTTCAAGAACGGTCAAATATAAATTTATTAAAACTTATCACGAATCAACACGATCACTTAGCCATGGGAAAACGCTTGCACTAAAAGCAACACAACTAAGTTGCTATTGCTTCCTTGGAGAAAATCAAGGAGACAAAAATGTTTTATGGTGATTAAATAATTAAATTGCAGTAATTTAGGTATTTTAAGTTATTAATTAATAATACTTTTATAAATTTTAAATTGTCATTGAATTATATCTTGTAATTAAATTAAATTAAATTAATCATCTAATTCTTATTGAGATCATTTGGAGCATTGAGATTTCTTGTTTTCATGTTTGCTATTTCATGGCAGGAAGAACCTCTTTATGTTCTTGTGTTTTTATTTTAGTCTTACATGTAGTTTTGCTTATTTCTAATAATTTATGTTCTACTGCCGAAAAGAAAATAAAAGAAGATTAAATATGTCGACTATAGAATAAATGGAAAACAAAAGAATAAAAGCAAAATTTTAAAATTATCATTTTTATAATTTTATAATTTCTCAACGTTGAATTCCATATCAAATATGCAATTTAAATCATTTTTAATTCTAATTAAATTTAGTTTTCACTAAAACAAATTAAATTGTTTTTTATTTTGTATAATATATTGTTCAAATAAATTCATTTTTTTTGTTAATTACAATAACAGGGCAAAGCCTAAACAATAATCGCGACTAGAGCGACTCGAATCCAGGCTACACATAGGACAATGAACACCCTTGACCAATAGGCCATCACATGGGATCCAAATAAATTCACTTTGATCCAATGGGTCAAATTATTTTGATTCTTACACTTGTCACCCATAAATATAAATAATAACATTCAAATTTAAAAAAAGTCATTTTTGTCTAATTAAAAAAGTGTCTGCTCTTAGTAGCACGTCTTTTTGTTTTCTTTTTTTTTTTTTGTATTTTTACATGTTTTGTTATTCTAGTTCTTTTAGGGTGTGCTTTTTCATCTTTGGTACAATCTCTGTTCTTCGGTGCTACATGAGTATGGAAAAGGAAATGGTAGATCTACATCTGAAGGATGAAGAAGATGAGATTATGGATTTACCTGTTAATCTGGAGACAAATAATAATGGAATTGTGATAGAGTTCAGTTGGAATCTAGATTTGAAGGCTCAATTAAGAAGTGTGGTGTTTGCTAGCAATGTTTGGCTTTATGAGGAAGGGGATGAAGAATTTATGGCAACTAATCTATCAAATCAAAATGAAGGGAGTAAACTACAGGATAATGAGATGAGAAATTCATGGAAAATTTTAAATCCAATTTTGGGATTTAATTTGGAGGGCTTTCTTAATATCGATAAGTCAATTATGGCTGAACAATCAAGTGGGCTGTGTCACACTATGATGGAACATGATTTTGAGGATTCACCGATTGGTTGTGTTGATGGAAAGAAAAGGCCTAGAATTGTTCATTTTGACTCTAATGTTTCTGAATTTAGTGATTCATTGAGGGCTCCAAATAAGCAGGTCAATGTTTATCAAAATCAGATATCGGTGGTTACCAGAAGGCAAGTCGATCGGACGCAATGAAGATATTGTGTTGGAATGTCTGCAGATTGGGGACTAAGCGGGCTATTCGTAGGCTTCAGCACATGCTGAAGTGTCATAATCCTCAAATTATCTTCTTAATGGATACTAAATTGAATGGGATTCGCATGGAAAGAGTAAGGAGACGATATGGTTTTAATGCTGATGGATCCCGATGAGGCTTTAGCTTAGCATGGAATGTGAATGATTTAGTCAAGTTTTGTAGCTATTCAAAAAACCATATTCATGTGCAAGTTAAAATGAATGGGAGGAGATGTCAAATGGAGATTTATTGGTTTTTATGGTGCCCTAGATTCGAGACATATTGAGGAATATTGGGACTTACTCAAAAGTCTTGGAAGGGATCAAAGTCTCCCTTAGTTAGTGTGTGGGGATTTCAATGAAATACTGTACTCTTTTGAGAAAGTTGGTGGTTTGCCACAAGATGAATGTAAAATTGAGTGTTTTGCGAAAAAATTTTAAGAATGTCGTCTAGTTGATGTGGGGTATTCTAGATCTCCTTAGACTTGGGTAAAAAGGAATATTTGAGAGACAAACATTCATGAGAGGTTGAACAGGAGAGTGGCTAATGCTGCATGGTTGAGTTTATTCCTAGAGTTTTCCTTATGTCATCTCCCACACTCTATTTCGGACCATTGTCCCATCCTAATTAAAACTAATCAGGATAAATCATGGTGGTTAATGGAAGAATCTTGTACAAGGGAAGTAAAATATATTTGGGAGTCAAATACATGCTTAGTTTTGGAAAAATTGGAAGCTGTAAAATTGGGTTTGAAATTGTATGCAAGAGGGATTAAAGAAAAACGAGCAGAATCTTCCAAGCAGTTACATATCGAGTTCAGCAAATTGGTGGAACTCGATAGGGATGGTGAGAATTTGGCTTAGTTAATTGATGTTAAACTTCACTTGAATTTGGAAATTGACAAGGAAGAAGCTTACTGGGAACAACGTCCTCGAGCAAATTGGCTGAGGTTGGGTGATAAAAACACCAAGTATTTCCACAATTTTACTTCTCATACAAAGAGGCAAAATAGTATTCGAAAATTGATGAAAGAAGATGGTAATTGAGCAACAAATGAGAGGGAAGTGGAGGAAATGGTGCGTGATTATTTTGTTAACATTTTTTATTCAAAAAGTGTTGGTTGCATGGAACGTGTCTTGTTAGGAGTGAATAAATGCATCACAGATGGTATGAACCATATGCTTTTATCCAAGTACACAAATAAGGAAATATTTATTGCGTTAAAAAGAATGGGCCCAACTAAAGCTACTAGTTGTGATGGTTTTCCAGCGGCATTTTTTCAAAATTTCTAAAGTACCATAAGGGATGATGTAAGTGCTTTCTATCTTGCAATTTTGAATAATGGTTTATCTATGGAACCTCTAAATGCTACTAATATAATGTTTATTCCAAAAATTATTCAAGCTTTGAAGGTGGAAAATTATAGGCCTATTAGTTTATGTATGGTCTTATATAAAATAATCTCGAAAACTGTTGCAAACCGTTTTTAGCAAGTTTTAGATTATTGCATAGATGAGGCCCAAAGTGCTTTTATTCCAAAACGTATGATTAAAAATAATGTTCTTTTAGCTTTTGAAATTCTTAATTCGTTCAAACACAGAAGAACAGGCAAAAAAGGTTCACTTGCACTAAAGTTGGACATAAGAAAAGCCTATGATCGAATGGAATATGCGTTTTTACAAAAAATGATGCTGAAGATGGGTTTCGACTCAACTTGGGTAGAATTTATTATGCAGTGTATTAGCACTGTCTCGTCCTTTATGGTGATTAATGGTATAGAGGGCCAAAGTTTTAAACCTACCTAAGGCTTACAACAAAGGGACCTTTTAAGCCCCTATTTACTTTTAATATGCTGTAAAGGTTTCTCTTCTTTGATGAGATTGGTTATAAGAGAAGGTTTTTTGGGGGAGAAAAAGTTAGCCGGAATGGTCCGAAGATCTCTTATTTATTGTTCGCAGATGATTGTATCCTATTTGGAAAGGCTTCAGTTGGGGGTGTGAATGTGCTAAAAGGTATCTTTAAGGAATATGAGGAAGTTTCGGGTCAATATGTGAATCATGAAAAATCTACAGCTTTTTATAGCTCTAATACTTCTGATTAGTCCAGGGAGATTGTTTCACAGATTCTAAGGGTTCGTAATTCAACAAATCTCGAAAAGTACTTGGGCCTCCCTAACATGGTGGGTTGGAGAAAAAATGATTTTTTTTCAATTACTTAAAGATAGATTGAGATGCAAGATCGATAGTTGGAGTACAAGACTCTTATCTCAAGGAGGTAAAGAAATATTTATAAAATCAGTCTTACAAATAGTCCCAACCTATACTATAGCTTGCTCTCTACTTCCTAATTCTCTTTGTAAGAAAATAAAGGGCATTCTTGCGAAGTACTGGTGGCAAAAAGGATATGGCAAAAAAGGTATTCATTGGTGTGAATGGATAAAACTTTGTGATTTAAAGGAGAATTGAGGTATTGGCTTTCATTGCTTAACAAAATTCAATTTATCTTTATTAGCAAAACAAGGTTAGTGATAAATTTGTTATCCGAATTCTTTGTTTGCACATGTCTAGAAAGCTAAGTGGGGCTTGTAGTAAGGGATTCTAATAAGGGATTTTGGGAGTCAGAGCTGCTCTAAATCAAAATATACCTTCTGCATTTGCAGTCAAGGCTCTTGCATGTGTCCAAGGACTCCAGTTGGGTGTAACAATGGGATCTAGAGAAGTAGAGGTTGAAGGTGATGTAAGATCTATTATTAAAAAATACAAAGTAGATGGGCAGATAAATCAGAAATACAAGCTTATATTACCGATTGTCAAAATCTGAGTGATAGCTTTCAACCTATGTTTTTCTATTTGGGCATCGATCGAAAAATGAGATTGCTCATTTACTTGCAACTGAAGGTTTGTGTAAGGAGGAACAATGGAATTTAGATCGAGGGGGGTTCTTGTTTTTGCAAGAATGGCAACGGAGCGTGATCGACTAAGATATTCATCTGCTGGGAATGGGATGAGTTTCCTAAAATATCAGAGGATGTAAAAGAGAAGGGGGAAAAGTAGAAGTATCTGGTGCGTTGAAAGGATAATGAATTATGTTTTGTTGTTTTCCAATGTGTATCAAGAGTTGTGTTTAATTAATGCTACTGTTAGCTGCAGAAATGCTTCTAGAGCAACTCTTGAGTTCAACTGGGTTTGGCCATGCTTCTTGGTCCCTTTTTTGCTTCTTCTTTTTTTATTGTTGTATTGGGTTGTGTTACTTTAATAAATAATCCAGCTATTTTATTCAATAATAATAATAACATTCAATAATATTAAAATTCATTAATAATATTATAACTTCCTAAAAAAATAATAACAATATAACATTAATGTAGATTTTAACATCCATAAATGCACACATTATTAGGGTTAAATAGATAAAAAGGATGATTTTAAAAGTTGATTATAGATTTACGTTTTTTTTTTCCAAATTTAGGGAAATAGGCTAATTTTAGAGAGAGAAACAGAAAATGCATCTTGCAATGTGCGCTTTCAGTCCCCTAACTGTCACCTCAACAAAAAAACGCTTCCTGCAGGACACGTTTCCTATTTCTAATTTTTTTGTGTGTTAGGCGTTGGAAATTTGGAGGAGAAAGATTTTATGTGTTTGTATTCGAGGTAGACATTGTGATAGTTTTAATGTATGTTTTAGTTCACAGTAATGTTATGGCACTTGGAGACCCATACATTTCATCTGTCGTGTAGGGAAAGTGTAGGAAAGCCTATGCCCCCAAGGCGCATCGGAAAAAATAAAATTTCGGCAATCCAAACCATGGATCCATGTGCGACGAACGAATCAGGAAAAAAAAACTATGATAATGGGTTCGAAATTACTGAAACTTTAATCTGAGTAGACAGCGACGCCTCGAAAACGAGAATCCAGAACCACTATCGAACCAAGTCACAACTTTTCAGATGCCGACCTCTATGTAGTCCACCCAATTGACAATGATCGGAAGAAATCCCCAAAACTATTTTGAGAGATTTTTTTGCTTGACGGCTGCTAGACCATAAAACTAGGTTTTCGGGGTTTTATTTATATCTATAACTCCCCTTTTAATTTGTATATTTAAAATAAATAATTATAATAATGTTTTAATCGAAAATTATAATTACATTAATTATAATAAAGATTTCGGTAAACTATATTTATTTAAATTTATATACGAACCAAATTCATAAATTAATAGAATTATGTTATCATTATGTGTACAACATTCTTGTACATATAATATGTTCAATATCTGATTGCCCAATTAAATTAATTCTATAATTAATTTAATTCATGTGACAACCAAACACAATACCAACTATGTTTTATTCCGATCATCTCAACCATATGGTGTAACCCTGTAGGCTCTTGTAACGTTATCAGTAATAATAGAACGATTCTAATGTTACATACAATGAGTGGCATCTAGCAATGCATCATTGCTACCTAAGTTACAAGAAGTCATGATTTGACATAACCTTTTGTGATTTACCTTTCACGCATTAATCATTAAGTCCTTTATCTCTGGAATGAACACAAGTCATAGAATAGTCGCACTTGCATAGTCCATCTCATGTTTCTTGATATCTTGAGTAGACTATAATATACAAATAAGTATGACATCTCATATCAACTTATTTGAGCATGGTCATGCATTTCTAGTCTCACTCAATCAAGTGGCCTAAAATATTACTCCCGTTATGTAGGAGGGACTTATTCTATATTGATCAACCATATCCCTCTACATAGATTGTGGTATATCCAACATCAGCCTTTATAGAACAACCAGTTACGGTGTACATTTGACTGTATCAAAATATACAACTCACGATGTTGGGATAATAATGATCTCAAGTCTGAGGATCATATACATATTAATCACCATGAGTAATGTCGTGACAATTACATAATAATCCAAGAAACATACTCATAGTGGGTCAGTCCAATATGCTGTTCTCTAACACACATATTTATGCATTGATTTTGACACTCCATATCAATGACAACTCTTTATCATCAATCAACTACATGTTAGTCTTAATGCATTATTGCTGTCCTAGTCAACAATAATACTTGACTAAGGATCTTTTAAGAACAATCATATTATTCTTAGGACATTATTATAAAACAGTTTATTTATACACACAACAAGAAACTGAAATAATAATGGAAATGCCTTATATTAATAAACATGGTAAATCAAGTATGTTATTACAACCATCTCATGATTTATTTTTGGGCATACTCTTACAATATAACTGAAATAATAATGGAAACGCCTTATATTAATAAACATGGTAAATCAAGTATGTTATTACAACCATCTCATGATTGATCTTTGGGCATACTCTTACAGAAATAACCATCATCTTAGAATCCCATCGCATTGCAACTTAGGCTCCTAGTTTACGGTGGTTAGACGGTCATGAGCTGTAGTATAAGTAGAGCTCTCAGTTGACGGTGATTATGCGGTCACGGGTTCAAGTTTCATGATACTAGAAAAGGATGCTTTATAAACCCCATACATAAGTTTAAGACCATAATCATAAGGAAAAACAAACTGATTTTCCAATACAATCAACTTATTCTTTTTCTCCATCTCCACCAAAGTTGATACCCTTAACCTCATTGTCTTGTGACAAATTTGGGGGCAAAAAGACTAAGTGACTGTAATAGTGGGGAAAAAACTAAAACTCGAGTCCATGCGATAGCAGTTGTAGTTATTAATGAGTTCTTTAATCACAGCAATCACTCTCACCTTGAGTCGCGTTTCAGCTTTTCTCCATTTCATCACAGTCACTCTTCCCTGAAATTCTTCTTACCTCCAACTCTATCATAGGTTATGGACAATGAGTTTAAGGATACTACCTTTGGTGGATATGAAGAAAAAGAATAAGTTTTTGGTGGAGATGAAGAAAAAGAATGAGTTGATTATACTAGAAGGCCCCTTTTTATTTTTTCCTATGATTATGGTCTTAAACTTATGCATGGGGTTTATAAAGCATCCTCTTCTAGTATCATGAAACTTGAACCTATGACCGCATAATCACTATCTACTAGGTCCCTAGTTATACTTCAACCCGTGACCATATAACCATTGCCAATTAGGAGCCCTATTTATACTTCAACTTGTGACCGTATAACCATTGTGAACTGGGAGCCTAAGTTGCAATGCAATGGGCTTCTAAGGTGATGGTTTTATCCCCACATGACAGATGAAATGTATGGGTCTCTGAGCGCCATCACATCATCGTGAACTTAAACATAGCTTAAACTATCACAACGTCTACCTCGAAAACAAATATAAATAAATAGTTCCCTCCCAAAATTTCAACACTAAAAAAACAATTTAAATGAGAATTTTTTATTTTTTAAGGGACGGTGGGCAAGAGAGTTGATGGAGTAGGAAGAAGAAAAACCCCCTTTATATATGCAACCGAGGGGAAATTTCTAAAACAAATTATGTGGGAGCCCACGACCATCCGGGATTCCCGAGATGGGATGTCTAAAAAATATCTCAAGATTCTCAAGTTCTGAAATTTTTTCACAGATTAGGGTTAGGATTAAAAATGTGAGGGAAGAAAACACCTCTTGCATGGCGCGTTTTCATCGCTAAAAGTATGTCCTACAACAGATATCGACGATTTACAAGTTGGAATAGAGTTTTCCTCGAAAGATGAGGTGGCTCCAAGTTCTTCGTTAAATGTCGATGATTTACAAGTTGGAATAGAGTTTTCCTCAAAAGAAGTTTTTATTGTTGTAGTGAACTGGTATAGCATAAAACATAGGGTCAACTTCTATGTTACAAAATCCTGATCAGAAAAAATTGAGGACAAGTGCGCAATGTGTGACAGCAGATGTCCATATCTATGAGAAAAAAATACGGGGTTCTGGACAATTAAGAAATATAATGCTCTACATACTTATGTTGTTGCAGGTACGTCACATGATCATCCGAGATTAGATTTTGGCCTAAATTTTAACATTGTCTTACTCATTTTGAAATACTAGTGTTTTCACAATTATGTCACAGGATTATCTCAAATTGGATTCTAACATGATCTCTGACATTATCTTACCTATAGTGAAAGTAAGTCCTAGGATTTAACTGTTGATTTTAATTGGCAATGTTCGCAGTCATTGCAATTACATCGTGTTGTACTATAAGGCATGAGTTGCAAAACAAAAGGCTATGGAAAATATGTATAATGGGTGGGATAAATCATATAATGATTTGTGGTAATGGTGTCAAGTACTCATTCAATACGTCCCAATGATCGTCATTGATCTGCAAACAAAACCTGCGTATTATGACAATTGATTGGTTCCCAGGAAAAGAGTTTTCCATTGTCTTTTTTGGATATTCAAGCAATGCATCGCAGTGTTTCAGTATTGTAATCCATTAGTCCAAATTAACGGCACATTCATGTATGGGAGATATGAGCATAAGTTGTTGTTGGTTGTTGCACAGGATGATAATCGAAAAATTTTGTCAATAGCTTTTGCAATAACAAAAGGAGAACCCACTGATGTTTGGGATTTCTTCTTGACTAACTTGAGAAGACATGCTGTGTCATAACCCGATATATGCATCATTCCTGATAGAGGAATCAAAATATAGGCTGCAATTGATCGACGTGGAAGCCTCTAGGACCGTGTAAACCATAGGTATTGTATACGTCATACATGGACAAATTATATGGGCCAATAACATAATGATGTTGAGCGGTAACATGTTATTAACGTGGGTATGTAGTAGTCACTATTTTCTATATCATTCTTTAACATATACATTTTTTGCATTCATGGATATACTTTTTATTTACTTCAACAAGGTACGAGCTCATCCAACATCGTTTCCATCAAATGTTGGAGAACTTGTAGGTTATAAACAAATACGGTGCAGAATACCATGATGGGGTACCGAATAAGCAGTGGACTTAATCATATAATGGAGGTCTATGATACGAACACATGACAACAAACCTAGCAAAATGCATAAACTCCATATTAAAGGGGACGTTCATTTACTGATAACCTCAGTGGTCAAATAAAACATATTTTCATTTATTAGTCTTGTTTCTAAAGCGAGCAAAAAAATATGTTGGATAGATAAAGGGAGATTACATTTGGTGCAAGGAGGTGATGAAAGATATTAGAGAAAATGCAAAAAGTACGAACTCTATGTTTGTAGTGTGTTACTTGCATCCAAATCAAAATATTTCAAGTTGCAGAGTCCCATAGACCCAAAAAAGGTATTATCGGAGATCGTATCATGCATACCTGAGATGAAGAACCTACAACTGTGAGAGATTTCGAGCACTTTATTTTTCATGTGCACATGCAATTGATGCATGTGTCTCAGTACGTCTGGATTGCATGATTTATGTTAACGAAGTTTACAAACTAAAACATATAGATAAAGTATGGAAATCTGAATTCTCACTATCCCAAATGAAAGTATGTGGCTATCTATCTCAAGCGTTCCATTCGAGTTGGTACCATATATTACGTTGCATCGCAAGCCAAAAGGTTGGTCAAATTCTACTCAGATATGTGACAATATGGATATTTGGGAGAGAATAGACCAACCGAGGTTATGCAGTTATTGTAGGAACTAAGGGCATAGTAAGCCAATATGTTCACACTTGAGGCAACATTGGGGAGAAGACCTAACTAAAACATTTATTCAATTTTTTATAGACATACAAAAAAAGAAACAAACAATCAATTTATTCATTTTTTTTCATCTTTTCATTGCTTCTTATTTTTTGGTAAATTGTAAGTATTAATATATTATTTATGTAAAACACAGTAGAATACAATATAAACAATTTTTCTTTTCTTTTTTTTTCGTTGATTGTAAATAAGTATATATTATTGGCATGGAATACAATAGAATACAATACAAACAATTTTTTAAAATTTTTTTCTTAGATTGTAAATTAGTATATATTATTGATGTAAAATACAATAGAACAAATTTTTTATATAATTGGAATAAGTACATTATGGATGGAAATTTTTAATACAATAAAAATTAAAAATTAATAAAGTAAATGATGATTTGCATGACAAAAATTTAAAATAAAATATTCATTGGCGTCGTCAGCCCGAATGTGTATCACAACCCGATTGGTGTCGATTACGAGAAAGATTTCTTTATAGTTGGGGTTCTGATTCTTCATCTTCCTTTTCACCTTGACCGCCATATTGATCTTCATCTTCATCTCATTCCTCCGTGCTAGAGTATTGTATCATCCTAGGTTCCCATTGTATATCTTCTGTTGTATTAACAAGTGATTGCGAAGATGACCCACCTCAATAGAACAATGATGTTGAGGGTGTTTGTGACACTATCGACGGATAAGTGTATGATGTCTGTGTAAAAAAAATAGAATAAAATAAATAAAATAAAGAACACACAAATTTTACGTGGAAACCCTTTCGGGAAAAAAAACCACGGGCAGAGGAGAAGAAAATTCACTATGTTGAAAAATTTGTATCAATACAAGAGGAATAGACTATGTCTATTTATAGGCTTGTAAAGCCATATTCTAGTAGGATTGAAACACCCTATCCTAATCAATATAAAGTAGATGAAGTTTAATAAGGTTTAAAAAACCTTATTCTAAAATAAAATAAAAGAAATCTAGTTCTATATGGATTTTACTTTTATTTTATTTTCCATCATATTCTATAAGAATTTGGGTCACTTAATTCTAACAATCTCCACCTTGACACAAATTCTCAATGAACAAGTTCTTCATTGCGAACTTTCAATAAACAAGTTCTCCACCTCTTCCATAAAACCCCTAAGGGTTTAACTCAACAATGAACACCAACCAAGTCTAAGCAATGCTCAAACTTGGTTTTAGGAAGTGACTTAGTCATCATATCTGCAGGATTTTCATGAGTACTAATTTTGCTCACAACAATATCACCACGAGCAATAATATCACGAACAAAATGATACCGAACATCAATGTGTTTTGTTCTCTCATGAAACATTTGATCTTTTGTAAGAAATATAGCACACTGATTGTCACAAAATATTGTGGTTGATTTGAAGGCCTTCATTGAGTTCACTAAATAGTCCCTTCAACCAAATAGCTTCTTTGCAAGCCTCGATGAATCGCCATGTACTCACTTGGTGGTAGACAAAGCGATCGTAGTTTGCAAAATGGCTTTCCAACTAATTGCACAACCTCCGATTGTAAAGACGTAACTGTGAGAGATCTTCTTCTATCAAGGTCCCCAAAGCAAAATCAGCATCAACATACCCTATGACTCCATCTTTAGTTCTTCCAAATCTGTAAGCAAACATCAGTAGTGCCTCGTAAGTATCTTAAAATCCATCGAATCGCTTTCCAATGTTCTTTACGGGATTTGCCATGTATCCGCTAACTACACCGATCGCATATGATAAATCACGGGCGTGAACAAACCATAGCATACATCGAGATCCCATCGCACTAGAGTATGGAACATGTGACATGTACTCAATCTCATCATCGATTGTGGAGACAAAATCGATGAAAGTCCGAAATGGGTTGCTAAAGGAGTACTAATGAGCTTAGCACTCTGCATATTGAACGCAAAGAACTTTCTCAATGTACCCCTTCCGACTTAGGTACAATTTACTTGATTTTCTATCTCTCGAGAATCTCCATACCAAGTATCTTCTTTCTTTTGGTCCTAAATCTTTCATCTCAAATTCTTTACTTAGTTGGACTTTGACCTTTCTTATCTCTTCTTTATCTTTTCTTTGCTATCAACATGTCATCAACATAAAGAAGTAGATACACAAAAGAACCATCACTATTTTTCTTAAAGTAAACACAACTGTCAAAACTACTTCTTTTGAAATCATGAGAAGTCATAAAGGAATCAAACCTCTTGTACCATTTGTCTGGTGGTATTGTTTCAAACCAGTAAAGGGACTTTTTCAGCAAGCAAACATAGTTCTCTTTTTCTCAAAGCGTAAAACCTTCGGTTGTTGCATGTAAATATCCTCATCAAGCTCTCCATGCAAAAATGCGTTTTTACATCTAATCGCTCAAGCTCCAAATCATGCATGGCCACAATACCAAGCAAAGCTCGAATCGAACTATGCTTAACAACCTGGGGAGAACACATCTGTGAAGTCTACTCCCGGAATTTGACTATAACCCTTTGCAACAAGCCTTGCTTTATATACGGGTTCTTCAACTCCTAGAGTCCTTTCTTTCTTTTTAAATACCCATTTACAACGAAATGACCTTTTTACCTTTAGGAAGTTTCACAAGGTCCCATGTTCTGCTTTTTGTGGAGTGATTCCATCTCTTCTTGCATAGCAAACATCCACTTTTACGAGCCTTCACAGTAATCGCCTCGAGAATAATTAGATGGCTCTTGATTCGCATCTATATCTTCACCACATTCAAAGCATAAGCAACTAGATCACCTCAGCATATTTCTTTGGAGGTCTAATTTCTCTTCTAGTTCTGTTTTTGGCGATAGAGTATTGTGGTGAAGAAGCAACTCTATTCTCAATTTTTTGTACTGGCTTGAGGAGTTGACTCTGTATTAATCTGATGCTCTACTTGTTTTTGATTTTCTTTATTGGAAGAGTCTTTAAGAGATAAGTTAGGTAGCATAGCGGTTTCATCAAAAACAACATCTCTACTAATCACAACTTTTCTATTTTCAGGACACCATAACTTATACCCTTTTACACCAGCTTTATAACCAAGAAAAACACATTTAATGGATCTCGGTTCCAATTTTCCATTATCAACATGAGCATATGCAGGACACCCAAAGATCTTTAAATCGAGAATAATTAGCAGGATTACTGGACCATACCTCTTGTGAGTCTTTTTCTCAATGGCAACGGATGGAGATCGGTTGATCAAAAAATATGCGATGAGACGCCGCTTACGCCTAAAAAATGACTTGGTAAGTTGGCATTTGACAACATACATCGAACCTTCTCCATGATCGTTCGTTCATTCGTTTCGCAACGCCGTTTTGTTGTGGAGTATGACGAATCGTCGGTGTCTTATGATTCCTTCCGACTTGCACAATCTATTAAACTCATCGAGCAGAACTCTAAGCCATTGTGCATGCGGAGGTATTTTATCTGCTTTTCCGTCTGCTTTTTCAATCATAATTTTCCAAGACTTAAATGCGGAAAACACATCACTTTTCTCGCTTCGGGAAGAACGCCCAAACTTTTTCGGAAAAATCATCAATAAAGGTTAGCATATAATTAGCTCCACCTCTAGAAGGCACTCTAGATGGCCCCACAGTCGAGAATGAATATACTCCAATGTTCCCTTCGTGTTATGGATTCCTCTAGTGAATCGAACTCTCTTTTGTTTTCCAAAAACACAGTGCTCACAGAAATCGGGTTTGCAAATTCCTTGCCCATTAAGAAGTCCTCTTTTGCTCAATTCGCCATGCCATTCTCACTCATATGCCCTAGGCGCATATGCCAAAGTTTAGTAATATCATCATCCGACAAGGACGAGGAAGCGATAGTTGCATCACCGAGAATGATAGAACCCTGCAAAACATATAACTTGGCAATCTTTCTCTGTCCTTTCATCACAACAAGGGACCCTTTGGAAATCTTTAAAACCCCACTTTCATTTGTATATCTGTGCACTTTTGAATCAAGAGTACTCAACGAAATTAAATTTCTTTTCAATTCGGAACATGCCGACGTCACTAAGTGTTCTCGACAACTCCATCAAACATCTTAACTTTAATTGTTCCAACACCGCGATTTTACACTAAGTATTATTTCCCATCAAAACAACACCTTGAGATACTTTGTTTTCGTAAGTTGTAAACCAATCCCGATTGGGACTCATATGGAATGTGCAGCTGAATCAAGTATCCACTCCTCGCTTACTTTAGAATCATTGTGAAGTGACTAGAAGTTCACCATCATTTGTAGTCTTCTACAACATCGCCTTCACCGGAATTTTTCGGTTGTTTTCCTTTTGATTCGCAGCCTCCCTTTTAATCTTATTTTGTAGCTTATAGCACTCAGATTTAATGTGCCCTTTCTTCTTGCGAAGTTACAAGTTTTACCTCTGTTTGAAGACTTGATCTACCCTTAGATTTACCACGAGGATTCCGTTCTGTGTCCTACCACGATCATCATCATCGCATTCCGATCTTGTCTCCCACGAACAATGAGACCCTCTCCCCGAGAGTCGGGTTTAACCACAAGATGCTTCATCTTATCATACGAGGTTAAAGAATCATAAACCTCATCAACCGTTAGAGACTCACGGCTATATAAAATCGTGTCTCTAAAGGTTGAATAAGGCAGGGAACAACGAACAAAGTAGAATCAACCCTAGATCTTCCTTATCATATTGAACCTCCATGGCTTCCAAGTTTGAGAGAATTTCTTTAAACATTTGTTAAGTGTTCGTGTACTGACGCACCTTCCTCCAAACGATGAGCATAAAGACGCCGCTTCATATGCAACTTGCTTGTTAGAGTTTTCGACATACATATTTGTTCTAGCCTCTTCCATAATGTGGCGGTTTTCTCTTTCATCACATCTTGCAAAATTTCGTTGGACAAATGCGGATGTAATTGTGTTAATGCCTTTCGATCCTTACGCTTTTTCTCCTCATGCATTAATGTCGAAGGCATCTTATCTATCCTAGCGGGGCATCCTCCAGATCCATCTGCAAGAAGCGCTTGCATCTTAATTTGCCACAACGCAAATCTAGTGTTGCGATCCAACAATGAATTTCATATTTCAAAGACGCCATTACCGTGATCGAGATGAATAACCGGAAGCTCAGATACCAATTTGTGTAAAAAATAGAATAAAATAAATAAAATAAAGAACACACAAATTTTACGTGGAAACCCTTTCGAAAAAAAACCACCAGGCGAGAGGAGAAGAAAATTCACTATGTCGAAAAATTTGTATCAATACAAGAGGAATAGACTATGTCTATTTATAGGCTTGTAAAGCCATATTCTAGTAGGATTGAAACACCCTATCCTAATCAATATAAAATAGATGAAGTTTAATAAGGTTTAAAAAACCTTATCCTAAAATAAAATAAAAGAAATCTAGTTCTATATGGATTTTACTTTTATTTTATTTTCCATCATATTCTATAAGAATTTGGGTCACTTAATTCTAACAATGTCCCATAACCCAGTTGTAAATAGAATGTTGGAATTGTCGGCGATGGCAAATACATCGATGTTGTTGTTGGCATTGAAGTGTAATATGGTCTTGAGGATGGATATGGTGCAAAAAAATATACTTAGAGAATGTATTGATGCATGTTTGATGGTGTAGTACTTGTGTAAAAAAATGGGGTTAATGAAAGCACTAGAAAAAACATGAATCATACTAAATAGGAGGTGGTGCACCTATCGGTGCCCCATGTGGGGTTGAAGCTAAAGATGATTCCACTGAAGCATGTACTCCTAACCTAGGATTCATGCGAGGTCATCTTGGCCTCCTATAACGATGTTGTCTACTCATTTCCTCCTCCGATAGTAGATATGACTTACCATGAAGTCTAAACCATGTCATGTAATCTGGAGAGGTCGCCAAATTCGGTGGGAGAATTGGTTCGCACATAGGTATGAAATCTACCAATTATCCCAAATGTAGATATATTTGGCATGGAATTTTGGCCAATCTTCATCGATTCTCCCCACAAGCCGATCGTATGCAGTTCATCGAGCTTCTAATGTAACGGAGGAATACTTTGCCTAAACCCAAATTGGCACATCACTCAATCAGATCCATACCTCTCAACCATTGCAAAAACTATTAATGACACTTTGATGTGCTAGATATTGCGATTGGCCAAAAATTCGGTCGGGATGCATTCTTGATTCTTAGATTAGCGTATGACATCCATTCAAACTACAGTATGAAATTACCAATTTTGTTACATGTCTAATATTAAATTTCAAATCCTTACATAAATATTATATAATTTAAAATTTTAAAAACTAATATCGGCTTTCGATCGTTGATCTAAAATAGTTGGATATCTTTGAGCTCATCCGATATACCCAAATGACTAGTGTCATTGTTCCACATATTCAAATAATATGTTATTTCAAAAATATAATGATAAAAAATATTATGATAATTATATTATCAAATGAATTTTAAATTTTACTTTAATACGAGTGGGAATACATAAAGGGCGTTTACTCGAGGACATAAAAATAGTAGCTGGTATCATGCCCATGGTTGAAGGAGCATGCAACCACTGATTTTAATTTTTTGTGGTTCCGTCGCTCGAAACATCTCTCGATACAATGTTGCCAACATAGCTGATCCCTAACTAAGTTGTCCCGCTTCTTTCAAGTCGAGTAGTTGTAGTAGCCACCTCAAATGTACCAAATTTTGATATTTATCTAGCATTAGAAAACGCCCGATTAACCTCAGGATGAATGTTCTTGTGCATTGTTCTCTTTCAATGACACTCACGAAGTTGTCAATATAATTGAAATTGTCTTCTAACCATTTCATCTCGATTTGACTACCACTAAACTTGTCTGGCATCTTACCTAATAGTTGCTCACAAATTGCACTTCAATCGCCAATGCGTAATACCCCTGTATGTAATGATTCTCTCATCCACTGATAAATCGAGTTGTAAAGCAACGTATTCAAGTGTAATTTTATACTCACCGCACGAAAGATGAAATGTATGTGTCTTTGGTCTCCATCTTTCCACCAAAGCACTGATAAGTGCAAGATCCCATTTAATCCCCCTGAGCATACGAGACACATGCAAGAATCGCGCCTCTTGCAAGGGTTGTTCAATAGCATATGGTGCCCTCACACTTAAATTGTTTATATACATCTCCATAATTTGATCTTTGGTTTGATTACATAAATATAAAAAAATTATAAAATTAATAATGTTAGCAATTAATAATTAAATTAATTAAAATTAAAAATTTTAATAATATTTTCATACCATTTACAATTGAACACAAAAAATATGTTTTTTATCCAAGAGAATAAGCAACATTGACATTTTTAAAATTATAAAAATTAAATAAAATCAAATAAATTACAAAATATAAATTAAAACAAGAAGAATTTGAGAGAAATTGAATGAAAAATCGAGAACTAAATAGTTGAGAGAATTGAGAGAATAAAATTTGAATGCAAAAGAAAGAAAATGAGTTGGGTTTATATAGCAAATAAACTAGTCGTTAGAAAAAAAAATTAGCCCGTTAAATTTTTTGACCATTGAGAAAAGTTATCGTTAGACGAAAATATGTCCAACTGAGATGGCAGCAGAGACGCTGAAAGCGCGACGCCCTTTTTTGCCTCCTCAACTGAAAATGTGTCTTGCTAGATGCATTTTTGTTTCTCTCTCCAAAATCAATTTATTTGTCTAACTTTAAGGGGAAAAAAAACCTAATTCTCTCATTAACTTTAAAAACCGACCTTTTTAGCTAAATAACCCCACATCATTATTTATTAATTCGTGTACCGAAACTACTTACGAGATTGAGATTAAATTTGTTGATTTATTAATGATAATTATGTCTTTTTCTATCTTAAAAGTATCAAATATATTAAGGCAAGATTTAGTTTTTTTTAATTATTCCTTTTTTTTATCCAATTAATTATTCCCTTGATAACTTGCTAAGATTGTACTCGCATTAAAAATTCTAATTAGACCAATAATCTAATGGCGTGTTTTCAAAGATTATATTTTGGATTGATTTGTTCACAAAGATCCAAACTTAATTAATAAAAAAATTTATTTGGTAGATTCTATAAATAAAGTTAAAGAAATTAATAAATGTTGTATAAATATATAATAAAATATTTTTAAAAAAAACATAAAACGATTTTTAAATAATATTTATGAAAAAAAAATACATTACTATTGTATTAAATACTAACCTCTAAAAAATAGTGCTTACCAACCAAATATTGCATCGACACAGGTACAAAAAAGATAATGTTGAAATATAATGGTATTTTAAAACTAGGTACCCCTTTTTTGAGGTGATGAAGGTCAAAGAAAATGTTAGGTAACATCCAAGTAGGGGCCACTTCCTCTTTACTTATCTCTCAAATTGATCCTAAGTGTATTTGTCCTTGTTTTTAGTATAACACCCACAAAGCTAGGGTTGAAGATGACTACACTCTTAAGAGCTTTTACAATCCACGAAGAGAGGGGAAAGATACTGTTTTGATGGGCTGAATTTACAAAGAGTTGAGATGAAGGACGCATGAAATAGAGCACCTCCTGATTAAATCTTTATTTGAATGAGTGGTAAGATTAAATTCGATAAAATTAAAAATAATAAGGGTAAATTATTTAAGTAGTCATTTTTGTTTCCCTCATGTTATATTTTAGTTATTTATGTTTGAAATGTTATGTTTTAGTCACTTACGTTAACGTGTTGTGACATTTTAGTCACTGATCTGTTAATTGTCATTAACGGTATAATGGTAAGCTTATTTGGCACGTTAAATCATCATTTCAAACAAAAATTTTAAATTAAATTATACAATTGATCCCCATATTTTTTCATTTTAAGCAATTTATTTTTTTTTCTTTTATGTTCTTTTATTTTTCCCTTTTTTTCTTTAATCTTCATTCTCTTCTACTTCTCCCTTTATTTTCCTCCCTTCTCCGTCTCTTTTAAAGTAAAAGAAAAAAAATTAAATTGTTCAAAATGAAAAAAATATAGGGACCAATTGTATAATTTAACTTAAAATTTTTGTTTGAAATGATGATTTAATATGCCACGTCAATTTACCGTTACACCATTAATGGCAATTAACACTCAGTGACTAAAATGTGACTATAACGTAAGTGACTAAAACATAACATTTTAAATATAAGTGACTAAAATGTAATCAGAGAGAAACAAAAGTGACTATTTTGATAGTTTACTCAAATAATAATAACGGTTAAATTAATTAGTGTAATGGTGGGCTGGTGAAGTGAAAATTGAAAATAGGAATTAAAGACACTAAATTGAGACATATGTATATATAATAAATTATTAAATAATTATTTAAATTGATAATAAAATATGAAATAAAATTTTATTTTTATTTATAAGTCAAAATTGAAAATAGGAATTAAAGAGATTAAATTGAGATATATGTATATATAATAAATTATTAAATAATTATTTAAATTGATAATAAAATATGAAATAAATTTTTATTTTTATTTATTTAGTTAAATTATAATTGAAAACACATTTATATTAAAAATTAAATGTATAAAAACAATATATTATATTTAGAAAATATTAAATAATAATTAAATCCATTATTATATTAAAATATATTGGATATCCTATCACATGCGTATGCACGTGGAAACCACAGATTTAAAATAACATATAATAAATAATGAAACGTGTGGTTTGAAGTTAACTAATCATAATAACACATGAAATATGTGTTATAACAACCCGATTTTCAGTGGTGTTGGAAAATACGATTTCAAGATCTTGTTTCTGTAAACCGAGTCCATAAATATTAAATTATGATATTTAAGGAGTTAAAATATAAATAAATTGAAATTTGGTTAAGTAATTTAGTCGAAATTGTGTTTAATTGAGTCCCATGGACTAAATTATAAAAATGCAATTCCTATAAATTTCTAATTGGCCAAAAGTTTAGGGATCTAAATTGCAATTAACCAAAGGTCCAAAATAGTAAATAAACTAATTTTTTATAATGGATAGTGGATGATGATGGTAATTAGCATTAGGATTAGTTAAACTAATTAATTAGGATTAAATTAAACTAACTAAACTATAAAAGCCAAAGTTAGTGGAAGGAAAGATGAATTCATCTTCTTCTTCCATCGGTTGTGCATACTTGAAGAAGAAAACTCCATTGTAGGAGCTTAAAACAATCAGCCAACAATTAGGTAATGCAATTAAATCTTTTTATTGTAATTTTTATAGATTTGAGGTCATAGGAGCTTGATTTTGCTAGCTCATGTATCAATTTGTGAAGTTATTAAAGTTTTAAAAAGTTTTCATTGTTGATAATTGAATGATTTAAGTGTTAAATTGATAAAAATTAAGCTTAGTTTAAGAAAAAAGACTTAATTGTAAAGTCTAATTGCAAGTTTCATACATTAGAGATCAAATTGAATAAAATGTAAAACTATCAAGAAATTTTGGTAAGAATAGAAAATAAAACGTCCCTAATGAATATATGTAAAATTATATTTTAATCCGAAGGTCTAAATCGAAAGATTATGTTTGTCCCAGGTTTAGGGATTAAATTGAATAAATTGCAAAATATGAGTGACTTTGTTATTGATTGTGATTTGAGTTGGAATTTGATATTGTGTATTGTAGGATTATTATTTGTGGCTAAAGACAGCGCATGATCATCGAAAGGGAAAGGAAAGGCAATAGCCGACGACGAGCAATTCAAATCTTCGGTTTGTATTTATATGATTTGAATCACTAAATTGTTGCATATTTATACTATTTTGCATAGCATTGTATTGAGGTAAGATGAAAGTAATTATTTGAATTGAATTGTTAGAATTGAGATTGGTTATCAGAATAAATGACTAAATTGAATAAAATGAAAGATAGTGTAATTTGGTGAAAATATGAAATTGACTTTGAATTGGGCTAGAATATATTATGTTATGTGATAAATTGATTATTTGGATTCTGAATTGGAGATGATGAAATGTAAATTGTGTTATATGATGAATTGAATAATTGATTACCCTATTAACTGTTCGGGTAGAGTCGGATATAGTTGGCATTTCATAGGATAAATTGAGTACAAGTTACTTTAGTTATATGTCGGTGAGCATTGAGCGCATTTTCCTTCGGAAGTTTCAATGAGTGCAAGGCACAACTTTTATTTTGATTATACCGATGAACGCTAGGCACAATCTATCTACTTTGGATGTTTCGATGAGGCACCGGGTGCCAAATTGGTGTGTTCGTTTGAGTCCGAGTCATATTAATAGAAAATATAAATTGCAAAATAGTTAATTGACATTTGAAAATGAGATCGACATTATGAAATTATATTACAAGTACATATTTGCGATATATAATAATCAATAGCATGTGAAAGATCATGCAAACCGGTTGGACGAGCCTGAGGGTTGATATAGAATGATGATGGTAGATTTGATTTCAATTCAAGAATGATATACGAACTTGATTGAATGCAATAGAGTGAAAAATAATATGACTATTAAGTACATTGGTATGATATGTTAATTAGTTGTTAATTGAGGTAGTATGTTTAGTTGGTTCTTTTGGCATAAACAATGTATCTTGTAGCATATGTATAGTGTTATATGTATTGAAGAATGGCATGAGTTGTATGTGAATTAGTTGGTATTTAATTGGAAATTGATTGTATGCTTTTGATTTGAAATTTGTATTAAATTGATTTGAATAATGAAAATGCCACTGAGCTTTATTGCTTAGCGTACGATTTTTTTTTCCATGCGCAGGTTAGGTTCGTGATGAGGTACTGAGCATCAACTTCAGCATCCAAACAAAGATCCAAATTCAACAACGTTTGTATAGTTTTTTTTGTTGGTTATACGACATGTACCTAGGTTGAGTCAAAATTAATTTTTTTATTTGATTATATGCTAAATACATGGAATTCGAAATGTCATAACTTATAATTAGGCAAGTTTTGTGGTACGATAATAGCCTAATTGGTTTTGTGTTTATATACATATGTTTATAAGTTCCAACTAGTTAAATGAAGGACTTAAATGAATTGATTGTGTATTCAAATGAAATTATTGAAATGGATGTTAACATGTATCTATAATTGGTACTTTAGACATAAATGAACTCACTAGGTGTATAGATTTGGTGGAAAATTTTATGTGCAAGTAAATTTGAAAGGTTTTAAGTGTTTACAAACAAGTGCCAAAACTTATCCATGTGAAAACAGTATGTCATGTCGCGACATCGAACGGTGGTTATCGTAACGAGATTAGGCCACCATGCCACAACGCGACATCGAGCATGGGTCGTTGAGACGAGACCTAGACAGTATGTTGCGTTGCGACGAGAAACCCCCTAATGTCATGACATCGGCTTGAAATTTTATAAACATTACAATTTGGTCATATTTCGATCTCGGGTTAGTATTGAGCTTTCGTAAGCTCATATAAGACCTAAAAATAAATACGAATAAATTTATATACCTCTTTAACTTATATTGAGATGTTTATGTTATAAATTGAACCGTGATTTGATTGTTGCTGCTCTGGCAACAAATATGACACATTGTAACTCGAACTTGGCAACCGGGTCGGGTATGGGGTGTTACATGTACAATTTTAAAATTAAAAAAAAAGATTAAATTGTGAGTAAAATAAAATTTAAACACATAAATATATTAGATTAACAATACTAAATACACTACAAGTATTTATCATCATGTTGTCATCAATTGTAAGTTAACATTAAGTTGACTTGTGATACCAACTTAATAATAACATTATTAATATAACTGTTAGAGATAATAAATTATGCATATTAAAATAAAAAATTATAAAATACATTAAAATGAAACATTAGTTGAGTGGTACATTTAAAATTTTACCAATTCAATTGGCATGAGTTTAAATCTTATTGTATGCAATTTTTTTTATTAGCTTTTGTTAATATGAAAAGATTAAAGCATATTCAAATAATAAAATTTATTTTAATTATAAAAAAATATCTTTTATATTTTTTATAGTAGAAAATTAAATAATAGTATAAATAATAAATTAAAGGGTAAAATGAAAATTTTGATCTCTATTGAAGGTACAGCCTATGTACTGGACGTCTGCTGAAAAATAACTGTGTAGTTGAAAAGTAAACGAAAGGTTTATCCAAATAATCTTTCAGTCAAATTACTTACAGTTGGATATTATTATTATTATTTGCCTGAAGATTGCGACTCATAGGAGCTGGAATGCATCCCAAGGGCCCTAAGTCTTTGAGTTGAGGCCTCAGTTTATAGCAGAAAAAGCAGAAGAAAAAGAAAGGGTGATTGGGGGATATTTCATTTTCATGGTAAGGAAAAACCCCATTTTTGAGAGAATGCAACAATGGAATGGAACCCCAAAGGCATTCACTTCAGCCAACCAAACCCCACACCCCTTCCCCCTACCCCTGGGTTCCAGCCCTTATTTTAATTGAATTGTCGCATCTCACTAGGTTTTCTAACCATCTACTGAGTCCCTACAATATTTTTAATGAATTAATTTGAAAATGGTTTATTAGAAATGAATGTGTGAGTGACATTAGTCACTAAGTGATGTCTGAATCTAATGTTTCTTCCCTTTTTATTTTTTTTTGGGGTCAAAACTTGCATTTAATATTGTAAGGTATTCTTTAAAGGCAAAAGTAGTCTCAATAAATTATGTAACTGAACAATCAAAGAATTTAATATTAGTAAAGAAATAAATAAAAAAGTATTAACAAAACCATTAATCGATAATAAGGTAATTATTATAGTCAATAGTAAAATAAAAAAAAGTTATAATTTTGGAGAAATTGAAATTATAAATTTTATATTAAAGAAAAAGAAATAGTACATAGATTCCAATCAAATTAAAACATGAAAAATGAGAATTCACCAAAAGGGAGTAAATGGCAAATGGAAAAGCAAGCAAACAAATAAATAAAATATGTAAGTCTTCCATTTGGAAGAGATGATACTTCACACTTAATTCTCTTTCTCCATTTATATGATATAATTAGTAAGCTGAAAATTTATTACAGTTGATTCAACATCTGATGGGTCACAGTTTCCCATCATAAGGAAAAGAAAATATAGCATTAATGGTGGAACACATAGGCTAAAAGCTTCTAATTCCATCATTGTTTGTCATGGACTAATATTCCTTCAATTCAACGTTTCTAAGTTTCAATCAATCCCTCCACGACACAACTACAAGACAATCACAATTGCCTGCTGCTGGTTCCCCACAACTCAGACCTCCCCCCCAAAAAAAATTCCCTCCCATGACCCATCTCCCAACAAAAGTTAAATGACCAAATCCTCTACTTCTATTCCCTTTCTTTCACCTTTTTCCCCCTTTCTAATCCGTTTTGTCACTATCCTTAAGCCCTCAGTTGTGCAGCTCCCTGCCCCCACCTTCTCTTGTCTCTCTCTCGCTTTGGCCTCAATTTCATCCAACAGTATTCGGTCTCTCTCCCTCTGTCTCCTTTGTTGCTACCTTGTACCACTGCAACCCAAGGAGGATTGACCTGTCTTTTTTCCTCTTTACATTTCCTTTGCCATCTGCTGACCAAGTTTTGGGGTTTTGTTCCATGGATATGCTAATTATTCTCTTCCTGCTAACCTCCGCCGCTCTTCCATTGGCTTCACCAGATCCAAACGACGAGGCTTGTTTAACCCACGTTAGCCAAACCTTGAAAGATCCTTTGAAGAACCTGCAAAACTGGACCAAACCCAACTTCGCTAACCCTTGCAACGGTTTCACTTCTTATCTCCCTGGTGCCACTTGCAACAATGGTCGAATCTACAAGCTTTCCCTTACAAACCTCTCTCTCCAAGGCTCTATCTCACCTTTCCTTTCCAACTGCACTAATCTTCAGTCACTTGACTTGTCTTCAAATTCCATCTCAGGCCCCATCCCCCAAGAATTGCAGTATTTACTCAACCTGGCAGTGCTGAACCTTTCATCGAACCAACTTGAAGGCGTGATCCCTCCGCAGATTACCTTATGTGCTTATTTAAACGTCATTGATCTTCATGACAATTTACTCACCGGTCAGATTCCTCAACAATTAGGCTTTCTATCACGGTTGTCAGCTTTTGATGTTTCTTACAACAAGCTCTCGGGGCCAATACCAGCCTCTTTAGGGAACAGAAGTGGGAATCGGCCGAGTTTCAATGTCACTTCTTTTGAAGGCAATAAGGATCTTTATGGATACCCTTTACCGCCCATGAAAAGCAAAGGGTTGTCAGTTTTGGCCATTGTTGGGATCGGGTTAGGAAGTGGGCTTGCTAGTTTGGTGCTTAGTTTTACAGGAGTTTGTATCTGGTTGAAGATTAGAGATGAAAAGATGGCTGCCGAAGAAGGGAAGATGAGTCACCCTATGCCTGATTATTAAAAGCTTGAATCTAAGATTAATTACTGATCTAAAATTGGGGGGGGGGGGAGACTGAAAATTCCAGGTATGCTTTTAATTAAATCCTTTTCTTTCTTCTCAATTTTTAAGTGAGGTTTGGGTTTAATCTTTATTTTCCTAAAGCAGTTGCCTTTTCTGGGTTTTTATGATCTTTTATGTGTTTAACGAATTTAGGATTCTCTATGACATTTATTTTCAATTTTAACACTGCTTTTTTGCTACTTGGTAGACACTTCCCCTGCTGGTTTCTGCTTAATTTTGGGATATGGAATTCAATCTATGGGCGCAACAAAAAGGAGAAACCATACATTTATTGCATGTGACCTTGATGATTAACATTTTAAATTTTTAAATTTTGGAAAAGTGATCCATCCGACCCTGAATAACTTGCTCAGCATAATTCTAATGAAAATTTTGGGTTGTTTTTATTGCTCCATTTCTTTATCTCATCTTTGCTTCTTCATTTGATTTTTACTCCAACAATTCATTTATCTACTTTTCTCACCTAATTTCCACTTCTCTTTTGTGTCTAATTTTTTTAGTCTTTATTTAAAATCCTCCATCATCTATTAATAAATTTATTCCTCCTATTTAGTATTTCGCTCATAGTTGATTGTTGATTATTGATTGCAATAGTTTGTTTAATTATTTTATTTTATTAATTGATTTAACCAACTGTTTATTTAAAGTTGTTCAGTAAAACTTACTTCATATGTGTAAAATGACAAATAAGTATATGACACATTTTATTCTTAAATATTTATTATTAAAATAAAACACAATTACCAAAAAATTAAAACACTCATTATGAAAATTAATTAGTAAATACTTTTAAAAATTTAAATAAACAAATTTCTTAACTTTCTTATTTGCAAATATTAACCTTATGGAAATTGATAAATATTATTAGTGTATCGATATTATTGTGAAGTATATTCTTAGTGATAATTGTGTCATGTTCTTAGCATGTAAATTGGTAATAATTATATCACTCTCTGAATAAATTTGTCAAGTAGCATATTTTAATTAATATAAAGTTGCATAAGAAATTATTTTACACAAGTAAATTGAAAATAAATTAAAAGTACATAAATATTCAAGAAATAAATATATATCCAAACAAGTAAAAATAAATATTTAAGAAATATGACATTATCGTCTAGTTGCCATCAAACTAGTAGTGATGTCATCGATTTACAATTTAAACGCGAAAGAAACGCGAAAGAAAAAGTATTAACAATTTAAAATGATAGAAATAACTAATCTTACTGGATGAAATCATCTTGCAAATGAATTTCCATAGTTGGATTTTTGTAGATTCACGATAGAAGGTTTTTTTTTTTTTTTTTTTGAGATTTATTTGGACTTTGAAAGTGAAAGTGAAAGTGAAAATAGGAGAATGAAGGCTATTGATATATTGACACTTCTATTAGATTTGAGAGCATGTGGCAAATGGAATAACTTTTTAGTAAGTATGGTTAGATATATCATTCCACATATCTTATTCATAATCAATTATGAAAAAAGTTGTCTATCCTTGCGTTTTTTGTTTTGGAGGTTTTAGCTCAACAAATATTTATAAACCTCTATTCACCAAATATTACAATTAGATGGTTTGACTATCTAATTCTCTCCTCCATTTATGTCTAAATCAACTAAAAAAATGCCCAAAACTTTATTTTTCAAACACCCTAATTTAAAAAAATAAAAAATAAAATTGGTAAGTGGAAATATTTAGATGGATTCAAATTTTATTTTCATTTGCGTTAAAAAAGAAGAAGAGATAAATATCAAATTTATAGGTTCAATGTGTAATTTATTACATTAATTTTGGTTTGGTGCAATTATATATATGAAATTTGAATCGTGGTTCATATGTATATATAAAACTTTGATTTTAATTGAATTGTACACATTTAAACAAATGCATTCATACATTTATTTTCATATTGAGTTAATATAATTATTTGTATATGCAATATATGAATATAAAATTATGCAATCAAATCAAAATTTTATATTTAAAATCGAACAAAATCAAAGTTTATATATAATATAACATATTGAATCAAAATTCGTGTATAAATTTTTTATTTACCATAAATTTAAAATGTTTAATTAAAATTAAATGATTTATTTATCATTTTAACATCCACTTTTAAAACAGTAATTAAGTCCTCAATTTTGCTTTTCCTTTGTTAATTTACAATATTTCAAAAGTTGATTTTTTTTAGAAATAAAAATGAAATTTTAATAATAAAAACATGTTTGGTAATTTTTTTTTTTAATAATAGAAACATGAGAAATAAAATAAAATATTTTTATTTTTATTGATTCAAATCGAGACACCAAATTTAATATTTGACAAACTATTAAAAAATAATTTTTTTTGCTTTTATATGAGTTTAAATTAAGGCCAATTTCTTTATAACTAAAAATACTTATTTTCATAATTTTTCACTTTTACATATAACATTTTTAATGGAAAAAAATGAAAACAATTTTTTATTATTTTGAATTTTTATATATTTTTATTTTCCAAAAGTTATTTTTAAATTTTTTTAACTATTCATTTTCTAATAAAATGAAAACAAACTTAACAGAGTCTTTGCTTTTGGGTGTTATATAATAAATATATAGATCATTGATATTAATTATAAAGAGTTTAAAATATATAATTTGCATGTTGTAATATTGATAATGGATTATCATAAAATTTATTTTATATTTTTATTATAATCTATGTTGAATTCTGAAATATATATTTAAATTATAAGTGTTATATTAAAACAACATTTTATAAGTAATTTATATTAATTGATTTATTTAAAATTAAAATATCATATATTATAATATTAATATTTTTTAATTTAAAACATAATATTTAAAATTTATATAAATTAATCCATCTTATTTATAAATTTATTGTGTACGGGTGTTTGTATGAGGTGGATCCTTATTTCATAACCCGGTCCACTTTTAACCCACCTTCACAAATCATCACCAATTCACCATCCAACTTCTAAAACCTTAATACCTCTAATATCTCTCTCTTCCCTCTTTTTCTCCAAAACCCTAATTGCTCCTTGTCGAAGCTAAAACCTCCCTTTAAAAAAATGGCTAAAAAGAACAAGCAGAAGCCTCCGCAAGACCCCAAACCTAGCCAGGAGGAAGAAAAGAAACAAGTAGAGCGCAAGGAAGAGGAAGTAGAAGATGAAGAAGAAGAGAAAAGCTTCGAAGACTTGGGCCTCGACCATCGATTACTCCGAGCTCTTATCAAGAAAGGCGTTGGCAAGCCTTTTCCGATTCAACGTGTTGCGATCCCTCTCATTCTAGTAAGTTCATATCATGTTCAAATAGTTGCTTAATTTTAGTTTTTTTTCGTTGATCGATGTTTAATTGCTTTCGGTACGGTGAACTCGTGTTATTAGCAAGGCAAAGACGTGGTAGCTCAAGCTAGAACAGGCACTGGCAAAACCTTTGCATATCTTCTTCCGTTACTTCAGAAGCTGTTTCCGTCGGATTCCGGTTCAAAATCCCGGCTTGCTCCAGGCGGTTTCATCCTCGTGCCCTCGCGTGAATTATGTCAACAGGCATGATATATATTTTTTAAACTCCTTTGGTTAGTTAAATGCATTTGAAAAGGAAATAACTTTTTGTAGTAGAATTGGAAATTTTCAATTTATATTTCGTGAATAACAAGTAGATAGTAGTTTGGGTATTATAATTTGATTAACTTTTAGGTATTTTCGTGTATAATTGGTTTTCAGGTTTATAAAGAGGCCGTATCATTGGTTGAACTATGTAGAGTTCAATTGAAAATTGTGCAGTTAACCGGTGGAATGCCAGCTTCTGATTTGGTTGGTTTGATTATAGATGTATCATTCTTATGCTTTAGCACTGAATCACCTTTACTATTTTTTTTTCCTTATATTGTTAAACTTGCAGCGAGCTGCATTGGCAGGGCCTCCCGATATTTTGGTAACCACGCCAAAGTGCATAAGGGATTGCTTGGCTGCTGGATTACTTCAGCCTGCTTCTATCAGTGAATCACTCGAAATTCTAGTCCTTGATGAGGTAAGGGTTTGAGTAAAATGTAGAGCGACTTTCTAAAGTTAGTTCGGTTCATGCAGCTATTTTTATCATAAGTGAAGTTATGATTTGAGCAAGTATGTCCTCATATGATTTGCAAGCCACACTTCAAACATGTCATACTGTTATCAGGAATGGAACTGTATACCTTAAATGCTTGCTCTTTTCTTACGTAGTTAGCATATATCGAGTAAATCTGTAACCTATATTGCATTTGCTGTTTCTGTGCACTTTCTACTAATGAAACATGCAAGGAGGTCATTGATGGATATTTGTTTTTACAGGCTGATCTTTTGTTACAATTTGGCTTTGGAGATGATCTTAAAGCTCTTTCTCCTGCCATTCCTAGAAGTTGTCAATGCCTTCTAATGTCTGCTACCTCAAGGTGTGTTATTTGTGTAAGCTTTGTATTCTTTGTAAACCAGGTTATAATGTTTGTGTTAATCGTTTTCACTGTTCTTTAGAGCCCATTGATTTATTTCATCTGATCCATCCTTCTAATTGTATTTTGTTTTGATGATTAAATGATTGTCAGCCACTGCATGTATACGATATAAACCTGCATTTTAAATTTCCTAATTTTCTTTTTCCATTAAGATTGGCAATACCTGCTGATCAATCTATTTTGGCATTTGGTATTTGGCAGCCCTGATGTTGACCAACTTAAAAAGCTGATTTTGCACAATCCATTCGTTTTGTCGTTGTCAGAAGTAGATGTTAAGGATGAGGTTATCTCAAAAAATGTTCAGCAGTTCTGGGTATGAACCTATAACCACTATTAGGAAACTGTTAAGGCTATTCCATTTAGTTAGTTGGTTTTTCTCTAAATTTGGAACAGTGGTTTACCTAAATTATTATTCCCTGTTCTTTAATGGATTGCAAAAGTTATTTTTAGTTCAAGCAAAAAACTTCCTGATCCTTTACCCCTTTATCCTATGTTTTTCAGATTTCATGCAGTGCGAGTGATAAGTTACTTTATGTTCTTGCTCTCCTAAAGTTAGAGTTGGTGTTGAAGAAGGTTTTGATTTTTACTAACACTATTGGGGCTGGTTTCAGATTGAAACTATTCTTTGAAAAGGTATTCTTTTTGTCATCTTAAACTTAACTATTCAATAATTAGCTTAATTCTTGCATGCTTTCCATTTATGTGTCTATCATAAAATTGAAAGTAATTGCCAACTTGCATAGTTTTAAAGTATGTCAAATGAGCAATGTAGAATTATGTTATTCTTGCTGAATGTCAAGACTAAGGTTTTGCTTGGTAGGGTGGAAAAAAATTAGAAAGATTAAAAGTTAGAGGAGAAAACAGAAATGAACTATATTTTTTCTTCCGAATTAGTGTGCTTGGTAGGAAAGATAGAAAAATGAAAAGAAAAAGTCATTTTCTTTCCTTGCTTTGCTTGGTAAGGTTGAAAAATAGGAGGAAAGAAAATGATAATTTAAAAAAAAAAAATGCATAATCTTGTAAATTTGCACTCTTATCTCTTTCATTTTCTCTCTTATTATTCCAATTTGGAATGACTTTTTTTATACACTAGATGGAAATATTCATCTTTCTTATTTTCTTTTCTCTCGCTTCTCTTTCTTACCAAGCACACTCAAAACTTATTCTCTTCTTTCATCCTTTCACTTTTCCATTGAACCAAGCATGCCCTAAGTGTGTTGCATCAAACCTTTATCTTGGATTAGTCCTAGTTTTTTTTAAATTTTTACGCATCTCATGGAGATTACTATGTGTATGACATAATTATTCTATTTTTAAGTACATTATTTTGACTTTTTTATATTTGTTGTGTAGTTTAGCTACTGAGGCTCGAGCACTTTTTAATTTTTTCTGTTCTTCCTAAATAAGAAAACCTGTCCTGTAGTCATTAATTCAGTATACCTATTTCTCATGACGTTTACTGTGGCAGTTTGGAATCAGGTCTGCTATATTGAATGCTGAGTTGCCTCAGAACTCTCGTCTACATATCCTGGAGGTATACTAAATAGTCCTGTTTCAATTAATTTTATTTAGATTTAAAAAGTTGATTTTATATGTATTTTTATTTTTGTTATGCTAGAGTTGAAAAATGAAAATTTTGATGATACCATTTGCAACCTCCGTTGTGATTGTTTGCCTGGCTGTATCTACTAACAATAGTAAGTTTAGTTGCTTATGACCTGTGTTTTTTCTCTCTTTTATCAGGAATTCAATGCTGGGCTTTTTGATTATTTGATTGCAACTGATGACAGCCAAACAAAAGAGAAGGAACAAGTTAATAGGGACAAAGACATGGACTCAAGGAAATCCAGAAAAGGTGCTAAGCCAAAAATTGACTCTGAGTTTGGTGTTGTGAGGGGAATTGACTTCAAAAATGTCTACACCGTAAGCCCACTTTTTTTAAAGAAAATATTTTAAGCTTTAAACAGTTGTTTTATGGTTAATTGTTACTGTTTTAGGATAGTTTTTTTATCTTCATATTTTGCTTTGTACTATAGTTACTGGCCTTTGCACGCAAGGTGGAGTTTGTCTTCTTCTTTTCTTTTCCTTTTTCTTTTTCTTTTCCAAACTTTGATTTTACTGTTGTTTCCACATTCCTTTCTTGAGCAGGTTATAAATTTTGATATGCCTTCAAGTGCTTCAGGATATGTACATCGTATTGGACGAACTGGAAGAGCATATAGTGCTGGTGCTTCTGTTTCTCTTGTGAGTTTCCTGACTAAATTATAAATAACTTCTGTAGGGGCTGCAATTTTTGCTGAATGACTTATTAATCCTGGTGCATTTTATATGAATTCACTCTGCACTCCCGTTTTACCATTGTCAACATCTTTTATTTTGGCATGGTAACAGTTTATTTTTTGGTGTCATGTCATTCAGGCATTGATTAGAGAACCCTAATATTGTCTGTATTTAGGCTAGATGCATCTGATAATGATGAGCTGGACGTGTTGGATGACGTTTATGATTGTTGCATAATACATTTTATTTCAACTTGTTATTCGTAGCTCTTGCCAATTATTCCTTCGTCGTTAACAGGTTTCACCAGATGAGATGGAAATTTTTGAAGAAATTAAATCCTTCTTGGGTGAAGAAGACGTTGGCACAAATACTATCATGCCATTTTCACTGTTGACCAAGGATGCGGTGGAGTCTTTACGATACAGAGCTGAGGTGATATTATTTGGTTCCTTAAGTGTCCAATGTATCATTCATGGTTTCTTTTATAAAATTGGGGTGGATAGCTTCATTATATAGCAAGTTGTTTCGTGATTTATAGAATAAGTGCATTTTGCTTATTTTGAGAGGGGGAATCTTGCAGGATGTGGCAAGGAGTGTGACAAGAGTTGCTGTTAGAGAATCACGAGCTCAGGATTTGAGGAATGAAATTCTCAACTCTGAAAAGTGAGTAATTACTGATGGTCAAAGACATCAAAAGTCAACCTGTAATTTAGCCTTGTTGCAGAGTTTAATCTTGCGTTTTCTGAGTTGCGTGCTTCTGTTTGTTTAGGTTGAAGTCTCATTTTGAAGTAAATCCGAGAGATCTAGGTAATGAACGTAGTAGGCTAATGCTTTCATTTATTTCTAATGCACTTGTAAAATCCTTGAATCCTGATGTCGGAATATGAACTTGTACTGTACCAGATTTATTGAAACATGATAAGGTTCTGAGCAAGGAACCTCCTGCACCTCATCTTTGTGATGTGCCCGACTATCTATTAGACCAAAAGACACGTGATGCCAGCAAAATGGTCAAGCTTACTAGAGCCGCGATGGGAGATAACAAATCCAGTCGTCGCCAGGGAGCCAAGAGAAGATTCAGAAAAAGCAGGGATCCTCTCAAGAGCTTTTCTGCTGAGGTAACCGGTTTTATGTTTATCTGAGAATTCTGTGCATTGCCTACGTTTAGTGATTTAATCTTAACATCATTCCTATTGTTTGGTGTCAGGCACCGAAGAGAGTCGGCAAAGATGGGGTGAAAGGAGAGGGAAAAGGTTTGGATTATACCCATAAATCCAAAAAGCAAAAAGCTGTTTGATTATTCTGTACAACAATGTCTGCTTATTGCCGCAGGCAAAAATTTTGTTCTTTTCATTTATTCGAAAACTGTTGTTTTCTGCTTCAAGTTTCGTTTTGTCTGGATTTTTATTACCTGTTTTCTGAAGAGAAGATAAATACCTTTCAATTAATGTAATTGTCTACTACTTTTTTGCCCATTAAGTGTATTTTGACAATATTTAGAAACGAACAAAATAAAGTAATAAATTCACGGTCAACAGAAATTAATCATCTTTGGTATATAATCTGTTATCGCCCGCCCCTTATGATATCATAATTCATGGTAATAATATTTAAACCATAAAATCAAATGAAGCAAAATCAAGGGAAGCCCATAAACCATTTCTCATTTTTGATGTGGTTTTGCATCTCTTTCACTATTATAAATATTTGATTTTTATTCAAGATTTAGCTTTCAACTATACCTGTTTTTCCATTTTAGTCCTTCAATTTTTTGTCACTTTAGTACTTAAAACTGTTGTTTTGTTTCAGTAAACCCCCTAAAATACTAGAATAGATGACATTATTTATCACATGTCATGTTTTTATTGGATGGCATTGAGCTTTTTGAGTAAACTCGGATAAAGTGATTGTTTAAATATCAAAATTGACCCCAAAAAAGATTAGATACCAAAATAAGAAAACTAATATAATTTAAAGGCTAAATTATAAATTGAACCCCAACCTTAGGCATTGCATCACTGAGTGTTCGCCCTAAAAACTCACATTGTGGATTTGAATCACTCTTGTTTGTGGTGTGTGAGTTGGCAGTGGTTTACTCCTATTAGGGTGTGTAAATTGTAAATACCTTGTTCAGGTTGAGGGTGATATTTAGGTCAACCCTACCAACAATGATGACTCTTGGATTCAAACTTGATCCCAATAGTTGGGAAAGAAGTCTACTTCCACTTCTTCAAATCACTTATTGTTTTCATATTTTTTAATATACTAATTAGTAGAACTCTTACTCTTAAAAAAAATTAGTGAAACTCTTAGATCTTTATCTTGCTCTAAAACTCCAACTCTTAAATCCTTGGTAAAACTTTAACTCTAAAACTAACCAAATCAAACCTTCTTTTTATTTTTGCAATTTGGGTTAAGATTTTCTCATCATCAAAATTATCTGTTGCCTTTAAGGACATTTTATTTTGCAACGATTATATTGATTCGATAACTTTATGTTTTTAACAATGTTAAAGATTTTGAAATATATGGAATGATCTTTGAAGGTACAAGTGTTCAACAAAAGGAAGAGAGGGAAGAGATGGTGGTGGTGACAAGGGGCCGGTTCACTTGTGACAAGTGGATAGTCGGGGTTAATTGAAAAGGAAGGAGGAGAAAGGAATTAAATAGAGGAAAAGGAGATTGAGTGCTAACGTATATTGGCTAGGGTAGCTTAAATGAGAAGAAGATCCTATTATCATTGTGCCTTAGGGTATTTATAGGGGAAGGTCCTTATGCTTGGTGGTGCCACGTTACTGACAGCATGGGTAGTGGCCTATGCGTGTAGTCAGCTAGGTGGCAGGTCCATTACATGCTGGTTATTGTCAAGCAAGGTATAGTCTGAAATTCCCTTTATTAAGGTAGTACAAGGTTGTTATGCCGAGGTAGTCATTTAGTGGTCCCCTATTGGGGACAAGTGCGCTAATAGCGAGTGGCCTTCCTGTAGATAGTGTGGGGCTTCAACTGGCTGATCGTTGGGCGACCATCTAGGCAGTGTGAGGAGTAGGGCCATCCGTAGGTGACTCAGGTGACTTCTTGTGCTGCCATGTGTTTAAGCCAAGGTAGGGGTATAACAATTGTTCGCCCCTAGTTGAGAAGTGTTAGATCTAGTGACCTTAGTGTAGTATTTTCGTCTTTGTATACTTGTAATTTTTGAATAAATTGGTTTAATAAAATATCCATTAATTATATTAATAATCTTTGTATTCTTTCCTCAATGGTTTTTGTATGCAAAGAAAAATGGAAACAAATATTGGCTTACTGATTATCTAACATTTAACTAATACTAAGCGATATTATGTGGTCGGATCGTGATACGTAAAGATAACTTATATTAGTAGATAATCTAAACATGTCCTTATTCTAATCGGAAACAAACAAACTGGTTGAAAGGCTAATATGTTGTCTATCAAGTCTAATTAGGGAGATACCTTTTCTTGGGTATTGGAGCGGATGACACCCAAAAGATAGAGACATAAATGTGATTGACTAAACTGATAGTATATCAGACATGATCCAAATAGAATAGATCCTAAATTTGTTTATGGATTTGTTCACTTGTGATGTTCATAGTATTGCATACCTTAATCTTGAGTGGGTGATGGAATATGTATGCGTGATTCATATACTTTGATGTAAATGAAAGCTTGAGTTCAAATAGATAAGGAACCAAAAGCTGGTACGTTGAGTATACAACTTCTGCAGTATGTAGCATCATTCCACAATAATGAAATTCATAGCCTAACTAAAGGGTAAATGATATCCTCTCATCGACATTACATGATAGATGAAAAGTAAACATGGCCACAAGTAATTTGTCTTTGTGATAAATGTTTTGTTTACTATTTAATAGTAATTGACTTTTCTTGAAGGAAGATGTAATGGTTATCATGAGATAAAATAGAATCATATTGGGAGAACAAATTTATCCCAAAGAGATTAAAGATATTCTATGAGGGAAATACACTTATGAAAAGGTAATGGGATGGACATTTATTAAATAACTTTCGTTATGGTATATAATAAGGGAGAGCTCAATCACGATACTTTAGTGAAATGGCATTATGACTAAATAAGTTTATAATTAATAAGTGACAAGTCTAAACTTAATTATAAATTATTTGAACTCTAATTATATATTTCTAATCGGTATCTTCTCTAGCTCAAGATTACTAGTAACGAATTGCATGTAGAACTGGTAGATAGAAATGAATGGAAATGATGAAGTAAGAGAAATAGATCGCATGAATCACTACTCGCAGTGAATGTGTTTTCTCGCTAAGTAAAAAATTGACTTGAGAATTAATTTAAGGTTTATTGAATTATTATTTAATTAAATAATTTGAGTTTGAAGATGAAATTAAATTAATTAAGTCATTATGAATGGAAGTGGAAAGTGATCTTTCCGAGTGGCCTCATTGAGCTTCCAATAGTCAATACACACTCACCATTCCGTCACTGTTCGTGTAGGGACCAGTTCAATCTTCTCATTAGAGACTATGGTTATCCCCCATTTTTCCGAAACACCATGTGTAACTCATTCATTATCGGGAATGGTGTAAACAATTCCAGCATCTAACCAAAGTCAATTCCTTCTTCACTACCTCTTTCATAGTGGGATTTTAACCTCCATTTAGCATCAACCTTGGGTTTCTTTCCTTCTTTCAAGTAGACCTTATATTGGAAAATAGATAGACTTATGCCTTTTATGTCGGCTATAGTCCACCTAATGGCCTTCTTACAAGCCTTTAACACTTGAAGAAGAGCCAATTCCT